>JANKKI010000070.1:0-2400000 GCA_025175665.1 Cinchona pubescens | reverse complement strand
CAACCCGTTTCCTGCAAAAAAGGTAATAGACCTGCAAAGCTTGTTTTCAGAGTTTAGTGCTTATGTCATCATCAAAATAAGGTTTGGGAACCATCACACACTTCCTTTCTAACTAACCACCATAACAACATCTTAACCATAGCGTTGATGTTGCCCATCACCAACACTAGCTGACTAAGGTGAAACACCAACACTAGCTGACTACGGTGAAACACTAACTAACTAAGGTGATAGGTAAAAAGAATGGTAAAACAAAACAAAAAGGATAAATTGTCTAAATAGAATGGTTTACAAAGAAAATATAGGTATAGTATTTCAAATAGGTAGGCAATTTGGCTCAAACGGTCCAAAGAAAATGTCTATGTCATTTCCAAGGTTCAATCTTCACCTATACTTCGCAAGCATAAGAAATTCACACAATTCTAGCGAATGTCACAAGTTTAAAGGAATCATAAGGCAATCTTGATTAACACTCACAGAAAATTATCTCACTTTCACACGACTTTGGATTTTCTATGACACTTTTTGTATGACACTTGTGTGACATCACTTGGATGAGTGATATGTCCTTTAGGTAACATATGTCACTCATCTAAATTGTATCATAAAAGTATTACACCAAAAAGTGTTACAGGAAACCCACTTCCCTTTCACATCCTTACTCAACAGAATATATATGTGTGTAGTGATAACACTTATACAACTCAAAAGACTCAAAAAGCAAAGAAACTTATATACACTTTCAATCCGAAAACTCTAACATATAGTCCCCTTAAAACATTTTTAAATTATTGATACATAATAACAAAAGTTAATGAACACAAAACTACTAAAAATAGAGAATCTTTTTTTTAACCCTCTGCAATACTTCACACAAAGAAGGTATAGAAATCCTAAATGTTGTCTTCAAGTAGCTTAGTGTAGGAAGTCTTTCAAATAGTTAAATCCACAAGATTGAAACTCTATACTACTAAGACACTAAATAAAAAAAATTCTTTTTTGCATTTTAGAAAAAAAATTCGCAATTTTTTTCTTTTTTATTTTGAAAATTTAACTCTAGTGAACCATTTATAACTATACTTGAATAACCTAAAAGCTCTAATGGATGAGGAATTAAATCAATACAAGTGAATATGAAAGCCACAAAATAAACAAATTTCAACTTAAATCCTAGTTTCACTTCCAATTGCGAAATTCATCAACAAAGCACTGCAAATATTACAACGTAAAAGAGCAATTTTAAGCGAATCATATAAATTCAAGCCCAAGAATTTTTTTTTCCATTTTCAACCAACATGCCGCACTAAGGAAAAAAGAAGATCTCTACCTGAATTAATTTTAATCAATTAATGGAGTTATAAAATACCCAATCTTCTAATATAGTCTTTTATTTATGAAATTGTCTAATACTATGTTATTGCCTCAAAACTTGGGATAGTAGGTGTTGATCCAAACTAAAGCATCACTCACAGCTACTCAAATAAATTTGTATTTACGCAAAGGATATTAGAATGCTAAAATTTATACGCTTCAAAGTTACTGAATAGGTGATTTTTGGGTGCTAGAGACTTTTATTTATAGGTTTTAAGAGTTATAATGTCTAGGATTTTAATAAGCATCGAAACGCAATAATACGGGTCCAAAAAGACACCTAGAGCCCTAGAAACAATCAATATCACGTAGAGCCATCATGGTTTGCACAAAACGATTTTTTTTTGCTTTTTTGGTTCGCAAGAAGCGAACACCCTACTATTTTGTTCGCTACAGAATTTCGCTTGCAGCGAACTCCTTCTAGCTGTTTTGTGTAATTTTACTGTTTGGTCTCTAAAATCTCCGTCTTACGTTTGATTAATGCACTATTTGTTCCTACGTGACCCTAGACGTTAATATCTATAATGTAATATCAAAATAACACATAAACACTTACAAGAACCTAGATTATAAACAAATAACAAACAAGAACACACAAGAATTTTACTTCCAAGAGAAATTAGGTAAACAAGTTAAACACAAACCTAAACATACACAAATATGAATACAAGTCAAATAACATCAAATAAATACTAAAATACTACACTAAAAATATTTTAACACAGACATAAAATGCACAAAAACAAATACATAAACCTTAAAAGTACCGAACTAGTGCAAAAGTTGTACGAAATAGAGTAGGAATAACCCTAACTTCTTAGGGTTATCAATACTCCCTGAACTTAAAGTTTTGCTAGTCCCAAGAAAATTTTGTAAAACAAACAAAGACACAAATACATTAACTTTATTCAATGTATCAAGAATCGTAACAAGGAAAACTAAACAAGTAGAGAAATGAACCAAACATATAATAAGAGAACTTTGAAAATCAATTCCAAATCACTATGAAAATCTAATCTCCTAGCTCATGAAAGAAGTTATCACTAAACTCATTAATCAATGAAAAACCCATTGAACTAAATTTTAACAAGTGACAAACAAGTTGTAAGAAATTAATTTACAAAATACTCACTAATACAAATTAACTCGAACCAAGAATCAATAAGACTTTTAAACTTGCAACGTAGGTTAAGGGATACAGGTGGGATATATTTTGATATAAATAATTCATATCACCTTAGATACATTTGTAGATAATTTTGAACTGTAATCCTCTATAACATTTCCCCCAAACTATCATATTTAATCACCTACTATTTAGAAGGCAAAACATACCTTCTTTATTAATACTAGAGGATCTTTTTCTTCATTATTCAGTAACACTTGAATAATTCTTTTCAACATTTTTTCTTTTTTTTTTTCCTTTTTCAACACATATTTTCTTTCTTTTCCTTCTTTTTTTTGTAACAACATAACAGAGGGGATTTGTAGTACAATAAAGTCATATATTCAACTTTCCATAACAAATCACACTTCCTTTCTAACTGATCACCAAAATCACATCTTAACCATAGCGATTGATGTTGCACATCACCAACATAACTAAGGTGTTGGATAGAAAGAATGGCAAAACAATACAGAAAGGATCAATTGTCTAAATAGCATGGTTTTTAAAGAAAATAAGGCTCATCAAGTCTAAAAGAGGTTACTAGGTATAATAATCAAAGGGTTAAATGCATTAAACCCCCTTAAGGTTTAGGCTATTTTGCACTAAACGCCCTAACGTTATTTTTTTCTCACTTTATCCCTTTGACTAACGGTCAAATATAACTCTACTATTAAATTTTTCAAAAAGAAAAATTTACTCCTAAAGATTAATTGCAATAAACCCCCTTAAGGTTTAAGTAAAATTTCACTTTACCCCCTCGGGTAAGTTTTGTAACATTTAATACATTGGGATAAAAACAAAAATTAATAATGTTATCAATATTGTTTAAAATATAAATATGCTCCAAATTAATTACTAATATTCTAATTCTCAAATTATACTTTCTTTAATATTTAAAATTTAAAAAATACGATGAAATATTGAATTAATTTTAAAATTTTTAATGAATTATTAAAGGTATTTCATCTAAATTATTTTAATTTTAATTTTTATTTATATGATACAGTTCCTTCGTATAATTTAGGTATCAGTTAAATTATATTAACAAATGAAAATTTAAGAAGAAAAACATTTTAAATAAGCATAAAGAAAAGCAAAAGGAAAATAGACTGATATAACTTTAATAGATAGTTATAAGTCTCGTATATTTTAAAATTTATTTTTACATGAAAATAAAATATAATAAAAAGACTAAAAAATACCAAAAGTGTTAGAAAATTTTTATATTTAAATTTTTTTCACAAGTATTTTTAAAGAATCACTGGTGTTGGTGGACATCATTATATTTTTAGTTATTTTAATAATATTTTTATATTAATTAATGATTAAAGTAGATTAATTGATACAAAACTTGAATTAGAGACTAAAATGACAAATATAATAAACTTTAAGGGGTTAATATTATATATTCTTGTAGTGTCTAGGGGTTTAGAAAAATGTCTTTTTCACTTTTTAATAGTCAAATTGTTGACAGAAGGGCAAAGTGAAAAAAAATAACGTTAGGGGACTTAGTGCAAAACAGGCTAAACCTTAAGGAGGTTTGAGGTATTTAACCCATTATCAAATAGGTAGACAATTTGGTCCAAACGGTACAAAGAAAATGCCGAAATCATTTCTAAGGTTCAAAGTTCACTTGTATTTCGCAAGCATAAAATTCACAAAATTCTAACAAATGTCACAAGTTAAAAAGAATCGCAAAGCAATCATGATTAACACTCATAAAAAGTTATCTCACTTTCACTCCATTTCTCAAGGGAGTATATATGTGTATAGTGATAACATTTTCACAATTCAAAGATCTCAAAAAGTAAGGAAAACTTATATACATTTTCAATCCAATAAATCCAACACATTTTTCCCTTGAAACATTTTTAAATTAATGATACATAATAACAAAAATTAATGAATACAAAACTACAAAATATAGAGAATCTTTTTGTGTTTGGTGTTTAACTCTCTACAATGCTTCAGGCAAAGAGGGTATAGAAATCTTGAACGTTGTTGTCAAGTAGTTAGGAAGTTTTTTAAACAATCAGATCCTCAAAGCTTTAAATGAACAATGAATCCCTCCATCGACAGTTCGACTCAACGATGAGCTCTTTAATCAGAAACACCAAGTAATAAAATGAAAAGAAATAATCTAGGATCCTGTCTTCCCAATGGACGAGTGACATTACATTGAGCACTTTAATCAGTAACTAGACTAAACAAATGAATCCTTTAATCATGATTCAACTCAACAATGAGTCCCTTAGTCGAGGCTCGACTCAACAACGAGTTCCTTAATCGGAAAGTCCCACTAAAGAAAATGATCTGGGGTATTGTCTTCCCAATGGACAAGAGATATTGTCCTCTCAATGGATAATGACTCCATATTTAGCACCTTAATTGGTAGCTCGACTTGACAATGAACCTGTTAACCGTGGTTCAACTCAAACATGAACTCTTATCGAAATCGTGGTTCGACTCAACAATGAACTCTTTAATTAAAAACTCTAAATAAAACTATGATATAGGATACTATCCTCCTAATAGATGAGGGATATTGTCTTTCTAATGGACAATGACTCCATATTGAGTACCTCAATCAGGAGCTCAACTAAATAGACGAATCCCTTAACCGTGGTTCGACTCAAACATGAACCCTTTAATTGTGGTTCAACTCAACAATGAGGTCCTTAAAAGGAAACCCCAAAATAAAAAAAATAAAAAAAAATTGAAATACTGTCCTCTCAATGAACCAAGAATACTATCCTCTCAATAGACAAATGACTCCATATTGAGCACCTTAATGGGTAGCTCGACCTAAACAAACTTTTAAAGAATAAATGATACTGGTCATCTTACGTTGACAAAACCTGTTTGATCTTGTTTGAAAATGAACAATGTGCCGACGATCTTCTTTATGAACCTAAAAAAATTAAAATTCATACACAAGCTCTTCATGCAAAATGTGATTTAGCGCTCATGCATTTTTTTTTTTTTTTTATCAAGTCCCATTCAATCAAGAGATGCTTTAAATTGACAGAAAATGATGGCCTTGGACTTTTGAATAAGGCAAAAATTGAGAGTTTAAAAAATTGTTGCCCTAACTTGATGGACTCGGGCTTACTCCAGTTTGCATTTTACTCCTTTTTTCAATATTAACTTTGAGTTGTCGCCTTTCTAAGTGCTTTTCGTGAATATCCCAATCAATTGTATCAACCATATACAGTTAGACTGCCCTTTTAAGGCTAAAATTAAAAATAAAAAAACGTGTTTTTATTTTAAGAAAAAAGTACTTCATTGTGGAGGATAATTTTGATCCCACAAATACACCTTATAAATTTGGACTCGTCCTGTTTAGGATATGAATTCTTACAAGTCAATTATTTCTTTTGTCCAATCAGAGTAGATCATGGAATTTCACGTGTTAAGGGGTTTCAAGAAAGTGAAAGAAATGATATAAAGGCTCAAAATTTATTGAGTGAGCTGAAAAATTTTGTAGTCACTTTTCCAAAAAGACGTACTAGACAAAATATGTTGAAACTTCTTTCCTTTTTGCTCTTTTTTTTTTTTTTTTTTGCTGATTTTTGCTTTTTCTCTTATAAATTTTGCAAATTTGTCTTCTTTTTTTTTTTTATCCCAAGTAGGGGTTTAAACGAGCCGAATCGAGCACGAATAGTGCCCTACTCGAACTCAAACTCGAAATTTTTTCTGATACTCGAACGAGCTTCAAAATTTGAGCTCGAGCTCGAGTTCGAAAATTTTGACATAGTTCGAACTCGAATTCGAGCTCAAACTCGAGTAGTTCGACTTTTTGTAGGTAAAATATGTAATTTTTTAAAAAAGTATGGATATTTTAGTAATTTTACATATAATAAAAAAATTAAAAAAAAAATTATATAATGCTCGAAAAGCTCGACGAGCATATTATAATATGCTCGAGATCGACTCGTCAAGAGTTTCGAACTCGAGCAGACTCTACTCGAGCTCGGTCAACTCGAGCTCGAAAAGTCGAGTTTTTGACCGAGCTACTCGCGAGCTGCTCGTGAGCTGCTCGGTTCGTTTACACCCCTAATCCCAAGGTATTACATACTAGCATGGGCTATGATCCATGGAAACAGTGTATACACCAAGCACTCGATACAGTTAATTATTTCAAAAAAATCTTATATGCAACCGGTTCACGGTAATTGGGATAGATCCCTTATTTTATATTTATCCACATCACCTTAAAAAAATTTATTTTAACGAGTTAAAATAGTGTGGATGAATGTGATCCAAGAGATTCATCTCATCTACCATGCATCGGATCCTTCACACCTACAACACCACCACATCAAATGGGACCAAAGATTCCTGAAATACCTCATTTTGATCAGAATGAAGGCTACTTTACCAAACAACGGACAAATATGCCAAACATATCTACTGTTAGAGGTGTTGGTACCGGTCCATAAGCCAAAAAAAGGGTACCCAACCCTCACCGAGTCGAGAAAATTTCAACCCTCTACCCGATCCTGGGGCCATACAAAACGGGTACCCGATCAATCGGGTTCCTGCAAAAGAGGGTCGGGTATACCGGGAGCCTACAACACACCTCATATGAAAAATTCTTACAATCTGCTGAAATACTTAAAAGTTAAACCCATACAATTTGATGAAATCCGTAATACCCAAGGAAGAGAAGTCATTCAAACAGTGCATACATCCCAAAATACAAGCAAAGCAACAACAAAAAAAATCCTGAACAAACGAGGCTTAACAACCTTACACTTAAAGAAAACAACATAATTGTGTCTTACTTCCAAACAAACAAAACAATATAAGAGAAAAATATCTGAACTTAAAATAGAAAACAATTAAAAAACAAAGTTTTCATATTCATGGTAGACGGAACATGTTTTGCCCTTGTTGTGATGTCCTTTATTCTTCAATATCAATAACATAATGGACAACAAATGCTACTAGAGATAGAAAGAAGAAATCTTTATGAGACAACAAAGAAGAAGAAAGAAGAACAAAAAATTAGAAAAAGATTGAAAATCGAAAAATCTAAAAAATTAGAAAATCGAAAAATCTAAAAAATTAGAAAAATCGAAAAATCTAAAATCCTTATGCCTTAGATCAGAAGAAAAAGAGATAAAATAACAAAAAATCGTAAAATATAAAACCATAGATCATAGATCAGATCATAGAAGTCTAAGGTTTAGATCAAATAAGTCTAAGCCTTAGATTACATATCAGAGGGAAAAAAATAGATCCGTGAGTTTTGTGAGTTCAAAAACAACTAAGATTAAATCTTAGAGTAGTATTTACCTAAGTTTTCTGCGAGTTCAAAACAAAGAAAAATGAAGATGACCAAATCCTTAGTTTCTTTTTGAAATTCTTTTATGGTTTCTGAGATTTTTTAGCCTAAGGATGAGAGAAAGTAGAATGAAGATGAGAAAAAGAAGGAAAGACGAAAAAAAAAATGAGAAGAGAAGTGGTGACTAGTGAGTGACAAAGAAGAAGACAAAGAGAAGAGAGCGGCTACAAAGTGTAAGTCTGAATGAAATGAAAGTATGAAAAATAACCCTATGTTTGAATCTTTGATTGCAAACCCTATTAAAAAAATTACGAATTTGCCCCTAAATGGACCGGGTCGGATACTTGACGGCTCACTAAAATGTGACCCGCTACCCGACCCTCACATTGAACGACCCGACCCTCTACCCGACCCTCACATTGAACTACCCGACCCTCACATTGAACGACCCGACCCGACCCTCTACCCGACCCTCTACCCGACTCTCATTCAGAATGCAGTTCGGATACCTTTTTTTTTCGATTCGAAGCAGATCAGTTCAACGAATATTTCGGATCAACAGATCAGAATGAACACTCCTTTGTCATTAACACATCAAAACTTCAGCAGGCAAAATACTAAACCCAAAAGTTCAATAAAAGCAACCGCCCATGCAATTGCAATTGCAATTTTGCACAAGTTTGGCGCAGCAGTATGCAAAGTGACAAGCTACATGCAGAGCTCGAGCTACGAACTCGAATTACGAAGCTAGTTACTTGTACCGTATGCATTGATGAAAATGTCGTAAACGACTAACGGTACTCGAAGAACCCACAACCATGATGACAACTTGCAAAGAACTAGTAAATATATCCACGTTCAACTCGACCAACAATGCAAAACAAACAATTTAATTGAATCTCATTACCAATTAGCTAGAAGTGAGTCGATTAATCGATCGATCAATTGACTAAATAATTCAATCAAAATTAAGAAATAATTTCTAAAATTATTAACTAATTCAAATTTGAATTGAATTTAAAATAAAATTTGATTAATCAAATTCAAATTTGATAATCAAGCTCAAATTCGATCAACCATATTCACTAATTGAAATAAAATTCTTTATACAAAAACTGAAAAACCCATATAATACAATAGTAATAAAATACGAAAATTCTACTTCCTTTTAAGGAATCATTTCGTTGTACTTTAAATACTTATACAGTACAACACCATGTGCTTAAAAAGTTTGTACTGTACAAATTTTATGTCGAACTAAAGTCAAGGGAATGATTTCTAAAAAGGACCGTAAAATACCCCAATAAAATAATCTATAATTATATATCTCTAAACTAAATTATACTTGAATGAATATAGCATTTTCTTAATACTTTAAATATATAAAATATATAATAGGATTTTAAATACATAAATTGTATACATACGTATATACATATTTATATGTACTACATATAATATCATTTATACAACTATACATATATTTTATAAATAAAATTATAATATTAATTTATACAATTATATTACATACAAAGTAAACTTACTTGACAAGATGAAACATTACAAGTATTAAAAATATTCTTTGAAATATCTTCAATTTGTCAAACACCGAATTGAAAGTCAATTAATTTCAAATTTAGAACTCACAATCAGACTAATTTATTAATTGAATTCTAATTAACCAATTTTGAAATTTCAATCTCAAAGTAAAAAAGTTTGCTACTTCAACTAACCGGATTCATGCCCAACATCACAATTGACATCTAAGCTGCATGCCAAATAATAAAGGCAGTATGATATTCAGCAAGTATGAACTAACTTCACATAAGCAATAATTTTTCATCAAACAACACGGAAGAAATGCAAACAAATGCAAACTACATGTCACAACATTATAGTCAATGCAGAAGTTTGGTTGAGATCTGATGTTTCAGCATGGCAAAACAATCTAAAGTATGACCTAAGCAGAATTTCTGAAGAACATGGCTGTCTAGCAATAAAACATGACCCTCTTCACATTCTCCTTCAGGGCAGGTAGAGGCCTGACATTGGCATTGAAATTGACATTGCCACTGCTACCCGGTGCACGAGTGCTCCTTACACCAGCCCCAGGACCAACACCACCGCGACCAGCAGCTGCACTACTTGTCATGGAACCACTATCAGATGTCTCTGGCTCCATGTAGAATCGTGCACGAAAAGCAGCCAAATGTGCATAATATGCAGGGGGTACTGCAAAAGACAAGCAGCATAAACAACATAGCCTCCCGTAACAAAAATACTGATTTAACATGGTACTGCAAAAGACAAGCGACATAAACAACATAGCCTCCCCACAAAATACTGATTTAACTAAAGCGGAACAACCAGAAAAAGAAGTTAAGCTAGAAAGCCGTATGATAGGTGGTAACTATCTTGTACGGTTCAGAAACAGAAACAGAAAAACATACCGATTGAGACAGAACGCGTACACCTTGCATACCTGCAACACAAATGAAGAGCAATTAGTCTAACCACGTCGAGGAACTGGGTAAAATATAAACAAGATCCCAGTGGTCCAATTACGTATAACAGAGATTGTTTGTAAGGGACTGTAGGCCATCAGCTGTAAAGTTGTTTTCATCCCACAAGACATGGTAATGAGCAGGTCGGCTGGTACCCTGTGAAACAAGAGGTGGAGCAGTCAATGTACCAGCTAATTTGTCTTGAACAGGTGAAAGCAAGATTATATGGTACCTGTATTCCAGCATGGCTACAAAGATAGAAATCAAATACCTGATTCTGTGGGATGGCAGATCTTTGAATCTACAACAGTACCTATAATTTCCATGACAACAAAACTTTTAACACCAGTTAGTACTCGAAAAAATATCCAGCAGTATAAAGGGCCTGTTCTCAACAGTTTTTTGAAAGCTGATTATAGCTTTTATGAAATTGAAAAATCACTTTTTTTTTAAAAGAATTTGTGAATAAAAATTGGTTTTTTGTTTTTCATGTTTAGATAAGCTTAAAGCAGTTTTCAAAAGCAACTCTTGCCCCTGCTTTTATAAAAGTGCTTTTTCAATTTCAAAAAGGCAACTTATAACTTTTGACATGTAGTTGAAAACAAGGCCAAAGTCAAACAAACCCTACCAGGCAAAATATTTCCACTTCGGTCAACTGCATTCCGGTCATTATGGTTATTGGCAAACAATCTTGTATGGTGACGTTTCTGAACCACGACAAAAGTAACCGGGGGCTGATAGTTTGATTCCAAAGAAGCACATGCCTGTAACAGGACATCAATGTGAAGTTGTCCAATGGTCATCAACAAAAAACATTTAACAAGGTATGACTTCCCACCTTAGCTGAGAAATAGAATCAATTTCAGGGAGAAATGCCTTTACCCTACGGATAGCATCAAGTTCATACAGTAATACTTGATAGAACTGCCCCTCGCTGACCCCATCCCTGAAAAAAACGTGCCAGAAATAGCACAAGGGGGTGAGCACGGCTATCATTGCGTTTCCACATAAGGAAATGAATATTAGCAGCATGTCCACAATACCTGTAAAAGATAATCCTCTGTGGTTTCTGTCCAGTTGCTCTACGGAAAGAAATGAGCAGTTCTCTGACAACATAAGCATGGATATTAGCTCAAGGACAAGAAAATGCAGGGAAAAAATGGAAAACATTCAAACCAAAGAGCTATGGATGTGTAGATGAAGAGGAAAGGAAGTTGAAAAGAGGGAGGCAGAAGGAGAGGGATCATACTTGATCATGCCACCAGTCACGGTTCCTCTAGTAGGATCTTGCCACGTTCATTTAAACAGATCCTGAATCAGCTCTTGACGATGGGCTTGAGCACTAACCAAACCAGCATATTTTGTGACTTCTGGCCAATCCTGGGAGGCAACAACCTATTATCGAATCCAAAGAACAGTCAATCATAGTACAACGAACCCAAACCAATGAACTGAGAGAGATGCAACAAAAGGTGAAGCAGTATGAATAGAGTATCATACAGCTGCAATTGATGGGCTTGAATCCTCGCCCGGGTGGGGATGGGTGACATCAGCACCAAAAATTATAGTAGGCCTGTCGCTAACTAGGGGTATACGCCGAGATAGAGCATCAACAAGCACTGTGTTCCTTCCTCCAACCTTCACATTGATCTTCAATGCTACATTGGCAAGATATTGCTTGCTCAGCTTGAAGACGTGCTTTGTCAGACAACATTGGGAGACAATTCCAAGATCAGTCTCACAAATCCGTTTGAGATCACCTGTTGAAAAGGTCAAGCCAAAACAGCAATAATTAGATGAATAAAGAAATCATATATCTAGAATAAGACACTTGTAACCAGAGCTTCACCATAAAGAGAGCCATTATTGTCAGGTAAAATAACGATCAGCAAGTCAAGTTCCTTCTTTTGAGTTTGCAGGTGAGTCATAGCTTCATGGAATCTGGCTTTCAAGGCTCTTTCAACTTGATCAGGACGGATATATATGGGGGGCAAAACAGGATGAGGATTGAAGTTCTGTGCAAAACAAAACACAATAATCCAATTGTTAAAGCAGTAACTTTAAGAGTTCAATCAGGCAAGACAAACTTCTGTACATACCATTCCAGAAGTTGAACACATCTGGGCCAGCTCCTGACAAAAATCACGAACTGCAACATCTTTAACATTGCGAGAAAAGTTTACGCAAATCCAATTGTTAACAGTTCCTCCATTAACCATTTTCTGTAAGATGTCAACAGTATTGCAACTACTTAGACTCCTAATAATTACATTTACAAATCAAAACTCCAAGAAACAAGAGAACCATGACAAAAATAAAGACTCAACAAATCCTTCTAAACAAGTAGCACAATATTTTGTATCAACTGGACACCACTTCCAACTTTTGATGGATAATATACTTCAGACATGATTGCAACCCAAAGAGGCAATAGGATGACAACTTAAACCAAATGCAGAGTAAATGAAGAATTCATAGCCACCAGCCAAATAGACTTGCCCAAGGGCCCAGACAACTGATATTTCAGCCATGATGCACTGTTTCCTAAACTTTCTTATCTCTTTTCCAGCAGGAGACTGAGGAGAAGAAACCAAAGGCTAGGTTGCCACACACAAGAACTAGTATGACCACTACCATCAACATTAAAAGAAAATTTTCTGACTTGATCAGTATACGCTCTGCTTTGGAATTTATAATTGCAACCGAAAAAACATCAGTACAAAAGATCAACTCAATATAAGTCAATATAACAACTCTATTTGCAAGAAATAACCTTGTTCATCATATTCCATTGCCCGACTTGCGGTAAGACAGTCCTTCTCTCGACCAGAATCATGGTACTTGAGCTAGAAAAGAAAAGGCGTATGGAAACAAATTATTAAACCAACAATGAATCATATTGAGGAAAAATTATGTACACCACCAAAGGCAGGAAAAAAAATGTGATATACATACCCAAGGAGCAGGTAAAATGCGAGCTTCAACTTGAGCCAGCTTCTCACTGATCTTGATACCAAACTCCTTTGCATAAGGGTCATCAGCATAGGCATTATGCCGTACAGTCTGAAAGGGAAATAAATAAGGCACTTCCAAAGGCCTAAAAGTTATCTGAAAGCAAACTTCCACAGCACATGAAACATAAAAGCTTAGGTACTTAGAAGGTGACATGCAAGCAAATGAACACGATGTGTAAATAGAATAGAGAAGAATCAACAAGTGACTTTCAAAGTCGATTAAAGGTATGTGTACACTGCTACCTGCTTAACCAATCATGAAGACAAAGAAGATTAGGTGAACATATTATTTGGATCTGATTATGCCAAAGTTAAAGCCAATAACAGGATAGCACCCAAAAAAAGATATAAAAATGATATCAGCATATCCATTCAAAAGGCACTACTACCTCAAGTAGACAATTTCTCCTCATTTTTTCAACATGAAAGCAACAATGCCTAGTTGCCAACACCTCGCCATACCAATCATATCACTTTGACTACATATAACTAGACACTATCTTTTTAAACTGATTCTTTGCATGATTATCTTGGACTATTAGCATACTTTCAAGCAACAAAGATATCATTTGCATAATTACACGAAAAGGTAATTCAAATTTCAAAACTACCGGACAGGAACAAATAAGTACCCACAGATGGAGAAAACCATACTGGACCTTACCTGAAGAATATCACGTTCCCTCTCCTGAGGACGCTGGCATGTCACTTTCAAAAGAGCAGTTATCTGTCTCTCATTTAACCTCTTGGAATACCTCTGGCCCTCAACAATCTTGCAGACCTGAATTATTAAATTATGTGTCATCAATCATTAAAGCCGTCCATGATAGAGAGCAATGGCGTAGCAGGATTCACGCAGCCGACCCTACTAAGTAGGATTAAGGCTTGGTTTGTTTGTTTGTTTGTTTGTTTGTTTATGTGTCATCAAAAAGCCAAAAAAAAATCAAAAGGAAAATTAGGGAATTGGCTTGTAAAATAAATTCAACCTCCATTGGCAAGTAATTTGGCCTCTGCTGATTTCCAACTTGTAAACAAGGTAACTGGATGTGGTGAATCACGAACCCGTATGTCTCTTGGAAGTACTCAACAACTGATTTCATCGTACCCCTTTCGTCAACAGGAAAACTAGACGAAGAGAAACATTAAGAGAGAAGAATTAGCATATATTAAGGGAAAGAATTTCCAGAACATGAACAGCATTTTATTTTAACTAACATAACATCAAGGTCACAATGCTTTCAAAATAGCATACCAGATGCTCGCCATCTAAAATCAAAGACAGCGATCATAGATTTGTGGATAAAGAAGACATGCTCTAAGCAGATAAGCACAAGGAACTTTTTCCTTTTTGTTTTTGTCTTTAAGGCCAAATTACATTATTGCATTACGCAAATATAAATGTAATTCATGTCATTCAAGAAATTAAGTAAATTTGAACTTAATGAAGCACTCAGTCTTTTCTGTAGTTTGAATGGCTCGAGTATCATGGTTACTTTCTTTGTCAAAACAGAGTAGAAAGCGAACCATCAAACTTATGCAAGACCCAGAATATACCCTACAAATCCATAATACAAGCTGAGTAAGAGGATATTGAGGGATCAATCAATGAACTCATGATTTAAGGATTCAACTGAAAACCTCACAAAGATCAAGGCTAACAATACCCATTCAGACTAACATGATAGACATCCTTTTCATTTAAATTATCACAACAACGTTGGAATCATATAGATTGATGACAACAGGTAATCCTTACGTCAGCTCGCGTGTTGCTTGCGATGTTAAACCAGAGATGCGATATTTTCTGCGCATGTTTCTCATCGCGATGTGTAACCTCCACCTTAACTCCCCTCAGTGCTTTCTTAATCTGTACAATAATTTGACAAAACATCAGTAACAAACAAGAATTGTTTGCTCACATAACTGGTCAAAGGCACACATGCTAAGACATAAAATCCCAATTTTTGAAGAGAAATTTCTAAAATTGTTCTACCGAAGGGATCATTTCAAGTGAGAATGCAAGTTCATACACAGTGCATTCACCAAATGCAAGATTAGTCAAAGCTTTTTGCAAAGAAAAAAATAATAATAGTTTTAAGTAGGCCTCACATTCATTGAATGCGGTTCAAGCCATTTAAAAGAAAATAAATGACAGCCCTCCACCACCACCTTCCTCGTCCTCCTACCAGCCGCCCAGAACCCTGCCAAATTCTCTGCAACTCTTTCTCCTGTTTACCTTATGCGTTCCATCTTCTCTGCCAAAATTGTGGCCACCACTCCAACTACACACTCTGACTGTCAAAACAATTATACTATCTTAAATTACCTTAAATTATCACAACTTCTGATTTGGTGTTTGGGGTTCTAATTTGGGGCAGGTGGGACGACGAGGGAGTCGCTGGTGGAGATTCTGATTAAGGGCTTTGACTTGATTTTGTTATTTTTTTTTTTTTTTAACTGGCTTGAGTCTGCAAAAACTATTTTCCTTAAAAAAAAAAAAAAATAGCATCGACTGACATTGCATCTGTTGAATGTGAGGACCAGACCCCTCTTACAGGATACATACCTAAAATCACCCCTTTTTAGAATGATTTTAAATCCATAACAATTTTAGAAATTTCTAAACTTTTGAAAAGGAAAATCAAGACCTTGCCTCCTGACTACTGAGTGCAATTCTTCTCTCAGAAGTGTTTAAAATTGTCCAGGACATTACACTTAAAGATCAGACATGTCTGATACAACGACACAAAACAGGCTTCATAATTTGGAGATGAAACATATTATATCAAGGACATCGCAGTCTTGGAGACATGTTTTTGCACCACAAGGAGTAACTTATTTCCCAAATTCAGAATGCTAAGATATCAATTTTCACCAGAAGTCCAGAAACGAGTTAAAAAAGAACAGAATGAAATAGAGAAAACAAGGGGGAAAAACACACACACAACAATAAAGGTAAAGATTTTTTCAATTCTATGTCAAACTCAAGTAAACTTAAATGTTTTAGAAACATCCAGAAGTTTAAGCTTTATTGCAAAAACATTTCCCACTATCAAGGACATTCTGATAAAACTACCTTATAAAGTTCTCTTTCTTATCAGAAAGCAATACCTCTAAATGTAATTTTAAAAATGTAAAGCGTACAGAAATGGCAGCCCAGGGCATGAAGCTCCCTCTATGTATGGGTCCAGGAAAGGATCAGGCCACTTGGTCTATGGTAAAGTGTATTTTATTAGTTTCTTTAATTGGATGCTATGTAACATGTATTCTTCAAAAGTATAAGCATAATATTGACATCTAAAAAAGTAAATCAAATATTATTTTATTCACTCTTTTATCATCTGAGTGCAAAATTGAAACATCTTCTGAAGTCCTTTGTCTGGAATACCATTCTTCAGAAAAGCAAACAAGTGTGATTCATATCATTAGTCATCTTTCAAAGGGTTAATAGCGCGACGAAGACCATCCAATAATCTAATAGAACACCATGTAAATCGTAAATCAACACATGAGCTAAACTGTATGACGCCAGATCACTAACCCTTTTTATTTCATAACAAGAATTATACTCTAAAAATGTAACAAAAAGCAGCAACGAAACTAAAGATGACAGCAGTATTAAGCTTAAAGTTTTAATAAATTTGAGCAGCAGGATTTTAAAAAAAAAATGGAAGGACATCATCAAAAAAAAATCTTACCTTCACACGATCAGCATCAGACAATGGCCTTGATGATACATCCCTGTTAAGAAGCTGGGTCACAAACTCAATAACAGGGAGTGGCTCAATGAATGCCGTGGATGACATATCTGTTCCACAAAACCGCAAAATGTACAGCAACAAAAAAAGGTATTAACTAAGATGGACCTTCAGAGGAATAAGATGGACAACAAATTACTAAAATGATCAAAATAATAATTACAAAAAACTGATTCCAAATAGAAGGCAGAAGATTTTAACAAGTCAATGATGCGATAGTGGAAACCTTTCCTGACCAGCACAGAATAACCAAATTATCTAGAACAAAAAACTAGAAAAGCAATAATAAGACTTGCTCACCAATGTTTAGTGATAACCCCATCTGAGTGGGTCGAATACTTTGATAAAAACCACGCCAACTTTCTAGCCCTTCACCCAAAGGCTGCCTTCTTCCTAAATCAGGGGAATAAAATGAGCGGCCCACAGGACAATACCTACAAGAAAAACAGAAAAGCATCTATCAGGCACCAAAACAAGTGCAGATTAATGAGATGATCAGAATTGCAAGAATAAGGTCAAAAAAGTTTGGATAGCATACCGAGTTGTCGGTAGTTCACGAAGAACAATGTCCAAAACCTGAAGAGCTTCTTGTGGTGTAGGCATCTGCTTGTCTCTTGCAGAAACATCCCTAAATGGTGCAAGTCAGCACGTGCTGCAAATTTTATCACAACTCTGAATTCCCTCTCTCTCCTGCATCAGTAAAGAGCACATGAAAATCAATGTTTCCTAGGGAAAAGGATTATAAACATGCAAAGAAAGAGAAGTGCTAAAGCCAATTAAAGCACGACTGACCTGGCACCACTATTTCCTTGATTTCCCTCTTCCTCATCAATAAGAGTAATTTTAAACTCCTTTGAAACAAAAGGGAGTGCTCCTGCAGTGTACAAACTCTTTCTTCCATCATACGCAGGAAGCCTTTTTCCAAGAAGAGATTCTCTGTACAATTTTACTAGTTGATCCATGACAGCTCGGTTAACACCTCGGGATGTGACCTCAGGAGTTATTGATACCTAAACACCGATCATAGTAAACTTTCTCATTCCAAAATCAAACCAGCATACATATACTAAATTAATACTAAATTAACGAGTATGAGGTGTAATGTACAGATAGACAGTAGGAGAGAGCTCACGTCATATTGGTGCAAATCTTTGTCTGGCAGTTCGGCAAAGAAGTGATTAGCCTTGACAATACACTTAGTGCCAGTGCTACCCTTGCCTGGCCGCAGCGGAAATCTCATTGACTTGCTTGAAGCAGGTTGAATTGCCTGGCTCACTTCAGGCTGAAGATTAAGTTGCTGGAACTGCTGCTCCACTGGTGATGGTGATGGTGATAGTGACGGTGATGGCTCAGGTTCTCTGCTTGAAGAACTAGTCTCTCCCTGAGATTCTACAGGGCTCCCATAAGGCATAGGTTGAGTCGTCACCCCAGACTGACAAGGAGCCTGGGTTGCTTGATGCAGCTCGGGAACTGGTGCCCTGGAAGGCCCACCAGATGAAGGTATCCCACGGCCAGCTATGCCGCCTCGTTGGCGCTGGCCTGGTGCACCTCCTCGGTGGTACTGCTGAGGACCCCTTCCTTGCTGATATTCAGGAGCCCCCTGTTACCATGATACTGCTGGGGAGCCATACCACCTCGTGGGGCACCCCCTCCGCTACGGCCACCATAACCTCCACGTTGTGGTCCCCAGCCTCTCCCTCCACCCTGGTATCCACCTTCTTGTTGTGCCTGCTGTTGCTGAACGGGTTGTCCAGGTTGCCCACCACCACGTCCTTGTCCAGCTCCAGTTTCCCGGGAACCAGAACTCTGCCCCTCACCAAGAAGTTCTGTTCTTCTCTTCCTCACCATGGTAACAACTACAACAAGAAGTGCCTCAGTAAGTACTCAAACAACACAATTAAAACTGCATCCATAACTTAACAGCAGACCAAAGCCACATTGAACAAGACTATCACAAGCTAAAGCACATCAACATGACCTACACATGTACACTTAATCAGCTAAAACCAAAACAATTTTCAGCAGCCTCACAAAACCCATGATTTCAATTAGGACAAATCCCATCCCTGTAAACATGTCCACCACCATACAAAACCAGAACTCAGATAATGAGCGTCAAAGTAAAAGGACATCCACATCTTAATAGAGATAAAAGCAGCATTCATTAATGAAATTAACATAACCGAACAAGTACTAGATTAGAGATATATTATTATTCTAAAACAAAATAAAACAATGATTGAAACTGGAAGCCAAAGAGCTCTTCCTACAGATTCATTAACTTCCATCAACAATTTCCACAAAACAAATATGCCTATCAATTCAGAGAAGCATAACATTTAAAAATTATCAGGAATTGTGGCGACATATTTCTCGAGAATAAAATACAAGTTCTACATATACAGGAGACTAAAGCAAAAAAATTAATTACCTAAAAAGTAAATAAATAAATAATCCAGTACCTAAACCAAAATAGAAACTCAAAAGTCATCATAAACCCCAAACCAGAGTAAGGTAAAAAGTTCCACTTAACATTTACCCGGGGGGGAGCGGGGGGTGAGACAAAGAGTTCGCTAACGGTACGGCCCATTTCGGAAATATGTTTATGCTACATACAAATTCTAAACGGAGAAAACAAGGGGAAAAAAAACAAATATCATGGAAATTCAGTAAAAACCATTTCCAAGTACACAAGGAAAACTCAGTTGTATTTGAGATCAGATAATTAAAATAATTCTTAAAATAACTCCAAAAAATCATAACCACCATCAAGTGAAGGGAAAACACTCAGATCCAAACACCTACAGTAAAAATCACTCAGATCTCATTAAAAATCACTTAAAATATCATCAGATTACACCACTAAAAAAAAAAACCTAGAATCCATCACCCTTAAACACAACGAAAAACCAGTAATTTTTCAGTTTTTTTTAACCTCAAAAACGCCAAAAAATACCCGCCTTGACACCTCCTCTTCCTCCTTCAGCGCACCTTCTTCGCCAGTTCTAGAGCGTAATCTGTTCTTTCTTTCACTCCGCGCGACTGTAAAATGAAGAAAGTAGAGTCTTTGAGGAGTCGGGGGTGTTCGTTGTTATTTCAGTACTTCGGTAAAAAATAGGGAAAATCACCAAAATAGTCCCTCAACTTTTTTACTTTTGTCAAAATAGTCCCTCAATTTTTTTTTTAGCCAGAATAGTCCTTCAACTTTTATTTTTTAACCAAAAAAATCCTTTTACGGTGGAGTCACATAAAAACATTTTTCTTTTTTTTGATAAATTTCACATAAAATGACTATTTTAGATAAAAAATAAAAGTTGAAAGACCATTCTGGCTAAAAAAAAAGTTAAGAGACTATTGTCTTAAGGTAATAAGTTGAATCTTTGATGTGTTAAGATCACTGTTTCCCTATGAATATCTATATTTTGATATTTGGGTGCAAGAAAATCAAAATTAAATCCAAATTAAACTTTTTCCAAAATTTTTTTCGATTTATTCGATTAACCAAAGTTTATTAATTAATTTAAAAATTAAGTATAAAATTAAATATTAAACGAACCAAATTAATAAACAAAAACTTAAAATTACTAAAACTAACACTAGAAACTAAAAAATAACAAAGAAAAGCAATATCAAAGTATTGAATACATGGAACATGAAATTGTGTTACTAAAAAACTAAAAATTAAAATTAATAAAACTCAAAGTTCGGTAATTCAGTAATCCGATATTTTATTTTCAATAACTAAATCCGAACTATATAATCAATCTTTTTTATTCGATTTATCTGAAAACCAATTATCTGAAAATCGAAAACCAAACTAATTTGATTCGACCGATTTATTCGATCAAACCAAACTATGAACACCCCATCAACACTTAATTCTCCATTTATTTCCTACTAGTGGGGTTGGGGCACACTGTGTGATTTTAAAAAGTTAATTAAAAAAATTATTATAGATGAAAACTGTGTAGTAGATTTCTTTTTTAAAATTTTAAAATTTAAAAAAAGACAACAAAATTAAAGAAAGACATCACTAGTGTTTGATTTTTAGCTAAAATGAAAATTTTATCCTAAGATTATTTATATGTGGACAGATTTTCTCATGACACCTAAAATATCTATTTTTTCCATAAATAGAGCTTAACGAATTTTGAGTAACACTACCTGTACTAGCACACATAGTGATGAAAGATGAAAAAATTGTTGAATTATTCAACAAAATGAGAGAAAAATGAAACAAATTAAATCAGGTAAAAATTAAAAGAAAAAAGAAAGAATGAGATTTTGTTTGCTAGTACAGGTAGTGTTAATACACAAATTCGCGTCCGCAAGTTAGGAATCGAACAAGTAATATAAAGTAATTAGAGATAGTTCACACAAGAACTATGCTTAACACACGTGTTGCTAACTAACAGAGTGACACACACAATGCTCTATTTAAATTAACAATAATGGAATTAATAATAAAAGCAAATAAATAATTAACTAACTAAATAAACTAAGTAAATATATTGGAGTTCAGATGATTATATGGCTAGGTTTTATTCTTACTTTACCAATCTAATTAAATGTTCTAGTTAATTGTTCAATTGATTCCTTATGTTGCTTACTAATGTTGTGATTGTAATCGCAAGGTCTTCCCGAACTTATGACAAATCTACTACTCCTGACCAGTCCATTATATTCTTGCCGTATATGGATTAAAACCTTGATTAGTGCATAGATATCACCCTAATTGATTGCCTAATGTGAATAGGTATTATCCCTATCTATAATTCTATATTCAAGAAATGGTTCAATTTGTTCATAAGAAATTTTAAACAAAGGCCATTTGAACCTATCCTAATCCTAAGTTTCCTCTCTTCATTTCACTTAAAATTTACAAATCACTCTAGAGGGTGGCCAATCATATAGAGGCATTAAGAACAATTCAAATAAGCAAACAAATATAAGAAATCATATCGAACAATCAAAACCTTAACAAACAATCTTCATGGTAAATTATGAACAAAACCTTAGTTTAGATTTAGTGTATCATAGTAGTGATAATTACATTAAGGCAATAAAATACAATCATCCTTAAGTAAATAATCACAAAGGAAAGAGAAAGAGAAGAAAAAACTAATTGTAATCGCTTCATCTGTCCTCCTTCTTAACGATTCTCCTTTCGGAAGATTGATTGCGTCGCTTTGATGGTCTGCTCTCCTCTCTAAACTCACATTATTTTTCACTACTCTAACTAACTACTTATGCTCTCTTATGTTTAAAATGACCTAATACATATATTTATAGGGGTTTTAGGGTTTCAATAAGTCACGGGTCGAAAATGCCTCCCGAAACCACTTTAACTCGCCAAACTCACTTTTTGGCCTAATGCTAGTCATTTCTAGGCACCTCTCCTAGATCCTGGGTATGCCTACGCCCAGAGGTCAGTCCTTGGGCATGGCTCCTAACCTCTAGATGTGGGTGCGTCTACAACTCTGCTTCCCGAGCTCCAGTTTTGCTATGTTTTCTTCTATTGACCTCCAATTGATCTCAAACCATGAAAACACATTAAAACACTAAATAAGTATAATAAAAAATTTTAAAAAATCATAAACTATATATTTTAGACAAAAATCTTAAAATGACCAAAATACCCCTACTTATAAAATAAGAAATCTCGAAAATTGACTAAAACCCAAGATAAAATGCATAAAAATCACTTTCTTTTAGAGAGTTATCACAACCCTCAACTTGAACTTTTACTTGAGTAAAAAAAACAAACACATAAACACATAAGAGTCATTAACCTTCTTCAATACATCAATAGTCATAACAAGGAAAACTAGCAAGTAGAGAAAGAAACTCGACATGTATATAAAAGAACATTGCAAATCAACCTCTATGTCATTATCATAAAAGTATTTAACTCTCTCATGAAATCAGATATCACTCGCTCACTAATTGATGAAAAATCCTTTGAACAAAAGTTCAGCAAGAGACAAACATGTAGGAAGAAATTTGCACACACAATACTCACTAATATAAGTGATCTCAACCCAAAAATCAGGTAGGTTTTTAAAGTTTGTAATATAAGCCAAGGGATAAAGGTAAAATATTTTGGATAAAAGTAACTTTATCACCTTAGACACGTTAGTGAATAACTTGAGCCATAGTCCATTAAAAAATCTCCAACAACCATAGCATTTAACCAACTATCTAGTCCACTTCTGAAGGCAAAAAATATACCTTCTTTATTACAATTTGAGCAGGAATTGTCCTTCTTTATTCATGATACTTGAAACAATTTTAGAAGTAATTGTCCTTCTTTTCTTTCTTTTTCTTTTCCGCAACTTTTTCTTTCTTCATTCTTTTCTTAAAAAAACATTACAAAACATCAGGGATATTACAGCTTTTAAAGTTATAAACTTGACTTTCGCCCTCAACAAGCATGCCTTGTGTCCTTCCCAAACATCCATAACTTTATGCTCAAAGTATTAATGTAGTGAACTACCAACACTAAGTATTAAGGTGATGGGTTAAAAGAAGGATGAAATAAAAGAATAAGTTGACTAAATAACATGGTTAATTAAAGAAATATGACTTATAAAACTCAAATGGGGACATGAAGGATAAAATGTCAATTAGGTCGGCTTTTTGGCACAAATGGTCCAAAAAACTTGTCTAGATCATTTCCTTAGTCTAAAATTCACCCATACTTTGCAATTATATACAACAAATCACACACAATCCCAATCAATGTCACATAAATCACACACAATTCCATCAATGTCACAAGCAAAACAAATATCGCAAGGCAATCATGATTAACACTCTTTGAAAATTAGCTCATTTTCACACCCCCACTCGAAAGAATATATTTAGGTGTATAGTGGTAACATTTTCATAATTCAAAGGGATTAAAGAGTAAAGAAAGTTTATATACAATTTTAGTTCATTCGCTCAAACAAGCATAGAACTCCCTTGCAACATATTTAAACTACTTACACATAGTCACAAAAGTTAAAAATTAATCCTCTACAATACTTTAGGTAAAAATAGTATAGAAATTCTAAAGGATTCCATCTGGTAGTTAAGAAGTCTTTTATACACCTCAAAACTGATAAAAACTACCTAAAAAACAAAAATCTTTTTGTATTTTTAGAAAAAATTATCAAAAAGAAAACCCTAAATTCTAAAACAAATAGACCATCAAAGAAGAACATAAAAACAAACTTCCCAAAACCCATAACACATATTCATAATCGCACCACCAAAAACACAAACACAACCCCAATTTAAAATGAAACATTGTCATTTGTGCTTCAAACCACAACTAAAAACATGAAAAGTTTTAACATAAAAATTAAACAAATAGCAAAAATGATACTCCCCTAGTTTAAGTTGTAGCTTGGTTCACTCTTACTCTTCTTCATCTTTACTCATGTACTCTTCATCATTTGACTCATCACTACCCTCATGCTCTGAATCTTCAATCTCATTAAAAGTAGGTGTAGCCGGTGAAGTTGAAATATCCTTCATATCTACATGAACTTTGTCACCATAACACCAAATTAGGAATTATAGGATGGCATGTAGTCTAATTGGTATATAAATTTTTCTTATTTTACATGTCTAGGAATCAAATTTTACTTTAGAAACATGAATTTTTCCTAGACACCTCCATAATTCAAAAAACATAGTAAATTAAAAACATAAAATAAAGGATGAAATGATTGATACCATTTCGGCATGAATTTTCTTCTCATTTAGTTGTGAAGGTTTTAACTCAAAAGAGATTCGATCAAGATGGATTTGTGTTCCCTGAGATAAGAGTTATAGAATCAATGGCAATGATCAATGATGGAAATTATGATCATACTTGTCTTTTCTAAGCTTTTATTGAGGATAAGTATGCACTTTGGATCTGCAAAGACATCTTATAATGGCTAGGCTAATGATTTAGATATACTAATTGACAAAAAAATCATTAATCATTTGCCAAAAAAACAAAGCCTTGTAACTATTTTTCTTGCGACTTACATAAGCAGCATGTTAGATGTTGGGAATTGGGAAATTTGGATCATGCGAAAGTTTTCACATAATATAGTACATTACCTGGTTGTAGTACATGTTATTCAACAGTACCATAAATAGAGTAAGAATACAACTACCTGAATCACAGAGGCTTCCCTGCATTCCTTGTCTACAAGGCGATATTCGTGCATTACCCAATCAATTTTGATTCCCTAAGGAGCTCGCCCCTTCTAGTAAATCAATGTCTTCTTCATCACAATAGGTCAATTTTGACTCGACACTCTCTGATCTTTCCCAGTGGACTTCCAATATCCTGCTCTGGTTGCTCTATTAGTTCTAAATTGTTGTATATAGATGCCCACATAGCATACAATGTAATAATTAATTAATTTAATTAATTAGTTGGATAATGGCTCTATTTCAACAATAAGTAATTGACTGTGAGACAATTACCTAAGTGATAATTATTTAGTCAAAATAATTATCTAAGTGATAATTATAATTGACCAAAGTATGTTATCATTAGAAGTCATTAAGTTGAGTTGGAAAAGGTTTTCTCGACTATATGTAGTTGAGACTCTGTTAAATAAAATTGTATAAATAGAATTATTAGTCAGAGAAAAATAGTTACGTTTAATTTTTCCTATAGAAATCATCATAGTCTCTAGGATTTGAAACATTAAAATTGTGGGTGACTCTAGTAGCTACTCCATCCAACTGACAATAGATGGTTGTTGCTATTGGAGATTGGATTCGTAAAGTTAGCTGATCCTGCAAAGCTATATTTTTTTTAGGTATAATTTTTTGACCAAATAAAATTATACTATTGGTATCAGAGCATATAGGCTAGTTTTCATCCATGAATTGTGCCATATATGTATGCTTGATTAGATTTAATAGGCTCATGATATTTTTATGGCTTATTTGTGCATACATATACATGAAAGGAATTTGTTTTCTTTTTGTATGGGAGTTCCGTTTTTGGATGCTTCAAAACTAAATAAAAG
The DNA here is from genome assembly GCA_025175665.1 of Cinchona pubescens. Lineage (NCBI taxonomy): Eukaryota > Viridiplantae > Streptophyta > Magnoliopsida > Gentianales > Rubiaceae > Cinchona > Cinchona pubescens. The sequence goes on along the minus strand of JANKKI010000070.1, from coordinate 2,373,869 downwards.
AAATATTTTGGATGAACAAAAGATTTGTTCTTTTGATTGCGCATGAACACGGGATGTGTTCATGTTTAATTCATGTAGCAAAACAAATCCAAAATTGGTATTGTTGTTTTTGCTTGTTGGGACAAATAAAAATTGTTGATATAGAGTGATTTGGACTCATAGCCTCCAACAATCAAAGTTTACTTCACCAGCCACGTGATCGATTGATCTACTGCCATTTGCTGGCTGGTAAAAATTGGATTCTTTGTATCAAGAACAAAATAGATAGCTTGGCTAGCTACCAAGATTTGAACCAATGGTAAAGGGGAATACATGGCATACTGCCTACCATTGAGCCACCAGGCTTGACGGAAATAATTTGACTTCACTTTTTTTTTTACTTATTTTGTATAAAGATATAATGAGAATTAAAAAAAATCATGGTGGTTGTTGGTCAGACAGCTGTCTCCTGCCAAGATCTTTGAGAAGCTGCACAGCCTTGATTATGGAAAATCCACCACGAAGAGGCAAATCTCGAACGGTTGCCAAGACATATGGCCAACAATAGCGGCAATCGACCCACCACGTGCTGCGGAAGCAGTGATTGCTCTGAATCCGGGTCTGTCTTGGTGGTGGTGCGAGGTTTTTGTCTGGATTTGGGACGACGCCTGCCCATTTGGCTGGTTGCTTTCGAGCATCACTGCACCTCCAAGTATTTAGGGGTGACAACGGTTCCGGTTCTAGAATCGGACAGCTGAAAAATTGTTGTGGTCGGCGATTCTGAAACTGGAACCGGAACCACATACAAGGTTCCGATTTCGGTTCACTATTATTTGGAACCGGAATCGGAACCGGGTAATTCTTTTTTTAAAAGAAAAAAACTAAAGATTCAGAACAATGACCGTTGGTCTTGGTGTAGCTGCCATGCGACAGCGGCACACCAACACCAACGATCACATGACTGTTGGAGGACTTCTTAGTAGCTTATGGACGTTTTCAACGGCCATAAGCTGTTTCCCTCCTTTTTTTTTTAATTTCCAAAATTTATCTATAAATACCCCTTCTTCTTACCATTTTCAACACACAATTCTCTCAACTCAATCCCTCTCTCATTCTCTCAAATACTCTTAATTTTTTCATAATCTCTAATATTATTTATCAATTTCTATTTATTGTCTTTATATTTATAATTTCAATTTATTTCTTATTATACTATTTTCAAGTGTCATTTATTTTCTTTAATTTTCATAAATTCTATTAGTTATTTTTTATAATATTTTTTTTTTCAAATATTTCAAATTACTATTTCTAATGGATAGTCAAAATTTCAATGAAATTTTAATTAATCTTGAAGATGATGTTGAAATAACTCCCGATTCTGCAAGTAAATCAACAAAACCTCCTATTTCTAAGGCTCCAAAGGCCGAAATGTTTACGAAACATTTTACAAAAAAATTAGATAACGAAGGGAATCCTACTAATGCAGTGTGTAATTATTGCAAGGCTAGCTATAGTTGGAAAAATGAAGCGGATATGGAACACTAGCGAAACACTTGACAAAGGAACATCCGACAAAATTCGGCATTGACAAGACGCAATCTCAAATCAGAATCGGCACCGGAACCGTGATCAGAACCGGCCGGAACTGGCTCCCATGGTTCCGATTCTGGTTCTACCTTTTTTCAGAACTGGAAGCGGCGGTTCCGGAGCCGTGGACACCTGGGCTTGTATGGTGCCAGTTGTAAGGCTTTGGCTCAGATCGGGTCGCGATGGTTGTTTGGCTAGTGGTGGAGATTTTGGTGATGCTTAGTGGTTGCAACTTGCAATGTGTGGAGGAAGAATATGATCTTCTTCCACAAATTTGCATTTTACCCCTAAAAAATTTTTCAAGTTCTGCCCTAAAATTTTGTTTTTGTTCCAAATTTGACCTATAAGTTTATGGTTCACATTACGTTGCCTAACAGTTTGAGCATCTACAAATATGACCCCCAAAAAGTTTTAAGTTACCAAACTGAACTTTATTCTTTAGTAAATTAAAAATATATATCTTTTAAGGAAAATAAAAGAATTGTGGAAATGTACATACATCTATCTTTGGATTAATTAAAATATTTTGGCACAATATTATATTCATATTAGTTATGAGTTACATTTATCTTGGTAGTTAAATCATAGATATATATTTTATCTATGAAATTGTTTATTATCTATGTGATAATACTGGCATATTATTGCATTCATATTTGTTGTGATTATACACATATTTTAGCATTGAGTTAAATTACTTAATTATTTATCTATATGATAAATATAATACAGATGAAACAATTAGCGCCAATTAATATGTTTAATTGTATGCTTAAATCATTGATACTTTTGAATGCCCATGAATTTGTGCTTTATTTATTTATTTATTTATTTGTTCCAAAATTGTTTTCTATATATGAAAAAAATGTGCGACATCCCTATTATCAGTACAAGAAAATAGAGTTTTAGTCACCATGCCAAGTCATCACAAAAAGTTAAGAAGTCATCATTAAAATACTTTAGAGATGACGATTCAGCTCATCACTGTGTGTGGCTAAAGGCTCGATGCTAAAGCCATATAGTGACGACAATTCAAAGTCGTCACTGAATGAGGGTTTTTAGCGACGACTAATATTCGTCACAAAATAGAGTCGAGTATACATAGTCACAAAAGGCACTTAAAAATGGTAACTAAATATTGCACGTCGTCACTAAATGCTATATTTTATGACGACATTTTGTGGCGACCAAATGACGTCACTAAGTATGTACTTGGTCAACGCATTTAGTGACAATATTTTGTTCTAAGACAACTTGTGACGACGGTGGAGTCACTAAATAAGCATTCGGTTAATATAATTAGTTATGACATTTGTGATGACAGGAGAGGAGTAACTAAATATGTGTTCGGTCAATACATTTAGTGACGACTAAAAGTAGTCACTAAATATGTGTTTGATCAACACATTTAGTGATGACTTTCTAAACTTTTTTGTGACAAGTGAAGTTGGTCACAAGTTTTTCAGACCTATAAGCAATTTTCCTTGGAAATTTAATTACTAACAATGCCAAAACCAAAAAAATACATTGACATTTTACTAAAATCTAATTATAAAACTAAATTTATAACATGCAAAATAGGACTTCATTGTCATAACCACAGTCCAACAGCATAATGACAGTCCAACAGCATAAAAGAGTGCCAAATAACTATAATAGTCAAGTATTTATAAGTTCCAACACCTACTAGATTACAATATCCATGTCTTCAAATATAACTAACATAAATTCAGCAGTACAAAAGAGCCAAACAAGGCCTGCAACATCAAAAGCATGGGCAAGAAAAAGTTACACTTCTTCCCAAATAAGCTTGCTTGTCGGTGAGCTTCACTGCAAGATGAATCACAAGGAAAAAAGAAAATACGTTAATTAACAAATTTATTAGGTCGATTAAAGTATGACAACTGGACTTATTAAACAAATACCAAATTCAATAAACATTTGTTGAATATGTTAAACATAAGGAAAACAAAAACGATAGGCAAACAAGACAGATAAGGAACTTCTTTTTATGAGACAGACAAAAATAAGCCTAATTTTTCTTCAATTGTCTAGTATACACAAGCATAATGACAAGCGCATAATGCTGAAAAGATATGCTGAATTACGGTTACTTTATCTAGCTATGGAAGAAAAGACGAAGGGGTGAAACAAAAACCAAATAACAAACAAGAATTCCAGTAAAGCTAATATATATACACACACACACACACATACACAGGAGCTGAGAGCATAAATAAAGCATTTCCTAGCACACTAAATTAAGCAAGATTCCTGACAACAAAAAGCACAAAAAAACCCCAAAAATCACAACCAAATAACATGCATGAATTCCAGTAAGCTTAATATATACACACACACAAACACATACATACATAAATACATACAGGAGTTGAGATGGCATAAATAAAGCACATCCTAGCTACTAAATTAAGCAAGACTCTTTACAACACAAAAGCACGAAGAAACCACCCAAAAACCACTTTTGACAAGCAATGTTATGAAGCAAGCAAAATAAAAGAATAGGTCATAATAGGATGAAAATTAGCAAATACCCTCAAAAGATTTAAGTTTCCTAAACTAAAAGCTCAATGAACACTTTTGGACTTAAATTAAGAGAGATCAAATGAAAAAGCAGTTTAGGGAAGGGAACCTAAAACACTAAAAAATGCATAGGGCCACACATTCAGACATGTCTCAAGGATATCAAGAGAGCATTTCAGCTTGAGTCAACAGAGCATTTTGTTGCATCGTATGTTAAGTCATCTAAGAGTTCTTTTACCAATAAAGAACAAAATTTCTTTAATTGACACTTTGTGAATATGTTATAGTGTTTATCCTTACTGATTTTTTATTACTCCAAAATGAATTTCATTAAATATCAGAAGATTGAAGTCAATCTTTCCTACATATGTTCATAAAGTTAAAGATCAACCTTATCAAACTTTAAGTCATTCTCTTTACTATTCTAGATGTTCTAGTCTATATGATTGCAAAAGTAAGATATTGGTATCTATAGCTCTTGTATACTTATATTAATTATTCCATAATTGAACTAAACATACAAGACAGAACACTTGAATAATACAAAATTTGGCTGAACAAACAGCTTTATCTATGAAGGCCTTCTCACAAAACACCATGACGAGAATATTGATTTTTTAATTGCCCATAACTTCTTAAAACGAAGATGACAACAAAAATAAACCAAGTTTTATTCGCAGTAAGTGGGGTCGGCGGCATGATTCTTTCACGCCATTGCGCTTTTAAAACGACAATCAGAAAAAAAAAAAAACTGCTAAAAAAAGTAACTAGAACACCAATCAACAGTCACAACTTGTCACAAGTCACAACATTTCAAGTAGATATTCCCATTTCATTTAAGAAAAGATCTCAACAAGTAATTAAAAAAAATTATACTCTTTTTAACACAAAAGAAAGCATTCTCAGGTTCACATTACATTTGATACAGTTTCTTACCAGGACTCAGCTAAAAATTAGCTCCAAAAAGCATCTGCAGACCATTAACATCTCACTCCCATACATAGTATCCCCAAAATCCAGTATTTCTCTAGCTTTTATTCTATATTTTGCTATTTTAAAGTACTCACTAAACTTCCAGCAGCCTATATCAACCAAACCAATCTTCGAAACAGAAAACAATTTTTGTATAAGTTCAATAACTTCAAAATTAATGAAGTCAAAGATTCAATAACCAATAAAGACAAAAAATGGCACTTTCACATATTGATGGAAAATCATCACTAAAACATGTTTATAATTCATTTTTCCATGGACATCTTCATAATATAACACAAAAAAACTTAACTAAATTCCTATCATCAACTCATGTTTTGTAGTAAAATAATCAAGTACTTGCTAAAAATTTGGTATAATTATAAAGGTACTAAATAGCACTTACAATGTTATTTTGTGTAGAAGCTACTTGTCACGAATTCACAAGCTCTAGCAGTCACAAAGAGTTTCTCCAATAATGGGCATCATTATCTGTAATTAGTAAATATTCACCAGGAGGTTCAGGAAATATAACTACCACAACACTTGCTAGAAAAACTTTTTATTGCTTGTTTTGACTATTTTAGTCGTACTATTTGACAGGAATTTACTGCTGAATTTATGTTAGACAATTTGAAGAAATACATTATCTGCCCAATCACATGTGTTAGAACCACACATCCTACTCCTTAGTCATGCATGAAGTGATCAGGAAAGCAAGGTCTAATGCATACAAGTGTTCACCAAAAAATTCCTTAAAAACTACACAAGTATCACAAAAAGCAAACGGCCTTAGACATAAATATCATGAACTTTGTCTCCTCGAATATGCAGAAATGACATCAATATACTAAATAGAAGTTCAATAGGAAGAGGAAGGATTCAAATCACCAACTGGTAGAGGAATCAAGAAATCTCTTATACACATCTAGATGTGTATAAGAGACAGGCTTAAATTATATTGGTGAATAAGATAACACAATGCCGGCAGAGACAACTCAGTTTTTACATGAATTTATGTCTAAGGCCGTATGCATAATGAGATCTCAACTACAGGAAAAGAAAATTAGTGATAAGGGTAACTCTGGTTAAGCTAAGACCAAATGAATCCAGAGCATGTTATTTAAAGTACATTCTCCAGCAAATTCTCTGAAAAATGATTCTATAAAAGATCCCATGGTAACTTTTTTTGTTTTTTTTTGGATAATTCACAAAAAAAATGGATCTAAAAAAATAATCCCTCCAACTACCCAAATTCGGACAAGGATTAACAAATTTAAATTCGTACACAAAATAATAGAAATCACATATAACAAAATCAAAAATCCTAACTCAAGAAGGGGGGTGTGGCTTGAAACTTAAAATTAGTACAAATCAGAGAGGGATTTTACCTGCACGTGGTGGCGGCAGCGGTGACTTGAGGAGTTACTTCGAAATTGGTGGTGCGACTTCAAGGGATGGTGTGAATCGGGGTGGAGGTTTGAGTGGGTGGTGTGAATCAGGTGGAAGTTTGAAGAAAAAAGGGTGTGTGCAAGAGGGCGGATGGTGGTAGATGAGGGTTGCAGCAGTTTATGGTAGTGAAGCAGTGTGGAGCAATGTGGGATGGCGGTGTTTTAAAGGAAGATGGTGGGCCGAGAAGAAGTTAGGGGATTTTTTGTTAAGAGGGTGAAGGAGGAAGGGGAAAAGGTGGATTCTCACTTTCTTAGTCTCGACCGCGTCGTTTTCCCGCTGCAGCGATGTATATGATGCAGAATTTTGATTCAGGTCAAGGATCGGGTTCTAGTTCGGGTTTGGGTTAATGTTTAAGAACCAAATGTCAATACATTAAACCGCTTGCGGGTTAATGTGTAAATTTGAAATTTGATGTTAAACCTCGCATTTTTTAACATATTGTGTAAATTAATTAGTTATATAGAGAAAGAATATATTGATGTTTTTCATGTTTCTTAACCTTATGATAATATTGATATTCTAGACTCTTCTATTCATCCTGAATGGTATCGAATGTGATTAATTTCAAAATTATATTTTGATAAAATATTTTAATTTGAAATTAAATTTGGTTTCATTAAATATATAAACAAAATGAAGGTCAATAAAAGTGTATGAATTTATTGTAGGTTAACCCGCAATCGGGTTAATGTATAAAAATGTCAATACATTAAACCGCTATGCGGGTTAATGTGTAAATTTGACAATTTGATGTTAAACCTCGCATTTTTTAACATATTGTGTAAATTAATTAGTTATATAGAGAGAGAATATATTGATATTTTTCATGTTTCTTAAACTTGTGATAATATTGATATTCTATGACTCTTCTATTCATCCTGAATATTATCGAATGTGATTAATTTCAAAATTATATTTTGATAAAATATTTTAATTTGAAATTAAATTTTGTTTCATTAAATATATAAATAAAATGAAGGTCAAGAAAAGTGCATGAATTTATTGTAGGTTAACCCGCAATAGGGTTAATGTGTAAAAATGTCAATACATTAAATCGCTTGCGGGTTAATGTGTAAATTTGAAATTTGATGTTAAACCTCACATTTTTTAACATATTGTGTAAATTAATTAGTTATATAGAGAGAGAATATATTGATATTTTTCATGTTTCTTAATCTTATGATAATATTGATATTCTAGACTCTTCTATTCATCCTGAATGGTATCGAATGTGATTAATTTCAAAATTATATTTTGATAAAATATTTTAATTTGAAATTAAATTTGGTTTCATTAAATATATAAATAAAATGAAGGTCAATAAAAGTGTATGAATTTATTGTTGGTTAACCCACTATCGGGATTAATGTGTAAAAATGTCAATACATTAAACTGCTTGCGGGTTAATGTGTAAATTTGAAATTTGATGTTAAACCTCGCATTTTTTAACATATTGTGTAAATTAATTAGCTATATAGAGAGAGAATATATTGATATTTTTCATGTTTGATAACCTTATGATAATATTGATATTCTTGACTCTTCTATTCATCCTGAATGGTATCGAATGTGATTAATTTCAAAATTATATTTTGATAAAATATTTTAATTTGAAATTAAATTTTGTTTCATTAAATATATAAATAAAATGAAGGTCAATAAAAGTGTATGAATTTATTGTAGGTTAACCCGCAATTGGGTTAATGTGTGGTACATTACTTTGGTCAAAAGATCAATAATAATTAATTTGGATAGATTGTTTTAATAGTAAAGTTCTTAATTTGAAATTTGATGTTAAACCTCACCGCCCAGGGGGACATCCCCGGGACCCCCTCTGTAGTGGCAATATATCGTAGGGCAATACAGATAGCTCTTAGTATTTTTTGTGGATGTAGCAATGGTGGTCTTTATTGCATCTGCAGTTAGGCTACTTAAAAGATGCCACTGTGCATCATTCGGTTTGTGAGTTAATAAAACAAAAATATTAAGTTTATTGTACTAAATACTTGCAAAAATAGTAAATAAGTAGTTATAAGTCAATTGAATACTTATTGTTTAATAAAAATATGTTTTTCTGAGTTAATGAAACAAAAATATTATAATAATAACAGTACTAATTGTTAATGAAGTACTAAAATTTTGTTGGTAAATAATTATATATGTAAAAGTTTGTTTATGTGAAATTAAGGAATACAATACTTATTGTTATCTTTCTTACAAAGTATCAAATTAACAAGCCAAAAAAGAAATACGTTGTTTTTAGATTAAACTGGGAACTTGCAATTATTTTAAATTAATTGTTATGTACGACTCAAATTAATTAGAACATGTTGTTAAATAATGATTTACTAACAAATTAATTAACAAACCAAAAAAGAATTATGAAAATCATTCTAACATTAGTATAATTTATAATGCACTTCATGGAAATAAATATCTAGTATAATTTATAATGTACTTCATAGAAATAAATATCATGCATTAATTAAATTTTTAGGACAAAATTAGAATACTAGAGAGTCAAAGAAAATTGATTAAACGTAAGTATCACATAATAAATTTATGATCCACCAAATTAACCTTATATGGAAACCATCTTAAGATAATAATATCTATAGACTTATCAAGTACCAAGCCCAATTAGTTACATTATGTTTCCTAATTTGTTATCTAATGGGTCAATATATATATATATATATATATATATATATATATATATATATTAATGTGTTATCTACACTTGGGCTACAACATACTAACACAAGCCAGCTAAATGGCCTATTTGTCTCATACATGCATACATTGGCCTGTTATGTGGCAACAAATTGTTTGGGCTTTTTTATATATAGTTGGATTTTCGAATTATAATTAATTGGGTACTTGTTGGGTAAGCATCCAATAAGGTAGTCTAATTAATTTTTTTCACCTCATTTGGGCCATCATACTGATAAGTTACAAAATATTAATTAATTTCTTTAATATTTAGTTTATTTAATGGGGCCATCATATTAGGGAAAAGACAATTTTTTGCCCTTCAATTACAAATGTTGGATTAGAATTTACATTAATAAAATTTATGATCTTTACAACTATATATAACAAAGTAAAAATATATTATCATAAACAATATATTTTTTATTTTTCTTTAACTCAATATTTATTTTATTATTTTCATTTAAAATAACACATCTAAATTCTTTAATTCCTATAATCCAAAATTAATATCTAAAAAAATAATTACACAAACTAGCTAACTTTTTTCAACACAATCCAGCAAAACCCAAATAGAAAAATTTTCAAACATTTACTTTCTATATGTAAAGTCAATACTGGTAACTAAAACAATGACTAATACTAAAAATATCAATGATGAATAATCCTCACTAAATCCTTAGAATACTCTTAAAATATTAGCGGCGATGAAACATCGTCACTAACACTGAAAATATTAGTGACAACAAAATATCGTAACTAAATCCTAGATATTTTCGCGCAATTTTCCGCCTAGTCTTTAGTGATGACGTAATGACTATTTAGTGATGACTTTTTGTATTTCGTCACTAAAAGGCAAATCCTTCCATTTTGTAGTGACCAAGTCAAAAGTCGTCATTAATAACACCCTTTATTGACGAGATTTCGTGTCGTCACTGTGCTTTTCGTCACTAAAGCCTCATTTTCCTGTAGTGTATATTAATATTAGATTGATGTAGTATGCATGAATTGATGTAATATTTTTTTTTTCAAATGTATTATTTATTAAAGCCTTGTAAAGGGATGTGTTTAAGCACCTAATTCATATATAGATTTATTAATTTTGGACATGGGTATCAAAATATCAATGAATATTTACTTGATGAATTTACATTTATGTGTGTATAAGTATTCATCTTGTATGTGTTGATAAGTGGGAATTGTTCCCAAAAATTATTTGCTAAAATAATTTAAATAACTAATTCAAATTATTCTCTTTAGAGATGATTACTAGCTGAAAAGCAAAATTTTTGATCTAAAGAAAATAAGTGAAAATTAAATATTTGATTATTTTGGAACTAATTGGATATGTGTTTAAATCAAATTTGTGTTTAATGATTGTCAGTTAAATGGCCTCCAAAAATATTATTGATGATTTAAATAAGGGAGAAAAATTGAACGGCACAAACTATGATATTTGGCATAGGAAGGTTACGTACCTCCTTAATGAGCAAGAGCTATTGGACCATTTTACCAATAGCATGATTCCACCTAAAGCTAGGAATACGGCCCAGCATCGATATAACCTTGAGGCCTTTGAAGCCTGGAAAAAAAGTGATCGTTGTGCGTTGTTTGCTTTGTTGAGCTGAATGAACGACAATCTAATAGGGGAGTTTGAAACCTTCCCCACTGCCGAAGAGATGTAGGATCAACAGCTCCATGCTAAATTCGATGGCACAATAGCTACCAGGCTCCATGCCTTGGCACTGAGGTTCCATCAATATATGATGGGCCCTAAGCACTCAATGGTTGAGCATCTTAGGTTGATGTCCAGTATGATTAGAGAAATGAAATCAACTGGTTATGATCTCTCTGATGAGCAATAGGTCCTATCTGTCATAAGGTCATTTCCTAAACCTACGTGGGGACAGGTGAAACTAGTTCTCACACATAACGAGAACATTAAGACCTTTGATGATGTTTCCTGCTATTTGGAACTTGAAGCGAAGTGCAAAGATGCGAACCGTGGTGCTGCAATAATTGTGCAAGATGGGCAAAACAAAGAAGCGCAAAAATAACAAAAACAAAAAGGCTGAGAATACGGGACCTAACTGGGTTGGGAAAGGCACCAAGCACCAAAGAGGCAAGCATGGTGGTAAGAAGAATAAATCTAAATTCAAGTGCTTCAATTATGGAAAGAAGGATAACTTTACTCGAAGACAGGGAGAATGTACTGAGCCCAAAAGGTGTGTCCTAAACTAAACCCTCTTTTCAATTTTGTTTGTTCACATGTATTCGTAAGTCATTCTCTCCTTGGTTGGATTGTAAACATTGGAATAACAAAACATATGACCTATAATTGTGCAGGATTTTTAGATCATCATCGGATAACATCGGGAAAAGGTTTTGTCATGATGGATGATGGAGATGAGGAAGAGGTTCTTGGTGAAGGAACCTACCAACTTACCTTGCGAAATGGATGCACATTACTACTACACGATGTGCTTTATGTGCACTCAATTCGATATAATCTACTTTCAGTTTTAGCACTAGTAAGTCTAGGATATATTTTTAATTTCAAGAATAATAGTTTGTCTATGTTTCTTGACAATACACTCCATGGTTTAGGATTTATTATGAATGGTTTATTTTTCTTAGATTATGAATCCAACAATGCTAGTGATACTTATGTTTCAACTTCTTCTGAAATTACTTGTGATTCAATTAAACTGGCATGCTAGAGTAGGGCATATTGGACAAGAAAGAATATCTAGATTGGCTAAAAAAGGGCTATTGGGCTCTTTGGCCAAAATAAATCTTCCAACTTACGAGCCTTGTCTTGCTGGTAAGTCTAGAGGAAACCTTTTGGAAAGGCCAAAAGGGTCTCTCATATTCTGGAACTTACCCATTTGGACATATCTATACCCATGAATGTAAAAGCACAACACGGTGCATCTTATTTCATTACATTCATTGATGATTACTCACGTTACGACTCAATTTTTCAGTTATTTTACAACTACAAAGCTTTGGAATGTTTCAAATGCTTTGTAGCAGAGGTTGAGAATCAAAAAGAGAGGAATATAAAAGCTATTCACATTGATAAAGGCCTGGAATATCTCTTTGATCAATTTAGGATATTTTTTGTAGAAAAAAAGATTCTTCAATAGTTGACGATTCCAGGAACTCCACAACAAAATACTGTTGCAAAAAAAAGGAATCGTAAGTAATTGGATATGGATGTGTGTGAGGTGAATGTTGGCACAAGCCAATCTTCTTATTAGCTTTTGGGGATGCTCTTTTGACTGCCACCTGTATCTTTAATCAAGTTCCCTCAAAAGTGACCCCCTTAACTCCATATGAGTTATGGAATGGGACAAAACATTCTCTAGAAGACTTGCATCTTTAGGGATTCGCAAGGTATGTTCACAACCCTTTCCATAATTTAGGAAGTTAGGTCCTAGAACAAATAAGTGTATCTTCATAAGATACTCACAACATTCTAAGAGTTATGTAATGTATGGTGAACACCCTAATGGGAGACTGAAATAGAATCTCATGATATTAATTTTTTAGAAGATGAATTTGACAATTAAGAAAAGTAAATAATGGAAATCTTGAACTCTATGAGATAGAGAAAAATCAAGATGGTGCATCTCAACCTGATAGATTGGATGTGGAAACACAACCAACTCCGAAGGATATTATAAATATTGGAAGCATACCCATTGAACCTTCTCAAAACACATAGTTATGCAGAAGCAAGCGTGGAAATGTTCCACGTAGACACTTCAAGATAGAAGGTGAGACCTTCTTGAGTATATCTGTGGATGTTGATGAGCTATTTTCTTATGAAGAAGCATTGAACTCACTGACATCAAGTAAATGGCTAGCAGCAATAGAAGAGGTGGTAGACTTCATGACTAAGAACCATGCAGGTGATTTGGTTGATCTTCGGCCTAGGTGCAAGATTATTAAGAACAAATGGGTCTTAAGAATCAAGCACAAGGCTGATGGATCAATCGACAAACACATGGCCTGTCTTATGGCCAAAGGCTTCAGTCAAAAAGAAGGTATAGACTATGAAGAGATGTTTTCTCCTATGGTGAGATTTGCATCAATTTGACTTATCTTGGCAATTGTCACATATTTAACTTTAGAAATTTTCCAAATGGATGTGAAGACAACTTTTCACAATGGAAAATTAAGTGAAGAAATCTATATGGATCAACTAATTGGATTTCAAGTCAAAGAGCACAAGAGCACCAAGTTTGTCACTTAAAACATTCTATTTATGACTTGAAACAATCACCCAGACAATTGTGCATTCGGTTTCACTAATCCATTTTATCAATTGGCTTTATGATGACTAAAGGGGACCATTGTATTTACATTAAGAAACTTGAGAATAAGGTTCTCATTCTGTCATTGTATGTCGATGATATCCTCCTAGTTCGAAATGGCAAGGATTTAATAGTCACCACTCGAAATTGTTTATTGACTACTTTTGAGATGAAAGACATGGGTGAAGTAGAATATATACTTGGGGTAAACATCTTGAGAAATCGTTTTAAAAGATTTTTGAGTTTGTCTCAAGAAACTTATTTCAAAAGAATTTTAGAATATTTTCGCACGCAAGACTACAAACCCAAAGATACGCCTATGGAAAGAGGTCTATATCTCAACAAAGAACAATACAGTAAAACAGAAGAAGAGAGAAACCATATGGCAAAAGTGCCATATGCAACCGCTGTTGGTAGTTGGCTGATGTATGCTATGATGTGTACTCGACCTGACATCTGCTTTGCAGTAGGCATGGTTAGTAGATATCAAAGCAATCCTGGTATTGCGCATTGGATACAGTTAAAAGGATACTTAGATATTTGAAAGAAACCCTAATATGGCTTTGTGCTATCAAGGTGGGAGTCTCAAATTAGTCAGATATAGTGAGGTAGATAGATCAATAGACAGGAATGAGCATAAGTCCACTTTAGGCTACGCCTTCATTCTTGGTAGAAGAGCAATTTCATGGTGTAACAAAAAGCAATAGTGCATGTCATTGTCCATGATGGAGTCTGAATACGTTGCATGTACTACTGCGGTACAAGAAGCAATTTGGTTTAAGAGGGTTTTGCAATGCTTGAAGATTACAAGGCAACTTCATGGAGTTGTTATGATTCATTGTGATAACACAACAGCTATACCTTATGTAAAAGATCCTAAATTCCATGAAAAAACCAAACACTTTAATACATGCTACCATTTCATACGTCGTGACATCATTGCACAGGGTCAAGTAGTGTTGAAGCATATTTCTACTACTAATATGTTACTTGATTCATTCACAAACCAATCCCTAAGGATGTTTTCTGTGAGCACATTAAGGGTTTAGGTCTATTGAAAATTTGATTTATTTGTTTATCATTTATGCAATAAAGTACTTATTTGTGAATTCTCTGCATAATTGTTTCTCAAAGCACATATCTAAGAAATTTTGTCACTAGGCTACTCAAAGATTGTTCGACTCACACGGAAAATCACACCAACGCTGAGATAGCAAGTGGGATGAGACTTAAATGATCACTAGGTAACAATTGTAGTGATCTCCTTATCGCAATTGAGACAAGGAAGGATAATTTAATCCTACTCGCCTTAGTTATGTACTAAGATGAGATATAAAAGTCGAATATGAAAGTATCCACACTTCATATAGCCAGTTAATAGCTAGATTTGAATCTTGGGATTCAAGACAGTTGCCTTGAGAGGTAGCTGGTCAGAGATGACTCGCAAGTTATGTATGGTGTAAATTAGAGCGTGACAACCTGAGTAGGAGCTCCACCATAGCATATTTTTCATACTGTATATGCTATAAGTTGATCGATAAAGGGAGTGATTGAATAGATTCCTGCTTCATCACTGTGTGAGCCCTGTGGACTTATTGTCCAACATATTATATACCCTTTGGAACTTGAATCCATATTGAGAAATTAAGGGTTGATGTTGCTGCTATCCAAAGATCAAGAATAATGCGATCTAGTGAAATATGTCTAGGAAAGCAATTAGTCTTTGATCTATCAGTACGAGTATTCAAGGAAAAATTATCTAAACTTACACATAAAACTTTGTAACCCATTGCTTGGGTGGTTATCGAAACATTAGTTGTTGAATATAACCATGAGTGCAACGAGATGAAAAAGAGAATTTGCATGGCTATATTATTAGAGGGATCAGAGATGCAAAACTCTGAGTAATTAAGATAAATTGGGATATTTTGAGATAATTGAGTAGGGCCGTTATGTTAGTGAGATGGTAACTTGACATAACATCTCTCGTTGGTACCTTTTATCGTTTGGTCACATGTTTCATTTCCTGTATGATAGTGAGAATAAGTTCTTGGGATTAATAGATAAAACACGTTGATGAGTGAGAGATGTTGTACGTAGACGTCCACATAGCATACAATGTGAGTAATTAATTAATTAAATTAATTAGTTAACCAATGGCTCTATTTTGACAATAAGTAATTGATTGTGAGACAATTACCTAAGTAATAATTATAATTGACCAAAATATATTATCATTAGAACTCATTAAATTGAGTTAGAAAATGTTTTCTTGACTATATGTAGTTAGGACTCTGTCAAATAGAGTTATATCAAAAGAACTATTGGTTAGAGAAAATAATTATGTTTAATTTTTTCCTCTCTCCCCAACTCTCTACCTCATAAAATTCCTTAGACTTATTCCTAGTAGAGAAACCATCATAGTCTATAGAATTTAAAACGTGAAAATTGTGGAAATTCTTTGACTCTAGGAGCCTCTCCATCTGACTGAGAAAGGTGGTTGTTGCTATTAGAGATTGGATTCGTAAAGCTAGCTAATCCTACAAAAGCTGCATTTTTTTTGAGATATAATTTCTTGATCAAATTAAATTATACCAACATAAATCCATTCGGGTACTTTCTGTCCCTTGGTCTAAAAAAGTACCACTCTGGATCTTTACCAGGCAAGAATGATTTCTCTGCAGAAATAACGCACCAGTTGGAATTACTAAAGTCAACCATGACAAACTTGGATACATGTGATCAAACTCAAGAGAAAGATCAAGTGTTCTAATTAATATGAAAGAAGAGCAAAATAATAATAATAATAACAATAATAAAATAAAAAATCTTACTCAGCTATAATGATCGTTGACTAAACAACATGGCATGCCTATGTTTAAATAGGAAAATGATGAAAAATGGGTCCATCATTTGAAGATGTGAGCACGTAGTTAACTACTAAATCAATGAAAGAACCAAATAATGTTTTGGTTTTCTGAATGATTACGTGCATTTTTTGAATGAATCCACAGATTGACAGTACTGTAGAGTTAACGAAACAGCTGAAGAAGTAATGATAAAGTTGATAATGAAAATGAAGGGGAAAAAAGGGTGACATAAGAAGAAGGAGAAGAAAGACCTGCTAAATCTCAAGGCTCACATTTGTAAAGATCAACTTCAGGAATGATATCCAATACAATTTCTTTTCCTTGAATTTTCCTCTTGAGATAATAATTCACAAGCTCTTCATCAGTGGGATGGAACCTAAATCTAGGAGGTAATCCTACAGGTGCCATAATTTAATGAAACCAGGGGTGGAACCTTTTTTTTTTAGTACTTTTGCAAATTCTCAAAAATGTTTCTTGGAAGCCCATGTCTTATTAGCACATCCAACACTTCCCACTTCACTCCTATATCTTTATAAAATCGTATACTACTATAAATAAACATAGATTGGGAGCTGCTTTTGTTTGTTACCATCGAATGAAAGTTTTATGGTAATGCCTTCCAAAGGAAAATAGTTAGATATACTAAGTTTTGGATCCTACCCATGTGGTTTGGAATAAATTTAATGAAATTTTAATTACACTAGCTGATATTATTTATTCCATAAATTATAATCCATACAACATGATTTATAAGAGGTGTAAAAGACTGAATCTGTGAAACCCACAACCTTCAAGGACCTTTGTAAAATTATTTAAACTTGAGAGGGATTATTATGTAAATTAAAGAGTTTATTAGATAGCCTATTCTAATTCCTTTCATTAATGTTATTATCAATAGCCATGAAGATTATTTTATCATCTTTGTTCTAGGAATTAAATCAACTCTCTCTTTCTCTCTATTTACATAAACATCAGCCTAAAACACATCTACTTCTTTGGCTCCCCTCGCAAGAAACCAAACACACAACTCCATCTCTCTCTAATTGCCCCTCACACTTTACACACTAAGATTATTAGAACAAAAGTAGGATCAATAGCCAAGTTGAAATGCTTAAATTAGGCACAGAGGTAATAAGAATTCGACTGAGGTAAATGGTCTATGTATAAATTATATTTTATAAATGAATTTATGAACTCTTATGATATTTTGAAAAGGCTTTTTTTAATATAACTATGACATGGATATAGCCAATTTATGTCTTGTCATGCCTCTAACCCGTACTTGTTAGGCACGTGCCATTTACCATAACCATGAAATCGTACTCTCACAAATACAAGGTATCTATCCTATGTTTTAACAAATCACAAATATATTACAATAGCGGAAGCAACTGTCTTTACATAATAATTTAATTTTGTGTGGTACTTAAAAAATTTAGTACAACTGGCTACCCTAGCAAGATTCGATCTATATCCTTCAGTTTTCTTTCCTTGTAGTGTCCAAACTAAACTCCACATACTCAATCAGATCTGTTATATAGCATTGAATTCAACAATTAAAATCTCTAATTAATTTGCAAGAAGTATTTATAATGGGGGGAGCAACAAGTCACCCAATAGGTAGCACTTACACCTAAATGATCTGGTAGATCATGCAGTTACACATATTTCACAATCATTTCACACTATCACATGCACATGCTTTTTGTTTAAACCACCTTTCCAAATCATGTACTATTTAAAACTCATATAGTTAAGTAAGTCAAATCACATCTTATAAACTGTAACATTTTTTATCTGTACTATACAATATGTACTTTTCAGAAAGTCTAAAACAAATCACAAAGTCATTTACAAATCATGTATCAATTTAATATGGCTAAAAACAGAACACGCCATCGTTGGTACTAAGAATTCAGCCTAGTTATTAGCCCTACTAGAAAGGGTGTCAAGAAGTTATGTAGTTCCCTTGACCTGTCTTGTACTGTAACTGTCATGTATTGTATTGTTTTGTACTATACTGTTATGTACTATAACTGTCATGAACTGAGCTGTTATGTCATGTATTTTGGATTATAATCCCTACTCACTATTTCATGTTCGTTTAGAAACACAGTGCCTTGTTATTACCCATACAGTGCATACAAATCTTTTAGTTGTTTCATATCAAACATGTGAAAAATCATATAACTATCACTTTTCTATTATTTACAAACCATGCAATCCAAGTAGTCAAACATGATCCAGATTTTCATAGTAAAAGTAATTCATTTCGTAAAGCACGTTTCATAAATACAACTTTGTGAAAACATGTAAGTTCATAAATCCTTTTAGAAAATATACGAGTTCATAAAACAATTTTAGAAATACAGGGATAAGAACCACCTACCTTAATATGCTAAAGATCCATATGTTAGTACTTGTTCTTCTTCGGTATTTCCTATAAAAGATCAATAATTTCATTACTTAATATGTCTGCCATTTATTTAGAATATCCTATAATTAATCCCGCAAAAATTTCAATATATACTTAGTCTGTACTTGCCCCACGTATTCGTAAAAATTATTTGTAGTTGCCCCAAGTATTCGTAAAAATTATTTGCTATAGGTTAATATATATTTTCGTATAGTAAAGATGTATTTTAGAGTCACTATTACATTTTGATAATTCGCTTTTCTACATTTGAAAAATCACATTTATAACTTTTGCAAGCTTCTTGGACTCCACTTGAGTTTAATAAAACTTTTCATGAATTTATACAAACTTAAAAATCAAATAGGGCTTTTTCGTAACTTTAGAAAACTATTTAGGGCCTTTGAATAATTCACAAAAATACTTGAGGGTATTTTGGACATTTTCAAAAGTCATTGGGGGGGAGGGGTTTTGGTGAACTTTATAAAACCTTTTGAGGTCACTTATTAACCCTATTAAACATTCAGGGGTGTTATTGTCACCTATAGAAACTTTTTTTGGGCCTCCGTAAAGTATTTCCAAACAATAGAGACTAATTTGTAATTTTAGAAAATTTCTAAAGGCTGCTAATGTCTCTTTATAATTAGTTAGGCTAATTAATGATTTTTAGAAGTTGAAAAAGGCTAAATATGACACATTAAAAATATTTTGGGCCAATGTGAAATTTTCTTGAAACTTTAGGGATGCAAAAATAAATTTCTTGTGAATTCCAGACTTGGTATGACTCAACAGAACCACGATGGGTCATAATCAAATTATCAAAAGTTCATTGGGACCCGATCTATGACTTTTAGAAATCAGTTGGGCTTTCGTAAAAATAATACAAAACTTAAGGGACTAAACTATAAATCACCAGAAATAATATTTCTCTTCAGCATTTCTTCCATATACGCTATTGCTGCTTCTTCTTCTTCTTTCTTTTATTTTTTTCTTTTCTTTTTGAAGTACTATTTTCTTTTCTATTCTTTTCTTTTTCATAAAACCAAGTCTAATTTTCTATGGAATCTATATAAGAAACTAATCCATCGATTTTTTTTTACCCACAACATTTACTCCAACTTCAAATTATTTAGCCTGCAAAAATTACCCAAATAATGTGTCTTTAACCTATAAAATTATATTAACAATCTACACCTAAAATCGAGACATAGTCTCTTATAGATTATGATAAAATTGAAGTTTAAAAATAACTATGAAAATTAAAATACGTAGTTTATAAAAATAAAATAAAGAAAACTTACTTTTATGCAGAATTTCTCTTCTCCTATTTTGATTTTTTTCTCCCAAAATTTGTAGTAAATTTTGGAACTCTAAAATACAACTACTATATATGGATTATTATTTCCTAAATCTTCTCCTACAATTTTAGTGTTATTATTTCCTAAAATTTTCCAAGAAATTTTTCCTTGATTTCCCATGATTTGTGTGGATATTAATCCCGTTATTATTTTCCTAATTTTTTTAGGTACTTAACAAAAATATTTTTCTCATTTCCTAATGTTTCCTAAATATTTTAAGAAATTTTATAATTTTAATTAAAATAACAGTAAAATTTCGGGATTCACATTTTACCCTCATTATAAAAAGTTTCGTCTTCGAAACTTCAAGAATTTCATTTCAATTCCAAACTCTAATGTTAATGTCCTTATATCTATAAATTTTATATTTCCAACATCGGTCAATAGTAACAAGTTCATCCAACCACACCGAGTATGTTTCATATTATTTGATGCCTTTTTGACTCCTATTCCTTTGATATAGAGTTATCTTGTCTAGAAATACTTCGTTTCATTTACGTCAGTCTTTATAAGGTAACATATCATCCGCTTCTCCATTTTCAATAGTGACTTTCATAAAATTCATCACGGTAGACCACTAATGCCATTAAATTCCAAGACCAACTCTAAGTGTTGTAAATAATGAAGGTTGCCTATGGTGTTTTCTTCGGGTCATTCCTTGAATGGGAAGTTCACACGAGCCATTAAGTTATCATACATTCATGATGACATACGAATCTTAATTCAAAATGGGTAATATCCCAAGTTTGGCGTGGTCTTAATTCTCGACTTCCAAATACTTGATCACATGTTCTAATAGTAACGTCCGATAATCACTTAACCACTTAATTCCATAATCCCATGATCTTGCAATAACCAATCCTTAAGCAAAAGTCACAGGTATTTCTTTACCAAACTTTTTATTCCGGAGGCATATCCATAGTGATCTCTCCTAAATCTAAATTTTGAGTCAATTTTAAAGTCTTGAGTTTGGTATATAGCCCAAAACCTTAGTTATATAAACCAAGGAGTTAACGGTGGTATCATTTCAAGCCTAATAATACCGTGAGGAAATCTACACAAATATTTAACATATAGGTTTCTAACTAAAAGATTTACTGAAGCTCAATTACACCCAAGCAAATTGAACCACTATTGTACTATCACAAATAGTAACAATAAAATTATTGATATTTGGGTATCAAATAGAAATTCCATAAAATATGGAATGAAAGTTCCAATGCGAATATTTAAATTGCAACGCTTATCAATTCGTGAAAAAATATTTTACATACTCAAATCGAGTTCCATCATTCTTTAGTTCTTTATCATCCATAAGTCCTATAGCCTCAAAGCCACATAGAAAATTGTCCTTTTCAACTTACTTTTTTTCCTTTCTTAATCCCTTGAAAAGCACATAGAAACCTCCTTCTACAATTGTTTAAAGTTTTTGTTGCCCTAAGGAGGAATTCCGTTAAAGAAAATCACTACACTTTCGGTTATTTACCTAATAAAGAGTCACCATATATGCTTCTTTATCATATTTCTCTCTTGTTAATATATCACTGCTTAAGGGTGTTACCTCTTTAGTTGCATTTTTTACGCCATCTAAGTATCCCAGACAACATTTATTAAGGATCTCAAGTGCTTGTAAGATTTGTACATCGACTCTTTTCTATTTTCCACACCTTCTCAAAACTTTTTCTTAACACGTGTCATTCTTTAAGGAAATAGGGAAAACAAATTCCATTTGTATTATATTTGCTTTATTTTTTTCCTATCATAAAATTACTATCCTTGTGACATGATTCTAGGAATTCTTTTATCCAAGAGTATCTTGATATCCAAAAGAATATTCACATTTATATTGGATTTACTCATTTAGAATATAGTTTCGGTATCATTTGCTAGCTAGAGGTAGTTGTAGAAAGTATTAAATTTTTTTTTTCCAAATATAAAAATAAAAAATTATCAAAAAACATACTTACATATTAAAAAATAAGTCTTTTCCAAAAATAAGACTTTATTAATAATTAAATAATCGACGGCGATCTTGTTACCATTACTCTAGATGATCTTACTCGACTCTATAATGTTCATGTAAAAATTTAAATCCTACCACCAAACTAATCAAAATTGCTGTTATTCCCAAAATGTGATTTATATAATCTTGTAGGAATTCCACAGATATGGATCCGAATAGCCTAAAAATGTATCAAGATGAGGAGATGAAAGCTAGAGCAAGCGTGGACTCAAGTGTCAAGATTGGAACACATTCATGGTATTTTGATCGAGTTGGATTGGACTATCTTCAATTTATTGTTACATGAAGTCCAATTCTTCAAAATGAAGCACAAGTGGAGATTCTTTAGGTACAAGAAGGCCAGATTTTCTTCCAAGTTTATTTTAGTTTGGTCTTTATTATGTAAAGCCCAATAATAATTTAAAGTGTTGTGTAAATTGTTGGCTGGTTTTAAGTCGGGTTTAAGTCGGGTTTAGGTGATGATTTAATTCTTAGTTTTTAGGCTCATTAATTAGCCTTAATAAGGCCCATTTAGCCCAAATTTTGGGGCTACTTATGGCTGAACCCTAGCACTACTGTGTTAGGAGTTTTTTAGCTAGCTTTTAGGACTATATTAAGGCTATAAATAGGCATCATCACATGGACGAATTTTACAGCCTATTTTTATTAATAATATTCATCATTTTAGTATGGAAAAAGTTCTTTCTTTTAGTCTTTGGATTAAGACTTTGTCGGGATCATTGCTTGAGCAAAGGTGATTGTTCTAACTGATTTATAGATTTGGTTCTTGCCTGATTCATGTAGGCAATGGGTCAATTCTTGCTTCAAATTTTGTTAAGAGTTTGGTTCTTGTCTCGCTATAGACAACGGGTTGAATTGTTGCTTGATTCGTGTGTGTTCTTTTTCACATCTTGTTTGTGTGTATTTGGTGTCCAAATTGTTGTAGACCAACTTTGGAGTCGATCCTTAGGGTTTTGGTGCCAACTTGAATTGTTGGGTTTCGTGGCATCAAGTTGATTGTGCATGGGGTTCACATCATCCATTATCAACCTTTTTATATTTCTTGATCCTAACCTTCGAGTCATTTAACAATACATAAATGTAGTAAGGATTTACTTAGTCTTTATTTCTCTTTTCTATTTCCCAATTCCTTAAAACTAAGGGCTATGGGATTACCATGCTTCCTTGTGCCAAAATTAACTTAATGCCCAAATTTTTATACTTCCTATTCCTCTAGATTATATCCAAAATTTATGGTTCGACATAGTAAACATCTTATCTTAGAATCTGAATTCTAGTGCTATTGAAAATATCTTGGGATACGTTTATTTCCCATTAATCAACATTAAAACATAGGGTACAATTTTGTTGTACCAAAATCACTTATTTTCTAAGCCTTGTTACTTTTTATTCATATTCACTATGCCTAAGTTCCATTGTCCAATTTCGATCTTAACCACCAAGTTTAATGTGTACTATAGATGTCATAATCTAAACTTTGATACCACTAAAAATGTCACGCCTCTAATCCGCACTTGCCAGGTATGTGCCATCTACCGTATCTGTGAAACTATACTCTCACAAATACAAGGCATCTATCTTATTTTTTAACAAATCACAAATATAGTATAATAGCAAATATAGTATAATAGCAGTCTTTAAATAAGAATTTAATTTTGTGCGGTACATAAAAAATTTAGTACAATTGGCCACCCAGCAAGATTCAATCTGTTCATATATTTCACAATCATTTCACACTATCACATGTACATGCTTTTTGTTTAAACCACCTTTCCAAATCATCTACTATTTAAATTCATGTAGTTAAGTAATTCAAATCACATCTTGTAAACTGTAACATTTTTTGTCTATACTATACTGTATCAAATCACATATCAAGTACATTTTGGAAAGTCTAAAACAAATCATATAGTCATTTGCAAATCATGTATCAATTTAAGATTCATTGAGATGTGGCTCAGAACAAAACACGCCGTCATCAGCACTGAATACTCAGCCTAGTAATTCGCCCTACTAGAAAGGGTGTCAAAAAGTTATGTAGTTCCTCTTGACCTGTCCTGGACTATAATTGTCATGTATTGTACCTGTCATGTAGTGTAACTATCATGTATTGTATTGCCATGTGTTGTAATTATCATCTACTATACTGTAATGTTATGTATTAAGGATTGTAATCCCCACCGAATATTTCATGTTCGTTTAGGGCCACAGTTTCTTGTTATTACCAACACATTCATATTAAGCATGTGAAAAATCATATAACTATCACATTTTTATAATTTACAAACCATACAATCCAAATAGTCAAACACGATCCAGATTTTCATAGCAAAAGTAATTCATTTCGTAAAATACATTTTCATATATACAAATTTGTGAAAACAAGCAAGTTCATAAATCCTTTTAGAAAATACACGAGTTCATAAAACAATTTTAGAAATACAGAGGTAAGAATACCACCTATCTCAGTACGCTAAAGATCCACATGCTAGTACTTGCTCTTCTTCAGTATTTCCTATAAAAGATCCATAATTTCATTACTTAATATGTCTATCATTTATTTAAAATATCCTATAATTAATCTCGTAAAAATTTCACCTGTGCACTTAGTCTATACTTGCCCCTAGTATTCATAAAAATTATTTACTATAGGATAATATATATATATATTTTCCTATAGTAAAGACGCATTTTTTAGTCACTATTATGTTTTGATATAGTTTTTCTATATTTGAAAAATTACCTTTATAACTTTTGCAAGTTGTTTTTTTATTCCACTTGTGTTTAATAAAGCTTTTCGTGACTTCCTACAACCATAAAAATCATTTGGGGTTTTTTCGTAACTTTAGAAATCTATTTAGGGCCTTTGTGTAATTCAAAAAAATACTTGAGGAAATTTTGGTCATTTTCAAAAGTCACTGGGGGTTTCATGAACTTTAAAACCTTTTTGAGGTCATTTATTAGGTAAAGGCTCTATTGAACTTTCAAGGATGTTATTTCACTTACAGAAAACTTTTTTGGGGCCTACGTGAAATTTTCACCTATAGGACTACTAATGTCTCTTTATAATCACTTAGGCTAATTAATGATTTTTAGAAGTTGAAAAAGGTAAAATAAGACACATTAAAAATATTTTGAGCCAATGTGAAATTTTTCAAAAACTTCAGGGGTTTAAAATGTAATATTTTAAGTAATTCTAGACTTGGTTCAACTCAACAAAACCATGATGTTTAAGTGTCTAATTTTCAAAAGTTCATTGAGACCCGATTTGGGACTTTTAGAAATCAATTGGGTCTCTGTATCAATAATAAAAAACTTAAGAGATCAAATTGTAAATCGCTATAAATGATCATCTTCTTCAGCGTTTCTTCCATATATGCTATTGTTGCTTTTTCTTTTTTTTTTTCTTTTTTTTTTTGAAGTTCTATTTTCTTTTCTATTCTTTTATTTTTCATAAAAATAAGTCTAATTTCTATCTAATATCCATATTTAAGAAACTAATCCGTCAAATTTTTTATTTTTACCCACAATATTTACTCCTACTTCAAATTATTTAGCCTACGAAAAGTACCCAAATAATGTGTGTTTAAGCCATAAAATTATATTAACAATACATACCTATATTCTAGACATGGTCTCTTATAGATTATGTTAAAATTAAAGTTTAAAAATAACTACTAAAATTAAAATACTAGTTTATCAAATAAAATAAAGAAAATTTACTTTTATTGTAGAATTTATCTTCCTCCTCTCTTCCTCCTCTTTCGATTCTTTCCTCCCAAAATTTGTAGGACATTTTGTAACACTAAAATAGAACTAGTATATATAGACTATTATTTCCTAAATTTTCTCTACCAAATTTTGGGTTATTATTTCCTAAAATTTTTCCAAAAATCTTTCCTTGATTTCTCATGATTTGTGAGGATATTAATCCCATTATTATTTTCCTAATTTGGTTTAGGTACTCAACAAAAATATTCTTCTCATTTCCTAATGTTTCCTAATTATTTTAGGAATTTCTATAATTTTAATTAAAATAACGCCAAAATTTCAGGATTTCACATTCTACCTCCTTTATAAAAAGTTTCGTCCTTGAAACTTCATGAATTTTGTTTCGATTCCGAACTCTAATGTTAATGTGCTAATATCCATAAGTTCGTTATTTCCAACATCGGTCATTAGTAACAAGCTTATCCATTCACACCGAGTACTTTGTATTTATTTGATGCCTTTTCGATTCATATTCCTTTGATATGGAGTTACCTTGTCTAGCAAATACTTTATTTCATTTAAGTCAGTCTTTATAAGATAACACATCATCCGCTTTTCCATTTTCAATAATGACTTTCACAAAATCCGTCATGGTAGACCACTAGTGCCATTAAATTCCAAGGCCAACTCTAGGTGTCGTGAATAATGAAGTTGCCTAATGTGTTTTTTTCTAGTCATTCCTTGAATGGGAAGTTCACACGGGCCATTAAGTTATCATATATTCATGACAACATACCAATCTTAATTCCAAAATGGCTAATATCCCAAGTTTGAGGTAGTTTTAATTCTTGACTTCCAAATACTTGATCACATGTTCCAATAGTAACAGCCAATAATCACTTGACTACTTAATTCCATAATCCCATGATCTTGCAATGACCAATCCTTAAGCAAAAGTCACGGGTATTTCTTTACCGAACTTTTCTTCGGGAGGCATATCCAATTTTTCCTAAATCTAAATTTTGAGTCAATGTTAGAGTTTTAAGTTTGGCGTATAGCCCAAAACCTTTGTTATAGAAACCACAGATTTGATTAGTGGTATCATTTCAAGCCTACTAATATCATGAGGAAGTCTACACAGATATTTAAGATATAGATTTCCAACTAAAAGATTTATTGATGATCAATTATACCCAAGCGAATTGAACCACTATTGTACTATCACAAATAGTGACAATAAAATTATTTATATTTCGGTATCAAATGGAAATTCCATAAATATGATTTAGATGGTTTGAAAGTTCCAATTTGAATTTTGAAATTTCGACGAATAGAACTTCGTAGAAAAATAATTTATATACTCAAATCGAGTTCCATCATTCTTTAGTTCTTTATCATCCATAAGTCCTGCATCCTAAAAATCACATGGAAAATTGTCCTTTTTAACTTACTTTTTCCCTTTCTTAATCCCATAAAAAGTACATAGAAATCTCCTTTTACAATTATTTAAAGTTGTCACCTTATGGAGGAATTCTGTCAAACAAAATCACTATACTATGTTTTGGTTATTTACCCATTAAAGAGTCACCATATATACTTCTTTATCATATTTCTCTCTTGTTAAGATATGTCCATCACTCCTTAAGGGTGTTACCTCTTTAGTTGCATCTTTTTCACAAACCAAGTATCCTAGATAACATTTATTAAGGATCTCAAGTGCTTGTAAGATTTGTACATCGACTCTCTTCCATTTTCCACACCTTCAAAACTTTTTCTTGACACACTTGTCATAGAAGGTTTTTTAAGGAAATAGGGGAAACAAATTCTATTTGTATCAGATTTGCTTTTTTTTTTTTTCCTACCATAAAATTACTATCCTTGTGACATGATTCTAGGAATTCTTTTATCGTAGAGTATCTTTGATATCCAAAAGAATATTCACATTTATATTGAGTTTACTCGTTTAGAATATAGTTTTGGTATCATTTGCCAGATAGAGGTAGTTTTAGAAAGTATTAATTAT
The DNA here is from genome assembly GCA_025175665.1 of Cinchona pubescens. Taxonomy (NCBI): domain Eukaryota; kingdom Viridiplantae; phylum Streptophyta; class Magnoliopsida; order Gentianales; family Rubiaceae; genus Cinchona; species Cinchona pubescens. The sequence continues at coordinate 2,345,903 of JANKKI010000070.1, read as the reverse complement.
TTTTTTCCACATATAAAGCAACAATTATCAAAAAATCATACTTTACATATTAACAATAAAACTTTTCCAAAAATAAGGCTTTATTAGTAATTGCATAATCGTCGGTGATCTTATTACCATTAATCTAATCGTTGTTATTCCCAAAACATGATTTATATAATCTCGTAGGAATTCCACTATCATCCTTTTTAAATTTCTTGATCCTAACCTCTAAGTCATTTGATTATACACAAATATAGTAATGATTCACTCATTTTTTATTTCTTTTTTCTATTTTCTAATTCCCTTAAAACTTAGGGTTATGGGTTTACCACACTTCCTTATGCCAAAATTAATTTAATATCTAAATTTTTATACTTCCTATTCCTCTAGATTGTATCGAAACTTTAAAGTCCGACATAGTAAATATGTTGTTTAAGAACCTAAATTCTAGTACTATTGAAAATATCTTAGGATTCTATTTTTTCCCATTAATCAATATACAACCATAGGGTACACTTTTATTGTATCAAAATCACTTATCATCTAAGCCTTGTTAGTTTTTATTCATATTCACTATGCCTAAGTTCTATAGTCCAATATCTTAACCACCAAGTTTAATATGTACTACAAATGTCATAACCTAAACTTTTATACCATTAAAAATGTCATGCCCATGACCCGCACTTGCCAGGTATGTGCCATCTACCGTATCTGTGAAATTGTACTGTCACGAATACAAGACATCTATCATATTTTTATACAAAACACAAATATATTATAATAGCAGAATCAACTACCTTTAACCAAATATACAATTTAATTTTGTGCAGTACAAATTTTTTTTAGTACAACTACCTACCTTACCAAGGTTTGATCTATGTATATATGTATTTCACATTCATTTTACGCTATCACATGCACATGTTTTTTGTTTAAACCACCTTTCTAAATCATGTACTATTTAAAATTCATGTAGTCAAATAATTCAAATCACATCTAGTAAACTGTTACATTTTGTCTATACTATACTGTATGAAATCACATATCATGTGCATTTCAGAAAGTCTAAAACAAATCACATAGTCATTTGCAAATCATGTATCAATTTAATATGGTTCAAAACAAAACATGCCGTCATTGGTACTGAATACTCAGCCTAGTGATTAGCCCCACTAGAAAGGGTATCAAGAAGTTACGTAGTTACTCTTGACCTGTCATGTACTATAACTGTCATAAACTGTAAGTTTCATGTACTATAACTGTCATGTACTGTATTGTCATGTACTGTACTATTATGTCATGTATTCGGGATTAAACTAAGCCCTACCAACTATTTTATGTTCATTTAGAGTCATAGACTCTTGTTATTCCCTTACAACACATACATATCAAGCATGTGAAAAATCATATAACTATCACATTTCTATAATTTACGAACCATACAATCCAAGTAGTCATTCATGATCCAGATTTTCATAGCAAAAGTAATTGATTTCGTAAAACACGTTTTCATAAATACTACTTTGTGAAAACATGCAAGTTCATAAATCCTTTTAGAAAATATCTGAGTTCATAAAATAATTTTAGAAATACATGGTAAGAACCACTTACCTCAGTATGTTGAAGATCCACATGCTAGTACAATATCTTCTTTGGTATTTCCTATAAAAGATCCATAATTTCATTACTTAATATTTCTTCCATTTAATTAAAATATCCTGTAATTAATCTTGTAAAAATTTCATCTATTTTCTTAGTTTATACTTGCCCCTAGTAGTCGTAAAAATTATTTACTATAGGATAATATATATTTTCATAATATAGTAAAGACTTATTTTTGAGTCACTATTATATTTTTATATAGTTTTTATACATCTAAAATATCACATTTATAACTTCTGCAAGCTTCTTGGATTGCACTTGAGTTTCACAAAATTTTCGGAACTTTATACAAACTTAAAAGTCATTTGGGACTTTCGTAAGTGTAGAAAATTATTTAGGTCTTTTGTGTAATTCACAAAAATACTTAAGGGTATTTTGGTCATTTTAAAGTCATCGGGGGGGTTTTGTGAACTTTATAAAACCTTTTGAGTCATTTATTAATTCTATTAAGCTTTCAAGAGTATTATTGTCACTTATAGAAGCTTTTTTGGGCCTATGTAAAGTATTTCCAAACTATAGGGACTAATCTGTAATTTTAGAAAATTTCTAAGGATTATTAATGTCTCTTTATAATTACTTAGGCTAATTAATATTTTTAGAAGCCGAAAAGGGCTAAATATGACACAATAAAAACATTTTGGGCCAATGTGAAATTGTTCAAAAACTTGGTTTAGGGGTTCAGAATTGTAAATTCAAATAGTTCTAGACTTGGTTTGACTCAACCGAACCATGATGGGTCTTATTCTACTTTGCAAAAGTTCATTGGAACCCGATTTGTGACTTTGAGAAATCAAGTGGCCTCTGTACAAATAATACAAATGTTAAGGAACTAAACTGTAAATCACCAGAATATGATCATCTTCTTCGGCGTTTTTTCCATATATACTTTGCTGCGTCTTTTTTTTTTTTTTTTCCTTTTTTTGTTTAAAGTTCTGTTTTCTTTTCTATTCTTTTCTTTTTCTTAAAAACAAGTTTAATTTTCTATCTGATCCATATAAGAAACTAATTCGTTGGATTTTTTTTTACCCAAAATATTTGCTCAACTTCAAATTATTTAGCCTACAAAAATTACCCAAATAATGTGTCTTTAACCCATAAAATTATATTAACAATCTATACCTATAATCTAGAGACATAGTCTCGTAAAGATTATGATAAAATTGAAGTTTAAAAATAACTATGAAAATTAAAATACTAGTTTATAAAAATAAAATAAAGAAAACTTAATTTTATGCAGAATCTCTCTTCTCCTAATTCGATTTTTTTCTCCCAAAATTTGTGGTAAATTTTGTAACTCTAAAATACAACCACTATATATGGATTATTATTTCCTAAATTTTGTCCTACAAATTTAGGGTTATTATTTCCTAAAATTTTCCAAAAAATCTTTCCTTGATTTCCCATGATTTGTGTGGATATTAATCCCATTATTATTTTCCTAATTTGGTTTAGGTACTTAACAGAAATAATATATATATATATATATATATAGACATATATATATATATATAGACACACATAGTGATGCATGGGAGTGCTTTGATAAGAATGTGACGTATGGAAGTGTGAATAGTAGAAGTTTGAATGCTTGAGATATGTATGTATGTGTGAATGTGAATGTAAACTCATGATATTGGTTAAATATCAACATAACCAGTTCCCCATATATGAATGTTTTTTGACGTACAATATTCTAACGGTCGGTAGTTAAGAAAGTACGAATGCTTGGCTTGCTTAGGGAGAATAATAGCCACGACTAGATGTCTATATAGACGAGTATATCATGAGCTCTTTACAAAATGAATATATGATTGTCCAGATTCAAGTGACTGAATAATTATGAATATGTCTGTCTATATATGAATGCCTGGAATGCATGATTGATGAAACATTTTACACAACTGTATGATTGTTTTTTGAAATAAATTATCTATATTAACATGGTAATGCCGGTAAAGAGTACTTGGGCTACTTATTGAGTGATGTTTAGTTCATATCATGATTCAATGATATTTTGCAGATTTGAAAAAAAATATTGTTTGGGTTACCAGACATTTGATAGGCTAAAAAGTAAGGTTTTTGGGTTCACCATCGGGTCTAGGATGTGATAGAATAGTATCAGAGGTTTAAGTTCCGATCTTCCTACTACATCCTAGGTTGGATATTTGGGATACCGGACTGTGGGGTTTGTTTGCATTAATATGACAAGTTTGGATATAGAATTTTTGATAAGTTAAATGTGGAATTTTTCAGAAGTTGTAAAACTATGTGGTTTAGCATTAGAATTTCACATGATTCTTTACTTGAAAGTGATTAACCCAAACTTAGTATCACTGTAATAACTCTTTGGACTTGAGTAACTAATATCCATAGTTATTCTAATTTCCAGTGTCTGACTGTTCAAACCATAGCCTATGAATATAGTTGAGAAAGAAATTAAAGTTACTTATTTGAAATTAGTGAATTGATATCATTTTTAGTGGCATGTGATACAACATAGGTATGTGATCAACGTGTGCAGGGAAAGTGTGATGGCTTCGAGGTTATGTTAAGCAAGTCAAGGAAGTTTCGAGGCTGAAATTTTATGTATCAAGGGGAGAATATGAAACCCACAACCTTTATGGGCCTTAGTAAAATTAACCAAACTTGAGGGGTTGAAATTAAAGAGTTTATTAGATAGCCTATTCTAGTTCCTTTCATTCTTGATTATTATTGATAGCCATGAAGAAGAATTTATCGTCTATTTTTCAAGAATTTATCAACAATCTCTCTCTATGTCTACAAAAACATCAACCAACCACTGTAAAAGCCTCCTACTTCTTTGGCTCCCCTCTCAAGCAACCATACACGCAACTTTATCTCTCTCTAATTGTCCCTCACAGTTTATACGTTAAGACTCATAGAACCAAAGAAGGATCAATAGCTAAGGGAGAAGATGCTGTAAGTTTTGGGATTTCATCAATTAGAATTTGGTTCTATTGGTGTATTGATTGATATTGGAATGGTTAAATACTAATATGTGCTAAGTGTTATGGTAATAAAAATAAACACTCAAGTAATAAAAACCTCTTAAATACTTAGATTACAATCGACATGCCTGTCAATATATGGAGAATATTTGTAGCTAGTGGTTAAGGGATTATTCCCACAAGTATTGCTAATGACAACTGTTAGGATTCAAGAGATATAAATACTATCTAGACAAGTGTTATTCAAGCGGCAATTCAGAATTAGGACTAAATGAATAAGCAAATAAAAACAACAAATAAACAACTAGTAGGACAATAATGAGAAAGAGGGATAGGGCTTTTGAATCATTCCTTCTACAAGGTGGTTTGTTCTAGTGGATGCCCATGTTTTGGGTCCAAATAAACGTTCCCTCCCAACTTTGAGCCAATCCTTTGACCCAAATCACGGTTCTATTCTATTCAACATATGGAGTTTAAAGAACCAACTAGAAAAGCTAACATCTTGGCCTGACTTCTGACCTTCCTAACCATGTAATAAACTGGTTTAGGTAATAACGCTTAACACTCATTTTTTCTACTAAAACCCACTAAAATGGCTCAAGAATGGGCCCTTCTCTCTCACCAAACTATCAAATCATCCACTGCTACTTATTTGTCCACCAAGTCATGTTCGTCCACTTAGAGTCAACTACACATGCTTAGAATTCACATTTCCTTAACCCAAACCCATAAAACTCATGCTAAACTACTAACAAGCAACAAAGTTAAATGAAAGCACATAATAGTTAAAACAAAAGCAACAAATAATAACATTAAAAATAAAGAACCACAAGCCATAATAACAAATTGAATACTTTTATTAAAAAATAGAAACTTTTTATATCTATAGAAAGCTAATAAAAAGGGAAACAAATTAATATAAGAAAACTTTAAGCTTGCATTCTATTAAACTAGGAATTAAAGGTTTGAAAATGCTGAAAATTTAAAGAGAAAACTAAATTATTTGAGAGCTAAGTTAATAGTACACTAATCTAACAACTACAATCTACACTACGTGTTTTTTGGTGTAGTAGTTGGTCATATATACAAATTCTCGTAGCTATTACAAAATAGCTAATTCCCTCTAAATAAAAGGCTTTCGGATCACGGTGTGGAATTTCATGTCTTCAAGCTGGACATTGCGGTCCGAGGGTTACTCGAACTAAGCGATTTTTGCCTTTGGACCGTGGTGTGGGGTTTTCTTCTTTTAAAAATGGGCACCACAATCTTAAACCAATGGAAGTCTTGGACTTTGTTTTGAAGTCTTCTCCTTTTTGCAGTTTTGGTCCTTGACTTCTTAAGTTTTCAAACTTCTACTAATCTATAATGGCACAATAAAACTTAAAAGTAATACACACACACACACACAGATATATATATATATATATTGCATAAAACTAAAACTTGAAAGTCAAATAATGCTCTAATGCATATTATAACCCTACTAAGAATCAAATTAAAGAAAAATACACAAAGAAATACATAAATTGAGAAAATACTATCAAAATACTGTGGTTTTTAAATGTAAAATAACTTTATTTACCAGAGTTATCATATTTCTAAATCTAACGTTTTGTTAGTCCCGAGAAAAACAAGAAAGGTAAAGAACTAAAAACAACTCTCTCAACAACATTACCAAATTTCACAAACAAGACAATGTAATTGGATGTACTTTGATTCAAGTGGTACCTTCTCGATAACCACCAATGACATATGATAGTAACACTCAATTGATGCATTTTCTCAAAATATACTTCAATTTCCAATGAAAGTTTCAAAAGATCAAGTATTTTCCTCAATCAAAAAGGATTTTCAAAAAAAAGTCTAGTTTATGCAAAACACGTTTTACTCTACTCAAAAGCAACAAAAGTCAACAAGTATTCTTGACTAACAACTTGGAAATGGAAGGATAAATTAGAACTCTATCTAAATGCAAATATCACACAAGGAAGTATTAATCTACTTGGTATCTTTAATTCGATATTAATGATAGCTACAATATCTCACCCCAACTTGTTGGCATTCTAACAATGAAAAAGCTCATTTTGAAGACATTACTTCTACTTGACACAATTTTAAAACAATCTTAACGCCTGTTTCGAAGGCATGACATTGTGATGCCGATTTCTCTAATAACCTTATTCCTAGGTGCAAGATATATTTTTGATAATTTTTGATAAAATGCAACTTAAACCAAGAAAGGGGAATGAAGCACACCCAAAATTATAATATCTAGAATTAAACACTCATAAAATAGATATAATACTTTCAAAATGCAAACACACAAATGGTCTAACTAGTTTCTTGAGCATTTAAATATTTTTTCAAATGAATAATTTGACAACAAATAATACATTTCAGTATTGAGAAAAAGATGCTTCAAATAAACCATTTTCCAAATTCAATAATACTTTACTTTTTGAAATTAGAAATAATTGAATTTTGAAACAAGCATTTACAACAAGAACTTAGACAATTTTAATCATGAAATTTAAGGTGACCAAACTAATAACCAAAATTATGTCATTGTATGTCCAAAATCATCATTGAGTACCAGATTGATTCTTTTTTTTTTTTAAGAAAACGCCCAAGAAGGTGTATATTTTATTGATTTAAATGCAGAAATATATCAAGATTTACAATGCCGAATGTATAGGCAGCCCCAAGAATCTAGGGTTAACAAACCTCATATGGACAAGGGGATTGTTTCTTGGATATATTCTTCATAGGAAGAGTATTAATAATGCCCTCATTAGCTAAACTATCCCCTACTTGGTTAGCCTCTCTAAAGATATGGGAAAAAGAGTAATATTTGCCATCTAAGAAACTCTTGATGAATTCCATTTGTGAGTCAATAATCCATGGAGGTACTGCTGCAGCATTTAGCACTTTAACCAGAGTCAAAGTGTCTAGCTCTACCTCTAGAAATTACAGTTGCATTCTTCCACAAAGATTCAAGCCGTCAACTAGTGCCATGACTTCTACTTGAAAGTTTGTTTTCTGGTTATAAAAGTTTCTAATAGCTTTGACCAATTGCTCGTTGTGATCTCTTAGAACTCCACCCCCAACTGCCAAACTCGTGTTGCCTTTTGATGCCCCATCGACATTCAACTTTACTTGACCAATAGGTGGTGGTGTCCATTTGACAACACTTGCAAGCTTTGGTTTGGTTCGAATCAAATTTCTATAGATACTTTTTGAGAGAAGGATGTCATCAGCCGGCACCCCCCTGGAGAGTGAAGTTAAAGTGCTAGAAATGTCCCTTAGGTTTGCACAAGTCTCCATTATGATCACTTGTGCATTCGCTGCCATTCCTTCAAAAAACACCTTGTTTCTTGCTTTCCACACAAATCAACAAATTGTGCATGGGAGAGATTTTTTTGGACAGCTCCTTGTGGATGGTGACAAATTGTTCCACCACCACGAGTTTAGCTTTTCTTGTATACATGTTGATGGGGGAAAGACCATTTCTAGCCATGTTCCAAAAAAATGCCAAACTAGTTTGGAGATTGTACAATCCACAAACAAATGATCACATGATTCCTGATTGTTGCAAAAGTAGCATTTGGAGGCAATTAGAATACCAAATTTTGAGAGGTTTTCGTCAAGAGAAAGACGCTTATTCAACAATCGCCACATGAAAATGGATATCTTCAATTTCAGCCTGTTATCCCAAATCATTTGTCTTGAAAAAGAAGATGGTTTTGGCTGAAAAGTTGAGGAGATAGAAAGTCTCCATTAGTTGTTAGTGCTTATCCAAATGAGCTTTTCTGGACTATCCAGGAGATGCAAGAAATGGCTTTGAAGGAGGAGCTGAATTTTTCTAAGTTCTTCACTGGAGTATCTATTGTCGAGAATAGAGAGATCCCAGCTGTGATAAAAAACTTGCTTAACTTCAAGGAAAAGTGGCCGGTGTTATAGCCAAGGGTCATACCAGAAAGAGCATTGTGCATTCTGAATCAAGAATAAGAAATGCTTTTCAGCTTCATTATGGATGCGTAGCATCCTTTTCCAATCATGAGAATCCCCCGTTGACTCCGTAGCCATGCAAGGATGTTCATGGCCCCTTAGGTATCTACCACGAAGAAATTTGCATCATAGTGAGTCTCATTTCCAGAATTTTCACCATAATTTGATGTTAAAGCCTTTCACAACTTCGGAAAAAGGGTAGATGCCTAATCCATTTGAGGCAGTCGGCTGACATATTGTACCCCAAGACACCCAGTGATATTTATAGCCCGCATCCGAGGAGCCCCAAAAGAAATATTTGCAAATTGTTTTTCCATGTTCTAGAGTACTTATGACCGGGGAAATGGGGGAGGGGAAGAGAACAGCCAATAAGAAGGTAGGAATGTTGTTTAGAAAATGTTTGATGAGAACTAATCATCCGCCTGGGGAGAGAAGTTTCAATTGACATCCATAGATTCTTGATGCAACTTTCTCAATCAATGGTTGAAATAAAGTTCTCCTTCTCTTAGCTTTTTGTATGGGACACCCCAAGTATGTCAAGGGTGGAATTTTCTTGACAAAACCTATTTTATGTTGTATCATTCGGATGCGAGAGATTACAGCCTTTTTGGAGACATAGAGGGAGCTTTTTGAATTGTTGATCAATTGCCTTGATGAGGCTTCACATTGGGAGAGGAAGGCCATGAGGTTCTGGATAGATTTTGCGTTTGTCAAGCCCTAGGTAGAGGTCAAATTAAATCAAAAAAGTAATAAAAATCTTCACTAAATCAACACACTCTACCTCACTTCCGCAAGTATATGGAGTACCCAAAATTGGTAGTAGTATAGGATGAGTGGGTGTCGTTCCCAAGAAGATTATTTGGCAATCAAGTTCCGAGATTTATGAATCCTTGTATAGTTAAGCAAATTCAAATAATAAGATATGAGACTACACTAATTAGAACCATAATTAAACCAAAGCAATTGAAATCTAAAGTTAAACTATGAAATTTAGATGAGACTACTCTAATTAGAACCATAACTAAAATTACTAACTACCCTACTTACTATTATCTAGTTAGTTCTCTATTACATTTTTAAAGTAGTTTAAATAGTGGAGTATTACTCAAGCCAAAATCAGAATTTGGTTGCTAGAATATTATAGAATTGCCATTACTATTTGTGCTAAAGGTGAGTCCATGTTGCGATTTAGAAGAAATGAGATCGTGACATGGACTGCAAAATACATTGGCATATTTTCGAGTCCAGATCGTGATCTGGACTCTCCATTCAACAAATCTTCATTTCTTCTGTAATTGCATTTTGGTTCTTGTACATTTGCTCATTCGAGCTTTCAACCTCTAATTTAGACCTGCATAATATTAACCCAATTAAGCAATTAATTTATCTAAAATTTAATCAAAACTTATCATATTTAACAATAACAAAAATATAAACACATATAAAAGAAATTAACTAAAATCTTTAATTAATTAACCAAAGTTTGGAATTTAAACTATCAAAATGCCATTTAGAGTAAAATAATTCTAGTTTACTAGAGTTATCACAGCCCCAAACTTAGTGTTTTGCTAGTCCCGAGCAAAACAAAAATTAAAAGGAACCTACTAACAATTAAACACAAAAACACCACCAAAATTGACAAAACACTTGATGAGTTGTGGATGTACTTGGAACTATTAAGAAATCTCTCAAGGAATTTTCAATACTATATGATGAGTGAAGTACTTAAAGGAGTCAATCCAAGTTTGCAAATTTTCTAAAAAACAAACATAAGTTCATTTGCTACACAAGATTACAAATCACCAAGAATTACTATTAGTCTAAAAAAGAATTAGTAAACATTTTAGTTCTATTAATTTGAAACATCATTTTTTCTCAAATCACAAATATTATAGAGTTAGTCAATTATGCTGACTAGGTTGCATGAAAATAGAAGTTCAATTAGGAGTCAAATACAATTGTCACACAATTTGGGAATAGACCTCTAAAAAGAAATAAGTAATACGAGACTAATGATAAGTATTACAAACATTTACTCCTTAACTTATTGGTATAGAAAAATGCAATTCCTAATGGCTTAATTTGAAGAAACAATATGGGCACATGTTAGAATCCCGTACTCGCCTTTACTCTAATGGCTTATTTCGGAGAAATAACATGGGTACATGTCGGAATCTTGTACTTGCCTTATTCCAAAAAGCAAAGTTTTTTTAAAATTTTTTATGACCCTAAACCGAGGAAAAGGAGTGAAATGTACTTAAAATTAATCTCAAATATCAATTATTCACAAATTAGAAGAACATTCCCCATGAAACACACAAAATGCTCTTTATCAAAATTCCTTCTATTTCATTTAATCCATTTTTTTCCAAAAGATAAATCGAATTACAAAAGAATATAAGTGATTTGATAAAAAATAGTATTTCAAATAAAATTTCCCAAAAATTTTAGAATTTCTTTTCGAAGAATAGTGATGCTAAGTTTTTTGAAATCTTTATGTTGTAAAAGACAACTCACTCACACTTAAATCCATGAATTGACCCAATCAAATACTTCAATCATATAGTATTGTACGTCAAAATTTATCATCATCGAGTACTCATTTGATCACTTTTCCATCCACTAGACATCAAGTGACATCAATACACACAAAATAACCATTCCCAACACAAAAAATAAACACTCCCAAACTTGTCTCCTTTATTCAAGTTGATGAATAAATCATCCTTCCACTTACCCAAAATCAAACATAAAGACATAGTAACAACTAAACAAGAACTACCTAAACTATGACAAAAAATTTAATCTAGCCATTCATATTAAGTAGAAATACTAAGGCCTTGTACTTAACCAAGCCATGAAGCTCATCAATTAAACTCCATAAAAATTAACATCCAATTTAAATCATCAACAATTGCAAACATGGCATCAACTTAAGACCCTTAGCCAAACCACCATTATTAGTCAATAAAAATGACCAAACCCCACACCAAGTATCCGACAAGCAATTCTCAAAATGTTTTAATCCATGAAGCATAAAAAAGATATCTACTTGGAGTTAGCTTAAGGCCATTAGCCAATCTACTCAAAAACTAAAATATCCCAATTCAAAATACTAAGAATAAGATTAATTAAAACTCAAGGTGCTAAATCATGAAAAATAAAGAAAATGTTCATCTTCCACAAAATGCTTCAATTGGTCGGGTTGTAAATCCTCAAGGTTCATTGCAGCTGGTTGCATCAATCTTCTTGTTCCATCTCCTCTCAACCCTCCTCGGCATCACTGGGTTGCGCTTCTTCATGATTGTCATTTGGGCCCCTCCGGTCTCACATGCCTGATGAGGTATTCCTCCTGATATACTGAAGTTGTAGGTAGTATAATATTGTCCATGAGGTAGACCAAAATGCCAAATCGGAGGTGGTAGTGGCCGAACCCATGTACCTGATAACTCTAGACTAGAGTTATTTCTCTCTGAATTATGGTATTTTGATAGTTATATCCCAAATTTTGGGTATTTAATTGAAAGTTTTAGTTAATTTCTTTCATATGTGTTTATATTTTTCTTCTTGTTAAATATGATAAGTTTTTATTAAAATTTTAGCCTAATTAATGGTTTAATTGTGTTAATATTATGCAGGTCAAAATGAGAAGTTGGAAGTTGGAATGAACAAAGCTCAAAGGACCAAATTGTAATTATAAAAGATATGAGAGATTGCTGGAAGAGAGTCCAGATCGCGATCAAGATTCTCCATATTGCGATTTGGACTGGTAAAATGACTTAGGTAATTAGCGAGTTGAGATCGCGATCTCAAATTCTCCATATCGCAATCTTGACTCGCTAAAGGATAAGTTGTTGTGAGGGTAATTTTGTAATCTTCCGGCAAACAACTCCTGAATTTAGCCTTCTATAACATTACACTATTTAAGCTACTTAAAAAGATTGTAATAGGAAGTAGGATAGTTTTAGTTAGAAAATTAGGAGATTAGGATAGATTGGGAAACTTGACCCTTAAGTTTCTATTGAATGAAAAATTCTTTTCAGTCATTTCTTAGATCTTCTTTGCAAGTTTAAATTTTGATGAGATAGTTGTAGTGGGTTTGTAATTAGCTTCAAGTAGATATAATTTTTACTTGCTTTCTAGTTTAATTTAGTGAAAATCTCTTTGCTTGGAATCTTGGGTTTCTTAGAAGAATTAGGGTTCTTGTAAATTTTTTGCTTTTTAGTTAAGAATTCTCAATTTCTTGCATTAAATTCTAGTTAATTTTTAGTGGGTTTTCTTTATTATCATAAAAAATCGAAAAATATTTAGATTTCAATTTTAGTGTTGAAATGGTTGCTTTTATTCTTCAAGGTTCTTAATTGTAGTATTTTTAATGGGGTAACTTTCTTGCTTTTAATTTTAGCTTTATTTTGGTAAATCTAGGGTAGAATTACGTGCCTTTAGTTAATTGTTTTTGTTAGAATTTTGTAGCTAGTTTCTTAATTTCGTAACTGCTTAGTTTCATTGCTAGTTTTAGTAGATAAATTAGCTTAATTTTGGTCTTGCATACTTGAGTTTAAATATGAACTTGATTAGTGTAGTTTCATCCCTCACTCATTGATTTTTGCTTAACTATACAAATACCCGTATATCTCGGTATTTGCCTTCCAAGAATCCTAGTGGAAACGATCCCTACTCCCTTTTGCTAATAGTTGACAACTGTATATTTGCGGGATGCCACCTAGTTAATAGTAGGAGTTAGGTGTTTTATAAATATTTTAACTAGGTGTGTTAAGAGCATCAGTACCCAATGTGGTAGTCTTGAGTGTTTCTCCTATCAATGTCAAATTATTGTACATCACCAGCTGACTGTAAGACACCATCCAATACCCCTTGCAATTCATTTCTCAGTGGCGGGATAGGGTTTTCTTCTTGATGATGCTTTTAATATTCTCTTACCATTCTCTAAACATATTCCTGATTAATTTTGCCTCTAGGATATGTCATTGGCTCCATAGGATCAATGGGACAACCTGCCAAAGTGCACAAATGGTGAATCAAACTAGGGGCATAAAAAATAGGTCCCCCAGACCTTCCACGATCCAAAAACCCCTGTCTAACAAGGCTACCAATATGTACTGGTATCTCTGTCATAATATCATACACCAAGAGTACTTTTTCCATCTGAATAAAACTCAAAGAATTGGATCCCCAAATTCAGCAACTAATAAAATAAAATTATAATTTTTCCACCAGTGAGAGTCCATGATGAGCAAATCTCAACTCAGTATTACTTGAAGCGCTCAGAATCCAATCAACATTAACATAAAAAATGGCATTTTTAATCACATTCATATCTTTCTTCTTATCATTCAACAATGCCAAATATGTAGATAGGAAGATAGAGGGGGTATGTTAAAATATGCATTAATAATCTCCGAACTAAAATCCACCAATACCCCCAATACTCTCACTTTGCCATCCTCTAATTCACACATGGTGCAGTGAAAATTCTTCACTAACTAAGAAGCCCTGGAGTAAATTAGAGTATTGAACCCTTCCCAATTCCTTGACCTAATTTGTTTTTCTATCGCCTTCCTATCTTCTTCATAAGCCCCCTAATGCATAGATAGGTTAATGGTTCTCTCCCGAATCACCTTATGCTTATTATTATTTTTATACAATTGCCGTGCTCTATGACTAGAGAATTGAGGTCTAGGTGCCCACCACCCTCAAAAGGTTGATCTATGCCCCCATTCTCTACTCCTTCCCTCTCCGGCTTTTCTTTTTCTCAACCCCGTTTCTCCACCCCTAGCTCTAGCTCTTATCTCTAGACTGCCATATGCTCCCCTTATCATTTTCATAGCTATAATCAACCAAGTATTCAGACAAGCACCAACTACAGTTCCAAGAACACAGGCAATAAAAAAAGTATTTTATTAAATTCTCAACACAAATTCACAATTTCTCAACAAAAATTCAAACCAATCCGAACCATAATCCAATTGAATGAACGATAACTAGAAACCACAGAAAACCATAGGAATCAAGCCAAGGAGAGAATTTAATGGAAAATGCAAATTACAATGTTGGGGATCAAGATGAAGCAGTGGATAATCATGGCAATAGAGGTAATGCTAATCTTCAACCCCTCAAAGATTATGCCATACCGAATTTCGAGGGAGCAAGTTCTAGCATTGCCCGAATACCCGTACAGGCCAACAACTTTGAGATCAAGCCAGCATTGATTCACATGCTCCAAACCCATGCCATGTAATCAAGAAAGCTTTCATTCAATTTCTCCAAACCCACACTATGTTCGGAGGTGGGCCAAACGAGGATCCCTAAGCTCATTTAATGAATTTTGAAGAAGTCATTGACACATTTAAATACAATAGAGTACACCATATTGTATTCGAATGAGAGCTTTTCCATTTTCTCTGAGGGATAAGGCAAAGACTTGGTTGTAATCATTCCAGCAAGGTACTTTCACCACATGGAATCAGTTAGCTCAAGAATTTTTAGCCAAGTACTTTTCACTATCAAGAACCGCAAAGCTCCGCAATGACAGTACATCAGTCTGAGAAATCACGGGGAGAGCCTAAGTGAAGTATGGGAACGCTTCAAGGAGTTGCTTAGAAAGTGTCCGAATTATGCCATTCAATTTTGGCTATAAGTACATACATTCTATAATGGATTATTTCTGGAGACAAGATTGATTGTCGATGCAAGCATAAGAAGTACTTTTCCTGTAAAACTCTGGAAGAGGCACAAGAATTATTGGAGAGGATAGCTTCAACTCATTACTACCATGGAAAAATTACTCCTTTAGTTAGGGCAACAACAACAACAAGAAGTCCATCAAGTTAATGCCTAACAAAGAGGTATGGTTAACTTAAATGATGCTTTCTTCACTGCTCAACAAGGCATGCTTTTGAATATGATGACCAATTTGACAAAGGCCCTAGAAAATAACGGAAGGTGTGAAACCCAGTATTTTAATAGCCTTGTTCTTTGATATTAACTGGTTTAAAATGTTTTTCATATTATTTTTAGTCATAAAGTACTTCAACTTATTCGTTTTCAATTCGGCAAATTTTTTGATTTACGCGATTTCGGTACCGGCGGGTAAACGGGTCAAAAATTGGACTAAGTGTAATTAGTGCATTGTGGTGTGTGAGTGTTGTTTGATGGCTGATTTATAATGTTAATTTAGTAGCAAAAAAATTAGTTTTGGGTCAAATAGTCAACTTGGAGACTATTTGGTCAACTTGGGTACTATTTGGGTCAACTTTGGAAGTTTTTTTAAGTCTTCTTCTTGTTGTTTTCTTCCTCATTTCTTCCTAGCAGCAGCCGAACTCCTCTTCTCCATTTTCCCCAAAAATTTTCTTGGATTTCAAGTAGAAATCACTTGGAAGGTGACAAGATTTTTTGTATTTTAGCACTTTTTGGCTTATGGGCTTTATGATCCAGGCTTTAATTTCAAGTTTTGTAGGATTCTTTAGGGCTGAAAAATAACCCTCTTTGCAGCCTTATATGTGTTGATTTATGTATGTTATGGGTTGTTTTTAGTGTTTTGGAGGTTGGGGTTTTGTCTTCCATATGTGGCCTAGAGTGTTATGCTATGAATGCTTATGTCTATGCACATAATGATGTTTTAAGAGTGTTTTAAGGTTAGTTTGGATAGGAATTGAGACTTGAAACCAAGTGGAATTGATTTCCCTTCATTTTGTAAGTAAGCGGAAGTTTGGCGCAACTAGGATAATTTGGATAATTGGTTATGTTTGAAGGATCTTTAATGATCTTTTGATGATTTTAAGTGTTTCCTTGGTAGTGGGTTGGATAGGAAGCATGTTTGAATCATGCGTGTGGCTAATCGGTAAAAATTTCAGTTTGGTAGTAAAGAGGAATTCCACCCATAGGTCTAATGATGTTGCTCTAATGTTGTAATAGAGTTAATTGTAGTGGTTATGGGGTATGGATTGTTGTAGAATGCTATTGATATAGTCTTTCATGGCTATTGCTTGGTGAATCTTTCCGTCTATGGATTTTGTTGGTTGGTTGAATATGTTGTTTTGAGTTGGGTTGTAACCAAGGTCCCTTGAATACCTTGGAATTGGATTTTGTTGGTTGGTTGAATATGTTGTTTTGAGTTGGGTTGTAACCAAGGTCCCTTGAATACCTTGGAATTGGATTTTGTTGGCAGGGAGGATAGCCTACTTATAGCCTAGGAGAGGCGAAGTTTTCGGTTTTTCGGAAAAGAGCTTATGCTCTAATCTAGCTGTAATACGAATTTGAGGGGTTAACTAAGTGTTTTGACTGGGGTTTTAGCTTGTCGAAGTTGGTCAGAAATTGTGAAACGGTCATTTTTGAACAAAGAGCTGTTGGTGTCGTTTTCTATCGTTTCGCGTCGTTTTCGCTTCCCTAGTCATTCTACTTAACTTCTACATCTCTTCTAAGAGTCCTCTTATATCTGTTTTAGGTACCACGCCACCTACCGCCATCGATCGCGTTCAGTGATCATTTGTGCAGTTTTTGCTTTGATAGGTGGGTAACATAGACCCTCTTCCACTTGTATTTTGTTTAACGACTTTCGAAATATGTTTGGATGGATTTTAAAATGTGTATGATGTTTGGAACTGCACTTTTACAATGTTTTGGAATTATTACATATGAAATCGGGACCAAGCTATTTTATGTTAATCAATTGATATGTTTGCAAACTATTTTGATATGAAAGCATTTTATGACTGTTTTGGCTCATAGGTGACCTAGGTATATAATTTTGGATGTGTTTGAAAATGTTTGATTTGTGGAGAACCGGTTCTATAGTCATCCATGGGACGCCATGGTGACTGTCTGTGACTGTTATGAACTATTTGACTGCGGGGTCTTGTGATGGGATAACTTGACCTCCCGGTTAGACTAGTAGGTGTAGTAGATACTTACTAGATCTGACTAGTACTGTAGGTCATACCTTTGAGCCTAAAAGATACTCATGCTATTTTATTATATTCCGGATTGAAATCTAGATGTGTATAAGAGACAGCCTATCTAATACACTACCCCTCTCCAATCAGTTTTAGCTAGCCTTAGATTATCCATATTCTAGTTTTATTTTCTATAGTAATTTAGAAGATTGAAACTATCCCCAACCGCAAACTCCAGAGGCTTTCCTTGCGTTCAGATTCGCATAATGAGCTGTCTCTTATACACTTCATGACTATGGTTTTCGCAAATGTTAGTATCTTTATGTTTTCTTTTTATCGAAATGCTTGGCCCCATTTGAAGAGCTTTTATGATATCCACTGAGCTAGTTATGCTCACCCCACGTGATTTATAATTTTTCAGATTAGGTGCTCGTTTTTGACTCTCCATCGCGTTAGCAGCTTTTAGATTTTCTCCAGATTCCACATTACTGGTAGGACTCTGCGGATAATCTTCCAAGCTTCTCTTTTGTTTGGAGAGTGGGTAGTGTATTAGATAGGTTTTGTATTGATAGACTTTGTTTTTGTTGTAGCATCTTTTGTACTAAGAAGGAATTTTGTAATTCGTATTTTTGTGTAAAATGAAATATTCGGTTTTATAGTGGAGAAATGGCTAGATGGTTATATTACATTGCGGTGAAGTTTGTTGCTCTGTTCGTTTGTGCCTTGCGCTTTGGGCCGGTGTCACATTAGCGCGGCGTGTTACGGTCCCGTTTTTGGGGCGTGACAGAAGGAGTCTAGTGAACTCTGTAAATTTAGCGCCTCAAGGGATTTTAATTTGTGACTTCTGTGCAGGAAACCATCAAAATGGCCTTTGTGACATACCCATCCCGCAAACTGAGCAAGTTCAGTTTGTTTCAAATCAAAATTCACGACCATGGAATCATTCAAATTCTTATGGTAACACCTATAACCCATCTTGGCACAACCATCCAAATTTCTCTTGGAGTAATCATAATAATGTTTAAAATCCATCTGTCCAACCCAAATCTTCCAGCCATAGTCAAATTCTTCCAACAAACTTCATCATTTCAACCTTATCAACCACCGCACTAGAGGAATTTTCCAAAATTTTCTTCTCAACAAAATAACTCATACCAACCTCCATCATCAAGACCCCTACCTCAAAATTCCAATTATCCTCCATATGTAAACCATGATCAATCTCCTAAGGATAATTTGGGGAGGGAATTTGATGCTTTGCCGAGAGAGTATAAGAATTTGCGAGCTTCTACAAGGAACATGGAACTGCAACATGGACAGTTAGCTTGGCAAAAAAATGAAAGACCTATGGGAGCATTGCAAAGAGACACAATTCTGAATCCAAAGGAGCAATACCTATTTCACTAAGGAGTGGAAAGGTATTTGGTGTACAAAACGATAAGAAAAAAGTTGATAAGGAGGTTGAGAAGCAAAAATCCGAGAAAGATGAAGATAAACTTGAAGTTACAGGTGAGGAAGAGAAGATGACAAAAAGGAATGCATTGAAGTAGTCAAAGGGTCTTAAGACAACAAAGGAAGAACCCTTGAATTTGGAGGAATCGAAAAGAGTGCCATTTTCTCAACGACTTATTGATCCAAGAAAGGAGGAAAAAGAAAAAGAATTCCATAGGTTCCTCGATATGCTCAAAAACCTTAATGTAAACATCCCTTTGTTGAAGTTCTCAACAAGATGCATAATTATGCTTGGTTCATGATGGATCTCTTGGCTCGAAAGCAGCAGTGGGATGATGATGAGATAGTTTTCCTCAATGCCAAGTGTAGTGCTATTGTTTAATGGAGATTACCCCCTAAGCTCAAGGACCTCGGTAGTTTCTCTATTCCAATGAACGTAGGAGGACACACATTGCATCGATCACTTTGTGATTTAGGGACTAGCATCAATACATGCCGAAGTCTATCTATGATAAGTTATGGATCATCAATGTAAAACCAACAAACATTACACTCCAATTGGCGGATTTGTCCGAGGTAAAACCATGTTGCTTGTTGGAGGATGTACTTGTTCATAGTGGAAAAATTGGTGTTTTTTGTTGATTTCTTGGTGTTGGACATCAGTGAGGACAATGAAACTCCGTTGATTCTAGGGAGGCCATTTTTATCAACTGCAGATGCTTTAATTGACATTAATAAAGAGAAGTTGATTTTACGAATTGATAATGAATCTATAGAAATTGGTAGTTTTAATTATGATGATTATGTCCCAATATTTGTAGAAAAATGTGCCAATTATTCCCTGGATTCACTTTTTGATAAGTTTGAACATGAGGGACCAAAGGTAGGTCAAGGTAATGCACTCAAAAAGCCTGTTGAAAGAACCAAAGATTCAAAAATTGACTTGGAGAACAAACCACCGGATGAGGAAAGTGAGATGAGAAAGACTCACGGAATGGTTTCACAAGAGCAGAAAGGTGAGGGTTTGAGAAAAGTGGCCATGAGCAAGAAGAAGAAAAAGCACTAAAAAGCAACTTGAGGTGATAATTTGTGCACTATCATTGACAAATGTGTGAAACACAAGGGCAAGTTCAAATTCGAGTCGGGAATCAAGCTTCAAGAGTAGTGAAAAATGCTGTTAAACTTTTCCCATGGAAGCCAAAAGGAAAAGGATGGTTGACCATCCATAAGTGCTTGAACTAATCTCAAGTGCCAAAGTCGAACTTGAGATTATAAACAAGGGCACTGCATGGAAGGCAACCCATGTCCTTTTATAATTTCGTTTTTGTTTTCGTTTTCGTGTTTGTTTTTGATTTTATTTTGTTTCCATGCTACAATGTGCATATCATCTTAAAATAAAAGTTAAATAGACTACAATGTGTTTTTGTGGTTGCTGTGAGTGTTTAGGAATAGAATTTGTACATCAAGGGGGTTTAATTTATGCACATTCCTATCAATTGATCCGCATGTGCTCATATTATAGAAGTCACAATTTCAAATTTTTGAATCGCGCATTGCGCATGTGCGCAAATTGCAGAAACAAATTTGTCCCCTGGGCTTCTCGCGCATGTGTGAGCCGGATAGTGAAGACTATTCTTCAAAGGCCAAACAGGGGTTATTTTATTAATAAAGCATCAAGTTTTACAATGAATATAGGGGAAGCTACGAGCATCCAAGAGCAACAATACTTTTATATGAGAAGGAATTGTGTTTTGGTTATATTCAAGAAATGAAGCTTGCTTAATGCCCTCATTTGCAAAAAAATCAGCAGTTTGGTTTGCGTCCCTAAATACACGAGAAAAAGAAACACTCTCTTATTTGAAAAGCTAGAAATAAACTAAAAATGAGAGTTAATGCTCCAGGGTGGCGTTGCTTGGCTGTTCAAAATGTTCACAATCAACAATGAATCCAATTCCACTTGGACTGATGAGAGTTGCAACTTTGCACACAGGTAGAGACCAACAACTAGTGCCATGAACTCCACTTGAAGATTGGATTGAATTTGATAAAAGTTAGAAAAGACACGTATGAGCTGGCCATTATGATCCCGAATAACTGCTCCTTCTGCAGCCTTATCCAGATTCCTTTTAGAAGCACTATCCACATTAGAAAAGTTTGACCATGCCATAAGGGATGGAGACCATTGAATTGCAACTGCTCTTCTTGGATTCATATAAATGAAAACTTGACAAAGATCGTGAGAAAGAAATAGGTCATCACCGCGCAGAGAAAGGAATAGGTCATTAGCCACACAATGTCTAGCAAAGGGATGGATCAAAGAGATGTTTTGTGGATAGTAGCATATTTCAGCAATGGTATGCTTCAATGAACCTTCTATCCTTTATATAAAGTTTTCTTTATTGCTTTCCAATTGACTAGCAAATCAAGTTTGGAATGATTTTATGGATCGCCTCCAATGTGGGTGAAGGGGTAACATGCCACCACCACGAATTGAGCTTCTCCAATACGTTAGAGGATGGAAGGAAGACCAATTTCAGCCATGATTCAAAGAAAAGCCACACTTGGCATGAAATTTGACACGTTGTAAAGAGGTGATCCAAAGTCTCTCGTGATGCCTCACAAAACCAGTATTTTGAAGTCATAGAAAATCCATTTTATTTGACAAGAATATCATCTATTGGGAGCCTCCTATTTAGTAACATCCACCTAAAAATGGAGATTTTGGGTTGCATTCTTTCATCCCAAATCATTTTACTTGAGAAAGTGGAAGGGAAAGTAGGTAGGTGGAAGAGATTGAGAAGTTTCTTTTAGTCGTGAACTTCTATATCACCTTGTCAGATTCAGTTGAGAAGTTGAGAGTTCTCCCATTATGAATTCCTCCTATTCTATCCAGCTCTCCCAGCGAGTATCTAGCATCAATAAGCTGAGGTCCTTGCCATTGTGGCTACAAATTTGTGCAACCGGGATATCTTTATCAAAAGCATGCTTTACTTCTTGGGCAAGTTTCCCCTTCGGTCCATTAATCATACCATTAGGAGGAATTTCCATTCCATATTAAGAACATTAGGGTTGTTTTCAGCTTTGTCTCGAATCTGGGCATTCTTTTCCACGTGAGGGAATCCCTTAAGGTTTCAATCACGACACAAGGATGAATTTTGCCTTTTCAAGTATCGTGCTTAGATGAAGTTACTCCAAAGAAAATTACCCCTTCTGAATTCCAGCATAGCTTGATACCAAAGCCCTTCGACAAGCTAGCAAGTGAGGGAATTCCTAGTCCATTTCCAGCCGTTGGTTTACAAGTAGTTTGCCATGAAAAACAATAGAGTTTGTTTCCAAATTATGAAGTTCCCCAGAAGAAGTTCACAAAGTGCCTATTCATCTCATCCAAATCTGATATGGGAGGACAAAGAACCGTCAATAAATAGATAAGGATGTTGCTGAGAATATGCTTTATGAGAATCCATCTTCCTCTGGGAGAGAGAAGCCAGGATTGCTCCCCATTAATTCTTGAGATTATTTTCTCCATCATTGGTTGGAATAGTGTGATCTTTGCTTCTTTGCTTCTTTGCTTTATGGATTGGACAGCCTAAACATGAGAATGGGAGTGATTTTTTAACAAATCCCATTCTGTGTTGAATCATTCGAATCCAAAACAAGGGAGCTTTTCTAGATACATAGCAAGAGCTCTTCGATTTGTTGACAAGCTGCCCGGATGAAGCTTCAAAATGAGAAAGAAACTCCAAGAGAATCCTCGTAGACCGTGCTTCTTCTCTGGTGAATATGACTATGTCATCAGCAAAGGCAAGGCAAGAAATGAGGGTGAAGTGTCGGGAAGGCCAAAATTCAATAGTTTTCATTTTCTGAAGAGACCCTTGATGCCCTTTAAAAATGTTTCCAGCATGATGATGAAAAGCATAGGCAATAAAGGGTCTCCTTGATGGACCCTCCTCGTGGATTTGAAGAACCCCTTTGGGACTCCATTAATTGGGATTGAGAACCAACAATCTTCAAGGATATGCTGTAATAGGGAAATCCAATCCTCATTGAACCCTAACTTCCTCATAGTAGCGTAAAGGAAGTTCCATGAGAGTCGATCAAATGCCTTTGTTAGGTCTAGCTTGAAAATCATATTTTCTCCTCTTATTTTCCTGTCAATAAAATCTACCATTTCCTAAACTAAGGATCAAGAAGAATATAATCAGTGATCTCACATCCTTTCACATAAGTAAAGAGGTGGTCCAAGAAGAGCTCTTCTTGCATATTAACTTTTGAATTAGCATCTTTGACTTTATTAAAGACGTTTCCAAAGATCATGTGACTCCAGTTCCGTAGCTCGGCTTTCAAGTTTTTTAGCTTGGAGGCTAGGATGAAAGTGGAGAACCATTACTTCTTCACATTCAAACAGAACTTTTTTTCCTTCAAAAGAAAAAAAACCCTTTTTCTCTCGAAATCCTCTACCCGTACCATCCATTTACCCTTAATTCACTTCTTTATTTCTTGAATTCACATCAAAATTTTGAAGGAAATAGGAAAATAGTGGAGAAAAAAGGAAAATGGGGAAGGGAAGTAGGAGATTAGTGCTATTATACATACATATGATCAGAATAATAATTAAACCAAATTCAAATCCTCGAAGGTAAGCTAGGCCATCAAAACGCCCTCTTTGGCTTAACAAGGCCCTGCACTTTATCATTAGATTCAAACTTAATTCTTTCATGATTCTAATCACCTGTATGCATTGATTGGATCATTTCCTATCTAACTGGATATGAGATGAGACACTTAGGAACGGAGAACTTAAAAAGCCATTTTTTAAAAAGTACACTCTTTTGTTAATAAAACTTATTACAAACTTGTCTTCAACCTCTCCTGTCTTCTGAATGAGGACTAAAGGTTTCTTATATAGATACAAGCACTTATCTAAAGACGAAGTGCTTACGTCAAAACTAGACATAAGGTACAGATTCCTGACATGCTTTTATAAAGTAAAGGTATAGACATCAGTCTTTAATACAGACGCGTGACTAACTTTAATAAAGTAATAGTACAAACATCAGACTTTAATAAAGAAAAGTACAAACACGTGATAAAGGTTTAATTATTGTCTCAATAATTCCAAATATCATTGTCATCTGAAATGTCCGTTTCTGAAGGAGTGGAATCTGGGTCTGCGGTATTCAATAGTTCCATGTGATACTTATGTTTATACACTAGCTCTATTTCTTCTTTTATTTCTCATCCTTCTTGCTGCTGATCATTCCTTTGCAGATTGTTTGCTTGTTTGTTCTCGTGATTGAGATTGTGAACTTTCAGGAAACTCCTGTGAATATGGATCCTGAGAATCTTGAAATGCCGTGAGATATTCCTGTTTGGCTTGTTGAACTCGTGCCCAATGGGGATGATTTTCTCTTGTATTCCATGATTCGGCATATGGTCCTCGCCATATTTCTGGTGAAATTGTTCTATTCTCTTGAAAAATGATCCTTTGAAATTCTAAGTATTCTTCTTCCAAGTTATGAAGAGAAGTAGTAAACTCTGTGAGAATGATATGCGATGGAAGAGTCTGTAGCATTTGTCTAGAAAGATGAACTGGGCTATGAGCTTGAATTAGCAAAAATCCTTTTTTGGAATAGAAAAGATCTTGCCAATATGACAAAGGACTAAACCAAGACAAAAACTCACACAATATGAAGATTGATGATGTAAAATCTTTTTACATAAATCAAATTCTAACAAGACATGGAATTGATGACATAAATACCAGAAGAAATTTAATAAAGGAAGTGGAAAATCATTTTGATTTATGCAACTGGATATATAGGATGGACTCCAAAAGGATTTAGAATTGATCCTTTATATTCAGAGAAAGTTTCTAACTCATGAACTGTCCTTTGAAAATCAAGGTCTTCTTTTTTCCATGGATAAGAAAGATAAGGTAGACCTGGAGGATATGACTCACTGGTTTGAAATGATGGATTGGAAGATGATGAAGTAGAGGAAAACATATTTATAAAAGGTAAACATGTTTGGAATTTTTGAGGTCGACTCAAAAAATCACCACAACATTTTGTTTTCCCTTGATGTGTCTAACTTCAAAAGTGTATTGAGAAAACCATTGTGCCCATCTGAGTAACTCTGGATTAGGCAACATTTTTTTCTTGAATTTGAGCATGTTTGGAAAACTGCTCATGTCTAATTCAATTAGAAAAATTTGTCCAAGAAGATGGAAAATTGAATTTCTTGATAGCATTTTTTACTGCAAGGATCTCCTTGAAGGTAGAATGATAATGAATCTCAGAATCTTTGAATCTACCACTGGCAAGTCTGCAAAGAGATCTTTTTCTTTCTTTTTTTGTGAGAAAAATGGCTCCCCACAATATTTGTCACTAGCATCAGTTTGAATGATTCTTTTTCCATCAGCTAGGATATGAAGAGATGGCAAATTTTTTAACTGGTTCTTGATGGTTTGGATTGCTTGGGTTTGGGATTTTCCCCAAGGAATGGGTTTCTTTTTTAGACGTTTGGACAAGGAGTGAATTGGCTTGGCAATTTTGGGTATGAAATCTCGAACATAATTTACAAGGCCAAGGAATTGCTGGATTTCTTTGGTGGAAAGGTTATGGTCTGGAAAATGATTTATAGCTTCAGAAATGTGATGTTCTAGAATATATTTTCCATTAATAAATTTCATTCCCAAAAAAGAGATTTCTTCTTGAGCTAGAATTATCTTCTTTTCAGAAAGAGCATTATTCCATGGTTTTGGACAATATTTGTAAACTGGTTCAGAAGATTTAAGTGGTCTTCACAGGTTGGGGGCTAAATAAAAGGATGTCATCAATATAGATGAGACTGTGGTCAAGAATTGGTTCAAATATTTTGATCATGGCTTTTTGAAATAGTGAAGGGGCTGTCGTAAGACCAAAAGGAATTACCTTCCATTGAAAATGATGATTTGGAATGAAAAATCCTATTTTTTCTCTATCTTCTGGGGCTATGCCCAGTTGCCAAAAACTTGATTTTAAATCAAATTTTGAAAACCATTTGGCATTTGAAAGTTTGGAGAACAGAGTATTTCTGTTAGGCAATGGAAAATTATCATCCTGCAAGAAATGGTTTAGAGGTTGATAATTAATTACCAATCTTATCTTACCACGAACTTGCTCAGTTCTTTTATTCACATAAAAAGCTTCACATGCCCACTGTGAATGAGAAGGTTCAATCAAATTGTGTTTAAGAAGATTTGGCATTCATGTTCCTACTAAACGAGAATGTTCAGGATTCATTCCTGAATGACTTGCCTTTGATGGATTAGCATCTTCGTTCTTCTTGAAGGGCAACTTGACAAAAAACTTTGGATTTTGCCACAAAGGATTAGAACATTTTTCTAAAAATTCAGAGTGAGATTCTGCACGTGATTGTTCAATGAATTTGGACTTTATTTGAAAATCAAATTTTGGTAATCTGAAACAGTTGATAGATAAAGTCGAGGAATATGTATGTATTCTTTGAAATTTTTTTTGTATCTGATACCCTCTTGAAGAATTTACAAGCCTGGAGTTTTTTTTGTAATGATCCATACAATTATGATACCTTTACCTGGAAATGCACACCCTAAAATCTGGGTATGTATCTTGCATTGTGGGAAGAATTTAATGGTAATTTGTCCCTTGGTGATCAAATTTGAGGTAAAAATTCTTCCATCTGTAGCTCTGAAATCTTATCTGTGAGGTTTCCAATATTCATCTGCCAACACTTTTGGATTCATTATGGACAAGCACTTGGCTGCTCCTGTATCAAAAAATGCAATTACAGGAATTGGTTTATCATACTTAGTAGGATGAACATGAATCAGTGTTTGTGCTACAAGAGATGACAAATTTAAAGGGAGAATGGGATCCTGTTCTCTATTTGCTGGTGTGATGTTGAAAATTTGGATTGGTACTTCTAAGGCAAAAAGAGTCTGATTAGAGGGTTCTACTTCTTCTGAAAGATGGATTCAAGGTCATCATCTGAAGAAATGTTTTGACCCGTTTGCTCTTGAATGTCCTCAATTCATTGAATTCCTTTTTTGTTCTGTGGACAGTCTTTTGCAAAATGACCTTTTTGATTGCAAATGTTGCATCTAGAAGATTTTTTCTTTTTCTGCTTCTGAGGATTGAAACTTTTCTTTTGGAAATATCTCCAATTTCTGGGTTTAGGAGATCTTGAAGAAGAGAATCTGAATTTTCTGAATTTCTTCGTCTTTTGACTTCCTTTGGTTGTACAAGCTTTGCATTTGCCTTTTATAATCAATTCTGGTTTTTTGCATGATTCATCAATGCATGGATCTCCTCTTAAATGTTCACGCACCACTTGTCTTTTGTGACATAAGTCTTCAAGTGCTAGTATCATTGATTGCCTAATTTGTCCGGGAGAAAGACCAATTATAGATCCATATTGTGGTGAATATACATCTCAGTACCATCGTGTAATGTTTTAGGCAATGAACTCAAAAACACTTGTTTCAGACTTGGATCTGCACCGAAAACATAAAAAAGATTAGTTAATCTTTCATATGTTTATCAATGTCTTTCTTAAAATAAGAATAACATTTTCATTGGAAAAACTCTTTTCTTTTGAGCTCCAAATCTTCTGCTGGTTCCCTAAGGAATACTTGATGAATTAGAGCTATGGCTTCTTCAAATATTTGTTTGGCAAGAAAAAATATTCTTTCAATTTCTGTTATGGTTGACCACCAGCTTTTCATCATTCCCGAAAATCTTGCTGTGAATTCAGACTGTATTTCAAAAGTACTTTCTGTGTTGATCTTTTTTACTGTTATCCACGCATGAAATTCTTGGAGTCTTTGTTCCCATTTAGCAGGTGGAATATCATCTAGAATGAACAATGAAGTTCCAGTTGGTCCACCTGAAGACCTGTTGGATGTAGGGGTAGACGTATTTCCTCTTCCTACATTCATAGGTTCATCATCATCTGGATGTTCAACTGTAGGGTCATCTTCTCCTGCCATAAACATGGGGATTTTATCTTCTTCCAAAGAATCTAATTCAGGCTCACTTTGTTGACTTTCATCAGAGGATTCTAAAAATTCAGAAACTCCACTAGCTTCTTGAACAACTGCAATTTGTGGTTCTGATTATTGTGATAATTGCTTCAAGAATGAACTAATGGGATTTGAATCCTGTTTTGCTGGAGCTTGAGCTGGAGTAATCGTGAAAGATTGTTTAGAAGAACTGGCTTCATTTTGTTATTGTTCTTGAGCATTTAGCTGTGTCTCTTGTTGCTTTTTTACTTCAGCATCTTGCCGCTTCTTCTGCTCACTTTTTAAATCTACACCAGGCTGCTATATCTTTGGTAGAAGGTTCACCAAGTTCAGGAATATATGTGAATTCTTCCTGAAATGGTATTCTTGGTGCATTATATGAGGAATTGTAAATGGATGTGGCACCAAATGCACCAAATGAAGGTGGATAATAGGATTGAATAGACCTGGCATAAAACATATTGTTCATGGAAGAATTTGAATTGCTTCTTGATCCAAAATCAGACTTTGTTGTTGAAAATTCTCCTATTTTATTTAAACTTTAATCTGATTCTGAAGGAAATTTCTTTCGTTTTCCTGTTGGGTGGACATCCCATAAGGAATAGTCTCAAATTGCAATTGAGCCATTCTCTTTTCAAGGGTTTGAATCTTTGTCTGGATGTCTTTCAAATGCTCAATTTGTTTTTCCAGAATCTTATTTGTCTTTGTCACCTGGTTGTCAATCTGAGTGAGAGCTTTGTTCTGAGATAAAGAATTTTCAGTTTGCCAATTCAAGACTTCTTCTAAAATGAGCAACGAGAAACATCACTGATGGGTTTTTGTTCTCTAGTGGGTAGGACAAAAGCATTTTGGATCTTTGGGGCATGAGCTGCTCTTTCTTTTGTAAAAGGAGTGAGTGGTGGAAAATCAACAGGTTGGAACATGCATATTCCAGGGGTTTGTGGAAGAGTTTTTACAGGACTTTCAACATCATTTTTATAGGATGATGGGGTGAAGTAAGAAAAATTTGCTTCAGAGGCAAACATTGGATCTGGTGGTACTAACTTATCTAGCTGTCCATGGAACATCCATTCGTCTGATGGAATGGAACAAGTTAAAGGATCACAAGTGCTTCTGAAAGTTTATTTGTTTGATGAAGGATCATCAAAATCATCTGGAAGTTTATGCTCATATTTGCACTTGGTAACCTTTTTTTTCTTAGACTTGCGAGAGCTTTCTTCTTCCTCATCATCATCATAAGTTGTCAAACATTCTTTATAGTAACAGACATCAAAATAACAATGACCAGAGAATGGGTCAGTAAAAGCCAATACACCATTTGTCCTGTACTGTTGAAAAAAATGGTAATGTCGTCCATTTTTATGCTCCTGATATTGTTGTAGTCTGGCTCACTTTCTTCCAAGTAAATTTGATATTCACTGGGACCTTTCATGTCAATTTGCATAATGGAAATGGATGGTAAATAAGAGCTTATGCTAGTACTAGGAAAACTGCTAGTACTTGCTCTTGGCGTTGTGATGTGTGAATGGTCAAATTGTATGGCCACTGAGCCATCTGGTAAAGTAGTCACTTTAGTTTCTGATGATTCAATTGGCTGCATCAATGATGGCTGGGATTTTTCATAGTTTGTGATCCAGGTTTCTGGTAACAGTCTTACCAATTCTTCTTTTGAAATCTGCCTGGGAGCCTGTGTACATGAAGCTGCCTGTCCATCTTCAATTTTGATATATAGAGCTTCTTTCCCTCCAGGAAGAGTGAAGTCAAAAGCATGATTTTGAACCCTATATAGCATCTGGTAATGGAGAGTTGCGCCAGTGAGAGTTAGGAATTTGCTCTGCTCCCTGAAGCTGGACTTGAACTTTGAGGGCAGAAAGAAGATGTGGATCTGCAAGTGACATGTTGAAATTTGGGAAAAGAGTTACAAAAACTGTTCCTACATTTAGAGTAGTTTCAATAGTTGCTATGCAGGCATGGTGATATTTGCTGAATCTTATGTCTAGGAGTGCAATCCTAGCAACAACAAGAAGGCCTTTCTGACCATGAAAGGTTAGGGCTATTCTGATAGCTCCAAAATGAATATGAGTATATCCCTGTTGTTTCCATTGTCTTGGAAAATCAGAAGGAATATATAATGTAACCATGTGCTCTTTTGAAGAGGTTGGGATCTGGTGTTGATCCATCTTTGAAGCATGAATATATTCTTTGGTAGACTTAGGACGTTGATTGACCAGAGATCTAAAGGATTTAAGAGAAAATTTGGACTTACCAATAGCAGAATATGGATTTATGAGAGGTAGATCAGTAGGGATTATTTGATTGGCATTTTCTGAGTAGACTCTCAGGAACAATATTAACTTCATACAAATAATCTACTTTATTACTAACAGATTTACGAAAATTAGGAGTTGAATCAAGAGTAACTTCAGTCATGATGAAAGATTTCCCTTGTATCTTACTCAAACCCGATAGAGATGGCTCTGATACCAATTGTACATACATATGATCAGAATAATAATTAAACCAAATTCAAATCCTCAAAGGTAAGCTAGGCCAACAAAACGCCCTCTTTGGCTTAACAAGGCCCTGCACTAGGAGGAGGAAGGTAGAAAGTGGTGGATGGTAGTTGAATAGAGTAATGGAATATGTAGGTTTTTGAAATAAGTAAGAAAATATATCATTTTATATCATATCTGTCACTTAGCAATGGAATTTCCGTAGCTAAGTTATAGTTAAAATTTTTTAAGAAAAGTACTTAGCGATTGATTTTTCGTCGCTAATTTGAGATAGCGATCTACTTTTCGTCACTAATTTTCTAGTTCAAATTTTTTTGAATTTTTAATGATTGAGTTACCGATCTACTTAGGGTTTTTAAATTTTTAAAAATTTATTTAGCGATAGATTTTTCCATTGATAAATTGAGATACTGATCTACTTAGCAATGGAAAAACCTGTTGCAAAATTTTGTAAACCATTTTTTTTTATTTTTTTCCGAAGAAAATTTGCAATGGAAAAATCAGTCTCTAATATTTTGAATTTTGAATTTTATTTTTCAAAAAAACCTTCACAATGGATTTTGAGACAAATTTTTGCAACTGAAATTTTCGATCAGAAAATCCAACATTAACTAATTCTTTTGAAACGAATTTATTTTAAAATTGTCAATCGCAAATAGCGATGGAACAAATCGGTCGCAAAAATCGGTTGCTAATAAGTGTTTTTCTAGTAGTGGTTGTCTTTCAATTTCCTTTCTCACATCCTCATAATCCTCTAATGCATAGATAAATCAAAACCTCTCTCTTCAATGACCTCGTGCTTTTCACTAACCTTAAACAAAGCAAGAGCATGAATGTGAGCACATTAGAAAATTGACGTTCCACCTCTAATTTATTTGCCCACTCGGCTCACCAATCTCACCTACACCACTTGCACCTTCCCTCGCCTGTCTTTTTATTGGACTTTCTCCCTTCTGTCCCTTCTACCACTACCGCCATGAACTCCCATTGTATTTTCTCAAGCAATTTCAACTCACTATATATTCAATTCCACAGCCAAGAACAAGAACAATCACGCATGAAACGTTCGTGAAAGAACAATCACACATGAAACGTTCGTGTCAACAAACGTTGTTATGCGCTTGCTTGGGTAAAGTTCAGATCAAACCAAATCAAGTAATAAAAACCAAACTAAACCCTTTAGCTTTACCCGCATGCTTGCAAATATATGGGGTAGGTAGTAGTATATGGTATGTTGGTATACTCCCACAATAATTGTTGGATAATAGGCACTAGGATTCAAAGGTCAATAATAGTTAGGCCAAGTCAAAATAGAGAGAAAACTAATCCCAAGCATATCCATACATAAACCAAAATATTCAAACAAATTAAGATTAAGAACTAGTTAAAACTACTAAAAGCAAGGCAATTAAGCAAGTAAACTATATCATAATGAAGAACTAAGCAAGTAAACTACTATGTGAAGAACTAACTAAGTTACTCTAATGAAGGCAAGTAATTCTATCACTAAATCAACTAAATTAACTAAAAAAAAGGAGAATTAGAAAACGAGTGAACCTAAATTGAAAAAAGGTAACATAAAAGAAATATGAAAGCAAAGAGATGTCCATTTTCTTACTAAAATGTAGTTATAGAAATTTGCAAAGAAAACTAAATTAAAATTAGAAATTTTTGGAATTTTGATTTAATTAAAGAAAGCTCACTAAAATTTACTAAAACAAATGCAAGAAATTGAAGAATTAATCTTGAAATTCACTAAATTAGCAAGGACACAAAGAACTTTAAAGGAAACTTGAAATAGAAGCATCTTGATTTCCAAGAAATCTAAAGCTAAAACATGTAAAAATTATCTCTAATCTACTTGAACTAATGAAAAAACCAAGATTAAGAAATGAAAATTAAAACTTGCTCAGAATTAAAAACAAGAACTAAAGAAAATTAAAGGATAATTTTAACTAAGAAAGAAGTCTTGAGAGTCAAGAAAGGTCTAATCTAATCTAAATGTAGTAGAATACACAATACACACTCTACTATGTGTTTTCTACACTGCCTACTACTTACTACTTGATGTACAAATCTAGTACTTCTTAGAATAAATAGCGCTTGAGGATTAAGAAAATGGGAAAAATTGAGTTGTTTCAAGATTTATTTTAGCATAATATTGAATGTTTACTTGGGCTTGATTGAATTGGATATTGTGATTTTTATTAGTTGTTGGGTCGATTGAAATCTTTGCTTGGATTATTGATTCTTTGTGGGTTTGTTGAAATTACTTGTGGTTTGCTTGGATTTATCCATGTGTTGAGAAATTAAGGTGGGGTTTTTATGAATGTAAAATTGATTGTGAATTTTCAACCACAGGCTTGTTTGAGGATCAAGCCTGGAGGTGCTTTTAGAGTAAGCATTGCTTCTACTTCAGGTAGGAAGAAGAGAAAGATGGATGCCTAGTGATTTTATTGAGCTTATCGATGAATTACTTTTTATTAATGATAGGGCCAGGGAATTATTTGATGCTAACTAATAACATGGAATAATTAGAGAAAGGGGTTTTGATTTTATCGAAGGATTGGGGATCCCCTAATGCACTAGATCTCATTAGATTTAAGGATTGGGGATCATATGAACCTATTAGACTAGAATTGGGAGTGCTTTGACAAGAAGGTTCAACCGGGGTGTATAAATTTGGTCAAGAAATTCAATTGTAATTTGTGTGAATTGGAAGATGTTAATGCAAGATTGTGTGAGAAACTTGTGACTTTTCTACCGAGAAGATTAATGACTTTTATAGTTTGCCCCATGTGTCAAATAATGAGTATAGGGAGTAAATTGGAAATATAAAGGACATTGGAGGCCATCAAAAACTGGTGTGTATGTTTGTTGATAATGTGAATTAGAAAATGAATGCTACCGGAGATGAACATTTTAGGTTTCTTCGTACTTCAAGTGCTACCAAAAATTTTGCTCTACTTTGTTAGTTGTAGAAGTTAGGGCTCTAGTCCAGTTAGTTTTGTTCAAAAGGATAAGGCATGTTTAGATTACACCATTATGGAGGACAATCAAATTAATATTGGGAGGCTCATTCGGTAAACGTTCTTATCTAACAGGATAACTAGACATCCTAGTTTTCATTTGCCTGAGTTAGTCTCATTTTTGTGTGTTGATGCAGGATGCCTAGTGATACCCGGGAGCTTCAAACTTTCCAGAGAGGCTGAATCATCAAGGAGTACATACATAACATGGTTCATGAGTTCGATAGGCATGATCAAGCTATCGAACCATCAACACAACCTACTCTACCTCAAGCTTGCTCCTTTCATGCAAATTAGCAATGCTTCAGTGCACTACAAAATGAGAAAGAAAGAAATGAACTACTCCAGTATGGTTGCTGGACTAATAGTCAAATGTTTATCCACCACAATTGAGCATTGATGGCACTTAATTCTCAACCTATCGCCACATTGAACTCATGGATTCATCCAAGACCACCTGTGGCTCAGAATTATGGTATACCTCAAGGGTAATCTTTTTACTCACCACATGAGGGCCCAAGCACAACAACAAAGACAGATAGGAGGGACCAGGAAAATGGATGAAGCTGGGGGAGTTCACGAGGAGGATTCGAGGAAAGCAAACATAGTGAAATAGAGAAAGGCATTGATGTTGGTTGTGGTACAAAGTTAAATTATCCTAATCACAATTCCCAATAATTCTGCAAGTGCACGTAGTAGATTGAATAGGATCGTTACCACGAGGAATGGCACACAAGAAAGTAACAAAAACGACCAAGAATTTCTATCTAGACAATCAAAGAGAATGATTGGATTCACACCAAAAATAAGAAATCATAGAGAATTAAAGACTAAAACAACTAGACTTCAGACAAAGAACAATTAATCAAATACTAAGAAAATGGGTCAAGTTCTAGAATACCAATTTTCTTGAATCAATTAAGTTCTTCCAAATCAATTCAATTAATTGGACATTCATGGAGGTTCAATTCCAAAAATTCAACTCAACCCTGATCTGTCGCGATGTAGAATTTTGTCAACCTAATTATTCGTTAGGGAGAGCCTAGTCTTGAGCCTATTCTAATCAAATTGAGTAGTATGTGAATGGAATGATCAAGAATCAACTAGAAACTCAAATTTGACATGATTATGACTATGTAATCTAATAACTGTCACTGATATATGGCGGAGGGTCGACTCCCGTGTTACCTCGGCCAATCTACCCAAGACCAGCGTTTGATACTCTCTAGAATTGTTTCATTTGCAATCATTATTACCCATCAGTTTGATTAAATTAATTTATGGTTAATTAAGTCAATTCATTGGAAAATTACATTGTCTGTACCTAACTCTTTTTTCAAACCCCAAATGGAGTATAACATTTTATTAAAATCACATCAAGTTTTACAAAACCTTAAGTATGGATAGCTAATGGCATCCAATCTAAGGAGCTCCTTTATATGTTTAGCGATCGAGGTTTGATTGAATTCAACAGACATTGAATGTTTAATGCCTTAATAAGTTAAATCATCAGCAATTTGATTAGGTTCCCTAAATACATGAGATATTGTATAATTCCATCCTTCAAGAAGCTGTTTGATGTGCTAAATTAGGTGGTCAATACACCAAGGGTGAGCCTTCTTTTTGTTTAAGATTTCTACCAAAACTAAAGAATCCAGTTCCACTAGTAAAGATAAAATATTCAGTTTATCGCAAAGCTTCAATCCATCTAGTAAGCGATGGATTCAGCATGAAGGCTTGTTTGTTGATCATAGAAATTGTTGAATGCTTTGATGAGCTGCCCACTACTATCTCTAATAACTCCACCTCCAGCTGCTAGTCCTAGGTTGCCTTTTGTGGCCCCGTACACGTTCAGCATAATAAGCAGAAGCCTTGCTGGGAAAGAGTCAATGAAACTGTCGTAGCTTTCCTTGGGTTAATTGTAATCAATCGCTTGTAGAAGTTATGATTGAGGAGTGAGTCATCTATTGCAGATGTTTTTGGCAGGGGATTTAAAGTAGAGATATCCTTCAGATAAGCACATATGTCAGAGATATCCGACATTGCAAATCTTGATGTAATTTGGCATTTAATTTCAATAAAATATCTGCCTATTTGGGCGTTTGCATAAAAAAAAAAGCACATATGTCAGAGATAATTTGGTGAAGCTTGATTTTTACTCTATCCAAAAGTGCCTTGTTTCTTGCTTTCCAAATGAACCAGCAAATAATACTAGGGATTATCTTGTTCAGAATCCCCGTAGCTGAGGATGTCGATTGTGCCCACCACCGAGTATTAAGCTTGGTTTGTACTCAAAGTATCATCAGACTTGTTTTGCTAGCCAACATGTCACAAAAAGGTGTCGCCTATCGCCTATCCACGAGCGGGGTTCGGTCAAGGAGACCCTTTATCGCCTATGCTTTTCATCAGCATGTTGGAAACTTTTCCAAAGGGCATCAAGGATCTCTTCCAGAAAGGAATTTTGGCCTTCCTAGACACTACACCCCAATTTCTCACCTTTTTTTTGCTGATGACAGAGTTATATTCACTAGAGGAGAAGCACGGTCGGTGAAGAACCTCATGGAGTTTCTTTCTCATTTTGAAGCTTCATCCGGGCAGCTTGTCAACAAATCAAAGACTCTTTCTACCTATATAAAATTGCTTCCTTCTCTTGGATTTGAATGATTCGATACAGAATGGGCTTTGTTTAAAAATCCCTCCCATTCACATATTTAGGCTGTCCAATCCAAAAAGCTAACAAGAAAAAATCACTGTTCCAACCAATGGTGGAGCAAATAGTTTCAAGAATTAATGGGTGGCAGTCCAAGCTTCCCTCTCCAGGAGGAAGATTGATTCTCATAAAGCATATTCTCAGTAGCATCCCCATTTATTTATTGGCGTGCGTTCTTTGTCCTCCCAAATCAATTTTGAACGAGATGAATAGACACTTTGCAAAATTCTTCTAAGAAACTTCTAAATTTGGAAAAAAACTCCATTGTTTTTCATGGCAGACTATTTGTAAACCAACAGTTGCAAATGGACTAGGAATTCCCTTAGTTGCTAGCTTGTCGAAGGGCTTTGGTATCAAGCTATGGTGGAAATTCAGAAGGGGTAATTCACTTCGGAGTAACTTCCTCCAAGCACGATACTTGAAAGGCAAAATTCATCCTTGTGTCATGATTGGAACTTTTGGGGATTCAAGCTATGGTGGAAATTCATAAGGGGTAATTCACTTCGGAGTAACTTCCTCCAAGCACAATACTTGAAAGGCAAAATTCATCCTTGTGCCATGATTGAAACTTTTGGGGATTCCTTCACGTGGAAGAGAATGCTCAAAGTTTGGGATGAAGTTGAAAACAAACTAATGTTCTTAATAAGGAATGGAAATTCTGCCTTTTGGTATGGTCAAGGAGTGAAACATTGGACTGAAAGAGGGATACTTGCCCGAGAAGTAGAGCATGTTTCTGATAAAGATCTCACGGTTGCACAAATTTGGAGCCACAATGGCTAGGACCTTAGCTTGCTTCATCATAGACACTCTCTGAGAGAGCTGGATAGAATAGGAGGAATTCTTAATGGGAGGACTCTCAACTTCTGAACCGAATTTGACAAGGTGATATGTAAGCTCATGGCCAAAGGGAACTTCTCAATCTCCTCAACCTTACCTAATTTCCCTTCCACTTTCTCGAGGAAAATGATTTGGGATGAAAGAATCCGACCCAAAATCTCCATTTTTATGTGGAGGTTACTGAATAGGAGATTCCCAACAAATGATATTCTTGTCAAATATGGATTTGCTATGACTTCAAAATGTTGGTTTTGCGAGACAGCACAAGAGACTTTAGTTCAACTTTTTACAGCATGTGAAATATCAAGCCAACTGTGGCTTTTCTTTGAATCATAGCTTGATAAATGATCTCAACAAGCATAAAGATAGAGATCTTACATTATTATTAATTTTTGCGTTTTCATTTATCCCAAATCATTATCTGTACCTAACCCTAAACAAATTTGTTCATGCTTGGATAAATGAAAATGCAGAAATTAATAATAATGTAGACAAAGCAGATAGCAATTATAGTAAAGATGATAAAACAGAGTTCAAAGAATTAAATAACAATAATAACAATAATCGAACTAAAATACGTAAATGAAAGAAAAAAAAAATAAAATGAAAGAGAATACCAAAATTGTGTTGAAAATAGAAACCTTGAATTGATTGAACTTGTCTTGAAAATAAAAATTGCTTAAAATGAAGAGTGCAATGGAGGAAAAATAAAGAACTAGAGAATTTGGAGGAAGAATTGGATATTGTTTTCCTAATTCTAAATTACAACTTAATGTGTGGATTGATGGAATCCTGAAAAGCCTAAGAAATCCCCTACTTTATTGCTACTCAACTGCTAATAATTAGGATGTTTCCTAATCAGCCTATTATCTTTTAAAATGAAAGCCTACTACAAGTGAAAAATTAAAATCCCACCTTTGCAAAAATTTTCCAAAATTGGCCCTCCAGGTGTGGTTCCCCCCAGTAAATAGATTTCTTCTTGGAATCTTTGTTGTAGTAAAGTTCGCTTCTGCCCTTAGCTTTTACTTGTTCGGCGTGATGGATGATTAGAACGTGGAATGTTTGTTGTGGCGAATGGCCATTGCATGGTCCAAAATTTTAGCTTTCCTACTTGATCTTGACTTCTTTGGTAAAATTATCTTTTTACTTGCATAAAAATTATGCCAAACATAAATAACTAGATAAAACTCAAATAAACTCCAAAATTACTTAACAACATATGATTGATCCCAATTCGATAGTTTGACAAAAAAAATAAAACACAATAAAATACTCAAAACTACAAAAACGAAGTCTAAAAGGGCATAATAATAACCTTATTTCTAAGGCTATCAGGCATTGATATGGGCGTGGAAGATCTTAAGTTGATAGGAGGCTATACTGATGGCTTGCTTTACTCCGAGAAGACACTTTATTCCTACATCAATAAATCCCCACATTAATTGATAACTTTTGAGTTGATGGAAGAAATATTTTCACCCTTATTTCCTTGACATTCCTTTGTTTTCTAGTACTCTTATTTTATGCTAAGAATGAGTCGTACTCATCAGTTGAATAAAATGAAAGGTTTCGTGGTGTTATATTTTAATTCATGTTTGTCTTAGAATGGTTTTTGTGTGTTTGTAAACATGTGTTGCTGACCATTAGATGGAAAATTGAGTGACAAAGGTACTTGATGATGATAATTGACTTGCAATGACATACGGTTGTTACATGCTAATTAGTCATTTCAAATTTTTTGGTGTGCTGTGTTGGTTCTTTTATGAACAAAAGAATTCAAAACCCATGAATTACCAATTTCAAAGAGTGAGGGAATCATGGTTGTAAACCTATTCATTTGGAATATATTTTGTTCATTTTCAAAAGTATTTTTGGTTAGTTAGATCTTATCTTTTGGAAAAATATATTTAAATAGGTTGGAAATGAATGAACTTCAAGGATGTTGGACTTACAGTGGATTATCAAGAGCAATAGTAAGTACTGTTCCTTCTCTCTAGACTTTCTCTCTCTAAAACCTCGACCCTTATCCTTGGCTGGTTAGCCATGGCTGAATTTGAAGCCTTTGAGCTTGTGGCTAGAGGGCAAAAACTCTTATTTCTTGATGCCCTCAGGGGCAGTAAACAATCTGCAATCCTATCATGCCCTCTTGATCAACTCCTCAAATAGCTTCAACCTTTTTTTTTTAGTCAAAACTCCAATGGAGTAAATTAATTGATCAACGCAGTTGGGAATACATCAAATTTTACAATGCCTAATGTGCGGGTATTCTAATGAGTCCAAAAATAGCAAGCCTTTTATAGATGAGGGATTGCATTTGGAGATACTCAATATAATGAAAAGTTCAATGCCCTCATTGGCAAGCCAATGAACTACATGATTTGCCTCTCTACAGTTCTAAAACATGTTTGAAAACAAAATGACTATTTTGTGAGAACTGTTTGATGGTTCGGATATGACTATCAATACTCCATGGGGCTGCCATTTGGTCGTCGAGAACACTAACCAAGATGAAAGTGTCCAATTCCATCTCCACCAGTTGGAAATTCATGGCTACACAAAGCTTCAAACAATCCACAAGGGCCATAGCTTAAAGAAGGTGTGAAGAACTGTTCCTACACCAACCAAATCAATCCAATCAACTTGCATTGGCACAAGCTCAAGCTTTGCACATCAAATGCCTAGCCGAGGAAGAAAGCTTTTGGAGGCAAAAAGCTGGGATGAAATGGTTACAAGATGAAGACCAAAACACCAAATTCTTCCATGCTTCACTCATGTCCAAGAGACAACGGCTCAACATCTCAAAGATAAAGATCAATGGTTCCTGGACAGATGACCTTCACACAATTGAAACTGAAGGTGTGAAGTTTTTCCACAGACTCCTAACTGAAAATTCCCCCACAAGTCTTGACCCTTCTTTGCTGGAAACTCTCCCCAAGTGCTAACTTACAAAGACAACATTTTTTTGTTGGCTGAACCATCAATGAAAGAAGTAAAGGATGCGGTTTTCTCCCTAAACTCAGATGGATACAATCTAGATGGTATAGATGGTTTTAATGGTGTTTTTCACTACTTGTTGGAATATAATCCAGCAAGATCTCCTCCTGGCTATGAAGGATTTCGTGAAGGATGCCCATCTGCCAAGGATGTTCATAAGTGCCCTAATTGCTTTAATTCCAAAAAACGTGAACCCTTCCTCCTATGGTGACTTTAGACCCATTAGTCTATGCACATTTTTCAACAAAATCTGCACAAAACTCTTGGCTACTAGACTTGCTTCCATACTGCCACAAATTATTTCGCCTGAACAGGTGGCCTATGCGAGTGGTAGAGATATCTCGGATAACATCTTACTAGTACAAGAAATGTTTGAGTTCATTGACAGGAAAACGAGAGGTGGGAACATGCTTGTCAAGTCTTGACCTAACAAAGGCTTTTGACAAACTCTCTTGACCTTTCCTATATGAAGCAATGAGAGACTGGGATTTGCAGAAGAATGGATCTCACTCA
The DNA here is from genome assembly GCA_025175665.1 of Cinchona pubescens. Classification (NCBI taxonomy): domain Eukaryota; kingdom Viridiplantae; phylum Streptophyta; class Magnoliopsida; order Gentianales; family Rubiaceae; genus Cinchona; species Cinchona pubescens. The sequence continues at coordinate 2,305,279 of JANKKI010000070.1, read as the reverse complement.
TGAGGAATGTGATGGAGGATTGCTGGTTTTCAATCCTAATCAATGGGGCACCAAAAGGTTTCTTTAGGTCTACCAGAGGAGTGCGTCAAGGAGACCCTTTGTCATCTCTCCTCTTTATAATTATGATGGAGCCATTTTCACGTGGACTGAAACAACAATACCACCTAGGTCGAGTTTTAGAATTTGCTCTACCAAGGCGCTGCCCACCAATGACTCACCTAGCCTTTGCAGATGATATCGTTATATTCACAAAAGGAGATGTAAAATCCATCCAGCACCTCATGGCTTTCCTATCCCAATTTGAAGTCTCATCAGGGCAGTTGATCAACAAGTCAAAAAGTTCCTTCTATGTCTCCAAAAAGGCTGCATTTTCTCGGATTAGAATGATACAACACAAGACATGTTTTATCAAGAGACAAACCTCCACCATTTACGTACATGGGGTGTCCCATGCAAAAGGCAAGGAGAACGAGAGTTTTATTCCAACCAATGATAGAAAAAGTTGTATCAAGGATCCAAGGATGGCAATCAAAGTTCCTTTCTCTAGGCGGATGGTTGGTTCTCATCAAAAATGTTCTTAGCAGCATTCCAACCTTCTTATTAGCTATCCTCTCCCCTCCGTTCCTTGTGCTTCAAAAACTCGAACGACAATTTGCCAACTTCTTTTGGGGTTCCTCGGATATAGGCAACAAACACCACTTGATTTCTTGGAGCACAATATGCCGGCCAACTGCCGTTAATGGGTTAGGCATCAACTCCCTTTTCGAAGTTGTAAAAGGCTTTAGCATCAAACTATGGTGGAAATTCTGGAAAGGAGACTCACTATGGTGCAACATTCTTTGTGGTGGATACCTAGGAGGCAATGAACATCCCCACATGGAAATGGAGTCAAAGGGGGATTCTCATGCTTGGAAAAGAATCGCTACGCGTCCGTAATGAAGCTGAAAGGTATTTTTTGTTCTTGATTCAGAATGCACATTGTTCTTTTTGGTATGATCCATGGCTACTGCACCGGCCCCTATTCCTTGAAGTTGAACAAGTCTTTGATCAATCTCTCACGGTGGCTCAAGTTTGGAGCTCGAATAGATGGGATCTATCAACCCTTGACAACCGTTACTCCAAGAAAGATCTTACGAAACTACAGCTCCTCATTCAAGATCACTTCATTCATCTTATAGACAGCTCGACAAGCTCATTTGGACACTAACCACAAATGGTGACTTCTCCATCTTCTTAACTCTTCAGACAAAATCAACTCCAAATGATTTGGGACAAGAGGTTGAAACTGAAGATATCCATTTTCATGTGGAGAGTGTTGAACAGGAGTCTTCCTACTAATGAAAATCTCTGAAAAGTTCAATGGCCTCCAAATGTTGTTCTTGTAGCAACCAGGAATCATGCGATCATTTGTTTGTGGATTGTCCAAGCCTCCCTCGTCTCCAAACCAATTTGGCATTTTTTTGAGGCATGGATGGAAATGATGTTCCCTCCCAACAACAGGTATACATGACAAGCTAATTTCATGGTGGTGGAACACTTCGCCTTCATGCACAATAGGAGCTGTCCAAAAAATTCTCCCATGCCTAATATGTTGGTTTGTGTGGAAAGCCAGAAACAAAGTAGTTTTTGAAGGAAGGGCATCTAATGCACAAGAGATCATAAGGGAGATTTGTGTATATCTACAAAACATTTCTAGTGTTTTCCCATTCTCAAAGGGTTCACCAGCTGATGACATCCTCCTCTCTAAGGGTATTTGTAGACGGTTGATTCAAACCAAACCAAAGCATGCAAGGGCCTTAAAATGGACTCCACCACCGGTTGGCCTAGTAAAGATGAATGTAGACGGAGCATCAAAAGGAAGCTCTAGTCTAGCAGCTGGGGATGGGGTTCTTCAAGATCATAATGGGCATTTGATGAAATCCTTCAGTAATTTTTATGGTGAGAGAAACAAATTTTCAAGCAGAGGTCATGGCACTCGTAGATGGATTAATGCTTTTGAAAGAATGTAGCTGCAAAATGTGGGGGTTGAACTAGACTCCTTGATGCTTGTCAATGTGCTACACGGTGTAACAACCCCTCCTTGGAGTATTGACTTGCAAATGCAATTCATCAACAGCTTCATAGTTGTCAAACATTACTCTTTCTCTCACATCTTCTGAGAAGCCAATCAAGCGGTAGACAGCTTAGCTAATGTAGGCATTATCAGCTCAGCTTATGTAGAATATATCCAGGAAAAACTTCTCTCATCTACTCGAGGATCGTTAGTCCTGGATTCTTGGGGCTGCCCATACATAAGCCAGCAACTTAGATAATCCTCTTCCAATGCAAATCGAATCATAACATTCTTGTAGTCAATGTCACCAATTGTAAAGTCTCCTTTGAAACCAATAGTGTGAAAACTTTTATGCAACGATTGCATGTTTGGTTTGCCTCTCGGGAAGTGTCCTTACACCAGTGTGAATTTGAACAGGGCTGATACAATTTCAATTTCCTCCTTAGAGAAAAAGACAGTCGGTTCTCTCTTATGGGATTGAAGCTTTTTCAAGGGTTGTTCTGGTTTTTTGTCTTGGCTACCACCGAGTAGAGCTTGCATAAAGGATTTAGGTTGCCCTTTAGCAAAAGGCTGGAGGGCATCACTCTCGGCCATGGCTGAGATTCGAGAAAGTTGGAGGAAAAATAGGTAAGGTAGAGAAGATTGAGAAGTTTCCTTTAGCCGTGAGCTTCCATATCACCTTGGTAGATTCAGTTGAGAGTCTTCCCATTAAGAATTCCTCCTATTCAATCAATCTCTCCCAATAAATATGTAGCATCAAGCAAGCTAAGGTCCTTGCTATTATGGCTCTAGATTTTTGTCAAAAACATGCTCCACTTCTCGGGCAAGTATCCCTCTTTTAGTCCACAGATCAAACCAAAGGAGGAATTCCCATTCCTTATTAAGAATATTAGGCTATTTTCTAGCTTCATCTCGAACTCTGAGCATTCTCTTCCACGTGAAAGAATCCCTTAAGGTTTCAATCATAGCACAAGAGTTAGTATTGACTTTTAAGTAATGTGCTTGAAGGAAGTGACTCCAAAGTGTATTACCTCTCCTGAATTTCCCCTATAGCTTGATAGCAAAGCCCTTTGTCAAGCTAGCAAGTGAGGGAATTCCTAGTCCATTTGCAACCGCTGTTTACAAATAGTTTGCCACGAAATCCAAAGGAATTTGTTTCCAAATTCGGAAGTTCCCTAGAAGAAGTTCGTAAAGTGTTATTAGCTAACACTTTTGTGCAAATTTTATTAAAAAAATGATAGGTGTGAATTCACTAAACGAAGAAGGGTTAGGAGTTTTAGGGATCAAAGTAATAAGAGTACTAGTGAAGACCCCTGGTAATTTTGTTCCTTTGAGAAAGTCTTTCATGGCTGCAGATAGATCAAGATGAATAATATCCCAACAAGATGAGAAGAAAACTCCATTATAGACAGAGACAGATGCCCATCAATAGCTGCTGCACCTTCGGGATTGATTGTAAATACGGCTTCCTAAGTTTCCTCATGGTGAGTTCCTTTTAGTAGGATTTGGTTATCCTCTCATATAAGCTCTTGGTTAAGCTGGTCCACGAATGAGTGGTCTATCTTCGAGGTCCCATTGTCAGCTATTCTATTGCTAAGTGGACCATTAGATGTATCATCACATCATAAATAAAGATGGAAACATACATTCTAGTTTGCATAATGTTATTGCAATTTGATGCTAAAGTTGTTCCAAAACATATAAATTCAAAGTTTTGGAATATATTTTTTTGAAAAAGTCAATACCCTCTAATAATTCTTGGATATATCCTTCCATCTCAATATTGCCAACCAAATTGAATGCATCCATCACTAGCGAATCCTAATCGGATATTACGAGGAACATGAGAGAATGATTCATGGCTTTAGGATAAAAAGTTTTCCAAGCTTTAAAATCAGGTGGATCCCTTAATACATTAGCTTCACATCGATCTGTCCTGTATCTTTATGCTATAGGCTTTCATGACCAACATCCTTGTTCACAAACAATCTCTATAATCTTTGCTTCAAAGGAAAATATAGCAAAACTTTATAATGAACTTTTTTGGATTTATCCCTCCATCTCGATGTCTTACATTTTGCACATTCATAAAAATACTTATATTCCTTGTAGAAAAGTACATAATCTTATTGATAAGCGCAAATTTTTTCATACTAATGCCCCAATTCACTAATATTTTTCTTAGCTTAATAAGAAGATTTTGGAAGTGTAAAGATGAGGAATACATAATTCAAAAATTGAAGCAACATATTGATAAACTCATAAATGTCGTATATTTTGTGTATCATTTACCGCATTTTTATGTAATACGACCAATAATTGAGTTTAATTGTTTTATTTTTTAGAACTATTGTATATATTTATATAGTTATAACACTCTAATTAATTGACAAAGGGGCGAATGAAAGGGGTGAAGACAAGAGGTATAGGTCTTTTAATGCTTTTCCTATCCTTAGGTTTTCTAATGGATTTCCAAGTAATGTAGGTGCGGTTTCAAGCGGAAAAAGCTAAAGAGTTACTCGCAGGGTCACAAAAGACAGGTAGAGCTGTGCACCATAGGGGGGTTCAAACAAAGGACTGTACACAAGAGAAAAAAGAAAAGCTTTCATCTCCGTCTGAGTCTCACTAGGCGGAACCAAAGCAATTTGTTCATGGAGGTTATTGTAGTTTTCGTAGTTTCAAGATTTTGAGATTAGGTTGGTGTTCGGTGTACCACTATGATGCTTGTGTAGACTATGCAAAGAAAACCTACATAAGGTACAAGATCGAAAAGAATGCATTGTTGAGATACAAAAGAGAGAAAAGAAAGAGTATGTCCGGTTCATCAAGTTCTATCACTGCAGGGCCAAATGATCATTAGTGAAAGAAGGACCAAGGAGGATGAAGGAGGAAAGAGTTTATGTAGGTTTTGAATGAAAAAGGAGTCAAATGGATCAAAATGGAGTTGGAGAAAAATTGCAAGGATGAAAAACGTACACCGGCAAGGAGTGAATTTGGAAATTGTTCGGAATTTTGAGCATAATTTTCTTGTCCAAGCTCTGATTGAGGTGATTCAAGATGTTTCAAAAGTTAAGAGAAAAACCTCAAACATTTATGTTATGAGTTTTCCTAAATTCGATCATCAAAAAGGTCAAAATCTAGGTGGAAACTAAAGTCGGCTTACTGGAAATTGCGTACATACGCGACCCAAATCTTGCGCATGTGCGAAAACTCCTTATACACAAAAGATGTGTATAAGAAACCCTTCTTGTGCACATGCATGAGGAATTTGTGCACATGTGCTCATGATGTGTAGTTGGTTATGGGAATTAATCACTTTTGAAATTTTCTCGGCCCAGTTGGACACCTTTTCAGGTTTTATCGTATTTCTATCATCGGAGGGGACTAAACCTAATATATTCCCAATAAATACTCCATTATGAAAGGAGTTGAACAAGGTGTAGCAGTCACTAGTTACTTTTTGAGTAGGCATTAGATTAGAAAAACCATTGGATTAGGTTTTTCTTTTCTTGTCAAGACTTCAAGCTTCATCAACTATTGTTCCAATTATGCTACTAAGTTTGCTTTCTTTATCTATATTCAATTTAATTCCACTTTTTATTGCAATTTCATAGTTTTAGTTTGATCTTATTGTATTTACTATTCTAGTTTATTAGTTGAATTTTGCTCATAAATGTCTTATATTTTATGTGTTATTTACCTCAGTTTTTATGTAATGCGAGCAATAATTGAGTTGATTATTGATAATCTACACGCCAAGTTATAAATTTGTAAAACACCTAAATCCTATTAGAAACTGGGTGGCATCCCGCAAGTACATGGTTGTCAACTAGTAGCAATGCAAAGTAGGGATCGTACCCACAAGGATTGGACGATAATTACTGGTAATTTGGTTAGATTATAAGTTGAAGCGATTGATTAAGATAAGAGATTTAACTAAAACTAGAACTAAAGAACTAAGAATAGCAATTTAAAGACTATCCATCGCATTAAAGTAAAGACTAACACTAAGAAAGCATGTTTAAGAAACCAAGTAAAATGGAAGCATGTAAAAAGAAGTAATTTTTTAGAAAGCAATTAAAAGGAAAAAATAACTTAAAGAAGCAATTGACTAATCTAGACTACTAATTACTACTAAGAAATTATAATTAATGAAAGCCCATAAAATATTCTATGAAAGCATGTAAAAAGAAAGAACTTTTAGAAAGCAATTAACTAGCCTAAACTACAAATTAACATTAAGAAAGCACAATTAAGGAAAACCCATTAACTAATCTACCAATTAAATTAGGAAAGCAAGTAAAGAAAGCAGTTACATGAAAAGCACATAAACTAATCTCTCCTAATTAACCAATCGAAACTACAAATTATCAGATTAAGCATTTTTAAAGAAAGCCCATACACTAATCTAAAAATTACTCTAAGAAAACAAATAAAGGAAAGAATTAGATTAAAAAATTAAACTATAACTAAAGGAACATGAAATTAAAGCTTGACTAAAGGAGTTTTAACATAAACAATGCACTTACGACTAAAAATCTTTAATCTTTAGCTTGGATTTGAAATCTACAAGAAATAGAAGTCCTAATCTACTCTAATCTAAGAAAACCCTCCCCAAATGGGGAGGAAAAAGGAAGAAAATTACTCTCTAATCTAGCCTACTTCTACTAGCTTTCTAATGGGTCTTCTATCTTTCAAATGATGCTTAAAAGGGGTATAAATAGTGGTAGGGTCGTGGGGTAATAATGCAGAAAAAATCAGCTCCGAACAAAGTCACTTTTGCTTCTGTCATCTCCAGATCGCGATATGGATTGAAACTTCTAAAATGCAGCACTTCACAGTTTTGCTTCGAAAATCTTCATCTGAAGTCCGATTGATGCGCCATTTTTTTTCATGCAATCCTAACACATAGGAGAAAATTATTAGGTTTAATAAATACTTAAAATAACACCTAAACATATAAATAAAATTCTCAGAAGCAAAATAGGCCAAAAAATGAAGGACAAACAAAGACAAACGAAAACTTAATTCCCAACAAAATTAAGTCAAAGACATGACACAACTCTAAATGGAAAAACCTAATAAAATATGCTAATTATCACCTAAATAAGTACTCAAACACTTAATAGACGCATACTAACACATAAAAGAAAAATAGATAAAAATACACATGAAAACACTAAAAGTACTCGAAACTAGGAGCAAAATCATCAAGTTTAGGGTACATATAACTCTAGTTTCCTAGAGTTCTCACACCCCCAAACTTAAGCTTTTGCTCATCCCGAGCAAAAAAAAAACAAGAAAATGAACGACAAAAATGAACAACACGAACACGTGACACAAAATACAAGACACAACATACTAGACACCACCAAGATAACAACACAAAAGGTGAATAATGGATGTACTTTGAATAATTAGGTGACTTCTCAAGGGACCTCAAAGACCGTATGACAATTGAACTATTTTAACCAGTCATTCCAAGTGTACTTTTCAACTTTTCCAAAGAAAACGAGTTCAAATGCCAAGAAAAGGTTTCAAATAACCAAGTGTTAACCATCATTAAAAGGTTTTTGAAAAACAAGTTCAATTCATCTAAAACATAGTTTTGCTAAAATAAAAAGGATTGCAACATTTTTCAACCATCTCGACAAGGTCAAATGAAAATAGAAGATCATTAGGAGTCTACCTAATATGTACATGTCAAACAATTAGGAGTATAACTCTATCAAGGAGTGAGTAGCATGATATCAATGATGGCTATTACAAACATTTCCTCCTCGATTTGTTGGTATTCTAAAACGTAATTACTAATGGCTTAATTCGGAGAAACAACTTGAGTACATGTGGGAATCCTGTACTCGCCTTATTACTACTCTAATGGCTTATTTTGGAGAAACAACATGGGTACATGCCGGAATCCTGTACTTGCCTTATTCCTAAATGCCAAGTTTTTTTTTTTGGTTTTTTTTTTGTTTTTATGTTGTTTTTTTTTTATGCGGTCGGTAAACCAAGGAAGAGAAGTAAAACGTATCCAAGATCATATTCAAACCAATCACTCACAGGTTAGAAGAAAACTCCCAATGGAAACACATAAAAAGACCTAAATCACTTCTATTCCATTTAAACCAATTATTTTCTTTTTTTCAAAAGATGAATTGACCAACAAAGCAATACTATTGATTTGGTCAAAAACAATGTTTCAAATGAACTACAACAAAACTGTGAATGCCTCATTTTTTGAATATAGTGAAATTCTTTTGTCGCAAAAGAACTGCTCAACACACCAAAATTTGCGAAATGCCAAGTTTAAATAACTTAATCATATGATATTGCAAGTCATTTGTCATCATTGAGTACCATAATCAATCAATTTTCCATCAAAAATTCACTACACAAATATTTACATTCACAAAATGAAACCATTCCAACACAAGTAAATAACACCACCAAACTTATCATTTTATTCAAGTGATGAGTACAACTCATCCTATCGCTCACCCAATGAATAGAACAAACGCATAATAATACTACTAGAAAACATAAAAACAAAAGACTAGGCAATGATTTTGAATTACACTTGGACAATCAAAAAGCCAAAATAGAAGATGAACAACGTGTTAACCAAGTGAATATGAATGCAATCAAGTAAACTCAAATTGAACATAACAACAAGAGTTCTACCCTTTAATTATGGACTTCACCAACATTTATCAAGGCTAAGCAATGAGCAAATGTCAAGTAAATCATATAAATGCAATTTTCAATTAAACATGAGTCCTAAAAATTGATTTTTCTTCAACAACCAATTATGATTATAATAAGGAAGGGTCTTTGAGGCTTATACAGGGTTCAAACAATTTAAAGAAAAAGAAAAGCACATATAAGGGTAGCAAGGTTTAACACAATAAAAAGGTCATCTAAACGCCCAACTCATCCCCCTAAACTTAGTTTCACACATAAACGGCTTCCAAAAGACATTCAAACATAAAGACTACTCTTAATCCAAATTTCAAGCATTCATATGATTTTCGCAAAATAAGCTCAACTATTTAGCACATGAAGTGTATCAACAACTAGAATATCCATAATCAAAAGATAAAACTTAGTCCAAGTTCAACCAATAAATCATGTACATCATTCACAAATCACAACAAGTCATATATTATCATTACCATTCTCATTAACAACCATATTTGACCAAGAGATTCCAATAAATCATTTGCCAATAACACAACACAACTAAATTAAGCACAAGGCTACAAGCCTTTATTACCAACGAGGTATTTAAACTAAAGCAAGTAAAGTAAAGAAAGCATAATAAAGAAAAATGAAAGAACTACTCCCTCAACACCAAGGAGGCTTCCCAAGGATATTGTAATCCTTGGTGAATTTGCACCAATGCTTAGGTCCACCGAAGTTCCCAAGGAAATGAACTTCGGCATATATAGGTTGTGCCTCCTTGGCCCCCTCTAGAATGTATCCTTCTTCTTCTACTCCTCCAAGAACCGGCTAAACCTCCTTTCTTCACGAACACCTCAAATAGAACATCTTTTATTGTAATCGGCACAAACGCACACTCATGCAAAGGAAAAGTTGGTGATTCCTCTACATAAGCATTGAGTATCTCGATTGTTGTAACTTCAACTTCATGAGGCTCTTGAGAACCGGTTTCTTGCAAGGCATTTTTAATTTGTTCTTGTTGAACAGGTTCTTCACCCATTGGTGGAGGTGTTGGAATACATTGTTCTTCACCATTTACTATTCCTTGAATCTCGGCAAGTTGGTCATGTAACCGATTGTTGGATGTGGCTTGCTCTTCACGGAGTATATCTATTTCTTTTTGAAGTTGAGAAAGTTTTTCTCGTTCTTTGGCCATAATTTCTCGAAATTGAGCCTTTTGTCTAGAAGTTGGGCTATTTCTTCTCAAAATTCTTAAATTTGCATCCACTTGTCCATCCGTCTTACGTCTTCACTTTCTTGAGTTGTTTGGTGAAGGAAATATGACTCCATTTGATCAAACTCTGAAGGCGCTTGTGAGGAAGGGAAAGAGTAGAAATTTTCTTGATAGCTCTCATAAGGATATGGATGGCTAGCCCATCCCATTTGATAATTTTCGTGGTTCTCATAAGTATATTGATGGCTAGACCATCCCACTTGATAATCTAAGGGGAAATGAGAGTAACCATAACAAGAATCATACTCATTGGGCATACCTCCATTACCATAAAAATGGTAATCTCCTTGGCATGAATCATTCTAAATAGGTCCTTCCATGTTCTTGAACAATCAACAACACAAATAAAAACTAGAAAACGATCTAAAACAACACAAATGAGAAAATTAAGAAAGTTTAGACTACTAGTTAGTCTAAACCATCCATCACAAAGAAAATCTTTTTGGATTTTGAAAATAAGAACACAACTACAAAATGAAAATCTTTTTGGTTTTTCATATGGGTGAAACAACTATACAAGAATTCAATCTAGTCTTCCCACCAAATTAAATCGATATTACTGAAAACCAAGTATTTACTTTTTGGAATCCCCGACAACGGCGCCAAAAACTTGATAATCTACACACCTAGTTATAAATTTGTAAAACACCAAAATCCTACAACTAACTAGGTGGCATCCCGCAAGTATACGGTTGTAAACTAGTACTAGAGGGAGTAGGGATCGTACCCATAAGGATTGGTCCATAATTACCAGTTATTTGGTTAGATTACAAGTTGAAGCGATTGATTAAGAGAAGAGATTTAACTAAAACTAGAACTAAAGAACTAAGAAAGCAATTTAAAGACTATCTATTGCATTAAAGTAAAGACTAACACTAAGAAATCATGCTTAAGAAAGCAATTAAAATGGGAGCATGTAATAAGAAGTAAATTTTTAGAAAGCAATTAAAAGGAAAAAATAACTTAAAGAAGCAATTGACTAATCTAGACTACTAATTATTATTAAGATATCATAATTAATGAAAGTCCATAAACTATTCTGTGAAAGCATGTAAAAAAAAGCACTTTTAGAAAGCAACTAACTAGCCTTAAACTACAAATTAACATTAAGAAAGCACAATTAAGGAAAACCCATTAACTAATCTACCAATTAAACTAGGAAAGCAAGTAAAAAAAGCGATTACACGAAAAGCCCATAAACTAATCTATCCTAATTAACCAATCTAAACTACAAATTATCACCAAAAAAGCATTTTCAAAGAAAGCCCATACGCTAATCTAACAATTACTCAAAGAAAAAAAATAAAGGAAGCAATTAGATTAAAAAAATTAAACTAACTAACTAAAGGAACATGAAATTAAAGCTTGACTAAAGGAGTTTTAACATAAACAAAGCACTTACAACTAAAAATCTTCAATCTTTAGCTTGGATTTGAAATCTACAAGAAAGAGAAGTCCTAATCTACTCTAATCTAAGAAAACCCTCCCCAAATGGGGAGGGAAAAGGAAGAAAATTACTCTCTAATCTAGCCTACTTGTACAAGATTTCTAATGGGTCTTCTATCTCTCAATGATGCTTAAAAAGGGTATAAATAGGTGTTAGGGTCGTGGGGTAATAGTGAAGCAAAAATTAGCCACGAACAAAGTCATTTTTGCTCCAACCGTCTCCAGATCGCGATACGGACTGAAACTTCTGAAATACAACACTTCATAGTTTTGCTTCGAAAATTCTCATCCGACGTCCGATTGGTGTGCCGTTTTTTTTCATGCAACCCTAAAACATAGGAGAAAATTATTAGCCATAATAAACACTTAAAATAACACCTAAAAATATAAATAAAATTCTCACAAAATAGGCCAAAAAATTAAGGACAAACAAAGACGAACGAAAACTTAACTCCCAACGATATTAAGACAAAGACATGACACAGCTCTAACTGCAAAAACCTAATAAAATATGATAATTATCATCTAATTAATTACTCAAACACTTAATAAATGCATACTAACACATTCTAAGACATAAAAGAAAAATAGATAAAAATACACACGAAAACACTAAAAATATTCGAAACTAGGAGAAAAATCATCAAGTTTAGGGTAAGAACATATAACTCTAGTTTCCTAGAGTTATCAATTATGAGCTTAATTTTTTTTATTTTTAGTTTTTGTAGGTCTTGAATGAAAAAGGAGTCAAAAGGATGAAAAAAAGTTGGAGAAAAATCACGAGGATGAAAAATGTACACCATGAGGCGCGAATTTGGACACTGTTTGGTATTTTGAGCATAAGTGTCCGATTTTGATTGAGTTGATTCAACATGCATTGTAAAGTTAAGACTCTCTTATTTGTGTTTTTCTAAATTCTGTTAGCATCAAGGTCAAAATTGAGGTATAAGTTGAAACAGAGCGCACATGTGTGCAAATTCTAGTAGCGAATGCCTTAGTGCACCCATGCGCGAGTTTCCATGCACATGTGCACATGACGCAGTAGTACTCCTGCAAAATTTGTTATTTTGGTAGCCGTTTTTACTCGGTAGGACTCATTTTTGGGGGCTTTCACATTTCTAGCATTAGAAAGGGGTTTTAACCCTGACATCCATTATAAATAGAGATAATTCCCCCTATTGTTGAGAGCAGTTGAGTGCATAGAGATCATTAGTTTATGTTAGATTATTAGAGTAGATAAATTGATTAGGGTTTTATTTTTCTTGTCAAGACTTCAAGCTTAATCAACTCTTTTGTTCCTGCTACAATTACTGAGTATGCTTTCTTTGTTTAGATTCAATTCAATTCTAGTTGTTTATTGTAATTTCGTAGTTTTATTAACTTTTGTTGTGTTTACTTTTCTAGCTTATTAATTGAAATTTGATTTCGTTAGAGTTAATTGCTTTTTTAGTTTTAGTTAGATTTGGTAATTGTTCTTATTTTCTTGGTAGTTAGAATTAATTTAGTTAAGTAAAAACAAAATCCTTTAATTAATTTGTCTAACTAGTGAAAGGTTTGTGAACCCTAGTACTTGTTCCATAATCCTCGTGGAAACGATCCTTACTCATGCGACCTGTATACATGTGAGCATGTGCAATTGATTAGGATTATTAAGGCTTATTTATTACTTGTTTGTGGTTTAACTAAAAGACTTAATTCAATATTTACTTGAACAAGTTTTTAGTTCCGTATCCGGAGACTATTCTTGGAGCAATATTAGTTTTAGCGAGCCTTACTAGAGTAGATTTTTTATTTTCTCATAATTATTTACAATTAATTTTTGTTTTTTTTCTTTGTATTTTTCTTTGATATTCAAACTTTGGTCTCTTTCTTGTAGTTTATGGTAAATACTTGTTCTTCCAAACAACTACTACATCCTAGTGATTTGGAGATTGAACGAACTCTAACCAAAAAGCGCAAGAGATAAAAAGAATCAATCCAAGAAGGGAATACAATGGAGAATCTAAACCACAATGTTGGGGAGCGAGACGAGATAGTAGGTAACAATGGCAAAAGAGGTAATGCTAATGCACGACCCCTTAGAGACTATGTGATACCAAATTTTAAGGGGGCAAGTTCTAGCATTGCCCAAATGCTCGTACAAGCCAATAACTTTGAGATCAAGCCTGCCTTAATTTAAATGCATTAATCCAAACCCAGATATGTTTGGAGGTGGGCCAAATGAGGACCCCTGTGCACATTTGGTGAATTTTGAGGAAGTCATTGCCACATTCAAATACAATAGAGTGCATCTAGATTGTATTGGAAAGAGAGCTTTTCCATTTTCATTGCGAGATAGGGCAAAGGTTTGGTTACAATCTTTCGAGAAAGTTACTTTCACTACATAGAATCAATTGGCTCAAGATTTTTTAGCCAAGTACTTTCCACCATCGAGGACCGCAAAGCTCTGCAACAACATTAATTCATTCAGACAAATTACTGGGGAGAACTTCAGTGAAGCATGGCAGCTCTTCGAGGAATTACTTAGCAAGTGTCCACGTCATGCCATTCGATTGTGGCTACCAATACAAACTTTCTACAATGGGTTGTTTCTTGAGATGAGACTAATTGTTGATGCAAGCGCCGGAGGTGCTTTTCCTCTTAAAACTCTGAGAGAAGCACCATAACTATTGGAAAGAATGGCATAAACTCAATATACCATGGTACAATCACTCATTTGGCTGGCCAACAACCATAACAAGAAGTGCATCAAGTCAATACCCAGTAAGGGGGTATGACTAATTTCATTGATGCTTTGTTAGCTCAATAGGGTATGATATTGAACATGATAACAAATCTGACAAAGGCCCTAGAAAACATTGGAAGGACTCTAGTGAACTCCATTGATTCAAGCCCTCAAGGGATTTTAAATTGTGACTTTTTTGGGGCCTTTGTGAAATACCCACGCCACAAGGCGAGAAAGTTCAGTTTATTTCAAATCAAAACTCGCGGTCAAGGAACCCACCTAATTCCTATGGTAATACCTATAACCCATCTTGGCGCTACCATCCAAATTTTTTTAGACTAATCAAAGCAATATTCCAATTCCATCTTTCCAACCCAACCAACCATAATCAAAAATTTCCAACCAAGCTTCATCCTCTAGACCATATCAACCACCTCACTAGAGAAACTTTTCAAAACTTTTTGCCTTAACCATCTTGAAATAACTCATACCAGTCTCGACCACCAAGACCCCTATCTCAAAATCCCAATTATCCTCCACATATAAACCATGATCATCTAATGAGGATAATTTGTGGAGGGAATTGGAAGTCTTGCGGAGGGAATATGAGAATTTGTGAGCTTCTACAAGGAACTTGGAACTTCAATTGGGATAGGTAACTCGACAAAATAATGAATGACCTATGGGAGCAGTACCAAGAAACACAATTCCAAATCCAAAAGAATAATGCAATGCTATTTCACTAAGGAGTGGAAAGGAATTGGTGGTACAAAAAAACAAGAAAAACGTTGATAAAGAAGTTGAGAAGTAAAAATCTGAGATTGAGGATAAACTTGAAGTTGAAGGTGTGGATGAGAAGATGAAAAAAAAGAATGGAATCGAGGAGTCAAAGGGACAACAAATGGAGGAACTCTAAAAGTCGGATGCATTGAAGAGAGTTCCATTTCCTCAATGACTCATTGATCCAAGAAAGGAGGAAAATACATACTAGGGAAACAATTTCACAAATTCCTCGATATGCTCAAAAAGCTTAATGTAAATATCCCTTTTGTTGATGTTCTCAATAAGATGCCCAATTATGCTCGGTTTATGAAGGATCTATTGACTAGGAAGCGGAAATGGGATGATGATGAGAAAGTTTGCCTTGACGCTAAGTGTGGTGCCGTTGTTCAACGCTGATTGCCCCCTAAACTCAAGGATCCTAGTAGTTTCTCTATACCGGTAAATATAGGAGGACACACGTTGTATCATTCACTTTGTGACTTGGGGGCAAGCATCAATATTCTGCTGAAGGCCATTTATGATAAGTTAGGGATCACCAATGAAAAACCAACCAATATTACAATCCAATTGGTGGATTTCTTTGAGATAAAACTATATGGCTTGTTGTAGGATGTGCTTGTTCATGCTGAAAAGTTGGTATTAACCATTGATTTCTTGGTGCTAAATATGGGTAAAGATAGTGAGATTCCATTGATTCTAAGGAGGTCACATTCTTATCAACCACCCATGTATTAATTGATGTTAACAAAAGGAAGTTTGTTTTACAAGTTGAAAATGAATCAATGGAATTTGATGTTTTTGAATATTGTTCGGTAGAATATTGATTAGGTTTTTGAAAAAAATGAACAAGTAATAAGAAAAACCTTAATTATTCTAATCAACTCCCACACACTCGCACATATACGAGGTGAGTTTATATATAGGATGAGTAAGGATTGTTCTTACGAGATCTATTGGAACAATTACTAGGTTCACAAGCCTATTTACTAGTTTGACGAAATAATCTGGGATTTTTAACTAAATTTAAGCACAGGGAATTAAAATGAAAACAAGAATGTAAAATACTAACCCTACGGAAGGCAATTAAATATAATTGAATAAACCCCTAATTCAATCTACCCTACTTGTGAGAATTTAATGAAGAACAGCAATTAAAAATGATCAAATAAAACTCTAACTACTGAACTATTGCAGCAATTAAGAAATTAAAGGCAATAAAACATAAACAACAATTAAAGGAGAAGAAAATAATAAGAAAAAAAGTTAAATTGCTTAAAAATAAATCAAACTAAGTAATTGTTGAAAATACAAATGTTGATGATCGTCGAGTTTCGAATTCTTGACAAGAGAATAAAATTTGAGCTTTTGAGAAAATATAATCTATGGCTAAATTATCGATCTAACTACTAAAAACTAAGAAACTAAGAACATCTGATTTTTATGATTGTTTCCTTCATTTTTCTTGGTTTATTTATAGGTGTTTTGAGGATTTTGGGGTTCTGGGATGATAAGTGCACGATTCTCCACATAACTGGGACCACAGGAGGACTTTTCTTGCAAAATAAGCAACTTTCTGTGACTTATCTGACGATCGCCGCTTGGGTGCTGCTTCCAGAATGTTGAGATTGTTCTTCTGCAATTGCCGCCTGAGGCTACAATTGTGCAATGCCTGGGTACGAGTTCCAATAGCTTCTTTCTCAATTCATCTTCAATTTTCCTAACCATAATACAACCGAATTTAGGAAAACTCAAAACACAAAATTTGTATATCTACATCTTAGCTTTCTAAAACATCTTGAATCACCCCAATTGGAGCTCGAACATAAAAGTTATGCTCAATCTACCAAACTGTGTCAGAATCGCTTCTCACTGGTGCACGTAATTTCCAATTTTGCAATTCTCCTACAATTTTGCAATCAATTTGGACTCTTTCTTCACTCAAACCTTGCAAAACTCAAAATAAACTATTTTATATCATAACTACTCAATTCTTGCTTATTCATCACCAAAAATAAGATAAACAATACATAAAATATACGTTATTGATGCATTTATCAAATACCCCACACTTAGTTCTTGATCATCCTAGAGCAAAACATAGAAATAAATCCCAAACATACTCAAAACATCTCATCAATTATCCACATAAATAACTAAAAACCAAATCATCATAAGGAAAATAGTCAAATGATAATAAACCCCTACACATGAATTCCAGTGGCTAGGTGTCTGCATAGCCATCAAAAATAACTTTTAAGACATTCAGATCAAAGCATGCAAAACCCTTTAAATTTTTCTAAACACTCCATAACTTACTCTTCTTACATTTCACTACTAATGTTGACAATTGACTCGACTTTAATTAGGTAGGACTTTTAGCTTGCAATGTAAGGCTAGGGTCCTGGCTAACAAAGAAAGGGAAAAGGATAAACAAATAAGAAAAAGAGTTTTAAATTAATGTGTACCATAAAACTTATTTTTGAACATTAAAACATCCATCTTTCAAAGAAGTAACCCCACACTTAATTCTCCAAATTCCTATAAAAATTTTGTGCAACAAGCAAAATAAGATCCTCCTTCGTCAATTTCAACCCTACTCACCGATATTTTTTTAAAATTATCTCCCTCTTTATTCCTTTTTCTTCTTTTTCTTTTCCCCAAAACGGGTACGAGTGGCAGACACTACCTGCAAAAAGAAATCTATGCAGGTGCCAGTGATGGGCACTACCCGCTAACACTCCAATGTAGATGCCAGTGATGGGTACTACGTGCAATATTTCAATACAGGTGAAACAAATAAACGAAGAAACTAAATTATTCTCTAGCTAAGAAATATATCTTAACCCTTTATAGGTATACAAATGAAAGTAATAAAAGAAAAAAAAATAAACGAGTACGATTAAATTAAAATGCAGGAAAATAGGAAAAATCAAAACCATTATCAATCTTTGTCGTCTGGGGCCAATTCTTGAGGAAAAGGGAGAAAGGGTGGAAACATTGATGGACTCTCTCCACATACCCTAGCCATTTTTCGACCCTCCATTGTTTGTTGCCACGTATGTTGGTACATAATATAAGCATCAAAGTGTTGTCGCATACATTGGTGCTCGTGTAAAATCTATTGGAAGAGCTTTTCTTGAGCCCTCGGCTCGCCTTCACTGGCTGGTGGTTTAGAAATAGAAGCAGGGAGCACGTCCTTCTCGTTGGTGGCTTGGCAACCCCCTCCATCACAATGTCTTTAGTGGTTTCCCAGCCTTCAATCGTTCCTCAACTGAATCCATAACCACACCGACATCTAAACATAAGGCTGTAATCAAGTGCAGATACCATAACCCAGATTGCTTGGTAGTCGTAGAATGGCATATCTCATTATGAATTAATTGGCCGACATCAATGGAATTCCCAATGGAGGTACAGTACAACAGTTTAGCACGTTCCATAGTAACATCTAAAAGATGACTTACAGGAAGAAGTCGGGCACAAACAAATGTAAACTAGAGTTGCCATTCAGGTTTAAGTTTGTTAAAAGTAAAATGTCGAGCTGCTTCCCCAGTAGTTGTAAAGGTCCATTCTACCTCCCCATCGCATAGGACACTGGTAATTGTAAATTTTCAGCCATTTATTTCTTCGAACTTGATACAGCTTCAATAATTGATTAATCGTATCAGGCGAGATGTCCATATTTGTCCCTTCACGTACACCTGTTGGTCGCAATAATGAGCCAAATTAGAGTAAAAGTCTCTTAAGATCCACAGGTAATACAGCATCAATAGGGATGACAACAAAGTGGTTCCATCCATGTTGCCTTATGACTTGGCAAAGCTCCGGTGCCCCACGCGATGGTAAATATATGTCTTTTTCTTTTATTATTGCCCGCTTTGATATGTCATTTCCGTATTTCCTATGGGCGGTAGCGTTTAGAAATTGGCCCGGTGCTACTAGTTGCTAGGGTGCTCTTCTTCTTGTTGTTGGTCTGAAGACGATGATGCGAGAGCTTTGCCCTTTGCTGGGTCATGTGTACGTCCCAAAGCAACAAGAGTTACTTGTGAGAATAATCACAATCCCACACTTACGCAATTCTACAATTACAATTAATAACACATCCTATGCACTAAAAATTGAATCACAGGATTAGTGGTCGTTCTAGGTAACACAAAATTAATGGAGTTATCCCAAGGCCGAATAGTCAAAATATGAACAATATCACTCTATAATTATCAAAGACGCCCTTGGATAAAAATTTATGCAATTTGGTCCAAGTATTTTAACACATTAACTCATTGAGGCATTTTAACAAACTCTTGGCGTGCATAATCTAGTAACTCCATAATTTACAACAAAAAATGATCCAATTACTTAGTATTTACAACCATACAAAACAATGAATATCCAAATTGCAATTTATAAACATAATTATGCCACAAAACCATGTATTGTATGTTTGAATGTTGTCTAGTTCCTTAAGTAGAGATCTATTTAAAGCAAACAAGTAATAAGAAACCTCACAAAACCACTACACTCTACCTCACTTTTGCAAGTATACGGAGTTGGTAGTAGTATACGATGAGTGGGCATTGTCCCACAAAGATTTTTGGAAGGCAATTACGAAGTTTAACGAGTCCTTGTGTGGTTAAGCAAGATCAAACAATGGATAGTGAATTTACTCTACTCAAATCATAATTCAATGCAAGCAATTAAAACCTAATTTCAAACTAGATTATCTACTAAAGATAATTTGTGAACTAAATAATTACGAAAGGATAAAGAAACAACTTAGTCTACTCTAGTAAAAGCAAGTAAAGGAAGCAATTAATTCTAATCTAAACTAATTGGAATAGAACTAAAATTAAAGAGCAAGTAAATTAACCCAATAAAATCTAGCTAGAAATTACCAATTCTAAATCAGAAATTGAAAGAGTTAAACTTGAAATCAAAATATTTTTGGATTTTTGGTAAACATAAAGAAAGCCCACTAAAAAATAACTAGAAATTAATGCAAGGAATTAAGGATTTTTAACTAGTAATAAGAAATAAGCAAGAACCCTAATTTTTTCTACAAAAACCTAGATTGCAAGCAAAGAGATTTCTACTAAATTAAACTAGAAAGCTAGTAAAAATAATATCTACTTGAAGCTAATGAAAAGCCCACTACAATTATCTAATCAAAATTTAAACTTGCTAAGAAATGAAAACTAAATCTAAGAGACAATTAAAGAGAAATTTCTATTAAAGAAGAAACTTGGGGTTCAAGATATCCTAAACATGTAGATATCCTAACACTTACTAACTATCTAATTCTAATCCTACTTACCTCTACAATTGCTTTTAAAAGTAGCTTAAATAGTACAAAGCAAAATCAGAAACTGGTTCCTAGACTATTACAAAATTGCCCCTATTACTTAACCATTCACGAGTCGAGATCACGATCTGTGTTGATTAGGGTTATTAAGGCTTATTTATTTCTTATTTGTGAATTGATTTCCTGATCAATATTTGCTTGAACAAGTTTTTTGCACCGTTGTCGGGGATTATTCTTGGTGCAATATTAGGTTTAGCAAGACTTACTAGATTAGACTTTTTTTCTTACAATTATTTACAATTGATATCATTTTTAATTTTTTTTTATTTAGCCTTGAAATTTGAAATTTGGTTTCTTTCTTGTAGTTTACGGTTAATACTCGTTCTTCCAAATATCCACTACATCCTAGTGATTTGGAGATTGAACGAACTCTAACCAAAAACCATAGGAAATCACAAGAATCAAGCCAAGGAAAGAAATATAAATGAGAATCCAAATTGCAATGTTGGGGAGCAAGACTAGGTGGCTAGTAATCAGGGCAATAGAGGTAATGTTAATTCCTGACCCCTTAGAGATTATGCGATACCAAATTTTCAAGGGGGCGAATTATAGTATTGCCTGAATGCTTGTACAAGCCAAAACTTTCAGATTAAGCCAGCCATGATTCAAATGCTCCAAACCCATTCTATATTTAGATGTGGGCCAAACGAGGATCCCTATGCATATTTGGTGATTTTGAGGAAGTCATTAACATATTTAAATAAAATGGAGTGCATCCTGATTGTATTAGAATGAGTGTTTTTCCATTTTCTTTGGGAGATAGGGCAAAGGCTTGGTTACAATGTTTTGAGCAATGTACTTTCACTACTTGGAATCAATTGGCTCAATAATTCTTAGCCAAGTACTTTCCACCATTGAGGACCGCAAAGCTCCGCAATGACATCACTTTTTTCAGACAAATTACTGGGGTGAGCTTAAGTGTAGCACTCACAAGAACTGTTGGAAAGAATGGCATGTACTCACTCCCATCATGGCACAATCCCTCATTTGATTAGGCAACAACCACAACAACAAGTGCATCAAGTTAATGCCCAACAAGGAGGTATGATTAATTTCAATGATGCTTCTTAGCTCAACAAGGTATGATGTTCAACATAATGACAAATCTGACAAAGGCCCCAGAAAATGTGGGAAAGCGTCCGGTGAATTCCATGGCTTCAACACGTCACGGAATGCCGAATTGTGACTTTAGTAGAGGAAACAATCAAATTGGCATTTGTGAAGCCCCCATGATTAGGGGTGTTCATCGGCTGGTATTTCGATAATTCGATAAAAAAATTTTGGTATTTTGGTGCAAGAAAATCAAATCCAAATCCAAACTAAACTTTTTTTCGGTTGATTGGTTAACCAAACTTTTTTTCTCGGTTTATCCGATTAACCAAAGTTCACTAGTTAATTTAAAAATTAAGTATAAAATTAAATATTAAACTAATCAAGTTTAATATTAATAAATAAAAACTTAAAACTACTAAAACTAAAACTAACACTAGAAATTAAAAAATAACAAAGAAAAATAGTATTAAAGTGTTGAATGAATGGAACATGAAATTGGGTTACTAAAAAATTAAAAATTAAAACTAATAAAACTAAAAGTTCGGTAATTCGGTAATCCAATATTTTATTTTCAATAACCAAATCCGAACCATATAACCAATCTTTTCTATTCAATTTATCCGAAAATTGATTATCCGAAAATCGAAAACCAAACTAAATTGGTTTGGCCGGTTTGTTCGGTTAAACCAAACTATGAACACCCCTACCCATGATGCAAGGTGAGCAAGTCTAGTATATTTCCAATCAAAATTCCAGCTCAAGAAATCAGCCTACCTCTTATGGTAATACCTATTACCCCTCTTGGCATAATCATCCAATTTCTCTTGGAAAGTAATCAAAGCAATTCTCAAAATCTGTCTTTCCAATCTAACCAGCCACAACCAAAATTTTCCTTCTCTTAACCAAGCTTCATCTTCTCGGCTATATCTACCACCTCATCAAAGGAATTTCCAAATTTTTTTCCCTCAACAAAATAACTCAAACCAACCTCCACTACCAAGACCCCTACCTCAAAATCCCAATTATCCTCCACATGTAAATCATGATCAATCCAACGAGGATAATTTGAGGAAGGAATTGCAAGCCTTGTGGAGGGAGCATGAGGAGTTGTGAGCTTCTACAATGAACTTGGAACTTGAATTGGGACAGTTAGCTCGACAAAATAATTAACGACCTATGGGAGCATTGTAAAGCGACAGCATTCCAAATCGAAGGAACAATGCAATGCTATTTTATTGAGGAGAGGAAAATAATTGGTTGTGCAAAGTGACAGCTATAATGCTGATAAAGAAGTTGAAAAGCACAAATCCAAGATAATTGAAGATAAAATTGAAGTTGAAGGTGATGATGAAGAGATGGAGTCAAAGAAGAAGCAAACGGATGAATCTTTGAATTTGGATGGAATTGACATCGGTGAATGTGCAATTTCCTCAAGGGCTCATTGATTCAAGAAGGGAAGAAAGAGAGAAACAATTCCATAAATTCCATGATATGTTCAAAAAGCTTAATGTCAACATCCGTTTGGTTGATGTTCTCCACAAGATGCCCTATTATGCTTGATTTATGAATGGTCTTTTGGCTAGGAAGCGGAAATAGGATGATAATGGGAAATTTTTCCTTAATTCCAAGTGTAGTGTCATTGTTCAATAGAATTACCCCTAAAGCTCAAATGTCCCGGTAGTTTTTCAATGTCAATGATTATTGGAAGAAAAATGTTGCATCATTACTTTATGATTTTGGAGCAAGCATCAATATTATGCCGAAGGCCATCAATGACAAATTAGGGATCAACATTGTCAAGCCAACGAATATCACACTCCAATTGGTAGATTTATCAGAGAGAAAACCATATGGCTTGTTGGAGGACGTGCTTGTTCAAGTTGGAAAGTTGGTATTTCCCGTTAATTTTTTAATATCGTGCTAGATACGGGTGAAGGTAGTGACATTCCATTGCTTCTAGGAAGGCCATTCTTGTCAACTGCCCATGCATTAATTGTTGTTAACAAAAGGAAGTTGGTTTTACAAGTTGAAAATGAATCAATTGAATTTGATGTTTTTGAATATAAATGATAATGTTCCTTAAGAGAAAAATGTGCTAACCCATCTCTTAATTCTTTCATTAGTAGGTCAAATATGGAGGAAAACAAATTTAACCAAGGCAATTCACTCAAGCAAGTGTTCAAAATAAAAGACGATCCAAGAAATAAATTGAAGGAAAAACCACCTAGTAAGGGATGTGATGTGACAAAAGATCAAGAGATTACTGCAAGTGACGGGAAAATTGTTATGGTAAAAAGTTAAAAAGTTGCAAAAAGAAACAAAAATGGTTTCAAAAACAATTGGATGTGCTAATGGGTGCACTAGCATTGGCTAAGGCTTGAAAGAAAGAACTCGTGCATGGTAAACTAGGAATCAAGGTGCTTTACTCATTAAGAACAAGAGCATCAAGCTTTTCCTGTAGAAGCCAAAAAGGAAAAGGATGGCTGGCCATCCTTAAATTTGTGGTATGATCAAACATTCCAAAGTCGAGCCTAAGACTATAAACAAGGGCGCTTCTTAGTAGGCAACCCAAATTTTATTGCTTTCTTATTGTTCTTTACATTTAGTCACTTAAATGTGCTAGGTTGTGTTTATTTTCTTTTTCTTAATTTCTTGAAGGGTTGAACCTTTTGTTTTTGTTCTAGTATTAATGATGCGTTTCAACTCTTCGTGGATATTTGTGTTGGGATATGATGTTTTCCAAACCTTATTTTGATGATGACATAAACACTTAACTCTGTAAACAAGTTTTTGCAGGTCTGTTACTTGTTTTGCTAGAGACAGGGTTTTTGGACGCACTGTACCGTCCGAACTATGTCAAGATTCTCGAACGCATTCCACCATCTGAACCAACAGGCAGAAAGAAGGATCTTACAGCTTCTCCACCGAACGGATGCACACAACTGTTCGAACAAAGTCTTCTTCTGACGAACATGACCGTCCGAAGCTTCTTTTGGACGATGGAACGGACTCATGCACGAACGTCCGAACAAAGTTCTTCACCAACTGAATGGACGCTGCGTCGGACGCATTCTATCTATCTCGGACGTCCGAAACCCCAACAGCTACTTTCTGTGCATTTTTTATTTAGCCTTTAGGAAGTAGTTGCAACCACCATTTATTGCTCTCATAAATAACTACTTTGATATTCTATAAAAATCATCTAATACATTGAATACAAGCCTTAGAAAAGAGCAATTTTAGTACAAATTGGCTATAGTGCTTTATTGTATTAGTGTGCAGTTTAGAGTGCAATTCAACTTTGAGTGGAGTAATAATCTTGTACGAAAGTGTGGTTGTAAGTAAGATTCTTGGCTCAACTAAAAGAGTTTTAGTGTGAGCAAGAATTTCCCTACTTTGTAAAGATTATTGGCTCACCAAGTGTGTGAAGCATTTCATTCTTAGTGATTTGATACTTCAAGCTTGTTAGCTTGGAAGTATTGGCTGTTTAATTTTCTCTATTTCTTACTTCACTATTTCATTGATTGTATTATATCAGTTTTTATTTGAAAAATCTTAAGAATTGTAAAAGTATTTTTAAGAAATCTAATTCACCCCCCTCCCCCTCTTAGGTTGCTTTGGGACCAACAATTGATATCAGAGCTTGGTCTCATTTTATTGCTTAAAATGCTTTTGAGAAAATAACTATTATGGCAACCAACAATGCTCTATTTTTTGAGGGTCAATCCGTTACTAGGCCTCCTATGTTTAATGGGACAAATTTTATTAGTTGGAAAGATAGGATGAAAATCTTTTTGCAATCTATTGACATTGACTTGTGGTATGTTGTTAGTGAAGGTCCTTTTGAAGCTACTATCATTGATGATCACACAAATAGAAGAAGAGAAAAGACAAGGGATGAGCTCACTCCAGAAGACAAGGCAAACTTGACATTAAATGCAAAAGCCCTTATGAATGTGCTATATAATGCCTTGGATGCAAATGAATCAACTCGCGTGAAGGGATGCATTTCAGCTAAAGAAATCTAGGATAAATTGAAGGAAATCCATGAAGGGAGTGACGATGTTCGTGAGCAAAAGAAATCCTTACTTGTTGCCAAGTATGAGTCCTTCAAGATGGAGCCACATGAAAATATTGACAAAATGTATTGTAGGTTCCATGACATCATTAAGGGTCTTGAAGCCTTGGGTAAGGAGTATTCTTTGGGTGAAAAAAATAGAAAAATCCTAAATGCTCTATCCAAAGAATGGGATGCCAAAACAATTGCTATAGAGGAAGCCAAGAATTTAAATTCAATGCCTATTGAATCGCTAATCAATTCTCTTACATCTTATGAATTGAAGTTGAAGGCCAAAGTGGTGGATGATGAAGAAGCAAGGCCAAGAATAGCATTGCTCTAAAGATCTCTCAAGAAGAGGAGGAAAATAGCTCCATCAATCTAGAAGATGAAGTATCTTGATGAAGGAGATCTTGGACTCATCACCAAAGGATTTCTTAAATATTACATCAACAAACGAAGAATGAGAAGAGGAGGAGCTACAAATTCAAATAATTTCAAAGGAAGGACAAGGCTTGAAATGAAGAAGCAAAACGAAAAATGTTTTGAATGCGGTCAACTCGGACATTTTGCAAATGAGTGCCCTTCCAAGAAAAAGAAGGAAGGAAGAAAACCTAGATTCAATAACTTTCAAATCACATGGGATGATTGCAACTCCGAAGGAGAAGTCGAAGAAGAAATGGAGTCGGCACAAATGGCCTTTATGGCCATTGGAGATGATGAGGTAAAATTCTAACTATGACTCTAATGATGAAAATGATGAAAGTGATCTTGAAGCTTTCATTTTGAAATAGCATGATAGTTTGAAGGAATCATATGCTAGAAAAAAGGAGTTAGTGAAGAAATCAAATGCTCTATTGAATGCTAACTCTAAACTTGTGAATGAAAATAATAGGTAACTATCACAAGAAAATTGTGACTTGAAGAAAAGAATGCTTGTGAGATCAAAGGTCAAGGAAGAACAAGCCTTCTTGAAGAAAAGATTGGATGATTTGAATGCTCTCTTGACTAGAAAGAAAGAAAATGTTGTTGATTTGAAAATGAATAGAAATGTATTAATCAACAAAAATTTGACCATGTTTAGAAGGGATGACTTATGTTTTGTAAAATCAAAATCCTCTTTATATGGAAATAAAAATACTATTTCTAGATATTGCCAATAACATGGACATGTTAAGAATATATGTTATGTCAAGAAAAATGAAAAACTTGGAATGAAAGTCACATTGATTGATTGCAATTTCACTAACTCAAATGGACCCAAGAAAATGTGGGTACCAAAAGTTATCAATTGATTTATTGTGTAGGTACTTAACATCACCAACAATGATAAGTGGTTCATAGATAGTGGATGTTCAAGGCACATGACGGGTGATGTTTCTCTCTTCACAAATCTCATTTATCCAAAAATAGTGGAAAAGTCACATTTGGAGATAACAATAAAGCAAAATCA
The DNA here is from genome assembly GCA_025175665.1 of Cinchona pubescens. Taxonomy (NCBI): domain Eukaryota; kingdom Viridiplantae; phylum Streptophyta; class Magnoliopsida; order Gentianales; family Rubiaceae; genus Cinchona; species Cinchona pubescens. The sequence goes on along the minus strand of JANKKI010000070.1, from coordinate 2,278,393 downwards.
ATCGGCATTGGTGATGTAGGTAAAAATGGTGAAACCTTGATTAAGAATGTGCCTCTTGTTGATAATTTGAACTATAATTTATTAAGTGTAAGTCAACTTTGTGATAGAAATTTATATGTATTTTTTACCAAGCATGAATGTCTTATCATTGATACAAATCATGTTGTTTTATTCAAGGGCACTAGGCACAATGATGTTTATGTGATTCATCTTGATAAAATTAGCAATAGCAATGTAAAATGTCTTACCGCTTCCATAGATGATCATTGGCTTTGGCATTGAAGACTTTGTCATTTTAACATGGATTTGATTGAAAAACTTGCTAAGAAGGATTTGATAAGAGGTTTGCCAAAACTAAAATTTTTGAAAAATAAAATTTGCGTGCATGCCAATTTGGTAAACAAGTCAAAGTTTCTTTTAAACCAAAGAATTTTGTGTCCACTCATAAATTCCTTTAGAATTGTTGCATTTAGACTTATTTGGACCTACTCAATATGCTAGTCTTGGTGGTTGCAAATATGCCTTTGTTATCATAGATGACTTTTCTAGGTACACTTGGGTATTATTTCTTGTTCACAAAAATGAGCCTTTTGAAAAATTTGTAAAATTGTTTTCCAAAATTCAAAATTTATTGAATTTAAAAATCATTCGTTTAAGGTGTGACAATGGTGTCGAATTTAAATTTGGAGGTTTTCCCGATTTTTGTGATCACAACGGTATTTTTCATGAATTTTCGGTTGTTAGAGTCCCTAAACAAAATGGTGTTGTTGAAAGGAAAAATAAGACTCTTCAAGAAACCGCTAGAACTATGATTAGTGAATGTGACTTACCTCAATACTTTTGGGCCGAAGCTGTTAACACGGCTTGTTATGTCATGAATCGAGTTTTATTAAGATCCTTTTTAAACAAAACTCCTTATGAACTCCTTTTTTGTAAAAATCCCGTTGTGAGGTTAGACACATTTCAACGTTTTTGGGTGCAAATGTTTATTTTAAAAATCAAAGAAAATCTTGGAAAATTTGACAAAAAATCGGATGAAGTAATTTGTCTAGGATATTCTAGTGACAAGAAAGCATACCGAGTTTACAATAGAAGAACGCTCTTGTTTGAAAAAGTTGTGCATGTTACAATTGATGAACCTAATGATGTTATCTCAAAGAATTTGTGCAAAGATGAAGATGTAGGTATTCCAAAGGAGCTCGAAAAGCTCACTATTCATGAAGATCATCAAGAGATCACATCAATGATGTCAACAATCATCAAATAGATGATGAAAAAGAAAAGAACGAGGACTCTCCAAAAGATCTTCCGAAAGCTTGGAGATTCGTCTCTAGTCACCCTCAAGATTAATCATAGGTGATCTATCCGATGGGGTAACTACTCGTTCTCATATACCTTTGAATAATAATTGTGCATTACTTTCTCACATTGAACCTAAACATGTAGATGTTGCTTTGAATGAATGAATCTTGGGTTAATGCCATGCAAGATCAACTTAGTCAATTTGAGAAAAATAACGTATGGACCTTGGTTGAAAGACCATCTTCTCATCCCGTAATTGGAACAAAATGGGTTTTTAGAAACAAATAAAATGACAAAGGTGAAATCATAAGAAACAAAGCTAGACTTGTTGCAAAAGGTTATGCTCAAGAAGAAGGTATTGATTTTGATGAAACCTTTGCACCCGTGGCTAGATTAGAATTCATTCCCATGTTTCTCGCATTTGCATGTTTCAATAATTTCAAATTATTTCAAATGGATGTCAAAAACGCATTTTTAAATGGTTTTATCGATCAAGAAGTTTTCGTCGAACAACCTCCAGGCTTTGAAAATAAAATTCTTCCAAATCATGTTTTCAAACTCTCTAAAGCTTTATATGGTTTGAAACAAGCTCCAAGAGCTTGGTATGAAAGATTAAGCGGTTTCTTGATTGAAAATGGATTTAAAAGAGGTGCAGTTGACTTTTACCACTCTTTTTACAAAAACAGATTTAAATGGGCTATTAATTGTTCAAATTTATGTTGATGATATTATTTTTGGAGCAACTAATGAAAGTTTGTGCAAGGACTTTTCACATTTAATGCAAAAAGAGTTTGAGATGAGTATGATGAGCAAGTTACAATTTTTCCTTGGACTACAAGTTCACCAAACAAAAGAAGGAACGTTTATTACACAAATCAAGTATACAAAGGAGCTACTCAAACATTTTAGAATGGAAGATTGCAAACAAGTTGGTATGCCTATGTGCACTTCAACCAAACTTGATAAAGACGAAGAAGGTAATGGTGTTGATGAAAAACACTATAGAGGTAAGATCGGAAGCCTACTTTACTTAACAGCCAGTAGACCAGATATTATGTTTGCTGTTTGTTTATGTGCTAGATTTCAATCTTGCCCCAAAGAATCACACTTGATTGCTGTTAAAAGAATTTTTAGATATCTGACGGGTACAATGAATTTTGGTTTGTGGTATCACAAAATCCTTTACATTTGATTTAATTAGTTATTCTGACGCTAACTTTGCTGGGTGTAAAATTGATAGAAAAAGTACCAGTGGTATGTGTCATTTCCTGGGAAATTGCCTTGTGTCTTGGTTTAAAAAACAAAATTCTATTTCTCTTTCTACGGCTGAAGCCGAATACATTGCTGCTGGAAATTGTTGTGCTCAACTTCTTTGGATGAAACATACTCCAAAAGATTTTGGTGTAGTTTTTGATTGTGTGCCTATAAAGTGTGACAACACTAGTGCAATTAATCTCACAAAAAATCCTGTTATGCACTCTAGAACCAAACACATTGATGTTAAGCATCATTTTATTAGAGATCTTGTTTGTAAAAAGGAAATTCGTGTTGATTTCGTGCCTACTCTAGATCAACTGGCTGATATTTTTACAAAACCCTTGGCTCTAGATCGCTTTGAATCTCTCAGAAAATGTTTGGAGATTTTACAGATCAATTTGACATAATCTCTTCGTTCGGAATCGAGTGTTTACGCACTCGGTCGTCCGAACAACACTATCTTTCGGACGCTCTATTTCGTCCAAAAACTTCCTCTTTGCCTCGGACGCTCATAATCGTCCGAACGATATTCATTTTCTTCATTCACTCTCTGGAATTCTTCCGGACGTGTACCATCGTCCGAAAGAACATCGGATACACTGGCTCTTCCATCGGCCGTCCGTTCATCAGCTTTCGGACGCTTCATCGGACTCACACCAAACGTTCGGCCGTCCAAACGGTCTCCCTGTTCGATTAAAACCGTCCATTTTCTCCATTTCGGACTCACCCTAACCCCCGAAACCCTCTATGGCGAAATTTTTTCCTTCAAAATCTCCTCCAAATTCCTTCATTCTCTCTACAAATTGATTGGAAAATTATCATCTCCAAAGTATTCCTCACCATTATTGTATCTAATTCCCCCCATCTACCATCTCATTTCATCAATTTCTCACCAATCTTTCAAAAAAATTAAATTTTTTCTCCTCTTCCTTCCCTTCCCTTCACAATGGTTAAATCCCGCGGAGGTTCTTCTATAGCAACTCGTGGACGAAAAACAAAAGGGAAAGCTCTAGTGCATTGAGAATCGTCTGCTAATCCTCAAGTCTCCTCCAATCCAACCTTACCAAAATTCATCGATGCCAAGGCATCCGAACGGTATACATCTCTTCTGAGCAAATGTATAATCATTCAACGTCCTACATCTCAGAGTCTTTTTGATGAATATAATCTTCCAATTGTCAAATCATGCTTTGAAAAAAAAATTTGGGGTCACCTAGTGCATATTGATTTACCCGTGTATCATGACATGGTGCTTCAATTCACAGCCAATCTTCGGAAAGGCCCCACTGTTCGCACATTAATTCTCGTATAAACAGCACCAATCTTGAGATTTCCTCCAACATCATCAACACTATTTTTGAATGTGAAGTCTAAAATCCGAATGATTTCTCTTATTTCTTTTCTTTAGATAAATGGCCCACTATTGATACTCGATTTGACATTTATTAGAGGTTAGGGCTATTTTTAACATCAATTTCAAACAGGACTCGGAAGCCAAAACCACATTGCTAACTCCTGAACTAAACATTCTGTACAGTCTTGTCACGAATTTGCTATTGCCAACCGATGGGCATCACACTGAGCCTGGAAAAATGCAGCTTTATTGATTTTTTTTGTGTTTTCAAGGGCATTCCTCTTGACTTTGGGTATCTCTTCTGCTCCCTGTGGGAACTCTTTCTTACTGATACCCGAAGAAACATTCATTTTGGAAAATTCCTCACCAAAGTTTTTGATTTCCTTGATGTTCCTTTCAGCGGCAACAAACAATTTCACCCTTATTTCAACAAATCTTATATTGAACGAAAAGGCCTCCATTTTTTCAATGATCAATGGTTAAGTAAGGCAGCTTTTGATATTGAACGTTCAAAATCCCAGGCCTCTACCTCTGGTTGAGCTATTCCACATTCTCCTCCTCCTCAAACACTCCCACCATTCCATGATCCTCATCCATCTACTTACTCTGAACCCTCACTTTCTAATATCTGTGGCCTTCTCACTTTCTTGAGCACTCAAGTCAGTTCATTTCAACGTCGCACTAATCGAAAGTTAAAGTGACTTGAAACTCGTCAGGTGATTCTCTAAGAGGCCCTTAGCCTAGGCATGTCTGCTTCGGCTCAGGTTCAATTTGCCAACATTCAATCACAATATCCACTCGACTCATCTCCGACAGTGATGACAATGCTGAAGATGGGGATGCTCGTGGGGACGACGAAGAGGACGCAAATAATCAAGGTGCTACCAATGAAGATGAAGGCGACGATGAGGATATTGAAGACACGTTCAATTTCATCATGCAAAGCCGTACTGGAGAAGAGGAAGACAGTGAGGCCACTGATGAAGATGCTCCTTCCAAACGCCAAAAGATTGAAAAGCGCTCCAAAAAGAAAAATGACTCGAATTAGTTCCTTTAACAATCTGTTTTTAGTTTTTGGCATTTCTCTATTTTTGCTTAGTTAGGACTACTGCTCTCAGATTTACCATTCTATGTATTCCCTTGAACTAGTCCTATTAAATATTTCTTTTGTTGAATATTTGGGCTTTTTTATGCATTATTGCGCTATTTCTTTTGAATATCTGCACGTTCTCAGGGGGAGCTTTGTTTCATGATGTCAAAAGGGAGAGTAGTAATCTATATTGGAAAATAATTGGTCATCACTCATATCTGATTATTTTTACATAATTATTCCATGAATGTTTGTCATCATCAAAAAGGGGGATATTGATGTTTTCCAAACCTTATTTTGATGATGACATAAACACTTAACTCTGTAAACAAGTTTTTGCAGGTATGTTACTTGTTTTGCTAGAGACAGGGTTTTAGGACGCACTGTACCGTCCGAACTATGTCAAGCTTCTCGGATGCATTCCACCGTCCGAACCAATAGGCAGAAAGAAAGATCTTACTGCTTCTCCAAACGGACGCACACAATTGTCCGAACAAAGTCTTCTTCGGACGAACATGACCATCCGAAATCTTATTTTGGAAGATGGAACGGACTCATGCACGGACGTCCGAACGAAGTTCTTCACCAACTGAATGGAGATCGGACGCTGTGTCGGACGCATCCTATCTATCCCAGAAGTCCGAAACCCCAACGGCTACTTTCTGTGCATTTATTATTTAGCCGTTAGGAAGTAGTTGCAACCACCATTTATTGCTCTTATAAATAACTGCTTTGATATTCTGTAAAAATCATGTAATACATTGAATACAAGCCTTAGAAAAGAGCAATTTTAGTACAAATTGGCTATAGTGCTTTATTGTATTAGTGTGCAGTTTAGAGTGCAATTCAACCTTGAGTGGAGTAATAATCTTGTACGAAAGTGTGGTTGTCAGTAAGATTCTTGGCTCATCTAAAAGAGTTTTAGTGTGAGTAAGAATTATTGGCTCACCAAGTGTGTGAAGCATTTTAGTGATTTGATACTTCAAGCTTGTTAGCTTGGAAGTATTGGCTGTTTAATTTTCTCTCTTTCTTACACCTAGATTAAACTTTAGGTAAGTTCACTTTGTCATTGATTCTATTATATCAGTTTTTATTTGGAAAATCTTAAGAATTATAAAAGTATTTTTAAGAAACCTAATTCACCCCCCCTCTTAGGTTGCTTTGGAGGATACACTACACCAACCATTTTAACTTGCCAGAGACGCTTTCCCTTTCCCTCTTTGTGCTCTTATTTTCTTTAACATTGAGGACAATATTTATTTTTAAGTGTGGGGTGGGAAGTTATCTTGATTTACAATTATTGGCGTAGTTCGCTCAATTTTGCTACACTATCTTAACTTTCTTTTGATCTAAGAGGTTTTTAAGATTTTAGAAATTTTTGTGCTAATTAGTTGAGAATTTTTTAAATCTTTGGGAAGTTTACAATTTCTTAGCATGTCTCTCTGATGTTTTGCATGATAATTGTTGAGTTAAACCATTCAAGCGTGAGTAGTAAGTGTAAATATTTTCCTTGCATGATTTCAAAAATTCTTGAGCACTAATAGCCATAAATTATTTTTATTTTAATGCGACACTTAGAGATAATTACATAGACTCAATTATATTGCATTCCGGAATTTTCTTTCTTACATTTTTTAGACAATTTTATAAACAACTTAATTTGTTTTAAAGGTGAGGGTAAAGCCTTCTTTAGTTGTTTGAGCCTTTCAAGCCAATCTTTATTGAATTTAACCCTTGTATCCTATTTGAGCTGTAATTTGTAATGAATGGAGAGAAACATTATTCACTTTCTTTCATTAAAATTTGTTTTACCTGCCTTTATAAGGTTAATAAATTCTTTAATTTTCTAACCTAAATGTCCTATAATGGCTTTATTGCACACATTTATTTGGGGATTTAAAGGTAGAAGGTAGTTTAATGAGGGTGAAAATTGTATGGTCAGAGGGTGTACAATTATGAGGCAAGGAGGGGCCACTAGAGAAAATTGAAAAAAAAAATCTTTGAAAAGTACAGGTAGTACAATCACTAGTACCTGCTTTGTTGTGATTACAGGTAGTGCCTATCATCGGTACCTATAGGTGTGGTATGTATTCGAGTAGTGCCTATCTTTAGCAGCGGATGTGAAAAAAAGATAAATAAATGTTCAAAAAATGGGTGGCTTGTTGGGTTGACTCTAAAAAAAGGAAGACTTTTCGTTCGTTGTATTTGATTTTTATTGTGATTTGTAGATTAAGTGTGGGGTTCTTTCTTTGTAAGGATATGTGGTTTAATGTGTTGAACAAGTAGTTTTATTTTGATGTGCGGCTTGCATTAATTTAAAACTTTTTCTTTTATTTTGTGATATCCTTAATGTTTCCTTGATTAGCCAATACCTTAGGTTAACATTACAAGCTAAAAAGTCCTACCTGATTTAAATTGAGCCGGTTGTCTATATTTGTGGAGATGTGCAAGAAGACTGAGCTATGCGATGTTATCAAAAAATTCTTAGAGTTTGCATTATTTGATCCAAGTGTCTTTGAAAACTGAGTTTTTATTGAATGACTATATTCACACACACACCGGGTTTCATGTCTAGGATTTTATTGGCCATAAGTTTTGAACTCTTGAGTTCTAAGATTACTTCTGCTGGTGGTGCGGTTCTTGATTATTTATGTGAACAATTATTGAGATGTGTTGGGTATATTATGATGAGCTTATCTGCTTTAATTTTATTTTTTCTTGAGGACGATCAAAAGCCTAAGTGTGGGGTTTTTTATAAACTCATAAATGTCGTATATTTTATGTATTATTTACCGTGTTTTATGTAATTCGAGCAATAATTGATTTAATTATGAGCCTAATGGTTTTATTTTTAGTTTGATCAGGTTTTGAATGAAAAAGGAGTCAAATGGATCAAAAAGTTGGAGAAAAATCGCAAGGATGAAAAATGTACACCGGCAAGGAGTGAATTTGGACACTATTCGTCGTTTTGAGCATAACTTCCTTGTCCAAGCTCCAATTGAGCTTATTGAAGATGTGCTGGAAAACTAAGAGAAGGAGCTACAACTTTCATTTTTGAGTTTTCCAAATTTTATCAGCATCAAGGTCAAAATCGAAGTTGGAGATACTCAAACGTGGAATATGAAGCAAGCTTACAGGAAGTTGCCCACATGCACGACCCAAAGCCTACACACGTGCCAGAAATCTTTCTCGCACATGAGCGAGGAATTGGTGTGCATGTATGCACGACATTCAGCTGGTTATGGAAATTACTTGTTTTTGAACTTTGCTTCACCCTATGGGACTTCTTTTTTAGTTTTATTATATTTCTATCATCTGAGGAGACTAAACCCTGATATATTCCCTATAAATAGCCATTGTGAAAGGAGTTGAACGAGGTGTAGCAGTCATTTTTTAGAGTTGACATTAGGTTAGAAAATCATTAGATTAGGCTTTTCTTTTCTTGTCAAGACTTCAACCTTCATCAACTCTTTTTCCAATTATGCTATTGAGTTTTCTTTCTTTATGTATATTCAATTCAATTCTAGATTTTATAGCAATTCCATAATTTTGACTTGATCTTATTGCATTTACTTTTCTAGTTTATTAATTGAAGTTTGCTCTCAGTAAATTTTATCGCTTCTCTCTAGTTTTAATTAGATTCGGTATTCATTCTTATCATCTAGTGAATAGATTTAATTTAGTTGGGTAGAAACAAATCTTTCAATTAATTTATCTAACTAGAAAAAGATTCATGAATCCTTGTAATTGCTCAGTAGTCCTCGTGGGAACGATCCTTGCTCATCCAAGCTACAAACTCACCTTGTATCCTTGTGAATGTGTGTAAGTGTTGGTTAGTGTTAATAAGGTTTATTTATTACTTGTTTGTCAATTGAATTGCTAAATCAATATTTACCAGAACACATCAATAGGTTTAGTAGTCCATCTATTCATTGTTTTCATATGCAAAAATTTTACAACAAAAGATAATTTTGGAGACTTTAAAGTCTAGAGCATCGGGGAAATAGAGCATCGGGGCTAGTGAAATTCTCTATATTTTCTATTCCCACATATTCAACATCGACATTATTAACCCAAAAATGTGAACCAGATGTGACAAAGTCATTTAACATTTCTTGCAACTCTTTCATCGGTATCATTATCTTGTTCACTATTATGAAATTTCTCATCATCATAATCTGAATCATCCTCAAAGCCCTCTCCATGATATACCCATCTTACATAACTCTTGAAAATACCATTTCCATAAATAGTATTCAACAATTTCTCTAGATCGATCGCAAAAGTTGTTACATTCATGACAAGGACACCAAATTTTGTCTTTTGGGTCTTCATTCAAAATAGGCATGCTTTAGAAAATTTTGAACCCCTTTCATGTAAACATTTACCCTCTTGTTCTTAAGTTTCAACCCACTTTTATCCATCCAACTTTAATATCAGAAAAATTTTTAAAAAATGTATAACTACTTCAATTAAAAGGTTAATTGCTTCATGAGATCTTAATTTTAACTAGAAAATGGTGTGATTTTAGACAAATATTGGACATCATGAATAATTTGTAAGAAAGCTTCAATTGACTACAAATTTCCAAATTTAGAATGCAATACAACTCTATAAACTGAGATAAAGATGGAATTGAAGTATATTTCAGTAAAAATGAACCCAGTCTATATTTTTTAATCAAGCACCCGTGAAGGTGAATTTTAATGATAAGACAATTAAGCTTTACAATGACGGATGTAAGGGCAGCCCTTAGCATCCAAGGACAACAATCCTTTTGCAAAGCTCGAGACCGAGTCTCTGGAGTACTCAATATATGTTCGTGATCATTAGCCCTCATTTGCAAACCAATCGGCTATTTGGTTTGTTTCTCTAAATACATGAGGGAAAATAAAAATTTTGCCTTTTACACAATCAGAAATGGACTGAATTTGGGAGTCAAGACTCCATGGAACTCGTCCTTGGCCTTTTAGGATATTTACTAGGACTTGTGAATCAATTTCCACCTCGACTTGCTGAAGCCTGAGTTTTCCACATATCTTGAGTCCATCACTAAGCGCCAATGCTTCTAGTTGCAAGTTGGTTTGTTGAGTATAAAAGTTACAAAAAGCTTTGATAATCTGTCCATTATAGGTCTCTAATAATGCCTCTTCCTGCTGCCATCCCCGGATTACCTTTTGAAGCTCCATCCACATTCAACTTATATGTTCCATAAGGAGGGCAAGACCAGCAAACCAGTATAGCTCTTCTTGGTTTAGTTTTTATGAGTTGGTGAATGACTCCTTGAGTTAATAATGTGTCATTAGGCTGTCCCATCCTTTTGAAAGGTTTGGCCAATGAGATATCCTTCAAGTGGGAACAAACTTCTAGATAAGCTTGTTCCTTGCTTTCCATGCAAACCAGCACATAAAACTCGGTATAATTTTATGTAGGATACCAATTGCAGCCAAGCTTGATGAGTGCCACCACCATGAGTTTAGCTTGTCCAGAATGCAGTTTGTTGATGGAAAAGGCAGTTCCATGCAATTTTCAAAAAACATCCAGATTGGACTTATCGTTTCACATTCCACAAATAAATGATTGGATGTTTCAATGCTATTGCAAAAACAGCACTTTGAAACCATAGAATAGCCAATTCTTGCAAGGGCATCATCTAGGGGTAGATGGTTGTTTAACAAATGCCACATGAAGATAGAAATTTTAAGTTGGATTCTGTTGTCCCATATCATTTTCCTTGTGAATGAGGCTGCTCTTGAATGGAATGTGGAAGAGATGGAAACGGTTCCGTTTGGGGACAACATCCATATTAATCTGTTCATTTCTTCATTCAACACAAGCACTTTTTCTTCAAGAAGTTTTCCAATATTTCGCAGGTGCTCATTGAATATCTTGTATGTAGCATGGATAAGTTCCATTTATTTGCTCTCCAAACTTGCGAAACCTTGAGATGTCCATCGTATACTTGTTCTACAAGTTGAGCTAGTGGCCCTTGTTCCATCCACTTGTCATACCAAAAGGAGCAGCTTGCATCCCTAGTCAAGAATTGCATGTGATTTTTAGCAGTGTCCCTCATACTTAGCATTCTTTTTCATGTGGATGAGTCTCTCAGATTAGGGTCAACTAAGGTGGGATGAGTACACCTATTCTTAAGGTACCTCCCCTCGATGAAATTACTCCACGAAAAGCCTCCTTTGCGGAATTTCCACCACCGTTTGGTGTTGAATCCATTAACCACTTATGTGAGAGTGTTAATGCCGAGGCCATTAGCGGTTATTGGCTGGCAATGGTGTTTGGGCAGATTTTCCTTCTCTCCCTAAAAGAAGTTGGCGAATTGCTTCTCCAATGCCTTAATGATTGCTTTGGGCGGAGCTAGAACAGCTATGAGGTGTGTTGGAATGCTATTAAGGACATGCTTTATGAGAATTAACTTGCCTCCAGGTGATAGGAATTTTGTTTTCCAGCCATGAATACGAGAAGTAACTTTCCCAACTATTGGTTGAAATAAGGACTTCTTTTTCTTGGCTTTCTGGATTGGGCAGCCCAAGTATAAGAATGGCAGGGATTTTCGCATGAAGCCTTTTAAATTGTGTATCTTCCGAATCCTACTTTTTGGAGCTTTTTTTGGCACGTAGAATGAGCTTTTTGCTAATCTTATTGCAGAGCTGTTCAGATGAGATTTCGAATGTAGTGAAGAAATCCATAAGATAATTGATGGATTTGAGATCTCCTCTTGTGAATACCACAATGTCATTCGCGAAAGCTAAATGGGTTTTGGCTGGACAATGCTTAGGCCGAGAAAATTCCAATATCTTGCCCTTTTGGAATTGTTGTTGTAGTCCTCGAGGGAAAGCCTCCAGCATTACAATGAAAAGAAGGGCTGATAAGGGGTCACCTTGCCGAACTCCTCTTGATGACTTAAAGTATCCCTTTGGCACTCCATTAATGAGGATAGAAAATCAGCAATTTTCAAGTATATTTCGCACCAAAGAGATCCATTTCTGCAAAGCCGAACTAACGCATAATAGCATAGAGGAATGCCCTTGAGAGCCTATCAAATGCTTTGGTGAGGTCAAGTTTCATGAGCATGTTTCTTTCACGTGTTTTCCTTTCAAAAAAATCTATCATCTCCTACACAAGTAAAATGTTATCTGTTAGAAATTTCTCTCTCCTACACATAGGCTACCTGCTCAGGAGATATAATTTTAGAAAAGAGAGGGGAAAGCCTATTTGCCAATATTTTGGTGCAAACTTTATTAAAGTAATTACAAAGGCTTATGGGATGAAAATCATTAAAAGTTGAGGGGTTGGTTGATTTGTGGATAAGTGCAATGAATGTATAGTGAAGGCCCTTGGTAGCTTGATTCCATTCAAGAACGCTTTTGCAGCTGAGAAGAGGTCTTCGTAGCTGATGTTCCAGCAAGTGGTGAAGAATATCCCATTAAATCCATCAATTCCTACAGCACCATCTGGGTTTAGTGAGAAAACCGCCTCTTTTAATTTGGACAAGGTGAGCTCCATTAACAAAATCTAATTGTCTTCCTTTGTGATTGATTCTGTGATGTGCTCTAGCAACTCGTGATCAATCCTTAAGGAGGTATCCTCGGTTAAAAGGTTGCGGAAGTAAGCAACCCCTTCATTTTCAATACTTTGCATGTCATCTGTAACTGCCAAGAACCTTCCACCTTTATTTTTGATATGCTTAGCTTTTGTCCTTTGGCCATTAGAGAGGAGTGGAAGAACTTTGTGTTTTTATCTCCTTCTTTCAGCCACTTCATTCCAGATTTTTGCCTCCAAAAAGTTTCTTCTTCCGGAAGGCATTTGGTATGGACCGCTAGGGAGTGAGCTAAAGCTTGTTGATTGGTTTGGCTTGGCGTTTGCAAGAAAATGGCTTTCTTTTGTTTGACATCCTGTTCAGCTTTTTTGACTTTGGAAAACACATTTCCAAAAATTGTGTGACTCCAATTCCTAAGCTCTGCCTTCAGGCGCTTGAATTTGCTAGCTAGAACTTGTAGGGGATCTCCAACACAATGGAGTTGCCAATTAGCTTCTACCACTTACAAGAAGTTTGGGTGCTTAATCCACATATTTAAAAATTTAAAGGATTTTGGCCCTGTTTTTGGCATGTTGCTAGCTCGAGGAGAAGCGGTGAATGATCCAAGCAAGTTTTTAAAAGGAAATGGTCTACTTTGACTTGTTGAGCAGCCATGAGGAAGGCATTGTTGCAAACAAACATGTCCAACCATTTCCACACTGCATTTCCAAATCTGTTTCCTATCCATGTGTATTTGCAACCTTGGAAGGCTAGGTCCAACAAACCTCAGTCAGATAGGCATTCATTGAATTCCTTCATCCCTTCGTAATCTAGAGAGCTCGCACCACCTTTGTATTCATCAGAGTTTGATATGATGTTGAAATCACCACCAACTATCCATGGAGTATTTTTAGTGCTCTGGGCAGCTCTAAGCTCCATCCATAGCTTCCGCCTTTGCACCTTTGTGCATATAGCATAAACAAATTATGCGAGTACATCCATGTTGCTAAGACTCAAAGAAATTGAAACATGAAACAATTGGTCAGAAATGAATATATCCGTTAGGATAACATCTTTATTCCAAAATAGCCAAATTTGGCCATTTGTGTTTGATTTGCAATGATCAAAACCTAACTTTGTGTGCAAAAGGGGTCAGGGTGATCGGGGCCTTATCCACCATTGGTTCTAATTAGGCTAGGATTTTTATTGTGTTACCAACAGCTTTATTCTACGAATTGAGGATTTATTGGCCACCCCCCTTATGTTCCACACTAACACACTATCCATTTATAAGGGATGGGTTAGAAGGCGAGATGGGGCTGGATTTAGACCTTGTTCGAATGCTTCTAGGCATGTCGTATATTCTTCTTCTTGCTTGCTTTCTTCTTGGCCTTATTGTCTAGCCGTGCATTTGGTGATTCCCCAAATGGCAGTGGTTCTTATACTTCGTCAAATTCAAGTGCATGGGCATCTTCCTCATTTTCTGAGAAGTAGCATGGTATTTCTTGCAAGAATTTTGCACGTGGTAAGAGAGAATCATCCTTGGACCACTCTCTTGAATTTTGAATTAGAGGGTTTTTAGGGGATTCTTGTTGATTTGAATTGGTCAACAATGCTCCAGCCAAATTAGTAACTAATGCATTCAAATTTGAATTTTCAACAATCCCTTGATCCAAGGGAGTCAAATTTTCAGCATTCAGATTTTTGGAGGAGTTAGTTGGTGCACCCCCAACTGAGTGAAATTCCAAAACTACCCCTACCGGTTCAGCCTTCTTCAATGGCTCCACCGTTGGTGCCTCCTCCACCTGGTGGTTCTCCTTGGATTGCTCCTCCATCCTTGGTTGTTCAACCGTTTTTGTAATACCCGACTTTTTTAATCATTTCACACATTTTTGCATTTGATTTTATATTTTTTAAATACTCATTAATACTCCTTTCAAATATTAAATAATTGTTTTACCCTTTTTAAATATTTTTTAAAATTTTCGGGTCAAAGTATAATTTTACAAAACTTGAGGGACTAAAGTGCAAATCTTGAAAAGTTTATTTAAACTTCATCACGAAGTTTCAATTTCAGTCGTCCCTTATCATCTCCAAATAGCAAAGGAATTGCAGAGAACATAACTTTTATATCTTTCAAATTCCAAATTTCAAATCCTAATACTAGTTCAGGGAAATTTAGCTCCCAAATTAAATTGGTGATCCAGGAATCTTCGTAGACCTTTAATCCAACTTCAAAAGTAAGTTTTACTTTCAGATCTGTATAATTTTTATGTTAAATTCCAAGTTCCTCAAGACATTAATTTGTTTAATTTTGTTATTTATGAATTGATTTGATTACCAAATATGTTTATAAGCTATTGGGACTGAATTTATGGTTTGAAATGACTTTTTAACTATTATTTTTGTGAGATTTGAATTAGGATTTGACAATTCTTAATCTAGTGAGATATTTGAAATTATAAACACTAATTCTTAGATTTTTATCTTATTTTCACAAATTTAAGTCAATCGTTACTTAATTGTGTTCAATTAATGACTAATTTGAGATTTTGAGTGATACCCAAAAGTAAATCTCTATCTCAATTTTTATCCTAATGGTATAACACTCTCCTGATTTAGGTGATTTGGAATTAGAGTTTTAGACCGTCGAAATTAGGATACGTCTACGACATGGTGTTCGATTTTCGAGGTAAGTAACGTTTACTCCTTTTATCGATACCCTGTATATGATTGGTATTGTAATCATAAGATAAGTGGTATTAAGGTAAGTATATTTATCTTGATTGTATTTATAAGGTAAGTACGTTTATAAATTATATGTTTGTTATGTAATGTATCAATTGTTCATTATTGTACTATGTGTTAATGAATGATTGTTGTAAAAAGTTCAATGGGTCATTAGAATGGACTTGGCTATGAGTGAGTGAATGACATGATATACCGAGTACTCGCTTCATCTGCGTTCGAACGCAATATCACTTGTCTTCATCATAGATTGTCTCTTATACACGATCTAAGACTGTCTCTTAACCTCTCTCTTATACAGTGCTGGGAAGACTTTTGTGAACCATGAGCTCATTGATTGATATTTGCATTTTAAATAATGATAATGTCTCGTATATTGTTCCCTGTACTGATTGTATACATGTTATCTGTAATTAGGTTTAAATGTTATTTAAGGCTAAGCACGATGTGCTTACTCCGTTATTATTTCCCCTTTGTTTGCAGTTGAGGACCAACAGGAGACGTTAGTAGGTCCTGAGTCTAGTGCTGATCAAGGAGGGGATTATAGTACAGACCCCAGTTATTGGGGATAGTATTTTCCTGTTTATCATCCTAGTGTGAGGTTAGTTTTTATACTTAGGCCTGTGTGCCTATGGACTTGTTAGATTTGTCTTGTGATCGAATTTTTGACTGTTGTGGGATTGTGGTTTGTTGTGTGTATATGACTGTGATTTGGTTATTGTGGATTGTTATGGATATGACTGTTGAATATATTTTGTGGTCTTGTATTGGTTGATCTAAGACAGTAATAGATTGTCTATAAAGACATTTTCAAAGATGTTTGTGCTGTAATGGTTATGAGTGCAGTATTGGGGACTTGGACTTGTATATAACTCAGGGTTTAGGATTGGCCAACCTAAACTAGGAGTTACTGCAATTCCTTGTTCGTAATGCTTAAGTGGGGAGTGGTTGAAGTGTGTAAATGCATTATTTCAGGGTTAATGTCTTAATAAGAATTGACTGTGATACTTACCGTATATGAAATATGCAGGAAATGGAATCTGAATTGAATAGACAGACACAGATTGTTATATATCAGGAGGGGGCACCTATGCAAGAAACGGGGACCAGTCAAACACAAGTTGAGGAATCTGTTGGAATCGATCAAGGGGCAAGAGGACAGATTGAGACTGAGTCACAGACCCAACAGCTACAGCAATTACAACAGCCTCAACCGTCACAAACACCTGTACCGGTGATAGATTATGCTACAATTGCGGCGATTGAAGGGCAAGCTGTGCATGCAGCCCTTCATACTAGTCGTATGACTTCTGCATCTAATCCAATACCACAATCAGAGGTAGTATAGCTAAGGATGTTGATTTCTATTATCGAGCAATCACGAAGATTAATATTCCTACTTTTGAAGGTAGACACGATCCGGACGAAGCAGAAAAATGGTTGGGTCAAATTGAAGAAAAATTAGAATTGTTGAAGGTGCCTGATGAGTATAGGGTCCTGATAATTAAGCCCTATTTGGTTGGAGAAGCATCCAGATGGTGGAAGGGGGTAAGACCTGTATTTGCCCCTACAGGACAGATTGCATGGGTGGCTTTCAAGGAGGCATTTTTGAATCACTTCTATCCTTCACATCTCAAAATTGAGCGGAGAGATGAATTTAATTCATTTAGACAGACTCCAGGAATGTCTGTAGTGGAATATTCACACAGATTTCATGCATTGGGGATGTTTGCTCCTGGGGTTATGAATGATAAGGTAGAAAAATGTGATCGCTTCAAAAGGGGATTGCTGAAAGATATTCGGGACAAAATAGCAGCTGTAGACACGGATACATTCGAAAAGTTGTATGATGCCATGTGCCCGTGTAGATACATACCTGAGACGACAGGCAGCGGAAGAGAGGGATGACCGAGGTCCAAATATTCCTCTGCAGAGACCAATTTATAGACCTGCAGTACCTCCAGTCCGCAGTATACGACCACCGCTGTCACCATTTTCACAGTTTCGTGGTTTCAGACCCCAGCTACCACAGGTGAGACCACGACCACCTATAGCTATCGCTGGACCCTCTCGGGTTATTGACAATCAGGGGAGGGACAGTATCAGCACCAGTCCCACTTCAGGCACGCCTCGTATTCCAGTGTAGTTATTGTCATCGTTATCACGTGGGAGAGTGTAGGTGGAGATCCGGAGCATGCTTAGCCTGTGGCAGTTTTGAGCACAGGATCAGAGACTGCCCTACTGCCAGGCCAGGACCATCACAGCGGCAGATGACACAGGGGAGGAGCGGTAACAACACAGGACCAGCTACAGCTCGAGTTTATGCTTTGACCCAGCAAGAAACAGATGGATCGGGTCAAGTTGTGACAGGTATGATATTAATTACAATAACGTGTCTGCGAATGCTCTATTTGATAGTGGTGCCACGCATTCCTTCATTTCTGGAAGACTCGGTAGAAAGTTAAACGTTAAACCTGATTGGCTTGATACCCCTTATAGAGTGGGTACACCAGGAGATAGGATTCTTGAATCTAGATGGGTATATCCTAGTTGTAAGGTATCATTGGGTGATCATGACTCCGATGCTAATTTAGTGCAACTTAATATGTCTGATTTTGATGTGATATTGGGTATGGATTGGTTGTCTCGCAATTATGCTCACTTAGACTGCAGGGAGAAGAAAGTTAGGTTTTGTTTTCCAGAGAAAGAAGAAATTGTGTATCAAGGTGGTATAAAGAAACCAGAGAGACAACCTATACCACTACTGTCAGCATTACAGGCACAAAGGGCATTGAGAAAAAGTTATGAAGCATTCTTGGTTTACGTGATCAATACAGAAAAAGAAGGTGCTAAACTAGAAGAAATTCCAATAGTCCGAGAGTTTTCAGATGTCTTTCTTCAGATGATTTACCGGGCTTGCCACTAGAGCGAGAAATAGAGTTTGAAATTAATTTACTACCAGAGACTGCCCCAATCTCTAAGGCTCCCTACAGAATGGCTCCAACAGAGCTTAAAGAACTGAAGACGCAATTGCAAGAGTTATTAGATAAGAAATTAATCAGACCCAGTGTATCTCCTTGGGGAGCTCCAGTATTGTTCGTGAAGAAGAAAGATGGTAGCCTAAGATTGTGTATTGACTACCGAGAATTGAACAAAGTTACCATCAAGAATAAATATCCTTTACCAAGGATCGATGATTTGTTTGACCAATTGAAAGGTGCCAGGGTATTTTCCAAAATAGATCTGAGATCCGGGTACCATCAGTTGAGGATCAAGTCAGCAGATGTTCCAAAGAGTGCATTTCGAACGAGATACGGCCACTATGAATTCTTGGTGATGCCTTTTGGATTAACTAATGCACCTGCAGCTTTCATGGACTTGATGAATAGGGTATTCCAACCTTATTTATAAGGCCACCTGCTGACAGGTTCGTGATAGTATTCATTGATGATATCTTGGTTTACTCACCTTCAACGGAAGAGCACGAAACCCATCTCAGACTGGCCTTACAGAAGTTAAGGGAGCAGAAGTTGTATGCAAAGTTCAGTAAATGTGAATTTTGGCTGAAGAATGTAACATTTCTGGGCCATATCATATCGGAGAGTGGAGTATCAGTGGATCTCAAGAAAATTGAGGCAATTGTTGACTGGGCCAGACCGACGAATGTGACAGAGGTTCGCAGTTTCTTGGGTTTGGCAGGTTACTACAGAAAGTTTGTAGAAGGATTTTCCTTGATAGCTGTACCATTGACTAGACTTACACAGAAGAAGACCAAGTTTGTGTGGGATGCAGATTGTGAAGCTAGTTTCCAGGAGTTGAAGAAGAGACTGATATCAGCACCAGTATTAACCTTGCCATCCGGGATTGGAGGGTATGTGATCTACAGTGATGCTTCTAAGAATGGTTTGGGTTGTGTACTAATGCAGAATAGTAGGGGTTATTGCCTATGCCTCGCGACAGTTGAAGTCTTATGAACAGAACTACCCTACTCATGATCTGGAATTAGCAGCCATTGTATTTGCTCTGAAAATTTGGAGACACTATCTTTACGGAGAGCAGTGTGAAGTATTTACAGATCATCAAAGTCTCAAATATTTGTTCACACAGAAAGAACTTAATATGAGGCAGCGCAGATGGTTAGAACTACTCAAAGACTATGATTTAAAGATCAGTTATCATCCAGGAAAAGCTAATAGGGTAGCAGATGCACTGAGTAGGAAATCTTCAGAGGTCACAGCTAACATGTTGATAAGGCAAATGGAGGAATTAAATTTAGAGATTGTGGAGTCCACAGCCAATATTTTTGCAGCACTTGTGGTACAACCGACTTTGATAGACAGGATTAAACAAGCTCACTAAAGATGACAGAATATAGTATAAGGATGCAAAGTCGGCTTTGTGTACCTGCAAATGAAGACTTGAAGAAAGAAGTCATGACTGAAGCTCACAGTTCCAGATTTTCTATTCATCCTGGTAGTACTAAAATGTACAAAGATTTGAAACAACATTTTTGGTGGAATAATATGAAAAGGGAATTGCTGAATTTGTATCCAAGTGTTTGGTTTGTCAACAGGTAAAGGCCGAGCACCAAAAGCCCAGTGGTTTATTGAATCCATTGCCTATTCCAGAGTGGAAATGGGAGCATATCACAATGGATTTCGTTAGTGGGTTGCCCAGAACCAGATTGAGACATGACTGCATTTGGGTTATTGTAGACAGGTTAACCAAATCTGCTCATTTCTTACCATTGAAGGTTTCTACTCCTATGGATAGGTTAGTACGGATCTATATGGATAATATTGTGAAATTACATGGTGTACCTGTTAGTATTATTTCAGATCGGGATCCACGGTTCACTTCTAGGTTTTGGACAGCTTATCAACAAGCCATGATCTAGGTACAGAAGTAGTTCTGAGTTCTGCATTTCATCCCCAGACAGATGGACAATCAGAAAGGACAATTCAGACTTTAGAAGATATGTTAAGAGCTTGTGCCATTGATTTTAAAGGTAATTGGGATGAACATTTGATGTTGATAGAATTTTGTCTATAATAATAGTTACCACAGCAGCATTGGCATGGCTCCCTATGAAGCTCTGTATGGAAGAAAATGTCGTTCACCTTTATATTGGGATGAAGTCGGAGAAAGAAGATTAACAGGGCCAGAGTTGATTCAAATTACAGTGGACAAGATAACCATCATCCGAGACAAACTCAAAGCTGCTCAGGATAGGCAAAAGAGTTGGGCAGATATGAAAAGAAGACCATTGGAGTTTCAGGTTGGAGACAAGGTATATTTAAAGGTTTCACCGACTAGAGGAGTTATGAGATTTGGAAAAAGTGGAAAATTGAGCCCAAGATTTGTGGGACCCTTCGAGATACTGAAAAGAGTTGGAAACCTAGCATGAAAGTATCAGTTGGCTTTACCTCCAGAGTTGGCTCGAGTGCACAATATATTTCATGTTTCACAGCTCCGAAAATACATATCCGATCCAAGCCACGTGATTGAGTACCAACCTCTCAGTGGTAAGGGAGAATTGGTTTATGAAGAGGTACCGGTCCGCATTATTGATACCAAAGAACAAGTCCTTCGACATCGGTCTATTCCATTTGTTAAAGTCCAGTGGTCTAATCATTCAGAAAGGGAAGCAACATGGGAATCCGAAATCGACATGCGAAACAAGTACCCTTACTTGTTTGTCTCGTAGGTACGTTAAGTTTCGAGGTTGAAACTTTTCTTAAGGAGGGGAGAGTGTAATACCCGACTTTTTTAATCATTTCACACATTTTCGCATTTGATTTTATATTTTTTAAATACTCATTAATACCCCTTTCAAATATTAAATAATTGTTTTACCCTTTTTAAATATTTTTTAAAATTTTCGGGTCAAAGTATAATTTTACAAAACTTGAGGGACTGTTCAAAGTGCAAATCTTGAAAAGTTTATTTAAACTTCATCACGAAGTTTCAATTTCAGTCGTCCCTTATCATCTCCAAATAGCAAAGGAATTGCAGAGAACATAACTTTTATATCTTTCAAATTCCAAATTTCAAATCCTAATACTAGTTCAGGAAATTTAGCTCCCAAATTAAATTGGTGATCCAGGAATCTTCGTAGACCTTTAATCCAACTTCAAAAGTAAGTTTTACTTTCAGATCTGTATGATTTTTATGTTAAATTCCAAGTTCCTCAAGAGATTAATTTGTTTAATTTTGTTATTTATAAATTGATTTGATTACCAAATATGTTTATAAGCTATTGGGACTGAATTTATGGTTTGAAATGACTTTTTAACTATTATTTTTGTGAGATTTGAATTAGGATTTGACAATTCTTAATCTAGTGAGATATTTGAAATTATAAACACTAATTCTTAGATTTTTATCTTATTTTCACAAATTTAAGTCAATCGTTACTTAATTGAGGTGTTCAATTAATGACTAATTTGAGATTTTGAGTGATACTCAAAAGTAAATCTCTATCTCAATTTTTATCCTAATGGTATAACACTCTCCTGATTTAGGTGATTTGGAATTAGAGTTTTAGACCGTCGAAATTAGGATACGTCTACGACATCGATTTTCGAGGTAAGTAACGTTTACTCCTTTTTATCGATACCCTGTATATGATTGGTATTGTAATCATAAGATAAGTGGTATTAAGGTAAGTATATTTATTTCGATTAATATTTATAAGGTAAGTACGTTTATAAATTATATGTTTGTTTTGTAATGTATCAATTGTTCATTATTGTACTATGTGTTAATGAATGATTACTGTGAAGAGCTCAATGGGTCACTTTAGTGGACTTGGCTATGAGTGAGTGAATGAAATGATATACTGAGTACTCTGCTTTGTAAATGTTATACCCAGTCTATCGGGAAGACAAGTGATAGACACTCCGTTATGCCTTGTCTACTCGGGCGGATAATAGGTAGACCTGGATCCAAAGGTCTTTGGGAAGACTTTTGTGAACCATGAGCTCATTGATTGATATTTGCATTTTAAATAATGATAATGTCTCGTATATTGTTCCCTGTACTGATTGTATACATGTTATCTATAATTAGGTTTAAATGTTATTTACTAAGCACGATGTGCTTACTCCGTTATTATTTTCCCTTTTGTTTGCAGTTGAGGACCAACAGGAGACGTTAGTAGGTCCTGAGTCTAGAGCTGATCAAGGAGGGGATTATAGTACAGACCCCAGTTATTGGGGATAGTATTTTCCTGTTTATCATCCTAGTGTGATCCCGAGGTGCGGCGTGTCATTGTCCCGTTTTGGGGGCGTGACAGTTTTAGGCTGATCATTCACTATTTGTTGTTCCATTATTTGCTCACCTTGCAGTTCCAAACTTGTTGCAGCATCAACATGACCTGTAGAGACATCTTCATGGATTTTTTCATGAGCCACTCTGGAAGGACCAGCTTAATTTTTTTTAACAGGTCTTCTTCCATTGCATAACATCATTCTTTTTGGACGGAGCTTTGGTGAGAACCGAGTGTTCTTTTTGCATTTTTGGCCTAGCAAAACAATCAACTAGACTATGACCAATCTTGTGACATTTTGTGCAGTAGTGTGGAATTTCCGCATAGCTAATCTTCTGCCATTTTCCTTTGTTTCCAACTCCCAGCCAAACTCTCAAAGGAAGGTTGGCCAATAAATCAACTTCTACGCACACCTTGGCTGTATTTGGTTGAGTAAAGTTCTCCGTGGCCATATCTAGCTTTATGGGAGTTCCAACGGCTTCTACAAGGCTAAAGACTGCATGCTTTGTGAAGAAGGGTGCTAGTAGCTCTTCAAATGTAATCCATATGGGCTTTATTGACGGTTCAATTTCTAGGGTAAATAGAGGCTGCCATTTGAGAACACACATGTAGAAACCATTGATAAACCATGTGTTCTTGAGCCAACAATGAAGATAGTCCTCCTCCAAAACAAAACGAATGATTTGCACATGCTTGTAATCAAGAAAACCAACTGAAAATTCACCTTCGAAACCAATAGTTTGGGAACTCTTCCTCATTTTTTCCATGTTGGGTTTGCCTCGTGGGAAGTTTCTAACCAAGGTGAAGCGAAATGGGACAGCTAGCCTCTGGGCTTTTTCTTCAGTGAAAAATATGGCTGGCTCTCCTTTGTATGATTGAAGCATCTTCAAAGGTTGATCTGGCTGTTGTATTGGTGCTAAGGATTGATTCTTACCCTTGAGAGCATCTGCAAAGGACTTCTTTTTTCCTTCAGTTCTCGGGTAAAGAGATTCCCCTTCGGCCATAGCCGAGAGTGGCCGAGGAATATGGCTATGATTGTTGTGTTTTAGTGAGAGAAAAGTTAGAGAGAAGGAGGAGAAAAGTTAATATTGTATTAATGAACCTAGTCTAAATTTTTGCTGTAAACTTTTTTTTCTTGAGTTATTTTTACTAAGCAGAACCATATCATTAAGTTTTGGTAGCAATGCAAAGAAACTAAATGTGGATAAGTCTCCAAGGGCAACGTATACTTAAAAGCAATTTATTATGTAATAACTGAGCTTTTAATCATGAATTTAGCAAAGAAAAGGCAAGAACAAAAAAACAATAATAACAATAATCTAACAAAAGGGAAATGGACCTTAGTAGTGTAAACTTTATCCCCATTTTCATTGATATGGAATTGCAGATACTTATTACTCGACTAAAAATTATTCGTTATCTCAACATCATCACCTTCAACATTAACACATAGTATAGCATTTCTACAAGTTTTCTTCAATTTGTATTTTTTTGGCAGAAATATAATAGATTTCTAGGAGTTTTCCTTGAAACTTCAAGTTATAAGCTAAATAGTGAACTACTTTTGTCTGACAATTATTAATCTATATTTCTTATAAGTTTTTGAATGCACAATTAATTTTTCTAGTCAATCCAAAACAATAAGTGGTGCAAAATCGCATATCCCTACCATGTCTACAAAATATTTTAATCCTAGAAAAAAGTAGTTTGAAAATGAGAGTCAGCTTGATCTCAAAGGATTAGCGGAGATTGGCAAAGATCAGACAACAAAGAAGATCATAACGGCGATGTGAAGTGACGGCAGAGATGGCACAAGATGTGGTGAATGAGGTGGCAGTGGTGGTGGACGAGATGGCAAAGGACGATGGTGTACGGTGGTGATGAAAGAATGTAGAGTGATGAGAGAGAGAAATAGTGAAGAGTGAATTTAATGACTCTGCATTTCTTGAAGTATTATGAGCGCTGATTATTGTCTTTGTAATTAAATTAAAATGTAATATTTTTGTCAACTCCTGAATTTTGTCACACCAAAAATAGTAGTAGGTAAGAACTTTTATGTCCATTTCTTGTCAACTAGTATAATTCATCATTAACAATGGCAAAAGTATGATAACAATAACAGGTTCAATTAAAAATTTGTTCAATATGACAATATCATTTTCTTGTCACTATAATTAATTATTACGTTACAATTTAAAAGTTTTCATTGTAAAATTTACACTAATTTATGTTTCATCTATTATAGTGTTAATGCTATACTTGCCTAAAACCATGTCATGACCGCACAATTCCTAACATAGCTAGATAGTTGGAGAATATAAACATGTATGCGGTAAACAATCCTTCACTCCACTTGTTTGTGATTTTCATGGAGGAAACCATCCTATTGGGAAATATTCAACAGATGAGCCACCTTACCAAGATCAAGTACACTATGTGAACAACCTACCTCAACCCCAACTAGAAAACAATCTATTTACCAACATATACAATACGTCGTAGAAGAATTACCCCAAAATTTTTTTGTGGTTACCAACAACAAATGCATATCCAAGCTCAAATACAACATGCTAGATCCTTATTCCACCTTCAAAAACACTATCAAAACTAAAATCAACACAAATATCGTATCAACAACCATACCGTTGATCCATGCTAGACAAGTTAAATTACCATATCCCACGTTTCTACTAATTCTACAAGTATATGGTTATTAGTGTAGTAGGGAGAATAAGTATCGATGGTTATCTCACGAGGACTTATACCATGTATCGAGAATTTAGACCAAATTCTATATAGACCGTCAATTTGCAGGAATTTCGATTTTAGAATTAAATGATTAAGAAATAAGTAACTGGAATTTAAAGAAGACTAAGTTAAACTAATGATGTAAGCAGATGATAATAGTGGGTCAAATGCTAGGATAGAAATTATCTTGGATTTAATCAAATCTCAGGTTAATCAATCAAGTCCAATTATTTTTTTTTTCTGAGCAAACTCCCAAAAAGGTGAGTTATTTTATTGAATAAGATTTAAACTTTACAATGTCGAATGTAAGGGCAGCTTCTTATATCCAAGGTTAACAATCCTTTTATGGATGAAGGAATTGTGTCTTGGTTATACTTTACATAGGAAGAATTTCTAATGCCCTCATTAGTGAAAATATCAGCTATTTAGTTAGCCTTTCTAAATACATGCACAAAGAAAAAAATTTTGCCTATGACAAAGCTAGTGATGAATTGAAAATTTGAATCAATATTCCAAAGCGGTGTGCCTTGCCATTAAGAATGTTGACAAGAGTTATTGAATCATGTTCCACTTCCATTGATGAGAATTGTAACCTTCCACAAAGCTTTAGACCATCAATCGGTGCCATGACAGCAGCTTGATGATTAGTTTTGTGGTGCTAGATGTTACAAAATGCTCTTATAAACTGGCCATTATGGTCTTGGATAATTCCTCCTCTAGCTACTTGTTCAGGGTTGCCCTTGGATACTTTATCCACATTTAGTTTGACAAAACCATATAAATATGGTGTCCATTGAACATCAATTGCCTTTCACTCCTTGATAGTAATTAAGTGTTGACAATGGCCACGAATAACAATAAGTAATTAGCCGCTGCAAATCTTGTAAAAGGGTGAATAGAGGAGATACTTTTTAAGTGGGAATATATCTCTATAATGATATTTTGTGGTTTGGAGAGTTTCCCTTCAAAGAATATTGCATTCCTAGCTTTCCACAGGCACCAACATATCAAGCAAGGGACAATTTTGTGGACTATCCCTATTGTGGCCAAAGGAATATCATGCCACTACCATGTATTGAGCTTCTCCAAAATGCATGTTGAAGGAGGGAATAGCAATTCCAGCCACGATTCAAAGAAGAGCCACACATGTTTTGCAACATCACATTCCATGAAAAGGTGATGCAAGGTGATGTTTTCCAAACCTTATTTTGATGATGACATAAACACTTAATTTTGTAAACAAGTTTTTGCAGGACTGTTATCTATTTTGCTAGAGACAGGGCTTCTGGACGCACTGAACCGTTATACTAGGTCTAAACTTCTCGGACGCATTGTACCGTCCAAACAATTAGACAGAAAGAAATGGGATTCTACTGCTTCTCTTTTCGGACGAACATGACCGTCCGAAGCTTCTATCGGAGGAAGGAACGGACGCATGCACGGACGTCCGAACGAAGCTCTTCAACAACTGTATAAAGATCGGAAGCTGTGTCAGACGCATCCAAAAATATTCATCTCGGACGTCCGAAACCCCAACGGCTACTTTTTGTGCATTTATTATTTAGCCGTTAGGAAGTAGTTGCAACCACCATTTATTGCTCTTATAAATAGTTCCTTTGACATTCAGTAAAGATCATCTAATACATTGAATACAAGCCTTAGAAAAGAGTAATTTGAGTACAAATTGACTATAGTGCCTTGTTGTATTAGTGTGCAGTTGTGAGTGTAATTCAACTTTGAGTGGAGTGATAATCTTGTATGAAAGTGTGGTTGTAAGAAAGATTCTTGGCTCAACTAAAAGAGTTTTAGTGTGAGCAAGAACTTCCCAACTTTGTAAAGATTATTGGCTCACCAAGTGTGTGAAGCATTCTAGTGATTGAATACTTCAAGCTTGCTAGCTTGGAAGTATTGGTTGTTTAATTTTTCTCTCTTTACCTTACAGTTCTATTATTTTTATTATATCAGCATTCAATTAGAAAATCTCAATATTTCTGAAAATGTCTTTAAGAAACCTTAGGAAATTCAACCCCCCTCTTAGGTTGCTTTGGGACCAACACAAGGATTCTTGATTTGCATAGAAACAACATTTGGGGGCCAAAGCAAAGCCAAGTCTAGCAATCACATCATCTGTTGGAATCCTCTTATTCAGTAATCTCCACATAAAAATGGAGATTTTGAGTTGTACTTTGTCAACCCATACCATGGATCGGGAAAATGAAGTTGAATGTGAGCTGAAAGTAGAGGAAATGGAAAAATTCCCCTTTGCCGTGAGATTCCATACCAATTTGTCTAGATCTAATAAGATGGTGATAACTCTCTCATCCAAAATATCTCAAATTTTGTGCAATTCTTTTGAGCAATATCTTGCATGTGAGAGGTCCCAGACATTGGAGCTCCACACTTGTGCCACTGTGAGACTGATGTCAAATACCTGTTCCACCTGGTTAGCTAATGGACCCTTATTAGTCCAAGGGTCAAACCAAAAAAGAAGTGAGCGTTCCTTATTAAAATCTAAAGGTTTTTCTTTCTCTGCCTCATTTCACATCTCAACATTCTCTTCCACGAAAAGGAATCACTAGGTAGCTCATTTACTAAACAAGGGTGAGTTTTACCCCTTAGATATCTACCTTAAGGAAATTTCATCATAGTCAATTTACCCTTCTAAATTTCCACCACAGTTTGATGCCAAAGGCCTTTCTCAATTCTGAGAGAGAAGGGATACCGAAACCATTTGAGGCAATTGGTTTGCATACTATTTGCCAAGAAATCCAATGATGTTTGTTCTCAAAGTTTGATGTCCCCCAAAAGAAGTTGACAAACTACCTTTCCAACTGATTTAGAACCGTTTTTGGATGGCAAAGCATAGGAAAAAGGTAGATAGGGATACTGGTGAGCACATGTTTTATGAGGATCAATCTTCCTCCTGGATAAAGGAATTGGGATTGCCAACCATGAATTCTTGCCACAATCTTCTCAACCGTGGGTTGGAATAGAGCTTTCCTATTCTTGGTCTTTTGAATTGGACATCCTAGGAGTACATGAATGGAAGAGCTTTTTTCACAAAACCGGTATTGTTTGGATCATCCTGGTTTGAGACAAGGGAGCCTTTTTAGATTGAAAAAAAGGAAGTTTTCAACTTATTGATGAGCTACCTAGATGAAGCTTCAAAATGAGATAGAAAGGCCATAAGGTTGTTGATGAATCGTGCTTCTCCCATTGTGAAAATGACAATGTCATCAGTGAAGGCAAGATGAGAAATAGGTGGGCAATGTCTAGGGAGGGCAAACTCCAAAATCTTTGCTTGTTTGGAAATTCCCCTTGAGCCCTCTTGAGAATGTTTCCAGCATAATGATAAAAAGAAGTGGTGACGCATCCCTCTGAAGGAATTTTAAAAAGAAACCTTCGGAGTTCCATTGTTAAGGATAGAAAACTAGTAGTCCTCCAAGATGATTTCCAATAAAGAAATCCAATCTTCACTAAACACAAGTTTCCTCATTGTGCCATAAAGGCCATGAGAGCCTATCAAACGCCTCTGTGACAGAAGTCTAGCTTGGAAATCACGTTACCTCTTCTCATTTTCCTGTCAATAAAATCAATCATCTCTTGAACAAGTAAGATGTTGTCTGTGATTTCTATTCCTTTCACATATGAACCTATTCATTTGAAATGAATTTTGGCAACAATGAAGACAGCCTATAAGCCAAAATTTTTGTGCGGATTTTATTGGAAAAAGTACATAGGCTTATAGGTCAATGTTCATGAAAAGAAAATGGGTTATTTGATTTTGGTATTAAAGAAGTGAGTGTGCTCGTGAAGGTTCTTGGTAACCTCCTTTCTTTTAGGAAATCCCTTGCTGCATTTAGGAGTCATGTTGTATAATATCCTAGCATGTGGTGAAGAGCACTCCATTAAATCCATCAATCCTTGCAGCACCTTCTATGTTGGGGGAAAAAGTGGCTTCCTTCAATTCTCCTAAAGAAGGATCGGCTAGTAGAAGCTGATTGTTTTCCCTTGTAATAACTTTCGTGAGGTCCTCAAGAAGCTTGTATGAGATATCAACCACTGGAGAGCCCTCCTCAGCAAGCAAGGCTTGGAAGAAGTTGATCCCTTCTTGTTCAATTTGCTGCATATCATTTGTCCATACCTCATTCACCTTGATCTTCGAGATGTGCAATCTATGCCTTTTAGCCATTAGTGAGGAATGGAAGTATTTAGTAATTTGATCACCTTCTTTGTTCCATTTGAGCCACACTTATAGAATTGATAAATGAGCCTCACTTCGAGATGGTTAAATACATCACACGAAAAAATCTAAATACTTACATAGGCCTCACAAACACAAAAACGAGGAACATTGTTTGAGGGCTAAACATGTGACAGTCCTTCAAATGTTATCCAAATAGGAACAATAGAGGGCTCAACTTCTGGGGTGAAGAGAGGGTGCCATTTAAGAACCCGCATGTAAGAACCATTAATGAACCAAGTACTGTTAAGCCAACAGCGAAGATAATCTTCTTCCAAGGAGAACCAAATAATGACATGCTTATGAGATTGAGGTAACCCATCGTGAAGCACCCTTTGAAACCAATTGTGTGCAAGCTCTTCCTCAATGTGTCCATGTTTGGTTGACCCCTAGGAAAATTTCCCACGAGTGTGTAGCGAAATGGAGCTGGCAATTTTTTGACTTCTTCTTCGGAGAAGATGGCCGGCTCACCCTTATAAGATTGGACCTTCTTCAGTGGCTGGACTAGTTTTTGTTCTTGAGAAACCGAGCCTTGCTTGCCCTACAATAAGAGCATTATACAATAGGTTTGCGCGGACACCACCATAATTTCTTCGGTCCGCATGAAAAAATCAAGTCCAATTATAATTAATAGTCATTCTACTCTTTTATTTCAACCTAACCCAGATAGCCTTCAGTAATTGAATCTTGTCAAGTCAATTAACAATTGTTTGAGACCTTTTCTTACCTAACGAACCAATTCGAGTCTCTCTGCATGGAATTCAAGTTTTCAACCAGAAATACTCGATGAATTATTTAAAGATTCGCCTCCTAGTTCTAGTATCTGGAATAATTAGCCAAATAATTTAACACTGGCCTATATAGAGGTTCTGAAGCCTTATCCCCTCAGTGAATCAAACCAAAACTAACATTAAATACTCATTAGATTTGTCTATTTATGATAATTATTAGCTGATTACTATAATTGTGCGATCGACCTTTAATTTTGAATCAGCCCATGAACAATTGCATCTGTCACACCTAAACCTTGGTTAATTTAGCAATTCATGGCATGCGAAAAAGAAAACAAATTCATTAAATTGCTTTTAGACATGATAAATTGACAAAATAAAATTTTAATTTTAATTATAAATAAATAAACAGAAGACACGTTACTGGAATTGAAAACATTGCAAAAGAACTTGAATTAAGATACTTGAATGATCTGAATGTCGTAAAATTAAACTATGGAAATGAAGAATAAGTAGACCCTAGAGTATGAAAAAAAAGTCAAAAATCCTTAGCCAAAAGACTAAAAATAAAATCTGAGAATTGCTCCCTTCTCAATCGTATACATACGTTCCCAATTTTTAAAAATCGCAAAACGGCCAAGGCTCAAAACGAGCCACCCGCAGACTGCAAGTGATTTAGCCTTGCTATCTAGCAGTATACAGCTCACTTGCTTCTACGAGTAATTTTCTCGATTTAGCCACAATCTGTGGAACCTCTTCTGTTTTAGCGGTTGCTTGCATATAATCTAACCACAGACTATGGATGGTCTTCTTTAGTAGTTCTTAGCTTCTTCACTTCTTCACTTTAGCTCCGCAATCATTTGTAACCCTTTTACCTTTCATTTCAACTGCACAAAGCACAAAACAAAGTGAATAGATAAATATGCAAATAAAACACAGATTTAACCAAAAAATTGACTTAAAACCACACAACCAACTATGAACACCCTAAACATAATTTTATTCCTCTAAAAACACAACAAATGGGACTAAATACACCAAAACACAAAAAAAAAAAAAAACATAAAACAACTCTAAATTTAAAGATCAACTTCCCCAAACTTAGTATCCAGTTTACTAGTCTCGAGCAAAATCAATTAGACACAACCCACACAAAACAAAATAGGAATGACAATACTAAAATTGAATTGACCCTAATTGACTCATCAACCTAGTCCACATCCAACGAATCCACATTAAATCATGTTCCATTTTTACTCACACTAAAAGTCCATCCAAATAAATATCAAATATGCTTTCTCAGAAATAAATGCAACTCCCATTTATCAATGTGTGCCACATCACTTGGCAAATTTTTCCTACCAACAATGAATTCAAAAGATGTATAAAATTGAACCTTTATAATCATAAAAAAGGTAGAGGAGGATCAATAGACCATACAATGAAAGCACACAAATGTCACACAAAGCGCATTATGGTACCCTTGTAATTGAATAACGCAAAAATGATGATATAACCGTCCATATTTCCTTTATGACCATCTTCTATTTGGCTCTTTATTCTATTTTTTTCTAGGCTAGCAAGAAACATTTTCAGAAAACCCACCTTAAGATTCTATTGTCTATCTGATCGTTTCTTACCATGCTTACATATTTTACATAAAGCAAGCCATTTTTTTTTTCTTTTTCTTTTTCTTTCACAGTTCATTTGAGCATTTAGAGCACTTAATAAACTACCCACGAAAAAATGTGTTGTACCAACATAAATCAATTAAACAACCACAATATAAACTAACAATTTGCCATGAATTGAATAGAAATGAAAATACGAAGGCCTACGTCATATCCTACTCTATCCCAATCAACAAGAATCAATTCCAACAACTTCACATAAGCATGGGTATCACAATAAATTACATGACTCCACTCTAATAATAGTAAGTTCAAGAATTTATACCCAAGAAAATACATTTGACAAAAATGAGAACTTCCACCCATTTTAGCAAAAATGTGAAACATAAGTCATGTGGACTATTAACTCTAGGTTTTCATATCATTGACAACTAGAAAACAATCCTATTATTAATATATCATTCCATTAACACATCACATAACAAATTTAATTCACATACTATAATAAAATGAAGTCATTTTTAGAGAGCATACTAAAAATTTACTTCGCATGTAAAATGAACTCATTTTTTAGAAAGCAATTAAAAGGGAAAAATAAGTTAAAGAAGAATTTAACTAATCTAGACTACTAATTATCACTAAGAAATCATAATTAATGAAAGCCCATAAACTATTCTATGAAAGCATGTAAAAAGAAAGCACTTTTAGAAAGAAATTAACTAGCCTAAACCACAAATTAACATTAAGAAAGCACAAGTAAGGAAAACCCATTAACTAGTCTACCAATTAAACTAGGAAAGCAAGTAAAGAAAGCAATTACATGAAAAGCCCATGAACTAATCTATCCTAATAATCCAATCAAAACTATGAATTACCACTAAGGAAACATAATTGAAGAAAACCCATAAACTAATCTAACAACTACACAAAGAAATCATGAAAGAGAGCAAATATATGAAAGTAATTAAGCTAATTAAACTAAGGAAATGTGAAATTAAAGTTTAACTAGTAAAAGAGTTTTAACATAAACAAGGAACTTACCACTAAAAAGCTTCAATCTTTAGCTAGGAAATTGTGATTACAAGAAAGAGAAATCCTACTCTAATCTAGTCTAAGAAAACCCTCCCCAAATGGGGAGGAAAAAGGAAGAAAATTACTCTCTAATCTATCCTACTTCTACTTGCTTTCTAATGGGTCTTCTATCCCTCAAATGATGCTTAAAAGGGGTATAAATAGTGCTAAGTTTGTGGGGGTAATAGTGCTGCAAAAATCAGCCCCGAACAAAATCATTTTTGCTCCAGCCATCTCCAGATCACGATCTGGAATTTGAGATCGCGATATGGACTGAAATTTCTGAAATGTACCACTTCATAGTTTTGCGTCAAAAATCTTCATCCGACGTCCGATTGATGCGCCATTTTTTTTCATGCGACCCTAACACATAGGAGAATATTATTATCTATAATAAACGATTAAAATAGTACCTCAATATATAAATAAAATTCTCACAAACTATAACCCAAAAAAGAATGACAAACAAAGAGGAACGAAAACTTAACTCCCAACAAAGTTAAGTCAAAGACACGACACAACTCTATACACAAGAACTAAATAAATTATGCTAATTAAGACCTAAAGAAGTACTAAAATACTTAATAAACACATATTATCACATTCTCTAATTTAATTAGGGTTACTTGACTAGGGTTTGTGTAAATAACTCTCCTCCTACTCTCTAACTTTTCTCTCACTAAAACACAGCAACCATTGTCATCTATCAAACTCGGCTATGGAAAAAGGGGAAACCCTTCGGCCCTTGGCTGATCAACCAGAAAAATCATTTGCTAATGTACTCAAGGGCGTTCATCAATCCCTAACACCAATACATCACTCAAATCAGCCGTTGAAAACGGTCCATTCTAACAAATATGAACCAGCCATTTTTTTCACCGAGGATGAAGTCCAGAAGCTCGCTGCTTCCTTTTGTTTCACTCTGGTGGGGAATTTTCCACGAGGCAAACCCAGCCAAAACATGGAAATCATGAGAAAGAGTTTCCAAACAATTGGATTCAAAGGTGAATTTTCAGTTGGCTTCCTAAACTACAAACATGTACTTATTCGGTTTGCCTGAAGGATGACTACCTTCGTTGTTGGCTCAAGAACACGTGGTTCATCAATGGCTTCTACATGCGTGCTCTTAAATCGCATCCATTATTTAACCCGGAAATAGAACCTTCCATACTGCCCATCTGGATAACTTTTGAAGGGCTGCTAGCACCATTTTTCACAAAACAAGCTGTCTTCAACCTTGCACAAGCAGTTGGAAACCCCTTAAAACTTGATATGGCAACAGAGAATTTCACTCGTCTAAACACGGCTAAGGTCTGCGTAGAAGTCGACTTACTAGCCGACCTTCTCTCCAGAGTTTGGATAGGAGTGGGAAACAAAGGCCAATGATAGAAGATTAGCTATGACGACATCCCTCATTACTGCACCACATGTCACAAGATTGGCCAAAGCCCGACAGATTGTACTTGCGGCCAAACAATCCGAAAAATCCACTTGGCTCCCATCAATGCACCACCCAAAAAGAATGAAGCATGACAGCCCATTAAAAGGAATGAGGCTGGCCCTTTTGGGGTAGCTCATGGAAAATCACAGGCAAATGACCATATGGATCATGTTGACGGCACAAATAGCCTAGAACTTTTAGTTAACCAACGGGACACACAGCCTAAGGTGGTTGAGCAGCCACGACTAGAGGAGCAATGCATGGAGAACGCCCAGACGAGCCATTGGCAAATCAAGCAACATGTGACTGATCTAGCATATTCCAGAATTTACAACAAGTAATTCTGTGGCTGTAGCACAACACCAAAGGCAAGAACCTTCTAAAATTTTGGCAAGAAATGGGGTGGTAATCCCCAACCCGATGGCGGGAAAATCTTCTCATCAAGAACATGAAATTTCTGAAATGGGATAGTGACCACCAATCCTGTGGCGGAGCCACCACTTCCTCAGCTCTCTCGAGCGAATGAACCACCCCCAACAACTAAGGAGATTCAAATTTTAAATTCCCCAACTGATGGCGTGGTTACAACCCCTTCCACAATGGATGCAATTCAAAATTCTAACCCTTTGGATAAGGGGCTGACCAATTCAATTTGCACAGCACCAAATCTGGAGCTATCACAATCACAACAAACTGATTTGACCCACTCCGAGGAGCAACCAACTACCTCAAAGAAGCCACACGACCAGTCCATACCCGTTACTACCAAAGATGACTCAGCTCTCGCCGCTGTCCTACTAATGGAGGTACTCCCTTGCTGCTTTTCGGACATGGACATTCCAAGAGCTACAGCAGCCTCTACGGTTCAACTTTTTGAGGAATTGGGTAATCCTTCTGATAAAATATCTGTCCCAAAGAAAAAGCCAAATCGAATATACCTACACCATGCCCCGGATGAAGACGAGATTGTCCAAGCCGCTCTCTCCCTTCCTCAATTAATATGGAGCGTTTCTTGGTATGGAACATTCGGGGGATCAATGAATAAGCCCTCAATTTGAAGAATTAAGACGTTGAAGAAAGAGTATAAATTAAACATTCTTGCTGTGTTAGAACCAATGTTAGCCAACGAAAGAATCCTTTTCTTTCCACAAAGCCTAGGGTTCGATAGCTGCTTAGCTAATCCCAATGGAAAGATTTGGCTCTTTTGGAATAAAGGTATTGCCGTTACAACACGGGAAAATTTAGCCCAACTCATTCACATTTCTATCTCATCTGGCCGACTCCCACAGGACATTCTAGTCACTATCATTTATGCCAAGAGTGCCAAACATGAAAGAAGCAGCTTATGGCATAAGCTCCATGCTGTGCAATCCTCGACTCCATGGCTGGTTGGGGGTGATTTCAACGTCATTTCCACTTTAGATGAGTATAAAGATTCTTCATCCTTGGATCTTGGAGCCATGAAGGACTTTAATGATTGTCTCCTTGACTGCGGCCGACATCCTTATCAAGGATGCAAATTCACTTGGCGAGGGAACAGGTGTTAGGGCAACTTAGTACGGAAGAGGCTCGATTGTTATGTTTGCCACCATGCATTCCTCTCAACCTTCTAACAACTAATGGTAGACCACTTGCCTAAAACATGTTCGGACCACTCTCCACTCCTCCTCAAAATGTCAAATGGAATAACGTCAGGACCTAAACAATTTCGGTTCTTAAATGCATGGACTAACCATACTCACTGGACAAAGGTTGTACAAAGTAATTGGCATTTACCTTGCTCAGATAGCCTACTTGGAATTCTTGCCTCCAAATTCAAAAGACTAAAGGCGAAATTACGCAATTGGAGTCGCACCATATTTGGAAACATTTTTGACAAGGTGAAAAATGCTAAGATAAATGTTAAACAATGTGAGGCTATTTGCTTGCAACAGCCATCACAACCCAATCAACTTTCTCTTGCCCAAGCACAAGCCATGCAAGCTAAAACAAGGAGACCAAAACTCAAAATTCTTCCAGTCATCACTCCTTACAAAGAGACACAAGCTTGAACATTATGAAACTAAAGGTGCAAGGGAATTGGACTGATGATAGGCTACTTATTGAAGATGAGGGAGTAAATTACTTTAAGGAGCTTTTAACAGCTTCAAATGATTCGGCCATTAATCATGCCTTTTTAACTACCATTACGCAAGTAATCACACAAGAAGAGAATGAAGCATTGCTTGCTGAGCCATCCTTTCACGAGCTTCAGGAGGCAAGCTTTGGTCTCAACCCACGTGGAGCTACTGGCATTGATGGTTTCAATGGAGTGTTCTTTACTACTAGTTGGGAGATCATACAAGCGGATCTCCATAAGGCAGTGAAAGCTTTTTTCCAAGGCGAGGTACTACCCAGAACTTTCACAAGCACACTCATAGCATTGATCCCTAAAACTCTGAACCCCTCATCTCATCTTTTGATAATTTTAGACCTATTAGTCTTTGTACATTTTTTAATAAAATCTGTACTAAAATATTGGCTATTAGGTTAGCTTTAGTTCTACCCAAGATTATTTCAGATCAAGAGCAAGTAGCCTATGTACAAGAGAGAGACATTACTGACAACATATTGTTGGTGCAAGAGATTATTCAGTTCCTAAATCGGAAAACAAGAGATAGCAACATTATTTTCAAGCTTGATTTAGCAAAGGCCTTTGACCGGCTCTCTTGGCCTTTTCTCTATGCCGTCATGATGAAGCTTGGATTCAGTGAAAAGTGGAATGTCATCCTAAAGAACGTTGTAAAAAATTGATGGTTTTTCGTTCTTATTAATGGCTCCCCGAAAGGCTTTTTCAAGTCCACTAGGGGTGTTCGCCAAGGTGACCCCTTATCACCTCTTCTTTTCATAATCACAATGGAGAATTTTGCACGAGGTTTGCGAGCACAATTCTGTCGGGGAATATCTCGGATTACTCATTGCCAAGAAAGTGTCCACCAATCACTTATCTTGCGTTCGCGGACGACATAGTCATTTTCACTAAAGGAGAGGCCAGATCAGTCAAGAATCTGATGGAGTTCCTCGACCAGTTTGAGTCTTCCTCTGGGCAGCTTATTAACAAGTCAAAAAGCTCTTTTTACAAGGCCAACAATGCTATACTATCTAGGATCAGAATGGTTCAATTCCGAATAGGTTTTGTGAAATGTCCCCTCCCTTTCACATATCTTGGCTGCCCCATCCAAAAGGTGAAGAAAAGAAGGTCACTCTTTTAGCCCATGATTGAGAAAATTACCTCTAAAATTGCTAGGTGGCAAATGAAATTCCTCTCTCTTGGGGGTAAGCTAATCCTGATCAAGCATGTTTCAAGTAGCATTCCAATATACCTTTTCACGGTACTCTAGCCTCCAAAACCTGTAATTAAGGACTTGGAGTGCCAATTCGCAAACTTCTTTTGGGGCAATTCGGACTGGGGAAGCAAGTACCATTGGGCATCATGGAAGGCATTATGTAAGCCAACAACTGCCAATGGCCTTGGAATCATGTCCCTCTCATATTTGGCCAAGGGTTTTGGCATTAAACTATGGTGGAAATTTCGAATAATAGGGGAATTCTTTATGGTGCATTTTCATGTGTGCTAGATATTGTTATTCCCACCCTTGTTTAATAAATGAAAGGCACAGTGACTCATATATGGGGAAGTGCATGCTTAAAAGCCATGAGAAATTAGAAAAAGACCTTTTGTTCTTGTTACGTAATGGACAAGTCTCCTTTTGGTATGACACTTGGCTGCCTCAAGGACCTTTGTTCCACGAGGTCAGTCAAGTGTTTGAGCTAACCCTTACAATTGCTGAATTGTGGAGTACAAATGACTAGAATCTTGCAATTTTAAACGCACATTATTCATCCCTTGAGATAGAAAGACTAGAGCAACTTCTTTGTGGGACCTTTCCAAGTTAGCAATGACTCGGATGAGCTGGTATGGACTCTCTCACCTAATGGCAAGTTTTTAGTCTCCTCTACCCTTCCTTCACACATTTCTATGCTCTCTCGAAGAATGATTTGGGACAGTAAACTCCAAATTGAAATCTCCATCTTCATGTGGCGCTAGACAATTCCTGAATAGGAAACTCCCACTTGATGATATCATAACTACCTTTGGGGTTTCCTTGGCTTCAAAATGTACCTTTTGTCACCATCAAGAAACATTGGATAATCTTTTTGCAAGTTGTGATATCACCAACCAAGTCTGGACATACTTTGAATCTTGGCATGAAGTTCACTTTTCCCCGGCATCTACTGCACTAGGAAAACATAATTCGTGGTGGTGGTACGATCCTCCTACAGCAACCCTTGCAGCTGTTCAGAAACTTATACCATCTTTGGTATGTTGGTTTGTATGGAAAGCATGTAATTTGACTATTTTTGAAGACCTTTCCGTCACACCTCAGCAAACCATAACAAACATTTCTCCCATTTGCGAAGCATCTCCAGAACTCATCCTTTTTATAGAGCTGGACTAGAGGATGACAGCCTCTTAACTCATCAAATCTACCGTCAAATTCTCACCAGACACCCGAGGAAAGCTTTGGCAGTCAAATGGAACCCTCTCCCGCACGGAGAGCTTGGATTGCAAAACTCAACGTTGATGGAGCCTCAAAAGGAAATCTAGGACTTGCATCTGAGGGTGGAGGCATTCGAGATCATCAAGGACACCTTGTCAAGGCTTTCAGCAACACTTACAACCTTCAAACCAATTTTCAAGCTGAAGCATTTGCCATAGTGGATGGACTTAAACTTTATGAGAAGTTGCAGCTCATGGATGTACAAGTGGAGGTCGACTCCCTAACCTTAGTGAACATCATTAAAGGCCAATCACAACCAACCTGGAGCATTGCTCAACAATGGAAATTCATTAAAGCCTTTATTTCAGATAGGAACTTTACTTTTTCTCATATTTTTAAAGAAGCTAATAAAGTAGCGGATAGGCTTGCAAACGAGGGTATTATTCATTCTTCTTATTTAGAGTATAACCAAGACACAATACGTAAATCTCTTAGAGGATTGCTGCGCTTGGATGCTCAAAGTTGCCCTTACATAAGGCATTGTAAATCATGATTTGTTAAATAGACCAATTTTCACCCACGGGTGTTTGCTCAAAAAAAAAAAAAAAACATATTCTCTAGGTCAAATATGGTTGTTAATGAGCATGTTGATGACAATATATGACTTATTGTGATTTGTGAATGATGTACATGATTTATTGGTTGAACTTGGACAAGGTTTTATCTTTTGATTATGGATATTCTAGTTGTTGATACACTTTATGTGCTAAATATTGAGCTTGTTTTGAGGAAATCATATGAATGCTTGATTTGGATTGAGAGTAGTCTTTGTGATTGAATATCTTTTTCAAGCCGATTATGTGTGAAGCTAAGTTTGGGGGGATGAGTTGGGCAATTAGATAACCTTTTCGTTGTGTTAAACCTTGTTACCCTTATATGTGCTTTTCTTTTTCTTTAATTGTTTGAATCCCGTGAAGCCCTGAGGACCCTTCCTTAGTATAATCATAATTGGTTGTTGAAGAAAAATTAATTTTTCCAATAAATCATTTGCCAATAACACAACACAACTAAACCAAGAGAGAGGAATTAAGCACAAGGCAACAAGCCTTTATTACCAACGAGGTATTTAAACTAAAGCAAGTTAAGAAAGCATAATAAAGAAAAATGAATGAACTAGTCCCTCAACACCAAGGAAGCTTCCCAAGGATATTGTAATCGTTGGTGAATTTGCACCAATGCTTAGGTCCTCCGAAGTTCCCAAGGAAATGAACTTCGACATATGTAGGCTGTGCCTCCCTAATCCCCTCTAAAATGTATCCTTCTTCTTCCACTCCTCCTAGAGCAGGCTCTTTCTCCATGAACACCTCGAATAGAACCGGGACAAATGCACGCGCATGCAAAGGGAAAATTGGTAATTCCTCTACATAAGCGTTGAGTGTCTCGATTGTTGTAACTTCAACTTTATGAGAGAACTGGTTTCTTGCAACACATTTTCAATTTGTTCTTCTTGAACCAGTTCTTCATCCATTGGTAGAGGTGCTGGAATACATTGTTCTTCACCATTTGCTATTCCTTGAATCTCGGCAATGTCCTGTTGGTCTTGTAACCGATTGTTGGATGTGGCTTGCTCTTCATAGAGTCTATCTATTTCTTCTTGAAATTGAGCAAGTTTTTCTCGTTCTTTGGCCGTAATTTATCGAAATTGAGCCCTTTCGTCTAGAAGTTGGGCTATTTCTTCTGGAAATTCTTGAATTTGCATCCACTTGTCCATCCTTCTTACAGATCTTCACTTTCTTGAGTTGTTTGGTGAAGGAAATATGACTCCATTTGATCATATTAAGGCTCTTGTGATGGAAAGAAAGAGTTGGAATTTTCTTGATAACTCTCATAAGGATAAGGGAAAAGAGAGTAACCATAACAAGAATTATGCTCGTTGGGCATACCTCCATTACCATAAAAATGGTAATCTCCTTGGTATGAATCATTCCAATTAGGTCCTTGCATGTTCTTGAACAGTCAACAACACAAATAAAAACAAGAAAATGATTTAAAACAACAAAAATAAGAAAATTAGGAAAGTTTAGACTACTAGTGCATAGTCTAAACCATCCATCACAAAGAAAAGCTTTTTGAATTTTCAAAAATAAGAACACAACTACAAAATGAAAATATTTTTACTTTTTCAAAAGGGTGAAACAACTATACAAGAAAACAAAAGGATTCAATCTAGTCCTCCCACCAAATTATATCGATATTACTGAAATCCCCGGCAACGGCGCCAAAAACTTGGTGCTTTACACACCTAGTTATAAATTTATAAAACACCTAAATCCTACTACTAACTAGGTGGCATCCCGCAAGTATATGGTTGTCAACTAATAGCAAAGGAAAGTAGCGATCGTATCCACAAGGATCGGTCGATAATTTTAGGTTATTTGGTTAGATTACAAGTTAAAGCGATTGATTAAAAGAAGAGATTTAACTAAAACTAGAACTAAAGAACTAAGAAAGCAATTTAAAGACTATCTATTGCATTACAGTAAAGACTAACACTGAGAAAGCATGGTTAAGAAAGCAAGTAAAATGGAAG
This sequence comes from Cinchona pubescens, assembly GCA_025175665.1. Lineage (NCBI taxonomy): Eukaryota > Viridiplantae > Streptophyta > Magnoliopsida > Gentianales > Rubiaceae > Cinchona > Cinchona pubescens. The sequence continues at coordinate 2,236,845 of JANKKI010000070.1, read as the reverse complement.
CACGTAAAATCCTGAAGTCATTTTTTAGAAAGCAATTAAAAGGGAAAATAAGTTAAAGAAGAATTTAACTAATCTAGACTACTAATTACCACTAAGAAATCATAATTAATGAAAGCCCATAAACTATTCTATGAAAGCATGTAAAAAGAAAGCACTTTCAGAAAGCAATTAACTAGCCTAAACTACAAATTAACATTAAGAAAGCACAATTAAGGAAAACCCATTAACTAATCTACCAATTAAACTAGGAAAGCAAGTAAAGAAAGCAATTACATGAAAAGCCCATGAACTAATCTATCCTAATAAACCAATCCAAACTATGAATTACCACTAAGGAAGCATAATTTTTAGAAAACCAATTAATTTTAAGTCGGGTTTTATTACTATAAAACCCTTAATTCCAAAGTGCGTTATCCGGTATAGGTCCTAACATTAGGACCGTCCCCTTCATTCTATGTTGACCCTGGCTCGAGAAAAATTTGGGGGGGGTCATTTGGGTTTCGGATATGGATTTCCACAATAAGGAATGCAAATCCTTCTGATATCGTTTGAGAACATAAATTCTTGGGAGGAAAGTTGACTTATTCTTATGAGATGGCTGGGCATTCCTCTTCCAGCGTCTTTCTCACGGCGGGAAAAAGAAAGAAGAGAAGAAAGGAAATTTTTTTTCTAATCTAACAATTACGCTAAGAAATCATGAAAGAGAGCAAATTATGAAAGTAATTAAACTAAGGAAATATGAAATTAAAGTGTAACTAAAAGAGTTTTAACATAAACAAGGAACTTACCACTAAAAAGCTTCAATCTTTAGTTGGGAAATTGTGATTACAAGAAAGAGAAATCCTACTCTAATCTAATCTAAGAAAACCCTCCCCAAATGGGGAGGAAAAAGGAAGAGAATTACTCTCTAATCTATCCTACTTCTACTTGCTTTCTAATGGGTCATCGATGCCTTAAATGATGTTTAAAAGGGGTATAAATAGTTCTAGGGTCGTGGGGTAATAGTGAACCAAAAACCAGCCCCAAACACTCTTGATCAAAGTCATTTTTGCTCCAACCGTCTCCTGATCGTGATCTGGAATTTGAGATCACGATATGGACTGAAACTTCTGAAATGCAGCACTTCATAGTTTTTCTTCGAAAATCTTCATCTAACGTCCGATTGATGCGCCATTTTTTTTCATGCGACCCTAATACATAGGAGAATATTATTATCTATAATAAATACTTAAAATAATACCTAAATATATAAATAAAATTCCCACAAAATAGCCCAAAAATGTATGACAAACAAAGAAGAACGAAAACTTAACTCTCAACAAAGTTAAGTCAAAAACACGACACAACTCTATACACAAGAACCAAATAAAATATGCTAATTAAGACCTAAATAAGCACTAAAATACTTAATAAACACATATTACCACATTCTAATGCATGAATGCAAAATAGACAAAAACACACACGAAAACACTAAAAATGCTTGAAATTAGTTGCCAAACCTCCATGTTTAGGGTACATATAACTCTAGTTTTCTAGTACCAAACTTCCATACCGCGGTGTAGGATTCCACAATTCAACTCTCACCACTATGATTGCCAGCTGATGGGAGACCCTGGATAACTTTATCTGCACACTGCAGTGATGAAATCTAAGAAGGAAATCTCATTACCACAGTCTGGGAGAAGATTCTATAGAAATAAAATGTGCTACTTTTGGAATGGTTGCAAAAATTTCAAATTACCCGTGAATGTACTCCGAAAACACATAGTCTAGGGTGTAGTTCTTTTGGTTGTAGCTAGTTTAGATAAGGTAGCCTTAGAAGTAGAAGAACTTTGCCATATTTAGTAATATTTGTAGCATTTACTCTTCTTCTGTAGTTTACAACATTTTAATCCTCAAAATTACTCTCTTTATATAATCCAAGATTAAAACTTCCTTAACAATTGTTGCTGGCCTTTCTATTGCCATTCATTTTGTACAATTATATCTTGTTTAATGGTTATTTATATTTCTTGCATTATGCCTAGTATGCCAATGTTAATGCCTTATTTATAGTTCTTACCTTAGTAGTAGCTATAGATTGTCTTTATATTTCTTTATTTTGTACTACCTTATGCATGCGTAGCTATACTACTAGGGGATTGGGCTATGAAAATGTGAACTTACACATGTGAGGGTTATTCCAAGTGTATAGACTAGTAAATGGAGGATATTAGACTTGTAGTTTATGTTTTACAATGTTGGCGAGGAGGAAAAGTACCATATTTGAGCCATGTTTGTGTGGTTAACACAACATACAAGCGTTGAGTGTTAATCCATAGACTACACTGTTACATGGTTTGGTCGGTTAGTATTCAGGCCAAGATGCTAACTTCCCTAATTATTTCCTTAAACTCCATTAGTATAATACACTAGAACCATGAGCCTAGCCAAGGAATTGGTTCATAGTCACAACAGTCTTACTTACCTAATTTGAATAATTTCATCCTATAGGCCGGAAAGAAAAAGATATGGTATTTTCTCAGTAAATCTGTTAATATCTAATTGTATAATAGAGAAGTTTTGGCTAAATCTTGATTTTTGAAAATGATGATTACTTCAGCACTTAATTCTTTATTGAGTAATTCCATGCCAACCGAATAAGGAGGAGCCGATCCCTTTAAGGGACTTTGCTATGCCAACTTTGAATAGACTTCGGTCGAGCATTATCAGGCTACCAATCCAGGTGAATAACTTTGAGCCGAAGGCACAAATAATCCAAATCGTTCAAACATCGACTGTGTTCGGTGAAGCACCAAACAATTACTCAAATGTGAACATATTCAATTTTCTTGAAATATTTGACACATTTCGTCATAATGGAATATCTGATGATACAACTAGACTTTGGATTTTTGCATTCACTCTCAATGACAAAGCCAAAGCTTGATTGATATCACAGCCCCCAAGATCTATTATTGCTTAGAACGGTTTAGCACAAAAGTTTCTGAGTAAATTTTTTTCCACTAGCTAAGAGGCAAGGCTCAGAAATGATATTACATCCCTTGTGCCAAATTTAGACATAGAAATACTTCATTAAACTTGGGAGAGATTAAAGATCTCTTGAGAAGATGTCTACACCATGGATTACCTGTGGGGATACAGATTTAAACGTTTTACTATAGACTCATCTCAACCACTCAAAATACAGTAGACATGGCAAGTAATGGTGCATTCATGTATAAAATGCCTGAAGTAGCATATGACTTGTTAGAGAAGATGGCATGTAATTTTTATCAAAGTTCAAATATTACTTCTAGAGGGATAGGAGTTTAAGAACTGAAGACAATGAATGCAAATGAAAGCACTGAAGGCTTGAACACTATCATTGGAAAACCAACTAGCAATTCTTAGAAAACAAGTTGCAGGTAGGAACTCAAATTCTGTCAATTCAGTTAATTCTAATGAGTTTTCTTGTGATCTATATGCAGGTAATCAATCTACTAATGGATGTTATGTAATTGGAAGTGGAGTTATGCCTAAACAAATCAACTGTATATCCAATCAGCCAAGGGTGCAAACAGTTTTACAATCTTTACTCTAATACCTATAATCAAGGATAGAGAAATCCTTTAAATTTGTCATTGAGAAATTCATACAAACAGCCTCAACCACCTCATCAATCAAAGGAGGATCCAATTACAAAGCTTAAGGATAAAACAAGGGTAATGAGTATTGCTCTGGAAAATCACTCAGCATTTATTTTGAAATTGGAGAATCGGATGGGACAATTGGAAAACCCTATGAGCAATAGACCTCAAGTTTCTCTTCCAAGTGACATTGAGGTAAATCTGCATAGCGAATGGAAGGACCAATGCAAAGTGCTTACTCTTCGAAGTGGAAAAGAATTGATGACCAAGAACCAATTGATAAAAGCAAAGAAGTCTAACAAACAGGTAACGAATGAAGAAGAAGAACAGGGGGGAATTAAGAAACCTAGTGATTATCAAGTCAAGCCTCTTTTCCCTTCAGTACCTTATCACCAGCACCTCAATAATACAACCCGGATGGTCAATTTCAAAAGTTTTTCAAAGTCAATTTTTAAGAAATTGCATATTAACATTCCTTTTGTAGAGGTATTAGAACAAATGCCTAGTTATGTAAAGTTTATGAAGGATGTGTTATCTAGAAAAAAAAAGGATCACAGACTTTGAAACAATAGCCTTGATGGAGGAGTGCAATGCAGTTCTTCAACAAATGTTACTACCAAAGCTTAAGGATCTTGGGAGTTTCACCATCCCATGCAAAATTGGCTTGCAATTTATAGGTAAGGCCTTATATGATTTCGAAGCATGTATTAATTTAATGCCTTTATCTATTTTAGGCAAACTTGGGCTAGGAAAAGCAATTCCAGCTAATATTACACTCCAACTAGCCGACAGAATCCTGGCTCATCCACGAGGCATTATTGAGGATGTCTTGGTAAAGGTTGACAAGTTTATTTTTCTTGCTAATTTTATATTTCTTGATTTTGAAGAGGATGAAAATATTCCTACCATTCTTGGTAGACTTTCTTAGCGACATGTAGGACCCTCATTGACATGTGCAGAAAGGTGAAATCACTATGAGAGTAAACAATGAAGAGCTAAAATTTAACGTTTTTAATATTTTGAAATGGTTTCACCAAACTGAAGAATATTTTGTAGCTAAAATCATGCAAAGGGATGATAAGATTTTGTTTCTTAACAAAGAAATCCAGATGGTGATAATGGAGACAAAGATTCTAAGGAGTCTAGTGAGAAGTTGGAAGACAAAGAAATTAAAGATCTTATGCTATTGTATTTTAGTTTGTAACTTTATGTTTGAAATCCGCGTTCCTCTCTATAAATAGAACCCATTGTAATAAGGGAAAGACAAAGTGGTTTGCAGTGTGAAACAATATTGTAAAATTCAAAGGTGTGAATAAAATATGGCTTTTTAAACTCCTCTTCTTTCTCTAAGTATCAACATAGCTTAATAACTATGCAATGATCCTTCTTGATTCCTTGACTTAAATTTTATTATATTTCATTTATATGTATATGTTGGATAAAGTGCAGGGCTCATTACCTCCATGCCTAGAGGATGGCAATTTAAAGCCTAGCTTACCTTCTGATATATACATATATTTGCATTTATCTTAAAAGTTTAAGTCTCATTTATTAATTTGCTATCAGAGCCATATTATTAAGTTATTGCTTGATATGAGGAGAAAGACCCTTATTCATCATGAGTGATTTAAGTATTTCAACTTCATCCTTGTTTAAAAAATCCATTTCTGATAAAGTAGATTATCTAAATGAAGTTTCTATAGTCCCTAAAAATCAGAACTCTGGTTCTATTATCCCTATTACTCTCCCACTTGTAAATCCTTATTTAGCGTTTACTAGATCTCAGTATTCTCCTATTTCTAAATATATTTGGTCTCTTATATCTGCTAAAAAATAAAATGTAAAAGAATATATTCAGTCTTCTAGACTTGATCAACATGATATTCCAGCCACCTCATCAGAACATCTTGTTACTCTATATCTTCTTGAGGATTTCCCTAGACAATGGAGAGCTCAATGTTGTACTCACATCCATTTTGGAGCAATCAAACTTGCTCTAACTTTTCATGAAAGAAAAGGTCTACCAGTAGTGGCTAGAATTGCCTTGGTAGACACCAGATTCAGGAAATATCGACATGCCTGCATAGCAACTGTTGAAACTACAATAAATGCAGAATAGTGTTTGTCACATTATTTCCAATTTTTAACATGTCACTACAAATCCTTATCTTCTCTCAGCTTTGAAAGTCCAGCTTCAAATTCAAGGAGCTGAGCAAATTCAAGATGCACTTGCTGCAACACTTCACTACCAGATGGTTTACAGAGCTAAAAACCATGCTTTTGATCTATCAATTCCTGTCGGTGATGATGCCCTCTTCATCAAAATAGAAGAAGGACAATCTGCTACCTGTACACATATTCCCAGGCAGATTCCAAGAAATGAACTTGTAAAGCTGCTTCCAGACACATGGATCATAAATTATGAAAAATTACTTGAAGCAGTTCCTAGACCACTTGAATCTTCTGAAACCTTGATCTTCATCATGCAGTCCAGGCAGGATAAAACAGTCTCTATTCAGTTCAACCATTCCCATCTCAAAAAATCTCAGTCTTTGAGATTTGCCAGCCAAAGCAACATCGCTTCCATCTCTAGGCCTTTTTTTTCCATAATGGAAATATGAGTTCAAGATCCTTCAACATTAAATCAAGAAGACCATGGACATGAAAGATGTGTCCTAGAAGATATCACTAAGAGTTTCAAAGAAAATGGCCAGGCACTCTATTTTTTTACAAATCCTTTTAGTGGACATTGTTATTTTCATGTCTGCTACTGTGATGAATGCCAAGACAAAGAATGGGAAGCAGATGATGAGTTGAGTTTTTCGAAAAAAACTCTCTAAACTCTCTTCCTTTTCTCTAAACTCCCTCTCCTTCCATAATTCTTCTTGAATCTCAGCCATGGCTGGAGGGCAACCTAAATCCTTTGCGCAAGCTCTACTCAATGGCAGACCAGACAAATAAACAGAACAACCCTTTCAAAGCTTCAATGCCACAAGAGATAAAACCGGTTGTCTTCTTCTCCGAGGAGGAAATTGAAATGTTGGCAGCCCCGTTCGAATTCATAGTGGTAGGATACTTCCCGAGAGGCAAACCAAATATGGAATCGTTGCGTAAAAGTTTTCACACTGTTGGTTTCAAAGGAGACTTTACAATCGGTTACATTGACTACAATCAAGTTATGATTCGATTTGCATTGGAAGAGGATTATCTAAGGTTCTGGCTTAAAACCACATGGTTCCTCAATGGCTTCTATATGCGTGTCCTCAAATGGCAACTCCTCTTTACGTCGGAAATAGAGTCATCAATTGTACCTACTTGGATTACTTTGGAGGGTCTTCCAGCCGTGTTTTTCAATAAACACTCGATCTTTAGTATTGCACAAGCAGTTGGCACGCCACTCAAGCTAGATATGGCAATGTAAAACTTTGCCTACCCAAACACCGCAAAAGTGTGTGTTGAAGTTGACCTCCTAGCCACCTTGCCTTCACGTATTTGGATTGGAGTTACACTCCTCCAAAGCGGTGAGAAAGAAAGATGGCAAAAAATCAGTTATGACGACTTGTCGAGTTACTGCACAAAATGCCACATAATAGGTCATGCTTCAATGGTCTGTATGGTGGGGAAGCCCTGTCCTTCCAACCAACATCCCCAAGATACCACCTCCAAGATTGCCCAACAATTGCAGCAAACAAAAAAAGACAACAAGCATTGGGTACCAACCACTAGCAAGGACCCAAGCCCCTCGAGTACAAAGCCATCAAGTTCACAAGTTCAACTAGTTGCTGAGGAGTTGGATAACCAGGTGGAAGAGCCACCATCTCCAAGGCTTCAAGGGACGGTTTCAGCCTCTCCACAAATTTCGACAGTTCAAATTTTAAATCCCACGGAAGTAGGAGCTGATACAACAACTTTGGTTAATTTGAATCCCCTAGAGGTAGGGACTACCTCAACCAATTCGGTTGCTGAAGAATCAAACCAAGCAGCCAATGTTGGATGCGTGTTGACTCATTCAAAAGAGGCCGCACATAAATGTGGAGATGCCTTCTCCCACTCAAATTCGAACTCCAAGCAATCATACCAAAGACGACTCCTTTCTTACACATGACAAAGTCTTAAAAGAACTCCCTCGTTATTTTTTCAGATAATGACTCCACAAAACATGGTTGCTGCCCAAGCAAATGTTGAACTAGTCCCTACATCTGGAAAGTCCTCAAAAAAGAAGAAAGTAAGGCGTCGAAGAATCTACACTATGCAACTTTCAATCAAAACAAGGCTTGTATCACAGCCTTCCAACCTGTACCCTAATCTGGATTGCTAAATGAATCATCTCCTTGTATGGAATGTAAGAGGAATAGATAACAAACCCTTCCTTCGTAGAGTCAAAATGCTTGTGCATGAACACAAAAGAAAAATCCTGGCCTTATTAGAGCCAATGGTAGAAAAGGCAAGGATTCCTATTGTTGCAAATAAACTAGGGTTTGATTGTTTCCATGTCAATCCTAACGGAAAAATTTGGCTATTTTGGAACAAAATATTCTTTCCGTCCAAGTGATGTATGCCTCTAATCAGCTCATACATGTTACACTTTTGTCTAGTTCCTCCCATCTCAATGCAACTGCTTCTTTTATTTACGTGAAATGCACTAAGACGGAATGAAGAAAGTTATGGGCAGACCTTCGTAGGCTATATGTGGCATCCTCTCCATGGCTAGTTGTCGAAGACTTCAATGTTACAACTAACTCTGATGAATACAAGGGCTCCTTCACCTTGGAAACCGACGCTATGAATGAATTCAATGATTGTCATCAGGATTGCGAATTAATGGACATGACCTTTAATGGATGTAAATTCACATGGAGGGGTAATAGGCATGGCAACATGGTGTGGAAGAGGCTGGACAGATTTGTATGTAATGCCCTGTTCCTCTCAACCTTTCAAAAGATCAATGTCCACCACTTACTCAAAACGTGCTCAGATCACTATCTGCTCCTACTTACGATTTCCAATGACAACTTCACAGCTCCATGGCAATTAGCATATTTTTAAATATGTGGACTAAGCATCCATGTTTTTTGCAAGTCGTGGAAAGTAACTGGTCACTTACATGCACGGGATCACCCCTTTCAAACATAGCTTCCAAGTTAAAACGTTTGAAGGCCGAGCTGCTAAACTGGAGCCACACCATTTTTGGAATCATTTTCACTGAAGTTCATGTAGCAGAGAATGATGTCAAGCTTAAAGAAGAACTGTTCATATGCCAACCAAATCAATCCAATCAGCTTGCATTGGCTCAAGCTCAAGCTTTCCACATCAAATGCCTAGCTGAGGAAGAAAGCTTTTGGAGGAAAAAAACTGGGATGAAATGGTTACTAGAAGAAGGCCAAAACACCAAATTCTTCCATGCTTCACTAACATCCAAGAGACAACGGCTCAACATCACAAAGATAAAAATCAATGGCTCCTGGACAGATAACCTTCACACAATTGAAAACGAAGGTGTGAAGTTTTTCCACGGACTCACTGAAAATTCTCCCACAAATCTGTAGGTGACCTTTCTTTGCTGGAAACTCTCCCCCAAGTGCTAACTTACGAAGACAACATTTTTTTTGTTGGCTGAACCATCAATGAAAGAAGGAAAGGATGCGGTTTTGTCCCTAACTCGGATGGAGCTGCTGGTATAGATGGTTTTAGTAGTGTTTTTTTTACCACTTGTTGGAATATAATCCAACAAGATCTCCTCTTGGCTGTGAAGGATTTCGTGAAGGGTGCCCATCTACCAAGGATGTTCACAAATACCCTAATTGCTTTAATTCCAAAAAATACAAACCCTTCTTCCTATAATGACTTTAGACCCATTAGTCTATGCACATTTTTCAACAAAATCTGCACAAAACTCTTGGCTACTAGACTTGCTTCCATACTGCCACGAATTATTTCCCCTGAACAGGTAGCCTACGTGAGTAGTAGAGATATCTCAGATAACATCTTACTAGTACAAGAAATGTTTGACTTCATTATAGGAAAACGAGAGGTGGTAATGTGCTTGTCAAGCTTGACAGTCTAACAAAGGCTTTTGACAGACTCCCTTGGCCTTTCCTACATGCAGCAATGAGGAGACTGGGATTTGCAGAAGAATGGATCTCACTCATGAGGATTGTGATGGAGGATTGCTGGTTTTCAATCCTAATCAATGGGGCACCAAAAGGATTCTTTAGGTCTTGTGGAGGAGTGCGTCAAGGAGACCCTTTGTCACCTATCCTCTTTATAATTATGATGGAGCCATTTTTAGTTGGGCTAAAACAACAATACCACCTAGGTCGAGTTTCAGAGTTTGCTCTACCAAGCCACTGCCCACCAATCACTTACTTAGCCTTCGCAGATGTATCATTATATTCACAAAAGTAGGTGTAAAATCCATCCAAAACCTGATGGCTTTCCTATCCCAATTTGAAGTCTCATCAGGGCAGCTGATCAACAAGTCAAAAAGTTCCTTCTACGTCTCCAAAAATGCTATAACTTCTCGGATTAGAATGATACAACACAAGACAGGTTTTGTCAAGAAATGGGACTCCACCGTTTACGTACTTGGGGTATCCCATGCAAAAGGCAAAGAGAATGAGAGTTTATTGCAACCAATGATAGAAAAAATTGTATCTAGGATCCAAGAATGGCAATCAAAGTTGCTTTCTCCAGGTGGACGATTGGTTCTCATCAAACATGTTCTTAGCAGCATTCCAACCTTCTTATTAGCTATCCTCTCCCCTCCATCCCTAGTGCTTCAAAACCTCGAACGACAATTTGCCAACTTCTTTTGGGGTTCCTAAGATATGGGCAACAAACACCGCTGGATTTTTTGAAGTATACAATATGCCAGCCAACTGCCTCTAACGGGTTAGGCATCAATTCCCTTTTCGATGTTGTAAAAGGCTTCAGCATCAAACCACGGGGGAAAATCTGGAAAGGAGACTCACTATGGTGCAACTTTCTTTGTGGTCAATACCTAAGAGGCAATGAACATCCATGCATGGCAATGAAGTCAAGGAGGGATTCTCATGCTTGGAAAGGAATGCTACGCATCCCTGTTCGTTATAAAGCCGAAAGGTATTTTTTGTTCTTGATTCGGAATGCACATTGTTCTTTTTGGTATGATCCATGGCTACTACACTGCCCCTATTCCTTGAAGTTGATCAAGTCTTTGATCAATCCCTCACGGTGGCCCAAGTTTGGAGGTCCAACAGATGGGATCTATCAACCCTTGACAAGTGTTACTCCAAGGAAGATCTTAGGAAACTACAGCTCCTCCTTCAAGATCACTTCATTCATCTCATAGACAACCCAAACAAGCTCATTTGGACACCAACCACAAATGGTGACTTCTCCATCTCCTCAATTCTTCAGCCAAAATAAACCTCTTTCTCTAGACAAATGATTTGGGACAAGAGGTTGCAACAAAAGATATCCATTCTCATGTGGAGAGAGTTGAACAAGCATCTTCCTACTGATGAAAATCTCTCAAACGTTGGGGTTTCAATGGCCTCCAAATGTTGTTCTTTTAGAAACCAGGAATCATGCGATCATTTGTTTGCCAGTGAAGATTGTCAAATCTCCAAACCAGTTTGGCAATTTTTTAAGGCATGGATGGAAATGGTGTTCCCCCAACAACAAATATACATGACAAGCTAACTTCATGGTGGTGGAACACTTTGCCTTCATCCACAATAGGAGCTGTCCAAACAATTCTCCCATGCCTAATATGTTGGTTTGTGTGGAAAGCCAGAAGCAAAGTAGTTTTGAAGGAAGGGCATCTAATGCACAAGAGATCATAAAGGAGATTTGTGTATATCTACAAAACTGCGTTTTCCCATTCTCAAAGGGTTCACCTGCCGATGACATCCTCATCTCAAAGGGTATTTGTAGACGGTTGATTCAAACCAAACCAAAGCATGCAAGGGCCGTAAAACGGACTCCACCACCGGTTGGCCTAGTAAAGATGAATGTAGACAGGGCATCGAAAGGAATTTCTGGTCTAGTAGCTGGGGATAGGGTTCTTCGAGATCATAATGGGCATTTGATCAAAGCCTTCAGCAATTTTTAAGGTCAGATCTGTCTTAAAACAAATTTTTGAGCAAAGGTCATGGCACTCATAGATGGATTAAAGCTTTGTGAAAGAATGCAGCTGCAAAATGTTGATGTCAAACTAGACTCCTTGATGCTTGTCAATGTGCTACACGGTGCAGCAACCCTTTCTTGGAGTATTGACTTGCAAATGCAATTCATCAACAGCTTCATAGTTGGCAAACATTACTCTTTTTCCCACATCTTCCGAGAAGCCAATCAAGCATTAGACAACTTAGCTAATGTAGGCATTATCAACTCAACTTATGTAGAATATATCTAGGAAACACTTCCCTCATCTACTCGAGTATTGTTAGTCTTGGATTCCTGGGGCTACCCATACATCTGGCATTGTAAATCTTGATGTATTTTGGTTTTTAATTTTAATAAAATATCCGCCTATTCGGGCATTTGCATTAAAAAAAAAAAAAAAAGATGATGAGTTTTATTATACTCAAGATACTGGAAGAAAACCACCAAAGAAGAAGAATAAGTGCCGTGATACCAACATGTCCTCCCTGAAGATTTTGATCCCTCTTTACCAACTCAAACTGTGAGAAGTACTTTTGATTCCTTGACTGGAAAATTGCCTAATGACAAATGGGCAATTCAATCTGATAAAGAAGAAGTACAAAGAAAGTTGAAAGAATTTGTTGACTCCATTATTCTAGAGCCAGTTCCTGAAACTCCAAGTAAGTCAGTTTTGCCACAATTCTGTACGTTCAACCCAACAGACTTTCCTCTACTCTTCAAGTTTGAAAAAGATAAGGCAAGTCATATTCCAAAGATTCAGAATGCTACCAAGGTAGTATTACCCTCTGGACAGGTTGAACCAAAATTGCAAGGAGAAGAAATTCTAAATTGGCAAACTGAAAATGCACTTGTTCAAAACAAAGCTTTGACCTCTATTGATCAAAAAGTTTCTACCGTAAAACATTCAATAGAACAACAATCAGAAAAGATCAAGGACATCATGTATAAATCACAGATCTTGAAAAAGCGTTTTGAACATTGATTACAAAGTGCAGCAACACCACCGGGAGTATCCTTCATGCATTTTCAATCCCAACAGCTTACGGAGAAGGAATCAGTGCTTAAACAAATGGAATTCTTAAAACAAGAACTCCAGCCAGAAGCATCAAACTCCCAAACACAACCAACCATTTATAGAATCAATTTTGCAAATGTCACCACCACTCAAGTTTGGAACATAACCCATTGTGCCTACTTATCCTCAATCCTATGGATGGATTTTGAAACAAATTCCCCGAGACAATACATCCATCTTTTTCCCTCCATGCCACAAAAACCTTATGTACCCTCCCCAAGAGAACCTTCAGTTAACAATCTCCCAGAATGGTACAAATTCAAGAAAGAGGAGATGAAACAACTGCAACAAATTCAAAAGGAAAAAGAAAAGCAAGAGAAATTGAGGATCCAGCAAGAAAGAGATGAGGCACTGAGAAAAGCTGAAGAAGAAGGAAAAGAATGGGAAAAATTGGAAAGAGAAAAGGCATCATCATCGATCCCAAATGATGATAACCCCAACATCTGAAAAGGAAGTAAAAAAATCCTTTTAGTACTTATCTCTCTCAATTATCTCAACCAGTTCCTAATCTTGCTTCAGCATATGCATTTGAAGAATCATCCACAGAAGAAGAACTTGATTTAGAAGAAAGTGAGTCATCATATGAGTTGGAAGAATCCTCAGAAAGTGAACCAGAACCAGTAGTTTTGGTAAATGAGCCAATTGTTACCCATCCAGAAGATGATGATGGAGATGTTGTCATGGAAGAAACAGTCATTGGAGATAGAGCTCCAAAAACATCAACAAAGTCATCTGGAGGAACAATCCTTTTCACATTGGACGATGTTCCATACTCTAAGTGGGCAAGCAGAATCCAAGAATTTCATGCATGGCTAGTCACAAGAAAATTGACTATGGACAATAATTTTGAAATTCTAACTGACTTCACTTCTCATTTTACAGGATTATTGAAAGATTGGTGGATAACTGTCCCAAAAAATTTGAAAATGGAGTCATTGAGGCTTTGTATACTATTTTCCTAGGAGAACAAAAAGAAGATTTAGAATTAAAAAGAAAAGAATTTTTCAAGTTTAGATATCAATCTTATACCAGAAGAGACTTAGACAAACATCTGAAAAGACTAACACATTTGTTCTATATCCTTGGTGCAGATTTCAGCCTAAAGAAAGCTTTTCTCATATCACTCCCCAAAACATTGGCTGATGGAGCAGAAATCTATATTCGGGGAAAATGTAATGGAATTATCACTATGACCAAAGGACAAATTCGCCAAGCCATAATGATTGCGCACGAGGAACTTTGACATGTGATTAGAGAACATCTCAAAGGAGACCCTTGCCTAGATGAAGCATGCAAATGTCCAGAATATGTTCTAAAAGGAACATGTAAAGGACGTAAAAATCAAAAGAAGAAAAGGTTCAAGAAGAAGTTCAGGAAGTTTAAAATCTTCTAAAACTCTTTTTTCCAGACCCAAAGGTGGAAATTCTTCAAAATAAGAACCCAGATTTAGATCAAAAGAAGGAAAAATCAAGAAATTCAAGAAGAAATCCAAGAGATGTTACATTTGCAATCAAAAAGGTCATTTTGTAAAAAATTTCCCACAAAATCAACAAGGACAAAAACTGATCGAGGCAATTGCAAGAGAAACAGGATATGAATTTTTATCAGATGATGACCTTGAATCAATCTTCTCAGTGGACAGCCAACCTTCGGAAGACACCTTGTTTCCTGTTGAAACAATTCAAGACATGTTCATGATCAACTACAAATTTGCTCCAATTCATTTTTCAGAATCAACTCCAAGTTTTCTAACCATTTCTTCTATTCCACAATCTTTTGTTTATATTTATCTTTCTATATATGATAAACATATTCCACAAATAGCCTTTTTTTATACAAGTGCTGCCCTATCAATCATTCATCCAAAGGTATTGCTAGCAGAATATACGGAAACCTTATAAACAACATTTCAGAGCGGCAAATGGAGAAATTTTCACAACTGATCTTATATCTCTGTTTTACAAGAGTTCAAATAGCCATTCAGTTCTTTCCAAACTGTAAAGTTCGAACACAAATCCTAGGATGTGCTGCCCCAGGAAAAGACATGCGTTTGGAATGGATCTCTACAAAAAATCAATGGGTCTTACAATTCTTCCAGAAGGAATTAAATATAAGAAATTCTTCAAAGCTTATATTGATACTCCTCGCTTATTTTCCATCGATATAGGAGAAATCCTTGAACAAATAAAAACTGTTTTAATTGAAAAGTCCTATGCTAATTCGCATAATGAGTTTTTATCTAAATGCTCAAAACCTTTATGGAGAGTTTTTTATCCAGCTTCTATTCAAGAAAAATGAAGATGTCAATCCAACAAAGGCGAGCCACTCAGGAATGAATCCAGAACATGCTGCCCTAGCAGAACAGGAATGCCAAGAATTGCTGACAAATGGTTTTATTGAGAAGTCTGAATCCCTATGGGCTTGTGAAGCTTTTTATGTAAATAAAAGGTCTGAACAAGTACATGGGAAATGAAATGAGACTTGTCATCAATTATCAACCATTAAATCATTTTCTCCAAGACAACAAATTTCCTCTTGCAAACAGATATACCCTATTTTCAAATCTAAGACCTGCTAAATGGTTTTCAAAATTTGATTTAAAATCAGGTTTTCGACTGGTATTCACCCAGATAATAGAGGAAAAATAGGATTTTGCATTCCTAATCACTATTTCCAATGGACAATTATGCCTTTTGGCCTCAAAACAGACCCATCACTTTCTCAACAGGCCATGATAAAAAATTTTCAACCCATTTTATCCTCAGCCCTTATCTACATTAATGATATTATACTTTTCAGCCCAACAATTGAAGCCCATCTTGAACTCCTAGCCCAGTTTGCTCAAATAGTCCAAGACTTTGGGATTATGCTTTCTGGAAAAAAAAAAGATTTTCGCCCAACAAACAGTCACTTTTCTTAGGATGAAATTTGATTATGGAAAGTATGAACCTGAACAACACATTTCAACTGCCATTTCCAAATTGTGGGTCCAGATTCAAATCTCACCAAAAAAGAAATCCAACAGCTTTTAGGGATTGTAAATTATGTCCGAGATTTTATCCCTAAAGTTGCAACCTCTATTCATCCATTAACCAAAGCAGTCAAAAATCTGAAACTCCTTCTTCATAACATTACTCCACTTTTCATCCCATTAGAAGGAAAAAATATCATTGAGATAGATGCAAGTGATAAATTTTGGGGAGCAGTGCTCTTCAATGAAATTGATCACAAAAGAAAACTTTGTGGATATGCCAGTGGAAGATTCAAACCTTCAGAAATTCATTCCCACTGCACTTTCAATGAAATTTTAGCCGAAAAGAATGCTATTAAGAAATTTAACTACTATCCCATTGGTGAAAAATTCTTGTAGAAATGGATATGTCCTATTTTCCAAAAATGCTTCAGTTCAAATAAAAGGTGATTCCAAATCCCCAGATTCTCAGATGGTCTAATTGGTTTTCAAAAGATACCTTTGATGTTCGTCATATTAAAGGAAGGAAACAATCTCATTGCAGACTTTTTTAGTAGATCACAATCTTTCCTTCCAAAGGAGTCAGTTGAGTCATCAGAGTCTTTGTTGTATATTCCCTCTTTTAATATGTGGACACCTGAAACATATGAGTATTTTTCTCATCTTGAGTCTGTAGAGTCATTTTTCCCAGAGTTTGAGTCATTAGACTATCCATGGAAAACAAAAGATCTGAGTCAATATTGGGGTTTTTTGGAACTTCAAACTGTCACACAGTATGGAGGTTCCATTCTCAATCCCTTTGGAGTCCACCCAGAATATCCTTTCTGTCAAGTGTTTTCTATGCATCCTCATGATTTTCTAGAGTCCCTATTATGGTTTTTCTTCTACATGTGTCACCAATATCATATCATTATTGAGTTTGAGTGTAAAAAATTTGTCAGACTTAGTTTACCTCACCTATGTAAATTTCTCTCTTGGTTTGCACCCCTCAACAAATGGAGTAGAATTTTCCTTTATCGCAGAGGATTTGTTCTTATTCAAAGCCAGTTTCACTGAGTGTTAAACAAGGAAAAAATTTTCAAGCATTTCCATGCTATAAGGTTATTTAGGGATCCACAGACAACTATTTTAGACATGGAAGAGGAATACAAGGAAATTCAAAGGATTTTATTTCAAGAAATAAATGTATTCCTAAAGAAATATGGACCCCAGCAACATATGGTACATGGAATCATCTTTCTGGACATCCTCATTGGAAAATAATTCAAGATGCAAAAAATGAATATCATAAGAAATATGCTGATGCACCATTTTCTCAAGACCAAAATTCACAACCACCTCTTGATATTCCTCCACAATCTAGTTTCACTCAAGAGATTCCACCACAGTCAAGTTCCACTCATACAAAGATAGGAAAACGACCTTTGGTCAAAATATTAAGGAAAAGAAGAAACAATAAAAGAAGAAACAGACAGAAGCATTGGAAAGGATTGAAGAACTCAATATCATGGATCCAGATTCTACTCCCTCGAATACTCTCAGCTCCTCAGAAATGATGACAAGATAGGATGGCCCTATCACTTTTAATAAAGTTACTTTATTAAAGTAAACTACCTCCAAAGAAGAAAGATCTAGGGAGTTTTACTATACATTGTAAAATTGGTGAAGTTTCAATTGAGAAAGCTCTATGTGATTTAGGAGCTTGTATAAATGTAATGCATTTATCTATTTGCAAGGAATCTAGTTTGACAATCACTTATAAGATTGACGAACCCATTCAACTTGTGGATATAAGAATGAAGGGCACACTAGGAATGGTTGAGAATGGCCTTGCTCGAATAAAGCAATTTATCTTCCCAGTGGACTTTGTGATAGTAGATATTAAGGAAAATAACTCTGATGATAGCTCACTAATCTTATAAGACCATTATTAGCCACTGCCTGAGCATTGATCGATGTTTAACAAGGAACGGTAACACTTAGGGGTCACAAGTGGAAAATATCCTTCAATGTTGTGCAATAAAAATATATCTACACGAGCATTTCATTTGTTTGTCTTCAATAGTCGTGTGAGGGATCATTTTAATGGAATCTCCAATGGAGATTTAAGAAGTTCAATCATGTGAACAATTAGCAATGTCTAGCTAAAGATGTTAAACAAGCACTTAGTGGAAGGCAACCTACGTTTGTAACTCTAACTTTTAATATTTGTACTTCACTTAAATTTTTAACAAATTTTGTTTTTAGGCTAACATAAGTTAATTTGTTGTTTTCTAGGTCTTAAATGATGTTTGGAGAAAGTTTACGAAGAAAATTTTGAGTTACACACGAAAAGCGGTCGAAAGACGAACTGAAACAACGAAACAGCACATGGTCAGGCATTGCCAGCACCCCGATCAGTGGGAACCATGCCCAGCCACTGTGGGCTAGGCACTGGACGTGCCCATAGGCCTGGGAGGTGTGCCTAGCCCTCAGTCAACCATAACATAAGTGCTACATTGCCCTACCCATCCAAACATTTTCAAAACACCCCTAAACACTCTAAACCCTTTCCCAAACAAACTACCCACTTCAAATACATCCTAATTCTTGAATTTGAATCAAAAAGTTACTATTTGGCTGTAGTTTTCATATTTGAGGAAGAATCAAGAAGGCTGGAAAGCAAGAACTCCAACAAAAGAAATTTCTTAGGCAAGTTTATAGGAGCTAACAATCAAGCAAGAAGTCATTCAAAAGCTTCAAATTTGTGAAATCCTTCTAATTTAATGCTTTTTAACTGATTTTATTCCATATGTTTGAGATTAAATTGGTGAATTTATGTGTTATTAGTTGCTTTTGCACTTGAATCTTTTTGCTTGAAATTGGTTTGTTTTGCATCTTGGGAATATTTCTTTTTATAATTTGTGACATGTGGGTACTTTAATTTGATTTTATTCAAGTTCAATTTCTGTGCTTTTATTGAAAATTTTCATTATAGCTTCTAAAGGGAAAATTTTGAATAAGGGGCCTAGCTCCAAGGGAAAATTTGATAGGGAAAATTTTTAACTCTCTCAAATCTTTTCAAAGGCTATGAAGAGGGAAAAATCAATAAGAAGCTAATATGTGAAAGAGAATTTAAATTGGACTTGGATTGGGCATATAATGACCTAAGGGCAAAGGTAGAGAAAAACATTCAAAAATGACAGTGGAATATAGGTTGTGCATACACCCAAAATTTGCAATAGAAGAAATTGTTAAAGAGTTCTATGCCAATTTTTTTAGAATATGATAATGGAGCTGTGTTTGTACGAGTAAAAGTTTTATACATTCATGATTCTTTAAACTCTTTCTTTGGTTTGGCAACAATTGATAATGATGGTTTATTCTGTTATCAACATCAATTTACACCAACTTTGGATTTGATGGTTAAAGCAATATGTAATGGTGTTGGCATTACTTGGAAGAGAGAACAAAATGCTTGAAGAACAAAAATTTCTTTTCCAAGTAATCATTTGAGTCCAATTGCTAAAATTTGGTTCAATTTCATTAACACTATTTTAATTCCAGTCGATCATGTCACCAACATCATTGTTGATAGGTTTTTGTTATTATTTTTCTTCTTGAAGGGTACTTATTGATATTGGTCATCTTATTCATTGACAAATTTTGCAAATAGTCAAAACCAAAATTAAGGGATTGTGGACTGAGAATCTCCATGATGCAAGTGTATAATGGAATGAAGCTGTGGACACAAGAGTCTCCATGATGCAACTCATTGATGGAAGAGCTGTGACACGAATGCTTCCAAAGGTAGAAAGGAACCCCACAAGCAATGGGGCAAGCTCTAGCCAATCCATAGGTTCAATTTGGGGCATAGAGCATAGGTTGTCAAGAATGGAAAGACAATGCATTAACAACAATACATGAAAGCCACAGGAAGGTTGATAACTTACATGAGCAAGTCTCTAGCATTGACATGAATAAAGCTCCAGTTCTATCTGAGACACTTATATTTGATAAGGGTGATGAAAAAGACAACGGCGATGATAATTATGAAGAGGAAGAGAAAGAGGAAGAGGAAGAGGAAGATGAAGATTCGGCGAGTGATGATGATGATGAGGAGGACGAGTAAATGCAATCACGGATATTAAGGTATTGTTAATTTTCTTTCTTGTACTTTTGTGTTCTTTTTAATTTTCTCTTTCTGTTTGAAATATTGAGGACAATGTTTCATTTTACGTAGAATGGTGTGTTCGAATTTTGGTGGTGTGATTATGAATATGTTCTGTTGTCAAGAATGTTTATTTTATTTATGTTTCTCATTAGTGGCATGTTTGTTTTGTTTAGGTTTAGGTTTTCTTTTCAAAAAAATTTTGAAAAAAAAAAACAAAACTTCCTAGCAACTAGATGGCAGCCTTTAGGATTTTTATGCCTTCTTTGCCTAAAGTATTGTAGAGTCTAAGCCAAAAAGATTTTTCTTTTCAGAGTCTTATTAGAGTTCAGTAAGTTTTGTGTAACATGTCAAAGGTTTAAAAGTATTTCAAAGTGGAACTAATCTTTTTAGAGTTCATGGATAGAAAATGCATATAGGTTTTCTGTTGCTCCATGCATTTAAATCCTTTGAGTTATGAAGTGTTATTGATAACTCTATATTTTGAGCTATTTTGTACCTCTTTTGTTGTGTATTTGAGTGGGTTTAGTCCTATTTGTTGGTGTTTTGTGTTATGATTTAATGTTTAGAGATTTGTAAGTGTTGTGCAATTTTTATGTTTGATTATATGTTTAGCTAGTATAGATATCCATTCATTATTTTTGTGTCGTGTGCAGGTATTAACAGAGGGTAGAATGGTTATTTTGTGCAAGTAGAATGAGGATTGGAGTTGGACTTGAACAGTTGAAGTGTTGCTAAGAAGACCCAACTGCAAACTTCAGTTAGGCAAGAGAGAATCACCTGCAAATTGCAGTTGAAATAGAAAGGATACTGCAGACTGCGACTGAATCAAGTTGTTCACCCTCAAGCTGCATCTGACCAAGGCAAAACACCCTGACAATTCAAAAATTAGTGTTATTTTTGTTGGTCCCAAAGCAACCTAAGAGGGGGGTGAATTAGGTTTTCTAAAAAATTATGCTTTCACAAAGCAGTGAGTTTTATAAATTTAAATGCAGAGATAATAAATTTAATAAAACAGTAAAGTAAAGAGAGAAAAATTAGACAAACAATACTTCCAAGCTAGCAAGCTTGAAGTATCAAATTTCTTGAATGCTTCACACACTTGGTGAGCTAATAATCTTTACAAAGTTGGGAAGTTCTTGCTCACACTAAAACTCTTTTAGTTGAGCCAAGAATCTTACTTACACCCACATTCTTGTACAAAATTATCACTCCACTCAAAATTGAATTGCACTCACAACTTCACACTAATACAACAAAGCACTATAGTCAATTTGCACTCAAATTACTCTTTTCTTAGGCTTGTATACAATGTATTAGATGATTTTTCCAGGTTATTAAAGCCCCTATTTATAAGAGTAAAAAATACACATCTAGAACCACTTCCTAACAGGCTAAGTAATGTTGCACAAAATATAGCTATTGGGGTTTCGGACGTCCGAGAGGGCATTGAATGCGTCTGAGGAAGCGTCCGATCTTCTTTCAGTGTTGTTGAGAGACTACGTTCGGACGTCCGAGCATGCGTCCGGTCCTTCGTCCGACAGAGGCTTCGGACATCTGAGCGTCCGAAAGAAAGGCAGTAGGATCTCATTCTTTCTGTCACTTTGTTCGGACGATGCACTGCGTTCGAGAAGTTTTGTCCTGGTTCGCACGGTCCTGTGCGTCCGAAAGATATGTTCCTGCAACAGCTTGTTTTACATAGTTAAGTGTTTATGTCATCATCAAAATAAGGTTTGGGAAACATCAATCTCCCCCTTTTTGATGATGACAAACCTCAATTGGATATGACTAATCCATTTGCAATATTGGATATCAATTTGTCAACACATTATATCAAAACATAATAATATAACAAATTATATCAGAACATCACAGCACATAGCATAATAACTACTCCCCCTTTTGACATCAATCAAAAAGACTCCCCCTTAGAATATGCAGGACATCACAGCACATAGCTATAATAACTACTCCCCCTTTTGACATCAATCAAAAAGACTCCCCCTTAGAATATGCAGGCAGTTTTTATAGAATTGAAAGAGGGGTAGTACATTCAACTGAAGGGTTTAAGTGAATACATATTCAAGCCACATAATTTTGCTGAAAATGCTAAAAAGTTCCAATGAGCAGAGAACTGCTGAAAACAACAAAACAGAAAGAAACTAATGAGAGTCATTTTTCTTTTTTGAGCGTTTTTCTGTCTTTTGACGTTTGGATGGAACATCTTCGTCGGTGGCTTCACTGTCATGCTCCTCCCCGGTATGACATTGCATGATAAACTCAAAAGTGTCGTCAATATCTTCATCGTCGTCGTCATCGTCATCGGCATCTTCTTGAGCAGCCCTCAGTGTCGTCACGTGTCTGTTCATCTTCAGGTTCATCACTGTCAGAAGATGACTCAAGTGGATGTTGGGACTGAAGATCAGCAAACTGGACTTGAGCCGAAGCAGACATGCCGAGACTGAGGGCCTCTTTTGGATAATTGTTTGGCGAGTCTCAAGTCGTCTGAACTTGCGATTTGTGCGACGTTGAAAAGAACTGACTTGAGTGCTCAGAGACGTTACGAAGTGATCACAGATATGTGAAAGGGATGGTATAGAAGAGACAGCAGAGAAGAGTTTGGTGCAGATGTGAATGGAGGTGGTTGAGGAGTGGGAGAAGGAGGGATAGCAAAATCAGATGTGGAGGCATGGGATTGGGACTGAGCAATATCAAAGGCTGCCTCAGTGAGCCATTGATCATTAAAAAACCGGAGACCTTTTCGTTCAATGTAGGATTTATTAAAATACCGAGGATATTGTTTATTTCCGGTAAAGGGAACGTTGAGGACATCAAAAACTTTTGTGAGAAATTTTCCAAAAGGAATATTTCTTCGAGTATCGGTTAGAAAAAGTTCCCATAGGGAACAAAAAAGATACCCAAAGTCAAGAGGAATACCCTTGAAGACACAGAAAAATAAGTACAGTTGCATTTTTCCGGGCTCAGTACGATTGCCCGTCAGTTGGCAACAAAAGATTTGTGACAAGGGTATACATAATATTAAGTTCAGGGGTGAGCAGAGTAGTCTTGGCTTCCGAAGCCTGTTTAAAATGGATTTTGAAAATGGCTCGAACTTCATCGATATCAAACTGAGTATCCTCAGCGGGCCATTTATCTAATGAAAAGAAGTAAGAAAAATCAGAGGGGTTTGAGATTTCACATTCAAAAATGGTGTTAATTATATTCGATGAAATCTCAATATCAGTGTTGTTTACACGAGAAATAAGGGTGCGTATAGTAGGACCTTTCCGAAGATTGGCCGTGAATTGAAGCACCATATCGTGATAAACAGGTAAATCAAGATGTACTAAATGACCCCAAAGATTTGTTTTTCAAAAGAAATTTGATGATTGGCAGATTATATTCATCAAAGAGACAGCATAGATTGGTATACTTCTCTTAAAAGTAAATGAACTCTAATAAGACTCTGAAAAGCATTGGTATCGATAAATTTGGATAGAGTCGGAGTTGTGGAAACTGGAGGATTTGCCGATGATTCTCAAAATCAGAGCTTTCCCTTTAGTCTTTCTATCCCGAATCGCTGTAGAGGAACCGCCACGTGATTTCACCATTGTTATGGAAAAAAAAAAAATTTTTTTTAAAAAATTGAAGATTTGTGAGATTTTGGGGAAATGAGATGGTGAAAGGGAGAAATGAGATGTGATTTAAGTGCTAAGGGTTATGAGGAGGATGATTCTTCAATCAATTTTGGAAGTGAGAGTGTGAATTTGGATTGGGTAGTGAAGGGGAAAAGAAATCGCCAAAGGGTTTTCGGTGGGGAAGGTAAGTCCGAAAGGGGGGATTTGGACGGTTTTAATAGAACAGGGGTACCGTTCGGACGGTCGAACGTTTGGCCTGCGTCCGACAAAGCGTCCGAAAGCTGAAGAACGGACGGCCGAAAGATGAGCCAGTGCGTCCGAAGTTTCTCTCGGACGAAGCTGTGCGTCCGGAAGATTTCCAGAGAGTTTAAGGAAAAATAACTTACGAATATTGTTCGGACGAATATGAGCGTCCGAGAAGTAACAGATGCTTTCGGATGATCCAGAGGCATAGAAGGAAAGTTGTTCGGACGAATAAGTGCGTCCGAACAATGAACCTATGCCAAATTTATCTGAAAAATCCCCAAGCATTTTCTGAGCGATTCAAAACGATCTAGAGCTAAGGGTTTTGTAAAAATATCAGCCAATTGGTCTGAAGTAGGCACATAATCAACACGAATTTCCTTTTTACAAACGAGGTCTCTAATGAAATGATGCTTAACATCAATGTGTTTGGTTCTAGAGTGCAAAACAGGATTTTTTGTGAGATTAATTGCACTAGTGTTGTCACATAATATGGGCACACAATCAAAAATGACACCAAAATCTTTCAAAGTATGTTTCATCCAAAGAAGTTGAGCACAACAATTTCCGGCAGCAATGTATTCGGCTTCAGCCGTAGAAAGAGAAATGGAATTTTGTTTTTTACTAAACCAAGACACAAGACAATCTATGAAATGCTTCCCAGAAAATAACACATTCCACTGGTACTTTTTCTATAATTTTACACCCAGCAAAGTCAGCATCAGAATAGCTAATTAGATCAAATGTAGAGGACTTTGGATACCACATACAAAAATAGTGTAATGTATTGAGTTTAGATAACTACAAAGGTAAAATCACTGCAATCAAATGTATTCACAGGACAAGATTGAAATCTAGCACATAAACAAAAAGAAAACATGATATCTGGTCTACTAGCAGTTAAGTAAAGTAAACTTCCGATCATACCTCTATAGTGTTTTTCATCAACACTATTACCTTCTTCGTCTTTATCAATTTTGGTTGAAGTACACATTGGTGTACCAACTTGTTTGCAGTCTTCCATACCAAATCGTTTGAGCAGCTCCTTTGTGTACTTGATTTGTGTAATAAATGTTCCTTCCTTAGTTTGATGAATTTGTAGTCCGAGGAAAAATTGCAACTTGCTCATCATACTCATCTCAAACTCTTCTTGCATTAGTTGTGAGGAAAATCCTTGCACAAACTTTCATTAGTTGCTCCAAAAATAATATCATCAACATAAATTTGAACAATTAACAATCCTTTTAAATCTGTTTTTGTAAAAAGTGTGGTGTCAACAATACCTCTTTTGAAACCATTTTCCAACAAGAATCCACTTAATCTTTCATACCAAGCTCTTGGAGCTTGTTTCAAACCATATAAAGATTTGGAAAGTTTGAAAACATAATTTGGAAGATTCTTATTTTCAAAGCCCGGAGGTTGTTCAACGAAAACTTCTTGGTCGATAAAACCATTTAAAAATGCATTTTTGACATCCATTTGAAATAATTTTAAATTATTGAAACATGCAAATGCAAGAAACATGCGTATGGATTCTAATCTAGCCACGGGTGCAAAGGTTTCATCAAAGTCAATACCTTCTTCTTGAGCGTAACCTTTTGCAACAAGTTTAGCTTTGTTTCTTATGATCTCACCTTTGTCATTTAATTTATTTCTAAACACCCATTCACCTAGTACCAATAACTGGATGAGAAGAAGGTCTTTCAACTAAGGTCCATACATTATTTTTCTCAAATTGACTAAGTTCATCTTGCATAGCAATAACCCATGATTCATCACTCAAGGCAACATCTATATGTTTGGGTTCAATGTGAGAGAGTAATGCACAATTATTATTCAAAGGTTTATGAGAACGAGTAGTTACCCCATCGGATAGATCACCTATGATTAAATCTTGAGGATGATTAGAGACGAATCTCCAAGCTTTCGGAAGATCGTTTTGAGCATCCTCATTCTTTTCATCATCAACTTGTGAATATTGAGTTTTTCGAGCTCCTTTAAAATACCTGTGTCTTCATCTTCACATAAATTCTTTGAGATAATATCATTAGATTCATCAAATGTAACATGCACAACTTCTTCAATTAAAAGCGTTCTTCTAGATGTAAACACATGTACGCTAACAAAGGTCTTGCATATTGAATGAAAGCTATAATTGATCTTAAACCTTGAAAAATATTTTTCAAGGTTCTCTTTGATTTTCAAAATGGGTGCATTTGCATAGAAAAACTTTGAAATAGCTCACAACGGGTTTTCTACAAAAAATGAGTTCATAAGGAGTTTTATTTAAAGAAGATCTTAATAAAACTCGATTCATGACATAACAAGCCGTGTTAACCGACGGCCCAAAAGTATTGTGGTAGGTCACACTCACTAATCATAGTTCTAGTCGTTTCTTGAAGAGTCCTATAGAACTCCTTTCAACAACACCATCTAGATGTGTATAAGAGAACAACTATTCAACTCATGAAAGATACCGTTGTGATCACAAAAGACGGGAAACTCAGTTGTTAAATTTAATGCACTTCTTAACCGAATAATTTTTGTATCCAATAAATTTTGAATTTTGGAAAACAATTTTACAAATTTTTCAAATGCTTCGTTTTTGTGAACAAGAAATAATACCCAAGTAAATCTCGAATAGTCATCTACGATAACAAATGCATATTTGCAACCACTTGCCTCTAGACTAGCATATTGAGTAGGTCCAAATAAGTCTAAATGCAATAATTCTAAAGGTTTATGAGTAGACACAAAATTCTTAGGTTTGAAAGAAACTTTGACTTGTTTACCAAATTGACAAGCATCACAAATTTTATTTTTCAGAAATTTCAGTTTTGGCAAGCCTCTTACCAAATCTTTCTTGGCTATTTTTTCAATCAAATCCATATTAAAATGACAAAGTCTTCTATGCCAAAGCCAAGGATCATCTATGGATGCGGTAAGACATTTTACATTGCTATTGCTAATTTTATCAAGATAAATCACATAAACATCATTGTGCCTAGTGCCTTTGAACAAAACAACATGATTTTTATCAAGGATAAGACATTCATGCTTGATAAAGAAAACATATAAATTTTTGTCACAAAGTTGACTAACACTTAATAAATTATAGTTCAAATTATCAACAAGAAGTACATTCTTAATCAAGGTTTCACCATTTTTACCTACATCACCAATGACCGATTGATTTTGCTTTGTTGTTGTCTCCAAAAGTGACTTTTCCACTGTTTTTGGATGTAAGGTTTGTGAAGAGAGAGGCATCACCCGTCATGTGCCTTGAACATCCACTATCTATGAACCACTTAGCATTGTTGGCGATGTTACGTACCTACACAATAAATCAATTGATAACTTTTGGTACCCATATCTTTTGGGTCCATGAGTGTTAGTGAAATTGCTTACTATCCATGCAACTTTCATTCCAAGTTTTTCATTTTCTTGACATAACACATATTCTTAGTATGTCCATGTTGTTGGCAATATCTACAAACAATGCTTTTATTACCATATAAAGAAGATTTTGGTTTTACAATACATAGATCATCCCTTCTAAGCATGACAAAATTCTTGTTGATTGCTACATTTCTATTTCTTTTCATATCAACAACATTTTCTTTCTTTCTAGCTAAGAGGGCATTCAAATCATCCATTCTTTTCTTCAAGGAGGCTTGTTCTTCCTAAAGGTGACCTTTGATCTCTCATGCATTCTTTTCTTCAAATCACAATTTTCTTGTGATAGCCTATTGTTTTCATTCACAAGTTTAGAGTTAGCATTCAATAAAGCATTTGACTTTTTTACTAACTCCTTATTTCTAGCATATGATTCTTTTAAGCTATCATGCAATTTCAAAATGAAAGCTTCAAGATCATCTTCATCATTTTCATCATTGGAGTCATAGTTAGATTTTACCTCATTGTCTCCAATAGCCATAAAGGCCATTTGTGCCGACTCCATTTCTTCTTCAACTTCTCCTTCGGAGTTGCAATCGTCCCATGTGATTTGAAAGTTGTTGAATCTTGTTTTCTTCCTTCCTTCTTTTTCTTGGAAGGACACTCATTTGCAAAATGCCCGAGTTGACCGCATTCAAAGCATTTATCATTTTGCTTCTTAATTTCAAGTCTTGACTTCCCTTTGAAATTATTTGTGTTTGCAGCTCCGCCTCTTCTCATTCTTCGTTTGTTGATGATCGTAATGTTTAACAAATCCTTTGGTGATGAGTGCAAGATCTCCTTCATCAAGATCTTCATCTTCTAGATTGATGGAGCTGTTCTCATCTTCCTCTTGAGAGGTCTTTAGAGCAATGCTCCTTCTTGGCCTTGCTTCTTCATCATCCACAACCTTGGCCTTTAGCTTGAGTTCATAAGAGGTAAGAGAATTGATTAGTGATTCAATAGGCATTAAATTTAAATTCTTATCTTCCTCTATGGCAATTGTTTTGGCATCCCATTCTTTGGATAGAGCATTGTATTTTTCTGTTTTTAAAACCCAAAGAGTACTCCTTGTCAAGGCTTCAAGATCTTTTATAATGTCATTGAACCTGCAGTACATTTTGTCTATTATACACATGTGGATGTGTAGAAGAGACACTCATACTTGGAGAACTTTCCAAGAGATTTCTTTGCTCACGAACATCATCGCTCCTTCATTGAGAAAAATAATGTATGGAGCCTGTCTCTTATACACATCTAGATGTCTTCACGCGAGTTGATTCATTTGCATCCAAGGCATTATATAGCACATTCATGGCTTTTGCATTCAACGTCAAGTTTGCCTTGTCTTGTGGAGTGAGCTCATTCCTTGTCTTTTCTCTTCTTCTATTTGTGTGATCATCAATGATAGATGCTTCAAATGGACCTTTATTGACAACATATCACAACTCAATGTCAATAGATTGCAGAAATATTTTCATTCTATCTCTCCAACTAATAAAATTTGCCCCATTAAACATGGGAGGCCTAGTAACAGATTGGCCTTCAAAAAATAGAGCATTGTTGGTTGCCATAGTTCTTTTCTCAATAGCATTTTAAGCAATATTGTGAGACCAAGCTCTGATACCAATTGCTGGTCCCAAAGCAACCTAAGAGGGGGGGTGAATTAGGTTTCTAAAAAATTATGCTTTCACAAAGCAGTGAGTTTTATAAATTTAAATGCAGAGATAATAAATTTAATAAAACAGTAAAGTAAAGAGAGAAAAATTCATTGTAAGCAAAGGACAGACAAACAATACTTCCAAGCTAGCAAGCTTGAAGTATCAAATTTCTTGAATGCTTCACACACTTGGTGAGCTAATAATCTTTACAAAGTTGGGAAGTTCTTGCTCACACTAAAACTCTTTTAGTTGAGCCAAGAATCTTCCTTACACCCACACTCTTGTACAAAATTATCACTCCACTCAAAGTTGAATTGCACTCACAACTTCACACTAATACAACAAAGCACTATAGTCAATTTGCACTCAAATTACTCTTTTCTTAGGCTTGTATACAATGTATTAGATGATTTTTCCAGGTTATTAAAGCCCCTATTTATAAGAGCAATAAATGGTGGTTTCAACCACTTCCTAACGGCTAAGTAATAAATGCACAAAATATAGCCGTTGGGGTTTCGGACGTCCGAGAGGGATTGAATGCGTCCGAGGAAGCGTCCGATCTTCTTTCAGTGTTGTTGAGAGACTACGTTCGGACGTCCGAGCATGCGTCCGGTCCTTCGTCTGACACATGAGGCTTCGGACGGTCCTGAGCGTCCAAAAGAAAGGCAGTAGGATCCCATTCTTTCTGTCACTTTGTTCGGACGATGCACTGTGTCCGAGAAGTTTTGTCCTGGTTCGGACGGTCCTATGCGTCCAAAAGATATGTTCCTGCAACAGCTTGTTTTACATAGTTTAGTGTTTATGTCATCATCAAAATAAGGTTTGGGAAACATCAATTTTTGTATGTGTTTGTTATCGAATTTTGGTGTATTTGTTCCATTTGTCATGTTTTAGGGGTATATTCATAATTATTAGGAAATTAGAGTCGTCGTGTTAGTTTTTATCATTTTCGTAGTTAAATGAGTGTTTTTGTTGCATCTTTTATCTATTTATGTGGCTTTGTAAACTGTGTGGGCGGATGAAGTGTGAAAGAGTAATTTGGGTGACTAAAGAAAAGGCTAGAGTGAAGAAACATAACAACATATGAGTAGTAGAAAAGACTAGCCGCTGACGGTGACTAGATAAAGCCTTTATCACAGCCACTGACTGCAGCAGATTCAGAATAGGGTCCTTTATTAGCAACAGTTCAAGGGCTATTCCGCTACTGACAGCAGCTAAAACCAAAATGCATTCATTTTCAGCAGATAACGGACCCTATTCTGAATCAACCCCTGTCAAAAAAAATATATATATATCAACCCCTATCAGCGGTTGACTCGGTCAATGTGGGGTCAAGTTATGATGAATTATAAATAGGCAATTTTAGTACTCTTGAGAGAATGCGACTCTCAAACTTTTACATAGGGTTTTCACCTAGGGTTTTGAACAACAAATTAAGCTAGTTTGTTCTTCAATTCCTTAGACTAAAGTCCAAGGCTAAGATTGTTCAAGTTATTATTCGAAGCAATTTTATGATTCTTTCAATTACGGTATTGAGTATTTTAATAATTTATTTTCCATTATTATTAGTTTCTCTTATTGTTTATTGTTTTAACATGTGTGCAATCTATAACATTGAATTTTTTTCATTTTCGCACATCATGAATTGCTGGAATTAGTTAGGGTTCGGGTGCGAGTAATGCAATCAATCATAGGGGAATCAAATTGAAGGTTAATCGTTAAAGGTTATGTTAATAGGCTAATAAATAACATAAATAGACAATTCAAAGGAGTAGTTAACTCTAGTTTTTGTTGGGTTGATTGAGGAAGTAAGGATTTTAAACCTTTTTCGTAGACCAGTTTTAATTTAGTAGGATAATTAATTCAGTTCAGGTTGATAGATTTAATTAGTTGTTTAGCCGAGTTTCTTGGAAGGAAATTTGAATTCCAGAGGATTAATGACTCAGATTAATTCGGTAGGTTAGTAGGAGGTTTCACGTTTAATTTGATAGGATTCAATTACCAAAGGTTTCGGGGATTGAGTTGAAATATGGATATAGAATTACCATTAACTATAATCCAATTAATTGGTAAACCCACAGTTTGATTAAACCTAGATGATTGCTAACCTTGAGGGTAATTTTGAGATGACCGGGTCGTGGAGCCGAGCAATGAAGATATGAACCAAAGGATTACTTGCATTATGTTGTCACACATTTTGTAGAGGTGTCATCCATTGCATTGATAAAGTTAGCTCGAGTAGTAAAAGATGCGAGGTATCTGCTCGAAGGTATTAAGGATATGGTGACTAAATATACTAGTGTTTCACCTGTCCGTAGGAATTTCATATGTGCTATGCAATGTAGACAACTGAGCAAGGATTACAACATTCTAGGCAAGCATCCTTGGCTATACCAAGGAAGTGTTTTTTTAATTTTGCTTTATTTATGCTTTATTTTTTATTTTTGCTTTAGTTTAAGAACCCATCGGGTAATAAAGGCTAGAAGCCTCGTGACTAATTGCATTTATGTGTTTTGTGTTGTGAATTTCTTATTATTATACTTGGATAATATGTTTTTAAATCATGACAAAGACAATGGATTCTATGCTTATTTGATGAAATTGTGATCGTCGTAAAGTTGCAATTGAACTTTGACTTAAGTTGTTCTTTGATTGTGGAAATAAATTCTTACTAGTTTTTTGATACATTCTCTTTATCAGATATTTGAGTAGTTTGACAAGAGTTGTATAGATCCCTGGTTTGACCTTTGCATTTTCTTGATTATTCAATCTTTTCTGAAAATTAATGTGCAAAATACTAAGTTGGGGGATATGAATTGGATATTTGTGACCTATGTTTTGTAATAAACTACATTACCCTTAGTTAATGGCCTTTATTTTTAATTGTTTACGTGAAGGCCTAATGACCCCCAATTATATTTGTTGTGTTAGTTAGAAAAAAATTAAATTCCTAGATTTTGTGTTTTGGTAAAGCATTGTGTTCTTATGAGTTAAATCATCTTGCTCTTATAGTAGGTAAGGTTTTGGTGTATTTTGTGAGTAATTTCTATGATTGAAAATGAAACCCGTGTTTTAAGTTGAATTTTCATCATTTTATTTCTTTCAAATTCATCTTTTATGCACATTATTCCTTATCTCATAGAGTTTTAACTGTCCAAGTATGTGAGAAGTGGTGACTCTTCACTTGTGTTATGTTTAGCTATGTTTATTTGTTTATGTGATGTTTTGTGTTTTACAGTTAGTTTGTGTTCAAGAAAAAAAGAAAAAAAAATTAGAAAACTTTTCCAAAAAATCCAAAAAGATTTTTATTTATTTATTTAGTATTTTAGTATCAGAGAGTTTTCAATCTTGAGGATCTGACTGATTAAAAGACTCCCTAGCTACCGGATGGCAGCTTTCCGAATTTTTATACTCCCTTTACTTAAAGTATTGTAGAGGGTTAAACAAAAAAAAATTTCTTTTATTTTTGTTGGGTTTTTGTATTTTGTTATCTTTTAAGCAAACTCCTAACTCGGTGAAATTTTTATTAATCAAAAATCAAGATTTACAAAGCCGGATGTAGGGATAGCCATGAATATCCAATTACATCAATCCCTTTATGTGCTGAGGGATTGTGTTTTGACTGAATTCTACATAAGAAGAAACTCTAATGCCTTCATTTGATAAACAATCACCTATCTGGTTTGCTTATGGCCCTAAATACACGGGCGTCCCAATACGAGGTCTTTAACAACATGCAGCTATTGGTCTATAGTCCACGGTGATTTAGAATGACTGCTCAGAATTTTCACTAAAAGTAGTGAATCAGTCTCCTCCTCAACTGATATTGATTGCATTTGGCACACATTTGAAGTCCATCAATCAACGCCATTATCTCTTCTTGCAAATTGGTTTGGAAGTTGTAGATTTACAAAAAGCCTTGATGAGCAGCCCATTGTGGTTTCTGAGAATGCCTTACCCGGCTGCCAACTCCGGGTTTCCTTTTGAGGCACCATCAACATTCAATTTCAAGGAGCCAAATGGTGGGGTTCTCTATTTAACAGCCATAGCTTTTCATGGTTTTGTGTGGATCAATTGGTGACAAATTCCTCTTGAGAGTAGATGGTCATTAGCCTCAACCAATCTTTTGAACAGATGAGTGGAATAAATGCTTTTCAAGTATGCACAAGCGTCCATTATGAGTCAGTGAATCTTGGTTGATATCTCTCCGTTAGAATTTGCCTTGTTTCTTACTTTCCACATAAACTAGCATATGATGCTTGGGACAATTTTTTGGAGAGTCCTAACTGTTGCCGATTGTGAAGCCGCCCACCACCATGAGTTGAGCTTTTGCAATATGGACATAGTGGGAGAAAATGATACCTCCAGCCATGCTTCAAAGGATAGCCAAATATGTTTAGTGACTTCACATTGTACAAACAAGTGATCATATGACTCCTCATTGTAGCAAAATCGGCATTTGGAAGCAAGCGAGATTCCAAGCTTGGGTAGTTGATAGCTCTAGTAAACTAGAGTTATTTTCCTCTAAATTATAGCATTTTGATAGTTAAATTCCGAAATTGGATAACAAATTGAGGATTTTAGTTAATTTCTTTCATATGTATTTGTATTTTCATTCTTGAATTAAATATGATAAGTTTGTGTTAAATTTTTAGTTTAATTAAGTGCTTAATGGTTTTATTATTATGCAAGTTAAAAATTAAAGCTACGTTAGAAGCTGGAAGAAACAAAGCTCAAGGGACCAGATTGCAAAAATGGATGAAATAAAGAATGCTAGGAGGAGAGTCGAGATCGTGGTCTCAATTGTTCCAGACCGCGATCTCAACTCAATGAGAGTTAAGTTTTAAGGGCAATTTTGTAAACTTCCAGCCAAAACTCCTAATTTTGCCTTATGAAATGCTGCACTATTTAAGCTAAGTAGAATTAGTAAGAAAGAAAGTAGTAGATAGTTTTAGTTAGTTTTTAGATAGTCTAGGATAGCTTGAACTCCAAGTTTACTTTTTCAATAGAAATTTCTATTTAATTTTCTCTTAGATCTTCTTTTAATTTCTTGTCAAGTTCAATTTTTGATTAGATAATAATAGTGGGTTAATTGCAAGCTTCGAGAAGATACAATTTTTACTCGCTTTCTTGTCTAATTTAGTGAGAATTTCTTTACTTGCAATTTAGGGTTTCTTAGGAAAATTAGGGTTCTTGTTAATTTCTTCCATTTCTATTTAAGAATTCTCAATTTCTCGCTTTAATTTCTAGTTAATTCTTAGTGGGCTTTCTTAATTTCAATCAAAAATCCAAATATATATAGATTTCTAGTTTAACACTTTCCAATTTATAGTTTAGAAATGATTGCTTTTAATATTCAAAGTTTCTCTTTTGTAGTCCTTTTAGTTGGGTGATTTACTTGTTTTTAATTTTAGTCTTCATTTGGTTAATTTAGGTTAGAATTAAGATTATGGTTTTTTATTAGAATAGTTCTATCACTCATATTTTGATTTCGCTTAACTACACAAGCACCCATAAAGCTTGGTAATTGCTTTCCAACAATCCTCGTGGGAACGATCCCTACTTCCCTTTACTACTAGTTGACAACCGTATACTTGCGGGATGCCATCTAGTTAGTAGTAGGATTTAGGTGTTTCATTAATTTATAACTAGGTGTGTAAAAAGCATCAAGTTTTTGGCGCCGTTGCTAGGGATTGTCTTCGGTTTTTGTGCAATATCAAACGCTTTACGGGTCGTGTAGATTAAGCATTTTAGTTTAGTTTAATTTAGTTGTTAATTTTGTTGATTTTTATGTTTGATTTGGTTGTCTTGTGGAATTGACTTGGAATTTCAATTGACTATTTGCCTTGGTTGTGTAGTGCACTAAGACAAGGACCGGGAGAAAGAGCTAAGAGAACTTAGAAGATTGAGAAGGGTACAACAAGAGCAGGAAAGGATAGAAATGGCAAATGCTAATGCTCATCAAGGGAATGTGAACATGGAAAACGAAGAAGAAGAGGTAGTTGGAAACAATGGAATGGGTGGCTATAGGAAGGAAATGGCATGAATAGGAATGGAAGGCCATTGAGGAAGTATGCTTTACTTAATTTTGATGGGGTGAACTCAAGCATTGCACGGATGCCTGTTCAAGCCAACAATTTCGAAATCAAGCCCGCCCTAATCCAAATGCTCCAAGTCCATGCCATGTTCGGAGGTGGACCAAATGAGGAACAATGAACCTACACACACCTCATGAATTTTGAAGAAGTCTTGGACACATTTAAGTTTAATGGAGTACACCCAGATTGTGTGCGGATGAGGGTGCTTCTTTTTTCTCTTCGTGATAGGGGCAAAGTCATGGTTGCAATCCCATGCCCAAGGAACATTCACCACTTGGAACCAACTTGCTCAAGAGTTCTTGGCGAAGTACTTTCCTCCCGCAAGAACCGCTAAATTAAGGAATGAGATTACTTCGTTCAAACAAGATGTTGGTGAAAAGCCTAGGGGAAGCTAGGGAAAGATTCAAAGAGTTGCTAAGAAAATGCCCGCATCACGCCATTCCTTTGTCTCTTCAAGTCCAAACCTTTTATAATGGTTTACTTCAAGAGACGAAATCCATTGTAGATGCCTCCGCCGAAGGCTCTATCTCATATAAGTCTCCGGAAGAAATTCAAGAGTTGTTGAATAGGATGGCATACAACCACTACCATCATGGACCGATAACTCTGCTGGTGGTGCAACAGCAACCAAGCTAATCAAGCCAATGCAAGTAGTGGAGTGTTGAATCTAAACATGCAAGACGCCCTTTTGGCTCAACAAATCATATTCATGAGTGTGATGAACAACATGGCAAAGGTGTTGGAGAATCTAGGGAAACCTAGTAGTGTAAATGCTATGACTTCTTCTCCAACTAAACCAAGCATGACATGTGATTTTTGTGGAGGCGGCCATGCCAATGGGAATTGTGAGATGCCATATGGAGCTAATGAGCAAATCAATTATGTGGCTAATTAATCTTCATTTCCAAGGAATCAATCCAGAGCTTATGGGAACACTTACAATCCTTCTTGGAGGAATCACCCAAATTTCTCATGGAGTAACACCAACAACCAATCCAATCCTCCTTACCAACCAAATCCCCCCACCTCAAAATCCCCAACACACTCAAGCCCCGAATTCCTCATCTAGACCTTATCAACCACCACATCAAAGAAATGTCCAACCCAACTCATATCAAAATTTCCCCCTCTTAATCCTTCTTTTCAAAACCAACAACAAAGACCTCCTTTCCATTATGCAAATTCTTCCCAACCCATGTGCCATGATCAATATGCTCCTAGAGAGAATTTGGGTGAAGAAGGTTGGAAAAGAAAAGCCGAGTATTTGAGCGGAGAATTGGATAGGAAAGTGGAAGAGCATAAAAGAGATTATGAGAGTTTGAAGGCTTTGACAAGAAATTTGGAGATTCAATTGGGACAATTGGCAAGGTTGAACAATGAGAGACCTTTAGAAGTGCTTCCGAGTGACACCATTCTAAACCCTAAGGAGCAATGCAACTTTTAGATATTTGTTATGCTATTTGATTCCAATTTTTTTGTTTTTTCATTGTTCACCTTCAGTCATTGATTTCTTTATTTGCTTTCGTAGATTAATCTATAGACTACTTTACATGCTTTTAATATTTTCTTGTGCATTATTACTTTCTTCTATGTTCTGAATAGTATGGATTAAGGGTGAATGATGCCGATTCCTTATGGGTAATGATTAACTTGATCATCAATTGGAATAATCATAATAGTGGGCAATAATTGGTACAAAGTGACAATTTTAGAGAGTTCTAGACTTGGTTAGGTTGGTCGACGTTATACGGTCCACTAATCCTCCAACATAGACCAGTGTTAGTTGTTAAATTGAACTGAATCGAGACCAAGGTGTCGGGATTAGTTTATTAGTTCACCATAATTTCATACAAATAGAAGTCAAATTTATTGATCTAGGACATAGAGACATCTATGCTTGGATCATTAATTTGATAGGGTTTAACAATTGAAGGTTTTGGGATTGAATTGACAAATGAGAATTGAACTTCCGTGCATTGTAATTGGACTAATTAATTGAATGAATTAATTAAAATCGAGAATTAGCTAGTCTAGCCCTAATCCATTTTTTATTAGTTCTAGTTTAGTTAAACTCTTTCTTCCCCTGCTAGCCACTATTTGTTGGTCAGAATCAGCCACTTCCTTACCTTTGTGGATGCATTTATAAGCTTCATTTCCTTATATTGCACCTTTATATATCTTTTCCTACAATTGGTAAGGTCATAAACAAGTTTGCAACACTTGGAACAATATAAGGCATAACTTATTGTAAAAATCCAAACTGTTCCATACCAATTCACATGCGAGAAGGGAGATCAGTTTGCAAACCAATCTCAACACAAACCTTAGTAGGTTGTGTTAAAGACATTATAGTTATATCCATCTTTAAAGGCTTAACAATAAGCATGTGCAACAGAGAAAATCACATCTTTGTTAAAAGAACATAACTAGTAAACCCTCAAATAAGAACCAAGCCAAAATCATAAAGGTTCATTTTTCATGCTAACTGAATGACTCCGCTTAAGGACGCACATGTAGAAGCCACCCATAATCCAACATCTCAAATAATCTTATTCAAGATAAAATTGGATTAAACAATGCTTTTAATCCAAAAGACCCAATGAGAATTCGCCCTTAAAACCAATAGTTTTAGAAGATCTGAAGGGATTCCAAGAATATTCGGTCTTCCTTTCAACATTTTCCAACTAATGAATTTTGAAAAGGACTCAATTTCCTCATCCAAAAAAATAATGTCTGGTTCTCCCTTGTGTGAATCAAGAGGTTCGAGAGAGAGGGAAAATTACATGTGTTTCAAATGATGATCCTACCGGTGAAAAGAGAAAAATTCCCCACAAAGTGTTGTGGCACTTATTTGAAGTCTAGGTTACAATGCCTATTCATTTCATCCAAAACAATGTCTTTCATCAGATGGTCTATATAGTTAGTCTTCCCAAGACGTAATATGTGAGTGATAAGAGTAGACCTTTTCTTACATGGCATAGCTTAGTCATTCAAGGTTAGTCTACATGATTCTTCCCCTAGGCACGGGTTTAGCTCCCAATGGTCATTTTTTATTCAACTGTGAAATATGTGTATCTAAGAAATTGTCACTTCAAAGTGAATTCTCCCCAGATACAAAATTCAATTCTAAATCTGTATAGAATATATAAATTTTATTAAATGAATCTCTTGATCATTCAAAACCTATTTTCAACTTTAAAAAAAAAAAGACAAAAGAAATTCAATAGATTTAAAACTTATTTTTCAATAAATAAATTATCAAATATATTTTTGAGCTTTCTTACAGTTTCTTAGTCAGAAAGAGAGATGGTATTCTGCCTATAAGTAGACACAAGTAATAAACAAGAGAATAATAAAGATCCGAGCTATAAAATTTCTCATTTCTGACACAAGGTACTTATTCGTTCTAATAGAATGATTCTTTCCTTATCCAGACTAATACTAGACATCCACAAATTCTCCAACTTGGAAATACTTTGATTTTAAGTATCCATAATTTACCAAAGATTCTGGAAATGCAAGGTTGGGGTTGACATTTGATGAATTTGATCCATTCAAGAATATGAGTACAACACATAGTGCATGGCCAATAATTTTGTTGCCTTACAATTTAACACCATAGATGTGCTTGAAGAAACCTTATTTCATCCTTTCATTGCTTATACATGCTCCAAGCTTGTCAGGAAACAATTTATACACACACAGAGAGAGAGAGAGAGAGAGACATAATGCATCTAGACAAAGTGACTAAATCACTGATGTGTCACTAGATTTGGGAAATAAGGAACGAAATCTGACCGAGAATCTAAAATTGTGGGGTTGGTGATTCAATATGCTCTTGCCACGTGTAGTGCTTTGGAATGTGACTCTAAATTTATGATTTTGCAAATAATTTTCCATATATATATATATATATATCGTGTATGTGTGTGTGTGTTTATATAGTTATAGATACTAATTGCAAAATTAAAGGACTTATGGGATATGAGTATCAACATTATGATGCATCAAGCAAACAAAACTTCCAAATTCTGGGTTCATTATTATGCACTTTTAGTGATTTTCTAGATTATGCAACTTTATAAGGATGGAGCACTAAAGGAGAATTTGGGTGTTCTGCTTATCATAAGCATAATGAGTCACAGTGGTTGAAGCATGTATTGTGGAAAACATAGCTACATGGTCATTGTTGTCGATTTTTAGATAGTAACCATCCGTTTCAAATTGAATCTGAATCATTTGATGGTACTAAAGAACATAGAGACCGATATCCTCGATTAACTGCATCTATCATTTTAGCTGAGTTGAAGGGATTCAAAATTAAACATGGAAAACTGGTTGCTGACAATCTTGAAATTACCATTGAATTTAAAAACGAAGAACACATTTTTTGAGTTGCCATATTTTGTTGCAATAAAATTATCATATTTTGTTGCAACAATTGTTGCCTTTATCATTGAGGTAAACTTTACCAAGGTCAATGCATATTCCTTTAATGAAATTGAGTAAGTAGTTTAGAGAATTGTGTTAGAAAGTTCTCCAACCTAATGATTTAGTTCGTACAGAAAAGAATATTTCCTTGATTGTGCCAACTTAAAATGGTGATTCCACCATCTTTCTTTGATGTCATAGTGCATTTAAGTGTACAAGAGACAGTTGTAGCAAAAATATTTGGTCTAGGATCACTATCGAGTGGATGTATCCTATTGAAAGGTGATAAACCAATTAATTCTTCTATATTAGTGTTCTACTTTTTCTTTTTTCTTTTTTGAGCATTAAACACTTGATTACTCTAACTAACTTTTAAAATATAATCTTCTAGGTACTTATGCACATTGAAGTATTATGTGCAAAATAGAGGACAACCAAAAGGATCTATTTTAGAAGGTTATCTAGTAGAAGAATGCTTAGAATTTTTCTAAGGGGGGTGAAACAAAATTCAAGCAGTCTAGTAGAAATGATGATGGTATTGATATAAGCAAAGAGGGAACAAATGGCTTTTCAATGTCAGTTCGCTTCTCAAGAAAGAGTTGTGAAGCCATTAGATGACGAAATATTAAGGGAGACACATCAATATGTGATTTTTACTTGTGACGCTATCAAATAGTTCATTGAGTAAGTTATATCTTATGTCATTTATACATAGGTGTGAAAATTATTTATGTAATTCTATATCTTATCCTAAGTTGGTATATATGTTGCAAGGAACACTATAAGATGCATGTTTAAAAATGAACTTTTGTGTTCTTCAAAACATGAAGTTGAACATAGGCATAGTGAAACTTTTGCGTCATGGTTTGATCTAAAGTAACTAACGAACTATACGAATGTAAAGCGTCACAATAAACCCTTTATTTTTGCATCACAAGCAAAGCTAGTATTTTATGTCAAGGATCCCATAGAGAAAGGATGCAATATAGCTATTGCAACAACGGCTAGAGATTTCAATGAGATGGATGCAATGGGAGATATTGGAATGTACTTGCAAAGTAAAGTTTGTAATGTCCAAATTGGTGAAGAGATCGAACTGCCTTCCTCTTCCCCCAATTAATATGGACTGTTTCTTGGTGTGGAACATTCGAGGGGTTAACAACGAAACCTCAATTCGAAGAATAAAGCTGTTAATGAAAGAGCACAAACTAAATATCCTTTCTTTGTTAGAACCAATGGTAGACAAAAAAAGGATCATTTTCTTTGCTCGTAGGGCTAGGGTTTGACAACTGTTGTCTAACCCTAATGGGAAGATTTGGTTTTTCTGGAATAATGTTTTTGTCATCTCAACATTAGTAAATTTAGACCAGCTCATGCACGCTTCCATCTCCTCTAGTCAACCCCAACATGCTATCCTAGCCACATTCATTTATGCTAAGAGCACCATACATGAAAGAAGAAGTTTATGGCAAGAGCTCTATGCTGTGCAATCCTTGAACCCATGGTTGGTGGGCGGTGACTTCAATGTAATATCCACTTCGGATGAGTACAAGGGATCTTCATCCTTAGACCTCGAAGCCTTAAAGGACTTTAACAACTGCCTCCTTGATTGCGCACTAACGAACATTGCATATCAAGTATGCAAATTCACCTGGAGAGGCAATAGGTGTGGTAACCTTGTATGGAAAAGACTTGATAGATATGTGTCCAACCATCCATTTCTTTCGACCTTCCAACAAATAATGGTGGAACATCTGCCTAAAACATGTTCGGTGTTGTATCACTCTCCGCTTCTCCTCAAAACATCAAATGGAGCTACATCAGGACCAAAACAGTTTAGATTTTAAATGCATGGACTAACCACCCTCACTTGACGCTGGTTGTAAAAAGCAATTGGCAACTACATTGCTCGGGCAGCCCCCTTGGAATTCTTGCCTCAAAGCTCAAAAAACTAAAGGCGGAATTACGAAATTAGAGCCACACCATCTTTGGTAACATTTTTGACAAGGTGAGAAATTCCAAGATACAAGTAAAACATTGTGAAAATACCTGCTTGCAACAGCCGACTCTACACAACCAAATTGCACTTGCCCATGCGCAAGCAATGCATCACAAATGCGTTGCCGAAGAAGAAAGTTTCTAGAGACAAAAATCAGGCATGAAATGGCTAAAAGAAGGGGACCAAAACTCAAAATTCTTTCACTCCTCACTCCTTAATAAGAGGCACAAACTGAGCATTTCGAAGTTAAAGGTGAACGGGACCTGGACTACAGATAGGCAGCTCTTCGCATTGAAGATGAGGGTGTGAATTACTTCAAGGATCTTTTAAAAGCACCAAATGGCTCGAACATTAATTTTACCCCCTTGAACACCATCTCACAAGTAATAACACTAGAAGACAAGAATATACTGCTTGCAAAGCCATTTGTGAGAGAGCTTAAGGAGGCTACATTCAGCCTAAACCCTCATGGTGCTGCTGGAATCGATGGTTTTAGTGGAGTGTTCTTCACCACCTGCTGGGATATCACACAACATGACCTTCACAATGCAGTGAAAGCTTTTTTGAAAGGGGAGCCGCTTCCCAGAACTTTTACAAGCACGCTCATAGTATTGATCCCAAAAATAATGAACCCCTCCTCCTTTGATAATTTTAGACCCATTAGTTTTTGTACACTTTTCAATAAAATCTGCACAAAAGTATTGGCTAATAGATTGCCTTTTGTGCTGCCCAAATTATTTCACAGGAGCAAGTGGCTTATGTACAAGGTAGAGATATCACCGACAACATATTAAGCCGGTCTAGGAGATTATAGAGTTCATCAATCAGAAAACCAGAGGAGGTAACATAATTTTCAAGCTTGACTTAGCAAAGGCTTTTGATCGCCTCTCTTGGTCTTTTCTCTATATTGTTATAAGGAAGCTTGGATTCAACAAAAATTGGAACGCTATCTTGAAGAATGTGTTAGAAAATTGCTGGTTCTCCAATCTTATCAGTGGCTCCCCGGAAGGCTTTTTCAAGTCCACTAGAGGTGTTTGCCAAAGAGACCCCTTATCACCTCTCCTTTTAATAATCACAATGGAGACCTTCGCACGAGGGATAAAAGCTCAGTACCAAGTGGGAAAAATATCAAATTATGCATTGCCAAGAAATGTCAACCAATCACCCATCTTGCATTTGCAGATGACATAGTCATCTTCACAAAAAGAGATGTTAAGTCTATCAAGAATCTCATGGCATTCCTCACTCAATTTGAAGCTTCATCTGGGCAGCTCATTAACAAGTCCAAGCGCTCATATTTCTTTATGCCCAAAAATGCTCCTCTATCTAGAGTAAGGATGATCCAATTCAAAACAGGCTTTGTGAAACGTTCCCTTCCTTTTACATACCTTGGCTGCTCTATTCAAAAGGCGAAGAAAAGGAAATCTCTTTTCCAACCAATGCTAGACAAAGTTACCTCAAGAATTGCCAGGTGGCAAACAAAATTCCTCTCCCCCAGAGGTAAGTTAATCTTGATTAAGCATGTTCTAAGTAGCATTCGAATATATCTCTTCACAGTGCTTTAACCTCCAAAAGCTGTTATCAATGACTTGGAGAGGCATTTTGCAAACTTTTTCTAGGGCAACTCGGACTCGGAAAGCAAACACCATTGGTCATCATGGAAGATATTATGTAGGCCAACTGCTGCTAATGGCCTTGGTATCATTTCCCTATCGGACTTGGCCAAAGGATTTGGTATCAAACTATGGTGGAAATTTCAAAGGGATAGCTCCTTGTGGTCCATATTCATGTATGCAAGATACTGAGCCATTCGCACCCATGCATGATACAAGAGGGGCACAGAGACTCGTACATATGGAAGTGCATGCTTAAAAATTGAGAGGACGCAGAAAGAAGTTGCCTATTCTTGATACGAAATGGACACTCTTCCTTTTGGTTTAATACATGGCTGCCAACAGGACCCTTATTCCACGAGGTCAGCCAAGTGATCGAGCCAAACTTCCCTATTGCCCAATTGTGGAACATAAATGGCTGGAATCTCTCAAATTTGAAAGAGCGTTATCCACCTCATGAGCTAGAAAGACTAGGGTAGATTCTTAATGGGAGAACTATCCAAATATCTAATGAAGCAGACGAACTAGTTTAGACTCTCTCAACAAATGACAGGTTTTTAGTTTCATCCACCCTTCCTTCACAAGCTTTCATGCTCTCTCGAAGAATGACCTGGGATGGTAGACTACAAGTCAAGATTTCCACCTTAATGTGGCACCTTCTAAATAGGAAGCTCCCACTTGATGACGTAATAACTTAAAGACAGACCTTTGGAGTTTCCTTGGCCTCAAAATGCCCTTTTTGCAACAATCAGGAAACTTTGGATCACTTTTTTGTAGGATGCGAATTCTCCAGCCAAGTTTGGCCATACTTTGAATCATGGCTTGAAGTGCTTTTTCCCCCAGCCTCTACTATATTAGGCAAACTCAATTCTTGGTGATGGTTCGACCCTCCTTCGGCAACCCTTGCAGCTGTCTAGAAACTTACACTGTCTTTGGTATGCTAGTTTGTATGCAAGCACGTAATATGACTATCTTTGAAGGCCTATCCATTACATAATATGCTAGTTCACCCAATTGGGTGTTTCCTCAAATAAAAAATAAAAAAAAAGTTGAAGAGATCAAAAATATTAGCTGGGTTCGTGAAGGGGCTCCAGGCATTACTATAGAAGCTACAATTCTATAGCATGTTTTAAGATTAATGATTTTCTTTTTTTATTTTCATTACAGCTTCAAGTAAAGTTTTCCATATGTGTGTATAATTGAATATATACTATGTTATTCTTGTTGTGTCATTATAATGATTACTTTGTACTTATGGCTACAAAAACTCAACAAGGAAGGGGCAAAAAGAATGAGTGCGTTGTTCAACAGTTTGAGGTGAATTGGAAGGGCAAATCATTGCACAGCCCTCTTCCAATCAAGGTTGGTAACAAGAAAGGATAGTCTATTGGTA
Organism: Cinchona pubescens; assembly: GCA_025175665.1. Taxonomy (NCBI): domain Eukaryota; kingdom Viridiplantae; phylum Streptophyta; class Magnoliopsida; order Gentianales; family Rubiaceae; genus Cinchona; species Cinchona pubescens. Next base: position 2,192,358 of record JANKKI010000070.1, on the reverse strand, counting down.
TATACAAAAAAGAGCTTGTTGGGCTCTTAGGTACATTTTCAAGAAATGGTAATTAGCTCCAATTAATTTTCTTAATTAGCTTGAAATGGCAACAGCTCGATCAATGAAATGGTTGACTTGGTAAAGGTAAAATATTATCATTCTAATAATTTTTGTTTTAAAACTTGTTTTACCAAGAGTTAAGAATAATTTTTGTAATTTTTATTTTGGTAGGATAGGTTCAATGTTCCACCGGGTATGAAGAGTTGGATCATAAGATCCATAAGCAAGAAATGGAGAAAATGCATGGAATCAAGAAGCAAAACTAGTTACTATGATCCCGATTAAGCCCATTTGACAGGTAGATTAACAATAATTGAGTTTTACAAGATCAGTGGATGGGAATTTTGACTTATCGAAATTCTGAAGATATAATTGTGTACACAAGTTTTGATATCTTTATCTATTTCTTCTTAATAACATATACTTTTCAGGATGTGCAAAGTAAGATATAGACAATACAGTACTATGAACCAAACTAAAGGGAAACTAAGTAGAGCTTCTGAAGAAGTGGTAAGAAAATGTACTCACTAGAATATTTTGTTTGAATAGCTAAATCAATCTTTCAAGTTATTTACAAATTTACAATAATTTGTAGAAAGAAAAATTGGGTCATTCTCCATGTTGAGTTAAACTCTATTATTCTTGTTATACTAATTCAAACAGCAATCATCGAATGAAACTGTTAGGATAGGACTTGTAAGCAATACTTGTCTACTTCACTTATTCACTTATGTATATTGCATGCCTACAATTCATTCCCTCTGTTAGTCTCGTGTGTTGTAATGATTTTTATTTTTCTAGTTTCTAACTAAAATGAAGGCACATTAAAGTCAATTACAACCAGGTTCACTAGATTATGTAGGTCTGGACTCCTTACTTGCTAAGGTCATAGGAAAAGATCCATTGCGTAAAATCTGCATGTTTGGTTTAGGTGTAAACCAATCAGATGTTTGAGGGAAGATATTTTGTCACTATAATGCCATTTCATGTTTTAGAACAAACGACAACCATGTCAAGACTCGAAGAAAATACTGATAAGCAATCAAGGCAAATTACAAAATTACAGTCAAACATTCTTCCACAACAACAACTAAATACCGCTTTACCTGGTGAATCCACGGCACCTTCTTTATCACCATGAAAATCTTCAAACTATGTAAATACTACCAATTCTCGTTAGGTATTTGATAACCCTAGGAAACTAGAGTTATGGAACCCTAAATTTGAGTGTTTTGCCTTTCGTTTCAAACATTTTTGGGTCTTAACTATTGTTTCTACTTATTTTTGCTGTTTTACATTTTAAAATGAGTTTACATTAATTTAGTGTTTTTAATGTTAATTAAATGTTTTTGTTGTAATTAATAAAGTGTGTTTATATGTAGGTTTGGTTGAAGAAAATTGCATGGCAATTGGAGGAGAAACAAACCAAATCAAGTAAAATGACGGAGTCAAACCAAACTACTGTAAAAAAAAAAAAAAACAAGTGCTTGGGAATGCAATCCCAAATTCAGAGAAGGAAAAAATGGGACCATGGTCCAAAATTTTCAGCATGCCACTAGTAATGAAACCCCGTTCCCAAAACTCAGTATAAACTTTTGGGACCATGGTCCAAGACATTCCAAGGGAAAAAACACCTAATTTGGGGCAGACTGTTATGCACTCATTTCCTTTAACCCTAGTACTATAAGTACACCTTTAAAGCATCTTTGGAGGCTAAGCAGTTATTGTTAGCTACTAGTAGTGGGTAGGGTTAGTTCTTCCTTTTCCTCCAATATGGGGAAGGTTTTTTTTGTTTAGAATGTTGTTTGGTTGTAATTTCCTGAAGACTCTTAGTGTAGACTTCCATTTATGTTTATGCCATTTAAATTGATGCTAATTTATTGTAGTTTAGTTTAATTGCTTTGTTTAATTACCTTCTCTACTTGCTTTCTCAGTTTAATTGTTAGATTACTTTATGCGCTTTCTCTAAATATGCTTCTTAGTAGTAATTTGTAGTGTAGTTTAGTTTATTGCTCTTTTAATGACGTTTTCCTTAATTGCTTTCTTAAAAATGCTTTCTTTAGTGTTAATGTTTACTTTTATGCACTAGTTAGTTTGGTTAAGGTTTGATGAATTCAATTTCCAATAGATACTGATTCATTAATGGGTTGAATGGTAAAAGAGATAGATAATTGAGTAGTAAATCTTTTGTAGCTTGGTGAGAGAATGGGGCCATTTTCTTAAGCCAACTTAGTAGGTCACAACATACGAGAGTTGTGTGTTAATTCTTAGACTAGTTTATTACCAGTTTAGAAAGGTTGTAGTAGTTGGGACAAGATGTTAGCTTTTCTAGTTGGTTCCTTGCTTCCATGCTGATAATTAGACTAGAATCATGAGACGGGTCAACGGATTGATTCATAGTTGAAAAGGAATCCCTAGTTAGTCCCATTGAGCTATTTGAACCAATCAATTGATTAAATCCCGGAAATTGCCTAATTGAACCCTAACCCATTTTAATTTTCTTTCTTATTTTGTTTAGCTTTTATTTTTAACTAAATCTATTTCCTCAATTCAAACTCTTCAGCCTGTAATTCAACCAAATAATCAGTAATTACTAACCAATCCTTGTGGACTCAATCCCTACTTCTACTTGCCACTATTTAACCCTGTATACTTGTGCTGCACTATCTAGTTAATGTTAGGTGTTTTATAAATTTTATAACTAGATGCGATTCGCGTCAAGTTTTTGGTGTCGTTGTCTAGTATTAGTTTTTGGCAATATCAATATAATTGGGAAAGAATACTATATTGAATTTATTTGTATCATCTTGTATAGTTATTTCACCTATTTGAAAACCCAAAAAGATTTTTGTTGTGATGGATTATTCGGACTAATTAGTAGTCAAAATTCTCCTACTTTTATTATTTGTGTTGTTTTAATTCTTTTATTTGAATTTATTGTCTTAAGTGTCTGTTATTCAAGAACATGCAAGGAATGGATTGCAATGCTTCACACCAAGGAAGTTATCATTCTTATTGTGAAATCCAGTATTTTAATAGCCTTGTTCTTTGATTTTAACTGGGTTAAAATGTTTTTCATATTATTTTTAGTCATAAAGACCTTCAACTTATTCGTTTTTCAATTCGGCAAATTTTTCGGTTTACGCGATTTCGGTTCCGGCGGGTAAACGGGTCAAAAGTTGGATTAAGTGTAATTAGTGCATTGTGGTGTGTGAGTGTTGTTTGATGGCTGATTTAAAATGTTAATTTAGTAGCAAAAATTAGTTTTTGGGTTAAATAGTCAACTTGGAGACTATTTGGTCAAATGGGGTACTATTTGGGTCAACTTTGGAATTCTTTTTAAGTCTTCTTCTTGTTGTTTTTCTTCCTCATTTTCTCCAGCAGCTGGCCGAAATTTCTTCTCCATTTTTCCCCAAAATTTTCTTGGATTTCAAGTAGAAATCACTTGGAAGGTAAGATTTTATGTATTTTAGCATTTATGGCTTATGGGCTTTATGATTTAAGCTTTAATTTCAAGTTTTGAAGGATTCTTTATGGCTGAAAATAAACCCTCTTTGCAGCCTTATAAGTTATGATTTATGTATGTTATGGGTTGTTTTTAGTGTTTTGGAGGTTGGGAAGTGATTGGGGTTGATTTTTAACAACTTTCCATGGTTAGATTACAAATTTTAAGATTATGAGTTAGGGTTTTGTCTTCCATATGTGACCTAGAGTGTTATGCTATGAATGCTTATGTCTATGCATATAATGATGTTCTAAGAGTGTTTTAAGGTTAGTTTGGATAGGAATTGAGACTTGAAACCAAGTGGAATGAGTATTGATTTCCCTTCATTTTGTAAGTAAGCGGAAGTTTGGCGCAACTAGGATAATTTGGATAATTGGTTATGTTTGAAGGATCTTTAATGATCTTTTGATGGTTTTAAGTGTTTCCTTGGTAGTGGGATGGTTAGGAAGCATGTTTGAATCATGCGTGTGGCTAATAGGTAAAATTTTCAAAACAAACTGACAGGAATTCCAACCATAGGTTGTTGCTCTAATGTTGTAATAGAGTTAATTGTAGTGGTTATGGAGTATGGATTGTTGTGGAATGCTATTGATATAGTCCCGGCTATTGCTCCGGTGAATCTTTCCGTTTATGGATTTTGTTGGTTGGTTGAATATGTTGTTTTGAGTTGGGTTGTAACCAAGGTCCCTTGAATACCTTGGAATTGGATTTTTATTGGCAGGAGGATAGCCTACTTATAGCCTAGGGAGGGGCGAAGTTTTTCGGTTTTTCTGGAAAACTGAGCTTATTATCTCCTAGTCTAGCTGTAATACATTGAATTTGAGGGGTTAACTAAGTGTTTTGATGTGTTCTCCTTTTGCGATTCATCGAATTTGTGAAAAGGTCATTTTGACCAAAGGGTTGTTGGTGTCGTTTTCTATCGTTTCGCATCGTTTTCGTTTCCCTAGTCATTCTTTAACTTCTACATCTCTTCTAAGAGTCTCTTATACCTGTTTTAGGTACCACGCCACCTACCGCCGGCGATCGCGTTCAGTGATCCTTTGTGCAGTTTTTGCTTTGATAGGTGGGTAACATAGATTCTCTTCCACGTGTATTTTGTTTAACGACTTTCGAAATATGTTTGAATGGATTTTAGAATGTGTATGATGTTTGGAACTGCACTTTTACAAGTTTTGGAATTATTATATATGAAATTGGGGACCAAGCTATTTTATGTTAATCAATTGATATGTTTGCAAACTCTTTTGAAATGAAAGCAGATTTTATGACTGTTTTGGCTCATAGGTGACCGAGGTGTTGATTTGTGGAGAACCGGTTCTATAGTCATCCATGGGACGCCATATACACATCTGTGATGTGTATGAAGAGACAGCCTACTAGGTCTTGACCGGGAGATAAGTTATCCCATCACAAGACCCCGTATCAGGTGTGGTAGATTACTAGATCGGCTAGTCTTGAAAGTCATACCATTGAGCCTAAAAGATACTCATGCTATTTTATTAAATTCCTGATCTTATAACTCTACTTGGATTTGTTAGCTATGCTTTAGCATACTATGTTTTGAAATGATTTGATCTGTTTGGCTATGTTTTGGACATACCTTTGAGCCTAAAAGATACTCATGCTATTTTATTAAATTCCGGATTGAAACTATACTTGGATTTGTTAGCTATGCTTTAGCATACTATGTTTTGAAATGATTTGATCTGTTTGGCTATGTTTTGGACATACTTTTGAGCCTAAAAGATACTCATGCTATTTTATTAAATTTTGGATTGAAACTATACTTGGATTTGTTCGCTATGCTTTAGCATACTATGTTTTGAAATGATTGGATCTTTTTTACTATGTTTTGGACATGCCTAAGTTTACGTGGGGTGAGCATAACTAGAAACTGCTTCATGACTATGGTTTTCGCAAATGTTATTATAATTATGTTTTCTTTTTATCAAAATGCTTGGCCCCATTTGAAGAGCTTTTATGATATCCACTGAGCTAGTTATGCTCACCCCACGTGACTTATAATTTTTCAAATTAGGTGCTCGTCTTTGACTCTCCACCGCGTTAGCAGCTTTTAGATTTTCTCCAGATTCCACATTACTGGTAGGACTCTGCGGATAATCTTCCAAGCTTCTCTTTTGTTTGGAGAGGGGTAGTGTATTAGATAAGTTTTGTATTGATGAACTTTGTTTTTTTGATGTAGCATCTTTTGTACTAAGAAGGAATTTTGTAATTCGTTTTTTTGTGTAAAATGAAATATTCGGTTTTATAGTTAAGAAATGGCTTGATGGTTCTATTACATTGCGGTTAGATTTTGTTGCTCTGTTCATTTGTGCCTTGCGCTTTGGTCCGGTGTACCATTAGCGCGGCGTGTTACGGTCCCGTTTTTGGGGCGTGACACTTATGGTAACAGAAGTATGACCAATGTTCATGTTCTTGTGAGTATTCTCCCTATTCCTTAGAACATGCTCAACTCCTTGAAGATCAAGCTAAATTATTGGAGATACAAGACAAATCCATCAAGAGGTTGCAATACCAATTTGCTGAGCTTCAAAAAAGGACAGATGGTGATGACCAATGGACTCTAACATCCCCACTAATTGAGGAAGAACCAGTCCAAGAAGACAAAAAGAAAAAATATATCTTGGAAGAGATCGGTTACCAAGAACCTCTTGAACATACATTCCCAACACCCAAGACACTCAACACTTGTGTAGAAGCATCACCGACATAACTTGTGAATGAGTGTAAGTTTGTCCTAGTGACTACAAAAGAGATCCTATTTGGGGTGTTGGTAAAAAAAGTGGTAGCTCAAGAAAGGGTGGTGGAAGAAGAAGAAAGATATATTCTAGAGGGGATCGGGTAGGTGCCATGGAAAATTCAACAAGTCCTTAGGAAAATTTCAAATAGTCTAAGCCATGGAGCAAGTTCACTAAGTACTATGACATTTGTGGCAAACCCCTTTGGCCTTGATAGGGAAGTATCTCTTTCCTTTCTCTTTATTTATTCTTTCTTTTTCTTTACTTGCTTTAGTTTAAGAACCGGTGGGAAATAAAGGCATTTAGTCTTGTGCTTAGTCTAGTTTATGTTTTGATGTTGGTAAATGATTTTTGATTTACTTGGACCAATTTGGTTGTTGATGGAAATATAGGACTTTTTGGTGATTTGTGACTGATATATGGTTTATGAAATGAACTTGGGCTTGATTTTTATTATTTGATTGTGGAGATTCTAATTGATAATACACTTTATTTGCTAAGTACTTTTAGCTTATTTTGAGAAAATCATGTGAATGCTTGATGTGTATTGGGAGTAATCTTTATTCATAAACTTGAATATCTTTCTGAGGCCAATTATGTGTGAAGCTAAGTTTGGGGAAAATGAGTTGGGAATATACTATTGTGAGTTTTTCTTTTTCTTTTAATTGTTCTAATCACATGAAGTCCAAATGACTCCTCTAGTGTAACTTTGATTGGTTGAAAAAAGGAAACTAAATTTCTAGGACTCATGTTTAATTGTAAATGGAATTTATATGGTTTACATAGAATTGGTCATCGCTTAGCCTTGATCAGTGTTGTCCTTATTGTTGGTGAATTCCATGATTAAAGATGGAACTATAAAGTTCAAATTGTGCTTAAGTGATTACTTTCACAATCACTTGGTTGTTATATTGTCCATCATCTATATAAGCTTTTTGGTTATTCAACTATAGTTCAAAGTCAATGCTTAGTATTATGTTTAGCTATTTATATGATTTTATGTTTTCTAGCAATATTTTTATTTTTGTAATATGCGTGAGTGCTAGGATGAGTGGAACTCATCATTGAATAACAAAGTGAAAAGTGTAGTGGTGTGCTTTTGCATCTTATTATATTTTTTAGAATAGTTTTGTTTAATAGAATAAAAGTTGTGGTTTTTGGAAAGAAAAATGGTCATTTTGCTGATCAATAATTATAAGAATCTAATAGCACCATATAACTTGTCGTATTCACTTGGTCATTTTGATTTTAATGGTAAAATGGATAGTTCTTGCTGCAAGTATTTTTTTCAAAAACCAACTGTTTCCTATTTGAAATAGAGAGTAGTGTGCTAATTGGTTTTTAAAACGGTTTATTTGGAATATCTTTTACACAATCTCAAAAGTGCTAATTATTGATGAGTTATTTTTTTGGAAAAATGTTTTAAATGGTCAGAGTTGAGTTAGGCCATTTGTGTGATTGTGTTGAGGAAGTATTAAATCTATCTTATAGGTTTTTAGATCTTAATATGATTTTAGGTGCATTTCATTCCTCTTCCTTGGTTTAGGCTGCATTTACTTAAAATTTTCAAAACAAAGAATGAATGTTTTGCTCTTAGAACAAGGCAAGTAGAGGAATCAGCAACACAAATATCGTGCCTCCAAATATACCATTAGAGTAGAAAATAGGTTAGTAGAGGAATCGACATCCAAATGTCGTGGCTTCGAAACGGCCATTAGGGTTGTTTCTAAAAAAATGAGGCAGGTAGAAGCAATGTCTTTGAAATGAGCCTTTTTGTTGCTAGAATATCAAGAAGTTTGGGTTGAGGTGTTGTGTACTATCCATCTTTAATGTCAAGTCAAACACCCCTAATTAGATTAATATTTCCTTGAGTGACATTTGAATTTTAGGTAGAGTCCTAACGATTCTATCATTTCCAAGTGGTCTATTTGGGAATGCTTGATTGACTTTTGATCCTTTTGGGTGGAGTAAAACATATTTTTGCATAAACTTGTACCTTTGTGAAAACCTTTTTGACAGAGGAAGATAGTTGGTAGTTTGAAGCTCTTATGGGCAATTGAACTTGTTTTCGAGAAAATGCAATATTAGAGTCTGACCATTTGAATGCTTAAACTTTATATGATACTTGTGGTTTTTGAGAGGTTGCCAAAAAGATTCAAACTATATCTGAAGTCCATTACTTATCATTTGTGAACTTGATGGTGTATAAGTTACATATCATTTGTGAACGTGATAGTGTATAAGATTGTGTTAGTCGTTTTAGTTGTTCCTTTTCTTTCCTTATTTTTATTGTTCTCGGGACGAGCAAAATTTTAATTTTGGGAGTGTGATAACATTAAGAAACTTGAGTTATATGTACCCTAAAATTGAGTGTTTTGCATTTAGTTTCGAACATTCTTAGGGCTTTATTGTTGTTTCTACCTATTTTTGCTTTTATGTTCTGGATTGTGTTAGTTTGTGTTAATTTAGTGTTTTAATATTAATTAAGTACTTTTTTGTAATCAATAAAGTTTGTTTATATGTGTTTGGTTGAAAAAATAGTGTGATAATTGGATGACAAATGGACAAATAAAGTAGGATGACAGAGCCAAACGAATCACTGATAAAAAAACTAAGTGTTTGGGAACGCAGTCACGAATTTAAATAAGGAAAAAATGGGACTGTGGCTAAAATCTTCAGCATGCTAGTGGAAATGAAACGGCCGTCCCAAAACCCAATACTAACTTTTGTGGCAGATTGTTGCTGCACTCATTCTCCCCAACCCTGAAACTACAAACATACCTTCTAAACCCTTTGGAGGCTAAGTAGTTAGTTTTGGCTAGTCATAGTTGGGCTAGGGTTAGTTCTTCCTTTTCCTCCCCATTTGGGGATGGTTTTCTTAGTTTAGATCAGTTTAGTTGTAATTTCTTGAAGACAAGTAAAACTTCTGTTTTCTATTATGGCATTTAGATTGATGTTAATTTAGTGGAGTTTAGTTTAATTACTTTGTTTAGTTACTTTCTTAGTTTAGTTATTATATTAGTTTATGGGTTTTCTTGAATTATGCTTAGTGGTAACATATAGTGTAGTTTAGTTTATTGCTTTTTTTATGATGCTTTCCTCTAAAGATTTGCTTCTTAAACAAGCTTTTTTAGTGTTAATGTTTACTTTTGTGCACTAGTTAGTAGGGTTATGGTTTGATGATGTCAATTTGCAAATGGATATTGATTGATTGAGAAGTTGGATGGTATGAGTAATGAATAATCGGGTAGTAGTAAATACTTTGGTTTCTAGGTGAGAGAATAAGGCTATTTTCTTAAGCTACTTAGTGGGTTTAAGCACATCATACAAGCATTGCATGTTAATTCCTAGACTAATTTATCACTAGATTAGGAAGATTAGTAGTTGGGCCAAGATGCTAGCTTATCTAGTTGGTCATGTTAATGACTAGAATCATGAGGCAGGCTAAGGGATTCATATATAACTAGAAAGGAATCCCTAGTTAGACCTGTTGAACTATTTGACCTAATCCAATGCTAACCAATTTTAAATTGATTTCTTAGTTGTTTAGACTTCAGTTTTAATTAAATCTATTTCCTCAAATCAAATTCTTCAAAAAGTAATTCAACCAAGATAATTGATAATTATCGACCAATCCTTGTGGGTTCGATCCGTACTTTCGCTTCTTACTATTTGACCCTGTATACTTGTGGTGTGTCATCTAGTTAGTTGTAGGATTTAGAAATTTTATAAATGTTACAACTAAATTTGATTCATATCAATGTTCTAAATTGTTCTTGAAAACAACTAAATTTGATTCATATCAATGTTCTAAATTGTTCTTGAACTTTTTTCCAATATGAACATTCTTATATTCTTTATTTACTTTTTTAGATAAGATTATATTTATCTATCTATTTGATACTTCTAGATTGGTAGTTTAGTCGTATCAAAGAGTTTGTTTCATCTCATTAAAATGGTTGCAAAAGGGATACTTAGAAGCATCGATTAAACCAAAGATGTTGGAAAGAACTAGGAGAAAATTGGTATGAAGATCATGTAATGGTAGGCTTGTTAACGGACCGAGTCTAGGCCTAGTCCAATCTCATTCCAGCATATTTATCCAAGTATTAATCTGCATAGACTTGTTTATCTAGATCCAATTCGAACCAGATTAGGATCTTAAATAAATGGACCAGATACAGGTTTCCTAGTTCTGACCCGATTAAGACTTGGATCCAATTAAAAATTAAAAAAATAGAAAATAAAAATATATAGTATAGAAATAGGGTAAAGTCATAAGATTTACAATTCTTCTTTTGGCCAGCACATATATACTCATCTCCATCTCATCATTCTGTTCTTTCCCTGTCTCTATCTCTTCATCTCTCTTCTTTCATGCTTCATCTTTCTCTCTCATCATTGCGAGTCATCTCTTTAATCTCCATCTCTTTTCCTTCATACTTGACTTCCTCTCTTTTCACTCTGTTTTCAAATCATAAGATTTGAATTAGGGTAAAGTCATAAGATTTACAATACTTCATCTTTTTTTATATATAGTACAGAATTAGGGTAAAGTCATAAGATTTACAATTCTTCTTTTTCTTATCATCTTTTGGCCAGCACATATATACACATCTCCATCTCTCATCATTCTGCTCTTTCCCTGTCTTTCTCTATCTCTTCATCTCTCTTCTTTCATACTTCATCTTCCTCTCTCATCATTGCGAGTCATCTCTTTAATCTCCATCTCTTTTCCTTCATACTTGATCTTTATCTCTTTTCACTCTTTTTTCAAATCATTGCTAGTCATCGTCATCACCAAATAGGCTATCGTCAATCGTCACCATCAACATCATCATCATCATCATCATCATCATCATCACTGTTCATAAAGATTGCAACTTGATGTATACGTGTTCTAGAACTATTCTCTATAGATATATCTGATCCAAATCTGATCAAACCCGAAGATAGGTCTGCAATCTAAGACCAATCCGGTAATTAAAACAATCCGATATCAAAATACTTAATCGGATCTATGTCAAGAATTACCAATTCTTACCCAAATCTGACCCATGTAATGGCCCCCATAGAGTGAGATGAGGACCTCAGTATGTCATATTCACATATAGAAACACATTGAGGTAGAGTTCATTAGGAACATATTGTTTTGGGATAGTTTAGTGTTTATTTATTGTTCTTGATTGAAGTTTGTATTGTCTCTTCTTGATTCTTGATGGTTGTGGATAAATCTTGAGAATCTTGTTAATTTGCATGGTTTGATAAAAATAATGAAAAAAACTTGTTTAGAAAGATCTCTACATTTTTATGTTTGTCATTTAAATCACGATTTTGGTTTGTTGGTACTCTTGTTTTTATGATTCTAAACAAGTTTTTTTAGCTTTTGTGATAGTATAATTGTTGGTTGATGGCCTTCTTGTTGTTGAGTTTCATTTAAGATTCAGAAAGAATTATGTTGACCTACAATATTGGTTTTGATGATACAAATCCAATCTAACTGTTTGTGATTAAGCTGTGTAGGAGTTTTGTAGAAATTCACTTAACAGGGTTTTCGGACGCTGTGTACATCTGAAACAAAGGAACTTCGAACGCAAAAGAGTTTCTGAACGAGACCTATTCCCTCAGATGCAAGAATTCAATATCCAAAAAAAATATCTTAGATGTAGAGCACCATTCGAATGGTTAGACAGAGAGCAAGGAAACCGAGGTAGTTGACAATGGACGCTCAATATCATTGAAAGAAACTTTATCGAACATACCCGTTCGTCCGAAGAAAGATCAATCATTGTAAGGAATCAGTCCTTCCATATACGCTACACTGTCCAAGGATCCAACTTGACAAGAAATCAGCTTCAAATGAAGGAACAGCACAACCTCGAATGTTCAAACGAAGATCTCAACTATTGTGTTTTAGATGTTCGGACGCTGTGTCGGATGCAATAAAAATTTATTGGACATCCGAAACCTATAACGGCTAATTTTTTAGCATTAATTACTTAGCCGTTGGAAGGTGGTTGGAAGCTCATTTACCACATCTATAAATACCCATCAACCTGAATTTATGAACACCAACTTCCACATTGAATACAAGCAAGTACGAAGCAAATTGAGTGAAAATTAACTCTTTAGAAGTGTTGTATTAGATGGACAAAGGTGCGTATTTGAGAGTGCTATTCAAAAGCATTGAGTGGAGTGATAATCATTGTACAAAAGTGAGGTTGAGTGTAAAATCCTTGGCTCAACTAAAGAGAAGTAGTGTGAGCAAGGATTATCCTACTTTGTGCACAACTTGGATTATTGACTCGCCAAATTTGAAGAAGCACCTTAGTGGACTACTCCAAGCTTGCTAGCTTGGAAGTATTTTTTGAATAATCTCTCTCTCTCTCTCTCTCTCTCTCTCTCCCTCTTTCTCGCTCTCTATCTATTTATTTATTCTGCTCATTTTGTGCTTAATTGATTATATTGCTGTCAAATTACTTGTGAGCGTGACAATTTTTAAACCTAATTCACCCCCCTAGGTTGCTTTGGGTCAATAATTGGTATCAGAGCTTGGTTTTTTTCTTTTACTTAAATTGCATTTGAGTAAAGATCATTATGGCAACCAATAATGCTATGTTGTTTGAAGGTCTATCTATCACTAGACCACCAATCTGATAGTTTAATAGGGTGAATTTTATTACTTGGAAAGAAAGAATGAAAATCTTTTTGCAATTTATTGATATTGATTTATGGTATGCTGATAATGAAGGTCCTTTTGAAGCCACCATCATTGATGATCAAACTAATAGAAGAAGACAAAAAAACAAGAGACGAACTAACCTCACAAGATATAGCAAATTTGACTTTTAATGCTAAAGCCATGAATGTTTTGTATAATGCTTTGGATGCCAGTGAATCTACTCATGTAAAAGGTTGTATTTCGGCTAAAGAAATATGGGATAAATTGAAAGAGATTCATGGAGGTAGGGATGATGTGAGAAAACAAAAGAAATCTTCATTTGTTGCTAAGTATGAGTCCTTCAAGATAGAACCTCATGAGAATATTGATAAGATATATTATAAATTCAATGATATCATTAAGGATCCTGACGCAGTGGGTAAGGAAATTCTTTGGGTGAAAAGAATAGAAAAATTTTGAATTCTCTATCCAAAGAATGGCTTGAAGCCAAATCTATTGCTATAGAGAAGGTAGAGAATTTGAATTTTATGCCCATTGAATCTTTGATTAATTCTCTTCCATCTTATAAGCTGAAGCTCAAGGCTAAAGTTGTGGATGATAAAGAAGCAAGATCGAAAAAAAATATTGCCTTGAAGACTTTCCAAGAAGAAGATGAAGTGACTCCATCAATTTAGAAGACGAAGTTCTTGATGAAGGTGATCTTGCACTTATCACCAAAAGATTCCTCAAACATTACATCAACAAAAGGAGAATAAGAAAAGTAGGAGCAATCAACTCCAATAACTTCAAAGGGAAGACCAAAGTTGAGAACAAGAACAAAATGATAAATGTTTCGAATGTGGTCAACCCGGATACTATGCAAATGAATGTCCATCCAAGAAAAGAAGGAAGCAAGAAAATCTCATTTCAACAATTTTCAAATCAATGGGATGATTGCAACTCCGAAGGAGAAGTTGAGGAAGAAAAGGAATCGGCACAAATGGCCTTCACATATGGCTATTGGAGATGATGAGGTAGAGAACACCATCAAGAATGCTAAGTGGTTCATTGATAGTGGGTGTTCAAGACACATGACCGGTGATGCATCTCTTTCACCAATCTCAAGTCCAAAAATAGTAGAAATGTGACCTTTGGAGATAACATGAAAGTAAAATCAATCGACATTGGCAATATAGGTAAAAATGGTGAGACTTTGATTAAAAAAGTGCTTTTAGTTGACAATTTAAATTATAATTTTCTAAGTGTAAGTCAATTATGAGGTAGAAATTTGTATGTATTCTTTACTAAACATGAATATTTAATTCTTGATATGAACTTTGTTGTTTTGTTCAAAGGTAGAAGGCATAATAATGTTTATGTGGTTTATTTTGATAATACTGATAGTGGTAATATAAGTGCTTAATTGCTTCTAAAGATAATCCTTGGCTTTGGAATAGAAGGCTTTGTCATTTTAACATGGATTTGATTGATAACCTTGCTGAGAAAGAATTGGATAAAAGGTTTGCCAAGATTAAAGTTTGAGAAAAACAAAATTTGTGATGTATGCCAATTTGGTAAACAAGTTAAAGTTTCTTTTAAACCAAAGAATTATGTGTCTACTTCCAAACCTTTGGAATTATTGCATATGGATTTGTTCGGTCTAACTCAACATGCTAGTCTCGAAGGTAGTAAATATGCTTTTGTGATTGTTGATGACTGTTCTAGGTATACTTGGGTTCTATTTCTTGTTCACAAAAATGAAGCCTTTAAAAATTTTGTAAATTTGTTTTCCAAAATGCAAAATTTGTTGAATTTGAAGATTGTTCGTATAAGAAGTGATAACGGAGCCGAATTCGAATTTAGTAGTTTTCTCGAATTTTGTGATCACAATGGTATTTTGCATGAATTTTCAGTTGCTAGAGTACCTAAACAAAATGTTGTTGTTGAAAGGAAAAGTAGAACACTTCAAGAAGCCACTAGAACCATGATAAATGAGTGTGATTTGTCAAAATATTTTTTTGGGCTGAAACCGTTAACACGGCTTGTTATGTTATGAATCAAGTTCTTTTAAGGCCTATTTTAAACAAAACTTCTTATGAACTCTTGTTTTGTAAAAAAATCGTTGTGAGTTATTTCAAAGTTTTTGGTTGTAAATATTTTATTCTGAAAATTAAAGAACATCTTGGAAAATTTGACAAGAAATAGAATGAAGAGATTTTCTTAAGATATTCTAGTAACAAGAAAGCATATCGAGTATACAGTAGAAGAACTCTTGTGATTGAAGAAGTTGTACATGTTACATTTGATGAAACTAATGATGTTATCTCAAGAGGTGTTTGTGAAGATAAAGATGTAAGTGTGCAAAAGAAACTCAGAAACCTCACTATTCAAGAGGAACATCAAGAAACCAAGGAAAGTAATGACAACAATACTCATCATTTGGTTGGATGAAGAAGGAAAAAGAAAAAAAGAATCATCAAAAGATCTTCCAAAAGCCTGGAGGTTTGTCTCAAGTCATCTGGTCTAGTTTTCTCAAGAATTAATCATAGGTGATCCATCTGATAGGGTAAAAACGCTCTCATAAACCTTTGAATAGTACTTGTGCCTTACTTTCTCATATTGAACTTAAACGTGTGGATGATGCTTTACAAGATGAATCTTGGATTATTGCTATGAAAGAACTTAGTCAAATTGGTAAAAACAATGTGTGGACTTTAGCTAATAGACCTTCAAATCATCCAGTAATAGAAAAAAAATGGGTTTTTATAAATCTACTAAATGATAAAGGTGAAATAGTTAGAAATAAGGCTAGATTAGTTGCAAAAAGTTACGTACAAGAAGAAGAAATTGACTATGATGAGACTTTCACACTCGTTGATAGATAGAATCTATTCGTATGTTTCTTGCATATGCATGCTTCAATAATTTCAAATTATTTCAAATGGATTTGAAAAGTGCTTCGTTAAATAGTTTTATTGATCAAGAAGTTTTTGTTGAACAATCTCTGAATTTTGAAAATAAAGATTTTCCAAATTCTCATGTTTTTAAATTATCAAAGGTTTTGTATGGTTTGAAACAAACTCCTAAAGCTTGGTATGAAAGATTAAGTGTTTTTTTGATTGAAAATGGTTTTAAAAGAGGAATTGTTGATACTTCTCTTTTCACCAAAAATAGTCATAATGATCTGTTAGTTGTTCAAATTTATGTTGATGATATCATTTTTGGAGCCACTAATGAAAGTTTGTGCAAGGAATTCTTATGTGTGATGCAAAAGGAATTTGAAATGAGTATGATGGAAGAGTTCCAATTCTTCCTGGGACTTCAAATTCACCAAACAAAGAAGGGAACTTTCATCACGCAAATTAAGTACACCAAAGAGTTACTGAAGGGCTTTGGAATGGAGGACTAAAATCAAGTTAGAACGCCATTGTACACCTCAACCAAACTTGACAAGGATGAAGAAAGTAATAGTGTTGACGAAAAATACTATAGAGGTATGATCGGAAGCCTACTATATTTAACCGGTAGTAGATCGGATATGTTTCTATGTTTGTCATATGTTTTATGTGCTAGATTCCAATCATGTCCTAAGAATCACACCTCATTGCAATTAAGTGAAATTTTAGATACTTAAAAGGGACTTTGAACTATGGTTTATGGTACTCTAAAACCTTTCGTTTTGATTTAATTAGTTATTCGGATGCCGAATTTGCCGGGTATAAAACTGATAGAAAAAGGACTAGCGGTATGTGTCATTTTTCGATAATTGCTTAATGTCTTGGTTTAGTAAGAAACAAAGTTCTATATCCTTTCCCACAGCGGAAGCCGGGTATATTGCCGCAAGTAATTGTTGTGCTCAACTTCTTTGGATGAAACATAATTTAAAAGATTTTGGGGTTATTTTTGTGCCCATTAGATGCAATAAACTAGTGCAATCAATCTCACAAAAAATCAAATTCAACGTTCTAGAACAAAACATATTAATGTCAAACACCATTTCATAAGAAATCTTGTATGCCAAAAGGAAATTTGTGTTGAATTTGTGTCTCTATTAAATATCAATTGGCTGACATTTTTACTAAAGACTTATCTTTATATCATTTTGAATATCTTTGAACTTGTTTGGGAATTACTAATTTTAAAATTATGTAAATTTTATGTTTTCGGATGCATATATACGTCCTAAGTTTTCTGTGGTCTTGGGCAATCATATTCTTCTGAAGTATCTTGATTTTTGAACTTGCTGGATCAAATGATCCCTCTCGTCTAAACTATCTGGCTTAAGCTCTTATCTCTCTGGAATATCTACCTGACAATCACAACTATCTGATACCCTATCAAGCGCTTGGGCCACAATTTTAGACGTCCGTTCATCTGAGATCGAACGTGTGTTTGAATGTATACCAATCGTTTGAACGTCCGAATGACTGTTTTACACTATTAAACATTTCATTTTCCTCTTTTCGGACAACTTCTCACACTCAAACCCTAGCTCTAGCGAATAAAGGAGAAATCTTCAATTCCCTTAGATTCTCTCATTTTAGTAAAAATTCACTCCTCCAACAAATCTTGTTGCCATCCCTTCTACAGCCTTAATTAACTCCCTTTCCAACATTATAGCACCCCTTTCACCACAATTTTTGAGATCACTTACCTTTCATCCCAAACTCTCTCATTCCTCCTTTGCATTCAAGATGGTTCGATCTCGTGGAGGAACTTCAGTGGGCACATGCAGGAAGAAATCAAAGGGAAAAACTCCAGCATAAGGTCAAACATCAACAAGTGCTCCTCCCTCTTGCAACCCAACTCTTCTTATATTCGTTGATGCAAAAGCATCTAAAAGGTATACATTGCTTCTAAGTAAATCTATCATAGTGCAACGTCCTGTTTCTCAAGACATATTTGAGGAGCTAAATTTATCTTCTATTAAGGAATGTTTTGAAAAACAAAAATGGGGGCATTTAATTCACATTTATTTACCTGTTTATCATGATTTTGTTTTACAATTCACAACGAATCTTCGAAAAGGTTCAACCTTTAGAACCTTAATTTCACGAGTGAGAAGGCAACCAAATTAATATTGAGTTTAATTCTGGTGGTGCTATCACAGGCTCCACAAAAATTAATCAAATTCTTCTTGTAAAAATGTAGTAGTGGAGAGTCCACGTTGTTCTACAGAGAACGGGGATTATTTTTGTGCTCAAAGTACAAGGATGGGGTTTAGAATACTTGTAAATTAAAAACTAGCGCAAGCAATTAAAATTGAAGGAAATTCAATTAAGATGAATCTTGAATCCGGTCATATCTACCCTGGAAATCCAAACAATTGATCATCGATACCAAAAGATAATTCAATTCTAAAGCACTAATTGAAGAATTAACCCTAATTCCAATTCAAAGTTGATTCTTATTTCTTCCTAAGGTTGGTTAATTTTTCAACACGTGATCCAATTAATCCTAACCATTAAATTAACCCAAGCACGTGCTAAAGATTAATTAATAGAAACATTAAAATCAACACGAACAATTTGAATAATTAAACATAAACACACGCGGTTATGTCAATTAGTTTCTGGATTATTTCTCCTAAATTCAAATATGCTAATCGAGCAATCATCAGATTTAGTTATTTCACAGATTGAATCAAACACACATGGTTAAAAAAATCTAGTTGTAGATGAAATCCAATAACTTATTCTTTTGCAGCAATATCAAATTAAAAAGAACAATCATAAAATTAATGCAGAAAAATAGTCAATACTTGATATAAACAAATCAAATTTAAGTTCAAAAGTCTCACAATTTAAAAGAATCGGCCATGGTTTCTATTCACTTAACCAACAAAAAGGGTTCTAGGCACCAAGTGGCATGGGAGAACAAACAATAACAACTGCTGAAAAACAAACGACAAAATTGAGAATAATATCCATCTCTATCTTGTTGCACCCTATGAGGAATATTTATAGTGAATACTAGGGTTACAATCCCTATCCTAGGACAAGAATGTGAAATCGACTGATAAAGAGTCTAATCAAATGAAGAAATGTACCGAAAATTAAAAATCAAGTCACCTTTCTGAGCTCTGCGCATGTGCATAGACAATACAGCGTGCATGTGCACACGATCAACTTCTAGAACTGAGCTCTCTGGAAACAACGCATGTCTGCTGTTTAACCCTAGCGCATGTGCGTGAGGCTTTTATACTGCATTTCACCTTCGGCTTTGATTTTGACTATGATGTTCTTGGAGTTTGGGAAAGTGTAAAACATGAAAATTGTAACTCTCTTTCTTAGCTTTCCAACGCATCTGAAATCAAGTCAACCAGAGCTTGGATTTGAAAGTTACTCTTAAAAAACAAAATAGTATCCTGAATAGCTACATACTCGTGCACATTTCGCCTTTAGAATTTTTTTCATCTTTTCCATCCTTTTCAGTTCTTTTTCACTTTAACCCAGCAAAAACTAAGAATAATCAAATTAAGCTCAATAACAACTCAAATCTTGCTTGCAACACACAAAAACATAGTAAATGACACATAAAATATAGAGCAATTATGAACTTATCAATCTACCCCACACTCTGTTTTAGATGATATAAACTTTGATCGTCCCCGAGCAAACACAAAATTGAAACAATTAAGCATAACAAAATTCCGCCCAACATCTTCCCTAAAATATGCACATAAATAACCACCACACAGAGTAGTCTAAGAACCCAAGAGCTCGAATGCTAATAAAAACCAAAACATGAGATTCATGTGTATGTGTGTATAACAATCCAAAAACTCATATTTGAAAACACTCAGATCAAATCATGTAAACCCTCCAAATTTTTATAAACGCCCCTTAGCTTACTCTTCTTACACCTTTGACCTAATCTAGAAAACCAATTCAATTTAAATTAGGTAGGACATTTTAGCTCGAAACATAGGTTAGGATATTAGTTAGCCAAAGAAGGGAAAGGATATAACAAATAAAAATAAGAGTATTTTAGTAACAGTGGCCACACATTAAAATAAAACTTCTCTTCACATGCAAAACCTCATACATCCACAACCCTAGACTTGAGTAACAAACACCTATACAAAACTCTGAACAAAGACCAATAAGCAAACAAATCCCCCTTCTTCGAATAAGCCAAACGTGCCATCATTCTTCCGGACATTTATACGTCATATCATTATTTTATCTTTATGTCCGCTCATAATATAGGTACCAGTGGTAGGCACTATCCGCAACATATAAACATGCAAGTACCAAAGATGGGCACTACCTGGAAGTACAGGTACCAGTGATAGACACTACCTGTATATATCAAAAATCTTCATTATTTATTTTTCTTCCCTCAACATTTTTTTCCAGTACACCATTTTGCTTCGTAAATGTATACCACCCTCTTCTCGCAATATTCCACCCTTATGCCCCCTTAACATTTAATCTGCACAATAAAGCTCTTCAAGGGAAAATTCAAGATAAAATAATTAAAAGAGATTATTAGGCTCAATAAGGGCAGGTAAACCAAGTTCAAATAAAAGAAGGTGAATGATGTTTCCCTCCTTTCATAATAATAAGGCTCAGATAAGGTAGTTAGGGATAAAATTGTTAAAAAAGAGTTGGCTAGAAAGGCTCAAACAATCAAAGAAGGTTCTGCCCACATCTTTAAACCAATCAGGTTGTCTAAAAATTTGCTTCAAAAATGCAATAAAGTAAGTTTTTGGGATGCCATATAATTGATTCTACATAAATTTACCTAAATGTCCCAAACCAAAAATTAATGTATGGCTTAGTGCTCAAAATTCTTAAAAATCATGAATGGAAAATATTAACATCGACTACTCATTCATGAATGGTTCAACTAACGAATTATTTCACAGAAAAATGGGGAAAACATGTTAAGCAAAATTTTTTGAAAATTTGCAATTAATCGACAGAAATTTTTGAAAATTTTGAAAAGTTCTCAAATCGAAAGAAAAGTCAAAATATTGCACAAAACCGAGCAAAATTTTACCAAATAACTTATAAATCCAAATAACTACCCCGTCCCAAACTTAAAAATAAGCATTTTCCTCAATGTGAAAATAAAACCATAAAATGGGAGAAAGAAAAGCTTATCTGGATAAGGTTTAATTTGTATTTAGAGCACTATCCATTATAAATATCCCTTCGTCGCGAATGGAAGCTAGAGTAACACTAAACAAAACAAAACAAAACAAAACAAATAATTCCATTGAGACAATAAGAAAAAACAAGAACATTGTAGAAATGAATCCTACAATAGGCAGAAAAAACTTACTCCCTTGAGGGAATACATCACAAAAATAAAGAAAAACACCACAATGAAAATTAAACCTAAAATGTCTAACCAGTAAAAACAACTGAAATGTATGAGAAATCAACTTAAAGATAAAAAAATCTACAAAACATCCCTAAGCATAGGGCATTAACCATCATAAGCTCAAGGAACATTCGGCCCCAAATCCTGTAGGAATGGAGGAAAAGGTAAGAATGTCAATGGGTCATCTCTCCATTCCCTTGCCAACTAGTAAGCCTCCATGGTCTGTTACTAAGAAAACTAGTATTGGATAAACCTGTCAAAGCATAGACTCATCCGTTGCTGACCCATCAGCGTTAAGATTTGCTGTAAAAGCTCTTCTTGAGTATGCTGCTCATCCTCTGAATCGGCAGCTGCATCCACTTGTGATGTAGATGCATGGGAGAGAATGTGTCTAATCGGGGCTCTCGCACCCTTAATCACAATCAACTTCCCAGGCTTAAGCTTTTCTTCTAGAGGATCAATCACTATACCACTTTACAAACACAAAGTAGTAATTAGATGGGGAAACCATAAGCCTGACTATTTATTGGTGGCCGAGTAGCATATCTACTGGTGGATAAGTTGAACAACATCGATGGATATATCTGTAGCAATACAGTGCGGGAACTTGGCTCTCTCTAAAGTAACATGCACAAGATGGTTGACTAGAAGGAAGTGAGCACAAAGGAACTTAAACTAGATGAACCAAGTTGGTTTAAGCATATTAGCATTGAAGTTCCTAGCCATGTTTCCATAAGTTGTGTAGGTCTATTCAACAGCACCATTACAAATAACACCTATAATTTCATTTAACTTCAGATGTTGGTGTTGCGAATATTTGGCCATTCATCATTGCTTACCCGCTTAACCTTCAAAATTCTATTAATTTCATTAGCAGAGACATCCTATAATGGTCAAAATTTGCATAGAATTCACACACCACAAGTATTACTACATCTATAGGAGTCGAGGTGAAGTGGTTCCACCCATGATTGCGAATGGTTAATTTAATATCGGGTACTCCTGCCAATGGTATTAGAATCCCCTTTCTTTGATCATAGCCCGTTTCGAAATATCATTATCAACTTTTGTTGGGCTGCTGCAGTTAAAAAATTCACACCCCCAAGTCCCTAGGCTATTGAGACCCGGATGACGAGGATGCTTAAGCACTTTTGCCCGTAGTCGCCTTCTTGCCCATTTTTGCCATTCCTACAAAATATAAATATGAACATCATGAATACCCAATAATTAATCCAACACCCCATACTTAAACAAAATTCTAATCCCTGACTCATAAGCCCTAAGATGCACAAGATGTAATTCAGAAAGAAAATAGTGCCCAAAACTAAGGCCTATACACAATCCAAGAACATTCTCATGCATGAAAGTGGACTAAAATTGACTTCAAAGGAATAATTATCATTTTAGGAATTGAATTCATGCACTAATGCCTTGTGTTTTAACATTTTGATACATTGAGACAATTTATCAAACACATGGCATGCATAGATAAAGAGCAAATTTTTGTGCAAATAAAAACATATAATCACTCCTCAATCAACAATTTATACATAAATCACTCAAATTACACGTTTAGAATTTAATCCACAGCAAATTAAACCAATTACAACATGCAAAATCAAAACCTTCATGTAATTGAAACCAAAACCCAACAAGGAAAAATATAAGACAAGCCTAAGAAATTCATACCTTAATTAAGTGCTTCTTGTGAAAGAGAAAGGTTTTTGAAGTGATTTTGATGAAATAGGAGTGAATTGATGTTGGAAAGTGCTGAGAAATAGTGAGGTTGAAAGGGTTTGAAAGAGACTATTGAGAAGAGTAGAAGAATGTTTGTTGTGTGTTGTGTTCATGAAATTAGGGTTTTACCCTTATAAAAGGTCACATGCATATGCACGACCTATGTTGTGTGCATATGCGTGCTAGACAAAGAGCACTATTGACGGTGCATGTGTGCGAGGCTTTTAGCGTGCATGTGAGTGCGTTGATGGGTGAAAATTACTGTCTGAATTTTGTGCACATGCGTACCAAATGGAATGCATGTGTGGGAAAACACCCTTTTAAGCACAAAATCTTCATTCTTAAATCACTCATACAACACACAAAACCATTAAATGACCATTTTGTTAGTTTAATTTGTCAATTAAGTTGATTTCCAACACCAACAACACTAAAACTATGTCAACCCTAAAAAAATAAAATAAACAAAATAAGACTCCAAGAATAAATAAACGAAATAAAATTCAAATGGACATGGGTTGCCTCCCATGCAACGCCTTTGTTTATTGTCACTGGCTCAACTTGATGCTCCTTCGCGTTCCAATCAGGTAACTCTCATATTGAGGAGTCAAAGGATCTTCCTTTTCACCTTTCTCATAAACAACGAATTTAACCTTTTCTGCTCTGTCAGGATCAGTTCAAGTTGCTCTTCTTGCAATGTGCTAAGTTGACTCAAGATGATCACCTTTTCCTTGTCTTTCAAAAATAAGTATTTAAGGTGACTGAAAGATGATTGTAATCCAGAATTCTTCCCTACACAACAGATAGCATCAACTTCTCATTAGCAAGTGGCAAAGTGTTAGAACCTCCATTAAGTGTTCGCTGTGACTCGGAATAACTTCCCAGTTCTACCACCGATTGTTGCAAATTAGCACTGAGCGACAAGTTCTTATTATTTTCCTCTAGATGTTCCTTGTAGCTTACTTCCACCTCCTTATTGCCGTTATGTCCATGAATTTCCACTACTGGAAGTTTAAGCACATCAATTACAGAAACAAGTTTAGTATGGTCCGAAGATTCAACATTATCGTAAATACTAAATTTTAACACTTGTATCACCAAATTCCATGCTAAGAGTGCCACTAAGAACATATATCTTAGTATGAGAAATAGCTGAGAATGGTCTTCCTAATAAAATTGGTGCAGTAGAATCACCTTGTTCCATCTCTAGCACATAAAAATTAGCCAGAAAAACTGAACTCCCCACTTGAACTAAGATACCCTCTGCTATTCCCTTAGGATAGGCTAAAGATCTATCAGCTGGCTAAATTACCATACCAATTTTATTCAATGGTCCAATTTTCAATGCATCATAAACAAAATATGGCATTACATTAATGGATGCACCTAAGTCTAGCATGGCTTTTTCAAATTGTGTATTGCCTATCTTACAAGGAACAGAGAACATACCTAGGTCCTTACGCTTTTCAAGAAGGGATTTTTGAGTGATGGATGATACATTTCTCCCAAACTCTACATTCCTAACATTCTTCTCTTTTTTCTTCTTTTTGTGTGTATACAATTCCTTCAAAAACTTAGCATAGCGAGTGTAGTGTATCATTAGTATTTGTTTAATAGTATCTAATAAAGGAATATTTACCTCGCACTTACGAAAAGTTTCATACAACTTTCTATCGGGATCCTCTTTTGAAAACTCATTTAATGCTTCAGAGAATGAGGATTTAGGTTTATATCTTGGCCACATAGTAGAACTACCTTTCTCTTCACCGTTTCTGCCTTTCTTGTCGCTTGGAACAACCTCTATTTCAACTTTGGCTTCCTTCTTCTTGGTCTCAACACGTTCAGGAACCATTTGGCACTGCATCTCAACCTCCTTGCCACTCCTCAATAAAATTGCACTTACGTTTTCCTTGGGGTTGACAATTATTTGAGAAGGTAATTTTCCAAAACTCGACGCTTCCAACCGGTTAATTGCAGTTTCCATTTGTCCCATTTGGTGCTACAATTACTGAATACTTGTCTTGGTGTCCTGTTGGAATTGCATAGTGTTAGCAATTAAAGCATTTAGCATTTCTTCTAAAGCTTACCAGATGGAGTAGCCATAACACCAACTTAGCTTGTTGTCTTTGAGTATATAGAGGCCTATACAGTTGGAAATTTTACCAATTTTGTTGAGGTTGTGATTGTGTTGAATTCCCATATCTCAGATAAGGATGATCTCTCCATCCAAAATTATACGTGTTAGAATAGGGATCATGATTTACTTGGGGTTGCCCTGCAAATCCTCCCGTAGCATTTACCTGCTCTTAAGATTCATCTTATAATATAGGACACATATCTGTTGAATGTCCCTCATTCAAACAAATCTCGCAGGATTGCACTGTCTACGCAGTTCATGAATCTAGTTGATGCACAAAAGAAGTTAGACTGGCCATTTGTTGTTCTAAAGATGAAACATTTACCTCATTAACATGTTTGAGAGGTTGCTCGCGCCATGTCCCGAAATTTTGAGGACGTCCAGCCATGTTTGATATGAGCTCACAGGCAATGTCAATAGTCAAATTATCTAACGCTCCTCCATTAGCAGCGTCAATCATGTTCCTCTCAGTTTGGAAAATTTTTCTGCAAAAACCTTCATAAACATATTGAATCAATAAGGGATCACTTATCTGATGAGATGGACAGCTTGCATATAGTTTCTTAAAGTGCTCCCAATAGTCATACAAGGACTCGTCATTAAACTGCCTTATTCCACAAATTTCTTTCCGGATATTCATAGTTCAGGAGGCTGGAAAATATTTTGCCAAAAATAATCTATTCATCTGCTCCTAGTTTGTAATGCTGCCCGAAGGTAAATCAAACAGCTAATCCTTTGCCTCGTCCTTAAGTGATAAAGGGAATGCTTTTAATTTAATATACTTCTCTGAAACCCCGATGACTCTCATACTTGTGCAAACTATGTGAAACTCCTTAAGATGCTTTATGCGGATCTTCACCTGGTAATCCATGGAAAGAAGGTAATAAATGGATTAGTCCAGACTTTCATTCAAATGTAATGTCGACATCTAACTCAGGATATGTAATACATAGAAGTTGTTGTTTTAAAGTGGCTGCTATTCTCTAAGAGTTCTTCTCTATGCCATGGTCGTCTCTCCTTGGTGTTCTTTATTGTCAGCAAAAATGAAGTTAAACAGTTGATCTTTCCCAAGCTGCCTTTCTCTTAACTCCTTCCCTAACTTGCGTAGCGTTTTCTATATTTTTGGATCAAACTGGAATTCAACTTGTTCAGTAGATCGTGTTATGGGCATACACAAATAGCAGAAGAAATAATAAATAAATAAATAAAGATAAAAAAGAAAACAGAAATTAATGGCACAAAAATGTATCAAACCGTTCCCCGGCAACGATGCCAAAATTTCTGGTGGTGCTTTGCAGGCTCCCCAAAAATTAATCAAATTCTTCGTGTAAAAATATAGTAGTGGGTGAGTCCAAGTCATCCTACAGAGAACGGGGACTATTTTTGTGCTCAAAGTACAAGGAATGGGGGTTTTGAATACTTGTAAATTAAAAACTAGCACAAGCAATTAAAATTGAAGGAAATTCAATTGAGAAGAAACCTGGTTCCGGTCATATCCACCTTGTAAAATCCTAACAATTAAACATCGACATCAAAAGATAATTCAATTCTGATATCAAGCACTAATTGAAAAATTAACTCGAAATCCAATTCAAAGTTGGTTCTTATTTCTTCCGAATGTTGGTTAATTTTCAACACACGATCCAATTAATCCTAACTATTAAATGAACCCATACACGCGCCAAAGATTAATTAATAGAAACATCAAAATCAACAAGAACAATTAGACTAATTAAACATAAACACACGCGCTTATATCAATTAGTTGATTATTTTACCTAAATTCAATAATGCTAATCGAGCAATCATTAAACTTAGTTTCTTCACAGATTGAATCAAACACATGCGGTTAAAATAATCTAGTTGTAGATTAATTCCAATAAATACTATTCTGCAGCAATAGCAAATTAAAAAGAACAATCATAAAAGTAATGCAATAAAATAATCAATACTTGATATAGAACGAATGAAATTTAAGTGCAGAAGTCTCATAATTTAATAGGATCATTTGTTACTATGGTTTCAATTCTCTTAAGTTCTAGGCACCAAGTGCCATGGGAGAACACACAATAACAACTACTGAAAAACTAACGACAAAACGAGAATAGTAGCCGTCTATCTCATGTCGCACCTTAAAAGGGGTATTTATGGTGAATACTAGGGTTACAATCCCTATCCTTGGATAAGAACATGAAATCAGCTGAAAAAGAATCCAACTGGATGAAGAAATAGGCCAAAACTTAAAAATCACATAACCCTTCTGAGCCCTGTGCACGTATGTAGACAATACAGCACGCATGTGCACGCGATCAACATCTAGAACTGAGCTCTCTGGAAACAGTGCTTGTGCACACATTAGCTTTCCAATGCATCTTAAATTAAGTCAACTAGAGCTCGGACTTGAAAATTATCTTTAAAATACAAAACAGCATCCTGAATAGCACATGTTGCCCTTAGCATTTTCTTTCATCTTTTCTATCTTTTTCAGTTTAACCCTGCAAAAACTAAGAATAACCTCTTCAAATTAAACTCACTAATAACTCAAACTTTGCTTACAACACACAAACTCGCGGTAAATGACATAAAATATACAGCAATTATGAACTTATAAAATTCCAACACCATTAACTCATTTTTTGAATATGATGTTGTAACCCTAGTGAATTTTCATATTTCTTTTTTTCTAGACAAATGGCTTGCTGTCGACACTTGATTTGATATCGAGGAAGTCAAACAAATTTTTTGTATTGATTTTGAATAGGCCTCATAAGCCAAAACAACATTACTGAGTCTTGTGCTCAACATTTTGTATACGTTGGTTACACACTTGCTTTTACCAACCGACAGACATTGTACTGAGCCAGAAAAAATGCAACTTTATTTGCTTTATTGCATTTTTAAAGGCATCAAACTTGATTTGGTACTTGTTTTGCTCCTTATTGGAGTTGTTCTTGATTGATACTAGGCGGAACATCCCATTTGAAAAGTTCTTAACTAAAGTTTTTGACCATTTGATATTCCATTCACTACTGGAAAAAAAAACAATATCCCCCATAATTTAATAAAGTTTATATTGAAAGAAAACGATTGCATTGTTTTAATCAAAAGTGGCTCACCAAAGCGCCTCAAGTTCTAGACATGCACTTCCTTATCCTATTCCTACCCAACCCTCTTCATCCACTTCTCAACTAACCCATCCTTTACAAGCATCCACTTCTAAACTATCTCTTTCACAAATGTGCAACCTTGTCCAACAATCTCGGCAACCAAATGGTAAAATTTCAATGCCGAACTTTTAGGAAATTAAAGAAGTTGAAAACGAAACAAACAATCCTTCAAGAGGCATCAAGCTTGGGTATGTCTGCTTCCACGGAAGTGTAGTTTGCCAAAATTCATTCGCAGTACACCTTTGAATCCTTCTCTGATAGTGACGATGAAGAAAACGAAAGTGCAGAGCATTCACATCCTGAGCAAGAAGCACAAGAAGATCCAGCTAGTTCGCCAAATCCTAAAGACACTACTGTCGAACACAACCGAAGCATATGATGATGAAGATATTGATGATACATTCAATGTGTATCATGCTGTGCCGTGATGCTCAAGAAGCCAGCGAACAGGATAGTGAAGCCACCAAATAGGATAGTGAAGCCACAGTTGTAAATTTGCCAACCAAAAAGTGAAAATGCTAGCAATGATAGAAAAAGAAGAACAACTTAGATTCTAATTCTTAGATTGATTGCTTTGTATTGTTTGAAATTTGTTATTTTGCTTTTTTGACAATTAGTTACTTTACTTTATTAAAGTTGCTTTGATATTGGTGTTCAACTTGATTTACATACTTTTTTGGATGCAATTGTTTCTTGGTTGTTTGATTAAGGAGAGCTTCATCACAGGGGGAGATTTCTCCTATTTTGTTTTTTCATGATGCCAAAAATGGGAGAAATGTGGGTTGTTTGATTGAGCTTGTAGTTGTTTGATTGAGCCATTTTGCATGTATTGCCCTATGATTTGTCATCTCAAAAAAGAGGGAGATTGTTGACCTACAATCTTGGTTTTGATGATCACAAATCCAATCTAACAGTTTGGAATTAAACTGTGCAAGAGTTTTTGTAGAATTTCACTTAACAGGGTTTTCGAACGATGTGTATCGTCCAAAATAGAAGAGCTTCGGATGCAGAAGAGTGTCCGAGCGAGACCTATTCTCTTAGTCATAGGAATTTGTTTGGACAAAATATCTCAAACACAGAGCACCATCCGAATAGTTGGACAGAGAGGAAGGAATCTGAGGTAATTGACAACGGACACTCAACATCATCCAAAAGAAACTTTATCAGACACACCTGTTCATTTGAAGAAAGATCAATCATTGTAATGCATCAATCCTTCCGAACACACTACACTATCCTAGAATCCAACTTGACAAACAATCAGCTTCGAACAAAGTAATGGACAGAACCTCGGCTGTCCAAACGTAGATCTCAACTGTTGTGTTTTAGATGTTCAGACACTGCGTCAGACGCAATAAAGAGTTATAGGACGTCCGAAACCTAAGTCCTAGGATAACGGCTAGTTTTTCAGCATTAATTACTTAGCCATTGGAAGGTGGTTAGAAGCTCATTTACCATGTCTATAAATACCCACCAACCTGAATTTATGAACATCAACTTCCACATTGAATACAAGCAAGTAAAAAGCAAATTGAGTGAAAATGAGCTCTTTAGAAGTGTTGTATTAGTAGAAAAAAATGTGTATTTGAGAGTTCTATTCAAAAGCATTGAGTAGAGTGATAATCATTGTACAAAAGTGAGGTTGAATGTAAAATCCTTGGCTCAACTAAAGAGAAGTCGTGTGAGCAAGAAATATCCTACTTTGTATACAATTTCGATTATTGACTCACCAAATTTGAAGAAGCACCTTAGTGGACTACTACTCCAAGCTTGCTAGCTTGGAAGTGTTCTTTGAATAATCTCTCTCTCTATTTATTATTTTGTGCTTAATTGATTATATTGCTATCAAATTACTTGTGAGTGTGAAAATTTTATTGGTGCTTCAATTGCAAAAGCTTATTTTTAAACAACCTAATTCATCCTCTCTCTTAGATTGCTATAGGCCAACAAGTTATATTCATTAATTTGTGTGACCTTAAAATACTTTTCCATGGCTATATATTTGTGTCTGTATACTCAGAAATATTTTGTGTTACATGATTATATGAGATAAACATTGAATCATCCAATGGTATTTAATTGTGTTATTTCTATCCATTTGCAATAACAAGATTATATCCCTTGTTCTAGTAGTCCAACCCAATACCTATACAAATGTCTTAAGATATAATAAACTAGGATTGACATCTGTTGATATATTTGACTTTATTTCTGATGTTGTGATTTAGGTAATTAATGATGAAGATTAAAGATTTTCATCAGCTTTGGTAGTTATTTAAATGGTGAAGAAGTTTTACAATTATTAATGTTTGAAGATGTTTTCTGACTTGACATTTGAAAAAAAAAAAAAAAGATTGAAAAATGATTCTCTTGTTCCTTGTTGATGTTGTTTTGTGCTTTGAGCCTACTCTTATACTATTTGTTCTTGGCAGCTAGACTGGAATTAAATGGAAATTCTGTTATCTTTTACATTTTCTTGTGTAAACCTAGTCTTTATTTTGAAATTTGGAATTTTTGGAATGTTAAATTGTGGAGTTGTCTATTATTGTGTGGAGAATCCTACTGGTTTTAATATAAAATTTGCAATTTTTGCAACGATTGAACTAGACAAACCATACATAATTGACTAGAAACTAAGGAAAAAAAATTAAAGTCATTGGGCCACTTTCAAATGTTTGCATAGTTTTTCTTGGGACAATTGAAAGTATGGCCTTAATATCTTATCAAGTCATTTCAAACATACTTTGTTAAGACACTTTGAAGTGATTCAGCATATTTCAAGGTAAAAATTTTTATGGCCCCTGAATCCTCAAGCTTTTCTCATTTTACCCCAAAACAATGATTTGCTTCATTCTCATAAAATATGTGTTTTAAGACCTTCCATCAATTTTAGTTGTTATTTTAACCCCCATATTGATGATGCGAACACCACAGTTAAACTAGCGAGACTCGAGTTTGGATGTGGAACCAAGATCCCTCTAAAGATACAAACCCACAAGACACGAAATTAGATAAAAAAAAAAAGGACTAAAAGAAACAAGATTTGGACCAACCCTAAGGGTTCAGCCAAGGTGTACCAAACAAGGAACAAAAATCCAGAAAATTAAGAACAACAACGAAACAAAAAACCCAAAGTTCTGACTTAACGGATTTACACCCGTTGGCTATGAAACCAAGGATCTAAAGATGTCCACTCTTGACTGAACGAGATATCAACCCATTGCCTATAATAAAACAATAACAAATAATGTTCTGGTTGGTAATCACAAGGATCACACTCGCAAAATACCACAAGTTGTTAGAAGACTAGCCAGAGAATGAACTCTTAATTTTATTGAAAAAATGAATGCCTAAATTCAGTCATTAAGGTTCCTTTTATAAGAGAAGGAGCCGGGTTCCTTTTATAAGAGAAGGAGCACGGGTTCCTTTTATAAGAGAAGGAGCCGGCCATAAAGAACAAACCAGTTATGAAAGTTCTAGCAACACTAAAAGATAAGCTTACCAAAACCAAAATAGTTTTTGAGTTGGAACGAAAGAATTAACCAAAGCTAATAATGTGGACTATTTTTTGGCCAAAATTAAGAAACCAACTAAGACATATCTTTAACTTAGTAAATTTCTAGAAAACAAGTAATAAAGAAAACCGAAACCAAATTCAAATAAAATGTAATGGCCAATTAGTCGTTTTGGCGGAGATTAGGGTTTCTAGAAGCCCCTCATAGTGGATCAAACTCTCTTTCAAATCTTGGGCTATTGGACCTTGAGTTTTCTTGGATTTGGACTTCTAAAACTTGTACTAGCCTCTTGATTTGAGCTTGGAGGAATTCTTGGTCAGCACTTGCAAATAAAAAAGCATGTTGGTCTAAAATCTTCTTGACAAAGCCTAACATGGCTTGTTGCAGCTTCTTGGCCCTTGATCTTGGCCATGATAAGTCCAACTAGAACTTGGACTGGATCAACTCCTTTAGCTATTTGAGCTTGGTCCACAGCCCCATCACTAAATCCTTAGCTCATGTTCACATCATCTCCCCCTCCCCTTTACATGACTCATCCTCGAATTACTTCCTACATCAAAATCAAAAGGAGAAAGGTCAGTGACATTAAATGCAGCACGAACAATGTACTCACAAGGAAGGTCAATCTTATAGGCATTATCATTTCTTCTTTCAAGTACTTGGAAAGGTCCATCCCCACCAGGATCCAACTTACACTTCCTTTTGTTTAGAAATCTCTCCATTCAAAAGTGGATTCAAACCCAATCTCCAGGCTGGAAGACTATATGTTTTCGGCCTTTATTGGCTTTTGTGGCATTATGTTGGTTCATTTAGAGAATTTCTTGCCTTGCTTTTTCATGGATGAACTTGATCAATTCAGCCCTATTTTGTCCATCAAAACTGGTAGCTCTTTCATAAGCAAAGAAATCAAGTCTAAAGTTTGTTAATGGATTAAACCATAAACAACTTCAAATGGAGAAAATCCAGTGGAAGAATGTATTGCATGATTGTAACCAAATTCCACAAATGGTAAACAATCTTCCCACGTTTTCAAGGATTTCTCTAAAACAGCATGCAACAAAGTTCCTAAAGTTCTATTGACCACTTATTGGCTGTCAATTTGAGGGAGGCATGCAGTAGAAAATAACAATTTAGTGCCCACTTTCCTCGATAAGGTATGCCAGAAATGACTCGAAAACCTTACATCTCTATCGCTAATTATGGTTTTAAGAACCCTATGAAAATGAACAACTTCTTTAAAAAACGATTCAGCAACATGCACAGCATCATAGTTTCATTACATGGTATGAAATGTGTCATTTTTGAAAACCTATCCACTACAACAAAAATTAGATCACAACCTTTGGATTTCTTGGCAACCCTAAGACAAAATCCTTTGACACGTCTAACCAAATGTGACTCGGAATAGGCAAAGGGATGTAAAGACAGGGTTGCCATGTGGCTTAACTTTGGACTTAGCTTTCTTGCAAGTTAGACACTTAGCACACACATGTTCTACATATTTGTGCATATTATGTCGGAAAAAAAATGTTCTTTAAGCATTTCTAAAGTTTTAGCCACGCCAAAATGTCCTATTAAACCATCTGCATGTGCTTCCCTGACAAGCAATTCATGCAATGAGCAATTAGGAATTCACAATTTATTTTCACGAAAAAAGATAACCATCATGCTAATAAAATATATCAAAACCCGCCAATTGACATCCTTCAAACACTCTTGAAAATCAAGATCTTTAGCATACAATTCTTTTACATGTTCAAACTGAGAAATTTAGTTGAAATTAAAGCATATCGATGAGATAAAGCATTAGCAGCTAGATTATCTTTTCCTTGTTTATATTGCACGGCATAGGAAACATTTCAATAAATTCTAACCAACATACATGGCTGCAGTTTAACTTACCTTGGCTCTTCAAAAATTGCAACGACTCAAGATCCATAG
Source organism: Cinchona pubescens (assembly GCA_025175665.1). Classification (NCBI taxonomy): domain Eukaryota; kingdom Viridiplantae; phylum Streptophyta; class Magnoliopsida; order Gentianales; family Rubiaceae; genus Cinchona; species Cinchona pubescens. The sequence goes on along the minus strand of JANKKI010000070.1, from coordinate 2,158,560 downwards.
TTGGAATTACAAATTCTTTAGACCATAGATAATGTTGCAAATTTTGCAAGGTTTGAACCAAAGCGTAAAGCTCTTTTTCATACGTTGAGTAATTCAATGTATGTCCGCTCACGTTTTCACTGAAGTATGCAACCGAATGTTTATCTTGCAACAAGATAGAACCTATACCAATACCAAAAGCATCACATTCTACTTCAAAAGTTTTACAAAAATCTAGTAAAAGTAAATCAAAAGTAGTCGACAACTTAACCTTTATTGTCTGGAAAACATGCTAGATGTGCTTCACCCCACTCAAAACCTACCTCTTTTTTTATTATTTTAGTTAGAAGGGCGGCTATAGTACTGAAGTCTTTCACAAATATGTGATAAAAACTAGCTAAAGCATGAAAACTTTGCATGTCAGAAATATTAGTAGGGTTCAGCCAACAATTGATGGCCTTAACTTTTTCTTTATCTACTTCAATTCCCCCAGAATTAACAATGAAACCAAGAAAGACAACTTCATAGTTGATGCAAAATGAACACTTTTTAGGATTAGCATAAAGTTGTTCTTTTGTTAATGTCTCAAGTATTAGACGTACATGCACAAGGTGTTCGTCTAAAGATTTGCTGAATATTGAAATATCATCAAAATATACCACAACAAATATTCCAATGAATGCACGCAAAATATGGTTCATTAATTGCATGAAAGTTCTTGGTGCATTTGGTAAACCAAAAGGCATGACTAACCACTCATAAAGTTCATATTTAGTTTTAAATATTGTTTTCCATTCATCTCCTTCTTTCATGCGAATTTGATAATATCCACTTTTCGAGTCAATTTTAGTCAAAATCACATAACTAAATAATTTGTCCAGCATATCATCAAGTTGAGGAATAGGGTGGCGATATTTTACCGTAATGCAATTTACCGCACGACAATCTACACATATGCCAAGATCCATCCTATTTTTGCACCAAAATAACTGGAACAACAACACTGACTTATGCTCTCTCGCACGCGATCAAGAAGCATTGAGCCATTAACTCCTCTACTTGCTTCTGAATCTCCTTTGTTTCTTCCAGATTTACTCTATATGCAGGTTATTAGGTATAACCGTGCCCAGAACAAAGTCAATTTGGTGCCCAATACCCATAATAGGTGGCAATCCAAGGAGAATATTTTTAGGAAAGACGTCTTCAAATTCCTGCAAATGAGATTTAAAAGATCTCAGCAAGGCCAAATCAAGTTCAGACTACACAAAATAATTTTCTTTAAATATAAGCCAAAGTACTGGCAAATTCGAACACATAGATATCTAGACCTCCTTAAACCCTACAAAGAAATGATATTTCTTTTTAAATTCCTTACCCTTAGAATTTTCAAAATTTACCAAATTGCCATTAGGGTTAGGGTTTTTGAGCTTTAGGTTTTCATTAGGGGTTTCAAAGTTTAGGATTTCCTTTGCATTTTTCGATTTCTTACCCTTCCTAAATTTGAATTTCTCCTTATAATATTCAAAAAATGAGCTCTTGATTAGGAATTGCTCTTTACTCTCTTGATATGGAGGAAGTGGTTTAAGTACAATCTTTTTGGCATCTTTAAAGAATATATACCTATTCAAATAGCCAATGTATTTATCAAATTGCCATGGCCTTCCTCATAGTAAGTGACTTCCTTGCATTGAAACAACATCGCACAAAATATCTTCTTTATTTCCAATAGCTAATAACACTAAAGCTTGTTCAGTTACTTTAACTTCACCACATTCATTAAGCCATTGTAATTTATAAAGACGTGGATGTTTTTGACAAGGCAACTCAATTTTTTGACCATTAACTCACTAACATTGACACAGCTACCTCCATCTATGATCAAATCACATGCACGATTTGGAAAACGCATTTAGTGAAAAAGATATTCTCATGTTGTATCTCATTTTGGTCGTCCTTGGATTTGGCATGAAGTTCCCTTAATACCACTAAGGCTCGTATCTCGGAAAGATCTTCTAGATCATTATCACTAGGACCCTCCAATTCTGGCATAATAATTGAGTTATCTTCGCTTTCTCCACATACTACTTCATCTCCTTGCATGAAAAGTGATCGTTTATTGAGGCATTCATTTGCATAGTGGTCCGCACCCAAACAATGATAACAGTTAATATCTATAATGCGCTTTGAAGTGTTAGAAGATGCACCATTAACCAAAGAATCCATAGGATGTTTTGGATTCATTGGTTTTGGGGATAGCGGATTTATTTTGAGTTTGGTTAGGCCAAGAAGAACTATTAGACCAATTTCTTTGCCAATTAGAACTAGACTCAACCCTAGATTTACATCTATTTTTAAGTTGCCTTTTCACTTTTATTGCCTTTTTAACCATATCTTGCAATTCAATATTGTGATGCAACTCTAAAATGTTGGCAATTTCCTTTTCAAGTCCACATAAGAAACGAGCCATTGTGGCTCCACAATCCTCAGTTACATTAGTCCTAATTAGACATCTTTGAAGTACTCTATGATATTCTTCTACAGATTTATTACCTTGCATTATTCCTTAAATTTTGCAATGTTTCATGCAAATCACGATAATATGTAGAAGGTATAAATCTTTTCCATAATGCAACTTTTAAGGATGCCAATCATTTATTGCTGGTTCTCCACACCTAATTCTACCGGTTTTAAATTGATCCTACCACTCTATAGCATAATCAAGGTCTCACCATTTTTACCTACCATTCTTAATCAAGGTCTTGGTGGTGCAAATTATATGTTGTGGAGTTGTAATGTTGTCGTAAGCACCCAAAATTAATAACTCTCAACATGTAGTAGCGGTGAGTATAGGTCGTCCCACAGATAACCGAGTTTATTTTCGTACTAAATGGAAAAAGGGGGTTTTGAATGCTTTTAACTAAAATTAAAACAATAAAATAACTGAAGAAAATTTGATGTAAGAAAAGTCTTGGTTTTGGTCATATCCACCATGGCAATTTCACTAGTCGATCCTTGACACACAAGATAATTCAATTCTATATCAAGCACTAATTGAAGAATTAACTTCCCGAACGAATATCAATTCAAAGTTGATTCTGATTTCTTTCTAAAGTTGGTTAATTTTCAATGCACGATCCAATTAACCCTAACTATTAATTTAACCCAAACACGAGCCAAAGATGAATTAATAGAAGCTTTAAGATCAACAAGAACAATTAGACTAATTAAACATAAACACACGCGGTTATGCCAATTAGATGATTAATTTCCCTAAATTCAATAACACAAATCCAGTAATTATCAAATTCAGTTGCTTCACAGATTGAATTAAGCACATGAGGTTAAAACAATCTAGCAGTAGATTAATTCCAATAACTTAATATTCTGCAGCAATAACAAGTTAAAAGAACAATCATAAAATTAATTGCAGAAAAATAATCAATACTTGACATAAAAGTGAATAATTCAAGCACAAAGAGTCTCACAACTTTGTAGAATTTACCATGGCTTCAATTCCCTCTACCAAGAAAAGGGTTTAGGCACAAAGTGCCATGAAAGAATAAAGAAGAACATTTCTGCTGAAAACCCTAGCTAAAACTAGAAAATAAAAGTGTCGATCCCTTTTTCTCCCCCTACCTGGGGTATTTATAATGAGTACTTAGGGTTACAATTAAGGTCTACAGATACGAACATTAAATCGAGTGAAAAAGAGTCCAACCGGGTGAAAAATCTATTAAAAACTCCACTTCACGCCTCCCTGCTGCTTCGGGTGCACATGCGCAGGGACCCTAATGTGCATGTGCGCGTGAGGCAGTAAGGTCCAGGCATGTTTCGTTTGTCGCGCACATGTGCAGTAACCCTAGCTTGCATGTGCACACGAGCTACTTCTAGAAATTTGCTTCTGGATGCATCACACATGCGCTGCACAGCTCCAGCGCATGTGCACTGGCTTCCTCATCTGTGCTACGCCTTCGGCTTTGATTTCACCTTGATGCTTCTGTAATTTGAAAAAGTGTAAAACATGAAAGTTGTAGCTCTATTTCTTAGATTTCCAATACATCTTAAATCACCTAATCAAAACTCTTTAAGATGCGAGATGAAAAGTTATGCTTGAAATACAAAACAGTGTCTAAAATAGCTTCATACTCGTGCATGTCCCGTACTAAGCATTTTCTTTCATCTTTTCCCATCTTTTTCAGCCCTTTTTCACTGTAACCGTACAAAAATTGAGATTAACCAAATTAAGCTCAATATTAACTCAAATCTTGCTTACAACACATAAAAATGTGGTAATTGACATATAAAATATAGCACGATTACGAACTTATCAAATTACCCCACACTTAGCCTTTGATCGTCCTCGATCAAATATAAAATTAAAACATTTAAGATTAACACATTTCACTTAACATATTCCCTCAAATATCCACATAAATAATCAATAACCAATCCAGCAATCAGTGTAGTCTATGAACCCAAGAGCTCAAATGCTAATAAAAACCAAATCATGAAATTTGTGTGTATGTGTGTATAGCCATTCAAAAATTTATATTTGAAAATATCTAGATTAAATCATGAAGACCCTCAAAAAAATTGGTGAATTAAACACCCCATAGCTCACTCTTCTTACACCCCTCCACTAATCTAGACAACCGATTCAATTAAATTTAGGTAGGACTTTTAGTTCGAAAAATAGGTTAGGATATTTGTTAGCCAAAGAAGGGAAAGGATATAGAAAATAAGAACAAGAGCTTTATAATAATGATGATCATACAATAAAATAAAACTTCTCTTCACATGCGGATATCAAACATCCACAACCCCACACTTGAGTAACAAACACCCATAAAGAATTCAAAATAACCAAACACGCCAACCTCTTTCGGACATATATACACCACATCATCATTTTATTTTTCTATGTCCGCTCACAGTACGGGTACCAGTTGTATGCACTACCCGCAACAAATAAACACGCAGGTACCAGTGATCGGCACTACCTACAGATACAGGTACTAGTGATAGGCACTACCTGTAAATATCAAGAATACGCAGGTACCAGTGAAGGGCACTACCTGCAACTACAAAAACTTCCATATTCATTTTAGTTCCCCAACAATTTTTTTCCAATACCCTATTTCGCAACAAAAATGTACATCACTCACTTCTCACAAACTTCCACCCTTATATCCCCATAACAAATAATGTGCACCATAAGCTCTTAAAGGGAAAACTTAGGATAAAACAATACAAAAACATTGAACTCAATAAGGGTAGGTAACTGATAAGTGAAAGAAGGAGAATGATATTTCTCTTCACAAAAATAAGGCTCAAATAAGGTACTTAGAAATAAATTGTTAAAACGGTTGGCTAGAAAGGCTTATCAAACGAAAAAGCACTACCCTAATATTTAAACTAAATCGAGTCGTCTAAGAATTAGCTTCGAAAATGTAATAAAGTGAGTTTTTGGGATGCAACATAATTGAGTCTACATAAATTTCTCTCAATATCCCAAATTAAAAATTAAAGTATGGCTTAGTGCTCAAAAATTTTGAAAATCATGAGTGGACAATATTAACACTAACTACTCATTCATGCATGGTTCAACTAACGAAACGAATTTATCATGCAGAAAAATGAAAAAATACGTTAAGCAAAAATTTTTGAAAATTGTCAAAAAATGGTCAACTAATCCACAAAATTTTCAAAATTTTTGACAAGATCTCCGATCAAAGGAAAAGTTAAAATACATTGCAGCAAAATCGAGTAAAATACACCAAACAACTTAAAAATCCAAATAACTTTCCCACCCCAGACTTAAAAATAAGCATTGTCCTTAATGCAAAAAATAAAGGCATAAAATGGGAACAAGAAAAGCTTCTCTGGATTTAATTCGCGTTTGGAGCAATATCCGCTATAAATATCCCATTGTTGCGAAAGAAAGCTGGATTAACACTAAACAAAATAAAACAAGATAAATAAATAATTCTTTATAACAATAAGAAGAAAAAGAAAATTGTAGAAAAGAATTTTTTCTTACTCCCTTAAGGGAATACACAACAAAAAATAAACGAAACACACCATTCGAAAATAAAGCTAAGCAATATGAAATAAACGAGTCACTAGAATGAAACCTAACTAACGAAAATGAATGTCTAATAAAAGAACTACGCAAATTGTCTAGGCAATCAACTACGATAGATATCAAACAAAGAAAGCGGCCCAACACATAAGGCATAAAAACTCGAGGAGCATGCGGCCCCAAATTCGGAGGGATAGTAGGAAAAGGAGGAAATGTAGAAGGGTCCACTCCCCGCTCTCTGGCCATCTGACGAGCCTCCATTGTCTGCTGCCACGTAAACTGATATTGCATAAACGAATCAAAACGTTGGCCCATCCACTGTTGTTCTGCCAAGATTTCATGGAGAATCTCCTCCTGAGATTGCTGCGGAGTAGGTTCTGGCTCATCATCTGAATCCTCAACTTCCTCGACGTGAGACGTAGAAGCTTGGGACCGAGTGCGTTTAACCGGAGCTCGTATACCCTCCATTGCAATCATCTGGCCTGGCCTCAATTTTTCTTCAGAAGGCTCAATCACCACACCACTTTCCAAACATAGAGTCATAATCTAATTAGGGAAACCATAATCCCGGTTGCCTACTGGTAGCGGAGTAGCAAATTTGTTGACGTATAAGCTGACCGATATCTATGGCTTTCTCGGTAGCAATACAATACAGCAATTTGGCTTGTTCCATAGTGACATGAGTAAGATGGTTTACCGGTAGAAGGTGGCCACAAAGGAATTTAAACCAGACAAACCATGCTGGCTTAAGTTTATTTGCATGGAAATGCTGAGCCGTCATGCCATCTGCCGTAGAAGTCCAATCCATGTCTCCGTCACAAAGAACGCTTGTAAGCTGTTGAAACTCTACGTTGGTATTACGGGTGTCGGGCCATTCATTGTTACGAACACGAGTGACCTTCAAAACTCTATTGATTTCATTGGCAGAGATGTCCAGTTCTTTCCCCGTTATATATATCCTGGTGGAGCTATAATGATCAAAATTAGCATAAAACTCACGTACCACCGGAGGGACGACATCTATGGGAGTGGAACTGAAAAGCTCCCATCAACGATTGCGAATGGCTAGCTTGATTTCTGGCACCCCTACCAATGGCACTTGTATGCCCATTTCCTTAATTGTAGCCCTTTTGGAGATATCATTGACATATTTCTACTTGGCTTCTGCAGTTAAAAAATGTAACCCGCCACCAACTCGTGGTTGTGGAGCCCCGAATGATGAGGATTCTCCGGTACCCTTGCTGTGGCAGTTTTCTTTGTTGTTCTTCCCATTCCTATAAAACATAAGCAAGTAGCCTGACTCCCAAACAAACAATTACAACACCCCACACTTAAATAGAAGGCCATTCCCCCAAATCATAAGCCTTAGATTGTACATGATCATCCAAGCAAAATAATGCCTAAAACTAAGGCTTATATACAATGCATGAACATTCCTATGCATGAAAACTAATTAGAAATAATTCACATGGCATAATCAATGGCCTAGGAATTAAATTCGTGCATCAATGCCTTGTGTTTGAACATTTTTATTCATTGAGACATATTATCGAACACATGGCATGCATAAAGAAAGAGGAAATTTTTGGGTATATTATGAACATGCAATCCATCCTCAATCAACAATCCAAACAATAATCACAAAAAATTTATGTTTAAAATTCAATCCATATGAGATTTCATCAATCAAAGCATAAAAAGACTCAACATATTTTTGAAAATTAATTGAAACCCATAAGAAAAAATTGTGGAAAGAGAGAGAAATTCATACCTTGATTTGATTTTCCTTTAAAGAAGAAGAAATTTGGGTGTAAAATTGATGGACTTGGGGTGAGTTTTGGAAAACTTGAAGTGGGGGATTTGAGAGAAAGTTGAAATAGAAGAGGAATGTGAAGAAATAAGGGGACTAGGAACGGTTAAGCTCCTATATTCCCGTCGCGCCACATGCGCTGGTTCCTCAGCGCACATGTGCGAGCGAGGCAAATGCTAAATTTCAAAGGGGTCTCAGCGCGCATGTGCGCTGAAGTCAGAACAAAAAATACCTTTTTTTAAAATAAAATAAAAATTCTATGTCACAAAAACATTACTAAATTACCCTCATAACACATAAACCCCTCAAAGATCTATTTTATCATTTTAGCCTCTTAATGCAATTGATTTCCCAATTAACAACGAAATTAAAATATGTTGTCCTTTAAAACTAAAATAAGCAAAAATAAAGTTGCAAAAATTAAATAACAGAATAAAATTGAAATGGACATGGTTTGCCTCCCATGAAGCACCTTTGTTTACTGTCATTGGCTCGACTTGATATTCGTTCACCAATCAATCAAATAACTCCTATGTGGTGGAGTCCAAGAATCTTCCGCTTCACTATATTTGCAAATGATGGATTCATTCTCCTTTGTTCTTGTAGGACACGAACAAGTTGCTCTTCTTGCGACTTGCTAAGTTGACTTGAGATTATCACCCTCTCCTTATCCTTCAAAAATATGTACTTAAGATGACCAGGAAAGCAATTATAATCTGGAATTGTTCCCTGTACAACAAATAACTTCAATTTCTCGTCAGAAAGTAGAGAATACTCGGTAAAGCATTAGGGCTTCCATTACTTGTTTGTTGCAACAAGTCCTTGTTCTTTTCCTTGAGATGTTCTTCACGGTTAGTGTCCACCTCCTAATTATCAGTATGTTCATGCATTTCCTGTATTAGAGGCTTACACATATCGATTAGAGAAACAAGTTTAGTATGGTCAAATGGTTCAACATCATCATAAATGCTAAAGTTAACACTTTTATCTCCAAATTCCATACTAAGAGTGCCTTTAAGAACATCTATCTTTGTCTGGGAAGTAGCTAGAAATGGTCTTCCTAACAAAATAGGAGCATTGGAATCACCTTGTTCTATTTCTAACACATAAAAATCAGTAGGAAAAACTAGACTTCCTACTTTAACTAAGATATCCTCTATGATTCCCTTAGGATAGGCCAAAGATCTATCAGCCAACTGAATTACTATACCAGTTTTATTTAATGGTCCTATTTTCAATGCATCATACACAGAATATGGCATTACATTAATAGATGCACCGGTTAATCCAGCATGGCTTTTTCAACATATGAATTGCCTATCTTGCAAGGAACAGAGAACATACCTGGGTCCTTACACTTTTCGGGTAGGAATTTTTGAATTATTGACGAAACATTTCTCCCCACCTCTACTTTTCTAACTTTCTTCTCTTTTTGCTTTCTTTTATGGGAACACAATTCCTTCAAAAATTTAGCATATAGAGGTATTTGTTTAATAGCATCTAATAAGGGAATATTTACCTCGCACTTACGAAATGTCTAGTATAGCTCTTTGTCGGGATGCTCTTTCGAAAACTCTTTCAATCCTTGGGGAATGGGGGTTCGGTCTTATCTTCGATCCATACAGGAACACTTTTATCTTTATTACTACTGCTTTTCTTCTCGCATGGTTCAACCTCTTTTTCAACTGTCGTCGTCTTCTTTTTAGCCTCAATATGTTTAGGAACTATTTTTCGCTGCACATCAACCTCTTTACCACTCATCAACGTAATTACGCTCACATTCTCCTTCGCGGTTGATGATGGTTTGAGATGGAAACTTCCCAGAGCTCTGTGTTTCCAACTGCTTATCGCGGTAGCCATTTGTTCCATTTGATGTTGCAACTGCTGAATATTGGCCTTTGTATCTTGCTAAAATTGAATCGTATTTTCAGTTAAAATATCCAGCCGTTCCTCTAAAGACTTACCATACTGATTATTCAGATTTGCTTGTTGTCTTTTAGCAAATGGCGGCCTATAAGGTTGGAAGTTCTGCCGATTTTGTTAAGGCTGATTTTGGGCTGGGTTCCCGTATCTCAAGTTAGGATGATCCCTCCATCCAGAATTGTACGTGTTCGAGTAGGGATCATAACTTTGTCGTGGCTGTCCTGGGAATCCTCCGACTGCATTTACGTGCTCTTTACCTTCATCTTGTAATGTGGGACTCATATCCATTCAGTGTCCCTCATTTGAGCAGATTCTACATGGTTGTGCTGTCGGTATGGTACCGGAAGCCAACTATAGAACAAAAGAGGTTTAGCATTGTAGCTAAACTAGCCATTTGTTGTTCTAATGATGAAACATGTATCTCGTTCACACGCTTGAGAGGTTGATCGCGTCGTGTCCCAAACTTTTGAGAACGCGTGGCCATATTTTATATAAGCTCACGAGTAGCATTTATGGTCAAATTATCTAACGCCCCTCCACTTGCGGTGTCAACCATATTCCTTTCATTAGGCAATAACCCTTCATAAAAATATTGAATTAGTAAGGAGTCACTTATCTGATGATGCGGACAGCTTGCACACAATTTTTTGAAGCGCTCCCAATACTCGTACAAGGATTCTTCGTTGAACTGCCTTATTCCACAAATTTCTTTGCTAATATTTCAGTTCGAGAAGCTGGAAAGTATTTAGCCAAGATTAGTCTATTCATCTACTCCCAAGTTGTGATACTACTTGAAGGCAAATCGAATAGCGAATCCTTTGCTTAATCCTTGAGTGAGAATGTGAATGCTTTTTTAACTTGATATACTCCTCTGACACCCCAATGGGTCTCATACTTGTGCAAACCAATTGGAACTCCTTACGATGCTTGTTCGGATCCTCACCTGGCAATCCATGAAAAGAAGGTAATAAATGGATTAGTCCATATTTTAATTCAAATTTGACATTAGCATCTAATTCTGGATATGTAATGCATAAAGTTATTGGTTCAGAGTGGGCGCGGCCAATTCCCTCAAAGCCTGTTACGCCATGTTCATCTCTTCCAGTTGTTCCTGATCACCTACAAAGATATAGTTAAACAATTGTTCTTCCCCTAACTGTCTTTCTCATATCTCTTTTCCCAATCTCTGTATTTCTGGATCAAAATGGAATTCAACTTGTCCAGCAGATTGGGTCACAGGCATACACAATTAGCAGAAGAACTATAATAAAAAGAAAGAAAAGAAACACAAATGAAATAAATAGGACAAAAATAAATAAAACTGTTCCCCGGCAACGGCGCCAAAATTTTGGTGGTGCAAATTATATGCTGTGAAGTTGTAATGCTGTCATAAGCGCACCCAAAATTAATAACTCTCAATATGTAGTAGCGATGAGTACAGGTCGTCCTACAGAGAACAGAGTTTATTTTCATGCTAAATGGAAAAACGGGGTTTTGAATGCTTTTAACTAAAATTAAAACAATAAAATAACTGAAGAAAAATCGATGTAAGAAAAGTCTTGGTTTTGGTCATATCCACCATGGCAATTTCATTAGTCGATCCTTGACACACAAGATAATTCAATTCTATATCAAGCACTAATTGAAGAATTAACCCGAACGAATACCAATTCCAAGTTGATTCTTATTTCTTTCTAAAGTTGGTTAATTTTCAACACGCGATCTAATTAACCCTAACTATTAATTTAACCCAGACATGTGCCAAAGATTAATTAATAGAAGCTTTAAGATCAACAAGAACAATTAGACTAATTAAACATAAACACACGCGGTTATGCCAATTAGATGATTAATTTTCCTAAATTCAATAACACAAATCCATTAATTATCAAATTCAGTGAGCTTCACAGATTGAATTAAGCACACACAGTTAAAACAATCTAGCAATAGATTAATTCCAATAACTTAATATTCTGCAGCAATAACAAGTTAAAAGAACAATCATAAAATTAATTACAGAAAAATAATCAATACTTGACATAAAAGTGAATAATTCAAGCACAAAGAGTCTCACAACTTTGTAGAATTTACCATGGCTTCAATTCCCTCTACCAAAAAAGGGTTTAGGCACAAAGTGCCATGAAAGAATAAAGAAGAATTTCTGCTGAAAACCCTAGCTAAAACTAGAAAATAAAAGTGTCAATCCTTTTTTCTCACCCTACTTAAGGTATTTATAATGATTACCTAGGGTTATAATTAAGGTCTACAGATATGAACGTGAAATCGGGCGAATAAGAGTCCAACCGAGCGAAGAATCTGTTAAAAACTCCACTTCTGCCTCCCTGCTGCTTCGGGCGCACATGCGCAGGGACCCTAGCGTGCATGTGTGCGCTAGGCAGTAAGGTCCATCGCTAGGGGGCATGTTTCGTCCATCGCGCACATGCACAGTAACCCTAGAGCGCATGTACGCACGAGCTACTTTTGGAAATTTGCTTCTGGATGCAGTACACCTGCGCTGCACAGCTCCAGCGCATGTGCCCTAGCTTCCTCATCAGTGCTCCGCCTTCTGCTTCAATTTTCACCTTGATTCTTGCGTAATTTGAGAAAGTGTAAAACACAAAAGTTGTAGTTCTATCGCTTATCTTTGCAATTCATCTTAAATTACCTCAATTGGAGCTTGGGATCAAAAGTTATGCTTGAAATACAAAATAGTGTCTACGATGGCTTCATGCTCGTGCATGTCCCGTACTAAGCATTTTCTTTCATTTTTTCCCATCTTTTTCAGCCCTTTATCACTGTAACCCATCAAAAATTGAGATTAACCAAATTAAGCTCAATATTAACTTAAATCTTGCTTACAACACATAAAAACGTGGTAATTGACATATAAAATATAGCACAATTATGAACTTATCAGGTCTCACCATTTTTACCTACATCACCAATACTGATTGATTTTGCTTTATTGTTATCCCTAAATGTTACTTTTCCACTATTTTTGGATTTGAGGTTTGTGAAGAAAGAAGCATCACCCGTCATGTGTCTTAAGCATCCACTATCTATGAACCACTTAGCATTGTTGGTGATGTTAGTACCTACACAACAAATCAATTGATAACTTTTGGTACACATATTTTCTTGGGTCCATTAGAGTTAGTGAAATTGCTATTAATCTATACGGCTTTCATTCCAAGTTTCTCATTTTTCTTGACATAGCACATATTCTTGACATGTCCATGTTGTTGGCAATACTTACAAATAATATTTTTATTTCCATAGAAAGAGGATTTTGATTTTACAAAACATAAGTCATCCCTTCTAAATATGACAAAATTTTTGTTGATCAGTACATTTCTATTTCTTTTCAAATCAGCAACATTTTCCCTTTTTGTAGTCAAGAGAACATTCAAATCATCCAATCTTTAAGATTCTTCAAGGAGGCTTGTTCTTCCTTGACCCTTGATTTCACATGCATTCTTTTCTTCAAGTCACTATTTTCTTGTGATAACCTATTATTTTCATTCACAAGTTTAGAGTTAGCATTCAATAAAGCATTTAATTTCTTTACTAACTCCTTATTTCTAGCATATGATTCCTTTATGCTATCATGCAATTTTAAAATGAAAGCTTCAAGATCATTGTCATCATTTTCGTCATTAGAATCATAATTAGAAGTTACCTCACCATCACCAATGGCCATAAATGCCATTTGTGCTGTTTCCATTTCTTCTTCAACTTCTCCTTCGGAATTGCAATCATCCCATGTGATTTGGAAAGTATTGAACCGGGGCTTTCTTCCTTCCTTTTTCTTCTTAGAAGGACATTCATTTGCAAAGTGACCGGGTTGACCGCATTCAAAGCACTTTTCATTTTGCTTTTTTCATTTCTAGTTTGGCATTTTCTTTGAAGTTTTTTGAGTTGATTGCTCCACCTCTATTCACTTCTCATTCTCCGTTTGTTGATGTAGTGTTTGAGAAATCCTTTAGTGATGAGTGCAAGATCTCCTTCATCAATATCTTCATCTTCTAGGTTGATGGAAGCATTTTCATCTTCTTCTTGAGAAGTCTTTAATGCAATGCTCCTTTTTGGTCTTGCTTCTTCATCATCCACCACTTTAGCCTTTAGCTTCAATTCATAGGATGTAAGAGAGTTAATTAGAGATTCAATAGGCATGGAATTTAAATTCTTAGTCTCCTCTATAGCGATTGTTTTGGCCTCCCATTCTTTGGATAGAGCATTCAAGATTTTTCTATTCTTTTCACCCAAAGAATACTCTTTACCCAAGGCTTCAAGATCCTTAATGATGCCATTGAACCTACAATACATTTTGTCAATATTTTCATGTGGTTCCATCTTGAAGGACTCATACATGGCAACAAGTAAGAATTTCTTTTGCTCTCGAACAACATCGCTTCCTTCATGGATTTCCTTCAATTTATCGTATATCCAAATTTCTTTAGCGGAAATGCATCCCTTGACACAAGTTGATACATTAGCATCCAAGGCATTGTATAGCACATTCATAGCTTTCGCATTTAAAGTCAAGTTTGCCTTATCTTATGGAGTGAGCTCATCCCTTGTCTTTTTTCTTCTTCTGTTTGTATGATCATCAATGATGGTAGCTTCAAAGGGACCTTCATTTACAACATACCATAAGTCAATATCAATAGATTGCAAAAATATTTTCATTCTATCTCTCCAACTAATAAAATTTGTCCCATTAAACATAGGGGGCCTAGTGATGGATTGACCCTCAAAAAATAGAGCATTGTTGGTTGTCATAATAGATCTTTTCTCAAAAGCAATTTAAGCAATAGAATGAGACCAATGCTCTGATACCAATTGTTGGTCCCAAAGTAACCTAAGAGGGGGGGTGAATTAGGTTTCTTAAAAACTACTTTGCAAAATAATCACCAATAAAATCTTTTAAACTGTCAAATGAATAAATAGAATTTAGGTATAAAGACAATAAAGCTTATGGAATATATAAAAAAAAAAGGTAAAGAGAGAAATTAAACAAGCAACACTTCCGAGCTAACAAGCTTGAAGTGTTAATCCCCTAGAATGCTTCATAAACTTGGTGAGCCAATAATCTTTACAAAGAGGACAATTCTTGCTCACACTAAAACACTTTTAGTTGAGCCAAGAATTTTACTCACAACCTCACTTTTGTACAAGATTATCACTCCACTCAAAATTTTGAATTGCACTCTAAGTTACACACTAATACAATATAGCACTATAGCCAATTTGCACTCAAATTGTTCTTTTCTAAGGCTTGCATTCAATGTATTAGATGCTCCTTACAAAATAATAGAGCAGGTATTTATAGGAGCGATAAATTTTGGTAGTAACTACTTCCCAACGGCTCAATAAAAAAAGTCACAAAAACTAGTCGTTAAGGGTTTCGGATGTCTGAGATAAAGATGGTGCATTCGACAGAGTGTCCGATCTCAGTATAAGATTTGTGTGAAGGATGTCATTCGGACAGCCGTGCATGCATCCGGACTGGGTTTCGGACGGTCTTGTTCGTCCGAAGCAAGCTTTGTTCGGACAGTTGTATGCGTCCGTTTAGGAGTTTAGGATTCTTGATTCTTATCAATCGGACGAAAATATGTGTCCGAGGGATATTTCCTAGGACGCGCCTGTGCGTTTGTTGCAGGGGCATGAAGAAGTTTGCTTTCTGCCTGTTCGTTCGGTCGGTGAAATGCGTCCGAGTGAATCTGTCTCGAACGCTCCTATTTGTTCGAGAAAAGTAGCATAGTTCGGACGGTGTACAGCGTCCGAAGGACTTGTTTCCAGCAGAAAAGATAGCAGACCTGCACAGCTTGTTTTTAGATTTTAGTGCTTATGTCATCATCAAAATAAGGTTTGGGAAACATCAAACTGTAGTAAGCATTTCAAGACAGCTTTCTTTCCTAGGAGTTCCTATACTCTCTTATCAACTTTTGCCATTAAATCAGTGTCATTTTTTTAACTCTTCATTCAAATCATCAACTGGTTGTGAAATGAGCTCAACTTTACTTTTTTGGTGAGAATCTATTCGATCAAAAATAGATCATTCACATCGAGTAATAGAAGACAAAGTTGAAACATGGTGATAGTGAGAACTGCTGGTTATCTCTTCACAGTAAGCCTTTAATTATGCTAATTTTCAACAAAATCCTTGAAGGCTTGAAAAGTATTGGTAAAGAATTCCAACATTTCTTTCCTGGGAGGTATTGAACTCTGTTGATGATGTTCCATTTTTGGACTAAAAGATTCTATTGGAATTGACTTTCACATCTGGATTCTAATGGAATTGACTTTCTTTCTTTCTGTGTTTCTTGTAAGCACGTTTCTTCATGATTCTTAGCTCAAAATGAGAGAACCAATGGATATTGTACAACGATTCCCATATACGGCGCCAATTTGATGAAGAAAAATTTATGCAGATATCAAAATGAGAGGTTTAGATGATTGGAGAGAAATGTAATGCAAGATATAATGGGGAATTCTCAATTTTTATTACTCGTGACTGGTATATTTTTCCTTATGATTTTACAAATGAGAAATGACCCTTATTTATGGTGGTCTTTTGTACATAAGTACCAAGCTACATATCAGCTTATACAAATACATTGTTCGATTATCCGAGCAAATATAAATAACTTATTTCTAATAATGATCTATTTGATCTATTTATTGTCCGAGATTCTATTTGACCTATAAATAAATTATCTGAGCTACTTGCTTGTCATTAATCCCATTAAGTAGAAAAGCCCTAAGGAGGTCGGTTTAACTTGACACGTATACTTCATCAATTTTGGTATCATCAGAGAGAAAAAAAAAAAAAAAGAAGAGAAAAGTTAAGTTATGAGAGAAAAGAAGAGAAAATAAGGGATTATATTTTCCTTTCGTATTGTTTAGAAGATTTGGGCTAGAAAAGATTAATAGATGTGATTGTTAATTTACATGTTTACCTTTTTAAGTGTGTTGAATTATGTTTAGAAGAGCAAAATGGCAACACAACAAAATTTCATTAAACACATATCACTTTTCTCTATTTCTTCCCGAATGTGGGAAGAAATTGAAAAATACAAAAATTAACTAATGGAAAGATTTTCAAATCTTTCAATTTCCTTTCTTTTCTCTCTCGCTTAACTTGAAATTTCTCTCTTACTTAAACTTTCAAATAATAATAATAAAAAAAACCTTTAGTTTTCCTCCAAATCTCTTCTTTTCTTTCATTTTCTTTCCATCTAAATGAAGTATAAGAGTTCAGACTTGAGGAATTCAAAGAAACTAAGATGCAATTTGCACCCTTGAACTATTATCGATTTGCAATTTATACCCTAAACTGTCAATTATAGAACTAGATATCTTATATCTTATACTATAAATTTGTTGCACTTGCTCAAATTATATGAAAATCAATAAATTTTTTATTAGAGTGTTTATTTTGATCTACGGATTTGAAAAATTTATTAATCTAGTCCATTCCACCTAGTAAAACTAGATACATATACCCGAACTGGTTAGTATTAGAGGATTGAGTAATGGGTCGGGTATCAAGATAACCAAGTAGGATAATGGGTTGAGAATTTGCGACATAGAGGATACACAACCTGATCCATATACAGGATTAATTTTATAAATTTAGTCATTATGGCCTAATATTATGGGTATTTTCTTCCCCGTTTCTCATTTACAAGCATAGTTCTGTAAATACTAGTAAATGTTGTTACTTTTGATTTTTTTAAACCAAAAATATCATAAATAGATATGGTCAAGCACTTACTTATTCAACTCTCTTTTAGCGGGTACGTGGATGACTAGGTACCATATGTATATGTATCGGGTACTAGATCTATTTTTCCTAACCCGACATAACCGGATAGTCGGGTATTAGCCTAATTGACTGGGTATCCAGTCATGAACGCTACTAATTTTATAACTAATTTTGAATGAAAATATTTTAGTACTCAAATATAAACAAGAATTTTTCAGTTTAAAAAATGCAAATTACAACGTTTTAAAGTCTTTTCATTCAAAAAATTGTTTTAAAAATGTATTAATTTATCACTTATTTGAATAATGTATCAAAAATTAAAAGTACAACGTTTCAAATTGCTAAAATTTACAGTATAAGGAGAAAATTGTAAATCGACAGTAGTTCAGGAGTGTATATTGTAATTACCCTTTTTTACCATTTTTTTTTGACAATTTTCAATGCTTATTAACGTGGTGAAATAAAAAAAAACAATATTTAAATACATCTGATTTTTGTCTTTACTTATAAATTTTATAATATATATTAAATATTTTATGACATCATATTAATTAAATTAATGTAAGTAAGATTGTATAAGCTAGGCGGTGAATATTTTCCTTTAGAAAGGGTTAAATACATTAAACCCCCTTAAATTTTGGGTTGTTTTGGCACTAAACCCCTAACGTTATTTTTTTTCTCACTTTACCCCTCCCGTAAGCAATTTGACTATTAAAAAGTCAAAAAAGATATTTTTACCCCTAGACACTAAGACCCAAGAATATACAAAATTAACCCTTTAAAGTTTATTATATTTGTCTCTAATTCAAGTTTTGTATCAATAACCTACTTTAGTCATTAATCAATATAAAAATATTGTTAAAATAATTAAAAATATAATAATGTCTACCAACACCGGTGATTCTTTAAAAATATTTGTGAAAAAAATTTAAGTATAAAAATTTCTTAGCACTTTTGGTCTTTTTATTATATTTTATTTTCATATAAAAATAAATTTTTAAATACACGAGACTTATAACCATTTGTTAAAGTTATTTCAATCTATTTTCCTTTTGCTTTTCTTTATGTTTATTTAAAATGATTTTCTTCTTACTTTTTTCCTTTGTTAATATAATTTAACTAATACCTAAATTATACTAAGGAACTTTATCATATAAATAAAAAATTAAATTAAAATAATTTAGATGAAATACCTTTAATAATTTATCAAAAATTTTAAAATTAATTATTGCATCTTTTTTTTTAAATTATAAATATTTTCAAAGAAAGTATAATTCGAGAATTAGAATATTAGTAATTAATTTGGGGCATATTTATATTTTTAACAATATTAAATTTTATTTTTATTCTAATGTATTAAATGCTACAAAACTTACCTGAGGGGATAAAGTGAAATTTTGCTTAAATCTTAAAGGGGTTTACTACAATTGATCTTAAAGGGTAAATTTGTCTTTTTGAAAAAATTAACGACGAAATTACATTATACCGTCAGTCAAAAGAGTAAAATAAAATAAGAAAAAAATAACATTAGGAGCTTTAGTGCAAAACAGTTTAACTTTAACCCCTAAATATTCAAGGCTATTCCATTCAGCAACGACAAAAGTAATTGAACTCACTCACTCACTCACTCAACACTCTGTCCCTCTCCCGGCAATGGCGAACTCGGCGTCGGCATCGTCGAGAGGCAAAGCTGTGAAAGAAGCTCACGACGACGAGGAGAAGCTGAAGGAAGATGAGAAGAAGCAGAATCGGAATGCGAATAAGAAGAGCCCATAGAAAGAGGCGTTAGGATGGATGGAATGGTTACGAGGATGGTTGTACATTATCTACGAGATGCTGTTCCAGAGGATTATGGCTAGTCACTTGGCTAATCCGATGCCTCTTACTCCAATCAACGATCTCACATTCATCGTCACTGGCTCCACTAGCGGCATCGGTCGCGAAATCGCTCGCCAGTTGGCCGAGGCCGGCGGTCATGTAATAATGGCGGTGAGAAATACTAAGGCTGCTCATGACCTAATTCGAAAATGGCAGGAGGATTGGGCCGGCCGCGGCTTACCATTGAATATTGAGGTAAGAGATTTTCTGATCATTAGCTAATTTAGGTTTTGTTTTTTTCTTCCGTAACAATATATATATGTAATTTTTTTTTTGGTGAAAGGTGATGGAGCTGGATCTTCTGTCGTTGGAATCAGTAGCAAGATTTGCAGAAGCATATAATGCACGTATGGGGCCTTTACATGCACTTATTAACAATGCTGGCATATTTTCCATTGGAGGGTTAGTCCGAAAAATTGCATAGTTTATTTCAGATTTTGAAGGGTGGTAGAGTAATATTGTAGAAATGTTGTTTTGTCTTGTATAATTTGGTTAATTTGAATTTCACTGAACTTAAATATTGATTTTTGGAATAGTATTCTATGTCTGCATTTATTTGTTATGCAGAATTTGTCATGTAAGGTGATTAATTTTGTTTTCTGGTATTTTCGAGAAATTTTATCTGAATGCAGAATGAATGGGGTAGCCTTGATATGTTTGTTAGTATTAGATATTGGCAGAGGAGTGGAATCCTCCTGGCCAGCATAAGGAATTTGCTGCTTGATTTGCCTTGTATATAGAGTAAACAAAAATTGTAAACTAGTCTCACTCTTTCTTACTTTTGAAGATGCCACCAGTTTATATTTTCACTACTGGTGTTTGCCAAGGCTTTTTAATCAGCTCTCACTGGTAAAAGCAGCTAATTCTTGGGGGTGCCCTTATTTAGTGTTGATTTAAATTGCTAATTATTACTGAGAATGATAGTACATCCATTGAGGAGGCATCTTGTTTCAATTGTTGTGGAAGGATGTCTTAGTGTTGAATGGGTTTGCTTCCACATCTATTGTTCATGAATAATGAACCAGTACAGATTTGTTCATATGAATCTTGGTAATTCACCATGATAAAAGATAATGTGTGTAAACACAAATATATACAAATAATGTTTAGAGGAATTTCAATTGTTGGACATATCTCTGGTGATGGCCTACACTTCATAAACAAAGTAGTTGGTTTTGCCAAGCTTAATTTGGTGTTCTTTCTTTTCTCCCAAACTTTTGAATATCCTTTCTTCTCAGCGTTTTGGATCTATAGGAAATTATGTGCATTTTTGCAAAACCATATACTTTCTTTTGTTTGAACTAAAAGAAAGCATTTTAGACAATTGTTCTTTTCCAAATGTTTTTTATGTAAAAGCTTCTTGGGATTTGAATAGGCACTTCTATATGTTTTAGAATGCAAACACAAACACGCGCATGTATACATGTAATAAGATTACACGTTTATGTATTTACAGCCTTATTATATACTTTATATAATGTATTAAAAGAACATTGATCCATTCAAGTATAATGCAATTTTGATGATATGGAATTATGGACTATTTTATTGCTAGTTGGATTTGTATTAGATAGGTTTTTCATTTTTTGTGTAAAGAATTTTAGTCCAATGTCAATGGGCTCAATTGGCGAATGTGGCTCGTCGAATTCGAGACCAATTACCAAATTTGAATTTGGTTAATTCAATTCGAAATTGAAACTGGTTTATAATTTTAGGACTCATTTCCAAATTTTGAATGAATTATTTGACCGACTAACTGATCGGTTAACCGATGCTCACCCCTAACTTAAGCTATTAAATTGTGTCAATTCAAACTAAATTGATCAACTCAGAGATGATGTTTGTATTTGGACATACTTCTTTTGCAAAGTTATCATGACTTGCATTCTCATTTTATTCTTTTTTATGGATTGGTTTGCCTAGTGCAGAGGTTGTTTATTTATTCGTGAGTGAAGCTTCTTCATATTGCTTTTGTTTGTTTGGAAAGAAGCTATTTTGTGTACTCCTGTATTTGACAACATCTTTTTGTTTTTTTTCCTTTTATTTTGTTTTTTTGTTTTTTTTGGGGGTGGGGGGCATGCAGAGCCACAGAAATTTTCGAAGGATGGGTATGAGCAGCACATGCAAGTGAATCATCTTGCCCCTGCATTGTTGTCTATATTGCTTTTGCCATCCCTTATTAGAGGTTCTCCAAGCCGAATTATTAATGTGAATTCCGTTGTAAGTTCATGGTCCTAACTATTATGTCTATATATGTCTTAGATGTGCTTTATGAAATCTTTATTTTTCTTGCTAACTCTAAATATTTCCACGTGATTGAAGCGTCCTGGAAAGGGAGAGAAGTAGACTCCATTCCTTTGGTTATAATTGCTTCTCAATAAGTGTCTTAATAAGTCTTGATGATCTGGAGGTGATGCTATTGCCTCTAATGTGAATTTATTAATGATTTCATTAGACACTTAAGAGAACATGGTCTTGACTTGAATAAAATTGCAAGCTTAAATGCCCCTCGTCGTATGCAGTACTTTACCTCTAACAGTATCTCTAAGAAACTGGGAATTTATGCAGATTGTTATTGTATGTGTTAGCAGTTGTTATTTCTTCTTACTTGATCCCTCCCTAATGTGTGAACAACTTTTCCCTGGTTTGTCCCACTTTCTTTTGTAGATGCATTATGTTGGATTTGTTGATACAGAAGATATGAATGTTACATCTGGAAAGAGGAAGTATACGAGTTTAGTTGGATATTGTGGCAGCAAATTGGCAGAGGTGATTTTATTGCCTTATTTCTGTTTAGAATTTTTGGCGCAGTGACATTCTACATGTATTTAGCTGTTCATTGGTTTACATTCATATGTTGGCCAAAGTCATGTTTGTTCTCTTGTTTTCCTATTAGGCTTTTCTAATTTCTAACCTTCTTTGGGACATAAACTTCAGGTCATGTTCAGCAGTGTGCTACATCAAGCGGCTGCCTGCTGAAGCTGGGATAAGTGTAGTATGTGTATCACCTGGAATAGTTCAAACTAATGTGGTAAATATCAAACCTTGTCTGCTCTTTGTCCTTCGTGTGGTGTGTGTAAAGAATTTTAATATACAGTGCATAACAGAATTCAGACACTCATGGCCTGCCTGGAAGTCCACTCATTGTTGTAAATCAAATGCATAAGTAACAACTACAAGGGAAAGGCTCAATTGCTCATTTTTAAACTTGGAGTTATTTAGTAACTCATCTTGAACTCAGGCTTGATATTACCTGTCAGACCACTAGAAGTAAACTTAAAGCAGAGGCCAAAAGTATTTTAACTTGTCCTACCCTGGAAGACATTTACAGAAAATTGCAGATATTATTAGGAGCTAAAATGTGAATTTAGGTTGAAGAACATTGGTAACTAAAGAATGTCAAAGATTTTGATGGGGTGGACTATCATTAATTTGCTTCTCCCACATAAATATTTTGCTTATATTACCACATGCTGAAGTTATGTTTTATTTTATTTTATAAATTTTTTTTATCAGTTAGAGAAGAATAATGAACAATTTATTTCAACTTGATTTAGTTCAGATTTCAAACTTAGCCTCTAGATTTTTACCAAGAAATGTTTTATTATGTTATTCTGTATCCTCTGTTTCCCAACCATTGACCTAATCTGTTTGGCTTTTGAAAGAAAGAAGATCCTGCAGGCTAAATCACTTTCGTCATTCTTTATGTATTTATCATTTTTTTCAGTTTTATTGTAAAAGTGGCATTTAGTGTTAGTTCAACAAGAATTTGAATGAACTTTTGCTCATAATCTTGGAGACTCATTCTGTACATTCTCAGAATCTTGGTTACTTTTGCTAATTTTCTGTTCTCATTGATTGTCTTTCTTTTTTTTTTCTTTTTTTTTTTGTGCGTGTGTTTTGCCTTATTAGTATAAACTCCAAAGTTTATAAAGATTGCACTTATAATTTCATAATTGGTATACATTTAGGAACTGAAAAAGTTTTTTAGTTTCCGTGTTTCTTATGCACTTAGCTTCACTATAGCGTGTGCTACTTGTGCAATATGTGCTTTAGCCATCGGGTACCTTTGCTGTTTGATGTGCCTAGCTTCACTGACAGCTAACTTAGGATTGATGACTTGCAATACATGCGATACCCCAGATTCACAGGTTTAGCATGTTGATCATAAAATTTTCATTTAAAGATGTTTTTAAATGATTAGATCATATAATTTGATGTCTGGTCTGGGCATAGCATAAAGCTGTTGAAGATGTCAAAGAAACAAACCACTGGTACACTTGCATCTGAAAGTAGAAATGCTGTGAAATTAATCTTCATATTTAAGAAGAGGGAAAAGATTTTGCAGAACGGTAGGTCAGTAGTTTTCTCTATTGGGGAAAGACTATGAGATATCATGGTACTGGTTTGCCAGGAAATTATGAAGGAAATCTGCCACGAATTGCAGTATTAATCTACATTTTTGAGGGGATCATGAAGAGAAAAAATGGCTTAGAAAATATGATGGATTTGAAATACATATCACAGTTTTATGTTATTACATCTCTCTTTCTGAACAGGCTTTTTAATATAAACTAACTTGATACCATAGCGGACCAAGAATACAATTTAGTTATATCAAATGATATTTTGATTAGTAAATTAGAATTGAACAAGGGAATTATCATAGCAAGTATAAGGCTGTTTGTGGAAGCTTCTGTAAAATTCAATTTCTAAATTTTAGGGAATCTTATTGAGAAAAGCCTAGCTGCAGCTTTGTGTTAAATTCAATATTTTATCTTTTGCCATTCAAATACCAGAATATAATCTACCAAATGCAGAGTAGTGAAATGTTTTGTGTTTAAATGCTTCATAATAATGGCTCCAAACAACCAAAACTATGTTTTATTGGTTCTGTAGAGAAGTTGTTTGTAATTCAGTGAGGAAGGTAAATGTTAACTATGAGTCTTAAGATATATTTTTCAGTATATAGGGCAGATATTCACAAAAACCACATGATTTTGATCCGTGTTTTACTTAATTTCTCTGGCATTTTTAGGAATTAATATTCTGAAGACCAAATATGGGAGATTGACATTCTTTTTCATGGACTCCGTTAAATGCAGGCCAGGGATCTCCCAAAGATTGTCCAGGCTGCTTATCGTCTGATTCCTTATTTTATATTCAGTGCTGAAGAAGGTTAGTCTACTTCCTGTTTTTAATTATTTTGGATACGAAAATAATTTATGAATAAGATTGGTTAGGCTAATATCAAAATATCTATCATTGTAAATCAAATGTAATTTTCTGAAGTACTTCTGTACCTCTATGAAGGTGTATAGTATTGGAAAGAAACCACATAGATAAATGTCTTTTGGTGTTGTTGGGGACTTTCTAGGATTCTTCTTCGATGACCAAAAAAGTTTTATTATCCAAAAGATTGCAGGAAATTCTGCATAAAAAAATACCAACCATAAATCTCATACCTAAGAGCTAGCAATAAGTCCTTTCAATTCAGTATAAGTACATGATGGTGACTTTCCGTACTAAGGTTGCTGGTAACAAGCATGTGAATTCTCTTGGTTGCATTCAGTATGCTTTCGAGACAAATGCCCGATCAACGGTCTTGAAGCAGCAGTGCTGTCCTATGAAAATTACAAAATACGAAAATATCTAATCTTAAATCTATAAGTATCAATCAGAGTAATTTGTGGCGACTTTATCCTAGTCTGGATAATCTGAAAAGTCATTGGACGTGGAGTCTTTGTTGCTGGTACATGCTTATGCAGCCTCAGCAAATACTCCTTGTGTCTCGTTTTTTTATCAGTTACTATGTTTGTCCATCCATATCATTATTCATGGTTTGAAATGAAAATAAAATTAACAGTTTGGGTAATAAATCTGTTGTTCCCCTCGGGATATTTTTATTTGCATTGTCTGGCTAAATGAAGTAAATTATTCAACAATATTGCTGGTGGACTTGTGCAATTTCTTTACTTGATTGTTATCATTAATATTGATTCTCATTATTGTTGATTTATAGAATGTAGTCGATCTTTTGACTTTCAGTTTATGTGTTCGTGTATCAAATTTGGTTGACGTTATATTTCTGTGCATTTGTTGCAGTTTCACCTATTTATTTTCGTGCTACTGCAGGTTCTAGAAGTGCCCTTTTTGCAGCTACAGATCCCCAAGTTCCTGAGTATTGTGAGATGCTAAAAGCAGATGAGTGGCCAGTCTCTGCTTTTTTATCTCAAGATTGCCGTCCGACAAATCCTTCTGAAGAATCACATAATGTTGAAACTGCTTACAGAGTCTGGGAGAAGACATTGGAGCTGATTGGCCTTCCATTGGATGCTGTAGAGAGATTTATAGAGGGGGAAGAAGTTGATTGCAGATATGGGGCTTCAAAGGAGTAGGTATTTTTTGCAAATGGTCAATTTCATCTCAGGCTTGTTAGGTTATCAGATCCCAGACTGGTTAGGATGTTTGGCATCTTCTCAACTGGTATTCCACTTGCTCTCCTTTCATAATGACTTGTTACAGAAAATGAAACTGAAACCCGAAAAGAGAAGTCAATGGATTTTCATGTGGTTCTGCCTCTGTCTGTTCCACTAATGCCCTTAATCAGAATTTTAAATCAGAGCTTAAGAAATATACTGCAGCTGAGAATACGTTCTGTATTGCTTAAGTTATAACTCTGATGCATGGAAGTTTTTGGTTTTGGTTGCAAGATTGTTTACAGAAATGTAGTCATTTGCATATTACTTGTAGCATGTGAAGTCCTCAGTTTCTACGGCTTGATTAGACAATGATTTTTTTAACTCTCTGACTAAGTTATTCTGCAATATGGTTTATGCACTGCAGAAGTAAAGCAAGATAGTAAATCGCAGCATGTGCTCTTAACTGTCTGATTTTCTTTTGTTTGTTCATCTTGAAATTGCATACGTGAATGGGGTATGATAGTATTTTGGGTTGGTCTAGTATGAGAAGTTATTGGAAAGATTATTTTACAGCATCTCTAATTTCATGAATTTCTAGCTAAGAAAGTTTACATGGTTGCACCTGATGGTTCAGGAAAGATTTGGAGTTAGTAAGTTGTTGGTTATTTACTGCTGCATCTTACATTTTCAGGATGGTAAGCTGTCCTTTCTATTCTTGTCTAAAGCAATCCTTACCAATTTGGACTATGACTATTACCGAATGATTCTGGAAATAGGCTCGTGAAATGCATTACTCCTATCTTGTCCTCTTTTCTGAGTTGTAGTGATTTTAGAGATCTATACGCACGCATTTGAGACTTCAGAATATATTTTTTGAGCTTCAACAAAGCTACAAGCCTAAGTGGGACTATTACTGAATGATCTGGGAAATATGCTCGTGAAATGCTCAACTCTTATCTTGTTCTCTTTTTCTGAGTCGTTGTCATTTTAAATATCTATACAACTTGCATGCATTTGAGACTTGAATAGATTTTTTGAGGTTGAGCAAATAGCTACAAACCTTGTATGTAAAGAGGATTCTAGGTTTTTACTTTAATCACATTGGTTGATTAAATCTAGAGATATGATATGAGGGAGACTTATTGGAGGAGGTTTAGTTATTTTATGCCAAAAGAGGATTAACTTGAATGTGGAAGCTACTCTATGGTTTATGCACTGGAGATGTAAAGCAAGATAGTAAAACAGTTTTATTAACCACATTGTCAGTTGTCATTGTCTTGGCTCATCTATGAGCTCAAGATAAACCTACCAAAGATTTCCGATTACTTGAGCGGATAAGGACTTCACCTAATGGGGATATCAACCAAGGTTGAAATTCAAGGAGTTAGAATTGATTTCAGTTTTCAAGTTGACAAGTTTGTGAGTATTAGTAGTAGTCTAATAAAATATTAGTAGTAGTTGCAACATCTTCTGGGGGTTTGTGTTCAACTCCATGTGAAGTGTCGCATTCATCTCCAATCTTTGCCAACAAACAATATAAGTAAAAGATTTTCGAATACTTCTGCGCTAGTTCAGAGATGAAAAGGATCAAAAGAAAAAAAAAAAGAAAAAAAAAAAGAAAAGAGAAACTGAAACTTGTGGGTAGACTCATTTTGGATTGTATTCTTTAAGCAAAAAGTTATTGAACGAAATTGTAATTTTGTGAATTTTGAACATGAGTTATGTTTTTGTATTAAATTCCTAGGATTTGCAATTTCTCAGCATTTCAACAGTTTTCCAGTGGTATTTCAAAATCCACCAGAAAAGTTATCATTTAAAGTTCCTATGATTATCCATTGATCCTAATCTTCATCTTATTATTTCTCTTCCTTTTGCAACTTTTGTTAAAAATCTTGTCTCAGCAGGAAAAATGCATTGTATAGTTTTTCACCATTTCCATTCCTATCAATTCTAGAATCTCGTGATTTTCAATTCTTAATAGAAAAAGAAGAATATTGATAAAATACTAGAGCTCAATGAGCCAAATGCTTTTAATTAGGTGGCAGAATTACACTCACTGATGCAAAAGAACACAGAAATTCTCCCTGTTTTGATCCTATGCATTTCTCATAAAAGGATGACATATAAAGTTCATACACTAGAACCTAAATGTACTTCTCATCACCCATGCGAGTATAAGGTAAAGGCCTGTTCTCCGTTTCATTAAGCTTAGAGCCATGATTGATTGTTTCAGGAACAATCAGCCTAGGACACATGAATATACCAATCCTTTGATCAGGCATTGCTTGGTCTTCCAATTGCCAGTTCCTCGAACGAATGAGAAAACGTTGAAGCTCAAGCTCTGGAAACTCATTATCAGTGCCGGAAATCATGTTTCCTTCATAGGGCTCCAAATAGCTCAAGGCTCTGTAGGTTCAGAAAAGTCTGCAACACAGCCATAGGATGTCTTGGGAGTTTTGAATGTTGTAGTGTTAAGATCATGATCAACTGCGGAAGCTTCTCCAGTTGTCCCGGGTTTCAAATGCCTCCTCCTAGCCACTATCTGAGCAATTCCCGACAAGAAGAAAGCGGTTCCATTGGAGGAAAAATCGCGGATCTAGTCGCTGAGCAAGTGAGGGTTACCTATTTCTTAACTTCCCGATTGAATCCAACTTGCCATGACTAACAATTTCTTGAACCACTAATTCTCGAAGATTGACCAATTTGGTTGTATCCATTTTTAACCAGTAATCATACTTTGACATATTTAAGAGTCTCCAGACTTGTTAAGGGGCCAATGTTCACCGGCCCTGGCAGAAAGCGACAAAATGTTTATTGACTCACTAGTCTCAGAAGGTAATTCGACTACAGTTATATTTGCATAAAGGGTTTCTAGGCTTTTTAATTTTCCCAGGGAGCTTGGGAGACAGCGGAAAGTTGGTGTCTAGTGTCTACTAGTGCCTATGCCATATGGTAGTTGCCCCCTGGCTTAGCAAAGTTAAAATAACAATTTTCTAGATATAGAACACGAAGATGCGTAAAATTAGCACATAGAGAGTAAAAATGCTTGAATTTAAGTACTTCACTATCTGGATTGAAAATCACAAGTGACTGCATTTTCCAATAGAGCTGGGAAGATCAAGTTGAATATATTATCCAACCTGTGCGTAGACAACTTGTCATCGCCCTGAAGGAGTAGAGTATTTGCATGGGTCATAAATGTCGAAGGAGTTTACCTCAAGGGCCTTTTGAATAGCAAGATCTCTAAGAAGATCATGAATCCTGCAATAGGTAATTCTATCCCAGATTTTGTCAGCTATCTGGATCAAACTTGTGTTAATTAGCTGTTTAGCTCGTTCAAGCAAAGATCAGCCACATCCTCCATTCTTGCATCCCTTGATGTTATGATCCCCTCTGCCATCCAAAGCCACTTAAGTTTTTCTCTGTCTATTAAAGAATCTTCAACAAAAAAGCCCATGTAGAGGAAACATTGTTTCAATCCCCCCAAGAAATCATTCTAGCTTAAGGCCCTGTTTGATTCTAGAAAGAAATGAGAAAATGGAAATTATGGAAATGGAAAGTGATCTCTAGGGAAATCCTAATTCTTTCTCTTGTTTGGTTAACCAAGGAAAGTGCTAGTGGGGAAAAGGAAAAGGAATCCTAAGAACTTAGATTATGTTGGTACCTCAAATGCGTGTAGCCTACACGTGGAATTGAAAACTGTGGCCACTTGTAGAAGGTAATTGCCCCACATAAATATCAGGGTAATAACTATAAGGATTCGAGACTCGAAGGCATTGGCAGAATCTCCAAAGTTCCCCAGCCCTATGAATGATTATGCTCAAGCGCCAAGTTGAAGACGAGGGTTTGGATACAATAGTGGGATCCAAATCCTTCTAAGAGGGGCGGTAGGATGAGCAACTAAATTGAGGAGAAATTTCTAAAACTGTGATTGTTTCAAAAATCGTTCTTTTTCTATGTCAATTCAAAATGCAATTTTCGGCGGGGGAAACTCGCATTCGGGAGATGCAAACTCATTGATTATTAACTGGGCGAAAAATAAAAAAAATAAAAAAAATTTCTGAGCTCGCATTTAAATTTTTTTTTCTGATCTCGCATTTACGAATGCGAGGTCTAAGATTTTTTTTTTTCAAAATAGTTTTATGACCTCGCATTCAGTTTTATGACCTCGCATTAACTGAATGCAAGGTCATGAAACATTAAAAAAAAGAAAATCTGACCTCGTAATTTTTTTTTTAAAACATTTGACTTGTATTTTGCAAAGGAAATTTTTTTTTTTGCACTATTACACAAATAGAAAAATGTTTGATATTTTTGTTAATTAAAAAAGGATTTGGCTGTAAGATAAAATCACTTAAACACTAAATCGTAAACATTTATTTAATACGATATGTAGGAACACTAAACCATTATCTTTAAATCATAAACTATAACATTAACGAAATATTACACGAATGAAATGTTGAAAGAAAGCAAATTTATTAATTTATCATATATTTTTGATAAAATTTTGATATAACCTCCCCTATTTTACGAATATTCTCCCTGCCAACAACCATACCCAACAAGGGCAACAAATATCCATAAAAGCCCGACAAGGGCTAAAAAACATAAATAAAAACCTAATAATAATAAAAAAATTATACTTCATCTTAATTATCCATGACCCGACAAGGGCGAACAATGATATACAAATAACGAACATCAATCACACATAATTGCGAGAAGTAATAACAAATGTCAATGTCCATGATCTCCAAATCTCCCTCCCGTACCACACTCTCTAGGTTTAGGCACCCTTTTTGATCGACAGATATAAAATAGAGGAGTGTTGCTGTTGAGTATGGTGAGCAATTTGCGCCGGCGAAACTATATTTTGTTCGTGTTCATGTTCTTCATCTGAAACAGTTGGACCAGTATGCTCTGGATCTGGCCCAGTGAACGACTGTCCGAAAGATGATGGTCCCACCGGAGTACGCATTGGCGAAAGTATGTGTGAAGTGTCACCCTCGAATGGTATATTAACATGAGGGGATCCAGCATCTATATGGGGCCAAGGAGATGGAACTCGACGACGTCGACGACCACCTTCGTGTTGCCTGCCTCGCCGCGGAGCCCGCTCTACTCTATGTGGATCATGTGCCTAGTGTGGATGTCGAACGTAAACAGGAATTGCTGGCAGATGAGGCCGAAGATCAAGACGAGTAGATTCGCCTACTGCATGTAGTGACTGAGAAGCGAAATGTCTGATTTATGCCCAAGTACTAGTATTCGAAGTATCGTCCTCAGTCAGGTTGTCTAACATGTAGTACAATCTAGACATGGAATCCATCTACCGTAAAAGTTAAAATTAGTTTTACTAAAGTCATTTGAAAAAGAAAAACAATAAGAAAAAATGAATAATTACTTACTAGATAATCTGCACGTCCACCATTGCCGTGTTACCCTTCTGGAAAAGTAGGGCGTTGACTAGGATTGGATATGTACACCACCGTCCTCGGTCGGTACCATTACATATAATCACCCGATGCATGTGTAGTATCAACACATGGGAGACCAACCTCAACTGTATCCGTTCTTGCACCCCAAATATCTATATAATGTCGGTGGGTCAACTCTTAATCATTGTTCGCCTGACCACGGCGGTCTATCAAATGAAGTGCACATTGATTACCAATCAATCTCTGATGTGTTCTGGTATGGGTTGGTGCAACTGATACACATGCATAATCCGATGAGGGAGGTAACATTTCACGATCCCCCAACAAATCAAATAAGTAACTGCACGACATATGTCATGACCAACAGTGCAGTAATGGGGAAGCATATCAAATACCTCATCAGAGAATGGCTGCTATATAAACTAATACCAAACAATTCGACAAAAAGTTAGTAAATAAACAAAATACGAGGACGACAAAGTACAAAAGAATGAATGATAATACAATATTTTTTGATAGTAATCAATAATCAGACAAATATTTTTTGATAATACAATATTTTTTGATAAACGAATACATTAAAAATAAACTACATTCATAGAATGCAATAAGTACATAAACAATACAATACAAAAGACAAATCATTGTTGTCGCGAAGGGCAACTCCTGCGATTATGTTCCGGTTGATGACAATTCGTACATCTTCTGGATTCATGGGGATCCCTAAAA
This sequence comes from Cinchona pubescens, assembly GCA_025175665.1. Classification (NCBI taxonomy): domain Eukaryota; kingdom Viridiplantae; phylum Streptophyta; class Magnoliopsida; order Gentianales; family Rubiaceae; genus Cinchona; species Cinchona pubescens. Next base: position 2,126,525 of record JANKKI010000070.1, on the reverse strand, counting down.
TCCATCTCGTTTCGGATGCGCCTTACACGTACTGTCCCGGCCTGCCCGACGTTCTACGAACATACTGTCATCACCACGTAACTGCCACTGAATAGGAGGCAACTCATCTGGATTAGATTGTGGAACAAATCTACTAACGGTGTACTGGTCTCAATATATGTGTGTGGTGTAATGGTCCGCAAGCAGTCGCATTGGTTCATCACCCTTAAGCCTGCAAACTGCCAACGCATGCGAGCATGGGAACCTGTACATTTGCCACTTACCACAGCTACATGTCTTCTGTACATAATTGACAGTTTGTACATTACCATCACGACCAGTCACACGATGAGGTGTTTTAATTCTATAGACACCAGTAGAATGATCAAAATTCATGACTGTGTGTCCTCCACCTTTTTTGTCTGCAGTCAACAACCTTTTCCAATTCTTTGGAGTAATTGATGTTTGATAATGTTCACCCTGTGCAATATTATCAAAAAATAATTTGACGGAACGGTAGAATGTACTATCAATTATAGCCTTGATCGGAAGTAGTCTAACTTCGCAGGGTCAAGACGTTATTGTAGCTCTCAGAAGAATTTGTACCGTGTATTCCCCACATACGATTTCCATCGTGAGCAAGGCACCAACGGTCAAGGCCAATATCTGCCAGATATCTCCAAGCCTCTGGATGTTGAAGTTGTATCGTTTGTTGGTGCTTATATCATTTTCGCATCTGTATCTTGACACCAAGAGACCAACATAACTTCTTCACTTCTATATTCTTGTATTTGGTCATCAAATTACTCCGAACGTGACGCAGACAGAATCTATGAATGGTTCCTGCCATAAATGGGACTCACTCATAGCCTTCAGAATGCTTCGATGCCAGGCTAGATATTATACATTCTAGGTCACCAAGTCACGTACAACCTGTCTCTTATACACATCTAGATGTGTATAAGGGACCTTCCCAGATTTGTCTCATTCATCTGTCAAACAGCCTTCGCAACAGGCAGAACCCCCCTCCTTTCATCCAAAGCGACGGCAATAAGTAATTTACCCCGATACTCCCCTCGTAGATGCGTTGCATCATGCAATTGTTGATGAGGAAACAGGTACTTGGGGTGTGGAATGCATCAATCGATGGCCGAAATGCCCAAAATATGTATTTGAAAATTTTCACAACCTCGTTACTGTTGGGATGATGTAGCCATTGCACTACAGTTTGGGGATTGGAGCGTAGTTCTTCTTCAACGTATTGGGGTAATTATTGAAAATTAGATGCCCAACTTCCATATGCAAGCACAATCGCTTTCCTGCGAGCATACCAGCTTTCTTGTAAGTGATGTCAACCTTGAAACTGTTCTTAATATATGCCTGAATTTGTTTGACCTTGTGCCCAGGATCATTTTCAATTAAGTGCATAATTTGGTTAGCAATGACTGTAGATGTAAGATTTCTGTTGTTGTTACCGGATATTTCATCGAGACATACGTGATCTTTTACCCATTTCGTGACCTTCCACACAGTAAGAGATTCATTTCCACGTATCCGAATACTCCAATCACAATCTCCGGGAGCTAATCTATCGGAGGACGCAGTCTTGCATCTCTTTAGTCGCCCATGTCCTCTTCCGGCTCTCTATGACTTTGAATTCTCATTTTTGAGCTATAGACCACATTCTAATTGCCTTACTAACTTCCTCCTTACTTTCAAAGTACATGTGCAACGAATATCATTTTTTTCTTCATTCCAATAAATCAGCCCATCTTTATCACTACGGTCCATGGGATCGTAATCACCGTAGTTACCAATATCATTAAAAAAAGCCATTCCCTTGGGTTGATATGCAGGAACATCCTCTTGTGTCTGACATTCACCGTTATTTGTCTCCAAATCCTCGTCAGAATCATCATCTGATATATCTTCTGAATCTGACCCTGACTCGTAATTCTCGTCTAATACATGCCACGACGAGTCACTATTAGCATTATCATCTATTAAACCCTCATCTACGAGACATTTCTCCATATGTTGATATTGCATGGTACTTGGGCATTCACCTGCTGTGGTGTCTCTATTACACTGCGCGCTAATAGATTGATCAGATTGCATTGAGTTTTGACATTGAAAGGGAACAAGTTAGGTTGTAAAACTCAAACGACCAAGGATGTTCAAAGAGACTCCGCGCATTGGACTGCAGCGGCTGGTCGTCCATGGTCGATTGCATGAGAGACATCATTGGCCCCATACCATACACCCCTAAATTGTTGATTACAGGTACGTGGGGAATTTCCTCTGTCTTGATAAATAACTCATCACAAAAAGTAAGATCGGCATCAAACAAATAAAAAATATCATTCATACCATCATCATCTGTCAATAGAATGTCAGAGTAAACACCACAACTAACTATATGCCTGTACAAAATATTCAATTTCAACTGCTCCCTATCAACCTCCATGAATTCGTATATCTTGTCAACTAACTCAACAAACCTAATCCGTTACTTTATTCGGAATAGTTTATTGCACACCATTGGCTGGTAGGACATAGTACCGCCTTCATAGGTTATTTCTCCTTCCCAATAAAGGAGAATGTGACGGGGTCTATCAAATGTCATTTTCATGTAAGGATGTAACATGTTTAGACCCCAATTTTGGATACAAAATAAATATTTTTTTAAAAAAAATTTGACAGAGTTCCTCTATATCTTAAGGATTCCCTCTTACGCCGGTCATACCCGATAAGGGTTACAAACAACACAACAAATCAGCAACACTTAAAGGTAATACATGCCCGACAAGGGCTACAACCAATGCAATAACCCGGCAAGGGTTACAAGTAATATATGCCCGACAAGGATTACAAATAATGCAATAACAGCCCCTCACCCCATATACCAAATCATTTACATTCACAATAGTGACTAGAATTTTGCCCAATACATCATAGGAAAGCATCTTTATCACCTATACTTTATTGTTCAAAATAGAGTTTAGCTTATGAATCTTTAAACAAGAAAAAATTATATGTTAAGATCAAGTACCTAAATCATGCTATTATCTGGATTTCTCTCCTTTCAAGCAAGCAAAATTTGTTGGCCAAAATTATCCAAACATGGTTGTTCTTAATCATTCAATATCAGACAAAATTTTTTAGGTACAAAACCAAGAACAGCCCACAATTTCAGTATAACAAACAACATAACCACAAATTTCACCGCAATCAAGAGAAACCAAACATACAACATATATCTGGAGCCAAAGACCATTCTCTCTAAATATTCAGACAGAAAAGAAGATTATCAAAGCAGAATATTATTACACTAAAACACAAAAATAGCAAAAATATAAGCTACCATCACAAAATATTTTTCTAAAATATTTACATTAACAAAATTAATTAATTAAAAAAATTAAAAAAAATTAATTAAAATTATTGGAAAAAAAAAAATTTACTTGAAATATGTTGGTGGCGGGTGGCGGCGGCGGTGGTGGTGGTGGTGGTGGAATGGAGGTGGTGGTTGTTGTAGAGGGGGAGGAAAAAGAGATGGTGGTGGAATAGAGGAATATGTTGATGGTTTTGCAAATGGAAGGAGGAGGAGGAGGAGAAAGGAGGGGGGTTCTGCAAATGGAAGGAAGAGTGGATTATTCTGAGAGGGTTCTGTGATTGACCCTCGCAGAATATAAGCCCGTCTGAGACAGCATTCACCGAATGCGTCTCTTAGACACATCTATTGTTTTACATTAATTTTCCAGACCTCGCATCTGTGAATTTTTTTTTAGCTCGCATTCGGTGAATGCTAGCTCAATGAACTCGCATTCACCGAATGCGAGTTCCCCTCTCCCGGTTATCAGTTTTTCAATCGACATAAAAAAAGAACAATTTTGAAAATGAGGACAGTTTCAAAAAAATTTCCTAAATTGAGCCTATTCCCCTCTTCTTTCTTAGCGTAAGGGATAAAGAAGGATCATGAATAGGTTGGCTGAAATGAGAGAATTGCCCTTGTAGAGGGAGGTGACCTCAATCCTGGAAGGTCCCTATGGCCGAGGGATGGCGTCTTGTTATCCTTACTGCTAATGGGTCTAAAGTATAATAATCAAGAAAGTAATAGCTTGAAGGCATTGACTAGATTTGAAGATCGTTCGTAGAGGATGGGCCAAGCTGGAGATGTCACAAAAGTGATGTGATATAACAAAGCTTGACCAACTCAAGGGCATGGTATCCTAGGAAGACCATGTGCATTATCATCACTTGGAGTCTGTAGCGGCCACCGAGATGTGACGAGTAGTTCAAATCATTCAAAATGCTAGATCAAGAGGAGAAAAGTACAAATGGCACGGGCTGAAAGTACAAAAGATAAGACTTGGCATTTAATGCTTGCCTTGGAAAAGGGAAAAGTATAAGTTTGGCATTTAATGCACTTGACATCCATGATATTAAATATGAAGAATACTGGTTCTTCTTCGAAAATAGATCAAAGCAAGGCAAAGACTGGCAGATAAGGACCTCTAAGGACTGTAATATAAAAGGAAAAAGGGCGCCAACTAAGGGGACATTCAAAGAGAACACTAAAAATAGTAGTCCTTTGTGGGATAAGGCATTACTCCTGCATTTTTCATTATTCAAGAAGCCTCAGCCTTCATCTCCGACCTTTTCTTGATTCTTGCTTTTAGATCCTATTTTCCTTAAGAGTCCTGATACAGCTCGTAGCAATGTTTAGCAGATCATGTTCTCCTAACTCAGATAATGAATCCTAACCCTCAACAAATGGACTCCACTAGGGAGTTTGGAATTCCAATTAGGAACATAAGATGTCGAGAATACGGACAAAGGAACTGGAAACAACCCGAATCTCATAGCCAGCTGGAAATGAGTTGTGATTGTCACAAGAGAAGTATTCATGGTAGAGAGTTATGATCGAGTAAGTCCTGTGCTACTAAATAATCTGAAAGAATGACAAGAAGGAATGAGACTTCTGCAAGAGTTGTTCATGGCATGCTTGGAGTCTATGTCGCAAAGAAGCGGTGGAGGGGGACCATTCCTATCAGGGGAATTTTCTCCAGTAGTCTCAAGAAATCTATTTGAAACACCATCTTTTGCAAGGAAATCTTCAATAGCCAAAGGTTCTATGCAGATCATCGACCTGATGGTGACCTAGCCCCTAAGTACTGCAATATTTTGCACTCAGCGGCGGGTATCCCGTGATTTCTCTAACTATGATTAATGCTCCCTCACTTTGAATGCCGTTTCTAGAAATGCCTACTTTAGGTCAGACATCCCCGATGATGATGGGATGGTTGGGAAACACGACAATAGCTCTTGAAGCAAGTCCTTAGTGTTAGAATGGAGTTGACACCATTCAAATTCTTGGATCAGATGGCCTCACCAGGTGTTTTTCCTTGAATAACTATAGCCTAGTTAGAAGACATAGTGAGAAGGTTGATGAGGTGGGAAGACCCAGGACTGAAAGAACATCAAACCCCGTACCTTTCAGAGATAATGTTGAAATCTTACCCTGAAAAGTATAAGTTGTTACATTTTTCTAGGAAGAAGCGGGTGCAACAATGATTGGGGAAAGGCTTGGTAGAATATATCAAATGCTTCTATGATGTGGCCTTGGAATGCACAGATACCATTACTAAGGATCAGGTAATTCAGATTTGTGTGAATGAATGATGCATCAGTATTGATCCCAATCTAGGAAAACTTGGGACTATGATTGTATGCTATCTTGTTGGAAGCGGCTCTCAAAATAGGAAAGTCAACGAGCATTTCTAAGACTCGACAAAAAGTGGGTCTCTTGATTGTAGCAGCAGCCGAGGAAAAAGAAGAACGTGGAGACAGGAAAGGGAAGCGACCATGAAACCTGGAACCTCTCCCATTCCCATGTTTGATGGAAAAGGTGTATGATTTCTTAAAAGTAATATTGAAAGATGGCTAGTCTACTATCCCAGAGCCTGCAAGGAAGTCAACTTTGGAAGAAAGGAAGGATCCAAGATATTACCGTTGTGTGACCTAAGTTTGAATTATAGAGCAGGAGTAAGGTGTTGATCCTAGAGGAACTAGGGATAAACTATGTCGATTAATTATCTTTACAAGAATTTTTTTTTGTATTTTTTCAATTAAATTAAAATGAAATGCTAATAAAGCAAATAATTGAACAATATAATAAATTTTATAAACCAGCAAAAACATATGGTTCTAGAGTATTTCATCCCTAACTGTTACGAATGAATTTTTCAAAAAATTATAAATTTGATTGATTTTATGCGAGGGACTGTGAGCTACAAGCCCAGTTGCCTTGGAAAGATTGCCTAACTTGAATTTATAACCCATCTAACTAACTATGGGCTATACACTTATTCAAATTGAGCCTCTATGATTACTAGTTTATGGTTCTCATACATAGAAGTACTAGAACTATACATGGGTCATTCTAAATATCACAATTAATTAACAAAAGAACTACAAGTATAGTCCATAAACAATTGCAATTAACAAAGAAACAACCCACACAATAAATATGGAGAATAAAGCATAAATTTGCATAAACAATCAACTTTATCCATAGATCAAAACAAAATCAATCCATAAAATTTATTTGTTTCATCTCGATCCTTAGTTACTCAACTAACAACTCATAAAGGAAAAATAAAGAAAAATACAATCTTGTAGATGCTTGGTCTTCAAAGACAAAGACAAGATTTTCAAATGTTCTTTTCATTATGGCGTTTCAAGGGAAAATATGAATGTGTAGACCGTAGAACCTACCATAAGCTCTCCCAAATGTTTTCCACGATTTTGGTATTTACAGGAGTAAAATCTAGTGAAAATTTGCTAAAATCAATTGCAGATCGCGACCTTTCTGTTGCCAAAAATATTTTTTCCACAACCAATTTAGGTGGATATTTTTGCTGAAAAATAGTCTTAACTGTGGCCAAGAATGACTTTGGCTGCGACCAAAGCACTCGTAAGTTTTCTACCCATTTTATTGGTCGCAGCCAGAAGGACTTTGGCCATAGCCAACAACTCATCCTTCTTGACACTTTGGTTTTTCTTTGGTTCTCTTTCGACTTCTTTCGTTCTCCACTTAAGTTATCCAGCCTATACACCAAAACAACATAAATTATCAAATAAGCGCTAAAATAACAATGAAAACACTCAAAAAACACTTTAACATCAAAACATACTTTTTTTCTAAATCCATCTCTCCCCTTACCCCTTACCCCTTACCCCTTACTGACTCAAACTGATGACCAATAGATCATAGGAGAAGCATATTACCACTTAAGTTGCACTTCATTACCAAATATCGAAACACACAAATAGACACTAATAAAACCTAAGTTGCAAAGGAATAATCATTAATTGGATGCAAGTAATGACAAGAATAACCTACATTTGTGTAGCTATCACACCCCCAACCTAAGCTTTTCTAGTCCCTAACAAACACTCAAACTAACAAACGAAATTCTAAACAAGCAACTCTAGTCATTACAAATAATATCCGTATTCATGGTACCATACTGATCATAACAAATGCTAATTGAAATGTTAAAGAGAACATTGAATTTAGTACAAATGAATATTTAGTCACCGATCCTAGTGCAACACAAAAATAAAATTTTTATTACTAAAATAATTTACTCAGGTAGTATCACAATCACTTAGATCTGTTTATACCAACATCAGAACTTAACAAGGAACACTCAACTCATGCATCGTATTTTCACACATGTATCCCTTCCTTTGCTAGGAAAAACTAGACTTGGACTAAAGATCATTCAGGATTTTATCAAACTTGTAATGTTAGGTTAGTGTGATCGGTAAGATTTGTTTTTTTTTTTTTTTTTTGTTGCCAAAAACCTATATTTTTTATGAGTAAGATAAGTACAAAAGATTACACTGTTTAGGCATAGGCCCTTCTATCTAACTGTGCTTGTTCTCAACCACAGGTGAAAAGTTTGTTCCCACTTTACATCATGTGCTAGAGATTTAGCAAACTTAGCAATTTTGTTACTCAATTCATTTCCCTCCCTCTTGTAAAAGAAAATGAACAGCAGTTAAGCTAAGCTCAAGAATATCTACAAAAATAAAACCTAATTTATAAAAAGTCAAATTTCTATTATTAATGTTGTCTATTAATCCTTTAGAGTCAGCCTAGAATACAACACTCTTCTATCTTTTCTTTAAACCACATTTAATGGCTTCTCTTCAAGCTAAAGCTTCATTTGCTGCATCACTACCTCCAATTTTTTGCTTATGAAAACCCCATGCAACAAGAACTCCCCCTTTCTAATTCTTGTAGCCACCCTAACAAGTTCTAATCCTTTTGTTAGCCAAAGCTGCATGGGGTTTAACTGGTGGAATCCAACTGGTATTGCTATCTTGAAGATACCTTGTTGCTGTGTTGCATTTTTTCTTCAACTGACTCAAATCACCTTAAACAGAATAAGTTAATGTTGGCATCAACTTCTCGCTAAGTAAACCTTTCACAGGCATTATTACTCATGAAGAGTGAATGATACCGAAAAATATGGAGTGATCGTGGGATAGGTAATGTACTTTTTCAAAACTTTTTCAACCCACAAAACTTAGGTCATACCCTTCATTCTTTTGGATCAATGGGCACAAACTAATATGTAACTATTCCCCTTGGATAAATTCTAAAATGGACCGAGTTTTTAGCACAGTGCCATGAATGTCTTGATACTGAATGGGCCACATCAAGCCACATGGTGTAGTCTCTTCATGACAGTCAAGGGTCTATGCACTATTGTATGGATCCAATCCAAACAAAAATATCCTCTACCCCTTGCACTCTTTATTTTTAAGGAACAACTATAATATTTTTCCCTTTTCTTTATTTTTTTTTCATTTTCATTTTTTCCAACAAACTCTTTCTTTTTTCTTCTTTAACACCTTTCTTGTCAACTTCCACATTGAACTTTTTATTTCCCTTCAAAGATCAATCACATAAAAACATACGACGACAAACTTGCATAAGTCAAAAGGTGAAAGGTGAAAAGAAAGGATAAAAATACACAATGGATACGAGGCTAAGCTAAAAATATTTAACAAAGAAAATAAGGCTTTTAAGCTCAAAAGGGAATACTAGGATAAAATTAAAATAAATGTAGACATTTTAGTCTCAAACGATAAAGAAACACATTTTTCCCTGTTATTAGTGGACAAAAGAAGAGATCCTTTCTTCTCAAAAAAAATTTATAATACGAAAAGAAAATAGATTTCTTTTACATGTACCTATATATGCAACAAGGAATCCATAAAAGATTATTATTATCACATACGATCTAATCTAGCATACATACGTCTCACAAAACATTTATGGATGAAAGCTAGTCTTTATGCTCTGATACCAATATTGGTATAATTAATTCAATTAAGAAATTATACCTCTTAAAATGTAAATTTAACCCAGACTAAACGTTACAGTTAGCTTTACGAATCCAATACTCAATCTATGACAATAAACTTTGGTGTATGAACAAAGTGATTGTTAGAGTTACCCACAATTTTCATGTTTAAAATCTTATACACTATGATGGTTTATGTGGGAGGAATAAATGTAGGAATTTTATTTGGTAGGGAATTGGGAGAGAGAGAAAAATTACACTAGCAGGTCTATTTATACAACTCTATTCACCAGAATTCCAGTTATATATCACTAAGAAAACTTTGTCCAGCTCAACTTGATGAATTCTAATGATAATTTGTTTGGTCAATTGTAATTATTAATTAGATAATTTAAATTGACTATATAATTATCTTGTCAGTAATTGCCTCGTAGACAATTACTTGATTGTGTAGATAGAGCCTTTTTTTTTTCCCTTTCTATATCGAGAAGATATTATGCGATGTGAATTTTTGGAATGAGCTTCCATCACCAAAATCCTCCATCTTGGATGACTTAAAATCAAAACCTGCACCGACCCTTTTCAAATATCAGTAAACTGGGTTGGTCTTGGCCTTAATTCGTGCAATTTTGGAGTGATCATAGCACCTAAACAAACCACAAAAATTCTTCACGGGTGGTGGGAGAAGGTTCTTGAAGACTTTTCTGTTGATGATAAATGTTGTACTTAAGGCAATAAGAATATCAAGAAGATGGATTAGTTATCACAAACCCAATTCGAATTAATCTACAATCAAAATTAGGAAAGTGTTGCTTCTTCAAAAATTCCTAGGAACCTAAAAAAGTATATATCCCATAGTCTCTTTTCTTAATTAGCACAACCTAAATGAGGTATGTCAATAGACTGACTTTCTAAAGTCCTCCCTTCATTTTCTTATTCAGCCTCAACTTCTTTCTTCTCTCTCCTCTCTCTAGAGCCTCTTCAACCAATATATATAATATTTACAGCCTAGGGGTTTTTAATTATATACCCATGGAGTAAGGGACTAATAAAGTAATTAAGGTAATCACTAGTTGTGATTGATGGCTGGTGTTTAAAAATACTACCACCCGAGTCTTGAGTATTCTAGGGTTTGAGAATATCAAAGAACAAGGGAGAAAGAGAGAGGCTTTTTGTGGTTCAAAAATTTCATGAGCAACTTTGTGATCTCGGAGATATGAACAACTTTTGTGAGTTCGAATGATCAAATTTGCTTAGCCTAGGTTCTCCGACTCAAGGTAAGTGGTGATTGGTTTCTTTCCTCTTTTTGTAAATGAATACTACTAGAGATTTATACCAATGATATTAAACAACATTAAACAACATTAACCAAAAAAAAAAATAAAAATACAAACGTCATTTAACTATTATTTCATTCAAGCCAGAAGTTTGTGGTTCCATGACAACACTATGTTTGCAGTAATTATAAATTTCTAGAAAGAGTTCAAAGTAGTATGAATAGTATTTAAAATAAAATTTGAACAATAAAATGAGAATTAGTGGAAATGGAGAATGACCAAAATAGTCCTTCGACTTTCTTATTAAAACTCTAATGATCCTTAAACTTTAATTTTAGCAAATTAAGTCCTCCAATTATTTAATTATAACCAATTTAGTCCATATGTGGTTGAACCAGTAAAAATTTATTTTTTCTCCATCTTTGACCAATACGACCAGGGGCATTTTTTAGAATACATATTTGGCCTAGGTGTACCACCACATAAAGCACATTCTCCTCATTGATTTGTCATATCATAGTAGTAATACTCTTTAGTCCTCAATCCCCCCACACATATCCTAGCATATACACTGGCCTCTTTGAATCTTTGCATGGTTTTATGCTTAAGGAATAACTTAATTGATTGATTAGAAAGTGAATTTGCATTTCTAGATCATCGGCAGCATGCTCGTGAATTTAGCATCTTCACTAAACCTAGAATTAATTGATAGATTAGAAAGAATCTTGTTTCAAGACTTCTGCTCATTTGCCAAAGCATGTTTCATTAGCAACTACAACCTATGAATTCCCTTGTCAATTAAAGGACCATATTACAAATGTAGCATATCATTTCCCAGTCCCATATTAGTGTTCTACTCATACCAGATAAGCTCGTGATTCGTGTAAAAATATTTCTCTTCCATCTCTTTTTCTTTGCAGATTGTGGGTCTTTTTGGTTTTTTACGAAAATGAAATTACTAAAGCGAGTAAGAGATTTAAGAAGGAATGTGCGGGATAATTTTTTTGTGATATGGTGGATCTGCTGGAGAAGAAGTGCTTCAATGTGAAAGTAGTGGTGGTGGGGGCAAATATATTTTCTCAAAATACCCATTGTAAGTGCAGTCAAAGGTGGAGAAGAATTAACTTTTGGGTGGTTCAAGAGATAATATTACATGAGGACTAAATTGGCTACAAATAAATAGTTGGAGGATTTAATTGGTTAAAATTAAAGTTTAGCGACCAATAAAGTTTTAGCAAAAAAGTTGAAAGGCTATTTTGGCCATTCTCATGATAAATTGCGAAGGAGAATATCAAAAGAAGGGCTAATTTCACTTTACCTCTAACATTTAAGGTCACTATCACTTCAATCCCAATGTTATTTGTTCGACACTTAAGTCCTTTCCTTAAATCCAACTCAATGACAAAAATTCCTTATTCCCTCTTCTTTTACTCTTTCTCATTTTTACTTGATTCATTTTTTTCTCACTCTTTTTTTTGACATGATCAATAATTTTTTGCCATTTATTACCATGTCTTAAATTTTATCAAACTCTATTTATGGAAAGAAAATAAGATATTTCAGATGTCATGAGAAATTTTGTTTACACAACAATAATTTGAGGGTAAAAATGTTATTTTAGGTAAAAAAAAAAAAATCTAACACTATTAGTGTTGATTGTTAGTCCAGGGATTTAAGTGCTTAAAAAATAACATTAAGAACTAATGTGATAGTGGCCCTAAACACTAAGAGGTTAAATGAAATTAACCCATGGCCAAAACTGTAGAGATGTAGTTCGAAAAAATTTTTGGGGGCCAGTTTTCTAAAGGTTTTTTTTGGTCCAACATTTCGTTTGATGCTAGAGTTTCAACACCGGAGCATAATTCCCCCACACTTTGTAGACATCTTAACAAAAGGGAGAACATAAGAAATGACCACATCAGGTGGAAGACATCCAAAGACAATTGATTGGAATAAACTGAAGTGCATTGCTTCCTAACAGCCAACAAGATTATCAGTTGTATTGTCACACAGAGGATTGGAATTAAAAATCAAGTTAATTTCACTTTACCCCTTAATGTTAAGAGTCACTATCATTTTAGTTCCTAACGTTATCTTTTAGACATTTATGTTGCTTCAATAACAGTCAAAACTAACAGTGTTAATTTTTTTTTACCCAAAATGACTTAATTTGTACCCTTTTCTCATGACACCTAAAATATTTTATATTCTTTCCATAAATAGAGTTAAATAAAATTAGATATGGTGATGAATGATAAAAATTATTGAATTATGTCAACAAAATAAGAGAGAGAAAAAAGATGGACAAGTAAAAATAAAAAAATAGAAAACAAAGAAGAGAGTGTTGGCCCAAAAGCAACCTAAGAGGGAGGGTGAATTAGGTTGTCTCAAAAAACAAACCTTTTGAAGTGCTTAATGAAAATGCAAACTTTGTACAACAAATGAACACTTAAGCACAAATGATCAAAGATAAATATTTAACAATTAAAACTTAAAGAACAAATAAAAGTTTGAGATAAAGAATATCAAACCAAACTCCCAAGCTTCTCAAGCTTGGAGTACATCCACTAGTAGTTCTTCTTCAAAAAAGGTGATGCAATAGCCTTCTTGTACACAAAGTAGACTCACCCTTGCACCAACTAAGTTCCTCTAGTTGAGTCAAAGGATTTTACATTGGATGCTACAACCTCACTTTTGTACACTTGTTATCGCTCTAATTTTACACTTGAAGATCACTCACTAGTCTACTTTTGCTCACACTTGCTCACACTAATTCCTTATAGTTGAGCTGAGAGAACTATACAACCCAAACCAATACAACCCACAATATTTTAGCCTATTTCTTCCCAAATAGCTCTTACAAGTGTTTGTAGTGAATGTAGTAGTTCCTCTATTCATTTGGATGTCCTTGGGCTATTTATAGATGAAAGATGTGCTGAAATTTGAGTTCCAAAGGTCAAAAAACTAGTTGTTAAAAACTAGCCCTTAGGAGTTTGGACGGTGGTTTGAACGATGGTTCGGACGTCCGATCACGCATCCTACAGCATCATGAACAGTGTCTCGGACAGTCATATGTGTCCTGCAACTTTATGAATAGTGTCTCAGATGGTCATATGCGTCCTATAGTTTAGACAGAAAATTTCTTCATTTTGAGCTCTTTTCTTCAGATGGTCTTCAACGTCCAATGAAGAATGTGAGATTCTTTCGGCTTTCGGATTCCTTGTCTCAAATGGTCTTTTGCATCCAAAGTACTTTCTTCGGTCATTACTGCATCCAAAAGATGTGTTCTGCTTCGGTGTTGTCTGGACATGTTTCGGACACTCCCTTGCATCCGATCTCCTTTCTTTCGGACGTTCTTCGTCGTCCATAAGGTGTTATTCAATTTTTGGTTATTTTTTTGATTGTGTTCGGATGATCATTTTCGTCCGAGCCTTCCTGTTTTTTTGCACACTTGTTTTCAAGCTGTTAATATGATTTGGTCATGATCAAAACATGATTATCATAACTGGGGTCTAACAATCTCCCCCTTTTTGATGATGACAAATCAATTGGATAATTCTAAAAACAACCAAAACATAATTGGGGTTTGGCACATTATTTTCTCCCCCTTTTGGCATCATCAAAACATAAGAGTAAAAACAGTTTATACACACAATTTTCCCCTTAAACTATGCATGCAATTCAAGTAAGTATATAGAGGATAAGTCAAGTTGTGTCAAAACATTTCTTCCCTTCAAGAATATAAAATCAAGTAGAAATGAGGAAATCTATGCAAAGGATTAACATCAAGGCATTTATCACTCATTCCTTACCAAAAAGTATCATCAAAATAATAAAGCATATGTGAGGCAATTTCTTGTAATGCAAATTAATTTCTAACAAACAAGCCATTTAGAAATGAGAATGCTCCATCTTTAAGCCATTTAGAAATGAGAATGCTCCCTCTTTCTTTTGCAAGTAGTGACTTAATATAGATAAAATTCGGGAAAACTCATATCCAAGCATTCTAAACAAATTCGATCACATAGTTGACTAATATTCAAGAAATCATATTTCATATTATTACATTCTCAACAAATTTAATTGTTACACATTTCAATGTCATCTTAGCTTATATGCTTTGAACACCCTTCATTGATAATCTATCTTGAATCCCTTGGTGCTATCCAAGCATACCTACATGCAAAATTAAGCAACAACTTTTGGTACCCAAAATTTACTTGGGTCCAATGGGTTAGTAGCGTGTTTGATCACCCAAATTACCTTCATTCCAAGTTTCTCATTTTGTTTAACATAGCAATCATTTTTCACATGTCCATGTTGATGACAATAATTACAAATAATATTGTTATTGCCATAAAAAGAAGATTTTAGATTATACAAAGCATAAACCATCCTTTGTAAAGGTGGTAAAATTCTTGTTGATAAGCATATTTCTAGTACTTTTCTTTTCAAAAATATTTTCCTTTTTCTTTTGCAAAAGTACATCCAGATCATCTAATCTCTTCTTCAATAAAGCTTGTTCTTCCTTGATCTTGGTTTTTGCATCCAATCATTTTTTTTTCAAAACATCATTTTCTTGTGTCAACACATTATTTTCATGCACAAGTTTTGAGTTAGCACTCAATAAAGCATTAATCTTGATTTTTAGCTACTTGTTCCTTGCATATGATTCTTTGAAACATTCATGCATTTTAAAAATAAATGATTCAACATCATCATTACATCATCATCACAAGAATAATCACAAGAATCATAAATAGAGGATACCTCATTATTACCAAGATCCATAAAAGCCATTTGAGCCACCTCATATTCTTCTTCAACTTCTCCATCCGAATTGCAATCATCCCATGTGATTTGGATGTTGAAGTGAGGTTTCCTTGAGTCTTTTCTCCTTTTTGATGAACACTCATTTGCAAGGTATCTCGATTTGCCATGTTCATAGCATTTTTCACTTATCTTCTTGCTTGTATCTTTTTGTGAAGTTTTCAATACTGTGCTTCTTTTTGCCCTTGCCTCCTTATCGTCTTGCACTTTATATTTCAACTTCAATTCAAAGAAGGTTAGTGAATTAATCAAAGACTCGATAGGCATAGAATTTAAATTTTTAGACTCTTCTATGGCGATGGATTTAGGTTCCCATTCCTTAGGTAAACCATTCAAAATCTTTCTATTCTTTTCACCCAAAGAATAGTCTTTATTTAAACCTTCCAAATCCGTTACAATATCATTGAACCTACAACACATCTTGTTAATATTCTCATGAGGTTCCATTTTGAAGGATTCATATTTAGCCACAAGAAGTGATTTCTTTTGCTCTCTTATATCTTCATTTCCTTCATGGATTTGTTTCAACTTGTCCCATATCTCCTTAGCCAATTTGCAACCTTTCACTTTAGTAGACTCATCTGCATCCAAAACATTATACAAAGTATTCATGGCTTTAGCATTTAAAGATAAATTTACTCAATCTTGTACATTTAACTCATATATAGTCTTAGACCTTAATTTATGTGTATTTTCATCTAGAATATTAGTCTCAAAAGAACCTTCATCAACAATGTACCACAAATCAATATCAATGGATTGTATGAAAATTTTCATTTTTTCCCTCCAACAAACAAAATTAATGCCATTAAACATGGGAGGTCTAGTATTGGAATGCCCCTCTAAAAACAAAGAATTATTCGTTGCCATAATAATCTTTTCTCAAAAGTTAGTTAGTTAGCTCAATATAAGAGACCAAGCTCTAACACCAATTGTTGGCCCAAAAGCAACCTAAGAGGGGGGGTGAACACTTAATAAAAATGCAAACTTTGTGCAACAAATGAACACTTAAGCACAAATGATCAAATATAAGTATTTAACAATTAAAACTTGCAGAACAAATTAAAGATTGAGATAAAGAATATCAAACCAAACTTCCAAGCTTCTTAAGTTTGGAGTACATCCACTAGTAGTTATTCTTCAAAAAAGGTGAGGCAATGACCTTCTTGTACACAAAGTAGGCTCACCCTTGCATTAACAAAATTTCTCTAGTTGAGTCAAAGGGTTTTACACTACAACCTCACTTTTGTACACTTTTTATCCCTCTACTTTTACACTTGAAGATCACTCACTAGTCTACTCTTGCTCACACTAATTCCTTCTAGTTGAGCTGAGAGAACTATACTACCCAAACCAATAAAACCCACAATATTTTAGCCTATTTCTCTCCAAATAGCTCTTATAAGTTAAGTGTTTGTATTGAATATAGTAGTTCCTCTATTCATTTGGATTTCTTTGGGCTATTTATAGATGAAAGATGTGTTAAAATTTGAGTTCCAACGGTAAAAAAACTAGCCATTAAAAACTAGCCTTTTGGAGTTCGAACGGTGGTTCGGACGTCCGATCATATGTCCTACAGCATCATGAATAGTGTCTTGAACAGTCATATGCGTCCTACAGCTTTATGAATAGTGTCTCGGACGGTCAAATGCGTCCTATAGTTTTAACAGAAAATTTCTTTATTTTGAGCTCCTTTTTTTCGAACGATTTTCAACGTCCGATTCTTTTGGCTTTCGGATTTCTTATCTCAGATAGTCTTTTGCATCCAAAGCACTTTTTTCGGACATTACTCCATCCGAAAGTTGTGTTCTTCTTCGGTGTTGTCTGGACATGTTTCAGACGCAAGACGCCCTTCGTCGTCCGTAAGGTGTTGTTCAATTTTTAGTTATTTTCTTGATTGTGTTCGGGATGATCAGATTTTCGTTCGAACTTTCCTATTTTTTTGCACACTTGTTTTCAACCTGTTAGTACGATTTGGTCATCATCAAAACATGATTATCATAATTGGGGTCCATTAGAGAGAATAAGGATATTTTTGTCACAAGCAGAATGAATGTTGAGTTGAATTTAAGGGAAGGTCTTTAGTGCATGAAAGATAACATTTGAAATTAAAGTGATAGTGACCCTAAACACTAAGGGGATAATGTGAAATTAACCCTAAAAAATCATGTAGACAAGTAATAGAGGAGAAGGATCCTATTTACTCTAAATGGAATACTATCCATTTACTCTTAAAAAATAAATTTAAAAAATTATTTTCAAAAATCAAAACTTTTCACAATTTAAATCATAACATATATAAGTGTCTTGCAAAAAATTAGAAAAAATAACAATATTTTCCCATTTGATTAAGCTACTTCATATTTTATCAAAATTTAAAAAATTTTACATCGTCCAATTGTGACATATAATTTAGCAATTAAAATTTTTCCTAATAAATTGATTTTGAATATAATGATCTAGTCGATGAGTCAAAACTGATGATATGTTCATGATGATTTCTAAATATACCATTCAATAACTCATGGACACGTGACAAGTCAGTTAATTGAGAATAAATAGTTGTGGATTCACTATTGTCTCCCTTGGTTTTTCATTTCCCTACATACCTTTGAGAAGCTAAGGACCATTGGTCTTTAATGGGCGAAGGGAAAGACACAGCCTCTTCCCTAGAGTTCTCATGCTCAAGGAAATGCCCTAGCCCAATGCAATTGAGGATGTCTCGATGGCACTACCACAGTTGGAGTGGTGGTTATACATATGTTCACCCTCACCTAGGAAGATGAAGCGTGCCTATTTTAGGTTCTACACACAAACATGCTTTGTCAAAATTCACTTGGCTAAGGTCCCATATCAAGGTCTTCATGAAGAAAATTTTAAGTCCAAGGGTTCGAGAAGGGATTAATCACTCTATCCGATACCTACCTTCACCCAACTCATCAAAAACATGCTCAAGTACATCCAATACCTCACTCGAAGAATGTTCCTGATAACCATCGACAATATCCAAGTCATTTGAAGTAGGTAAGGACCTATGTCAATCGAAAAGTCATGGTTTTGGGGGTGAATAGTTATAGATCTTTTGGGATATTTTTGATCTACATGTTTGGGGTTAGAAATATGTCCCGAAGTCTTTTTCGACACAAGAGGACAATGATTCAATGGCAACTGCTTGGGGTTGACTTCATCAAGGAAGTTTTGGTCAACAATGACACTCTGGGTAGTTATTCCATCGCCCTTCTCAGCAATAGAGTATCAACACCCAACTGAGCTACTCTAATAGCCGCGAAACTAAATTTTTTAGTTGTGGTGGTGCCTTGGACAGCCATAATGACACATTTCTTAGACAGGGCAACTTCAATCTTCTGTGATGAAAACTCAATGCCGGCACCTCGAGCGGGTATATTGGCATAATGAAGTTGCTCAGTACTATTCTCATGTCGGCTTTGGTAGCAAGCAAAGCCAAAGCATACCCAATTGAAACTGTGGAAGGGCTTCGTATGGACTGGACGACTTTATCTTTAGCTTGCATAGCTGTAAAATAGCTTACGACAACTGCTAGTAAACCTCAAACAACTGCAGCGTCCTCATCGGGACAAGAAGCAACTGTAGAAAGATCGTGCGCATCCACAACTTCTTCATTGGGATGTAAATCAGTTGTAATGGAGTTGGGTGCCACTACCAAGTAAGGTTGGGTAGTTTTGGATACCTCTAAGTGAGCTGCACCACCAAGCTGTGCAATGGCGTTAATTGTCAAAGGAGTTACTCCAGCACTTCTTACAGCTGTGGTAGCATTTGAGGAAGCCACTTCTACATCTAGTTGGGATGAGGAAAGCATGGCTAAGAAAGACTTGGACATCTTGTCTTTTTTCCTTCTTCTTTCTTTCTTTTTTTCCTTCTTCTTTCTTTCTTTTTTTCCTATCTTCTTCTTCTCTCTCCTTGTTTACCCATACCACTATTCTCAAGCATAAGAAATTCTACTGCTCATGGAATGGATTGCAATGGGTTAGGGTATCCTAACTATGTTTGAAAAGTTAAGCTTATAGAGCTAATGAATATGGTAGAAAGTGTTGTTCAACCAAATGCACATTATTTGTTTGATAAAATATCAAAGAGAAGTGTAGAGAGAATAAGAAATAATGCAAGAGTAAGAATATACTTACTTGGGGAAAGACATGGAGGAAATGCATGACCCACTTAATGTCTTGTGCATGGGTTGAGAATTGACTGTTGTGGGTTGAGCGTTGAGGATTAAGTGTTGGATATTGTGGGTTGAGAGTTGAGGGCTGAGAGTTGTGAGTAGAGGGTTAAGGATTGAGTATTAGGTGTTGTGGGTTGAGAGTTGAGAGTTGAGAGTTGAGGGTTGAGGGTTGCGGATTGAGTGTTCGATATTGTGGGTTGAGAGTTGAGGGATGAGAGTTGTGAGTAGAGGGTTAAGGATTGAGTATTGGGTATCAACCCTCAGTTGTGGGTTGAGAGTTGAAGGTTAAGTGTTGTGGGTAGAGGGGAGGGTTGAGTGTTGGGTGTTGTGGGTTGAGGGTTAAGGATTGAGTGTTATGGATAGAGGGGTGGGGATTAAAGGTTGGGTGGTCTTTGGAGCTAAAGCTACTACTTTGAGATACTAAGTAAAGTATCACAAGAGCTCAAAAAATGAGCAAATGAGTACTACTACTCAACTTAAGTGGGGATATGCAAGTGGCTAAGGTAATCAACCACTTTCCCTCCAAGAATAAAAGCCAAATTTTCAACTTTTTTGGTTCTAGCCAAAGCCTCTTTGGCTCCGACCAAGACGCAGGTAAAAAACTGTCACGCTACTCTCAACCCGTGCAAACTTAACTTGAGAGTAGGGAGCAAGTGATGATACCTAAATAATTTGTCCAATAACTCGTGGACATGAGGTCAGTCAGTCAAAGCGATCAAATATACATAAGGGCATTTTGGCAATTTTTACCTAAACTGAAGCCATGAAGAATTCTAATATATTCAAAGCCCTCATGGGCTAGCCCATGAATTGTCCAAACCCTTCAACGATTAGTATAAATAGTAAAATGACAAGGTAAATCACAAGACACAACATTCATTTATCTTCTCATTTAGACATTTCAATTTTTCACTTTACTCTCAATTCTTTTCTTCATACAAATTCTGACTTGAGCGTCGAGCCTTCCTTGGGGGACAAAGCTCTGCCGTTCTTCTTCTTGCCACAGGTTTGCTATATTGTGGGTACACACGGACTTTTGCCTTTGCATTGGAACAACTAAAGAGTCAGACTTTTAAGACATAAACATTGGACTTTGGTGCTATACTTTTCATGCATCAATATTTCAGATTATTTTTTTAAGTTTTAATTATTTACATATAGGTAAATGAACAATGAATGGAGGAAACTTAAATGGAGAATCCAAATCCAATAATAGAGGTTATTTTTAGGGATAGTGATTAGAATAGTCGTACTACAGTAATTCCTTTTAAGTATCCATTAGTTTATACCATTTAAAGCGGCATTCCCAAGTAGTAGTGAACTTAATTTGCTCAATAGAAGCTTTCAGATGTGTATGGAGCTTTTCATGAATCATTATCTGCAACTATTAGATAACTTCTCACACCACCTCCAATTGAAAAAAAAAAAACTTTGATAATTTAATGCTTTAGCTTTGGCTATGAAGGGTGGATGCTACATCAAATTGCAGTGTAAGTTCAGTTTTGGTGTTTGGTATTAGCAAACTTTGTCGAAATGGCAATGCTCGCAAACTTATAGTTAAGGTGGCGAATTTGTCATCCAAGCTTCTTGCAATTGATTGTCAATCTAGCCCCAGTAAATGGCAATCCCAGTAGCTCTAAAACCTAAACACATGGCATGAATTCACTACTACCATGGCACAATCACTCCTTTGGTTGGGCAACAACCATAACAACAAGTGCATCAAGTCAAATGCCCAACAAGAAGGTATGATTAATTTTAATGATGTTTTCTTAGCTTAATAATCCAGTGTATAATGTTGAACATGATGTAAAGTCTGACAAAGGCCCTAGAAAACATGGGAAGGAATCCGGTGAACTCCATAGATTCAACATCTTAAAGGATTCTAAATTGTGGCTTGGAGAGGAAACCATAGAATGGCCATTGTGAAAAACCCATGCCGCAAAGTGAGTAAGTTCAATTTATTGCAAATCAAAATTCAAGATCAAGGAATCAGCTTAATTCCTATGGTAATACCTCCAACCAATCTTGGCGAAACCATCCAAATTTTTCTTGGACTAATCAGAAAAATGTTCAAAATCCATCTTTCTAGCCCAACATGCCACAATCAAAATTTTTCAACCAAGTTTCATCCTCTAGACCATATCAACCACCTCACCTGAGGAATTCCCAAAACTTTCATCCTCAAGAAAATAACTCATACCAATCTCCACCACCAAGACCCCTACCTTAAAATCACAATTATCCTTCACATGTACCCCATGATCAATCCAATGATGATAATTTTAGTTGAGGGAATTGGAAACTTTGCAGAGGAAGTATGAGAATTTATGAGCTTCTAAAAGGAACTTGAAACTTCACATAGGACAATTAGCTTGACAAAACAATAAAAGACTAATGGGAACCTTGCCAAGCTACCCCATTCAAAATCCAAAGCAACAATGCAATGCTATTTCACTGAGTAGAAGTGAATTGGTTGTGCCATTGGAGAAGAAAAAGGTTGATAAAGAAGTTGAGAAGCACAAATCCAAGATAATGAAGATAAAATTGAAGTTGAAGGTAATGATGAAAAGAGACAAAGGGGAATGAATTTAAGGAACCGAGGAAGAAACAAGTGAATTACCCTTTGAAATTGGATCCCGCAGTGAAAGTGTTGTTTTCTCAACGACTCATTGATCCAAGAAATGAGGAAAACGAGAAACAATTCTACAAATTCCTCGATATGTCAACATCCCTTTGGTTGATGTTCTCAATAAGATGCCCAATTATGCTCGATTTATACAGGATCTCTTGTCCGCTAGAAAGCGAAAATTGGGATGATTATGAGAAAGTTTGCCTCGATTCCAAGTGTAGTGCTATTGTTCAACGGAGATTACCCGCTAAATTGTAGTTTCTCAATATTAGTGATTATTGGAGGAAAAATGTTGCATCATTCACTTGTGATTTGGGGGCGAGCATTAATATAATGCCAAAAGTTGTCTATGATAAGTTAGGGATTACGAATGTAAAACCAACTAATATTACACTCCAATTGGCAGATTTTTCTGAGAGAAACCAGTATGGCTTGTTTAAGGATGTGCTTGTTCAAGTAGAAAAATTGGTGTTTCCCGTTGATTTCTTAGTATTGGACACCGGCAAAGATAATGAGATTCCGTTGATTTTAGGGTGGACATTTTTATCAACTGCACATGCTTCAATTGACATTAACAAAGGGAAGTCGATTTTGCAAGTTGAAAATAAATCGGTTGAAATTGATGTTTTTAATTATAATGACAATGTCCCAACATTGGAAGAAAATGTTTAGGTGCTAAATATTTCCTTGGTTCACTTATTGATTGGATTGAAGAAGAGGCACCCAAAGTGGGTAAAAGCAATGCACGCAAAGTGGTTGTTGAAACAAAGGAAGATTCCAAAATTGAATTGAAGGAAAAATCACCCGATAAGGGGTGTGATGTGACGAGATCATGAGATTAGTGCAAGTTATGGGAAAAATTGTGATGGTAAAAATTTAAAAAGTTGTAAAAAGAAAAGAAAATGGTTTGAGAAATAATTGGATGTTCTAATGGGTACACTAGTGTTGGCTAAGGTTTGGAAAAATGGACTTGTGCAGGGAAAAATCGAGAATCAAGCTTGGCTCATAAAGAAGAATGACATCAAGCTTTTCCCATGGAAGCCAAAAGGAAAAGAATGGTCGACCATCCTTTAGTGTGTGAAATGATCAAACATGCCAAAGTCTAGCCAAAACTATAAACAAGGTTGCTTTTTGGGAGGCAACCCAAACTTTTATTGCTTTCTTATAGTTCTTTACATTTAGTTACTTAAATATGTTAGGTTGTGTTTATTTTCTTTTCCTTAATTGATGTGTTTCAACTCATCTTGTGGATATTTATGTTGGGTTCACTACACCAACTGTTCTTCATTGCCAGAGAACCTTTTCCTTTCCCTCTTTATGCTCTTATTTTCTTTAACATTGGGGACAATGTTTGTTTTTAAGTATGAAGCTGGGAGTTATCTGGATTTACAATTGTTGGTATAGTTTGCTCAAATTTTACTACAATATCTTAACTTCTCTTTTGATTTGAGAGCTTTTTAAAATTTTTGTTCGAATTAGCTGAAAATTTTTGAAATTTTTGGGAATTTTGCAATCTCTTAGCATGTCCCTTTGTTTTTCTGCATAATAATTTTCGAGCTAAACCATCATGAGTTGGGTAGTCGGTGTTAATATTTTCCTTGCATGATTGTTGAGAATTCCTGAGTACTTACCCATACATTATTTTTATATTTGACACTCGAGATAGTTTTGTAAGCAGGTGTCCCTTATATTGCATCCCAAAAACTTGCTTTCTTACATTTTCGAGGCAAAATTTATAGATAGTTTGATTCGATTTGAAGATAAGGATAGAGCCTTCTTTGGTCGTTTGAGCATTTCAAGCAAACCCCTATTGAAAATTTTATCCCTAGTAACCTATTTGAGCCTTAATTTGTAATGAATGGAGAGAAACACCATTCACTTTATTTCATTAAAACTCATTTTACCAATAGTTATGAGCTTAATATTTTCTTTTATTTTTCTAACCTAATTGTCTCTTAAGGGCTTTATTGCACATAATTATTTGTTAAGGGGATAAAATGGTGGAAGGTAACTGAATGAGGATGAAATATTATATTAGTAGTGGTGTTCATTTATAGGGCAAGAAAAGGGTACTGGAAAAAAATTAAAAAAAAAAATGTCTTAAAAATGCAGGTAGTGGCTATCACTGGTACATGCATTGATGTGATTGTAGGTAGTGCCTGTCACTGGTACCTGCATTGGTGTGATTGCGGCAAGCGTTGTGCCTATCACTGGTACCTATATTGGGAGTGGACATGAAAAAAATGAAATAAATGTCTGGAAAAGGTTGGCATGTTGGGTTGATTTTGAAGAAGGAAGACTTTTTATTTGTTGTATGAAAATTTTATGCGCGTGTGTTGATTAAGAGTGGTGTTATTTCTGTGAATGATTGGTATCTAATGTGTTGGAGCAATAGTTTTATTTTGATGTGTGGCTAGTATTAATGTGAAGCTCTTTCTTTTGTTTTGTAATATCCTTATCCCTAGAAGAAGTGGTAATAGTAATTATGATGAAAATTTGTTTGTGCATGCTAAAGCTGCTAAATTGTTTAGAAATAAGAACAAGTATGCCATCATTCAAGAGCAAGGATTTAACTTGTCCAGTAGTTGGGATAACTATGAGGGCTTGTGGAGAGAAATTGAAATACAGTT
Organism: Cinchona pubescens; assembly: GCA_025175665.1. Taxonomy (NCBI): domain Eukaryota; kingdom Viridiplantae; phylum Streptophyta; class Magnoliopsida; order Gentianales; family Rubiaceae; genus Cinchona; species Cinchona pubescens. The sequence continues at coordinate 2,101,590 of JANKKI010000070.1, read as the reverse complement.
GAGGGAACAAAATTGTGGTGTTTTTTATGCCAATGTTCCATCGGGGTATGTCAATTTGTTTAAAGAATTTATAAATCATTCCAATATTTGTGGCATAGAAGAAGGAAAGGTCTATGTTAGGGGCAAATGAGTAGACATTAGTGAGAAAAAGATCAATGCTTTCTATGGAGTTCCAAATCTTGCAAGTAGTAGGTATATGCCGATATGATAAATCCAAACCATTGAGGGCCGAATTATGAGACCATAAAGGGACGTTTGTGCTATGATAAGACTAATTGGGAAATGAATGCTCATCGGACCAAGTACTTGGGTTTTCATCGAAGTAGCCTTCAATTGTTACCGAAGATTTGGTTTTACTTTATAAGTTACCGTATCTGGGGATCAAGCACTGTTAGTTTTGTCCAAATGGGCAATGCTTGTTGGCTTTTTCTATTATGGAAGGGTTATCTGTGAACTTGGGCAAAATCATTCAGGCAAATTTTTTGAAGAATGCACCATCGAGATGACCAACTTCTGTGTTACCTAATTTTGTTGCTAAACTATGTCTTGATGCAACTTATGAAGTTATGCCGGCGAGGAGCTAGTCTTCCAAAAAGGCCTCATTGATAGGGCTTACATGGGAAATATGGTTAAGGAGTTTTAGAGGTATCAACCAATTGTTGAACAACTAGGTGCACCACTTCTACAAGTTCCTCCATAGTCTCCTTTCATCGACATGGCCAATGGATATGTGTACAATCCTTCTCGAACTGATGATGAGCAGAATGAGATGCATGGATGTTGGACCTACAGCCAAATGCTTCTTAACAACAACATCACTCTCAATGGTCAAGCCCTCCAAGCCATATCACTTGACAATTGGATTAATGCGAGACCGCTACATTTTTAGCATTATGGACGACAACACGAACAACCCCTCTTCCAACCACAAGGCAAGCCGATACGAGAAGCACAACAAGAACAAGGTAGTGATGAAGAATGAGCCAATTTGGAAGCCAATTTTGAGGAGAATAAAGGTGGTGAGGGTAAGGGCTTTAACAAAGACTTGAGTTATGATGACTACATATCTATAGGAAGGCTTAAACATGATAATGATGAGGAGGATTGACCACTCAATGACCGAATGAGAAAACTATTTCCCCCTTCTACCATTTAAATACTTATTGGTCCATCTACCGCCATGTTTCTTCTCGTGCTTGCCTAGTTGGTTGAAGAAACATTCTCACTTACATTCTTTAGTTTTCAAATTACTAGCTATTTAGTTTATCAATATTATCTTGCTTAATTTGGACTAGTGATAGCCTTAAGAAATTAGGGTTATTATTCTTTTTCAATGGGTTTTTACACTAGTTTCAGCGCTTTTAGGTTTTATGTGTTTGTTTTCATGCAATTTTGTTTCTATGTGTTAAGTATAGTGTTTTAGCATTTATTTGCTATTATTTACCTTATATTTATGCGTCCATGTGTTTAGGGTTTGTCTTTATGTTGTTTACCTAATTCTTTCTAGAATTAGAGTTCTTTATATGTTTTTGTTTGTCATTTGTGTCTAGTTTGAGTAAGTGTTTAAGTGTTATTTTGGAGTTATATTTTCTATAGATAATAATGTTTATTTTTGTTCGAGGGTTGTGTAGGAATACATAGCACATCAATCGGACTCGGACGGAGATTTTGGAAAAAATAGTGAAGCAGCACAAGTTCTAGGAATCGCATACATGTTGGGATAGTATTTGGTATTTAAAGCATAACTTTCTTGTCTAAGCTCTGATTGATGAGATTAAAGATGCTTTGGAAAGCTAATAGGAAGATCTAAAACTTTGGTGTTTGTGTTTTACCAAATTCTACCTTCATGGAGGTCAAAATCGAGGTAAAAATTGGTACATGTGCATTGAAAACTGCACACATGCGCGAGAATCCTTGCGCATGTGTGCAAATTCCAAATCAGTGTTCTAGGAAAATCCTATAACACAAATGCACGAGTTCCTATGCACATGTGTGCATGTTGTGCTTGCCTATATTGGGTTGCTATGTAATTTTGGTGTTTTCTAGAGATCCAAGTGTCCGTTTTGGACCCGCAAATCTGCATTTCGAAGGTTATATGGCTTAGAGCCATACCCTATACAACATCTAAAAACTATAAATATATGGGTTTAGGATCTCAAAATCAAAATTTTCTTTCTGCTTTCCTTTGGGGGCAACAATATCAGATTAGGGTTTTTCTTTATTTGTCAAGAAAAGTTGAAGAGAGGTTCAAGATTGACAACCTTGGACTGAAAACTTGCTATTGCTATTCTTCAGTTGATAAGCATTCTTGAATCTGTTTAATTGTTTTATGCCATTTAGTTCTTGTTTCTTTATCCTTTTAATTGCTTGCTAGGGTTTAGAAGTATTTTTTCGTGCCTTCAATTTAATATTTTCTTTAACTGATTTTCATAAATTAATGGGTAGAGTAGTTTATTTGTTTTTATAGATTAATTATAATTTTAGTTCTTAAATTAATTTTAGTCAAATCTCTTCCATAATGATTTCTTCAAATAATATTTGAGTCAAATAACCGGTAATTGTTAAACTAATCCTTGTGGGACCATTGGCCCCGTACACTTATCTCGGTGCGTTATCTAGTTATTAGTTGGATGAGGAAATTATAAATTTTATAACTAGATATTTTACATATCAAGTTTTTGGCGCTGTTGCCGGGGTTGGGTCATTGGCAATATCGGTATAATTTGACAAGAATACTACTTTGAAGTGTAAATTGGCATTATTCATTTTAGTTTCATTGTGTGTTTTCAATATTTTGAAAAAAAAAACCAAAAAGATTTTCCATTTTTGTGGTTTGTGTCACTTTTATTAAAAAAATCCAAAAAGATTTTCTCTTTTAGTGGATAGTTTTGGCTAGCTACTAGTATAAATTCTCCCATTTTTCTTGTTAGTGTATTTTTGTGTTAGTACTTGCTTTTGTGTTATACTTTTGTGTTAGTTTTATAAGAACATGCAAGGAATGAATTGGAATAACTCATGCCAATGATATTATCAACCTTATGACTATGGAGGCATGATCAATGAGCATGTTTCTTATGATTATCCTCCCTACTCTTATGAATATCAACAGAATCATCTAACATAGGATGGTCAAACTATTCAAATTCTTTCTCAAGTTACCAAGATTATCTCTATTCTTTCGCTACACCTATAGAGCCTTTATATGAATGAATGGAGCCCAATTTTTTCACCCATCAATCCAAAAGTATGATGAGGCAAGATCAATGGACGTGGATTGAAATTCAAGAACTTTGAGAATAGAGTGCTAAACTTCGAGAATCCATCAAAAGATTACACGACGAACTTGTCCAAATTTAAGGAATAGTAAATGATGAAGAACAAGGGACTCCAACACTCCTACCAATAGGTGTAGAACCAGTTCAAGAGGAACCAATTGAAAAGGTCTTGCAAGAAAACAGTTCCCTAGAGCCTCATGAATTTGAAGACATAACAACCGAGATGCTCAAGACTTATGCAGAGGAATCACAAACTTTTCCTTTGCATGAGTGAGATATTGTCCCAGTTACAACAAAGTAGGTTCCATTTGGAGTGTCTAAGGATGAAAAATCGGCTTAAGGGGTAGAAGCAGAAGAAGGATACCTTCTAGAAAGAGATTTGGAGAAGATGATGAATACAAATGCTTAAGTTTCAACTGTCCTTGGGAATTTCAGATGCACTAAGCAGTGGAGGACATTTACTAAGGATTACAACATTCTTGACAAGGCTTCTTGGCTCTACTAGCGAAATATTTCTTTTAATTCTATTTTTTTGTTTATGCTTAAATTTATTATGTGCTTTAGTTTAAGATCCCGATGGAGTAATAAAGGTTTTAAGCCTCGTGATTAGTTAATTTTATGTGTTTTATATTGTGAATTGCTTTTAGTTATACTTGTTAGCTTATGATAGTGAGGGTAGGTTATTCAAGTATAGTTATGAGTGGATTACTAAGGTTATATTTCAAAAAAAAAAATAGAAAATTTTAAAAAGAAAATCCAAAATGTTTTTATTTTCTTTTATTTAATGTCTTAGTAATGGAGAATATCAGTCTTGAGGATTTGACTATTTAAAAGACTCCCTAGCTACCGGAGGGAATTGGCAGCCTTAAGGATTTCTATACATTCTTTGCCTAAAGCATTGCAAAGGGTTAAAAAAAATATTTTCTGTTTTTAGTAGTTTTGTGTTCATAAACTTTTGTGATATGTTTCAATAATTTAAAATTATTTCAAGGAGACTATGTGTTAGAGTATTTGGATGAAAGTGTATATGAGCTTCTTTACTTTCTTATCCCTTTGAATTATGAAAGTATTATCACTATACACATCTATATTCCCTTGAGTGCGGGTGTAAAAGTGAGATAATTTTCAATGAGTGTTAATTATAATTGCCTTGCGAAAATTGTTTTGCTTGTGACATTCGTTAGAATTGTGTGTGATTTTTATACTTTCCAAGAATGAGTGAATATTAGACCAAGGAAATGATTTAGGCAAATTCTTTAGACCATTTGAGCCAAAAAACCGACCTAAATGTCATTTTATCCTTAGTGTCCCTTTCTGAGCCTTAAAAGCCATATTTCTTCGTTAACCATGTTATTTAGCTGTGATAAAAATGAAACTTACTTCTTTTTTATCCTTCTCTCTACCCATTACCTTAGTAGTTGTGTGGGTGGTGCGCCACATCAATACTATGTATGTAATGTGATGGATGGCTGGGAAGAAGATGTATTGTGTTTGTTTGGAAAAAAGTCTATTCTATGACTTTAACATATGTAATAATCCCATATGTTAGGTAATGTTTTGTTGGGAAAAAAAAGAAAAAAATGTTGAAAAAAAAAAATATAAATAAAAGGAGGACAATTCCTTCAAAGTTGTGTTAAGTGTTATGAATAAAGAAGGTCAATTCCTTCTAAGTGGTAATAAAGAAGGTAAATTTTTGCCTTCTCAAGTGATAGTTGGCTAAATACTATGGTTGTTTGGGGAATGTTCTAAAGGATTATGGTTCAAAGTGATTCACTAATGCATCTAAGGTGATATGAGCTACTTTTATCCAAAAATATATCCCACCTTTATCCGTAACCTACGTTACAACCTTTAAAGACCAATTTGATCCTTGATTTGAGTTTATTTGTATGAGTGAGTATAGTGTGTGCAAATTTCTTCCAACATATTTATCACTTGCTAAACTTTTGTTCAATGGAGATGTCATCGATTAGTGATCGAGTGATATCTGCTTTCACAAGTGAAAGAGATTATCACTTTCATGGTGAATTGGGGTTGATTATCAAAGTTATCTTATATACATGTTTGCTTCATTTCTCTACTAGTATATTTTTCCTTGTTACTATTGTTGATACATTGAATAGAGTTAATGTGTTTGTGTCTTTGCTAGTTTTGTTTTTCTCAGAACTAGCAAAACCTTAAGTTGGGGGGTGTTGATAGCCTTAAGAAATCAAGGTTATTCTTATTCTTTTTCATACGATTTTTGCACTAGTTTTGGTGCTTTTAGGTTTTATGTGTTTGTTTTCGTGCATTTTTGTTTCTAAGTGTTAATATATGTAAATAAAGTGTTTTAGTATTTATTTGAAGTTATTAACATATATTTATGTGTCTATGTGTTTAGGTTGTTAGTTTAGTTAATTCTTTCCGAAATTAGAGTTCTTGGTGCATTTTTGTTTGTCATTTGCATTTAGTTTTAGTAAGTGTTTAAGTGTTATTTTGGTGTTATATTATAGATAATAATGTTTATTTTTGTTTGAAGGTTGCGTAGGAAAAAATGGCGCATCAATCAGACGTCGGACAGAGATTTTATAAGTAAAACGGTGAAACAGTGCAAATGCTGGATATCCTGCACATGTTTGGACACTATTTGGTACTTGGAGCAAAAATTTCTTGTCCAAACTCTGATTGAGGTGATTCAAGATGCTTTGGAAAGTAAGGAAAAGATATACAACTTTTGTGTTTTGCATTTTTCCAAATTTTGCCGGCATCAAGGTAAAAGTTGGTACATGTTCACTAGAAACTGCACACATGTGCGAGAATCCTAGTGCATGTGTGCAAATTCTAGAATCAAAGTTCTCGTGCACATGTGCGGGTGTTGTGCTCGCCTGTATTGGGTTGCTGTTCAATTTTGATTATTTTCTAGGTCTCTAGTGTCCGTTTTGGGCCCATAAATATGCGTGTTGAAGCTTATTCAGAGCCCTATGTTATGTAACATTTAAAAATGATAAGTAAGTGGTTTTAGGACCTCAAAATCACATTTTTCGTTCAGCTTCCCTTTGAGGGCTACAAGATTAGATTATGGTTTTCTTTATTTGTCAAGAAGAGTTGAAGAGAGGTTCAAGACTGACAACCTTGGTTTGAAAACTTGCTATTCTTCAATAGATAAGCATTCTAGAATCTTTTTAAATAATTTTTACGCAATCTAATTCTAGCTTCATTGTCCTTTTAATTGCTTTCTAGGGTAATGTAATGTTTTCTTTAATTGCTTTTCATAGATTAATGGGTAGAGTAGTTTATTTGTTTTTGTAAATTAATTATAATTTTAGTTCTTAGATTAACTTTAGTCAAATCTCTTCCATAGTGATTTTTTTAAATAGCATTTGAGTCAAATAATTGGTAATTGTTAAACCAATCCTTGTGGGTTTGACCCCTACTTCTACTATATATTATTGATCCGGTACATTTGCAGTGCGTTATCTAGTTAATAGTTGGATTAAGAGATTATAAATTTTATAACTAGATATTATACGTATCAATAGTAGTTTATTTTTATTCTTTCAATAGTTGTTGGAGGTTAAGTGGTCCATTTTATGTTGATGGTAGATTGATGCTTTGGTGATGACCATTTATCCTTGTTTAGTACTTTTTGTAGAATAGGATGACCGTTGGGCTAGTTTGGCACAGTCATCTTTGACTTATTTTATGTGTCTACATTTGCATTAGGTGAATCTTGGGGTAGGTTTGGCAAAATTTTACCTAGCTTGTTTCTTATACATGCTTTTAGTACTATTATCCTTATTTTGCTTCTTGTGACAATGGTGAGTAGATGGATAAGTGGTACTCAAAGTTTATTGTCTTGTTGATTGTGAATGTACTTTTGTTTTTTTTTTGTTTTTTGTTGGGAAAAATTGAAATTGGATGTTCTGTTGAACATTGGTTATACTTCATATGAAGAAAATAGGATTTAACCCTTGAAACTCAACCATGTTCTCGACTACTTCATAAAATGGATTTTTTAATTAGTTTTGTCTCAAACTTTACTTTTTTCTTTACTTTTTTCATAAGTGTTTTATCAATGCCAATTTCAATTGCTTGTTGATTTAGTCTAAACACCTCAAGATTTTTGAGAATTGCTTCAAAGTAGAGATAGAGATGAGTTAAGCCACCATTTGGTCATTTTGCAAGACTTGCATTTCAGGATTTTTTGTGGGTTTTGTTATATAGGTTAGGACATTGATTGGAGTAGTATGGTGTTGCACAATTTACACACACCAGCTCACGTATCATCACATGTAATAAAATGACAAGTAGAGTTCGTTCCCACAAGGACTATGCTTGACAAAAGTGCCACTGACTACTAGAATGACACACACAATGTTCTCTTTAAGCACACAATAATGTAATTAATAATAAAAGTAACAATAAACTATAATGCACTAAGCAATTAGAGTAAAGTTTAGATGATTAATTGTCTCGGGTTTATTTCTTCCATTACCAGTCCAATTGAATGATAATTTGGTTCATTATTCAATCAATTACTCATGATGTTTACTAATCTAGGGGTTCGGTAATAGTTGCAACAACAGTTAAGACTCAGGCAATGCTAGCCTTGACCAATCCACTATATGTCTATGTGGATTAAAGCCCCCATTAGTGCATAAATGCAACCCTAATTGACTGTCGAAGATGAGCAAGTATATTTTTATCCGTACCCAAGAAATGGTTCAATTTATGGATGATTTTCCAAACAAAGTCTATTGAATCATCCTAATCCTAAGTATCCTCTGTCGATTCGAAATATGGCTTACAATTCAACTAGAGGGTGATCAGTGAACTAGCGACATTAAGATCAATTCAAATAAGCAAATGCACACAATCAATCATATAGAATAATCAAAACCTTAACAAACAATCTTTATGGTAAAATTCAAATAAGCAGAACCCTAGGTATGAAATTAATGCATAATCATAGTAATAAACACATCAAGATAATGTTTTACAATTATTCTAGAGTAAATCATGACAAACAAAAGAGAAAGAGAAGAAAAACTTGTAGTAGTCACGTTCTTCATCCTCCGCCTTAATGATTCTCCTCCTCCAAAAGATTGATCAACTCTTGATGTTTTACAGCTACTCTTTACCCTAATTTATGCTCACTTGTGTTCCTATAATGAAGAATAGGAAGATTTAGGCTCAAGGATGTCAATCTTGAGTCTCTCCTCTTCAATTCTTCCTGAAAATCTAGAAAAATCCTAGTCTAAATTGTATCTCCCAAGAGGAAAACTGAATTAGAACATTTTTTTAGGGCATAGAGACCTTTCTCTATAGGTTTGAAGAGTTACAAAGAGTAGGACTCTGAATAAGCTTCGAAACGTACTATTACATGCCCAAAACAGACAGCTAGAACCCTAGAAACCCTCAAAATTGTGAGACTGCGCTTTGTTGCAATGGCTGATAATTCTAGAAAACTATAGTTATTTTGCTTCTAAATTATGGCATTTTGTTAGTTTAATCCTAATTTTTTCTGTAAAATTAAATGTTTTAATTTCATTAGTTGCATTTCGTAGTTGTATTTACATTTCTTGTAAATGTCATGATTTTTTAGTCAATTTTAGTTAATTTAGTTACTTATTTAGTCAAGTGTATTCGCAAGATAGGAATCGAATGATGGAAGCCAAGATTACAAAAGTTCTAGGGCCAAAGTGAAATTAATGAAGAATTGAAAATTTGAGCTGAAACAGACTCGATGTCGTAACATGGGATTTCGACGTCACAACATCGAGGCAGAGAATGGTTATGTAAATTTTTGCTCCATGTCGCGACATCGGGGCGCAGGCAACTTAAGTAGTGTAGTGTGTTTTTCTTAGAGTAGATTAGATTAGTGTAACATAAACTTTAAGTTTTTACTTTTAATACAAAGTTGTCTTTAATTTTTCTTTAGATCTAGTTTTCAATTGACCTTGCAAGTTTTAATTTTGAATTGTTAGTCTTAGTGGGTTAATCTTTAGGTTCAAGTAGATATAATTTTTACTTGCTTTAATTTACATTTTCATGCAAAATTAGTTACTTCTATTTCAAGCTTTCTATAAGTTATTAGGGTTCTTGGTAATTTAGTGAGTTTTAGTTAAAACAATCTCAATTTCCTTGCATTAAATTCTAGTAAATTTTAGTGGGCTTTCTTTATTCTTATAAAAAATCCAAAAATATTTAGTTTCAAGTATTTTTCTTTGCAAATTCTAGTTTAGAAATGGCAATTGCTTCCTTTACATGCTTTTCTACGGCTTTCTTTAGATAGTTTAGATTAATTCTTTCTAATTCTAGTTTCAATTTGGTTAAATTAGATACTTTTAAGTGCTTTCCTTTACGTATATTTATTAAATTAAAGTAGTTGATCTTTAGCTGGTTGTTAACTTGTTCAATTTACTTGTTTTAGTTGATAGTTTTCTTTAATTACATGTTCCTAAAATGGTGAATTCGATTAGAGTTAGCTTTACTTTTAATAAAATTAATCTAAGGACTATCTAGAATTAATCTGTCAAGATTTTGGATTAAAGAAAATTATTCATTGAGATCTTTTTCTCTCTCTCTCCCTCTCGCTCTCTCCTTAGGGTTTCTAGGGTTTGCTTTTGACATGGCTAGCCTTCAGTCCATGACTACAGGGCAACCACAGTCTTCTGCTTCCAAGTCTTTCGCGGATATGGCTAGCGGCTCTGTCTCTCCCTTACTGATTAAAAAACCTGGTGTGTATCGAGGAGAACCAGCTTTGTTTTATTCAGATGAAGAAATAGCTATTCTATTGAAGCCCTTGAAGTTTGTACTAGTAGGGAAATTTGCGAAGGGAAAGCCTAGCATGAATGCTCTTAGAAAGAACTTTTCAACCGTAGGTTTCAAGGGAGCTTTTTCTCTCAACCTTATTGATTACAGGCATGTGCTTATTCGCTTTGATTTGGAAGAAGACTATCACTCGATGTTGGATTCATGGATTTATTCATTTTAGGGGATTGGTATACGAGTTCTTAAGTGGACTCCACATTTTCATATTGATGAGGAGTCGCTAGTGGTTTCGGTTTGGGTGGCTCAAGAATGGCTGTCGTTGCATCTTTACAATAAGCAATCATTTTATTCCATTGCCGCTATGATTGGGCAGCCCTTGAAGATGGATGCATCCACTACCTCTTTGAGCAGATCGAGCATGGCTTGTTTTTCTGTTCAGGTTGACGTCTCTAAGCCTCTATTGAGGTGCTTTTGGATTGGGAATGGCGAGACAGATCGCTCGCAATCTATTACCTATTAGGATTTGTCTAGCTATTGTTCACATTGTGCCAAGTCAGGACATTCACTCGAGGAATGCCATTTAATAACCCCAAGGTTGGAGTTCAAGACAATCAATAAAAGTCTGGAAAAACTGATACAATGTCATGCACGAACTTTGATAAACAATGGATGCCAAAATCTATTCTTAAATACAGCATCATTCAGATGTGACTAGGCTGGTGAGAGTTCCTTGGGTCTCACCCAACTAGAAAAATATAATGTCCCCATCGCAACAAACCCTAGTATTACTGGCATAGATGACGTTGCAAACCCTACAGTTGCTCCAGCACAACAAGGGCAGGTCTTTTTTGCAAATCATAGTGCTTTGGTGGAACACGATGCTGGTGACATGATTTTCACAACACCCACATCTGTCGCTAATGTAGAGTAGTGTATCGCTAATGTTGCCCCCGTAAATTTAATGATTTTGCCACTGCTTTCTTGGACGACTCAATAATAAAGGTTTCGATGACAGATAACCTGGCGGTAAGCCCTAATGCCAAATTGATTATTTTTTATAAGGTGCTACCATTACAACAAGATGACTTGCATGTCTCACAACAAAATAGCAGTGTTATCAACGTCTCAAACAGTGTTGTGTTTCATCAAGTTCACTCTATTGATAAGGATCTATCTTCTTGGAGCTTCAAGCAAACCCTAGTTTATGATGTATGTATTGAAAATGTTGATTTCTCGAACCTTCTCCATCTTCACCTCCAGTTGGTGGATGATCATCACATGAATTTTCGTCCTTCCACTAAATGTAAACCTATGAACCTATGGACATGCATGTTTCTCTTATGGATATTGATGTTGTAGCAAGGCCTATGGTGGCTCAGCATTATCTCTTAGCTGAATTTAACATTTTTTTGGCCACTTTGTCATGTCTAAAAAGTGATATCTTGTGTTTGGAGACTGAACCTCAAGCTGAAGGTGACACAACCCACAACAAAAAGAAACAACATCCTTTAACACGTACTATAGTGACCAAAAAAATGTCTCGATTATCCTCTAGCTCCAATTCCCAATTGTTTTAATGATTAATGCTCTGATATATGATATATTAGAGGTATCTATAAAAAATTTTCAATCCAAAGGCTTAAAAAATTGATTCGTTTGCATCATTTATCTCTGGTTGTAGTTACTAAGCCAATGGTTTCTTTTACTAGGTCTTGAAGAGTTTCATCAAAAGCTAGGTTTCGTTTTTGTATGTTGAATTCTTCGAATAAGATTTGGTTGTTTGGGATTCTACCTTTTGTGCTAATGTGTTATTTTAAAGTGATAAGTATGCGGAATTGCTATATGAGATATGGGATCCTTCAGTTAATGTTTCCTTTGTTTATGCTAAATGTACTATTCAGGAATGTCGTTTGCTTTGGGCTGACCTTTGATCTCTATCTTCTATGATACATGGTCCTTGCCTTGTTGGTAGGGATTTTAATGTTATCTCTTCAGTATTGGAATATTCTAGCTCAACTTCGTAGAATGTGCATGGGATAATGGAATTCAATGAGGCCATAAACGATTCTAGTTTATCTGACTTGCCTTTTATAGGAAGCAGTTAAACTTGGTCGGGGGTTCGACAAGAGAGAGCTATTTGGAAATGGTTAGACCGAATTATGGCCAATTTGTCTTGGCTGTATAAATTCCTATATTAAGTTGTATAGTAACTCTATCCAATCGAGCTTCTTCGAATCATTTAAGATGTCTTGCTTTCACTTCATCCTTTGGCCTCTTCAGCCTCCAAGCCTTGTCGATTTCAACATATGTGGGTGGAACATGAAATTTTTTTTAGATATGGTTAGACTTGATTGGAACCAACTGGTTTCTTCTTTTGGAATGGTGGCTTTTGAATGCACATTAAAAGGCTGTAAATCCGTTTTATGGGCCTAGAATAGAGATTTTTTGGGGATATTTTTCAGGGCATTAAGGAAGCGGAGAACTTGGTTCAGGACAGAGAAATTATGTATGAGTCATCTCAATCTTCAAATGATCGTATTCTTCTTCAATAATATCAGGCGACACTTTTTTCTAAGCTTAAATTAGAAGAAATCTTTCGGAAACAAAAGGCTAGATGTAAAAGGCTTTCTAAGGGTGACATGAATATTAGGTATTTCCATGCTTCTTTACTTAATAGGAGATCTAAAGAAGAAAGAATGTAAGGATACGCATACTGAAGAATCAATTGGAATCCACAATCTTTGGTTAAAGTTCCTTTTCCTCCAAGGCTAATTGATCCAAGAAAGGAGGAAAAAGAGAAACAATTCAGCCAATTCCTCGATATGTTTAAAAAGCTTAATGTTAATATTCCTTTGGTTGGTGTTCTCACCAAGATGCCTAATTTGCTCATTGTATGAAGCATATTTTGGCTAGAAAGAGAAAATGGGACTATGATGAGAATATATGTCGTGATGCTAAATGTAGTGCCATTGTTCAATGGAAATTACCCCTGAAACTCAAGGATTCCAGTAGTTTCTCCATACCAATAAATATAGGAAGTCGAACATTGCACCGTTCACTTTGTGATATAGGGGCGAGCATTAATGTAATGCCAAAGGCCATTTATTAAAAATTCGAAATCACTACAGCAAAGCCAACCAAAATCACTCTCCAATTGGTGAACTTATCTAGAGAAAACCATACGACTTGTTGGAAGATGTGCTTGTTTAAGTAGACAAATTGGTTTTCCGACAGTTGATTTCTTGGTGTTGGACATCGGAGAAGAAAGTGAAATTCCATTGATATTAGGAGGGCCTTTCATGCATACCACACATGCCTTGATTAATGTGAATAAAAGAAGTTGGTTCTACAAGTTGAAAATGACTTAGTTGAATTTGATGTATTTGAGTATAAAGATAATGTGCCTATTTTTTATGAAAGTTGTACTAATTATTCTCTTGATTCATTTGTTGATGGGTTTGGATAAAAGACATCCAATGTGGAGAAAAGCAATTCAATCAATAAGGTGGATGAAGCGAAGAAAGGGGCAAAGTTTGAATTATAGAAAAGCCAGTGGATGATGGAAGCAAGAAGAAAAGAAAGGAAGAAGTTGTTCCACAAGAGCGAGAAAGTAAGGTTATAAGAAAAGTGAAATTATGCCAAAAAAAAAAAAGAAAAAAAAGAAAAAGAGGGATTGCAAGCAAAGTAAGGTGATTATTGATCCATTGATTGTGACTAAAACTCAGAAGAAAGGCACTTGTGCTTGGAAGAACCGGGAATCAAGCTTCACCCATAGAGAAGAAAGATATTAAGCTTTTCCAATGGAAACCAAAAGCAAAAGGATGGCCAACCATTCTAAATTACTTTATATGATCATCCATTACCATTGTCAAGCTAGTGACTAAAAAAGATCGCTTCTTGTGAGGCAACCCAAGTTCTAAATTTCGTATTTTGAATTGTTTAATGTCATTTCTTGTTTAATTTTGATTTGGTATGATTTTCTTTGTTCTTTGTTTAGATTTTAGTTGGAAATTTTTTCTTTTAATTTGAATAAATTGTGCTAAGGAATGAGTGAGAATGGTCTTCTAAACTTGTGTTTTTAATATTTGTAGGTAGTGCATAGACTTGAAGAGAAGTGGTGAAGAAGAAGGAAAAATTTTCTAAGGCAGAAAGGTAGGATATATATTTGGACAAAAGTAACTCATATCACCTTAGATATGTTAATAAATACTTTGAACCATAATCCACTACTGACAAAACTATAGCATTTAACACGATTTAGAAGGAATTGTCCTTCTTTTCTTTCTTTCTTTTTTCTTTCCTCTTTTTTCTTTTTTTTCAACAAAACATTATAAAATATTGGGGATTATTACGAACGTTAAAGTCATAAACTTGACTTTTTTTCCCCAACAAACACAATACATGTCCTTCCCAACCATACATAACATCATGCCTACGGTATTGATGTTGCACACCAGCAACACTACTTATAAAGTTGGTGCATATAAAGATGGATAAAATAAAAGAGTAAATCGACTAAATAACATGGTTAATCAAAGAAATGTGGCTTATAAGGCTCAAAAGGGGATACTAAGGAAAAAATGTCAATTAGGTCGACTTTTTGGATCAAACGATCCAAAGAACTTGCCTAAATCATTTTCTTGGTCTAAAATTTATTCATACTTCGCAAGTGACTAATCACACACAATTCCATGAATGTCACAAACAAAACAGATATCGCAAGATAATCATGATTAACTGTGAATTACCCAGTATTTTAATAGCCATGTTCTTTGATTTTAACTAGTTTAAAATGTTTTTCATATTATTTTTTAGTCATAAAGTACTTCAACTTATTCGTTTTTCAATTCGGCAAATTTTTCGATTTACGCGATTTCGGTACCGGCGGGTAAACGGGTCAAAAGTTGGACTAAGTGTAATTAGTGCATTGTGGTGTGTGAGTGTTGTTTGATGGCTGATTTATAATGTTAATTTAGTAGCAAAAATTAGTTTTTGGGTCAAATAGTCAACTTGGAGACTATTTGGTCAACTTGGGTACTATTTGGGTCAACTTTGGAAGTTTTTTTAAGTCTTCTTCTTGTTGTTTTCTTCCTCATTTCTTCCTAGCAGCAGCCGAACTCCTCTTCCTCCATTTTCCCCAAAAATTTTCTTGGATTTCAAGTAGAAATCACTTGGAAGGTAAGATTTTTTGTATTTTAGATCTTTTTGGCTTATGGGCTTTATGATCCAAGCTTTAATTTCAAGTTTTGTAGTGATCACCCTTTGATTCTTTATGGCTGAAAAATAACCCTCTTTGCAGCCTTATATGTGTTGATTTATGTATGTTATGGGTTGTAACCAAGGTCCCTTGAATACCTTGGAATTGGATTTTGTTGGTTGGTTGAATATGTTGTTTTGAGTTGGGTTGTAACCAAGGTCCCTTGAATACCTTGGAATTGGATTTTGTTGGTTGGTTGAATATGTTGTTTTGAGTTGGGTTGTAACCAAGGTCCCTTGAATACCTTGGAATTGGATTTTGTTGGTTGGTTGAATATGTTGTTTTGAGTTGGGTTGTAACCAAGGTCCCTTGAATACCTTGGAATTGGATTTTGTTGGCAGGGAGGATAGCCTACTTATAGCCTAGGGAGGGGCGAAGTTTTTCGGTTTTTCTAGAAAACTGAGCTTATTATCTCCTAATCTAGCTGTAATACGAATTTGAGGGGTTAACTAAGTGTTTTGACTGGGGTTCTAGCTTGTCGAAGTTGGTCAGAAATTGTGAAAAGGTCATTTTTGACCAAAGAGCTGTTGGTGTCGTTTTCTATTGTTTCGCGTCGTTTCGCTTCCTAGTCATTCTTTCAAACTTTGCCCCTTTCTTCGCTTCATCCACCTTATTGCTGTCTCTTATACACATCTAGATGTGTATAAGAGACGTTCAGTGATCAAAAAACTAGTTTTTGCTTTGATAGGTGGGTAACATATGTAGATTCCATTTGTATTTTGTTTAACGACTTTCAAATATGTTTGGATGGATTTTAGAATGTGTATGATGTTTGGAACTGCACTTTTACCAAGTTTTGGAACTATTACATATGAAATCGGGACCAAGCTATTTTATGTTAATCAATTGATATGTTTGCAAACTCTTTTGATATGAAAGCATTTTATGACTGTTTTGGCTCATAGGTGACCTAGGTATATAATTTTGGATGTGTTTGGAAATGTTTGATTTGGGGAGAACCGGTTCTATAGTCATCCATGGGACGCCATGGTGACTGCTATGACTGTTATGAACATGTGTGACTATTTGACTGCGGGGTCTTGTGATGGGATAACTTGACCTCCCGGTCAGACTAGTAGGTGTAGTAGATTACTAGATCTGACTAGTACTGTAGGTCATACCTTTGAGCCTAAAAGATACTCATGCTATTTTATTATATTCCGGATTAAAACTGTACTTGGATTTGTTCGCTATGCTTTAACATACTATGTTTTGAAATGAAATGGATCTTTTTGGCTATGTTTTGGACATGCCTGACGTTTAAATGGCATGATACATTTTAGAAACTACTTATGATTATGGTTTATTGAACGTTTAAATGGCATGAGATCATTTTAGAAACAAAGTATGACTAAGCATTTCGCAAATCCAATTATCTTTATGTAGATCTGTATAAGAGACAGTGCCCCATTTGAGACAGCAATTAGGGTTGTGTTTCGATTCCAATTCCTTATAAATCGCTTAAATGCTATAGCTGTCTCTTTTGTTTGGAGATCTGTGTATTAGATAGGTTTTGTATTGATGAACTTTGTTTTTGTTGTAGCATCTTTTGTACTAAGAAGAAATTTTGTAATTCGTATTTTTGTGTAAAATGAAATATTCGATTTTATAGTTAAGTAATGGTTTGATGGTTCTATTACATTGCGGTTAAGTTTGTTGCTCTGTTCGTTTGTGCCTTGCGCTTTGGGCCGGTGTACCATTAGCGCGGCGTGTTACGGTCCCGTTTTTGGGGCGTGACATTAACACTTAATGAAAATTAGCTCACTTTCATACCCTCACTCAAGGGAATATATTTAAGTGTATAGTGGTAGCACTTTCACAATTCAAAGGGATCAAAGAGCAAAGAAAGCTTATATACAATTTCAATCCATTTACTCCAACAAACATAGTTCTCTTGTAACATATTTAAACAATTAATAGATAGTAATAACTAGATGTTGTTTAAAAATTTAATGAATGCACAAAAACTACACCTAAAAATTAAAAATCTTTTGGTTAACCCTATACAATACTTTAGGTAAAGAGGATATAGAAATCTTGAAAACTTCCATTCGCTAGCTAGGGAGTCTTTTAAAAATAGTCAAATCCTCAAGAATAAAACTATTTCTAAATCAAAAATCATTCTGTGTTTTTGGAAAAAGTTTGAAAAGAAATCCCCAAAGTCTAAAACAAATACACCACCAAATGTAAACATAAATAAAAACAACACTAAAAAAAAACTCAATCCAATGCATAACACATAATGACACCATCAGGACAAACACGTCACAAATATTAACAAAATAACCAAAAAACTTAAAGACAGAGAATACTCCCCCCCATGACACCAAGGTGGTTTAGGAATCTTTAGATAATGTGCACAATTTGCCCATCGGGAAGCACCATCACAAACCCAAGTCGTCTTTGCGATCTTCAAGTGGTCATATCCATCCTCAAGTGTTAGTTTAGCATCCAAATACTCCATAGTATTCCCATGCAGCACTCCCTGTAGAAAATATGGGCATCTTCTCGACAAACTTTGGCTTCATGTGACTCACCTCAACTTCCTTGGCAAAGTATGGTTCTTGAAGTATCTTCCAATTCATAACCAATAGCTAATTTGTTAACAAGAGAGACATCAACATCTTAAGATTCGTTTATCTTACAGCCTATGATGTCGTGCCGTTCTAGATTCTCGTATGTGCCCTTCTCATCCAATTCATTGTATGAGCTACCACTTGTGACAGGCTCTACATATTCCTCAAATGAAATCCCTACTTGCTCTTTTGGGTATTGTCACTAAATGGTGGTATCATTGGTGAAATTTCTAATATTGCAGTAGCAAGTTGTCCAATCTATTCCTGCAGACTATGTATTGCCTCATTGTGAATACATAATGTCTTATTTAGATTCCTCAACCTTTTCTCCGTTGATTCAAAATATATTGTTATCATCCCCTCAAGGTTGAACCTTTCTTCCACATGAGAGGGAGGGACCATATATCATCTGGTTATGCTATTACATCATTAGGTAGCACAGGTAGTCTTAGTACTCCCTCCAACTAGGACTGTATGTATCATTATACAAATATGTACACCTGTTGAAGGAATTTGCATGGTTAGCATAATCATAAGAAACAAAACCATAAATGTTACCAATTGGACATTCATAGCTATGGTGATTGCCACCACAAAAATTACAAGTGTTTTGTTCTTTTAAGAAATTATCGTCCTTCTTATTTAATGCTTCTCACTAAACTTCCAATTCTTTGTGTAAACTATTAACATAAGAATGAGAAGTTTCCTCGATTAACCATAGATACAAATTGCTATACATAATAATAAAAAATTAACATTTAGACAAGAAATTGAATGCTTAATATGATATT
The DNA here is from genome assembly GCA_025175665.1 of Cinchona pubescens. Taxonomy (NCBI): domain Eukaryota; kingdom Viridiplantae; phylum Streptophyta; class Magnoliopsida; order Gentianales; family Rubiaceae; genus Cinchona; species Cinchona pubescens. The sequence continues at coordinate 2,082,938 of JANKKI010000070.1, read as the reverse complement.
ATCAAAATAAAACACGCTATCAAGAACAAAATCTCCGGCAACAGCGCCAAAGACTTGTTGCATGATTTACACGCTCAAGCGCACGTATCATTACAAGTAATAAAGTGATTCCAGTAAGATAAGTGGAGTTCGTTCCGATGAGGACTACGCCTGACAAAAGTGCGGCTTAGTACCAGAATGACACATATAATGCTATATTTAAATATATAATAATGTAATTGATAATAAAAGTAAATAACTAACTAACTAACTAACTAAACAATTAGAGTAAATTTTAGATGATTAAATTTCTAAAGTTTACTTCTTCCTTTACCAATCCAAATGAATGATAATTCGGTTCATTGTTCAATCAATTACTCATGTTGTTTACTAATCTAGTGGTTCAGTAATACTTGCAAGATCGGTTAATACTCAGGAAATTCTACTAACCTTGTCTAGTCCATTGTATGTCTATGTGGATTGAAGCCGCGGTTAGTGCATAAACACAACCCTAATTGACTATCAAAGATGAGCAAGTATATTTCTATCCGTACCCACGAAATGATGCAATCTATGGGCGATTGTTCCAAACAAAAGCTATTTGAGTCCATCCTAACCCTAAGTATCCTTTGTCAATTTGAAACCCATTGGGTTTACAATTCAAGTAGAGGTTGATTAATCATCTAGAAGCATTGAGATCAATTCAAATAAACAAATACACATAAGCAACCAAATAGAACAATCAAAACATTAACAAACAATCTTTATGGTAAAATTGGAATAAAACCCTATGTATGAAATTAATGCATAATCATAGTCATAAATACATCAAGGTAATTTTTTGCAATCATTCTAGAGTAAATAATCACGAAGGAAAGAGAAAGAGAAGAAAAACTAGTAGTAGTAGCGTTCTTCGACCTCCGCCTTGATGATTCTTCTCCTCCAAAAGATTGATCAATTCCTGATGTTTAACAGCTACTCTTAACTTTAATTTATTCTCACTTATGTTCCTATAGTGAACAATTGGAAGATTTGGGTCCAATAATGTCAATCTTGTGAATTCTCTTCAATTCTTCTTGAAAAACTAGAAAAACCCTAGTCTAAATTATAGCCCCAAGAGGAAGAATGAATTAGAACATACATTTTAGAGTCCTAGAGACCTTATTTATAGGTTTGAAGAGTTACAAAGTGTAGGGCAATGAATAAGTTTCAAAACGCACTATTACAGGTCCAAAACGGATATCTGGAACCCTAGAAATACTCAAAATCGTGAGATTGCATATTGCTACAGCTGCAGGGTTACGAATCAAGTTTTCCAGGTGCACCCGCACCTGGGCACTAGTCCCTTTGCACAACTTAGACCTCCTAGGCATATCCACACTTGGGTCGTAGTGCTTGGCTTTGCCGTTTTACTCTGTTTTCATCCCGTATGACCTCAAGTTGATCCCAAACCTATAAAAACAACATAAAATAATATTTTAACACTAAACCCCTAAAGTTACCCAAATACCGTAGTATCATCTCAAAAAGTGATTAAAAGCCAAGCTAAAATACATGTAAATAACTCTCTTTTGGAGACTTAACATGTGGATCCTTAATTTTTGCTAAGTACTCATGAAACTTGGATTTTGGGAATAATCTAGGCCTTCCTTTATACACGGACCGTTTGAGCCAAAATTACCTGCCTTACATTAATTTCATCACTAGTGTCCCCATTGAGCCTTATAGTCTAATTTCTTTGTCAACCACATAACTTAGCATTCCATTTTTTTATCCTTTTTTCATCTCATCAACTTAGTCGTTGACAAGGATCTATCTTAATTCTATAATGTAATATTCTAATGTTCTTATGATGGTTTCATGAGAATTATAAGTTACATTTGATTTTGAGATTGAAGTCAAAATGTTCAATGTTAATTGTATTCCCCTTGTTATAATTGATTGATCTATGTCATTATTGTTTTTGGCACATTTAGAACTTTCAACTTAAAAAAAATTTCAAGTTTCTACGAGCTTTTTAGTTCTTATTAAAATAAAGAATTTTCATCTTACCTTCAAAAGTTAGTTAAGTTAGAAATAATGTTTATGTCTTTTAAGTATTGGTTGTTTAAATGATGTTGGTGACTTGTATGCATGGGATAATTGTCCAAGAGTTTCTAATGATACAAGTGAATGACTAAGATAATTTGAGTAACTTATATCCAAATTTATCATACCCTATTACCGTAGCTTACATTTCAAATAAATGATCCTTAATCTAGGCTAATGAGTATTAGTAAGCTGAGGATGAAGCGTTGCTTCATTCGATGTCTTTTACTAAGCCTCGCACTACAAAAAAGTATCCTTGTGTGTTATTTGCATTGTTTTTGCATTTCAAGATGAGTTCTAATGATCTTTCTTTACTTTGGGCAATTTTTTGAGATACTTGGCTTGTTTGTTCTAGTTCAACTTACATTTGAATTGGCGTTGCATTAACTCTCTATTAGTCGAAGTAATATTTGTAAACAAAACTAGTATATACACTTTTGTAAATGAATGAGTTGTGAAAATGTTGAGTTTGTTGAGTTAAAAATCCATTTTCATGTTTGGTAAGTGTTCTAGAATTTAACATTTCCAATTTCCCTTGTTTTCTATTAGTGGCATTTTTAGTTTTTTTTTTTTTACTTGTACTTACTTGGGACTAGCAAAACGCTAGATTTGGAGTGTGATAATTCTAGTAAATAGAGTTATTTTATCTCTAAAACTATGGTATTTTGATTATACTAGTCAATTTTTGTGTTTTTACTTGAATTTCATGTTTAGTAGTAGTATTATTAGTAGGGTTAGAGTAATATTAGACCTTTTGGTAGTATTCATGTACAAATTGATTAGTAAATAGTACTTATTGTGTTTGGTACTTAATTGTAGGGATAATTTACAATTGGGGTAGCACCTTGAAGAATTAAAGAAGTCAAGGACTAAAGTAGCAAATGGAATAAAAATAAAAGATAAAAGTCCAAGACTGCTAATGCCTAACACCACAGTGCCGAATTACAAGGCATGAAAACTCACACCAGGATGCTGAAGACAATCAAGACTTCAAGTGCCTAACACAATTGTGCCACATTCAAAGGAGTAAAATTCTACTTTGTGGTGCGGACTGGCGGAAACTCTAGTCAACTCTAGTGTTGCACCGTGGCCTGTCGAATTCCAAAAAGGCAAAAACGATACCGCGGTCCGGACCACTTTCAGACAAAGGAAAGGTTTGCCACTCTTGGAAAGGCTACAAAAATTGTAAAATAATCTAATATGTGCACCTAAACATTTACTCTTCTTCTTCTTATTTTCAACACATTTGAACTTAGAAATTGCTCTCTTTAATTAATGCAAGTTTAGAGCTTTCATCATTATTGTAGTTTTCTTTTTTATTAGCTTTCATTAGATACAAATATCCCTTATTTTTATATTCATTTATATTTCTTGCTACTATGACTAGTATGATTAGAATGATGATGTTTTTACGTATTTCCTCAGTAGTAGTTAGGATTTGTCTTTACTTTTCTTTGCTTTGTGCTACTTTAAGCATGTATACCTAAACTAATAAGGGATTGGATTATGAAAATGTGAACTTTAAACATGAGTGGGTGATTTCAAGTAGGTAGACTAGTAAATGGTGAACATTTGATTAGTAGTAAATGATTTGGAATTAACAATAGGATGATTGGTAAGAGGGAAAGGATATTTCTTTGAATCATATTTGTGAGGTTAACACAATATATGAGTGTTGAGTGTTAATACTTCGACGGGTTTACCACTTGGTTAGGAAGGTTAGTAGTTAGGACAAGATACTAACTTTGTTAATTAGTTTCAAGAACTCCATGAAAAATATTAGACTAGAACAATGAGTCGGGGCAAGGGATTCATTCATAGTTGGGAGGGAACTCTCATTTGTACCTACTAAACGTTAGGCCATTAGAGCACCTAGTAAAATGATCGTAGTCATAGTCTAATTCCTTTTTTATCACTTGTATTAATCTTGTTGTTAATTTAGTTGTTTATTTATTATTTTAATTAGTTTCTGCTTAGCTTAATCTAACTTTAAATCAGTCATGTTTGTGTACTCAGAATCCTAATAATTGTCATTGTTGGCCCCAAAAGCAACCTAAGAGGGGGGGTGAATTAGGTTGTCTCTAAAAACAATCCTTTTTATGTGCTTAATAGAAATGTGTATAAGTTCAAACTTTGTGCACCAAATGAAAACTTAAGCACAAATGAATACAATAAATATTCAACAATTTTAGCTTAGAGAACAAATAAGAATATTGAGATTAAGAGAATCAAACCAAACTCCCTAGCTTCTCAAGCTTGGAGCTTGCAATTACAAAGAGCTTCTTACAAGGCAACTACCAAGTTTACAACTTGAAGTTCAGCCACTAAAAGTCTCTTCAAAGTAGGTGAGACAATAACCTCTTGTACACAAATGAGGATCACTCTTGCTCACACTAATTTCCTTTAGTTGAGCCAAGAGTTTTACACTCACAACCTCCCTTTGTTACAATTGTTATCTCTCCACTCTTACACTTGAAGAACTCTTACACTTCTAAGCTCTTTTCTCACTACCTACACTATTACAACACTTGTACCCACTATTTCTCCCAAATAGCTCAAGAATGATTTGTAATCAATGTAGAAGTCTTCTCTTAATTAATTCAGACCTAGGGGTATTTATAGTTGTTATTACATCGTCCAAATATCTGCTTTCAACAACTTCCCAACGGCTATTTTCTGTTTACTGGAAAACTAGCCGTTGGACCTTTCGGACGGCCGATGCAGCAAGAGTGCGTCCGAACAAACTAGCCGTTGGACCGTTCGGACGGCCGCTGCTAAACCTTGCGTCCGACACTGCGTCCGTTCTCTGAGGGTATTCGTTCGGACGTCCGAGGATGCGTCCGAACATGCGTCCGATCGAAGCAAAGTCTTCTGGAATATGATCGGACGCTGTTCTTCGTCCGAGGCTTGCTTCAAATTCTTTGTGTCGGACGATTACCATCGTCCGAAGCTCTGTCACTCGGACAGTTCTTTGCGTCCGTGAAGTCTTGTGGTTGTTTTGTTCGGACGATTATTTGCGTCCGAACCTACCCGTTTTTCTGCACACTTGTTATTAAACCATTAGTATGATTTGGTCATCATCAAAACATGATTAACATAACTGGGGTTCAACAGTCATTACTATCTTCATAGGAATGATATTTCATTACCACTAGCTATTAATCTACCCCGTATACTTGTGAGTGTGCGATTGTGATCTAAGTGAATTAGATGATTTTATTACTTGGAAGTAAACGTTCAAATTAAATACTTAAATTACATCACGTCAAAGCCCTATAAAAATATTCTTTAGTGAACCAAACATTCAAAACAAAAATTAAATAATCATTTAAGGACCGTGCAGGCATTAGTCAAGGCAGAAATAGATTCCAGTGATTGATCTTAAACTACAAAAATTGAATAACTTTCTAAAAAAGCCTTGAAAAATAAAAAATAAAAAATAAAAAAGAAGGGTGGTAGAAGGTTCTAATTGTTTTAGATAGTAATTTCTCCATGCGTAGTAAATAAGGACCACTGCAGCATTATTCAATCAATATCTTGTAAGTTTGAGAACTTTTCTCATAATAAATTAGCATTTCATCAATAGATAAAGGAACCCAAATGATAATCGAGCCATCTACCATCAATGAATTTATAGCCGTGCATTTATGCCCACAGCCAATTCACCTCTATCTAAAAAGTAAAAAACAGAAACACTAATATTAAGGTTCACCATTATTGAAACCGATCAATCAGAGAGTCCTTAAAATGATCCCATCAAGTTTTTAAGGAACAAAGACTATTAAAATTCGAGAATCAAAATCAATGAGTCTGACGGCTTAATAGTTCCGGAGGTGATTCTCGACTTCACTGCCATTTTGCAGGGTAAGAGTAAAGCATATTAAGGTCTTTTTGTGTTTGAGTAAATAGTGAGTTTTTTGTGAAAGAGTAAATGGAGTGTGTTCAGGTGGGAGAATGAATGTGATTCAGGAAATTTTTTTTTTTTTTCTCTTAAAATTAGAAGTTGAAGTTTTTAACCATATTTTATCTCGCGCCTTTTATCTTGTTTGACAGCATTGTTTAGCCAACATAATAGGGAACTTGCCACTGTGTGACCCAATACATAATTAATACAACACTTACCTTTAAAAGTGACCCAACTTTTTTGTTTTAAAAGGTCTAAGAATTTTTTAGTAATATTCTACTTTTAGGGGGGTCTTTGTTAGACTTTCAAAGGAGAGAACTATTACACTTTGACTTGGTTGAACTATTTGAATTGTCATTGGAACCCTTCGATAAGATGGCTAAATGTGCTGGCCTAAATTATTACTTACATAGTTACAAAATTATGCTAGGGTTTACTGAAATTTATTGATAATGAACATATTGCTGAGGTTTACATTGTGCATATGGACTCATCTATGATTCTGAAGAATGAAGCCCACGTTAAGAAGATCGAAACAGATTCACAGACTGTACTATAGAAAAGGGTGATGTCTTTGAAGAGTCAGCCAGAGATTATGAAGAAGTTAATCCTGAAAGTCAATATGGAATTAATAGATGAAATAATCCATGATGATGAGTATGATAGTGTGTCCTTACCACATGTCAAGAAAGAAGGGCTAAGAATCCTGAAGTTGGGATGAATTTGCTAACACATTCTAGTAGAAGTTCAAAAGATCATGAATCTTTTGCATGGGTGGTGGCAAGCAATTTATAGAGGGAACTTCCACTCAAGTCATGAATGAGATGGACATATGTGCTGATCCTCAAGAGGTCCAAAGTAACAGAGAAATTATTTGGAGGAAGAAGATGAAGACAAAGAAGAAAGGATGACAGTGATGGTAAGAAGAATGAGACAGGATATCCCCACTTACACCCAAAAAAAAAAAAAAATCCCCACTTCAATCAAGGGATAGACATGGAGGATCCGCAATTCTGTTCGGTGCTAGAGTTCGGATATTCTAAAGTGTTCAAAAAAGCAATTACAGCCAGATCACTGAAGTGGCCAAAGGGACACACTTTGGGGGGGGGGGTGGTGGTTGCAAAAAAAATAAAAACGAACCAAGAACCAAGTGAGAACTAAATGTTAAGAAAAGGCTACAATTTTTACTACAGTGCATCTATACAAAGTGCCAAAATAGCAAAATAACAGATGTGTCATTAGATTCGAAAAAAAAAAAATGAAATCCAACGAATGGCAACTTATCTAATATCAGGGGGTCGGTGGTTTTAACAAGTGGTCATGAATTTGTACCTTTATAAATTATTTTCAATTTTACTAGGTTTAAATACAGTACACCCCCTTAAAATTTGGGCTATTTTGTACTATACGTTCTAACATTATTTTTTGGGTTAATAACACTTTGCCCTCCTAAACTATATGGGTAATTACACTTTGCCCCCATAAACTATAGAAATATACACTTTACCCTCCATTCACATTATTCATCTTTTAAAAATTTTAAAATACTAAGAAAATTTAGTTAGATGAATAAAATACCCTTTGTATCATAATTTAATTTTTCATGTATTTAATTGATTTTCGATAATTATAAAAGAATTAGAAAAAAAAATAAAATATAATAACAAATTGATATCTTGGACTTTAGGGAATGAAAATAGTGAGAATTATTGAATTATATTATATTTGACATCGTAATTTGTATAGATTAAGTCAAATATTAAAATTGTAAAAACTAAGAGACATCGAAAAAAAATATAAAACTTTATAGAAATTGTATTTTTTTACAATACTTTTACAGAAAATTTTTTCATATAAAACAAACCCATTTGGAAATGTTCTACGACAACAATTAAAAATTCAAATTTGAAATAATATAAAATGAAATCTAAAAATTTTAAAAATTTAACCAAGAAATATATTAATATAGATTACATTGAAATATTATATAGTTATTTGTGCTTATTTTTAAATAATTATCACATCACTATCAAAATTTAAATACATAAACATCAAAATATATTACCAAAGGTATTTTAGTCATCTAACTAAATTTTCTTGATATTTTAAAAATTTTAAAAGATGAATATTGTGAATGGGGGGAAAAGTGTATATTTCTATAGTTCAAGGGGACAAACTGTAATTACCCGTATAGTTTAGGGGGTAAAGTGTTATTAACCCCATTTTTTTCTCACTTTACCCCTTTGACTAGCAGTCAAATGTAGCCCTGCCGTTATTCTTTTCAAAAGGATAAGTTTAGAGAAGGGCCCCCTAAAGGTTAACAACGGTAAACCTCCTTAAGGTTTAACCGGGATTTCACTTTAGATCTTCATATTGTTAAACCCCAGTTGTGATACTCATGTTTTGATGATGACCAATTCATATTAATGATTTGCAATCAAGTGTGCAGAAAAGTAGGATAATTCAGACTCAAGGGAGCGTCCGAAAGAAATGTGTTCGGACGCAAGGGAGCGTCAGACAGAGAAGAATCTGAAGTAGCTTCGGACGCAGGAGAACGTCCGAAACACAACCAAAAGTTGTAGGACGCACATGACCGTCCGAAGAGAAGAGCTCAAAATGAAAAAGTTTCTGTCAAAGCTGTAGGGCGCATACAACCGTCTGAAACACTATTCATATTGTTATCGGACGCAGAGGCTTTACATTGGACGTCCAAAAGGTCCAACGGCTAGTTTGTTCGGACGCACATTCACAGCTTCGGCCGTCCGAAAGACCAAAAGGCTAGTTTCTCAGGAAACAGAAAATAGCCATTAGAAAATTGAAGTTAACTGTTGGAAGCAATTTCGGGGCTTCTATAAATACCCCCTTGTCTGTAATTGTAAAAATTAGAGAGTAGAACTACTGCATTCAATACAAATACTTGTAAGAGCTATTTGGGAAGAAATAGGCTAAAATATTGTGTGTTGTATTGGTTTGGGTAGTGTAGTTCTCTTGGCTCAACTAGAGGGAATTAGTGTGAGCAAGAGTAGACTGGTGAGTGATCTTCAAGTGTAAGAATGGAGAAATAACAAGTGTACAAAAGTGAGGTTGTATTGTAAAACCCTTTGGCTCAACTAGAGGGACTTAGTTGGTGGAAGAGTGAACCTACGCTGCGTACAAGAAGGTTATTGCCTCACCTTCTTTGAAGAGGCACTACTAGTGGATATACTCCAAGTTTGAGAAGATTGGGCATTTGGTTTGATACTCTTTATCTCAATAATCTTTATATTTGTTTTTTGAGCTTCAATTAGCGAATATCTTTTGTATTAATTTGTGCTTAAGTGTTTATTTCATTGCATAAAGTTTCCATTTCTCATGAAGCACATTAAAAGGTTTGTTTTTTGAAACAACCTAATTCACCCCCCTCTTAGGTTGCTCTTTGGGGCCAACACATATAATTTTTGTGTTACTTAATACTTTAGGATAAAAATAAAATACAATAATACTGTCAATATTGTTAAAAATTATAAGTATGCTCCAAATTAGTTAATATTCTAATTCTCAAATAATGTTTTCTTCAATATCTAAAACTTGAAAACACTTAAAATAATTAATTTTTAAATTTCTAGTGAATTATTAAAAATATTTCGTCTAAATTATTTTAACTTGAATTTTAGTTTAGGATAAAAGACGCCAATCGTCCCAGATCTTTGGCCCATGATCCCATTTCATCCAATCTTTCAATTGGTTCTATTACGTCCCTAGTCTTTGACATTGGGTTCCAGAAGACCTCCAAGACAAAAGTCGTCTATTTTGTAGGTAACGAATGTTAACATATGGTTCGCACATGACACGAAGGCAAGGGCATTGGATGGAAAAAAAACCCCTTGATTGCTGACTCTAAACACGATTATTTTGGGAGTTCCTTCATTTGGGGATTAGGTCTTCTAGTCCATACTATTTTTTCTTTAACTAAAAAGTTCTCCAAAATTCGTCAAAGTATTCTGTCATAAATGACATAAAATTGGCACTCTAAACCCTTCACAGCATTAATCTAAAGCTAAAGTTTGCCATGGAGTTGATTATCAAGTCCTGGATGGTGGCGATGAAGAAGAAATCACACGCTGTAAGTGTTCTTAGTCTCGATTAAAAATTCAACCCAATCATGTGTTAGATGCATTTTTATTGAAATCATTTTGAAGATGCTAATTTGTTACATTGTGGCCTCTTCCATTTACCCTATGTTTTATATTATTTAAGTGACTATGTGCGATCTTTGAGTATATTAAGGTTTTGGTTTAAAAAAGATGCTGATTTTTTTATTTTGCTTTGAAAGATTTTTTTTTTTCTATCGTTTCATTTCAATGGGCGTCCTGCAATAATTAGGGTTTCTTTATTTTATAAGAATGATTTATTTTCTATTGTATATGCTACGTTTTTTTGTGGTCACTTTGTTGAGGTGTAATAGTGTGTGGTATGTTTTTTTGTGGTCACTTTGTTGTGGTGTTTTGTTCGGTGTAATATCGACTAGCAATCCGATTCACAAACAAGTAATAAATTAAGTTTAATAACCCTAATCAATATTTACACATGCTCACAAGGATACGAGATATGTTTATAAAATGGGTGAGTATGGATCGTCTTACGAGGACTATTAGTCAAGTACTAACCTACAATTAGTTAAATAAATCAACTGCAAGAATTTGGTTCACCTTTAACTACTAGAAATCACAAACAAATATCAAACTAATTAAAACTAGCAAAAGTAATAAAATTTACTATAAGCAAACTTGAACTAATGAAATAGAAAAGTAAACCGCAGAAAAATTAAATTAGAACTATGGAATTGAGAGAAGAACTGAAATTACAATTAAATATAGATCAAGAAATAAAACTCAGTAATGTAGCCTGAACAAAAAAATTGATGAAACTTATAGTCTTGAACAAGAAGAACAAAACCCTATCCCTAATCCTATGAATTTCTATTCTAATGTCCAATCTAACTAATAGCTGCTACGCTATGCTCAACTCTCCTCATAATAGAGTATTTATAGGGATTATATCAGGGTTTAGGAACCCAAGATGATAAAAATACATCAAAACCCGATAAGGAGTCCAACTAGGTGGAGAAAACTTCCAAAACAAGCACTTCACGTCACCAGCTGCTCGCCGTGTGCACATGTGCAGCCTTTTCTTGTGCATGTGCGCAAATTCCAGTAGTTAAATGTCTTTTTTTCTCGATTTGCGCACATTTCCTCATGCACGTGCGCGCTCTGCACTCTGCTTCAATTTCAACCTTGATTTTGACCTTGATGCTGGTAGAATTTGGAAAAATGCAAACCATAAATGTGTAGCTCTTTCTCATATCGAATACGTGTCCGAATTCGCTCCCTGCTGGTGCACGTTTTGCATTCTTTTGATTTTTCTTCAACTTCTTGATCATTTGACTCCTTTTTCATTCAAGACCTTCACAAACAAAAAAATAAAACATTTGAGCTCATAATTCACTCAATTATTGCTCAAATTACATGAAACGGAGGTAAACGACACAAAATACATAACATTCATGAGTTTATCAAATACCTCATACTTAGTTTTTGATCATCCTCGAACAAAAAATAAGTTTAAAATAGATAAGCTCATCACAAATGCATCCAACACATCTCAACAATTATCCACATGAATAATTAAGAACCATGTCATCTTCAAAAATAGTCTAAGAACTCAAGAGTTCAAATGCTAATAAAACCTAGACATGAAATTCGATGTGTATGTGTGAATATAGCCATTTAATAAAAACGCAGTTTCTAAGACACTCAGATCAATTTATGTAAACTCTTAAAATTTTTCTGTCCACTCCATATCTCACTTTTCTTAAATAGTTATAAGATCTGCACTAGTATAGACAACTAACTTAATTTAAATCAGGTAAGACTTTTTAGTTTATAACGAAGGCTAAGGTATTGGCAAATCAAGAAAGGGAGAAGGATATCACATGTCAAAGAAAAAGCTTTAAATTAATATTGGCCACACATCAAAATAAAATTTCTTCCCCAACACTTTAAACCACATATCCTTATAGATGAATAACGCCACACTTAATCAACAAACACCCATGAAACTTTCATACCACAAACAAGAAGTGTTCATTTTTCAATTTCAACCCAACATGCAACCTTTTTCCCAGACATTTTTTATCAAATTTTTTTCATGTCCGCTCCCAATACGGGTACCAATGACAGGCACTAGCTGCAATCACACAAATGTAGGTACCAGTGATAGGCACTACCTGCAAATACAGGTACCAGTAATATGCACTACCTGATCATAACAAGGCAGGTACCAATGATAGGCACTACCTGCACTTGTCAAAAATGTTCTTTCAATCCAAATTCACCTTTTTTTCAATACCCCCTCTTTGCCCCATAAATAAACACCACTCACTCTTGCAATCTTCCACCCTCATTGACTACCTTCTTCCCTTATCCCCTAATAAACGTGTGCAGTAAAACTCTTAAGGAACATTTAGGTTAGAAAAATTCAAGAAAATATTAGGCTCATAAAGGTAGGTAAAATGAGTTTTAACGAAATAAAATGAATGGTGTTTCTTTCCATTCATTACAATTAAGGTTCAAATAGGGCACTAGGGATATAATTTCAATAAGGGTTGACTTGAAAGACTCAAACATCCAAAGAAATGCTCTACTGTCATCTTTAAACCAAATTAAGCAGACTATAATATTCACTTTGAAAACGTAATAAAGCAAGTTCTGAGATGCAATATAAGTGAGTTTACATAATTATATCTAAGTGCCAAAAATAAAAATAATTTGTGGCTATTAGTGCTCAAAATTCTTAGAATTCATGCAAGGAAATTATTGACATCAACTACTCACTTATGATAAGGTGTTTTAACTCAAAAGTTATCACACAGAAAATTAAAGAGACATGCTACGCGATTGCAAAATTTTAAAAAATTTCAAAAATTTTCACTAATTAGCACGAAAATTTTCAAAAATCTTGAAAACTCTTAGATCAAAAGAAAGGTTAGAATATTGCAACAAAATTTGAGTAAACTACACCAAATAGAAGTGAATCTAGATAACTCCCCACCCAACACTTAGAATTAAACATTGTCCCCAATGTTAAAGAAAATAAAAGCATAAAGAGGGAAAGGGAAAGCTTCTTTGGCAATGTAGAACGGTTGGTGTGATGTAGCCCGTCACAAATATCCATGAGAAGAATTGAAACACGTCATAGCACTAAAAACAAAGACAAAATGTTAAACCCATTAAGAAATTAAGAAAAAGAAAATAAACACAACCCTACATATTTAAATAACTAAATGTAAAGAACAATAAGAAAGTCTTAAAAGCTTGGGTTGCCTCCCAAGAAGCACCCTCATTTATAAGTTCTTAAGCTTGACTTTAGCACTTGAGATCAGTTCGAGCACTTAAGAGTGGTCGGCCATTTTTTTCTTTTTGGCTTTCACGGAAAAAAGTTAGCACTCTTAAAGCTTGATTTTTGACTCGAACTTGAACTTGCCCTTTACTTCACGCATTGGTCAAAGATAGTGCACAAATTATCGCCTCAAGTTTCTCTTTGAACTGGTTTTTCTTCTTCTTGCTCATGGCCACTTTGCACAAACCCTCACCTTTACGCTCTTGTGAAATCATCCCATGAGTCTTTCTCATCTCACCTTCATCATCAGGTGGTTTGATCTCCAAGTCAATTTTGGAGTCTTCATTTATTTCAACAGCATTTTTGAGTACATTACCTTGACCCACCTTGGGTACCTCATCTTCAAACCTATCAAGGAATGAACTAAGGGAATAATTAGCACATTTTTCTACAAATATTGGGACATTATCATTATAATTAAAAACATCAATTTCAACAGATTCATTATCAACTCGTCAAAATCAACTTCCCTTTATTAACGTCAATTAAAGCATGTGCGGTTGATAAAATGGCCTTCCTAGAATCAACGGAATTTCATTATCCTTGCCGATGTCCACCACCAAGAAATCAACAAGAAACACCATATGGTTTTATCTCAGACAAATCTGCCAATTGGAGTGTAATTTTGGTTAGTTTTGCATTGGTGATCTCTAGGTTATCATAGATGGCCTTCAGCATGATATTGATGCTTGACCCCCAAATCACAAAGTAATCGATGCAATGTGTGTCCTCCAATGTTCACCGGTATAGAGAAACTACCAAGATCTATGAGGGGGTACCTTTATTGAACAATAGCGCTGCACTTAGCATTGAGCCAAACCGTATCCTCATCATCCCACTACCGCTTTCGAGCCAAGAGATCCTTCATGAACCAAGCATAATTAGGCATATTGTTGAGAACATCAACCGAAGGGATGTTTACGTTCAACTTTTAGAGAATATAGAGAAACTTGTGGAATTGGAGATTTTCTTTTTCCTCCTTCTTTGGATCAATGAGTCTTCGAGGAAATGGCCCTCTCTTCGATGTCTCCAATTTCAAGGGTTCCACCATTTGTTGTCCTTTTGCCTTCGCCATTGAGTTCCTTTTTGTCATCTTCTCTTCCTCTCCTTCAACTTGAATTTCATCCTCACTTGCCTCAGATTTTTGCTTCTCAACTTCCTTGTCAACCTTTTTCTTGTCATTTTGTTCACCCAATTCCTTTCCACTCCCCAGTGAAATAGCATTGCATTGCTTCTTTGGATTTGAAATTGTGTCACTTGGTAATGCTCTCATAGGTCATTCATTATTTTGGCGGGCTAACTGTCCCAATTGAAGTTCCATATTCCTTGTTGAAGTGTAGAAGCTTGCAAATTCTCATAGGCCTTGAATTTTGATTGGCCATAAATTGAATTTTCTCACCTTGGGGCATAGGTGTTTCACAAAGGCCATTTTGATGGTTTCCTCCACAAAAATCACAAGTTAGAATTGTGAAACAAGCTAGGCCTGCTTGAGGTGCTGAATCTATGGAGTTCATCGAACTCCTTCCCAAATTCTCTAGGGCCTTTGGCAGATTGGTCATCATATTTAATATCATACCTTGTTCAGCTAAGAAGGCATCATTAAAATTAATGGTACCTCCTTGTTGAGCACTGACTTGTTGGACTTGCTATTGTTGCCTAACCCAAGGAGTGATTGTGCCATGATAGTAATGCGTTGATGCCATCCTCTCCAATAGTTCATTTGCCTCTTCCGGAGTTTTAAGAGAGAAAGCGCCTCCAGCGCTTGTATTGACGATCAATCTTGTCTCCGGAAATAATCCATTATAGAACATTTGTACTTGCAGCCAAATGGAATGGCATGATGTGGACACTTTCGAAGTAGTTCCTTGAAATGCTCCCATGCTTCACTTAGGCTTTCCCCAGTGATTTGATGGAATGATCTGATGTCATTGCGGAGCTTTGCAGTTCTTGATGGTGGAAAGTACTTGGCCAAAAATTCTTGATCTAACTATTGATTCCACGTTGTGAAAGTACTTTGCTGGAATGATTGTAACCAAGTCTTTGCCCTATCCAGCAAAGAAAATGGAAAATCTCTCATTCGAATACAATCGGGATGTACCTTATTGTATTTAAATGTATAAATGACTTCTTAAAAGTTCATCAGATGAGCATAGGGATCCTCATTCGGCCTACCTCCAAACATAGCATGGGTTTAGATCATTTCAATTAAAGCTAGCTTGATCTCAAAGTTGTTGGCCTGTACGGGTATTCAGGCATTGCTAGAACTTATCTCCTCAAAATTTGATACGGCATAATCTCTAAGGAGTGAGGGAAAGCATTGCTTCCATTGCCATTGTTACCCTATACCTCTTCTTCATCCCCAACATTGCGAACTAATTATGCCATGATATTCTCTCATTGATTTAAGTCTTGTCATTCCTTGCAGATTTTGGTTTGAGTCCGTTCAATCTCCAAATCACCAGGATGTAGTGGTTGTTTGGAAGAACGAGTATTTCAGACCATAAACTACAAGAAAGAGACCAAAGTTTGAATATCAAAGCAAAACAAAAAGCACTTATAAATAATGAAAAAGAAATAAAAAATATAATCAAGTAAGGCTTGCTAAACATAATATTGCGCCAAGAATAGCCCTCGGCAACGGCGCCTGAAACTTGTTCGATGTAATATTGACTATACAATCCAATTCACAAACAAGTAATAAATTAAGCCTTAATAACGTTAATCAATACTTACACATGCTCACAAGGATACAAGGTATATTTGTAGATCGAGTGAGTAAGGATCATTCCCACACGGACTATTAGTCAAGTACTAGGGTTCACAAACCTACAACTAGTTAAACAAATCAATTGCAATAATTGTGTTCTACCTTCAACAACTAGAAATCAAGAACAAATACAATTAAAACTAGCAAAAGCAGTAAAATTTACTGTAAGCAAAATTAAACTAATGAAATAGAAAAGTAAATCGCAAGAAAATTAAATTAGAACTATTGAATTGGAGAGAAGAACTAAAACTAAATTGAATATAGACTAAGAAATCAAACTTAGTAATGTAGATGGAACGAAAAGTTGATGAAACTTGTAGTCTTGAATAAGAAGAATAAAACCCTAGCCCTAATCCTATAGATTTCTATTCTAATTCTAATCTAAATAATAGCTGCTATTCTATACTCAACTCCCCGCACAATGGGGTATTTATAGGGATTACATTAGGGTTTAGGACCCCAAGATGATAAAAATACATTAAAACCCGATAAGGAGTCCAACTGGGTGGAGAAAACTTCCAAAACAAGCAATTCATGTCACCGCTGCTCTGCGTGCGCATGTGTGCAAATTCCAGTAGCTAAATGTCTTTTTTTCTTGGCTTGCGCACATGCGTAAGCTTTTCCCCTTGCACGTGCGCGCTCTGTACTCTATTTCAATTTCAACCTTGATTTTGTCCTTGATGCTGGCAGAATTTGGGAAAATGCCAACCATAAATGTTGTAGTTCTTTTTCTTAGGCTCACACCTGTAATCATTCTAAAACATCTTGAATCACCTCAATTGGAGTTCAGAAAAGAAAGTTATGACCAAAATACCAAAAAGTGTCTGAATTCGCACACTGCCGGTGCACGTTTTGCATCCTTTTGATTTTTCTCCGACTTTTTTATTATTTTCAAAACTTTTCCTTCAAGACCTACAAAAACTGAAAATAAAACATTTAAGCTCATAATTCACTCAGTTATTGCTCAAATTGAATGAAAACAGAAGTAAACGACACATAAAATACACAACATTTATGAGCTTGTCATATATTGTGTGGTTCCCTGATCCATTAATTCACATTCATGAGATAGAGGATGAAACATTATGAAAATAAAAGCAACCAAACAGTGTCTTCATCTTTTTCTTGCAACCTTCCAACTCAACTTCAACCCTATTTTTGGAGCGGATCAGACCAGGTATCACTTTCCTTCATCTCTTACAAATTTCTAGATCATACCACATGAAAAAGTTGCATTTATTTGCTTCATCATATCTTGCACCAGATCTCATCCTAGGAATCTTCTTGCCGGATTTGCATCAGTCCAAAAGGTAGCCAATTTTGTTAATCTTCCAATCTGCAATAAGTTTCATGAATTTGATCTTTCTCTCCCTTTCTCACCATTTTTCTTTCTATCGCTCATTTTTCTCTCTCTATATTTGTTTGAAAATGAGATAGGTGTTGGATTCTTTGACTATTAAATCATTTGGTTTGGATCAATTTAGGATTCACGGTCAAGTTTGTTTAGAGGCAGCATCCATCAGGTTTTTTTCCATCCACTGCGCCTATCCTGTGTCACGTGCGAACCACGTGTTAACATCTATTACCTACAAAACTAACGGCTTCCATCTTGGGGGTCTTCTGGAACCCAATGTCAAAGATCAGGGATGTAATAGAACCAATTGAAAAATTAGGGACGAAATGGGATCATGGGCCAAAGATCAGGGACGATTGGCATCTTTTACTCTTTAGTTTATATATACAAAGTTACTTCGTATAATTTAGTTGATAGTTTATGAATTATATTAATAAGAAAAATAAGTAAGAAAAAATAATTGAAAATAAACATAAAGAAAAGCAAAAAGATAAGATAACGATGGAACTTTAATAGATGATTATGAGTCTTGTATATTTAAAAATTTTCTTTTACATAAAAATAAAATATGATGAAAAGATTGAAAAATACCAATCCTATTAGGGAATTCTTGTATTTAAATCACTGGTGCCGGTCGACATCATTATATTTTTAGTTATTTTGACAAATTATATTGATTAACGACTAAAATAAGTTAATTGACACAAAACTAGAATTAGGGACTCAACTGTCAAATACAATAAAGTTTAAGGGATTATTTTATATTTTCTTGTATTGTCTAGAGGTAAAAATGTATTTCTTGACTTTTTAATAGTCAAATTGGTGTACTAACAAAAGTGACAAACTTAGAAAATATAGTGTTAGGGGGTTTAGTGCAAAACAGCCCAAATTTTAAGGGGTTAACTATATTTAACCCTTTTATTAGAATATATGCTTTAGAAAAGAAAATGATAAATATTTACAAGTGAAGAGGTTTAATGAAAATACATGTACCAGTCTTTTGAAATTTCCCTTGTGAACACTAAGTGGTCTATTGAAAATTATTGTAGGAGAATAAGGATAAATCCAGCATACCCCATCAAAATGTTGAAAGCTAATATAATTGAGGAGCGGTACTTCTCTTAAACTCACTTCTCCTCCTATCCTTTAGCGACTCAAACCCATGATCAATAGATCATAGGGGAAACATCTCTACCTAAACTGCACTTTATTGTTGAAGAGGTATATAAGGTTTCTCAAAATATGTTATATAGCATGAAGAAAAAAAATAAGCTTTACTAAAAATGTTGGACAGTGAGGAAGAGCATAATGGATTTCTATAGGTTACTAACTAGAATTTTTAAAAAGCAACCCCTATGGTACATGCCTAATTAAAGCAAAGGACATAGGTGGTAGAACCAACAAGTTCAAGGTAATTTACATTTGCTCTATGAGATTGTGATGAATCATTTAAGAAAGTAATGTTTGAAGGGTGCCAATACCATGTGTTATAAGGATAGCTGGTTGATACTTAACGGGTTATCTGGGATAATAAAATAATGGCAGCCATTGGTGTTGATACCAACAACCAAATGTATCCCTTTGGTTATGTTGTGCATGAAAATGAGAGATACAACTCACGGTAGTGATTTGTTGAGATACTCTTTGAAACCTGGGGATGGAAAATCTTGGACACTAGACATTCATAGTGACAAGCAAAAGTTGCTGCAACAAGTCCTTCAAGTACTTATTCCTAATGTTGAGTATAGATATGACTTATAATATGTGTATAACAATTTGAAGTAAAGAGGACAAGAATTGAAATGTTTGATGCAATATGTCGCTAAATCAACTAGAGTATGACTACCAAAAAGCTATGGATAGACTTGTAAGAGCTTTAAAGTGGCTAAAGTAACTGGTTACTAGTACTTTGGACCAGCGTAGTTTTCAAAACACAAAATAAGTGTACACTTATATGCTTTTAAATAATCTGCATGAAAATTATAATGGTGTCGAAGAAATCACAAAAGATAGTGGTTGCCTATTATAAGAAAGTTGGATAAAATCATGTTCTATATTATGGAACGAATTCACCTTCACGGAAATGTTATCATGAATTATCGAGGAACAATATGCCCAACAGTATGAGAAATCATTAAGAACACTAAATGACTATTGCAGAATATATTTCTAAGTGGATTGGTGAATATAAGTTTGAAGTTATTATTAGTCATGGTGGAAGTAGAGTAGTTGATAAAGAAAGATGAATATGAACTTGTAGAGTTTGGGACTTAACTACGTACTATTTCCCCATGCTATTACAGGTTTGTAATACCTAGTAATAGCTCATGAAGAACTTGTGAATGAATACTATAAGAAAGGAACACTTCTTAACTTGTATTGCAACTTGCTTAATCCCATGGGTTACAAACATTATTGGCCTCCAACAACTGATGTAACAATTTAATACCTCATCTTTAATGACATTGAAAGGATGCAGGTAAACCCAAGAAAGTTAGAAGAGGGAGCTTGATTATTCACCAAAAGGCGAAATTTATAGAAAGTTAGAAGAAGAAACGCTATAAATAATTGTGGTTTTTTTCATTTACCTGGTCACAACAAGAAAAACTACCCAAGGTTATTGAAGCAGCAATTACAACAGGCTATGATTTGTGAAAACATCACAATTACCTCAACAGATAACTTGCATGGTGTTTAGGTTGATGGAGTAGAAGTTGAAGTTGAGCCATCACATAGGATGAAATCTATAAAGCACAAATCTCTTTTAATATGTTATTTCTTTACCTTCATAAATTACAAATAATAGCTTTTTACTATCAATAGGAAGAGACATTGACTGCAGCTACAAATAGTGGCTCACCATAGCAAACAATTGTGCCACCAAATGTGTCTCTCCTTAGGAGAAATCCAAAATCTCAACCTTATAACAGATGCATGTTGTAATTAATTCTACATTGTATACATTGCTATACTTAGCTAAAATAAAAATTGGCCATTCACCAATAATTTTTTGGATATTGCATGTCAAATCGATTAATAACAAAAATCTAATGGATATTAGCTTAACTGTTGAATCAAAGGAGTTTCTCCTAGATGTAAAAGATTTAGACTGATTTTAAGCCACAATATAGAGTCCATCCTATAAAAGCCCAAGATTTCCACCTTTATCATCACAACCAACATCTAGTGCAAGTAGCACCAAAGTCTAAAAAATCGTAATAGCAAAATGAATCGCACACATATTTGGCTGCATTAAAGTGATGTGTTGTGTGTTCAGGAGTAAACCAATACTTTTGTGTCTATAACTAGTTTATAAATGAATGTGACAATCTGTTTGTTGAGAGAACATGACATTTTGGTGGTTGGCTTATATGAAATACTTCAATTTTGCTTAGTTCATATGTCACCAATATGTTTTCTAGAAAAATAATGTGCAGCAAAGTGTTAATACTCGTATGTGATAAAATATGCAAAATTTTCTAGTTCCAACGAGGTACATACAACAAAATTTCCTAGTTGCGACACACAAAATGTGTCGTGAAAAGTCAAAACACTATCGCAAAAAAGCATTTGCAACACTATTGCGACACAATACCTTTGTGTCGCCAATGTAGCCGTCACAAAAGAAAGTTGTAGTTTTCAAATTATGTCACAAGTGTTTGTGGCACATTTTTAGTACATTTGCGACAATTTTTTTGCGACACTTTCATGGTACAATTTTACTGTGTCGCAAAATTTTTGCTAGTACGATTTGTGATACAATTTCACTGTCACAAAGTTTTTGCAGCACATTTGCGATACAATTCCAATGTAATAAATGTGTTTGCGACACTTTTGTAGTACAATAGTGACGCTAAAATATAACAGTGGAGTATATTTTAAGCTTAAAATATATGCAAATGCAAATAATTGCTTCAACAAAATTATTAATTGATTGATACACAACACTGCCATAATCGCAAAGTCAACTCCCTTTGATGAACCTCTATCACATATCATCCTAACAAAACAGTACAATTGTTCTTGAGTTAAGCTAATAGTTCTCTTTATATACAAAACAAGCATCTATTACACTAGATACTTCAAAAGTACGACTTCCATGAACCTCTATCACATATCATCCTAGCACATCTTACATCTTTAAGATTCAATCCCTTAAGTACCCCCGACTCAATTACCCTCAGATTTCCTTTTTACTCAAAATTTGAAAGCTGCTCTAGTGCTTTCCATAGATGTTCTTAATCAAATTTATCAGCTGCACAATGAAAGGTAGTACTTAAATGAGAGCTTCTTTAATTCACATAACCCTTCACATTTATGTCAGTTAACAGTAAACTCCTGCAAAATTTAAGGATCATAAAGGAAAATCAAATTCTTCGCCTTTATCTGTAACCAACATGCTCTCAATACACTGTTCATACTCCCAAGTATACTGCTTTGACAGAATCTCCCATGTGTTTCTCAGGTTAGCTGATGACTATCTTATCCAATATATCTATATAGCAGCTAACAAAGAATTGTAGTGTAAATCTTCATGACTTCGGCATGCGCCCCACTTAAAATCGATAAAGAGAGAAATTTGAATACAAAACCAAAGCATTGTAACCTTGATGAAAGAATAGAAACAGCACCAAAGTAGAGTGCATGAACAACCACAACAAACTCAACTCAAGCAACATATAAAGCTATAATTAGAAGTATTGGCCTCCACTTGGTCTAAATAGAGATAGAAAATAACAACTATAGCAACTAGATCCAAAAGCAGGCTCCTCAGATCTACGACAAAAGGATACTTAACCTGGCTTACAACCCTGCAATAAGCAATACCTGTGTATCATGCGAAAATAAATTTCTGATGTCCCAAGCCTAGAATATGAAAGCATAAATTCAAATGCTGGTCCAAAAGAGAACTAAATCATCATAGGATTAAAACATAACAACACCAATGTCTTCAACAACATCAGTCACATATACAAATACAGTGACATTAATGTTATCATGCTTGAGTGATCTACATTAAACAACTACTATTCAATTCACTAACTAAATGCTAGTCATAGTATTCAATAGCTTGTCTTTAAATTCAATGCTATTGCACTACAAAATTAAGAATAATGAAAAGACCCTTCCAAAAAATTTATTTTGGGAGAGCAATATGAGAAAGAGAAAAAAGAGAGAAATATGGGAGCAACAGAAAAAACAAGCTTGATAAATAAAGTGCAACCATAAGGATCTTATAAGTTCTATGTGTGTCTAAGAGAAAGAAAGAGAGAGAGCAGTCATTCAAGATTTCCCTGTTGTTTTGATAAATAAAGTGCAAGCAGAAAGTGGAAACAATAGATTTAGGGAGAGAAACAGTGCACTCTGAACATTAAAGAAGGTGAATGACCTCTATAAGATGCTCATTCAAAAGCCAAAAACTTATCAGAAGCTTGCTCTATCTATCATACTGCTTACCTTGTCAAAAATTAATGAACTCGGTCGATGACACCCCCTCTATATTGAAAGTATTATTAAAATGACTAGTACTCATATAGTGATAAATTGGAATGTATAAAGAGGTAAAGTACCTACGATGAAAAAAGAAAGGGCCGTGTGTAGGCAAGATACAAATCGATCAATGTGATCACTATCCTGAAATATAGAAAAAATGAAATGCATCCTGAAATTACATTTATTCCAAGAAGACGGAGTCAGTACTAGAATAATAGTAGCATTTGTCAAGCTTGAACTACTTTCTTTGATGGGGTCAGAGTAAAGTTGATACCTTTAACTGAAATTTAGCTCAAACTTCAATTCCTCCCAGTATCAATTGGCCCAACACATATAAATTTTGCTAAAGCCCTAGCTTATATTTACAGCTGTCTATTTTCTGGCCCTACCTCCAGATAAAGAAAGTTACTTAGTTCTTTTAAACTAATTTTGAAAATTGTCTCCAGAACCAAGTGTTGTGAAGGTTTACACAGCCAGCAAAAAATCACCCAGAGGATGGTGCTTTGAACTAGAGCACTGACAAATTCACCAACCATATTGAACACTTCTATATTCAAAATCAACTACTCAAAGATGCTAAATTTAAGATTTATTTACTTAAAAAAAATGAGCTTATCAGCTTTTATCAGAATGTCGTATCAATGAACAAGTGGAAAGAAATCTAAGAATGAGGCCTCTGTCGCTAAATGTTTTCATGAAAGTTTTAAAAATGAAGCCTATCACGCACTTCCAATAGCTCTTTTTCTGCATTATACTCGATAACTCCTAAACCAAATGCAGCTGGCTTATTACCAAAACTCTCTATGCCTATTTTGTCACTAACTCCTAGACCAAATACAGCAAATCATTATAAACAGAGGCTCACCCTAAAAAATTCTACGACTCCACAAGGCAGCAGACCAGTAAAGCAGGTATATACAACAACAGGTAATGGCACTTACCTCTTGAAAGTAGACATATTGTGGAATAAAAGGGCATACAAATCCGGATCATTCTGAACTAGAACTGGGGCATTATCAATTTCTCTTCTAGCTTATTCAAGCCCCTCAATTGGCTTCAATGACCATATTTGTCTCTGCATAGTGCAAAGTATAGTGACCGTTTCATTTAGTAATTTATACCATGGTGAAAAACTTGCCATAATTTCTTTCGACATATTTGCATAAGAAGGAGGTAAAGGTGGAGTAGTTATTTCATCAAATGGCTCAGCATTCTTCTTGCACCTTCCTTTTCTTTGATGATGGGTTACAGTTCTATTCCTTTGCCTAGTCCAAGAAGAAGGTTTCTTCACTTCACCTTCCTCCAATACCGATTGATTCGGTTTGGCAGTAAAAGTAACATTCGCAGGGGCTACCTGAGCAACTGCCAACTGATCATGGGACCCAAAATGAAAATTTCTACTCCTAGGACTACTCAAATTTGTATATATTGTACTTTCAACTTCTGGAGGAGAAAAAGTCAATTTGCTCAGATAAGGGAGTCTAGAAATTTGAACCATAACACTAACTAAGGTAAGCAAGGAACTACAGAGCAGTAGTTTCCTCCAATCAATTCTGAACAATAGAACAATAAAGATCTGTTGCCATAACTTAGTCATCTCATCATCAACCTGAAGAACTCGTGGTATTATGAAAATCCAAAATTTTACATTGACATAACAGATATGCAAAGAGATCTCAAAATTGAATGCAATATCTTACTAAAGCCACTCCATAGTTCTAGTTGAGTGTTTGAATCAGCCGAATTATGAATGTCTACAACAATAAGAGGGAAACAGTCTCACCTTATATAAATATGTTACAGCTGCAGCTAAGAGTCTAAGACAATAGAAGCATAAATCCACATCCATGACCACCAAAATCAGATTCTTTTCATTTATGCCTTTCGGCTTTTTTTAGTAATAACGTTAAAAAAAAATTGAAGAAAAGTATTTGACAGAAGTCAATTGTTATAATTGCAAAACTACATCGTTTTAACTATACTCCAATCTCTAATCTGACATTAATGTGAAAAAACTACGTTAAATCTTTGACAACGTTTTGTACCTTTTACAGGTTTTCATCAGTCCATGATGTCTAATGCGCCACCCTCTTACCACAGTAGCATGGTTCTTTCATTTCTTTGGTTACCAAAGTAATACTCGAATTTATAAAATTTTAGTCACTAAAATTTTTATGAATTTACCCCTAGTTGTTCTTCCATCATCCTCCATTTTACCACTCAAGTCCTTCAAGTCATGAAATTTCTAATACAGCCCTTTCACCTTCCGAGCCTATATTAATACTTTTTTAAATTAAGTCACTAATGTGTGTGATAAGAGTTTGGCCTAGATTCCTACCAAATTTATTAAATAAACTTGAAGAATTGCATGATAGAGGAAAAGCTCCTATCAAAGATTGAACTTGCAATTTAAAATCCAGAGATAGTATAAATTTGGATTCTTGTGAGTACGGTGCATAATCATGAGATGGGAATGATAATGTTTATGCCTTCTTGACTTAATTTTGACAGACATGTAGAAAAACCATCTTTATCCTCAAAAATTTCTTCTTCCACATCGGATGAAGAAAATGACTTTTTCGATTCTACTGGCTGCTCTGAAGATTATGATATATTTTTTTATTGTTGATCATCTTGAGGTTCTTTCGGAATTTCATCATTAAATTTGAGATCAATATTTCCTCGTGTATTATGAACATTTAACTCTGTTTGTGAAGTATTTCGAAGAGCGTCAATTACAACTTCTGAGCAACTCGCTTTTTTAGCATGAGATGAACCATGCATGACTTCCTATTCTGTTAGAATTTCTCTAATGGTGGACGATTCATATTTTTGCAAATTTCTAGCAAAACCAATTTCCAGGTTGGAAATAATTTCCATGTTGAAAAATCTGGTTCCTGGTAAATAGATGGTTGCTTAATTACCAGTTGTCCAGTTGTTTTGAGTTTTCAATTGAGTTGTTCGCAAATCATGAGATTCGTTTGAAATCAAACTCTTCGATGGTTGGTTCAAATTTGTCAATTTAAGTTGTGGAGATATCAGGAGACTCTTTTAAAATCAAACTCTTTGATGGATGAGGATTATGCTTCCTTATCTAAGTTGGAGACTCGCATATCTATTAATGGGGAAATATCCTTGTGCAAGATAGACTCCATTTCAGATACTTTGACAACCTGATTTTGATCACTTTGAGATGCAATTTCCCAATTCGGGATCATCTCTGCCAGCATTGTTTTGCCCTTATCCTGTCGGTATTTGGTGGCTTGTTATACATTTTTTTGGAATCCACTTCGATTCATGTTTTCCCGAACCTGTTGGAAAGGAATCTACATGACAACTTAGTAGCGGATGCCCTTGCCTTCTACATTTAGAACAATATTGAGGTAGATTTTCATAAATTACTTGCTGCTAAAATCCCTCTGAACCCAATCCAAAACAGATTCTAGATGGTAGATCATTAATAAGGTCAAATTCGACACAAACCTTTGCTTGACTCAATCGCAAAAGCGAACAAATAGTGTGAATTTCTGTCTTTAACGGCTTACAAACTACCTGTGCAATTGAGAACAATGCAACCTTATTAAAGAACAACAAAGGTAGGTCTTCAAAAGAACAACAGATTGACCATCCGTTTGAGGATGAAATGCGGTACTAAGTCTCAATTCCGTTCCCATGACTTTTTGGTAAGAAGTCCAAAATCTAGAGGTAAATCGGGGATCCCTATCCAATACAATACTCACCGATACTCCATGTAGACTCACAATGTGCTCCATGTATAACTCCACCAACTTTTCCATGGTTGATCCATTGTGCATTGGTATAAAATATATGGACTTAGTTAGACGATCAACCACCATCCAAATGGTATCATTATTGACCATAGTCTTGAGGAGTCCCACAACAAAGTCTATTGTAATATGTTCCCACTTCCATTGGGGAATTTACAAAGGTTTGAGCAAAACAGCAAGTAGTTGGTGCTCAACTTTACTTGTTGGTAGACTAAACATTTGGCCACAAATTCATACATATAATCTCGACTGACCTCTTCATCCCATTCCACCAAAAATTCCTCTTGAGATCTCAGTACATCACAGTTCCTCCTAGATGAATTAATAATTTAGAACTATGTGTCTCTTTCATGACCTTATTCTTTAACTCTTCATTATTGGGCACACATAATCTCCCAACAAATCCACAAACTACCGTCATCTTTGACACTAAAGTCGGGCATTGTGACTTTCTTCACTTTTTTTTGAATCCTTACCAAGTCCTCATCCTTTCCTTGAACCTCAATAATTTTTTCCATTAAAGAAGATTGTAAAACCAAGTCAGCCAAAACTTGCTCCATAGATTCTGTCAATTCCAATTCAAAATCCTCCATTTGTTTTTCCAACATTGGAGCTTTTCCATTTGCACTTTTGCGGCTTAAAGCATTAGCTACCTTGTTTGTTTTTCCCAGGTGATAGCTTAAGGTCAAATCATATTCCTTCAACAACTCTAACCACCTTCATTGTCTCATATTTAACTCCTTTTGGGTAAGGGTATTCAATAGATACTTAAGACTCTTATGATCCGTGAACACCTCCCATTGACCACCATACAAGTAATGTCTCCATATCTTTAAAGCAAAAACCACAGTAGCTAGCTCTAAATCATGAGTATTCTTCTCATAAGGCTTGATTTGTCGAGATACGTAAGCGATAACCTAGACCATTCTTGGATGCATCACTATAAATCACGTACCTTCCAATCCCAGATGGTAATGCCAAAACTAGGGCAATAGTCAAATTTTCCTTCAAGGTTTGAAAATTTTTCTCACATTTCGGTGACCATACAAGCATTATCTTCTTTTGGGTCAAATTACTTAATAGAATCAATTGTTGAGAATCCTTCAACAAACTTACGAGAGTAACCAGTTAGACCCAAAAAGCTCCTTACTTCTGTAACATTAGTGGGTCTTGGCCAATCGACAATGGCTTCAATCTTCTTAGGGTCTACTGAGACTCCTTCTGTTGAAATTACATGACCCAAAAATATCACCCTTGAAAGCCAAAAACTCGCATTTACTAAGGTTGGCATAAAGTCTTCCCTTTCTCAAAACACCAACAACTTCTCTCAAATGTTCTTCATGAGTTTTCTCATCCGGAGATTATATCAGACTGTCATTAATAAATACCACTACAAATTTGTCAAGTTGATGCCTAAAAACCCTATTCATCAAAACAATAAATGCAGCAGGGGCATTAGTTATTCAAAATACGATCACCAAAAATTCGTAGTGCTCATAACATATCCTAAAAGCACTCTTAGGTACATCGTCCTCCTTAATTTTTAATTGATGATAACCAGACCTCAAGTCAATCTTAGAGAACACTTTTTCATCCTTAAGTTGATTGAATAAGTCATCGATTCTAGGGAGGGGATATTTATTCTTAGATATCAATAAGAGAGAAGGTAAGTGGTTGGCAATTATGGTGTTGGTTGCCAACGGTTGGAATTGGAGTAAGAGGAGAAGAATCAGAAAGAAGAAGAGGAGGAATGGGGAAAGGTTTTGGAATTTTCAGTTTAGTCCCCTCCGTTTTCTAGTGTTCGGACAAAGGGGCAAAAATGTTTCATATGAGTCAAATCAAATCCTTTTTAACTTCTGAAAACATTATTTTGACCCAGACAATTTTTAAAAAGCATTAGTCGTCACGATGAGTTTTTTGAATTACAGAACGGTCCTTACAGTTTAGGAATATGTTAATAAGGACCACAAGAGTTCTGAAAATGACAAGATTGACCCTCAAAGTTTAATAGAGTTGATAAATGACCCCCAAAGGTTTTTATAAAGTAAATAAAGACCCCAAAGAAATTTTAGAATGACCAAAATACCCTCAAATGTTTTAGAACCCTAAAGTTATGAAAAGACCTTGAATGTTTTCTAAATTTGTAAAAAGCTTCGAACTGTTTTATTATACTCAAATAAAGTCCAAATGGGTTCTCTCAAATATAGAAAAACCATGTAAAGATATAA
The DNA here is from genome assembly GCA_025175665.1 of Cinchona pubescens. Taxonomy (NCBI): domain Eukaryota; kingdom Viridiplantae; phylum Streptophyta; class Magnoliopsida; order Gentianales; family Rubiaceae; genus Cinchona; species Cinchona pubescens. The sequence continues at coordinate 2,053,900 of JANKKI010000070.1, read as the reverse complement.
CAGTGAATTAACAAGTGTATTTTTAGTATAGAAAAACTATATAATACTAGTACCTGGAAAATATTTTTCTCAAATTCTAATAGGAAATTATAGACTAAATAAATGAGTGAGATTACTAAGGGATTATTTATAAGATATTTTAAATAAATAGCGGACATATTAAGTAATGAAATTATGGATCTTTTATAAAAATGCTGAAGACGATCAAGTACAAGAACGTGGTTGTTTAGCATATAGAGGTAGGTGGTTCTTACCCCTGTATTTCTAAATTGTTTTATGAACATGTTTATTTCTTAAAAGGATTTATGAACTTACATGTTTTCACAAAGTTGTATTTATGAAAATGTGTTTATTAATTGAATTATTTTTGTTGTGAAAATATAAATCATGTATGACTATGTGGATTGCATGGTTTGTAAATTATAGAAATGTGATAGCTATATGATTTTTCACATGTTTGTTATGTATGTGTTGTATGGATAATAATAAGAGATTGTGGGTCTAAACGAACATGAAATAGTAAGTAGGGATTATAGTTTTGAATACATGACATATTGATACAATACAATATATGAAAGTTACTGTACATGACAGTGCAGTACATAATAGTTTAGTACACGACAATTACAGTACATGACAGAGCAAGAGAAATTACAGAACTTCGTGATACACTTTTTAGTAGGGCTAATCAATTGGCTGAATATTCATTGCCGATGACAGCGTGTTTGTTTTGAACCACTATAAATTGATATATGATTTGTAAATGACTTTGTGATTTGTCCATGACTTCGTGATTTATGAAAAGTACATGATTTGTGATTTGATATAGTATGGTATAGACAAAATGTTACAATTTATAAGATATGATCTGAATTACTTGACTACACAAATTTAAATAGTACATGATTTAAAAACGTGGTTTAAACTAAAAAGCATATGCATGTGGTAATATGAAATGATTGTAAAATATATGTATGTATAACTGTATGATTCAACAGGGTGTAAGTGCTATCTATTGGTCGACTTGTCAGTCACCCCATCTTAAATACTTTTTACAGATTAATTTGATATTAGAGATTTTAGTTGTTAGATTTAATGCTGTGTAACGGATCTTATGGAGTAAGTGGAGTTCGCTTTGGATACTACAATGAAAGGAAATTGAAGACTATAGATTGAGTCAGTCTATACTTGGCAATTTGTATTTTTAGTTTCTTAGATTATTATGTATCGCACAATTTAAATTATTAAATAAAGAGAGTTTCTTCCATTATTGTAATATATATTTTTGTTTTGTTAATACATTGATAGATGTCTCTTATTCAAGAAGTACAATTTCACGAATATGAAGGATGGCATGTGCCTTACAAGTGCATTTAGGGGCCTGACATTTTTAATCGTATCAGAGTTCAGGTTATGATCTTTGTAGTACATCTTAAACTAGGTGTTTAGGTTGTTGGACTGTGGGACTTTGGCATAGTCAATATGAATAAAAAGTATCAAAGTGTAGATGATAAGTGATTTTGGTACAATGAAAGTGTGCCCTGTGGTCTTATATTGATTAATGAGAAATAAAGGCCAACCCCAAGATATTTTTAATGGTACTAGAATTTAGGTTCTTAGACAAGATATTTACTATGTTGGAATTTAGAGTTTTGATACAATGTAGAGGAATAAGAAGTATAATTTAGATATGAAGTTGATTTTGGCGCAAGGAAGTGTGGTAAACCCATATCCCTGAATTTTAATGAATTGGGAAATGGAAAAGAGAAATAAAGAATAAGTGAATCATTATTACAAAATGTAGTCAAAAGACTCATAAGTTAGGATCAATAAATTTAAAAACGGTGAAAGAGGAATTCCTGTAAGATTATATAAAAAATCACATTTTTTGAAAATAAATACTTGGTTCTTATTAATTTAGTGATAGGATTTAAATTTTTACTTGAACTTTATGGTGTCGAGTAAGATATTTTCTAGATTACTGGTGGAAAGATCACTTAATGATTATTTAAGTATTAATAAAATTTTATTTTAAAAAAATTAATTTTAATGTGTAAAGTATGTTTACTGATAATTATTGATTCATATATATTTGGAAAAAAATAAAATTATTTTCTCCTACTACCTCTAGTTGGCCAAATAGTACTCAAAATTATATTCTAAACTTGTAAACCCAATATAAATTTGCATATTCTTATAGATATTAAATACCCTTAGGGTATAGGATGTTTGGACTCACTCACAAATAACTTGTAATTTAATAGAAATGAAAGGTTTAAGAGGATTAAAGCAAATATAACACCGAATAGAACTTATTTTTCATTCTCGCTTAAAGAAGGAAATGTGTATCAAGAAAAGTTATAAGAGGATGCAACTAAAGAGACAACACTCTTTTAAGACTGATAGACATATTTTTACAAGAGTGAAATTTCTGATAAAGAAGTTTATGATTCACTATTGGATGAGTAATTAAAGATAATAGAGTTGTCATATTTGGTAGATTCCTTTCTTAAAGTGACGACTTGGCATAATGGTAAAATGACATTTGCTAATTTTAAGGGGTTAAGGAAGGATGGAAGGAAGTTGTAAAAAGGATAATATTTCATGTGACTTTGAGGATGTAGGACTTATGGATGATAAGGAATTAAAGAAGGCCAAAACTCGATTTGAGTGTATAGATTAAATTTTTCAATGAATCTATAAGCGTCATAATTTAAAGATTCACCTTGGAACTTGCATACCATCTTGTTGGTGGAATTTTTGTGTTACCTAAACGTCAATAATATTAATTCTTCTTGCTATTGAGCTTTATGGGAACCCAGCCTGTGGAATTTGCATCACTGGAAGGTGCTGAGCCTCTTAAGTTCAGGTCAAATACAATATTGGATTTGGGTTAGAGACTAGGTAGGTCTTAGGTCCGATGTATAAGCGAAGTACCTGGTGTGCCAATCAGATGACGATTTTATGGTCATTAGTTGTGACAGCACAATAGGGCTTTAATTTTCTTGGGTATAATTGTACATTATTGAATTTAGTTAGTTGGAAATCTATACTTCTAAATGTTTATATATGCCGGTTATATTAGACTTGTGGCCTGTGAAAAGGTACACTTGTTAGTACTTTGGTTTGGATAAATTGATGCAATAGATAAAATACAAGACTTATGATTTTAGCAACGATTTGGAATTTCAATATTTTGTGAGATTGTAAATATTCTGTAAGAGAAAAAAAAAATCTAGTAAGGAAACACCTGTGATTCTGCCTAAGGATAGATCATTGCAACACAATTAGGCTTTAATATTGAGTAATTAAGTGATATATTGGACTTTAATATCAGAACACTTGTTTGAATATTTGGAGTTTAAGCATTTAGATAACCCCGGGACGTGAGAAAGGCCCATTTGAAATCAAAGTCAAACGCCATTATAAATGAATGATAATTTGGTAGTTTTTTGAACATTTGGTGCAAAAAAAGTTCGAAAAGGACATCTTAGGACACTTTATTCATTTATGATATCTACTTCTACCCTTGGAATTTAATATTATGAGTGGTTTTATCATAACTAGCTATAGTAAAAGATGAAACGGGAATCCAGTGTCATAGATGTTAGCTCACGAGAGTTATGTAAATGGAATGAAGTACCCGATAGATAAAGTAACACCAGTCTAAGGACTAAGAGTTAGAAAGGGACCAAATAATCCGAAGCACTTGATATGAATGGATGAGCATGTTCCAAATGACCGACATTGGAAATATTGGTATTATAGATATATGGGCATTAACATTAGAAGTACGATATGAAAATCTGATTTAGGTTTGTAAGGGGGGGTAGAATGTGAAACTTCAAAACTTTAGGGTAATTTAATTAAACTAATAAATTTTCTAAAATAATTAGGAAACATTAGAAAAGAAAAAGAATATTTATGTTAAGTAAGCAAACTAAATTAGGAAATGAAGCAATCATAGGATATTTTGGAGAAGGCAATTAGATTTTCACACTATAAATACTTATTGTAGGTTAACTAATTGTTTTCCAACATTTCACAATATGGGAAAAGATTATATTTTTCTACACATTTGAGGTTTCCGTCTCATTTTGACAGCATAGGGCCGAATGGTAAGACAGGAGACTGCAAATCCTTTGTCCGTAGATCAAATCCGGGTATTGCTTGCAAAAGGCTTGAAATCTCTTCTTCTTAATATAACTCACCGAATTTTTCTCATCATAAGTAGAGGAAAAGGGCTGTTGATACTTCTTTGATTCGAAGCATTCGGGTAGGGGTTTTCGAAAAGATTGTAAATCCTTGCATCTAGGATTCAAGGAAATATTCTAAGGGTAGAAGGGTTATCAAGACTTCGCAATTCTCTTCTACTAATAATATATTTTCTCTCTCTAAAACTTGTGCTAAAACTCGGCCATGGCCGAGAAGGAAGCCCTTCAGCCTTTTGGCTGAAGGATACACGAGATCTTTTGCTGATGTTCTTGTTGGCAAACAAAATCCACAAAACCAATTTCAACAATCAGAGCTACTCTTGAAGAAATTGAAATCATACAAAGGGGAACCAGTCATCATTTTCTCTAAAGAAGAGGTCTAAAAATTAGCTGTACCATTTCCTGTAATTCACTATTGTGGGCAATTTTCCAAGAGGGAAACCTAACATGGAGATAGTTGGGAAGAGTTTCCACACAGTCGGTTTTAAGGGAAATTTGATGGTTGGATTTCTAGTTCATAAGCATGTTCTTATACGGTTTTCTTTGGAGGAGAACAATCTTCATTGTTGGCTGAAAAATACTTGGTTTATCAACGCTGCTTTATACTCTTAAATGGCATCCCCTTCACTTTGGACATTTAGCCTTCCATAGTGCCTATTTGGATTGCTTTAGAAGGATTATCGGCTATTTTTTTCAATAAACACTCGGTTTTTAGTTTTACACAAGCGGTTGGCACCTCCCTCAAGTTGGACATGGGCACTAAAAATTTTACTTGTCCAAATATAGCAAAGTTTTGTGTTGAAGCAAAGTTTTGTGTTGAAGTGGACCTTTTGGCAACTCTCCCTTCTAGAGTATGGCTAGGACTAGGAGATAACAGAAAATGGCAAAAAATCAACTATGAAAAGATTCTTATTGTCTCTTATACATGTGTACAAAATGCATTAAAATTGGTCACAGTGTAGCCAAATGTTTGGTTGGAGCTCCAAAGAAGCAAGAAGATCACTCGGCCTCTATTAAAGCTGAAAATCTAAAAGTGAAATCACAATGGAAACCAATCAATAAACATGAAGCCGGTCCCTCAGGAGTTGCAAAGGAGAAACCATCAAAAGTTTAATCGATTCCTGATCCGATACCACGGAATTCATTGCATTCAGAAGCTCAAGGACGTACCCAAGTGGTGGCTAAGTCGGTGGATGACACACTGGTAGTGGATCAAGAGGAAGAAACACCATCCCCAAGGGTGGTGGACATGGTAACAACTTCTCAACCAAATCTAAAGATTCAAACTTCAAATCCCTTAGAAAATGGATTGAGAAATCAAATCTGGAAGAGATAAAAATCCCTTCACAGTTGGTAGGAGAAGAGTTGAATGCCTCAAAGGAGGTAACAAACCAGCCCTTTCCCTCCTCAAATTCAAACTACACATGCTTCCAAGAGACGACCTTTCTCCCTCTCACGCAAGAATTTTGGAGAAGTTGCCATGCTATTTTTCAGACAATGATTCTCCCCATGCACAAGGACATGCACAAGATAAACCTCCAAATGAACACGAGCTAACAATTTCCATACCACAAACAGTAGGTAAGTCCTCGCATAAAAAGAAGAGCAGAGGCAAGAGAATTTACAATATGCTAAGACCAATTAGAACAAGGTTTTCTTCTAAAACTTCCTCCCAGTCTCCTATTTCTCCTGTTTAAAATGGATAGTATCCTTGTATGGAACTTAAGGGGGATTGCCAACAAACCCTCCATTCGTAGACTTAAGTTACTTGTCAACGAACACAAAATAAAAATCCTTACTTTAATGGAACCAATGGTGGACAAAGAAAGGATTCATTTTTTTTGGCCAAAAATTAGGGTTTCATTATTGCAAATCGAACCCTAATAGTAAAATTTGGCTATTCTAGAATAAAGATATTATTTTAGTAGATGTTTTTTTTTCTCTTATTTGGATCAATTGTTCCATGTATCCATAATGTCTAGCTTTTTGCACAAGGATGTGACAGCCTCTTTTGTATATGCTAAGTGTACAAAAATTGAAAGGAGGAGCTTTTGGGAAGATCTTCGTGCAGTTCAGCCTAATTCTCCATGGTTGGACAGTAGAGACTTTATTGAGTGCCTTCATGATTATGGCTTGATGGATTTGGCATTTCAAGGATGCAAATACACATGGCTTGGCAATAGATTTGGAAATGTTGTATGGAAACGGCTAGATAGATATGTTTGCAACAACGACTTTCTTGGTGCTTTCCAGCAAATTCATGTTGAAAATTCCTCAAGACATGCTCAGATCATTCTCCTCTTCTTCTCAAAATGTCTAATGTTATACATTCAGGGGTGAAGCAATTTAAGTTCTTATATATGTGGATTAAACATCAAAGTTTTTTGCAGATGGTCAAACATAATTCGAACTTGTAGTGTTTTGGTTCCCCTATTTTTATTTTTGATTCCAAAGGTAAAAAGATTGAAGGTCGAGCTTAGGAATTGGAGTCACACAGTTTTTGGAGACGTCTTCAACAAAATCAAGGAAGCTGAATTGAATGTTAAGAAGCATAAGGAGGCAGCCTTTTTACAACAGGAAAATCAATACAATCAAATAGCTTTGGCGCAAGCACAAGCTAATCACACCAAATGCCTTGCAGAGGAAGAAACATTTTGGAGATAGAAAGTTGGAGTGAAATGGCTAAAAGAAAGACCAAAACACAAAATTTTTTCACTTATGGCCAAGAGACAACAATTGAAAATATTGAGGATCAAGGTAAATGGGTCCTAGACTGAGGACGTGCAACTAATTGAGGTTGAAGGGATTAAATTTTTCCAGGAGCTTTTGTCTTCTGATGACTCCACAATTATTGATCATTCTTTGCTAGATAGCTTCACAGACATGATCACAGCTAAGGACAATCAGTTTTTACTTGCCGAGCTCGCAATGTAGGAATTGAAAGATGCCGTGTTCTTTGTGTGCTTAATCCAGATGGTGCCGTTGGAATTGATGGATACAATGGAGTGTTTTTTACCACTTGTTGGGGAATCATCCAACAAGATGTTTTTCAAGAAGTAAGGTACCTTTTAAAAGAAGGAAAGCTACCGAGAACTTTCACGAGTACCCTTATTGCGTTAATCCCAAAATTAGTCAATCCATTCTCTTTTAATGAATATAGACCCATTAGTCTATGTACCTTTTTCAATAAAGTTTGCTCAAAATTTTTTGGCTAATAGACTTTCTACTATTTTGCCAAAGATTATCTGTCTTGAACAGGTGGCTTATGTGCACAGGAGGGAAATCGCAGACAACATTCTACTAGTCCAGGAAATGATTGATGTTATTGATCGGCAAACTCGAGAAGGCAATACGCTAATCAAACTTGACCTAACCAAGGCATTTGATAGGCTTTCGGTGCATCAAAGGGATTCTTCAAATCTTCAAGAGGAGTTCGACAAAGAGACCTACTATTACCACTTCTATTTGTTGTGTAATTATACTAGAAACTTTCTTTCGAAGATTAAAGAACCAATTTCAATTGAGAAATTTTTTTGACTTTTCCCTGCCGAGATATTGTCCAACTATCTCTCATTTATCATTTGCAGATGATATTGTAATTTTCACAAAGGGAGAACTCAAATCTGTCAAAAATCTCGTGGCCTTCCTTCCTCAATTTGAAGCCTCATCGACACAGCTTTTTAGTAAATCTAAAAGCTCTTTTTACTTATCTAACAAAGCGTCATTATCTCGAATTAGAATGATCCAAAGTAAAACAAGTTTTGTGAAGAAATCTTTCCCTTTGCTCTACTTGGGATGTCCAATTCAGAAAGCAAAAAAGCAGAAAGTGATTTTCCATCCAGTGATTGAGAAGGTAGCTTCAAGAATTCATGGACGGCAAACTCGGTTCCTATCCCCTGCAGGCAGGCAAATTCTTATTAAACATGTTCTTAGCAGCATTCCCATATTCCAATTGGCAGTTATTTCCCCTCAAAAATCCGTCATAAAGGAGTTGGAGAGGCAATTTGCAAACTTTTTTTGGGGTGCCTCAGAAGCTAATCATAGGCATCACTGGGTTTCTTGGGCCATAATCAGTTAGCCAACAACATTGAATGGTCTAGGAATCTCATCCCTTGCAGAGGTAATGTATGATTTTTGATGCCTCTTTAACACATCTAGTTATAATTCAATGAACACCTAAATCCTACTACTAACTAGATGGCATCCCGCAAGTATACGGTTGTCAACTAGTAGCAAAGGGAAGTAGGGATCGTTCCCACAAGGATTGTCATTGCAATTACCAAGGTTTAAGGGTATTGTGTAGTTAAGCAAAATCAATTGGTAGATGATAGAACTATTCTAATGAAAACTATAATTTTAATTCTAACCTAATTTAATCAAATTAAGACTAAAATTTAAAACAAGTGAATCACTCAACTAAAAAGACTACAAAAGAGAAACTTTGAATATTAAAAGCATTCATTTTTAAACTACAAATTAGAAAGAGTCTAGATTAAACTAGAAATCCAAATATTTTTGGATTTTCGAATGATTTTAAAAAAGCCCACTAAGAATTAACTAGAAATTAAAGATAGAAATTGAAAATTCTTAAATAGAAAGCAAGAAATTGACAAGAACCCTAATTTTCCTAAAACTCTAATTTGAAAGTAAAGAAATTTTTACTAAATTGGACAAGAAAATAATAAAAAAATTATATCTACGCGAAGCTTACGAAGAACCCACTATGATTATCTAATAAAAATTTAAACTTGGCAAGAAATTTAAAGAAGATCTAAGATGAAAGTAAAGAGAAATTTCTATTAGAAAGAGTAACTTCTAGTTCAAGCTATCCTAATCTATTTTGAACTAACTAAAACTATTTTACTCTAAAACTATCTATCATCTTCTCTCTAAAACTCCCCACTTAGCTTAAATAGTGTAGCATTATACAAGGCAAAATTAGGGTTTTTCAAGCTAGAAGTTTACAAAATTGCCCTTATAACTAGCATTCAGCTTTATCTTTGAGTTGAGATCACGGTCTGGAACATTTGAGACCGCGATCTCAGTCGAGATCGCTGTCTGGAATAGTCGAGACCGCGATCTCGACTCTCCTTCCAGCAATCTTCATTTCATCCATTTTGCAATTTGGTCCCTTAAGCTTTGTTCCTTCCAGCTTCTAACCTTTAATTTTTAACCTGCATAATATTAACACCATTAAGCACGTAACTAAACTCAAAATTTAACACAAAATTATCATAATTAATTCAAGAACGAAAATACAAATACATATAAAAGAAATTAACTAAAATCTTCAATTACTTATCTAATTTTGAAATTTAAACTATCAAAATGCTATAATTTAGAGGAAAATAACTCTAGTTTACTAGAGTTATCAATTTAGAATCAAATTATGGTGGAAACTTCGAAAAAAAGATTCGCTTTGGAGTAACATCCTCCAAGGGAGATGCCATAGAGGCCATCATCATCCTTGTGTGGTCAATGAGTCATCGGGGAACTCTTATACATCGGAAAAGAAAGTTAAGGGCCCATTATGATGCTGAAAAGCATATCTTATTTTTGATAAGGAATGCACATTATTCCTTCTGGTTTGATCCTTGGATGGAACAAGGGCCTTTATTGCACAAGGTGGAGCAAGTCTATGATAAACATCTCACAGTGGCACAAATGTTGAATTCTAATGGTTGGGATCTTTCCTTTTTACATGGAAGATATTCCAATAAAGAACTAACATGCATTGGTGAAACACTAAAAAATGAAGTAATTTTCCTACTGGAGGAACCAGATAAAATTATATGGACCCTAACACCCAAGTGTACTTTCTCAGTTTTCTCTACTTTTGTACCAAAAGCAAAGGTTTTCTCAAGGCAAAATGATAAAGGATGAGAGACTCCAGCTGAAAATTTCAGTGTTCATGTGGAGGCTATTAAATAAGTGTCTTCCACTCTATGATAAACTCTCCAAGAATGGTTTCTCATTAGCTTCCAAATGCTATTTTTGTGAAAATGTGGAATGTCTTCCAATAATTTATTTGTAGAATGTGAAATAACCAAGCAAGTTTGGAAATTTTTCGACGCATGGCTGGAATTGACGTTTCCTCCATCAACCTTCATACTACAAAAATTAAACTCCTGGTGGTGGACTTTTCCCCCTTCGGCAATGGTGGGAGCTCTACACAAAATTCTCCTATGTATCATTTGTTGGTTTGTGTGGAAATACAGAAACAAGGCTATCTTCGAAAGAGTGGTAACCAATGCTCAACGTATCATTATGGATACAAGTTCTTATTTGAAAAGTATTTCTCCATTTGTCCCTTCACAAGCCAGGTGGCGGTTGATGATCTTCTACTCTCTAGAGGAATTTGCCATCAATTGATACAAACTAAACCATGAAAGGCAATTGTTGTTAAATATACAACTCCTTTTGGCACCTTCAAATTGAATGTTGTGGGGCTTCAAAAGGTAATCCGGGCTTGGTAGCTGAAGGTGGAATTCTTAGAGACTATAGCGGACAGCTTGTTACATAAGGCTTTTGCAACTTTTACTACTAGCAAACCAACTTACAAGTGGAGGTAATGGCTTTGGTGATAGACTCAAGATGTGTGGCCAAATGCAATTACAATAAAGTAGAGATTGATTCACTAACTTTAGTAAATAGTTTAAATGGCAAAGCAATACCACCATGGATAATTGACCGACAGCTACATTTTGTAAATGAGCTTATATTAGGCAGGAATTTTTCTTTTACCTATGCATTTAGGGAGACAAATCAAATAACTGATTGTTTAGTAAATAAGGGCATTAGAGTCTCTTTTTATATAGAATATAGCCAAGACACGATTACTCCTTTCATAAAGAATTGATGCTCTTGGATATTAGGGGCTGTCCCTATATCCACCTGGTTAGGTAGATTTTTTATTGATCAAACTTATTGTAAACCCTAAAGTTTGATCAATAAAAAATCCACCTGGTTGGTTGTTTGCTTTAAAAAAATCACCAATCTTTGCACTACTAATGTTGTTGCTATTGACCCCAGATCTTGAATTAGACTAGATAGCCTAATACTTGATAAGAAATCAAATTCAATTACAATTAATAATTGTGAAAAATAATTTCTATATGACAGACTCACCAGAATCTCTGGGTAATCGAATATCCAATCAATTTAAATTGGCCGAATAATTCATTTTTTTAAATTTAAATTAAAGTTAAATAAAGGGTAAAAAGATAAAGAATTTCTTTTCGACAATCAAGAATATGCTGTCTCCCTACTTTTCATAGAGATAATTGAAAATAGTTAGGCATTCGATCAAATAGACAATTAGATAGTGAATTAAAATGTATGTTTTTATTATAGAAAACCTATATAATACTATAGCAAATATTTTTCTCAAATACTAAGAGGGAAGTATAGGCTAAGTAAATGAATGGAATTACTATAGGCCTATTTTTAGGATATATTAAATAAATGATTGACATATTAAGTAATGAAATTATGGATCTTTTATAGGAATACCAAAGAAGAACAAGTACAATAAACGTGGTTTTTTAGCATATCGAGGTAGGTGGTTCTTTACCTTGTATTTCTAAATTGTTTTATGAACTTGTATATTTCCTAAAAGGATTTATGAACTTGTATGTTTTCACAAAGTTGTATTTATTAAAAGTGTTTGTGAAATGAATTATTTTTGCAATGAAAATTTGGATCATGTATCACTACGTGGATTGTATGATTTGTAAATTATAGAAATGTGATAGCTATATGATTTTTCACATGTTTGATATGTATGTATTGTATGGGTAATAACAAGACGCTGTGACTCTAAACAAACATGAAATAATCGATAGGGATTATAGTCCAAAGTACATGACGTGACAATACAATACATGAAAGTTAATTACATGACAGTTACACACATAACGTGACAGTTACAATATATGACATTTACAATACATGACAGGTCAAAAAGAACTAAGAAACTTCTTGACACCCTTTCTTATGGGGCTAATCACTAGGTTGAGTACTTGTGCCGATGATGACGAAGGTGTTTTGTTTTGAGCCACCATAAATTGACACATGATTTGTACATGACTTTGTGATTTGTTATTGACTTTTCTGTAAAGTACATACATGTGATTTGATACAGTACAATATAGATAAAAGGTTACAGTTTATAAGATATGATTTGAATTACTTGATTACATGAATTTTAAATAGTACACGACTTACAGAGGTGTGAAATGATTGTCAAAAATATGTCTATATAACTGCATGATGCACGGTGTAAGTGCTATCTATTGGATGACTATCCATCTTAGATACTTTTTGTAGATTGATTAGAGATTTTAATTGTTGGATTTAATATTGTATAACGGATTTGATCGAGTGAGTGGAGTTTGCTTTGGATACTATAGTGAAGGAAATTGAAGACTATAGATTGAGTCAGTTTACACTTGGCAAGTTGTATTTTCGGATTCTTAGATTATTAAGTACTGCACAAAATTTTAGTTATTATTTAAAGATAGTTGCTTTTGCTATTGTAATACATTCGTATTTTTGTTTTATCAATATATGAGATAGATGTCTTGTATTCATGAGAGTATGATTTTACGAATATGGTAGATGATACGTGCACGGCTTTACGAATATTGTAGATGATACGTGCATGGGTCATAGGCGTGACAGATTTCTACTTGTAAACTGAAGGTTGTTGTGTCATCAGTATTCTCTTCTTTAGCAACACATGCATGTGCCTCTTAAAGTATTACAGAAAAGTGTCAACGTTCATTGTTTATTTTCCTAAAAATTTATTTAGATATTTTATCGTATGATAGTGATAGCCAACCAAAATAATTGTCACACCCCAAAAACGGGACCGTAACATGCCGCGCTAATGGCACACCGGTCCAAAGCGCAAGGCACAAACGAACAGAGCAACAAACTTAACCGCAATGTAATAGAACCATCAAATCATTTCTTAACTATAAAACCGAATAAGTTCATTTTTACACAAAAATACGAATTACAAAATTCCTTCTTAGTACAAAAGATGCTCTGTTACAACAAAAACAAAGTTCATCAATACAAAACCTATCTAATACACTACCCCTCTCCAAACAAAAGAGAAGCTTGGAAGATTATCCGCAGAGTCCTACCAATAATATGGAATCTGGAGAAAATCTAAAAGCTGCTAACACGGTGGAGAGTCAAAAACGAGCATCGAATCTGAAAAATTATAAGTCACGTGGGGTGAGCATAACTAGCTCAGTGGATATCATAAAAGCTCTTCAAATGGGGCCAAGTGATTTCGTGTAAACAAGATGAAAACATAAAGAATAATAATTCATTTGCGAAAACCATAGTCATGAAGCAGTTTCTAAAATGTCTCATGCCATTTAAACGTCAGGCATGTCCAAAACATAGCCAAAATGTCCATTCATTTCAGAACATAGCTAAAATGTCTCATGCCATTTAAACGTCAATAAACCATAATCATAAGTAGTTGTCTAAAATGAGACATGAATTTAAACTCAGGTCCAAAACATAGTCAAAAAGATCCAATCATTTCAAACACATAGTATGCTAAAGCATAGCGTAGCCAAAAAGATCCAATCATTTCAAAACATAGTATGCTAAAGCATAGCGTAGCCAAAAAGATCCAATCATTTCAAAACATAGTATGCTAAAGCATAGCGTACAAATCCAAGTACAGTTTCAATCCGGAATTTAATAAAATAGCATGAGTATCTTTTAGGCTCGAAGGTATGACCTACAGTACTAGTCAGATCTAGTAATCTACCACACCTACTAGTCTGACCGGGAGGTCAAGTTATCCCATCACAAGACCCCGCAGTCAATTAGTTCAAAACATTCACAGCAGTCACCATGGCGTCCCAATGACTATCGAACCATTCTCCTAGATCAAACATTTCCAAACACATCCAAAATTATATACCTAGGTCACCTATGAGCCAAAACAGTTATAAAATGCTTTCATATCAAAAGAGTTTGCAAACATATCAATTGATTAACATAAAATAGCTTGGTCCCGATTTCATATGTAATAGTTCCAGATCTAAACTTGGTAAAAGTGCAGTTCCAAACATCATACACATTCTAAAATCCATCCAAACATATTTCGAAAGTCGTTAAACAAAATACAAGTGGAAGAGGGTCTATGTTACCCACCTATCAAAGCAAAACTGTACAAATGATCACTGAACGCGATCGCGGCGGTAGGTGGCGTGGTACCTAAAACAGATATAAGAGGACTCTTAGAAGAGATGTAGAAGTTAAAGAATGACTAGGGACGCGAAAACGACGCGAAACGATAGAAAACGACACCAAAAGTTCTTTGGTCAAAAATGACCTTTTCACAATTTCTGACCAACTTCGACAAGCTAAAACCCCAGTCAAAACACTTAGTTAACCCCTCAAATTCGTATTACAGCTAGATTAGGAGATAATAAGCTCAGTTTTCTTTGAAACCGAAAAACTTCGCCCCTTCCTATCTATAAGTAGGCTATCCTCCCTGCCAACAAAATCCAATTCCAAGGTATTCAAGGGACCTTGGTTACAACCCAACTCAAAACAACATATTCAACCAACCAACAAAATCCAATTCCAAGGTATTCAAGGGACCTTGGTTACAACCCAACTCAAAACAACATATTCAACCAACCAACAAAATTCATAAACGGAAAGATTCACCGGAGCAATAGCCGGGACTATATCAATAGCATTCCACAACAATCCATACCCCATAACCACTACAATTAACTCTATTACAACATTAGAGCAACAACCTATGGGTGGAATTCCTCTTTACTACCAAACTGAAATTTTTACCGATTAGCCACACGCATGATTCAAACATGCTTCCTATCCAACCCACTACCAAGGAAACACTTAAAATCATCAAAAGATCAATAAAGATCCTTCAAACATAACCAATTATCCAAATTATCCTAGTTGCGCCAAACTTCCGCTTACTTACAAAATGAAGGAAAATCAATTCCACTTGGTTTCAAGTCTCAATTCCTATCCAAACTAACCTTAAAACACTCTTAAAACATCATTATGTTATCTGTGCATAGACATAAGCATTCATAGCATAACACTCTAGGTCACATATGGAAGACAAAACCCTAACTCATAATCTTAAAATTTGTAATCGAACCATGAAAAGTTGTTAAAAATCAACCCCAATCACTTCCCAACCTCCAAAACACTAAAAATAACCCATAACATACATAAATCATAACTTATAAGGCTGCAAAGAGGATTTTCTCAGCCCTAAAGAATCCTACAAAACTTGAAATTAAAGCTTGGATCATAAAGCCCATAAGCCATAAATGCTAAAATACATAAAATCTTACCTTCCAAGTGATTCCTACTTGAAATCCAAGAAAATTTTTGGAGAAAAAGGAGGAAGAGAGTTCAGCTGCTGCTAGGAAGAAATGAGGAAGAAACAACAAGAAGAAGACTTAGGTCCTCTTGCTTCCAAAGTTGACTCAAATAGTACCCAAGTTGACCAAATAGTCTCCAAGTTGACTATTTAACCCAAAAACTAATTTTTTGCTACTAAATTAAGATAAACATTATAAATCAGCCATCAAACAACACTCACACACCACAATGCACTAATTACACTTAGTCCAACTTTTGACCCTATTTACCCGATTGAACCGAATATTGTGAAACCGAAAAATTTGCCGAATTGAAAAACGAATAAGTTGAAGTACTTTATGACTAAAAATAATATGAAAAACATTTTAAACCAGTTAAAATCAAAGAACAAGGCTATTAAAATACTGGGTTTCACAATAATAGTTCATGGTATTTATAGACTAGTAGAGAGAGATATGTGAGATTTTTAGAGATCTTGTTTAAAACACGGGATAAAATAGTCTTAACTGATTTTATTTGATAAATGGATGAGTCAATCTCAACAATTCATTCAATCTGGTACCTGGGATAAGTCATTGACTTTTATGCAGATTTGATCTATTAGGTTCTATTAGACTTATATTCTTATACTGAAACCATCAGTATTTATCATACCACAGATCTCATCAATATTTATAAAACTACGGATTTATCAGTATCTCATACTAAAGATAAATAATAATATCCACAAATATATAGCTATTTATTTTGGAACAAAAATTAAGAAAAAGTCCCTTTACTTAATAACAAATTACACCTTCAACTATATTGAATTCTAGATGGGCTATTATGAAAATATGATTTCTCATATATAATGATTTTCATGTATTAATTGTGATCTAAAAGCATTTATAAAATATTTATAGAAATATAAAAATTATTTAAAATAGTATCGGCTAGCTTCTTTGAATCCAATTCTGAAGAAAATCAACTGAATGTTCTTTCTCGTTATTCGAATATGGTGGATTAATTATTTCTCGTACATTTCTGTGATTTAATTAATACCTACAATCACCAATGCTTGTATATAGCCTTTAATTAAAAATTAATATTTGGCAAATCAAAATATGTACATAACATTTAAATATATATATAAACCTCCCAGGTCTAAAGATAAAAAGATATTGTAGTAGAATATAATCTAAAGGTAACATTTATAATTATATTTTGACGTAAATGGATCTTGCATCACACTCATTTATTTGTTGATTTTCTAGTACTATTGTGATTTCATGATTAAGTATTAGTTGTGTTATTCTTCAGTAAATTGCAGTTTTAAGTTATTTATATGTGGATTTAACATATATTAGTACTTATGTGTGCTTAATATATTTTGTAGGTAGAAATTACACAAGTTGGGGCACAAGTTAAGAAACAAAGGAATCAAGGGACTACAGTACAAATTGAAAAATTGAAGAAGTCCAGACCACGGTGTCAGACCGCATTATCATTACTGAAAATGCCAATTTCAATTTCATGGTCTGAGAAGCTAACCTACATGGATTAATCAAGTCTCGAACCGTGGTACCGTTTTTTACAATAGAAGATTTCCACATCGCGGTTCGGGAAGGCGTATCCAGTGTAGGATGAAGTGTTTTGGTCTACTTGGGGTTGCAACTTGTTTTGGAGTATTCAGTTCTTAGACTCAGACTAGTGCAACTAGTGAAGGAGGTTAGCACTTCTCAATTGTAGTTTTAACTAGTTCGCCAAGGGTTTTTAGTTTTCCTTTCTGGTAGGTGTAATCTTGTCACTAATACTTCCATTTCCTACTTTTTCAAGCTTTCGTCCATCATTTCTTAGCTTAAACTAGTAGTCCATCTTCATTTCACTAGACCAGTGATATTTTGAAACAACTTGGAAGATTTGTAAGCAACATTTTTCTACTTTTATTGCACTTATGTTTAGTTACTTTAGTTAGTTTGCTTGTGTTTTGCTCTTTTATTGCTTTCCCTAGTATTTACTCTATTTGTCACTTCATTTCTAGCTAAAAAAATTTATCGTTCCTTTGAAATTCTTATTTAATGATGTTTTATGCAATTTATGCCCATTTTATCCTCTTTCCTTTCAAGGAAAATATGAGCGAAATCAATAATGGGTTGAATAGGGGTGAAGAAAATATCCAATGGATAACACTTGAATTAAGGAATTGAATGGGGTTTTGAAAACATGGGCAACCACTAGTTGCCTAATTTTATGCCCCAATCGAAAACTAGGTAATCTGTTCATTATATTTAGTTTGCTTGGTGAATGAGTGGATATAGGTTATTGAAACTCCTCCTTAGACCTAAATTAGTGTTGAGTAAGGTGAATTAGTGGAATGGTTGGTTCATTGGACTTTATTGAACTAGCTAATTCTAGTGAGAGTTTAGAAGGAATCATAGCCTGAATTGGGTGAGTGGAAAGACTTGATTAGTTGAGGAATTGGTGATCAAGTCTTTCAAAAAAAGAAAAAAGAAAAAAGAAGAGTGAATTAGACAACTAAACCCTCAATTGTGGCATTACCCCATCAAGGACGTAATTCATGTGAAGCTTGTGAATTAGCCATCCTAACATTCAACAGTCTCATCTCTTATTGATTTCACACAAAGTTTACTTGTTTTCTTAGCAATTTCCCTTCTTGTTATCTTGGTTAATTACTTTTACTTGTTTACTAGTTAATTATTAAAAATCTTAAAAATCACATGTTCAGTTGCCTAGAGAATAGTACTTGGTCCTAAGTATTTGATAATTACCTAATTATTTCCTTGTGTATACTTGTAGTGCGTGCAGTGCTTGGTGATTAAATATTTAAAGAAGTAAATTTGATACGCAAACAACAAATCATATCATTTTAGTTCTTAATTAATGAAAATAACTAGATTAAACATGATTACAAGAAAATTTTAATGGAAAAATGCAAATTTTAACTAGAACAAGGTACAATAAAAAGCCCAACAAAATTAAACTAATAATGCAATAAGGTTAAAATTTAAATCCATAAAATTAAAGTCATTAAAGACAAATAAGGAAAGAATAAAAGGGGCTCTAATAAAGCTTCTCTCTAAAACTATACTATCTAATTACTACTACTCTCTCTCTCTACCTATCTAGCTTATTGCTTAATGTCCAAGACTTAGTACAAAAGAGTAGCTAGCATTTTTTTTTTTTTTTTCAAAATTTTCTCTTATAGGTTGCGAGCTTTTCTTGAGCTTTAAATTTTGTGCGCAGCAACTCGTGTCTTCGTCCTTTATTTTTTTTTGTTTTTGCCAAAAATAAAACTTTATTGATAAGCTGATGAATCAAGATTTAGTACATATAGGCAGAAAAGAAAAAGATGAACCATCTAAAGCTATTAATCCTCTAACATTTGAGGTGGTAAGAACAAAAGTAATAAAATGTTTACTAGTACTAGCCATTTTAGCTAAAAAAGTATTAGCCACGGAGTTTAGTTACCAAAATTGGTGGTGAATAGTGATGGGACACTGGCCATTTAGTGTCTTATACTATCATGTCTTCAAATAAGCCACGTAGAATGTAAAGCAAACCACGGTGAGGCTGAAATGAACTATAAAATGTATGTCACTGCAGATCGTGTCATTTAAACTTTGAGCTACTTGCACTAGCCTTGAATTTGATTGTTACCTGCAAAAAGAAAGTAAATTTCATAAGTACTAAAAACACTTAAAAAGAATCAAATATAAAATAAAAGCTAATAAAACATAGAAACAAACTCATAAGACATCAAATGTAACCAAAATCCCTAAAAGCTGGAAAAAAAAAAAAAAACTTACATTGTAGAGTTATCACATTTCAAATCTAGTATTTTATTAGTCCCGACCAAAATAAGATAACAAAAAATTTGACATAAACCAAAAGCACACGAATGCTTCAAACTAAAAACACCACCAAATGGGAAGAAATTATGATGTATTAGAAAATTAGTCAAATTGGTACACCTTACATGTGTACAAATAATCTAAGAAGAAGATAAATTTTCTTTTTTAAAAAAAATTACCTTTTAGTGATTAAGAAGAAGTTTTGGAAAATTACATATAGGGGCATTAATGATAAAGAAAAAGTCTTACACCAAAACTATTTCCTCTAGCATTATTAAAAGTAGTAATTATTACAACTTCTCAAGAGTGAAAATGGAATTTAGACATAAGAGCTCGATAATTTTGTCCTTCAAACTAACCATGAATATCAAAAAGTTTTTATTACAAAAGTAACTTTAAGTCAATTGAATTAAAAGCAAACCAGGGCCTGATGATCAAAAGTGGATATTTTATTTTAAACATCTCAAGTTCTTCAAAATTGGTTAAAATTCTATATTGGTCATTTCCAATTAATATTCCAAAGTAGAAAAGGATCATTAAGACTTAATTAACTACTAAAAATGCAAATGACCAAAAACTTACTCAAATTTAAAGTGATTTAATTCAAAACAAATCTAGATAGTACTTAAAAGGTTCATTCATACCCTTACTAGTATCTATGTCCTAATTTGGTATTCATACCCTTACCGGTTCTTCTGATTTCTGGCTTAGTGAGTCTTCTGGGAATCTAAGGGTGAGTTTAGATGGAAGAAAATGAAAAGAAAAGAAGAGAAAGGGAAAGAAAGTTTGGATATTTTTTTTGTTTGATGGTATTTTAGTGGATGGAAAAGAAGGGAAAAGGGAGAGATATGAATGGATAAAAGTTTAAAAAAAAACTTTCCTTCCATAAGTGGGAGGAAATGGAAGGAAAAAATATATTTCTTTACAATTAATTATAAAATGTCATATTTATCTTCTAAATATAATATAAAAATATCAAAAGAAGAAATATTTTAGTAAAATACTAACATTAATAAAATTTTCTTCCCAAAACTCCCAAAAACTTAAAAGAAATTCCTTTTCCTTTCCTTCTCTTCACTCTTTATTAAAATTTTTTCTTCTTTTCTCTTCCTTCCTAAACTCCCGAAGGGCATTTCAATGTTATTATCTCTTTATCTAAATATGGAGGAAGATCAGATCCAAATCATGAAGTTATGATGGAATTCAATGAGTCTATCCAGTAGTGTTCTCTTGCACCTATCCTTTTCACACATTCTTAATTCACTTGGACTGGGAAAAAGAATGAATTTATAGTCTAGAAGAGGCTTGACGAGCTACTAGTGTTTTCCTCATTATTATCCCTTTTTCCTTAAATTGTTGTTATCCATTTGAACAAGACATGTTCAAATTACTCACCTTTATTGTTTGGTCTTGATAATTCCTATGCTTTATTGGTCCTAAGATGTTCAGATTCCAAAATATGTGGACCACTCATATAGATTACAAGAATGTGGTAATGAACAACTAGAATGCATATTGCCTTGGTTTTCCTTTGCAGGCTTTTGCTTTCGAATTGAAAAGATTATATATGATTTTAGGATTTGGAATAAAGCAGCCTTTGGGGATTTTTTAGAGGTTAAGAGAACTAGAAATGCTATTTTGCAAAAAGAATTTCAGTTGATGAGCAAGGAACTTTTGAATCTCAAGTGGAGCTCTCTCTTACCAAAGCTACCTTGTTGAAATGTCTAGTTGAGGAAGAAATTTTCTATAAGTAAATGGTACGTGTTAAGTGGTTAAAGAAGTTTGAGAGAAACACAAATTTTTTTCATTCAGATCTTCAAGCAAAGAGGAATAGGCTACTCATCAAAAGAGTTAAAAGAAGTAGAGGTGTTTGGCTAAAGGATCAACAATTGATAGAGCAAGAGATGGTGGGAATTTATGAAGACGAGTCCTTGCTGTGGAGGAAGATGATCTTGCATTTGATCCTTTGGATCATATTCCAGCTCTAGTTACTTATGAGGATAATCTTTTCCTTTTAGCAGATCCTACCTTAGATGAACTAAAGTCTGTGGTTCTCTTTGCTTTCTGATAGTACTGCCGGAGTTGATGGTTTTAGTGGCCATTTCTTCAAAACTTCTTGGGACATAATTGTTGTAGACTTGTTAGCAGCTGTGACGGATTTTCTTTCAAGTTCATCTTTGCCTAAAGCTGTTACTAGCACTGTTATTACTTAAATTCAAAAAATTGAAAACCCTACAACATTTGGAGATTTCAGCCTATAAGCACATGTATTTTTACTAATAAAATTTTCACAAAGCTTTGGCAATAAGATTGAGTTCAATTTAGACAAAGGTTATATCTCCTTAACAAAGTGCTTTTGTGGCTGAAAGGAATATTACAAATAACATCCTGCTTGGCACAAGAAATGGTGGATGCTATTAACAAGAAGAATATGTGACAAGGTAATCCTATTATCAAGGTTGACATGACCAAAGTTTTTGATATAATCTCTTGGTATTTTCTCTATAAAGTTTTGGTAAAGTTTGGCTTCTCTGATAATTAGATTTCTTTGACTTCAAACTATTTAAACAATTTCTAGTTTTTTGTGTTGTTGAATGGCTTTCCAACTGGCTTTTTCAAATTAAAGGAGCCTATTCTCATTTATTTATTTAGTTTATTATTTCTTGTTTTCAATATTATTCTATTATTTTATTGTTTAGGTAGAGTTTAGTCTATGCCGTTCTAGTAACTGTCAATTGTGTTAAGCATAGTACTCATGAAAATGATCTCTACTTTCACTGTATTACTTACTCGGTCCGTATACTTGCAGACGTGAATTCATGCATTTACACCACCTATACCTTGTGTCTATATTAAACCTCAGACAAGTTTTTGGTGGTGTTATCAGGGACTGTCTTAACATTGCTATATTTTGTCAATACTAGATTAAACATACCAACTTAACTGGAAACTAGTTTAAATATTTTCTTCATTTTATTTTATTTTAATTTCTTTTGCTATTTTTTTGTAGGTTTTTCATCAAGTGTATGTCCAAGAGATCGAAAGGAACATGACTTCCTTTAGACCTAGAAATTTAACGTACTAATAGTGGTTTGAGAAAAGAGGTAAGGAGAGGTTTTCTACCGATCATAGACATGGCTGACAGTGATAATCCTGTTAATCTAGTCGTACTGGTACCATCTAATCTAGCTGAACATAGGTCTCTCAGGGACTTTTTTGTACCTACAATAGATGTTCTTTAGTTGATTATCTTGAAACTATCAATTTAGCCGAACAATTTTGAATTGAAGTTGCAAATCATTCAAATGGTGCAATCTTTAGCTACATTTTTTGGAATGCCAAATAATGACTCGAACGTTCAGATCTTCAACTTTCTGGGGATTTGTGACGTGTCTATGCACAGTGGAGTTTAGGATGACGCAATAAGTCTAAGGCTTTTCCTATTCTCACCACGAGATAAAGAGACAAGTGCCAAGGCCTGGCTAATTTCTCAACCACTAGGTTCCATCACAACCTAGAATGATCTTGTATAGAAGTTCCCAATAAAGTTCTTTCCATCGTCAAAAACTACAAATTTGAGGAACAACATTGTCTCTTTTAAGGAACGTGATAATGAACCATTTTTTGAAGCTTGGGAAAGATTCAAGGTCCTACTGAGGTTGTGTCCACATCATGGTATTCTAAATTGGCTACAAATTCAGACATTAAGTAATTGGTTCCAAGGGACAATTAGAACTTTAATTGATGCACCTACTAAAGAAGCCATCAGAGCAGACAATTTTAGAGTCCTTGCATATCTTACAAAGTATGCCAGGAGAGACAATCTACGGAGCAGTGCCATAATAATATAGAAGCAGTGAAATATGTTGGCAACTATAACAGGAACCAAGGAAATCCCTACTCTAAAACTTATAATCTAGGTTAGAGAAACCAACCAATTTTTTTATGGAGTTGTTCAATCAGTAGTGTGGAAGAACCATCATCATCTATGAGATCACAAGTTCCAACCAGTTTTCAAAATTAAAACAGATCGCCACAACGAGGATTGGAAAAGAAGGAAAGTATGGAGGGTTTGCTCAAGCAATATATGGCAAGAATGACAGAACACTTCAAAGCATGAATGTCATATTTCAAAGCCGGACAACATCCATTCAAAAATTGGAGAGTCAAATGGGCAATTTGCCAATTTTATTAACTATGGACCCCATGGTTCTTCCTCGAGTGACACCAAGGTAAACCAAGAAGAGAAGGTAAGAAACAATCCAAAGTGGTAACACTCTGAAGTCGTAGACAACTAGGATTTGAGGACAACAGTGTTAAGGAGCATGAGTCCAAGCTAAATACTAGGGAAGATGATGTTAGTTCAGAATCCGTTGCACAACAAGGTAACAAAACGTGCCATATCCTCAAAGGTTGAAAAAACTGATTCTTGACGGGCAGTTCAAAAAGTTCTTAGAAGTTTTCAAGAAACATTACATAAATATCATCCAATTTTCTAAAGCATTGTAACAAATTCCTAATTATGTGAAGTGATTGAAGAAAATTTTATCTTGGAACAATTGCCCTAACGAAGGAATGCATTGCAATTTTATAGTAGAAGCTACCACCTAAGCTAAAGGATCTTGGATGCTTTACTATACCATGCACAATCAAAATATAGTTCTTACGTAAGGCTTTATGTGATCTTGATGCTAGTGTTAATCTAATGCCTTTTCCTATTTTTAGGAAATTAAATGTGGGGAAATGAAGCCGGCATTAGTGACCCAACAGTTTGCGGATCACTCATTGGCACATCCAAGCCATTGGCATATCCAAGTAATACAATGATAAATAGAGATCGTTCCCATGAGGACTTAATTGACAGATGAATTCTCTAAGCACTAGAGGGACACATGCAAGATTATATTCAAACACAAAATAATGTAAATGGCTATAAAAAAAAAAAACTAACTAATGAAATCAACTAATCAAAAAACGGTGAAATTCGGATAATTAAAAGTCTAGGTTTATTCTTCTTTTACCAATCCAATTGAATTCTTCAATTTATTGTTCTCTCAATTCCTCCTATTGTTTACTAATCTAGAGTTTTATATGGGTTATATTGGATATTTTGGTCCACGTATTTATTGGCATATAATTCTTGTGGTCTTGGTTGTTGGAATAGGTTTATGAGGTGATCATTTCAATCTAATTTTAATATTACCATTTCTACATTAGTATCTTTTTGGTTTTTGTGTTCTATTTTATTTTGTTTTGTTCGGGACTAGAAAAATAATAGATTGGGGGAGTTGATAGCTGTATAATTATAGCTATTTTCTAGTCCTTTTGTGCTTATTTGTGTAGGTTTAGCCTTATTACTGTGTTAAATGCGTTATGTTAGTGAATTTGTTCATTTTTAGATTTTATGAGTTTATGGTCTATTTGAAAATTTTAATGTGGAAAAGGTGGCTATTTATTGTATTTGGTATCAATTGCAGATCATGTGAGGGGTAAATAGTCATGTTACAGTTAAAGGGTTGCTGAGCATCGACCATGAGCAAAACTGGAAAGGTCCGTTGTTGTTGGAGAACACACAAAGAAGGAAAGTTCGTGCTGTAAGAGAACAAGACAGAATAGCATTCACTTTTAACAGAGTACACATGCTATTCAACTCACTGTTAGTGATCAAGACAGAAGCTGTTCGTTGTTAGTGAATGAAGCAGTACAAGTCACGTGTTGTTAGCATATGAGGCATTCTAGGCGTGTTTGCTTAGGCACCAGAGTTCAACATTTTATCATCTTAGGACTGTGCTATTGCAGCATACTACGCTTTAGACTTTGAACCTGGGTTCCCTACAATCCCTACGGCTTTAGTATTGGACTTTTTACATTTCCTTTGAATTCAAAAGCATTATTTACAAGATTTTGCCATTCTTAGATTAATTTTCCATTTTCAGATTACAATCAATGTACTTTCTCACAAGGATTGAATCTCGTCAGCGGAGGATTAATATTTCCAGGATTTCTGTTGGATTATTTCTTTCCTTTTGTCAATTGATTTAAGTTTCTTCTTGTTCATTTAATTTTCTTGCAATTAATCTTAGTGATGCCTTTTTTAACACACCTAGTTATAATTTAATGAAACACCTAAATCCTACTACTAACTAGATGGTATCCCGCAAGTATACGGTTGTCAACTAGTAGTAAAAGGGAAGTAGGGATCGTTCCCACAAGGATTGTCATTGCAATTACCAAGGTTTAAGGGTGCTTGTGTAGTTAAGCAAAATCAATTGATAGATAATAGAACTATTCTAATGAAAACTATAATTTTAATTCTAACCTAATTTAATCAAATTAAGACTAAAATTTAAAACAAGTAAATCACTCAACTAAAAAGACTACAAAAGTGAAACTTTGAATATAAAGCATTCATTTCTAAACTATAAATTAGAAAGAGTTAAACTAGAAATTTAAATATTTCTTGGATTTTCGATTGAAATTAAGAAAGCCCACTAAGATTCTAACAGATCGTGACTAGAAATTGGAAATTCTTAAATAGAAAGCAAGAAATTAACAAGAACCCTAATTTTCCTAAAAACCCTAATTTGAAAGTAAAGAAATTCTTACTAAATTGGACAAGAAAGCAAATAAAAATGATATCTACATGAAGCTTGCGATTAAACCACTGCAATCTAATCAAAATTTGAACTGGACAGGAAATTTAAAGAAGATCTAAGATGAAAGTTAAGAGAAATTTCTACTAGAAAAAGTAAACTTGTAGTTCAAACTATCCTAATCTATCTAGAACTAACTAAAACTATCTACTACTCTCTATAACTAATTCTACTTAGCTTAAATAGTGCAGCATTACACAAGGCAAAATTAGGGGTTTTTTGGCAGAAAGTTTACAAAATTGCCTTACAACTTCACAATCAGCGAGTTGAGATCGCGGTCTGGAACATTTGAGACCGCATTCTCAACTATAAAAAAACAAACCAATTCCCGAGTCGAGATCGCGGTCTGGAATAGTCGAGACCGCGATCTCAACTCTCCTTCCAGCAATCTTCATTTCATCCATTTTGCAATCTGGTCCCTTAAGCTTTGTTTCTTCCAGCTTCTAACCTTTAATTTTTAACCTGCATAATATTAACACCATTAAGCGCTTAATTAAACTAAAAATTTAACACAAACTTATCATAATTAATTCAAGAATGAAAATACAAATACATATGAAAGAAATTAACTAAAATTTTCAATTACTAATCTAATTTCGGAATTTAAATTATCAATATGCTATAATTTAGAGGAAAATAACTCTAGTTTACTAGAGTTATCACTTAGTAAAGCCCAGATCCATAGTAATCATGATTCTTGCAATCTTTTCAATTCTTATATTCTTTGCTCAATAATTATGCATCAAATCAACTAGGGTTGCGGTGATGTAGATTTCTACAAATTAACTTAGAACATTACTAATTGGGAAGATTACATCCTTGGATAGTAATTAACACAAATTCATAATTTAGGAACGTAGCTAATTAATCTTGTATTGGATAGATTGGCTGAGGCAAAATGAAAATTGAACTACCACCATAAAACCAGTGTTAATTGTTAGGTTAAATTAAATCAAGATCATGACTGAAGGATTATTTAATTTCTTCGGGAAAGAATTCGATGTAGGAAGAGAACTTGTTAATTGAATTTAGGTCAAAGAGAAATCTACCCCTAAATCAATTAGACTAATAGGATCCCATAACACGAAGAATCATGATTGGGTAGAATTTGCTAATTAAATCTCCATTTGATAATAGGACTTACGGTTGAAGCTTCTAATTAATCTTGGACATTTGCTACCCTAAAACCTAACCTATTTTTGCATAACTTGAAAACACTTCTTTAATTTAGTATTAATTATTGTAATTTTTTAATTTCTATTTTAATTTATTTCAAGATCCAAAATCACAATTTGAGATCATCTAAATAGAAATCGTCGAAAACTCTTGGTACTTGCCTATGAATCTCTATGAGAATGATCCTTATTCGCGCCACTACATTGATACCATATACTTGCAGAAGTTAGTAGCAAATTATGAATAAGACAATTTAACTTTTTTTCTACATCAATAGAGTGGACAGCCAAAGTATAAAAAAAAAGGTAAAGATTTAGACCCCATACCCATAACATTCTCCACTAACCTTTTTATCCCTTTGGACTTTTTTATCCATTGGCTAGAACCTTGCTAGTAAATCTCTAAAATATCCATAATTGCCTTTAGACTCCTTTTCTCGCCCCTGGAGAATAGTATAATGTCATCAGCAAATATTAATTGTGTTACTGGATCTCACAACCTAGGTATAGAGTAAGGCGGTATGCAGCCCTGAGCTAATAGTGTATTCAGACCCCTACTCAATGATTTTGAGCAATCATAAACAAATAAGGAGAAAGGTGGTCTCACTACTTAATGCAACAAGTCTCTTGAATATATCCATAAGATTTGCTATTGACAAGAATGGAGAACTAGCTTTGCCTCAGATTGTTGAAAATAAGGTTTGTAATACAATAAGCGTGAAACAATGCCAAAAGCAACGAATATAGTTTCTAGAAAGACCCAAAAAACTTTATAAAAGCCTTCATCATGTAAAGGTTTGACACAACATTGTGACCCCAAACTTTCTTGTATAAAGAATGTAAAACCTCGTGAGCTAAGAGAACAATGCCCGATATCCCCTACCATCCCCAAAAGTAAACTACTCCAGTGATACCGAACAATTTAGAATTGCGCTTAAGGATTGGAGAATACTTAAGTAAGACATTTGCTAGTGAAATTGCACAGTAAGATAGGACAAAATTCTAAGAAAGGCTTAGGTTAGCAACTTTCAGAATAAGCTCTGTTAGAGTGTTGGATATGCCCCTTGGAATTGAAATGCCATAAATCAATTCTTGGACAAGCAATAATAAGGATCAGTTTGGTTCTAGGAAAGAGGTGAGAAAATGAAATACTTTCCACAAGAATTAATTTTTCGTGTTTGGTTACAATGGAAAGAATAAAACAAAAGGAATCTCTAGATATGGTGTTATGAATTATATAAAGATGGATGTCCATTCATCTTCCTAAACACATCTATTAATATGAATTCATTCCCTCGAATTATGTGAATGTTTATTGATGCACATGATTCATGTATCATATTAAGTATTTAATCATGAATCTCCTATATTGTAACTATAAATAGGAAATTTTGGTACCTCATTTGTAAGTCCTTTATATGTCTAATGGCCGTTGATAATATAGAGCATTAGAAAATTTTTTACTATTCTCTGTCTACTTTTTCCTTGTCTACACTTATTATATTTCTTACTTTAGTTAATTTTGTAGTCAAGTTTAATGATCTTGACTTAGTCTTATAACACGTTATCAACACGAGACTCTGACTAACTGAGATTGAATTTTAATCAATGCAACAAAGGTACGTAGAACTTTCAAAATGATGAAGATATGTTGAACTTTAATTATCATAGCCAAGGTATGATTTAAAAATTTTGGGTATTCTCTATTACTATCTTTTATTTTTAAAATATTTTCAATTGTACCAACACAGTATTATTAGAATTTATTTTGATTAGTTTGAATCATGTCAAATTATACCAAAATTAAAATTATGACCCTTGGCATAATGGGTAAGAACTATCTATTTTGGATTTTGGATGTTGAAATCCATTCAAATTTCATGTGTCCTGAAGACACAATCAGAAAAAATAAAATACTATATCCAAGCAAGGCTAAACAAAAGCTACAATTTTTGTCATTATATCCGTGAAGGATTAAAAATTTTCCTATTTAAAAGATCTATGGAAAAATTATACAGATCATTGATAAGTACATATTAGGGAAAATATTCTCTATTTTTCTTTTCTCTAATATGCTCCTGAAGAACTAATGCCAGCAAAGAGTTTTAAGAAATATTTCAACTTTCATATCTTCTTATAACTAAATGAAATAATTAGTTATTACTTAATTATGCTCAATTCCCCAAAATGAATGTGACAAAAGTTTAAGTAGTACTTAAGGATGTGGTGAAACATGGTCAAAACCAACATATTCATGATAGTTATCAGTAAGCACTACTCTGATTATAGTATTATATCTCACCACCAGAAGTGGCAAGATAGTGAAAGGGTAAAAGAAAAAGATAACTGTATAGACTGAGAATGGTATGAAAAATAAATGTTATCGTTATAGTGTGAAAGACCATTGGTCACGTACCTGTCGTACGTTAAATAGTTTTCTTGAATTTTATCAAGCATCATTGAAAGCCAAAAAAAAAAAAAAAAAGCTATAAATGTAAATATTGTCTAAAATGATTTTGACCATGGTGATAGTACTATTGGTTTCTTTCCTGAAGGAAGTATTGTCCGAAGAACCGTTTGGTTGATGGTGAAAAGATCTAAGAAAGAAAATGTCATACTATTTTATTTAGCATGTTTTTATTATAGTTTTAAAATTATATATGTCTTGTTCTTTTACATTAATTTGTTATGTTATACTGCTTTGTTATTATATTTATTTTGTTTAATGAGAAATGTATGGATCATGCATACATTTAAATGTATTTGACATATGCAGATATATGCCTCTGACAGTGCAATAATATATACATACGATACGCAAAAGTAAGAAATATTTTTTCAACTTGAAGTTGGGAGAAATAAATGTTAACACCATAAATGGTAGTGAAAAAATTAATTGAAAGGTTCAGTAGAGCAAATATATGTCTCCTTGAAGAAAGAAAATTAGCTATAAATAATGCACTGTTTTCTACTAAGTCTCGAAATAATTTATTAAGGTTCAAAGATATTCGCCGAAAAATATATTATTTTGAGACGACTATAAATAAGAAAATTATTGAGTATCGATATAACATTAGGAAAGAAATATGTTAAGGAAAAGTTGCATGTCTTTCCTTTTCTTTGTACTAAGCATATATTAGTACTATTGAAACACCTGCTACAGTAAACTTGACGTTTACTAATTCAAATGCTTTTATTATTTGGTAATGACCAGTTAGACCATCTCAAGTTAATTATGATGCGTAACAATTATTAAGAATTCACATAGACATCCATTTGAGAACCAGAAGATTCTTCAATTCAATGAATTCTCTTGTGCTGCATGTTTTCAAGGAAAATTAATTATTAAAATGATCACTAGTTAAAATAAGGATTGAATCCCTTATATTTATAGAATGAAATAAGGGTGAGATATATGGGCCCACTCTCCTTTCATGTAATCTGCTAAATTGTCACATGTGGACTTGTTATCGACTCACAATCTGGAGTTTATGAGATTGCTAGTTCAAATAATTTGATTGATTATGAGCATCATTTCTAGATTATGCAATGAAGAAAATTTGTCTTGATAATATTGCTGAATTCAGGTATATGATGATATCTATTGAACATCTTGAAACACATGTTCAAACACAAAATGGTCTAAAAGAATTGTTAATCAAATATTTCCAATAAATAGTTAGACCATTACTTATGAGAACAAAATTGTCTATTTATGTATAAAGACATGTTATGAAACAACACTTATACGCATTAGGCCAACAAAATATTTTAAATTCTCCCTATTGCAATTAGCTTTTGGTCAGGAGTCTAACTTTCCCATATGAGAATTTTTTATTGTGCGGTATATGTTCTAATTGTTGCACCACAACGCACAAAGATGGGTTATAAAAGAAAGTTGGGAATATTTGTTATATATGAGTCTCCCTATATGATTAAAATATATATTGAAATATTAAAAGAGGACTTTACTATAGCACGATTTGCCAATTGTCGTGAAAATATTTTTCTAACATCAGGGGGAGAAGATAAGCAGTAGGATAGAAAAATTGAATAAAATGAATTATTACATTTTGATCATCGTAAACTAGAAATTCAAAAGATAATTCAA
The DNA here is from genome assembly GCA_025175665.1 of Cinchona pubescens. Taxonomy (NCBI): domain Eukaryota; kingdom Viridiplantae; phylum Streptophyta; class Magnoliopsida; order Gentianales; family Rubiaceae; genus Cinchona; species Cinchona pubescens. Next base: position 2,022,487 of record JANKKI010000070.1, on the reverse strand, counting down.
TTGCAAAATATTGGAATCAACTGCCAAATTCATTAACTGACCTAAATTGAGTGAAATCTCATATACCAACTGAAATGCTCCACTTGTTGTCCTAGCAGGATATCCCATGACTACAAATGATAGTTAGTCATACATAAAGTGTGGTTGATGGTTCTACAATCAAATGATAATAATCACCATTAGAGGAAAGAAGCAAATATTAGAGATGGTCATGGAATAGAGGCAGGTGTTCTTGAAGAGGTCCTAGACATAATTAATCATAAAAATCCTAAAAGTGGATTAGTTACGTGAATCTAATAAAAATAAAGAGCTCTCAATAAGTTATGTCACTAATGAAAAAGATGGAACTGAAAAGATATTATTGTCTACAATATATTATTATTTATCAGTTGATGTTTTGAATAGAAACCGAAGATCTTGAATATAAATCTGTTGAAGAATATCGACATAGAAATGATTGAAAGATGCAATGTAAGAAAATTCACGTGAAGACTTTGGACCTGTAGTCTAAATTCTTAAAGGTGTAGAGCCAGTTGGATACAAATATATATTTGTGTGAAAACGAAATAAGAAAAATAAAACTGTGCCATATAAAGCACACCTCGTTGATCAAAATTTTCACAAAGATCTGACATTGATTATGAAGATATTTATTCTCTTGTTTGGTGAATGTAATCACCTTTAGATATCTAATTTGTGTGATAGTTCATGAAAAATTGAAATGCGTCTAATGGATATTGACCATATTTTGTATGCCTCATTTGATATCGATATCTATATGAAATCTCTGAAGGATTTAACATGCCTGAAGCATGTAAAGTTTTCTGAGAATATTGTTCAATGAGATTACGAAAATTCTTGTATGGATTAGATTAAAACAATCTAGAAGAATATGATATAATTGCCTCAATGAATTTTTTTTGTTTAATAAGAGTTATAAAAGTGATTTAATTTGCCTATGCAGTTTTACAAAATGAACAAGATTAGAGATTGTGATAACTACTACATATGTTGATGGTATAAATATTATTTGAACTCTTGAAGAGTTTCATTAGAACTCCTGAAGAGGTTCAAAAGATAATGAATTTATGTAAAAGATATTGGCAAAGGTCTATAATTCGAGAACTTATTGAACGAAATTCAGTGAACTTATACCAAAAAGGCATTAGGAGAAAAAACGGATTTACATGGATAAAATACGTCCATTGAGTACCTCAGTAGTTTTAAGATCGCTTAATGTCAATACTAATAATTTTTTGTCCTCGTGACAATGGTGAAGAACTTATTGGTTCTGAAATGTCATATCTCTGTGGTAGCATGTATTATAAATTCGTTAGCAAGATCTAAAGATATTGGAATGACAATTAATCATATACTACAATATCTCCGAGACATTAATGATATGAGTCTATTTTATTCAGATGAATCCAAATCAAAGTTAGTTGGCAATGCAGATGTTGGATATTTATCTGATCCAACATAAAACTCTTTCTCGAATGAGGTATTTATATATGGAGAAATTGATATATCATGGCATTCAAAATTTAGTCACTACTTTTTCTAGTCATTGCTGAAATAATCGCAATACATGAAGCATGTAGTGAATATGTTTGGTTAAGGTCATTGACCCAACATATCCAGAAGATATGTGGTTTAATATTAGAAGTGCAACTTCTAATAGATATTATATGAAGACAATACTGAATATATTGCTCAGCTAAAGGGAGGTTATATTAAAAGAGATAGCATAAAACATATTTCTCCAAAGTTTTTCTTCCTTCATAATCTTCAGAAGAATGATGAAATTGATATCCCACAAATTTGCTCATGTTGTGATTTAGCAGATTTATTCAAAGGTGCTACCAACAATAACATTTGAGAAGTTAGTTTGTAAAATTGAGATGCATCGTCTCAAGGATATCATGTGATATTTTCATGAGGGGGAGTAAAAGTACACGATGTACTATTTTTTTCTTGGCCATGGTTTTGTCCCAATGGGTTTTCCTAGAAAGATTTTTAATGAGGCAGGATGCAAAAGTGTACTATAAATATTGATTATGCACTGTGCTTTTTTTTCCCTCTACCATAGTTTTTTTCCTACTGGGTTTTTCCTGATAAAGGTTTTTAACGAGACAATAATTCATCATGTATTATTTAATGCATGGACATCAAATGGGGAGTGTTAAGAAAAAACAACTCTATAAAGATGGATGTCCATTTGTCTTCCCAAGCATATTGATTAATGTGAGATTCATCCTCTTGAATTATATGAAGGCTTTTGATCTCTGTAATTCATGTATAATATTAAGTGTTTAATTGTGAATTCCCAATCTTGTAACTATAAATAGGGGACGTTGGTACCTCATTTGTAAGTATAATAAAAGCTAATAATATAGATCATTAGAAAATCTCCTACTATTCTCTGTCTACTTTTTCCTTGTTTATACTTATTATATTTCTTACTTTAGTTAATTTCATAGTCAAGTTTAATAATTTTGGCTTAGTTTTGAGGAAAAAACCTATTCATTTTTCTGTAAATCCATTTCCTCAAATTTTAGTGAGAAAAGTACAGAAAGTAGAGGTAATTGGGTCAACACGCGGACTCTCCAACTAGGTTAAAATAGCAAAACGTGTCACTATAAATAGAGTCTAAAATCCTCTTCTCTGAGCTCTATCAACGAATTCTGCTTCTGCACCTCAATAGATTCCTTATTTTTCTCTCTCTTTTCTTCTTCCTCATCTATTCCTTACCTCAAGTCTCCAATCATGGTGAATGATCATCAGACCTCCAATTAGAAAAAAAAAAAAACAAAATTTTTAAATAAATCATCTACGTTGAGTTCAATTTCTGAAGGGTCACATGAGATTTTTCTGGGGAAAGAAGTACTTTGGATGAGGAAAGAGTCTCCAGTATGGATCCAATTGAGATTCCATTAGTGGAAATTTCAAACATAAAGCCATTAATGAATGTACTAAGGAAGCCAAATAGGTAACTTTCTTGTCTTATCGTCTATTTCTGTAGCTTTTTTCTTGATGGTTTTATTTCGCTTTTTTGAGCCATCTAAAATTTTGAGAATTTCTTTATCTTTCAAGGAAACTTCTGTGTGTAACTCTTCATCTTTTATTGTTATTTTCTTTTCAATTGTGCATGATTTGACTAGATTTTATAGAGAACTAAATTGGATTTAAAAAATTGTAATCTGGGTTCTTTAAAATTCAGCATTGTAATAATTGTACAAAAAGTTTTATGTCTGCCAAATGTTTGTTAAAAAGTCCAAATGAAAATTAGAATTGAAAATACTGACAACCATGGAATGACTATTGAGATTTTAGAACATTTTTTCTATTGCTAGTTTAACTGTGCTGTAGTGGCTTGCCTAATGAAATTTTCTTGTGCTTGGCTAGTTTTTGCTGTTGATAACATTTTTTATTGCTTGTGTTGGGAAGTTTCCCAAGTGTATCATTTTTTAAATTTTTTTTTGCTTTCTAATTAAAATTTTGCTACAACAACATTATTGTTCAACTTTGTTCTACTTTCTCTTAAGTTTGGTGTCTGGATTGCTACATCAAGCCATGTCATCCTAGTTGAAGTTGTATTCTTAGTTGGGGAAAATTTTAAATTAGGTACATACCAAACTCCATCCTTCATGGATCAAAAATATTTTTTTCATGTTATTTTGTTTAACCCATCCAATGAATGTAGAATCTAATACATGTTGAGCTTGTAAGGCACTTCTTGCCTCGATAGTTCAAATTGCGTTCTAAATGCTATTGACCTGTGAGTGCTAATTCTATTATTCTCAAAAGTAATTCTCTTTGTTTATATTGTATGACTCAAGAATTTTTGAAAAGATTTATTCATAATCTATTTATGAAGTGTAAAAATTTTAGTATCATTATCTTGTGCATTCAATATTTTTTTCGAGGATGCGATGCTTTCCTACATTTGTAATCATCTAAGACATTTTGAGGATAATGTCTTAAATGCATGTTCTTTCTTCATACAATCAATAGAGTAAGTTCATTCATAACTGATAGCGTATTTTTTTCTTTATAGTCATATATTAATACTTTTGGAAGGATAAAATATTGCATGGGCCAACTATAGGAAATAAGTATTGACAGTTCGTATGTGCACTATGAAAAACTGACTTGTATTAGTTATAAATCAATCCCATGTTGGGAAGAGGAGGAAGACAATAGTATATGATGCTGAAAACCCAGTACTAGTAATTCTATGAAATTTTTGAGAAAAATAGTTTAGTGTTTCGACTAACAAGATCATTAAAGCTCCCTCCATTTTCTAATAAAAATGGTAATGATTTTCGCTGCTTTATGCCTATTCACTCAGCTTCTAATGGAGACTATAACCTGTCAATGCTGATCTGTTGATTGTTGAATAAGCCGAAGGAATACATATATACATATGGTTACTAGTTAGTCGATTTCTGAAATTTTCAGTATTGTTGGTGACAATTCTTAAGCATAATTTGCTTATTATAAAGGCATAGAGGATTTAAAATATTGTAAAAAGGGTATTTTAGATGGCCTAAAACTAAATATTTGATTTTTCTCTTTTAACTGAAAGTTTTCGGGCTTGCCAAGGGTAATATGTCATTGCCTCTACAATATGACACTCCAGAAGTTTTTCCTTACGAAATCGGTCAAGTATTGATGTATTCCGTGTTAACTATCTTTAGAAGTCTCTTAGTAATTTTTCAAATTTGGTTATTTCCTCCCCTTTTGATTTTTCTCTTGCATTTGTTGGTTACAAGTCTTAAATCCATATTTCTATGTATAGATGATTAACAGTTTCCTTCTTATTGATTGAGCAATTACTGATTGCCATCAAAAAGTGAACTCATATGCTCAAGAGACTAAATAAGAAAATATTGTAATTTTCTGCGATTGATATGTATTCATTTTTTTTTACTACACCTAATTTCATTGCAATTTCTAATACAATGATGGATTGTCGATTGATTAATTGATGCATTTATTAGCTTAGTCATGATGAGTCAAAACATTGAGCTAGTATTAATAAAATGAATGCTTGGAATTTTAATCTTTGCACTATGATTTTCTCTAACACTTGTAATGTAAAAATACTTTTTAGACAATACGGTGTTGTGCTTGCCTTTGATGATAGATGCTCTTTGTCTAGAGAATAGTGTCACCAATCATTTGGGGAGTTATAATGTGGAGTATGATCTGTAGAATAATAGATTTGGATTCAAGCAACAATCTGACTGTTTGCAAGTGATAGAAGAGTTTCAGTAATGGAGAATAATTACAATTATAAATAACACTTCATTAGCAAGAAGATATGATTTTTCTTGTTTAAGAATAAGTTTACAAGTTAAATTGTACAAGAAAATAACTAATTATATTCTTTGATAGTAGCAGAAAGGAAACTACATGTACCATTTTGCTTGTGGCATATTAACAAAATCACATGTGCAACATAGGATAGTAATTGACATCTGTTTTAACTTGTGATGTACAGAGATACTAGAAGAAGTTCCTTGTTTTGGCACCATATTTGTTTGTTTTAAATCATTGTATAAGATTTTGAGTTATATGTTTTCTTGTTGAACTAATATACTTCCAAGTGTTTTAGTTTGAATTTGCACTCCTAAGTAGAGAAAAATTGTGGATAGTGTACGACAATTCCAACGAATGATTTTATCATGGGATTGTGCATTTTTGATGGGTTAATGGACATTTATTTACAAGAGGGTCTAAGATTAAGAGATACTGATGGGTTAATTAGGTAACCTTATTTGAGAGATGGTGATCAAATTAAAATATTATGGACATTAAAATTTATTTAATTATGTCTACTAACTTGTTGATTTAAAAAAGAGTAAATTAAAAGATTTTGGACACCATTTCCATCAACTATGTCTACCAATTTATGAAAAAAAGATTTTCCTTTTCCATTTCCTCTTCAAAATCTACAAACCAAACTAAAAAGTACCTTTCTTAGGAATTATTTTCCTTTCCTCAGTACTTTCTTCAATAACCAAAGAAGATGGGGAATTTAACATTTTCAAAGAATTTATTTTCCTTTTCCTCATTTACTTTTCCTTGATGAATTCCTAGAACCAATCAAACTTTACATTTTCTCCTCCTTTTGTCTATATTTTCTCTCTCTAAAAACTTTACCCTTTTGGTAGATATTAGGCCATGGCTGAAAAGAAGGCCCTTTAGTCTTTGGCTGAAAGGCAAACACATTCGTTTGTGAATGTGCTTCTTGGCTCAAACAAAAAACGGAATCTCATGTGCAATGACCAGATCAACCCTTGGAGAAGCTTCAATCTTACAAGCGGGAACTGACCATTTTCTTTTCAAAGGAAGAAGTTCAAAAACTTGCAGCCCAATTTCATTATACGCTTGTGGGGAATTTTTCTAGAGGCAAGCCAAACATGGAAACATTGAGGAAAAGTTTTCACACTATTGGTTTTAAGGGCAGCTTCACGGTTGGTTATCTTAATCATAGGCAACATGTGCTTATTTGTTTATCATTGGAGGAGGACTATCTTCATTGTTGGCTTATGAATACATGGTTCATTAATGGTTTTTACATGCGTGTTCTAAAGTGAAACCCCCTTTTCACTCTGGACGTAGAACATTCGATTGTACCTGTTTGGATTACATTAGAAAGACTTCCAGTGGTATTTTTCAACAAGCATTGGTGTTTAGCTTGGCTCAACCAGTTGTAATCCTCTCAAATTGGATTTGGCCATAGAGAATTTCACTCGTCCAAATAAGCTAAGGTTTGCGTGGAAGTGGACCTTTCGGCCACTATTCTTTCTAGAGTTTGGCTAGGGGTAGGGAATGATGCTTTATGGCAAAAAATAACCTGTGTAGATGCCCCACTACTACACAAAATTTACATAATTGTCCTTAATGCATCTATTACATGCCATGTTGCGAGTTGTTCCTTGTATCATCAACAGTCCTCTCAACGGAGTCGACATCATAGATCAAATCCCATCGATCAGGTAGTTTTCTCGAGATCCGGTACATATTTAACGCTGTACACTTTGATTTTTGTGCACATTAACTACTGCATCTTTTCATTTCTTCATTTATTTCAATTTTAGGACCCATTCAGACTGAGTGACCCATACCCGTTTGAAGTCTTTTCATCTTCTTTACCAATAAATACGTTGGACCATTTTGCAAAATACTTTTGGCCAGTCTGCAATTTTCCCTTGTGGTTGCAAGGAAAATTTTTTCCCTGCTCTTCAAGTTTTTTTTTTTTTAGGCGTTTCTTTAAGGTAAATTACGCTCTTATTACATTGTAGTACCACCAGGCTATTTTCTTTACCAGTCTTAAACACCTTTTCCCTTTTTACTTTGAATATGTCTTCGCCTAGCAAAGATTCCTTTAATGCAAATGCTCCAGCCACCAGGGCTGATGACCTTGATCTTAGTGGACTTATAATGGTAGAAGGGGCTACTTGCAAGAACGTTGTGAAGAAGGTCCATAAGACCAAGCAGTCCTCTTCACTAAACAGGCCACACTAGTTGTTGAAGGTCAGGGCTTTGAGAAGATCAGGGTCATCGGTACCGATCAACCAATCGCCGTCGGGATTCTCCCAAGTCCCTAGACTGGAGAAGATCAGTTAGTCTTGTGTAAGAGGAAAGCTTTGCCTCTTCTAGGTCAGTCAAAGAGGCAGGCCTAGCTAGCTCAAGTAGTTCTTCCATCTTTAAGAAGCACTACCTCTATTCTAAATGTCGAGCAGCCCTTTGCCGAAAAGAGTGGGTCAGATGCTGATGGGATTAAGATAGAGCCTCCTACAAACGGTTTCGCAGACAAGGAAAAAACTTCATCAAGCCCAACCACAAAGGAAAAGTTCATCCTGAACTGGTCACTATCCAAGTATGACTTTTCGTGCTACACGAAGAATGCCCTAGAATTTATGGGCTTTGCCTATTTCCTGAAGGACGTGGCTTATATTGAGTAGAGCTTGAGCAAAAGGTTGCACACTCAGGAAACCCGAGAATTATTACCGGTGGCCTTTGTCTTCAGGAGCTCTTCGAGAGGGTAAGGATCGAAAAAAGATACTAGAGGTGAAAAATGAGGTAGAGGTAACAAAAACCAAATATGTTCAGCAAATGATCACCTTTCAGGAGGCAGAGAAGTAAGCTTGGGCTTGACATGGCCGAACTAGAGGGCAAGCTAAAAGAGGAAACCCAAAGGTGCTCGGAATTGCAAGCCCTACATACTACTAAGTCAAAAAAACCTATGGAAAGGGGTCGAGCGGGCTATAGACAACCTTGTGTCAATACAATATTATTCAAGAGTTAATTTGCACTCAAATTGCTTTTGTACTTCCTTGTATTCAATGTGTAAGTTGTTTTTCTTAATTATAGGTAGGTTGGCTTTTATAGATGCAATAAAATAGCTCCCAACCACTTTCCTACGGCTAAATAATAAATGCTGAGAAACTAGCCATTATAGGTTTCGGACGTCCGAGATCTTTTTTAAGCGTCTAAACAAGCATCCGATCAATAATATCATTGTGTTGAAAACTTCGTTCGGACGGCCGAGGTTGCGTTCATTCCTACATCCGAAGTTAGTAGGTTGATGAGTTATATCCTCGGGCAGAGTAGTGTGTCCGAAAAGTTTCATACTGTCCAAGTGTTGCTCTTCCTTCAGACAGTCAGGCACGTCCGATAGAATTTTCCTTGGATGATAATGAGCGTCCATTATCAATACCTTAAATCCTTGCTCTCTGCCTTATCTTTCGGACGGTGTGTTGCATTCTAGAAAATTTTGTTCGGATGAAGTTTGTGTCCAAGAAAGACTTTGTCTCGTTCGGACGATATGCAGCGTCCAAAAGCTCTGTTGTGACATAAAAATAGAATTCCTGCACAACTCATGTTCAAACTATTAGATTGTATTTGTTATCATCAAAACTAGGATTGTAAATCAACAAAAACAACCAAGCAAGGACTTCAACATTCTTGGGAAGCCTCCTTGGCTTTATTAGGGGAGTATTTCTTTTAATTTTGCTTTTATTTATGTGCTTTATTTTAAGAACCCAGTGAGGCAATAAAGACTTGAAATCTCGTGACTAGTTATTTTTATGTATTTTATGTTGTGAACTATTTTCATTATGCTGGGAGAATGTGTTTTTAGATTATGATAAATGATGATGAATTATATGCATATTTGATGAATTGTGCTTGTCATGGAATTTTCAAATTGAATTTTGACTTGAGTTTGTTCTTTGAATATAGAATTACTAGTTTTTCATAAATTCTCTTTGTCCAGTGTTTGAGAAATTTAATGAGACTTATATGGATCCTCAGCTTGATTTGACTTTTCCATTTTCTTGGTTATTTAATTCCTTTTTGAAAATTAATATTGCAATAAAAACTAAGTTGGGGATATGAATTGGGCATTTGTGAACTTTGTTTTGTGATAAACCTTATTACCCTTGGTTAGTGGTCTTTCATTTTTAATTGTTGAATTCCATGAAATCCTAATGATTCCCAATTATACTTATCATGTTAATTGGAAAAAGGAAATTAATTTCTAGATTTTCTGTTATGGTTGTGCCATGTATTCTTATGAGTTAAGTCAATTTTCTCTTATATTAGGTAAGATTTTTATTAAATTTTGTGAGTAATTTCCATGATTGAAAGTGAAACCCAAACTTTAAATTGATGTTAGATTATTTGATTGCTTTACATTTATCTTTTATGCATATTATTTTTTATCTCATGATGTTTTGATTATCCAAGTATGTTAGAACAGGTTCACTAGTGTTATGTTCATGTAATGTTTTATGTTTTACTATTAGTACTTATTACATGTTTAATTTAATATTATTTATGCTTAATTTTAGTGAGTTTATGTGTTATTGATTAAGTATATTTTGTTTTTGCAAGTTGGAAGTACAAGTGCAATTGTCAAAAAAATAAAAAAAAATAAAAAATAATAATAATAAAAAACAGTGACTAAGCTTGCAGCAGCGAGCTTATATTGGCTGTGGCAAGTAAGTTTGCTGTTTAAACTAAAAAAAAAAAAGTTTTCCCCTTTCATCTCTTCATTCTTTCGTTCTTTCCTCTTCTCCTTCTATTCTTCTTCATCTTCTTTTCTTTTTTTCTTCTCCACTCCCTTACCCCACCTCCTATACTCCTTATTTATTTATTTATTTATTTTCACAACACCATCACCACCACAATTTTTTCTTATCTTTCCCCACAAAACTCCATGCTTTGTATGGATTTTTGTTCGTCAATACTAGGGCTTCAATTCAAAATCGAGGAAAGATTTTCTTACTTCACGAATGAGATTTTTCACCACCACCATCTTCTTCCTATATTGCTCTTCTTCTCACACCTCATTGGCACTTTGGTCCCTTAATGTTGAATTTGGCCCTAGAACTGAGGAGCTGGAGGAGGATATGCTGATACTGGGAATGCTGATGGAGTTGGTCCTTTTGGACATTCTCAGTGGGAGTTTTCTATATCTTTGTTCATTTCTTGTTTTTTGTGTTTCGTTCTTTTCCTTTCGTTCATTTTATGTGAAGTGATATGTGTGTTAGTTTTTATTTCTTCTCCTAGTTTTGTAAAAACAATGGGGACAATATTTCACTCAAGTTGGGAGGAGAGGTTTATGGTATAGGTGTATGTTTTCGTCATCTAGGTTGTTTTAGTTGTTTTGTGCTGTGTTTATTTTTTTAAAGTTTGTCTTAGGAGAATTTCTATATTTAATTGCCTCTTTCCTGTATCAATAGTTTTTGAAAAAGTTTTGAATTGTTGAATCCACATATGTATAGGAATTTTTGTTCTTTAACCCCATTGATTCATAGAATGTGATATCATCACCACATTTATATGACAATGTGTATGTGAGGCAATTTCATTACATTTTTATGAGTGATAGCCCTGACCACTTATAGCGAATTGGATTTAACTTGTGACATATTAGTTAGGGTCATTTCATATGTGCAAAGTATGAATGAAATTTGGACCAAAGAGATGATTTAAGTAATTTCTTTAGACCGTTTGAGCCTAAAGAGTCTATCCTTTTTTTTTATTATCCCTAGTGTCTCTTCTTGAGCCTGTAAGCTTATTTTTTGTTAGTAACTACATTATTTAGCCATTTTATCCTTGTGTTTATTTTTCCATCTTTCTACCCATCACCTTTGTTAGCGTTGATGATATTGATACTATTAAGTTGCTTTTGAGGGAAGGTTGAAATATGTTGTTTATTGGGACTAAAAAATCAAGAGGATATTTTGATTAGTTGAAACCCTTGTTTATTATGAAGTTAGTGTAGATGATTAGTTGGTATTATTATTATTGTTGTTATTATTAAAAAAAAAAAAAGTGGAAAAAATTTAAGAAAAAAAAAAGAGCAATAAAAAGTTTGAAAAAAGAAAAAAAAAAGTGTATTTAATTCAAGTATTGTTTTGTTGTGAATAAAGAAGGCATATTGTAACTTTCAATATTGTTGGTTAAATGGTGTTGTGGTTCAAACATGTAATTGGGAATTTTCATTCAATATTGTCAATTTGATGTAACAAAGGTGATTTGAACTACTTTACTTAAACTTATCCTACCTTTTGTCCCTTAACCTACATTTCAAGTCGATAAAGTCTTATTTGATATTTGATATGAATTAATTCATATTATTAATTATGGGATGAAAATATTCTTTTGAATGTTTGACTAGGTTACTAATTGTTAAACTGTGATTAATATAAGTCTTGTCAAGTTGGGCAAAGGAGTGATTCTATTTTCCATTCATTTTCTTTGTGAGTGGAGTGTTCATATTGTCATGATGAATGCTGGATTACAGATCGATTTTTCTTATGTGTGTGTCAGATTCAATTAAATTTTTGATTAAAAAAGTTTAGTATTGATACATGGGAATGTTAGTTTTGTGTGGATTTTCTTTTTGTTAGTGGTCGTGTTATTGTATTAGTCCTTTTCTTTTTTGTTTCCCCTAGATGTGCAAAATGTTAGGTTGAGGGGAGTTGATAACTCTAGAAATTTGGAGATAATTTATTTACTCTGAACCCTAATTTGATGTTTTTTAACTCTAATTTTAGGTATTTTGTGTGTGATTTAGAAGTATTAGGTTAAAATTAAGTTTTGTGTGTTTTAATGAGTTTTGATAATTTTTAGTATTAATTTTGTGTTCAAATTATTAATAATGTTCGTATGTTTGTGTTTGTACAGGAAAGGTAATTTTGAAGGTTTAAAAGTGAAGACTTGTAATATTGGACAAGGAAAAAAGAAGAAAGAAAAAAATTGACAATATTAATAGTAACGCAAATGGGTTGACTCAATTTAACAACTATATAATAGTAATGCAAATGGGAAGGGTGTTTTGCACAATGATAAATTTATCCCGTCATATCTTAATTCCTACGTATGGAGTGACTCAATTTAACAACTAATCATATGGTGTCATGTTTTAAAAGTAGATAACGACGTCGTATCGTGGCAGCTGTTAAAGACAGACTTTATTACATCTCAAAATATCTCTAACATACTTTAAAATAACTTAGAAAATGAAGGAAAATGAGCCAAGGAAAATGCAGAGCTAGTTTGGAAAATCCCTGGCGCCGCGAAGCCAATTGCTTTTGCCTGATGCACACTGCAACATCCAATACGCGATTATTACCCTAAAACCTATTCTAAGGAAAACTTCAACACAAAAAATAATATTTTATCGCACATTTCATTGATTCAACACCCAGGAACACCTTTCACGAATTCATTGCTACAATCCAATTCTATTGCTAAGACAAATTGATAAAGATTCAGGTCCATGGCATGAATTCAAAAAATCAACATAAATTTATCACATTAACAGAATTCCAACATTTCAATCACTAAAGATATCAACATTGTATTAACAACAAACATAAATGTATCATAAAAATATCACCAGTATATCACGATAAACATGGAGTTACCACCAAAAATATCACCAATATATTACAATAAACGTGAAGCAAAGCATATACACGCGGATTAACCTTCAATTCATCCAATTGTAAATCCATTTCAATCTTTACCCCATTGCCACCTTTATACCTAAGAAAATCTGGGTCCACCCATCAATTAGCCCTATAACACAGTTCCTAATAGCTTACGTGACAAGGAACGAGGATTACCTTCAATCTCGTGCGTATGTCATGCGATTTCTCCTTCACCTATGCCCATGTGAACTTACACTCTAATCGCACTTTACTCCTCCTCAACTTATTTAATAAGTATTTTACTTTCTATTTTATATTTTGAGATAAAATTATCTCTATTATTTTAATTATTATTTTTTTTCTTTTTTCTTCTTCTTTTTTCCTTTTATTTATTTTCTCTATCTTGTTTTTCTTTTTCTTTTGCTTTTTACTATTCATCTCTTACTACTACTAAACAATTACATTACTGTTAATAATTAATTAATTAAAATTCTAACTTTTCACATGTGTCTAAACAATTTAATTTATAAATTAATCATACTTTAATACAATAAATATACGTTGTTATCATATAAATTTTGTGATTAACTATTAATAATAAAATTGATAAATAAAAATAAAAATTTTGAGTTAGAGGAAATTAAAAAATTTATAGTAGACAAATAAAATTATAGACTGAAAAAACGTGTACATCCATTTATTTATGTTGTAATATCGGGAAAAAATATGGTAAGAAACTATTACGGTTGCCTAATATAAAAGTTTTTAGAGTTATGGCAAATTTAACTAAAATATGGCATGCGAATGATATGGTACAAATAATTTTTTTTTTTTGTCTGCATAATTAGAATATACATTTTAATTTTTTTGACAAATTATTTTATTTTTTTATAGTTTGTTTATTTGTTATTTATAGTATTAATAAAACTCATAAAATCCATAGTGTACTATTTAAATATATGTTACTTGTATTAAAAAACTTATTTATTCTATAAATTATTTATATACATGTAAAAAAATTAGAGTTTTTAACTAACTAATTACTAGTAGTATAATAATTTAGCGGTAGCAATAGAGAATTGGTAAGAAGATAAAAGGAAAATATGAGAGACAGAATAAATAAATTTGTAAAAAGGGAAAAAAGGAAAATAAAATTATTAAAATATTAACGGTAATTTTATCTCAAAACATGAAAAACTAAAAGACAAATGAGTAAAGTACTTATTAAATAAATTGAGAGGGACAAAATATAACTAAACTATTAATTCAGGAAATTTTCTACATTTAACCCATTTTCTTATCTACTGTAGTGGTAGAATGTATCGCAACAACAGAAGGTTGTAAAAGGATTTTTTGGCAGTAGAAATTTCTAGAAGTAGGGCTATCAATTGATCTACGTGAGTTTGGATTCTCAACCAATTTACAAAGAACATTGTTAAACTCGAATTTATGGCTCACAAATTTTTATACCTATTAGATTTATACTCAACTCATAAAATTAATCAGGCATTGCATTGAGATCAAACCAAACTAAGCTTACAATATTTATTCAATGAAACAGAAAAATTATGCATTTCCAACATATTTTGAGACGCCTTTTTTTTTTAGCAGTGTAGAGCTGCACCATATTTTGATTATGCTTTACGTTATTACCTATGCTAACATAAGAAGGTGGGGCTTGAACAATATTACTGTGTTCTTATTCATGTAGATTGAACGCTATTGTGGGGCCAAGAAATTGGTTTTTTCCCAATAATCGTTTCTTTGTTTTTTATTCAGCGAGACTGAATATTAAGTGGGGCCCAAAAATTTCATTTGTTAACAATAAATATAAAGCAAAGATTTTTCACTATGTGAGACTTAAACATTCATTTACGCGTCTCCAACTTCTGCCCAACTGAATAAAAAAATTGGTGGGCCGTCCAAGTAAACAAATGAAGCGGAGGAAAAGTAAGTTGTATGAAATTTTTTTTCCCAAATTTAAAAAATGACATAAATTTTTGGGACAAATTAAAAAATAATAATAATACTTTCAATAAAATAGAGATAGTATTTTAATTAATGCAATATACAGCCACTAAATTGCACCTTAATATCATTAAAAAAAGAATTTGAAATGGCTAAAGATATACTTGACTTTGAAGACGAAAAGAGACAAACCACATACTTCCAACTTCTACGTCTGCCAGAATTCAAAGGTGCCCTTAGGGAGTATTAAAGATGAAAGAGTTAAAAAACTGCAAAAATTAATTGGGTTAAAATAAAGTGCAAAGAAGGAAAGGCAATCAAAAGAGGTGACTTGAAGAGAAAAGGGTGGAGAAAATAAGAACAATGAGGTAGAGATGGAGGAGGACGAGCTGAAGAAGGCAGAGGAAGACGTTGAAGAAAGACGGAGGAAAATAAAGATGCACGAAAAAAAACCTTTTGATTGTGTGTTTGGTATGAAAAAATAGAGAGATAGTATACGTAGAGTGCTTTATCATTTAGGCTAGTAGTACTGTTTTATCGAAGAATGGTACAAGTATAATTAGACAAAGAATTGTAGAAGTATAATTAGACAGGGATGATTCGTTTTTTTTTTCATTAGACTACTAATATTAGAGATAAAAGTGTCCTAGTACTAAGCATCATTTCATTAGACTTTAGTACTAATATCAATTTTATCATATCAAAGATATAGAATATTTATATAGTATATATAAAATGTAGTAATTATTAATTAATGTAGAGTCAAACTGAACCTACTAGATTCATATTTAAATCGAGTCTTACATTTAATTCTAAGTTTAGCTCATTTTTTCTTAAGCTTAGCTCATAATATTTAGGGTTGGTTGAGTGGAGTTCGGCCTAATTTAACGCTATTGATTGTACTACCTACAAATTTAGACATAAAGCATGCGTTTTTTCTATTATGACATGCATAGTGTCATTTATCTTTATAAATGTTACTTTTTATTCTTAATCTAAGTCAATTTATTAATGTAAGACAACATTATTGGATTCAGGTACAATCCAAGATATTAATAATAAAGAAAATATATTTTGATGATAATGGTCTCATTATATTGACCAAGACGCTGCATAGGTAGAAACTATTAGTTACAGATATGAAGCAGGTCTAGTGTTGCCTCGCATGTAATTTGGAGGAGGAGATTGTTGGGTTGGTCCGTCTCAAATTGTCCACAAAAGCAAAGCCCATTACTATCCAAGTCAAGATTGACTTGAATAAAAGAAGACTAAGAATACTAGAAAGTCTTCACTAATTTTTGGAGCATTATGTTATGAACCAACTTAAAATTAAGTAATAAAACCAGTTTAATTTAAGATAAATAGCAAGGATAAGAAGGGAAATAAGAAAAAGACAATGTAGAGATGAAATTGAAGTTCAGAAAATGAGTAGAGGAAATTTTATTGAGCGAGTTTGAACTACAATCTTACAATCATGGTCATCTCCTTCCTTCTATCATTCTTCATTTATAGTGTACCACACAAATGAATTGGTTAAAAATGCATTTACTTGCAATCTCTTAGCTTTATGTACCTTGCTAAAAACTTCAACTAACTAGTATTATTTAACTTTTCCACATCACTGTCTTCAGATGCATCAACTGCCCTCTATCTCAGCGGCAAAGCTAAGCTACAATCCCCTATAACAGCTTCATCTAACATCTACTAGTCAGCTTCCCTGATCAAGACAATCTCTCTAACCTAAAACATCTTTTGCTAGGATTGAATTTCGGAAATTGAGTGTGTACAACAAACCAATCGTCTCAAGTATCATCTCATTGTCCAAATAATTCGTTTAATCAGTATCTACTCTACTTTTTGCTTCACTTTCTCCATCCCTCGATCCAGAATATTCTGAGGTATAATCATCAGCTTCCACCCTCAGATACCATAAGTGATGGGGTTGTTTTTCACATACTATTTCAGCATTAAAACATCGAAAAATGGGTAGATATAAGAACCTGTAGAGCAGCTCCAACTTAAGGTAGCATTTCCCATTTTCTGTACAATTCTATTGGTTCCATATTACGTATAAGCCATCTTAAGATTTCTCCTCAAGGCCACTGAAGACTGCCTATAAGGTTGTGGATTTAGGTACACAAAATCTTCTACTTCAAAAGATCTCTCTAACCTCTCTTAGAATCAACAAATTCCTTGATGTTATTCAACACTTTTTGTTTTTCACGCAATCCTCCACTGCAGCAACTTGTTGGGATTTCCTTACAGAAATATCAAAATAACGCAGCGGAAAAACACCGGAAATCCCTAAAAGAGGATCCATGCGTTCCGATTAAATCGTTTAGGGTTTAGATATATACCTTTGTTACTCGAAAGCAAAACCCTGGTTGACACAACTATCAAGGAATTTGTTGATTCTATAAGAGACAGGTAGAGATGATCTTTCACTGCTAACCACGAACTATTCGTAGAACACGCTCAGAACCTTAGGCGCTGCTCTTATTGAACTAACTTATCTACGGTCTCACACGAGTAGCTTTTCCGATTTTAGGGTGTTGCTTGCTAGAGCAGTGTTTCGAAATATTTGATAGGGTTTTTCTTACGACTGTGTGTTACTAATGAGTCGCATGTCAGACACCCAAACCCTAAAGAATCATATTCTATATATAGCGGTTAACCTAAATTCAAAGAACTCTTCTTTGATTAGAATTCTTCTATCACACGTATTAGATATATTAACGCGTATGATAGTAACCAGATAATATTACTCATCTTAGCCAGAAGTTTTGGAATTGAATAAATTAAACACCTTTAATTTATCATTAACAGATTATACTCATAGATCAAGATTGGCCTCTAGCAAGGCATCATGACCACCCAAGTTAAATGACAGGTCTTTGGGCCCCATAACCTGATCAAATAACCCATGTCATAATCCTTTTGTCACACGATGTCTTAGTTGGACATAGAGCATGGACAATGTCATCTCTATTTGTGTCCAACTATTTGATTTCTCGATCTCGAAGTAGAATGATAAAACAAATGAATTTGATCACCTTATCAATCCATTTGAGCACGGCCATGCATTTTACATTCCTACTAATCGAGGGGCCCAAAGACATCTCTCTCATAATAAGAGGGACAAATTCCATCTTAATCACTCATTTTCCTCCGCATAATTTCTACATGTTCAATCACAATCTTTATAATCATCCGGTTAAAGACAACGTTTGATTGTGTCAAAACACATAAGTTCTTATGTAGGAAACTATGGTCTAGTGATCTCAGGTCTAAGGATGAACAACATGTTCATAATGAGAATTACCAATGACATAAAACCATGTTGTATTCTCATAACGGGTCAATCCAAGATTTTGTTCGCCAAAATATAACCCATGATTTTTAAATATCCATATATCCATAATCATCATATGATTATCAATCAAAATCATACTAGTCTTAAATCAACACAGTTCCCACTATATTGAATAACTAGGGACATTTAGAATAATAAATTATTCATGGATTCTAATATTAAAACATGCAATATAAAATATCATGATGACAATATTCGTTTTAAAATTATCCATTAAAAGTCTCCCAATTAAACAATTAGGTCCAATCATACATATGTCTAAGACCTATTGACCGAACATGGCGATCATGTTTTGGTTGTGGTAGTGGTTTAGTTAATGGAAACTGTTTTAATTTGAATAATTGTGGATGTGTTTGGATTTAGTTGATGCGATCTAGGCTCTTTGGCTTGTGCAATAGCCACATTATTATCACAATAGATATCAACTGGATTAGTGATGCTAGGAACAACACCTAATTCGGTGACAAATTTCCTAATCCAAATCGCTTCCTTAGCCGCATCCGATCTTTGCTATATATTCTTCCGTTGTATTGTTATTATGTACCTGCTTTAAGCAGTAACATTGTTTCTGTTTCTTGTTTAGACAATGATGGATTTGATTTCTTTATTAAGAATAAAAAATTCTCCATTCACCGAAACTTGCATCTGTGTAACACCTTACAACAAGCTCTAGTTCCAGTCCTCCATAAACCAAGAAGCATCTTTAGTTCTTCTCAAGTACTTAAGGATATTCTTGATCGCTGTCCATGACTCTCACCAGATCCGATTGGTATTAGATACTGGATGTGGAGCTCACATTGTCTCTAATACACAGCTAGATGTGAAGCTGTACAGGCTGGATCCTATCCCTGCAGTGAAGTGGATTGCAAAAGAAATAAAGCGAGATATTCAATCATCTCTAGAAGATGAAGGGTCACATACACATCTAATGCCATGCGTCATTGGCAAGAATCCTCTTCTAGATGAAGTATAAGAGACAGACCAAAGCTCTTTGTGATGCTGTCTCTTATACACATTTGACTCGAGCCAATGAGAATGCGAGGTAGATGTGTATAAGAGACAGGTACCAAGGATATAAGTGCTTCGCCCAAATCCTTCATTGAGAAACACTTTCCTAACCAAGACTTGACTTTCGCAAGGTAGGAATGTCATTTCCAATGAGCAAGATGTCATCAACATACAAAACCGAAACACAACTGCATTTGCATTAATATTCTTGTAAACACAAGGTTCATCTTCATTTTTGATGAATCCAAACTCTTTGATCTGCTTCACAAACGAAGGATATACTGCATCACCTTTCAGTTATGACAAAGCAGGAAGCTGTCTCTTATACACATCTAGATGTTCTAAACTTGTACAACAACCCTCAGGATGTGTCATATACACATCCTCGAGTAAGTTTCCATTAAGAAACGCTGTTTTGACATCCATTTGCCATATCTCATAATCATAGTATGCTGCAATGGCAATAAGAATCCTTATGGATTTAAGCATATGTAATTGGTAAAGAGATGTGTATCAGAGTCACACCATGAGTTTGTTTGAAACCTTTTGCAACCAATCGTGCTTTGAAGGTATGTAGATTGCCATCCATGTCAGTTTTCTTCTTGAAAACCCATTTACACCCAATAGTTTTTATACCATCCGGTGGATCAATCAAAGTCCAAACTTGATTGTCAAACATGGAATGCAGACAACACAATCTGGATCTATGAGTATAATCTGTTAATGGACTAGTCATAGCATCTTGGTAGCTAGTGGGCTCATGGTGATCCATGAGTAACACATCATTTGTATGTGTAATAAGAAATCCATATCTCTAAAGGCAACAGTATTGGAATTACCGGATCTACGGAGTCCTTGTGTTTCATGTGGAAGCTCAACAACCGATTGTGAGTCATTCCCATGTTCCAATTGTGTTGTCTCATTCGAACCAACAACTAATTGTGATTCTTGATGAGATTGCACAGAAGAGAGAGTGTTGTCTTGTGGATCTTGAAATTCTTCAAGATTTACTCTACTCCCACTAGTTCTTTTGGCTAGTGTGTCTTTATACACATTTGGAATGTTCAAAAGCTGTCTCTTATACACATCTTTATGTGTCATAAGAGACACATATGCTATATGTGATGATATCGTATGAGAAAGTAATGAAGTGGTAACCTCCTCTCGCAAAGATTTAATGGACCACATACATCCGTATGTATTAGGCCCAATAAATCATTGGCTCGTTCACTGTGTCCAGTAAAAGGAGCTTTAGTCATCTTTCCCAACAAACAAGATTCGCAGATATCATAAGATTCAAGATCAAATTGATTCAAAAGCCCATCTTTATGGAGTTTTGATATGCGCTTCTCATTTATGTGACAAAGGGATCGACAATGCCATAAGAAAGTTTGATTTGAATCATCCAATCTAGGTTTCTTTGTATTTATGTGATAAACTATCTCTGGATTGGGCTTTTCAATGTTTAGAACGTAAAGACCATTATGCAAATCAGCATTTCCATAAAACACGTCTTCACGGTGAATGGAGAATTTTTTATTCTTAATAAAGAAATCAAATCCATCATTGTCTAAACAAGAAACGAAACAATGTTATCTTGCTTAAACGTTCTACATAATAACAATTATTCAAAGTTAAAATCAGCCCGGGAGGTAAAAGGAGTTCACATGTTCCTACGGCTAGAGCAGCAACTCTTGCTTTATTTCCAACCAGCATCTCCATGTCACCTTTCTCTAATACACATCTAGATCTTAGACAAATTATAGGGATAGGATCCATCATGTATGCGATGTTATGTACTCGACCGGATGTCTCATATGCTTTGAGCATAATGAGTAGATACCAATCGGATCCTGGTGAGAGTCACTGGACAGCAGTCAAGAATATCCCTGTCTCTTATACACATTTCTTATAAGCCTTATTTGACCTTCCTTTCGTTTTTATCCCCTTACCTTTATGAACCATTAAAACTTGGCCAGGCAATTTTTTGATATTATGCACAGCAGTTTTAAGCATCGAATGCAGCTCAGAAACAGATTTCTCCATGTTGTTCATGTTGAAGTTCATAACAAACTGGAAACTTACTCGAGGATTGTGTATATCGACAGCAACCTGAGGGCTCCAAGTCCTTCAAGGTCCTGGGCTCATAAGAGACAGCCCTTTCATAGAGGCACTTGAGAACATGCCTACCTGCTTCGTAAGCATCTCTCTCGCTCTTGGAGCATTGGTGCAGTCGTTCGGGGATAGGATTGTCCGAACATACAGACTTCCTTTCTTGTTTGAGAACAATTCTCAAACCTCCGAACCGATCAAGGAAGTTGGTCCCATTCAGCTTGTCCTTCTCAAGGATAGATCGCAAAGATAGTGTTGAAGTGTTATTAGCGGCCATCGATCTACAACAATTATGCAAAGTACAATATTTCGATATTAATATAAAACTCCCACTAAATCAATTACCCTCATAAATGAATACACAACAGTTTGTATTTAGTGGGTTAAGATCCATATTTCACTTAACTTTAACTCAGCTTTGGCATGACAATTAAAATTAAGTTATTTAGGTAGGTAACTCTTTACCAAGTTTTCAGTATGAAGTACAGAATCAACTTGGCAAGACAATTAAATCACATCAGTGATCAAAGTCTTTGGAAGGTGTTTAAATTTGGTGGCATACTGATTAATTGAGGGCTTAACATGTTATGTGAACTTGTTAATTGATCATATGTTTTCATGCACCACATATATTTAACATTTAACATCACATAAACATATACAAATAACAGTAAGATAAACGTGTCATAGCATGGCCCTTAAACTATGGTGATCTTCATAAGCCAATATGAAGATCAAGGTCAATCCTAGGGTCAAATTACAACTTCAAAATTTCTTCCATCTTCATGGAATACACCTTGTTGTTGATTGACGCCATAAGTTGCTCCTCTTGCCTTCTTTACAAGCTTTGTAATACAATAATACAAAACTTTAAAATTACAAAAAAGAAAAACGACACGCAGGCCGTCTCTTATACACATCTAGATGTGTAAATAGAAATGAATTATTATTCTAGTAGGTCAATGATTCCATTTGACAGACCATGCATATGAACACATCATAAAACAGAATATGTATGTTGCTATTTAACTATATGTATATATGATAAACGATTTTAAGCCACTAGTGACAGATAAGTGGATGAAAGAGCTAAGTGTAAAAAAAATTTTGTATCTTCTTCGCCTCGGGGTCCAGGGCGAGCCAGTGGGTCGAGGGGCGCCCCGACGCTAAAGAGTAATCGTAACTCATTTAGCAGTGCTGTCATAATTTTTCATGATGCGAATTAAATCCATCGAACAGAACATACACATATCATATATGTAAATCATTCGACAGAAGAATACATATATCATATATACATAATTCAACAGCAACATACGTATATCACATATAACATATAGTTCAACAACAGAATCTGTCAAATAGAATCATCGAACAGAACAGGTTTCTATCGAATAGAATCTTTACATACATCATATGTATGTATTGAGATCAAGATATCAAACAGATTTTCAACAGCATACATTCAGCCGTAACTACACATCTCTGTGTAAGATAATAATATATCATCGATATGATATATGAGATGTATATATTATAGTCTCCACACGAGTAGCTTTTCCGATTTTAGGGTGTTGCTTGCTAGAGCAGTGTTTCGGAAATATTTGGTAGGGTTTTTCTTACGACTGTGTGTTACTAATGAGTCGCATGTCAGACACCCAAACCCTAAAGAATCATATTCTATATATAGCGGTTAACCTAAATTCAAAGAACTCTTCTTTGATTAGAATTCTTCTATCACACGTATTAGATATATTAACGCGTATGATAGTAACCAGATATATTTCCTTACGAATTATTATAATTACTATTTAACTGGACAATCCAACTAAATCCAATGTAATTAGTAAATAATTCTCGTTCATTGAATCTAGACACAAATTCTTATTCAACGAACTTAGTCAACAATTAACTTAACCCAATGCTTACTCTTAGTGTGTGACCCTTTAGGTTCATTTAACGTTGGCAATAAGTATAATTTCTAATTCCAATACTGTTGCCTTTAGTACATAAACCAACACAACTAATATATCAATATAACTAAGAAGGAACATAGTCATACAAGGTTTGAAAGGGGTCACGTTAATACGGAAAATTCTTATATAAATTCAATTTATGATAAGTGAGATGGGTTCTTTAATCCATATTCATCCGTATTAATCTGAAAAAGTTTATTTTTAATGAGTTAGAGTGATGTGAATGAATATAAATTAAGGAATTTATCTTACATATTGTTAATCGAATCCATGTAAGAATTTTCCTATTCATAATAGTGCAAAAATTGGTGTTGTACTAACTACTGCTACAAATATTATTTAATTTCCGTCCACCTGGTTGTTTAATTGAAGACATTTATTTCAAATAAGTTTCTAGGCACCTATCTGTCCTTTCTATTTGCCTATTTGTTTGGGTACGATAAAAAGTGTACATGTGTAATTGAACTCTCAGTTTTCCCAACAATTCTTGCTAAAACAAGCAAGTAAACACCGTGTCCCTTTCATGACAATGAAAGAGGGAAGATCATAATTATTAGAAACGCGATACTTGTTAGAAGATGTGATACGGATTTAAGGACGTAATTTATTATTTTTTAAAGTATTGGATACGTAGGAGTAAGTTTAGTCGATAAGTTCCGATACGTTATTTCTTAAAAAAATTGCTACATTATAGGAACAAGAAAATGTTGATAATATATGGTATTAAATTTCTAATAAATGTTGAATTTTTAGTAAAATGTTTAACTTTCAAGAATTATTATCCCCAATCCAATACTAAATAGTTTTAATTAGGTAAATTTAAAGAATATTTTCATATTTTCTCAATAAATAAGGATTCGCTACTTTTAACGTTCCGAAACGTAAATCATCGCATTTTGAAATGCAAATAAATCGTATTTCAATATGTATAAATCGATATGCAGTTCGTAAATATGGGGAGAATTTCATATAATTATGGGAAACCCCATGTAATATGAAAACATTTTCACAAAAAAAGTGTAGCCACTGATTGAACTTAAAACTTACCTATTAAGGCATTAAAATATCCAGATTTTATGTGGGCCTATTCGCCACAACTAAGATAGCATCATGCACCACAAACTAAATAATCCCACAATAAAGTCCATGGATAAGTGTTTCCAACTTTAATCTAGAATTTGTAAAGGATCTCAACAAGACTAGATTTCTACAATTTTCTGACCTATTCATTTTGTAGACAAAACATTCATGTACCACACTTTCCAGTTCTAGCTTTATTCTTGGCTAGAAGAAGTAATTCTTAAACTTTGGTATGATCCCATATTCACTACTAAAAAAGAGATTTTGTAACGTATCCAAAATAGTAACAAAAGGCTCAAAATCCGTGACAAAATTATTTGACATGGATTTATCATAGATTTGAAGGCGTGGGCAATGCTGGAGTTATAAAAATGGTCTTGAGCCTATGATCATGACAATAACTTTTTGTTATGGATTTGACATAATTTTTATATGTGACAAAAGAATCATATTACATACACTAAAACATTTTCATGGTTTTGTTACAATTTGAAGTAAGTGTATAATGGAAAAAAACTTTATTATCATGGTTATAGAACTATTATAATTAACTTTTTTATCACAGAATTGTATCCGTGATAAAAGTTTTTGATACTATAATATTACCACTGTGCATATAACATGATAAATAACTTTGCCACGCAACACAAACAATACAATTCTCCATCTTGCCTAATATTATAAACAAATATTTCCTGTTTCACAATATATTAATCAACATCTCAAAATCTTAATACATTTCCAACAAACAATTAAAGTAAAAATGTCAACAACTTAATATTTGACGTGGTTTGTATTAACTCTCTAAACGAGAGTACATGTCATGTACTTTTAGTTTCGCTTTTATCTGTAATTCGAGAAATTTAGTTTATAAAGTAGGGTATTTTGGCAAATTTACACCCCGAGTCCATAATTAGGTTTTAATTATTTTTATGCCAAAAATGTAAATTTATGCCCTTAAAATGTATTTTTGTAGGCTTCATTTGCAATAGAGGTCAAACGAGGCAAAAACATTATAGAGCCAAATGGGTCAAAATAGAGCAAATTGGGCACCCCTAATAGGAGTTGGCCACTGCCAGTGTCCAAAGGCTGGCAGGAGTGCCCAGCCACTAATGGCTAGGCGCTGCTAGTGGCAAGAGGGTTGGCAGGGGCACCCAGCCTCCAATAGCATTTTTGACGTGTTTTATGTTTTATACCCGAATTTTGGATATTTTTGGTCCTATTTCTTGTAAACCCTAATGAGCATTATATAAGGGTCCTGTTGGGTCATAATAAACAAATAGATAGTATGAGAAGTTGATAAAAAATATCAAACAACTGTAGATGAGAGAATCAACACAAGAAGCAATCATTGGTATCGAGAGCCGGGGAGAAGAAGAGAAGACTCGACTTGAATCATTCTCTTCCTTATTTCTTGTATTTAATACGCTATTCATGATTGTAATTGAATCTTGTGTTGTACGAATTGGTCTGATAATGCATTAAATCCTAATTCTAGGGTTTCATTCATAACTTGCCATGAATCTCAATCATTTAGTGATTTGATTTATTTCGTTCATGATTATAATCTTATGCTTGATTTGCTTAATTAGATGGTATTAAATGTGTTTGTAAGCCTGATCAAATTATAAATTGATTTATAACCCTAATTAAAAAAACAAAAGAAGAGTTTTAGGGTTAGGAATTGGTCTAATTAGCCTTTGTTCAGCAGTTCTATGACAAACAGATGTTTCATTAATACAGATCAAAAAATGCCTATTCATCATATATAGTTCTATAGAATGGTCATCTATGCATTAAGTTTGGCTAAATTCACATAGAAATAGAGTGAGTTGGCTAGGTTTAGTAGATTTGTGAGAGAAGTCGAAAGATAACTCACAGTTACATAAGATTCTAGACTAGTAAATGGCATAAGTGAAACAAGAATTGATATAATGAATAAATGGGTCAATTGAGGGGATTGGTAAGGGACGAGTGAACCCTAGATAACTCAATTATCTACTTTTCATTCTTTACTTGAATTATTGCTTTATTTTTTATTTTGTATTCCATTATTTTCCATTTTATTATTTATTAGTTTAGATAGGAGCAAAAGTGTGACGTTTAGGGCATAGGACGGCGCACATTAATTTTATAATAATTCAAAAAAAAAAAGATGATTGCAAACAATTCGGTCTAGTCTCTTCCAGACAGCTCGGTCAAATCTATTCCCTGACCAAGGAAATTTGCAACCCTGAAAAGCCAAATCTAGTTCCACTTCTAGACAGTCATTGAATTCTTTCATAGCTTTGGCATCTGGGCAAGAGGCTTCCTTATACTCTTCAAAACAAGAGATAACATTAAAATCCTACCTAGAAACCATGGCAAATGGCTCACTTCAATTTTTTTGAGGTCGTTCTATAGTGCTTTTCATTCCATCTTTGTATACTTGGCATAAATAGAAGAGACAACCATGTTTCTAGCAAAAAGAGAGGAAGAAATTGATACATGGACAAGTTGATCAATAACAAGAATGTTATTAATAACAAACTCCTTATTCCAACAACAACCAAATTTTTGCACTAGGATTCTACTTACATTTGGCAAACCCTAATTTTTTAGCAAAAGAAGAAATCCTTTCTTTAGCCACCATAGGTTCCAATAGAGAAAGGATTAGAATTTTATTTTTGTCTATAGAGCATTTTTATTCCATGCAAAGAAGGTTTGTTTCCTATACCCTAATATTCCATATCAGGAATGACTCATTTTAAATACTGGAGTTAGGGTATGGGTTGCTAGGCTTCAAGAAAAACATAGTGGACATTGCATAAGATCAAGGTTGATTATACATCTTTTTCTGTCTAGCTTTCGTGGGCTGTGTAGTTACTTGGCCATGGGTTGCATTGTATCCATGCAAGCTTCCTCTGCATGCTCATCATCTCCCTCCCAAAAATAATTTAGGAGTTCGGACATGATTTTGCCATGTGACAAGGAAATATCATCTACTATTTGATTCAAAATTTGTGATAGCAGGACAAAATCTCTTAGATTCTAATTTAGGGAGTGCTTTCTAAACATGTGAATCATTCAACTCCTCAATGCTCGATTCTATGTATGGTGAAACGGTAACCCTAAGAAATTAGGGTTATTCCTACTATGTTTTGTACAACTTTTGCACTAGTTTTTGCCTTGTCAGGTTTTATATGTTCATTTTTGTGCATTAGTACAACTTTGCCACTAGTTCTAGTGTTTCCGTGTGTTTATATATGTTTACTGTAGTATTTTTGTGTTTATTTAAGGTTATTTAACTTATATTTATGTGTACAAGTGTTTAGGGTTATGTTTAAATTGTTTACCTAATTCCTTTCGAAATTAGAGTTCTTCGTGCATTCTCATTTTTCTTTTGTTTATAGTTTTAGTCAGTGTTTAAGTGTTATTTTTTATTTAAATTATAGATGTTAATGTGTGTTATTGTTCTATGGTTGAGTAGAAACAAACGGTACATCAATCAGACATCGGATAAGGATTTTAGAGGCAAAACGGCAAATTGCATGAAGTTGTGAAAGTCTGCGAGTGAACCCAAGGAGTATCAGCCACAGATTGTGGTTTGGACAGAATCGTACCCGTAGTCTGCAAGTGAATCAAGGCAAATCAACCGCAGACTGCAGTTGGGTTGGCGAGTTTCTATGCTATTTTGATGATTTTTAGAATTTTGGGTGTCCGTTTTTGTCCCATAAGAGTGCGTTTCGAAGCTTATTTAGCTCCCTACACATTGTAACTCTTAGAAAATATAAATAACGGTATTTGATACCTCAAAATCATATTCTAATTCAATCTCTCCCTTGGGGGTTGCAAATTAAACTAGGTTTTATTACTTTTCCAAGAAGGGTTGAAGAGGAGGTTCAAAATTAACAACCTTGAACAAAGAACTTGCAACTCTTCATTATAGAAGATTTCTTAAATCTTTAATACTTGTTTTATTATTCTTTAACATTCACATTCAATCGCCATTGTCTTTAATTGCTTTCTTAGATTAATGTTTACATGCTTTTAATGTTTTCTTCTGTGTTTATGCTCTCAATGCCATTATGTTCTAATTAGTATGGATTAGGGTTGGATGATAACCATTCCATTTGGGCAATCACTAATTTGATCATCAATTGGAATAATCATAACAATTTGGTAATAATTAACACAATTTGACAATTCTAAGGAGTAGCTAACTTTAGTTTTGGTTAGGTTGGCCGAGGGGATATGGTTATTGAACTTCCGGCATAGACCCGTGTTAGATTATTTGGTTAATTAATCTGAGATCAAGGCAGCGGGATTAATTAATTTGACCACATGAAAATTCTATATAGATAAATTAAATTAATCAGGATAGAGAAGGTCTTAAACCCTAGTTAATTAAATTTGATAGGATTCAATTACCGAAGGTCAGGATGTACTAATAAATTGGAATTGAACTTCCATGCATTATAATTGGAGCAATTAATTGATTGAATTAATCAAGATCTGGAATTGGCTAGTCTTAACACTAATCCATTATTTCCATTAGTTAAAGTCTTTAGTTTTAGTTTAGTAAACTTCTGCTCCCATTTTCAATTCTTCAAATAGCGTTCAAACCAAATAACTGGTACTTACTAAATCAATCCTTATGGGTTCGACCCCTACTTCCACTAAATACTATTTGACCTCGTACATTTGCAATGTGTTATCTAGTTAATAGTAGAGATAAGTGTTTATAAATTTTATAAATAGATATTTCCCGTATAAAGTATTTGGTGCCGTTGTTGGGGATTGTGTTCTTGGCAATGTTAGTATAATTTGACAAAAATACTACCTTGAAGTGTAAATTGTGTTTTATTTGTCTTAGTGTAATTGTTTGTTCTCAGTATTTCGAAAAATCAAAAAGATTTTACTATTTTGTGGTTTGGGTTTCTTTTATTGAAAAATACAAAAAGAATTTCTCTTTTAGTGAATAGATTAGGCCATCTACTAGTCTAAATTTTCCTAGTTTTTCCTTTTTGTGTGATTTTGTATTAGTACTTATTTTTGTGTTTTGCTTTTCTGTCGGTCATATAAGAAAATGCAAGGTAGACATAAATTGGAATCAATCATGCCATGGATATTATAATTTTTGTGATTATGGAGGCATGATTCTTATGATATTTTGGATGCACTCATGATTGGTTATCGTAAAATGTCAATCCAATTGGCAGCTATAGAAGAATAAATACGTGATCTTCATACTAATTCAATTCCTTATAATAGTTTATGTTGTGATTCTTTTATAGGTAAACATGCTAATAAGGAATGTCCATATAATACAATCCCTATTCTTGTGATTATCAAATGGGATGGTTCGACTATCCAAATTCCTTTTCAAGCTATCAAGATTATCCTTACTCTTTTCTTACACCTCAAGAGCCTATGGATGAACAAATGAAGCCCCACAGTGTGAATGAATACCCATGGTCCACCATGGTGAATGCTACCCAGGGAAATTATCATGACCAGCCAAACATCATGGAAGGGTATGGTGAAGAAACTTCCATGAACAATTACTACCCACCATCACCTATGCCGCAATGCAAGTTTGTACTTGCAGAGAGTATGGCATTCACGAAGACACTTATGATTACTACGGTTGTGACTACACTCAACCACCACCAACAAGAAGATTCTAATGTAAGATTGGAAAGAAAGATGATTGCCTATATGGAGGAGTCAATGAGCACCTTCGAGTAGTGGGACAAATCTCTAAAGCACCAAGACAAATTGTTAAAGTGCTGAGACAAATCTATAAGAAGATTATCTGACCAACTTGCCAAACTCACAAGTAAGTTGGTGGGTGAAGTTTAAGGAACTCCTGCACCAATCACAGTTGAAAGGGAAGATAGCAACCTTGAGGGTAATTTAGAGATGGTCGGGTCATGGAGCATTAGCAATGAATATGAACCAAAGGATTGCTTACATCACTCTATTACAAATTCAATAGAGCTACCATCCAGTGTGTTGATGAAGTTAGCTCAAGGAGTGGAAGATATAAGGTATCTATTAGAAGGAATCAGCGATATGATATATGCTGGAGTTTCACCTGTCCTTGGGCTTTAGTGAAATTTAGAGGTGCTATCCAATGCGGAGAGCAAGGACTACAACATTCTCAGCAAGCCTTCTTGCTTTTACTAGAGAAGTGTTTCTTATAATTTTACTGTTATTTATGTTTTAATTATTTATATCCTTTAGTTTAAGAACCTGGTTGGATAATAAAGACTTGAAGCCTCGTGACTAGTTGAGTTTATGTGTTTTGTATTGTGAATTTCTTGTTATTATGCTTAGATAATATATTTTTAGCTTATGACAAGAATAATAGATTTTATTCTTATTTGATAACATTGTGAGTGTCATAAATTGTCAATTAAACTTTGACCTAAGTTTTGTTATTTGATTGTGAAATTTCTAGTTTTTGATAAATTCTCTTTGTCAAGTATTTGAGTAGTTTGATGAGAATTATATGGATGCTTGGTTTGACCTTTCCATTTTCTTGGTTACTGAGTTCTTTTTGAAAATTATGTGCAAAAAACAAAGTTGGGGGATATGAATTGGGCATTTGTGACACATCCTTTTTTTTATTGTTGTGATAAACCTAGTTTTTAGTTAATACCCTTTTATTTTGAATTGTTCAACCCCATGAAGTCCTAATGACTCCCTATTATGTTTATTTCGTTAGTTCAAAAAAGGAAAATAAATTGCTAGATTTTGTCATTTGATTGAGCCTTGTGTTCTTATAAGTTATACCAACTTTCTCTTATACCAAGTGCAGTTTTTAGTATATTTTGTGAGCAAATTTTTGTGATTTAAAGTGAAACCCAAATTTTAAGTTGAAGTTTGATGATTTGATCATTTTTACATTCATCTTTTATGCAAATTATTTCTTATCTCATGTATATTAGAAATAGCTCACTAGTATTATGTTTAGTTATGTTTCTATGTTAATATGATGTTTTGCATGCTAGGGTTAGTTTGTGTTTTGAAAAATAATTGAAAAAAAAAGAAGATTTTCTAAAAATTCAAAAATATTTGATGTTTTGAGTGTCTTAGTAGTGGAGAGTTTCGATCTTGAGGATCTTAAAGGTGACTATTTAAAAGACTTCCAAGTTAACGGACGGTAGCTTCAAGATTTCTATTTCTTCTTTGCCTGAAGTATTGTAGAGGGTTAAAAAAAAGATTTTTTCTTTTAGTTTTGTCAAGTTTTTGTATTTTGTGATAACTATTTTGTGGCGTTATGATGGAATGGCATATTGGCTTGATGTTAATTGCCAATGATATAGTAGCTTGGTATTTTTGAACCACGTGATTCCATGTCCCACATTTTTCTTTAAATGGGCAAAAATTTGGATTTGTGTCAAGTTGTACTTTCTTGAGTATAGATTTTTTAACTAAATGATATTAGAGAGGAATTGCAAATTTTTTTGATTGATAATACATATTTGAAAGTTGTTGAGATCGTCTCTTTATGATTTGTCAATAGGGATAGAATTAGATATGAAGTAGTCCTTTGCCTGTTCATATGTGTGTGTTTGTATATGGTAAAGTATTTGGTTCTATTATAGTTGTTTAAGTCTTACAAGGGTTACAACCACACAGTCATTTTTCCATGACCAGTTCCTTGTTCTCCGAGTGCGCCAATGAGTTTAAAAGAAAAAAGTGGCTTGTTTTATGTAAAATATGTAGGCATGGCAAGAAAAGAATAAATATAGGTCTGCTTGCGTGAAAGTATGTCTTGCTAAGCCAAAATAAAAGATGAGCCAAATAAAGGTGGTCATAAAGAAATTACGAAGGGTTGTATTGCCTTTTTGATTTAAACAATTTGAATGGGCCTTTAATGCTTTGCCGTTGTGTGACATTTGCTTGCTTATCATTATAAGGCTCTACTGATCTTTTTCTACCCTATTGATGGATATAAGGTGTTGATCTTGAGAATTTTCAAGTTGGTTGTGGGAAGTCAAACTATTTTACGTGAAGTGGTCAATATTAGTTAATTTGAGTTCCTGAATTTACCTTTTCAAAAGGTCTTCTTGACATGGATTTGTATGGCTATTTTGGTGTGTGTACTTGTATGATGTGAGTTTGGTTAGATTTCAGACTGGGAATGAGTTAATGAGCCAATTACTTAATTCCAATTTTAGTGTCATCATTCCTTTGTTCGTGTATAGTTAGTCATGTTTGTCTTTTGTATTTTGTTTTGTTTGTATTATTTTCTCGGGACTAGAAAAACCTTAAATTGGGGTGTAGTTTTAGTCAGTGTTTAAGTGTTATTTTTGAGTAAAATTGTAGATAGTAATGCATATTATTGTTCTAAGTTCGTGTAGGAATAAATGGTGCGTCAATTGGACGTTGAACGAGGATTTTAGAGGCAAAACGACAAAACCACGCGAAGCTATGAATAACCACTTGCAGACAGCAATTGACCTAAGGCCCATCGAGTTAATCCCCTAAAATATAGGATTTGAAGATTAAATTTTATTTGGAGAGATAGTAGCCGAACTTCGTCCTTCATTTGTGGATTTTAAATTTTGAATCTCCTTAGCTTGTGGAGCAACCGTTGACCTTTCCTACCCAACTGAAACTGGCGGCTCCACCACGAGCACCACTGTCTAGTTTGTTGGCTGCATTTCCACATACGAAGCGTATGGAATGACTGCCTGTCACACCCCCAAAACGGGACAATGAGACGCCGCACCTCGGGATCACCCCAAGCTTGCAAGGCACAGTACAAGAGCAATATACAAACCATAATACCTGTCATTAGATCTCAAGATCAACCAATACAAGATCACAAAAGTATAATCAACAATCATGTTCATAACATTCCACGATAACCAAATCAAATTCATATACAAGCATCAAAACTACAACCCAAACACAGTCAGAATTTGATCACAAGACAAATCTAACAAGTGCATAGGCACACAGGCCTAAACATAAAAACCAACATCACACTAGGATGGTAAATAGGAAAACTCTATCTCCAATGATAGGGGTCTGTGCTGTAATCCCTTCCCTGGTCAGTACTCGACTCAGGACCTGCTAATGTCTCCTGTTGGTCCTCGACTGCAAACAAAGGGGAAAAATAATAACGGAGTAAGCACATCGTGCTTAGTAAATAACATTTATAAACCCAATTATAGATAACATATATACAATCAGTACAAGGAACAATATACAAGACATTTCCAACAATTTAAATGCAAATGTCAATCAAGGAGCTCACGGTTCACAAAAGTCCCAACACTGGATTCAGGTCTACCTATTATCCGCCCAAGTAGACAAGGCATAACGGAGTGTCTATCACTTGTCTTCCCGATAGACTGGGTATAACATTTACGAAGCAGAGTACTCAGTATATCATTTCATTCACAAACTCATAGTCAAGTCCACTAAAGTGACCCATTGAACCCTTCACAGCAATCATTCATTAACACATAGCACAATAATGAACAAATGGTACATTACATAACGAACATATAATTTATAAACGTACTTACCTTATAAACATTAATAAAAATAAATATACTTACCTTAATATCAATTATTTTGGGATTACAATACTAATCATAAACAGGGTATCGATAAAAAGGCGTAAACGTTACTTACCTCGAAAATCAATTTCGTAGACGTAGTCCTAATTTTAACGGTCTAAAACTCTCATCCCAAACCACCTAAACCAGGAGAGTGTTATACCATTAGGATTGTTGGCCCCAAAAGCAACCTAAGAGGGGGGGTGAATTAGGTTGTATCTAAAACAAACCTTTTTAAGTGCTTAATAGAAATTCAAACTTTAAGCACCAAATGAAAACTTAAGCACAAATGAACGCAATAGCTATTCAACAATTTAAGCTTAAAGAACAAATAAGAATATTGAGATTAAGAGAATCAAACCAAACTCCCAAGCTTCTCAAGCTTGGAGCTTTCAACTACAAAGAGCTGCTTACAAGGCAACTACCAAGTTTACAACTTGAAGTTTAGCCACTAAAAGTCTCTTCAAAATAGGTGAGACAATAACCTCTTGTACACAAATGAGGATCACTCTTGCTCACACTAATTTCCTTTAGTTGAGCCAAGAGTTTTACACTCACAACCTCCCTTTGTTACAATTGTTTTCTCTCCACTCTTACACTTGAAGAACTCTTACACTTCTAAGCTCTTTTCACACTACCTACACTATTACAACACTTGTACCCACTATTTCTCTCAAATAGCTCAAGAATTATTTGTAATCAATGTAGAAGTCTCTTCTTGTTAATTCAGACCTAGGGGTATTTATAGTTGTCAAAAATCTACTTCCAACAACTTCCCAACGGCTATTTTCTGTTTCATGGAAAACTAGCCGTTGGACCTTTCGGACAGCCGATGCAGCAAGAGTGCGTCCGAACAAACTAGCCGTTGGACCGTTCGGACAGCCGCTGCTAAACCTTGCATCCGACACTGCGTCCGTTATACTCTGAGGGTGTTCGTTCGGACGTCCGAGGATGCGTCCGAACATGCGTCCGATCGAAGCAAAGTCTTCTGGAAATATGATCGGACGCTGTTCTTCGTCTGAGGCTTGCTTCAAATTCTTTGTGTCAGACGATTACCATCGTTCGAAGCTCTGTCACTCGGACAGTCATTTGCATCCGTGAAGTCTTGTTCGGACGATCATTTTTGCTTCCGAACCTACCTATTTTTCTGCACACTTGTTATCAAACCATTAGTATGATTTGGTCATCATCAAAACATGATTAACATAACTGGGGTTCAACATGGATAAAAATGGAGATAGGGATTCACTTTTGGGCATCACCCAAATTCTCAAATTGGGTAATAATCGAACACAAACAAGTAAGGGTTGACTTAAATTTATGAAATAAGATAAAAATCTAAGAATTAGGGTTCATAATTTTAAATATATATCACTAGGTTAAGAATTGTCAAAACCCTAATTCAAATCTCACAAAAATAATAGTTAAAAAGTCATTTCAAACCATAAATCGAATCCCAATAGCTCATAAACATATTTGATACTAAAATCAAATCACAAAACAACAAAATTAAACAAATTAATTTCCTGAGGAACTTGGAATTTAACATAAAGATCACACAGATTTGGAAGTAAAACTTACTTTTGAAGTTGGATTAAAGGTCTACGAGGATTCTTGGATCACCAATCTTGATTTGGGAGTAAAATTTTTAGGCTCGACGTAAAGATTTGGATTTGAGTTGTAAGGGGTTTGTAACTTCTTCAAATACGATTATTTAAACACATATATATAACGATTATTTAATATTTGAACAAAATATTAATAAGTATTTAAAAGAATAAAATCAAATACGAAAATGTGTGAAATGATCAGAAAAGTCAGGTATTACACTGCCTGTCCTTTATCTACGACTTTTTCATGAGCCACACCGGATGGACAAACTTCTAAATTTGTGATTGGCATCCATGTTTTTGGTTTGTTTACCTGGCTTTGGAGCTGTGATTGTCAACTTATCTTGCCCATCCACTCTACCTGAATGCTTCTTCTTAATAGGGGCATCATCATCTTTCTACCTCTCTTATGGCACTAGTACCCCCATCTTGCATTCGGCTAAGTCATGGCCAATTTTGTGGCATTTAGTGCAGTAGCATGGATGATCCTCATAGGAAATCTTTTGCCATTTCATATTTTCTTACTCTACACCAAGCCATAGTCTTGATGGTAACTTTGATAGTAAATCCAGTTCCATACATACCTTCACAGTGTTTGGTCTAGTAAAGTTTTCCGTTGCCAAATCCAGTTTCAATGGAGTTTCAACTGCTTGAGCCAGTGAAAAAACCGAATGTCCGTTAGAAAAGAGTGCCAGTAATCCTTGTTGTGTAATCCAAATGGGAACAATTGCAGGTTCAATGTATGGGATAAAAGCAGTTGCCACTTGAGAACATGTATAAAAACCATTGCTGAACCATGTGCTCTTAAGCCAACACCTCAAGTAATCATCCTCCAATGAAAGTGAATTAACACATATTTGTGCTCCAAAAAGCCAATGGTGAAAAGACCCTTGAAACCAATCGTTTGGAAGCTCTTATGAACCATTTCCATATTAGACTTTTCTCGAGGAAAATTCCCAACAAAATGTAAATCTAAAAGGAGCTGCCAATTCCTAAATTTCTTCTTCTTTGAAAAAAATAGTCGGCAGATGCTTCCTTTGTAGGATTGCAGTTTCTTCAGAGGCTTGTTAGGCTGATGAGCGGGATTTTTAATTGGAATCTACTTGCCTTGAAGAACCTCTTCAAAACAATCGTGGTTGCCCTCCAGCCAGAAGCTGAAGGGCTTTTTTCTTGACCATGGACGAGATTAATGTATAAGATAAAGTTTTCTAGTGAGAGAAAATTTTAGAGAGAAGGATGAGTAATTTAAACGATTGTAATTGCCGTCCTTCTTAAGTTTACTAATATGGTCAGGTCCCAAGTAATTTAAATTCCTTAACATGTGAACAAAGCATCAAATTTCCAACAAGTGGCAGCTAATAGATGGAGTATGTCATGCATGGGTTTTCCATTCTTTCAATTTGCTTCAAAGCTAAAACGATTGAAGGCAGAATTGAGGAACTGCAGCTTCACAGTTTTCATAAAGTAAAAGATGTAGAATTGAAGGTAAAAGCTTAAGAGGAGGAATACCTTATCTAGTGGACATAGAGGAATCAGATTGAGTTATTAACAACCAAACCAATGTAAACTTCAATAAATGCCTTACTGAAGAATAAATCTATTGGAAGCAAAACACGGGTTTGAAATGGCTTAAAGAGAGGGAGCCAAATTCTAGATTTTTTCATGCCTCGCTAATAGCAAAACGACAACGACTTGACATTTCCAAAATAAAAGATGATGGGAGTATAGATAGATAATTTGCAAAAAATTGAAGCAAAGGGATGAGATTTTTTGAAGAATTATTGGCTAGAAATGAAACTTACCCGATTGATGATACACTGATTGACTTCACGAGGAAGATAACCAAAGGTTAGAGGCTGAACTTACTTTATCTGAACTAATAGATGTTGTGTTTGGCTTAAACCCAGAAGGGGCAATAGGTATGGATGGTCTCAATGGTATTTTTTTCACCAACTACTAGGAAATTATTCATGTTGATCCGTTTGATGCTAAAGTGAATTTCTCAAAGGAGCACAATTGCCAAGGGTCTTCACATACTCTTATCACTTTATTCCTATGTGTAGAAAAACAAATCCCTCCTCTTTTAATGAGTGTAGACCTATTAGTTTATGTACTTTCTTCAGTGAAGTTTGTACTAAAATTTTAGCTAATAGGTTTTCTTTCATTTTACCAAAGATTATTTCCTAAGAGCAAGTGGCGTTTACAAAGGGGAGGGACATCTCTGATAACATCGTTCTTGTTCAAGAGATGGTAGCTTTTATTGATAGACAGACCCAAGGAGGAAATGTTATCATCAAGCTGGACTTAACAAAAGCTTTTGACAGGATGTCTTGGCCATGTCTTCACGTAGTTATGGAGAAGATGGGCTTATCTCAACAATGGATTTCTTTAGTCAACAATGATTTGGAGAATTGCTGGTTTTCGATCCTCATCAATGGAATGCCAAATGGATTCTTCAAATCAACTGGGAAAGTACATTAAGGAGAACCACTTTCACCCCTATTATTCATCATCATGTTGGAGGTTTTCAATAGGGGTCTAAAAAATCATTTCCTAATAGGTAGAAACTTAAATAGCAAGGTTCTCTTTACCTCGTCAATGTAAACTAATCTCTGTTTGGAGTTTGCCAGTGATATTGTGGTTTTCTCAAAGGGTGAATCCCGTTCACTCCAAAATCTAATGCATTCATTAATCAATGTGAAGCCATCTCCAGACAACTATTTAATGCAACAAAGAGTTCATTTTATCTATCTTCAGAAGCTTCTGTCTTCGGGGTTCATGTGATCCAACACAATACGGGGTTTTCTAAAAATTCTTTTTTGATGGAATAATTAGGGTGTCCAATACAAAAGGTGAAGAAAAGAAATTTTTTTTTCCAACCAATGATTGAAAAAGTTGCCACTAGAATTAGTGAATGGCAAACCAAATTCCTTTCTCTGGGAGGCAGGCTGATTCTTATAAAGCATGTCCTTAGTAGCATTCCAATTTTCTTAATAGCTATTTTGCAACCTCCTAACATAGTTATCAAGGACTTTTAATATGTCTTTGCTAATTTCTTTTAGGGCAATTCGGACTATGGCTTAATAAGAGGCACTGGATTTCTTGGAGCAAAATTTGTCACTCAACCAAAAATAATGGTTTGGGGATCTCATCTTTGGAAGAAGTGGTGAATGGTTTTGCTTGGAAACTTTGGTGGAAATTTAGAAAGGGAAATTCCGTTTGGTCTTCTTTTCTCTACTTTAGATATATTAAAGGGAATTACAATCCTTGTCTTGTACAAGAAACTATTGGAGATTCTTCAGTTTGTAAAAGAATGTAGATGGTTCGACAGCAGGCTAAGCAACTCCTCTTTTCCAGAGATAGAAATGCTAAATGTTCCTTTTGGTTTGATCTTTAGCTATCCAATGGTGCTCTATATCATTTGATGGAGCAAGTTCATGACACACACATGACGGTGGATCAAATTTGGAGCTCAAATGGCTAGAATCTCCATTTGTTTGATCAAAGGTACACAAGTTTGGAGCTTGCTTGCATTGATGTCTTGTTATGTGTAAAGGAATTTGTCTTGTTCGAGCAAAATGATGAGATAAGGTGCTAGCTTGGAAACTTACAACAAATAAGGCATTCTTAGTTTCTTCGATCCACTATCAAGATGAGAAATGTGACTTCAACCTTTTCTCAGCAAATGATATAGGATGATTGTTTGCAATTGAAAATCTATGTCTTCATGTGTTGCCTTCTTGATAAAAGTATTCCATTGGATGATGTTCTTGCCAAGATTGGTTTTTCCTTGACTTCAAAGTGAGTTTTTTGCCTTCACCAAGAAATGGCAGATCACCTGTTTGTGAATTGCAAGGTGGCTGTCAAAGTGTGGTCATATTTTGAGGCCCTCTTTGAGATGAATTTTTCCCCATCACATCACATTTTGATCAAACTTAATTCTTAGTGGTGGGCATCCTTCTCTTCTTCCACCATTGGTACCATTCACAAGATTATTCCTTCGATCATTTGTTGGTTCATATGGAGGGCAAGGAACCAAGTGGTTTTTGAGGGAATAGTGGTTAATGCTTATAAAATAACAATGGACATTTGCAAGGCCTCCTATTTGAGGGATATCTCTTCCATTCAGCCTTTCTCTCGTACATGTGCAGCGGATGATTTGCTTCTCTCTCAAGTTATTTATCACCACCTTATTGCAACTAAGCTAAAACAGGCAATGGCAGTCAAATGGAACTTTCCTTCATTCGAAAGATGGAATCTAAATATGGATGGAGCTTCAAAAGCTAATCCAAGAAATGTAGCTGGAGAAGGAATCTTACATGGTCTGCTGGTCTTCCAATCAAAGCTTTTTGCTACTTCTATGGTCATCACACAAATCTACAACAGAAGCCAAGGCATTGGTCTCAAAATTTGTTGTAGTTTAAACTTGGATGAAGTTGAGGTGGAGCTAGACTATATATCATTTGTGAACATCATTAACGGGTGAGCACTTTCTCCTTGGAGCATTGATCAACAGATTCAATTGATTCGGCAATATCTGGCAAGTAGGAATTATGTTCTTTCACATGTATTTAGAGAGGCAAATCAAATAGCAAACTTTTTTGTGAATGAGGGTATTAGACACCACTATTATATAGAGTTTAATCAAGGAAACGTCCCTTCATCTATAAAAGAGTTGTTGGCTTTGGAGACTGGTGAATGCATTTATATTCATTATTATAAGTCTCGATTCATTAATAAAATCATGCTCCATTGGGATGCTTTACCAAAAAAGAAAGGGGTGCTTAGTAGGGTATTAGCGTAGTCTCTTTGGGAATGATACTCTATTCATCATTATATTACTTGTTCGATACGTATACTTGCATAATTTGTGAGTCGTGTCTAGTAACAATCATCACATGAACAAGATTTTGGCGTCGTTGACAGGGATTTAGTTCTAACAATGTATAGTCCATTAACATCTAATTGAGCACTTTAATTCTAGTCTAAACATAGTTTTTTTTTTAGTTATTTTTGTTTGCATTATTTTCTTTTATTCTAGTTTATGGTTTTTCTTTTTCGTGTTTTGGTTGGTAGGTCCTTGTCATATATGCCAAAAAGTTCAAATAGGGAAGTTCTATCCTTAGTCCTTGAAATTGAGTGAACTACACGCCGACCTTGAAAGAAAGCTAGACAAAGGTTCCAACCGATAATTGAGATGGTACATGATTAGGTTCCAGTCAACCCAGTGATATTACGCCAATCGAACAAGAAGGAGCCAATCCCTTTAAGGGACTTTGCTGTGCCATTCTTGGATAGACTTAAATTATGCATTATCAAGCCTCCAATCTAGGTGAATAACTTTGAGATGAGACACAAATTATCCAAATGATTCAAACG
Source organism: Cinchona pubescens (assembly GCA_025175665.1). NCBI lineage: Eukaryota > Viridiplantae > Streptophyta > Magnoliopsida > Gentianales > Rubiaceae > Cinchona > Cinchona pubescens. Next base: position 1,981,459 of record JANKKI010000070.1, on the reverse strand, counting down.
TCCACTATGTTAGGTGGAGCACCAAATGATGACCCAAATGTGCACATATTCAATTTTATTGAACTATGTGACACATTTTGTCATAAACGGGTATCTGATGATGCAATCAGATTTTGGATTTTTTTCATTCTTTCTCAAGGATAACAGGCCCAGGTTCCATTACTACATAGACCAGTTTAGCAAAAAAGTTTTTGAGTAAATTTTTTCCACCTTCTAAATGGCAAAATTAAGAAATGTGGTATATTACTTCTTTTGTGTAATAGGATAACGAGCCGCTCTCACTACAAACTGCCTATTTGCGACATATGAAATACATCGTAAAAAGTCAACAAATGTGGCAAAAAGGCATTTGCGGCACTATTGCGATGCAATACTTTTGTATCACCATTATAGCAGTCACAAAAGAAAATTAAAGTTTTTGAGGTTGTGCCGCAAATTGTGCCACAAATATTTGTGACACAATTTTACTGTGTTGGAAAGTTTTTACAGCTGACACAATTTCACTGTGCAGCAAATGTTTTGCTGCGCATTTTCAATGTAGTTCCAATGTGGTAATAAATAGGCGACACTTCTTTTGTTGCATAATAGCGACATTAAATATAGCAGTTGTGTATATTTTGTGCTTAAAATATAATTGCTTCAATAGTCGCTACTGCAAGTAACTAGTACAAAAAAATTAATAATTTATTGATACATGAAACATTCATAAAATGCCATAATCACAAAGTTAGTTTCATGAATCTCTATCTCTCCTATCACATATCATCAAACAAAAGTAAAGAAAAGAAAATAGTATTAGTTGTTCTTGAATTTAAACTAATAGATTTCTCGATATATACAAAACAAGAATGTATCACACAAGATGCTTGATTTCTAAAGTAGAACTTCTAAATTTGTATCTCTAAAAAATATCTCAATATCTCATCCTGTGAGATGCCACCAAGATCGTTAAGAACCTAAAGCCGCGCATAACATCTAGATCCAACCAAAATACAGTAGAAGGAGGTGCTTGCTAAGTCTGACTATCTGGTTCAATATATCAAAAGCATTCTCAAACATAAAAGAACAACAACCAACATGATACAGAAAACTTGTTAAGGCCCTGGGGACATGAAAGCTACATATCATTTACTACCTACCCTGGAGTTGGTCTTGATGGAATATGCCCCAATTTTTTATGCCACCTCCCCAATTAATTTGTCAAGAGAAAACTCTAAATTTGAAGCATTCTTCTAAAGAAAAAGATGAAGTCGAACTCTTAGAGAACATGGAGCAAGATTTGTTACAAAGACGAAATGATTTCTTCTGTTTGACCCCTGATCAGAAAAATCGAAAGCTGTCAATTTTAATCTACAAGTGTATATAAAAATAAACATACCGGTATTTTGGTTTGAAGCTGGACACTACTTGAACTTGGCTTGTATGATAGCATGAGTGAGTGTGTGTATGTGTGAGAGAGAGAGTCAAAACTTATGGCTTCCAACTGAATATGGAAAGACAAGTTTACAGAACAAAGTGCCAGACTCAATAAGCTTAATAATACAGCATCAGAATAAGAAACCGAATATGAATTAGTAACTTATACTCTCTTCGTCCCATTTTATTTTTCATGGTCAATTTTACACACAATTTAAAAATAATTGATATTTACCAACTAGTAGAATAAAATTTCCAGTATTGTCTCTTAATTCAAATTCAAAATTTGTTAGTTTGTTTTTAGTTTTCAAAATTTGAAATGGTTTATGAGAGTAATTAATATTGAAATCATAGTTATTAAACCCCGCCCGGCCCGGCCCGACGGTTCAACCAGTCAACCTGGTGAATCGACCACTTAGTCGGGCTGGGTTACTGAAGTGACCAGACAAGGGAGTCATCCGTTGACGAATCGAAAAAATTGGGTATCCCAGGGAGTTCAAAACTATCGGGTCGGGCTGGGTTACACCCGTTGAGTTTTCAATGACCCGGCGGTTGAACCAGAAAAACTGGGTATCTGGATGGCTCAACCGCGGTTCATCAAGTTGTTGATTGAAGAGGTTGTTCAAAAAATGCAAGAATTGGATCCCACAACCTCTCCTTCAAATGAGGTGTCTTGAACCACTAAGCTACACCCTTGGATGTTGTTGAAGTCATCATTTATTATATTTAAGATCTCTTTTATCCTCCATTAAATAAGATAGCCACTAACTTAACAAAAAAAAAACCAATAAATATTTAAACACGAAATATATACACAAATAGGAAAACAATATTATGTTTTTCTTACAACAAAAAAGTAATTCAAAAAATATTGTACAAATTAACCACTAAAACTTTGTGAATGAAATATAGTATAAAAAATCTAAGCAAACAAGCTTTTTAATCTAAATATAATATTATAGTAAAGTCACCATTGAATAAATAATGAAAAGATAATTTTCTATGCATTTGTTCATATTAAAATTACTTGTACAAAAGCTTAAAGTTAAATAAAGTATTTTCATATATTAATTATAACTTTTAGGTAAATTATCCATAATTAATTTATAATTAACTAAAAAGTTGATATGACATAATTTATCAATATTTTAATTTTAAAGAATTACATATTAATAAAATAATATATTTTAGTGACCCACGGGTTGAACGAGTAACCCGACGGTTGAACCAATAACCCACTAATCCACCTCTCCCACCTAGTTCCTCCTCAGGTTGGGTTTAATAACTATGATTGAAATATGATATTAATACTCTTTTTCGGAACCTACATGAAAGATAATTTAGGTAAATTGGCATTTATTTATTTGGGAGTAACAAATAATTAGTAACGAAACAAAAATAGAAAATTGACAAATAAAATAGGATAGAGGAAATATTTGTTCAACCGTTGTAGTAAAGGAAAATGACAATCACAAGCCTTTTTTTTTCCTAGGCAATGACAATCACAAGCTATCATTTAAATGTCTGATGCAATTAAATGCAGTCATAAACTTCAAACACAAATGAAGTTTTCAAGTTTCTGAATGTCCTACCACCTCCTCCTTCCATCCATAGTCAAAACAGTGATGCAAGTCGTCTGAATATACAAGTCTCTCTCAAGTCCATCATCATTCTAGTGTATGACTAGGACCAGAAATTACATTCCTGCACTACCAAACAGTGCATCAAGTTATGATATCCTCTTTTCAAATTTTTGGGGAAAATAATTCTAAAAAGGGCTCCGGACAGGGTTCCAACTACTCAAATGTAGTAAGTATATTATTGACACCCAAAGAAAATATAAATATATTAACAATAGAAGACTAAAAGTAATAACATAATCAATTTTTCCACTTTAGGAAAAGGAATTGGAATCGATTGCTTGGGCAATTATGACTGTCCCAACCAATTTAATTTCATGATATCCCACTGCAAAGCATTTTCATGAATATTCCAAGTCATTACGTACATCAATAATAGGTTGACCTCTCTCAGGATCTTTCAGACTAAGGAGAGAGTGCGATACATGAAAAGTAATATAAAATATCAAAATTGTGAACTTCTATCTAGGATAAGAAAGGTCTCATAAGAAAACAGATGTTCGAGTGAGCGTCCTTGATAAGCTCAATCAGACTCAGCAGCTAGAGATCTGACTTGTAAGAAGAATGAGGAAATTAAAAGGTTGAACCAGAAAGTAAATAGGGAAATAATTTAGGCATTGACATATTTCCATTTCCATTAAAAGCACCAGAAATGAAACAGGGAAATGATTTAGGCATACACACTTGTACAAATAAAAGCCCCAAAACTATAGTGAATTTAGCAATAAAATTTGAATTGTTCCATTTGTTTGCTGTAGGCACTTTCACCTCGTGACTGAATGACAATGGCCACCAAAAGCCAATTATGTTGCTGCAAACCAAATGCACCTTCTATGACACCCTGATCATAAGCTTTAACTTCTGATGCATCTTCTCTAGGGTTTCTCTTCTTATCCAATCAGTGTCAAAGAGTGAAAAAAAGAACCAGGACAGCTAATTGCCAGAATAGTTGCAAACGACAAGGGTTAAAAATTTTTGAGAATGTGTTTAAACTGGGAAAAATGTTACTTTGCAGACAGACACTGAAATTGATAAGTAAAAAACCAATTAAAAGAACTTACCTAGGTCAAAGCCATGACAATTAACACTGAATGCATGCTAGAGGTAACTTCCTGAGCAAAGTAGAATGTGACAAGTGTGCCTAGAGTCTACTACAGTGGAGATCATGGTAAACCCGCTAAGAGTAGCAAAAGAGACTTACATGAGTATAAAGAAGATTCCAACCAAATATTTTCTCGGCCAATAGATGAATTTTTATGAGAGTATCATAAAACACAAGAATGAAAGCTGTAGACCTTTCTCATTTACAACTTCAATAAACATTTACTAGTATATTATGCTATTATTCTAGAAAAGTAAATTATCTCACATTGGAGAGGACGATATAGAATGAAATCTAGGCTGCAAACATGAGGCAACTACAGGAAAGAAAACTAAAAGTGAAGGTGATTTATCCTGCAAAAGTTTCGGAGTTGGAGCCATTCTCCAAAACTTCACTACCTATCACAGCCACAGTGATATACGGTATTAGGATAGACTTTTATTTTATCCTCAATCATGCAAAAGAGAAAGCTGAAAGAGTTTTAGATTTTAGGAAACCTGTTACCTTATGTAAATAGATTCCCTCAGAAAACATACTTCAGATATCAAAGGCCTAGAAACAAGGAAGATTTAGGATCTGTTTGTTTGGGTGTAAAACGTTTACCGAAAATATTTTCTGCATTTTCCAATGTTTGGTTCAATATCTAATCTAGAAAATATTTTACTTAGATCATAGAAGGGAGTAAAATAACTTACCTTTACTGATGTCATTTTCATTAAAAACACGCGTCTCGCGTCTTTCAGCATTTACCAAAAGAAGAATAGGACATTTCATCTCTTAACCTCAGAGACGCAGGGAGCGAATGAGACCGCGGGTCACCGGCGGCCACAACAATCTCCACCTCCGGTAACAACGACAATAATCTCCGACCGAGAGAGAGCGCGCGATATCAACCGATCGGTCGACGCCGATAATCATCTCCGATTGCAGTTTCTACGCTAGTGAAGTTCTAAAGGTAAGAGTCTTCAAATTTAGGGTTTTTTTTTTCATAAATCTTTTGTGTATTTTTTTGAAAATTTCCCCAATTTTGGGTTTGATTAGTTTCAGATTTATGCTACAATTCACAACTGATTTTACTTGAGAATTCATGGTTTTGTTTTGAGAAATCTTTTACAATTTTTCCCATAAATTTTTTTTCTCTATAATTAATGGAAGTTGATATTCTACAGATCTAAGCTGTCTTCATCAATGGTTTTTGTATAAGGTAAGTCCGTAGGCTTGAATTGGTTGACCTTAGGTACTTATTGATATTAAAATCTTCATATGTCTTGGTATTAATTTTGGAGTTGACTGGAGAAAAGAACCAAAAAAATTGAGAAATAGATTTATCAGGAGTTGAGATTTGTTATTTTTTTAAAAGAACAGCTCTACTGTATATTGTTGCAAAAATGATGAATGCAAATTCTTGCTTCTTTAAACCCCTTCTCATTGTTGCTAAAATGGTTAGAAAGACAGATAAATCTAACTTTGTTTTTCTTTTCTCTTTTCACTAGTTTTATTTGTAGTGTAACCTGGTTCGATTCGAATTTGGGATTTGAATTGATGTCTTTAATTTGGTATGCATTAGCTTTTACACTCTGATTTTGATGCATCAGAGTTTCATATGATATGATAAATGGTAATTTCATTGTTCCAGTGATAGTCCAACCAACCCCCACTCTCAACCCTGCTATTGTAGAAAGTTGGAAAAAGAATTTTTTGGTAAATCCTTAATAACTGAAAATTCATTTAGAAGTGATAAATTATCATTTAGTTAATGTTTGGAGCAATTGTATCTTCACGAAGAGGACTATCTTTTTATTTCTGTTAATATAATGGTTTAATGGTTTCCTTCCAATTTCCAACTTTGAAATCCCAAATTGCTCATTCAAATTTATGCTAGAAAAGTTTATATAATCTGTTAGACACACAGCTCATTTGGTATTCATTCTCATTTCATGGCAGTAGTACATAATGGTCATGCTAGTAGTACATAATGGTCGAATTAGTAGCTCTGCGGTACATATTTTCCATGTCTCATCTAACACTGCACATTTGGGCTTTTATATAAAGAGATTGTGCATTTGCCTATCCCACGTCGTCTAAGTACCTGTTAGCTCAATTTCACATTCATTTAGTTAAGCCTGAGCTCTCTTTAGGCATAAAAGTTTGCTAATTAGACCAATTTAGCAGACAAGTCCAATCATGAATAGGATCTGTGTTAAATCTATTTTAATGTGTTAAAATCTTACCCTGGACTAATCCAAAAAAACCTATGTATCAGGTGTAAAGTTAGGACTTTTTATGTATCTTCTTTAGTAAAATCTTTTGTTGTCTCCTGCCCTAAATAAATGGATGTCATGCCATGTAATTTTTTATACATTTGGAACCACCATTGACGTTAATTGTGATGAATAAAGTAGCAATATCCAAGTAGAAAAGCTGCAGTTTAAGGTATTGATTTAGTTGTAGATACTAACAAGTATTCTTTTAATTTTAAAAGTACAAACTAGCTTTTCGGTGAAGATATGCCATTTGTGGCTGGCCTGGTCTGTGCCTTTTGTTTTCTATGATGATGCTGCAGTTGTAATTCATCATTTTTATCCAGTTGTATGTCACATTGGTACATAGTCACGTGCTTAGATTGTTTAGACTTTAGATGTACCTACTTGCCACCATACTGTTTCAGTTACTTCCGTTATCACTTTATGTCCAGTTCTTAATCATGCCCAAATTTGCTGTTTTTCTTTTTCTTTTTTCCCATTAATTTTCTTTTGTTTTTCTGGTAATCCTCTTTGATTGATGTATTGAGAAAGATATATAGCGCAAGGAAATTGTTATCAGTCTTGATAGTTTTGACTAGGCTAAATGCACCAATAAACTTTGGAATTGGAACCGAGAATTAATTATAGTGGTCTGGAAAATGTGATTGCTAATGCATTGGCAGCCCCCTTTTTTTTAAGTACTTTGGTGTTTCTTATATAATTCTATTCTAGTCAATTTTGTATTTCTTAATATCAAATTAAGAAAGATTCTAAAGGATGGTATTAGAGCAGCCTTTTATCTTTTTGATTATCTGCAACATTAAGAGAGTTATCGACTAAGTACTTGTTCATGATACTATAATAGATGATTTTTTTATGAAAGAACATATATGCATAATCTTTTAAGTGCCGGCGTTTTAAGTCCTCAATAGTGCATCAACATTTCCATTTCCATGTCATCTATAGTAGTGGATATGGTACATTCATATTGTCTTGAGCTCAGTAATTGCTGTTGTTGTTTAGGCTCAATCTGCTTCTCCTTGTGTTTTCTAAGTATATAGTAAACTGGACTCGTATTCATAGCTACAGGTACAATATGTGCCTTACCAGTTACCATGGGTTTATTTAAGATACTATCGCATTGGAAATCCAGGACTAAACTTGCATAGTTTTGGATGTGTTGCAAGCAATTTTTCTGTCAATGGGTCTAATAATGATGGATGTTGAGATACCACCTAACAATACTTTTATCTTCTACACCAAAAGGTGCTCTGTTTCTCTTTGTTCCCACATCTATTTCTGTTCACTGCTGCATATTTGGTATATGCATTTTAAGCAACTTTCACATGTCTACATATTTATTAAATTCAGATATTGATGATTAAATCATGTCCTCTTTTATGCAGAAAAATCCAAGTCATGACAATTACATGAACAAGAAGATCAACTTCTAAATGAGATCTTGAAGAGTTTCTCGCCTCAGTCTTTGATCATTTGGAGGAAAATAAGATGCTTGCTAAATCATTTTTGGTGAAAAGTGATAGGTTTCATTTGAATTTTCTCGAGAATTTCATGAAACAAAAGCAGACATATTTTGTATTTCGTTATACTTTTGTATTTAGAAACAGAGGCAAACATAATGGTGTTGTATTCAGATTCGTAAACTTTCTTTGGCACTTATCTTTGACATGCTTATATATAAATATGCTTGAAAAAATGGTATCGTATGTCTTGAAGCCCCCCAAAAAATTGTAATTTGCTTTTAGTAAGTGGGCTTTTCTTAGTTATGAGGGGCGTGTATTGATTAATTGGGTTGTGTCTTTTTTGTAATTTACTAAGTTTAGTTTTTTTTATACCTATTTTTTGATGTTTTATATTTGTTATAATGATCTAGCATTTGTTAAAGGATCGAATAGTTTAGAACAAGGTTAAATTAAGTTGCTAGAAAGAATATGACACAATTTTGATAGAAAGTAAGCGACTTTAATTGATATGAAGTAAATTTGATTGTAAATAGAGATAATAATTTTAAGCTAAAAAAACATTTGCAACATTTCAACAAACACAAAAAATGAATTTGAAAAATATTTTCACTAGACTAATAACCAAACACATGAAAATTATACAAAGGAAATTATTTTCACTAACCAACCAAACACTTGAAAATTATGAAAATAAAATTATTTTCCATGAAAATGACTTGATTGGAAAATATTTTCCTAGAAAAACATTTTACGTCCAACCAAACAGACCATTTAGAATTAATATTTTCCCTCAGAGTGCTGAACACGAGAAAACTTGCACAACAATAAACCACGCTCAAATCCTAAAGGGGCTACCAATACATGAAGGAGGAAAAGCTAAGTTCATAAAAAATTAAAAATCTTGTCTATAGAGTCATTGGCTTTCCGCTGAACATGTGTAAATTGAATCACAAGGTTTTCAATCTGTGTCTAATACAAATGTAATATTAAATAAAAGATTCAACCAAATCTAGAAATTAGAAGCTAGAAAAGAACAGAAAAAATAATTAAAGGGACTTGAGACAATCAAAAAAAGTTGGAAGAACCATTTAACTCATCTGCAATAGCAAAGCCTATGAGGAGGTCCCAAAAGACTGCACTGGAAACAATTTAATGGATTATCAGTCTAAAACAGCCTAGGATTCAGGAAAAACTCAAACTTCACCACATAAGAAAACAAGAGTGTTGACCTAGGAGCAATACACAACATCATCAAGCAAACAACGTATGACTTTGAATGTTTCATCAATTACAAAAATGAAAAACAAATATCTCTCCAAATGCACTGGAACTAAAATAAAATAAAGAACAAGATAAAATCAGAAGTACAATGAAAAGAAACTATTTTGATGACATTTAATGACATGAACATAAAATAAAGGATGGTAGTAAAATTTGGTACGTTCGAGATTATAATAGTTGAGGCGCACTTAATTTAAAGAAAGAATACGGCGAAAAGTGCAGCAATTAAACCAGTTTGTGCATAGTCAATTATCCTAAAAGTACCACTTACTTAAGGAAATTATAGCAAAATGAATCGAAGTTGGATGGAAACGTAAAATCTTTACCCAATTCCTCAATGAAACCTTTCTTTTCATGATCCCTTGGGTCTGTTTCCAGGTAAATAGCTTAAGGTTTCCCAAACAGGTGGAAATTATCCAAATACAAAAACTTAAAAGTATGAAGAGGATCATACCAAACCCAAATTAAGAGAAGCAATATCCACACTAGACACTAGACTACTCTTCAGCATCATGAGATGGCATAATTTTCTTTCTTTCATAAAAATGGAAGGAAATTTTACTAATTGAAGCAACTAGAACTACATGTCTGGAAAATGAAGACAAACTGAAATTGCTCGCTCGTATATAGACAAGCAACTCTTTGGCAGACATGAAAATTAACATCCCTTTAACTATCGCGCGCGCACCAAAAAAAAAGAGACCAAGGGTAAAGTAGTAGTAAGAACAATCGCTGAAAAAACTTAAGGCTTCCAAATAAATGTCCAGAAATATGTTATACGCATTGAATTTTCTTCTTTAAATTTGATGAAAAAACATATAAGCTTGCACTCACCCATTTGTTGTTGTCTCAGAATCATTGAACTTTACAGGATATAACGCTTGTGCCACTGGCTCCCAAAACCTAAACAGGTCAACATAAATAGGAAATAGGTTCCACTGTACGGAGAATGAATACAGCACCTATATTATATGGACTTTCCTTTCCTCTCAATCCAAAAGTATCCATATCTTACCGTGTCAACATGGACGTCACTGTGGTATCCATATCCATATGGTCAAATTTTATTTGGGTATTTTGACTTTTTTATCAAGTAAACTTTTATGGATATAAATATGATTTGTGAATTCATCACATAAAAGGACGGACAAAATAAAGAGAAAGATTAAAAAAGAGGAGAAACATATAAAAATTGTATGTCAAATCACAATCTTATTATAATTAGATAAATATTCTTATAGTATTTTCTCTTTCTAAGTACATCGCTATTCTTTAATACTGTATATAAATATATTTATTTTTTAAAAAATGAGTTATAAATAATTTTAAATTGGTTTTCATCATCAAATTGTCTTACTACTTCACTAACATAAATATACAAGCATAAAAAACGCACCGCATACTCATATCAAACACTTTTAAAGTGTCTTCATATTTTCAATTTATGAAATTGAAAAATTCGACACCTAAATATGTATTTATACCTAACACTTATATCCGAGTCTAGGTAGCTTAATATAGCACAGTGTCAATGAAGATAGTTATTCGAATTTTATATTTCAAAAGTTTAGTTCAATTGCAACATCAGTAAAATATGATACCATATCATATCGACGATAATGAATCAGGAAAACTTAATGGATGTACAAACTTTACAAGAACACAATATTGTGCATAACCTTCTAATTAATTTCGTTCAAAGAATTTCCAAAGAGACAGCTGCTCCCCTACCTGTAAGAGATTTTCTATTGACCTTCCGCCAGAGGGCTGAGCTTGACAAGATTAATCTAATGAATAAGTTTTACAAATGTAATGTAGATTCCAGAAATGGAGAAAGACTTATACATGACTTGTACTTTGTTCAGTGTTCAATCATACGGAATTTAATAAACAATAAATTTATCGATGCATCAATCAAGAGCACATGAAGCAATTTCAAGACTAGAATGCTTCGGAAAATGCCTTCCAACTGCTAAAACTTTAAAGCCCCAAAATCTCCTTTAAAATTCTACAAATTAACGACAAAGTTTTTTACACAGATAATTATATTAAAATTCCCATTTTTCTTACATATCAACAAATCCTGTTGCCAGTATTCTCTACACAAAAAACGACAGATGAATCGCCATTGCATCTTTCATATCTCTGCGCCTCCAGAAAACTGATGCCATTCTGAAATTCAGAAACGCTTAAGAACCGACTAGTTGTGGTGATGTTAAATTTGGAGTTCAAATTATAGGTGCAGTGAATTTCTCATATATTTGTTAACCCGTTTCTCACCGCCATAACTTGATCCTCGCCGGAATTTTACACGGCATTATCACACTTCCGGGAAATAGACATCACTGGAGAAATCTCCACCCTCGGCCGCTTGCCTCCGTTATTTGCAGTGTCCAGCTGCTCTTCACTGGCACGGCTACGAATGGCCTCGATTCTCTGCCACTTGAACTCTTCAAAACTTGGACTCCACTTCTGAAATCTCAAATTCCTCTTGTTATTATATTTGGTTCACTTCTTCTCAAATTGCGGTGTGTATATATGCAGCAGTATCATCATCCTAATGGACATCGACATCGGCCTCATCATCATCATTATCCTCCTATTATTCGTGAGATTTGCAACTCAATTTGGAAAATTGATTTCGGAAACATAGGGTTTAGATGTGGAGAAGATAACTGAATTGATAAATGGTGGATAATGAAGAGAGAGAAATTGGAAAAATGAAGGAGGGAAATAAAAAATGGAGGGAATGAAAAGAAGCATCAATTTGGAAAATTTTGAAGCAGAACACGTGCTTTACCTCAAAAATATTTGGAACTTAATCTATAACCAAAACTATATCGTTTCACATCCACTAGAGTCTAAGAATTTTCAGGAGCGTTGTGGATTTTGTAGCACAATTGAACTTGTGCTATTTATTCATTGTAGTATCATTTTGTGCCGCATGAAAAGCATCACAAAAAGTACGTTTTGCTGTAATGTCTTTGAGACATGGGAATGGTTTGAGGATTTACTAAGGATATGCCTATATCATGGCTTACCGTGCTGGTTGTAGATTCAGATGTTTTACAACAAGTTGCATAAGTCGAACCAGGCGATAATTAATGTTGTACCCGGTGGGACAATAATAAGCAAAAGTTATGAGGCGGCTGTGCGACGTGCTTTAGGACATGTCCTCAAACAAACTACTAGTGGGCAAGTGAGCTCAACATGCATAGAAAAATAACTAAGATGTACAATGTGGACTCATTTACCATTCTAACTACACACTAAGTGGGGCCCTTACCAAAGAGGTAGAAGGGTGGCACTACTAGTGGGCAAATGAGCTCAACATGCCTAGAAAATAAAAGAGATGTACAATGTGGACTCATTCACCATTCTAACATCACAAGTGCGGCCCTCACCAAAGGGCTAGAAGGGGTGGATATTCAGCCAAAACAAGTCCAATATATGGTAGCAAGTTGAAATATTCCAAAAAAGACACCCCCATTGAGTAGTGCCCAATTAATTTGGAGTATATTAACTACATAGGCAATTTCAACCGATTGCAGAACAATCCATAGTCCAAATGTACAATCCTGGTTGGAGAAACTACCCCAACTTCTCCTAGAATAATAACAACCAGGGTTGTGACAACAGTTCAATGAGACCACCAATGCCACCTAGATTCCAAGGGTAGAATAGGCAAACCCATCCAATCCCTGAAAAACGGGATAACATGGAAGACCTCTTCTTGCAGTACATGGCCAAAATTGATGCAGTACTTTAAGATCAGAATGTTTCAAATTGAAGAAGAAAAATGGGGAAAGAACGAGCAACCTAGAGTATCAAGTCAAGCCGCCTCTCCCTCCAGTACCTTATCCGCGGCGATTTAAACAATACAGGTCAGATAGTTAGTTTCTTAAATTCTTAGAAATTTTTGAAAACATTCCTTTTGTAGAGAGGCATTAGAACAAATGTCTAGTTATATCAAGTTTATGGAGGAACTGTTATCTAGGAAAAGGAGGCTCACAGACTTCGAAATTATAGTTTTGAAGGAGGAGTGCAGTTTACTTCTCTAACAAAAGTTACTGGTGCCAGTATACCAAAATTTAAGGATCCTGGGAGCTTTACCATCTAATATACGATTGGCACATAATTTATCTGTCACGCCCCAAAAACGGGACCGTAACACGCCGCGCTAATGGGACACCGGCCCAAAGCGCAAGGCACAAACAAACAGAGCAACAAACTTAACCGCAATGTAATATTAGACACATCAAACCATTTCTTAACTATAAAACCGAATATTTCATTTTACACAAAAAATACGAATTACAAAATTCCTTCTTAGTACAAAAGATGCTACAACAAAAACAAAGTTCATCAATACAAAACTTATCTAATACACTACCCCTCTCCAAACAAAAGAGAAGCTTGGAAGATTATCCGCAGAGTCCTACCAGTAATGTGGAATCTTTGAGAAAATCTAAAAGCTGTTAATTTGGTGGAGAGTCAAAAACGAGCTCTTATAATCTGAAAAATTATAAGTCACATGGGGTGAGCATAACTAGCTCAGTGGATATCATAAAAGTTCTTCAAATGGGGCCAAGCATTTCGATAAAAAGAAAACATAAAGATAATATCATTTGTGAAAACCATAGTCATGAAGGTTTCTAAAATGTCTCATGCCATTTAAACGTCAATAAACCATAATCATAAGTAGTTTCTAAAGTGTATCATGCCATTTAAACGTCAGGCATGTCCAAAACATAGCCAAAAAGATCCAATCATTTCAAAACATAGTATGCTAAAGCATAGCGAACAAATCCAAGTTCAGTTTCAATCCGGAATATAATAAAATAGCATGAGTATCTTTTAGGCTCAAAGGTATGTCCAAAACATAGCCAAACAGATCAAATGGTTTTCAAAACATAGTATGCTAAAGCATAGCGTAGCCAAAAAGATCCAATCATTCAAAACATAGTATGCTAAAGCATAGCGAACAAATCTCTTATTACTAGTTTCAATCCGGAATTTAATAAAATAGCATGAGTATCTTTTAGGCTCGAAGGTATGGACTTTTTGCCTTAGCATACTATGTTTTAGCATGACCTATCTGTCTGTCTCTGTTTTGGACACATCTTTGATATGTATAAGAGACAGGTATTAAGATGTTCATAACATTGACAGAATTCATTGCGGCGTCCCTTATATGACTATAGAACCGGTGCACCCCAAATCAAACATTTCCAAATACATCCAAAATTATATACCTCGGTCACCTATGAGCCAAAACAGTCATAAAATGCTTTCATATCAAAAGAGTTTGCAAATATATCAATTGATTAACATAAAATAGCTTGGTCCCGATTTCATAAATAATAATTCCAAAACTTGGTAAAAGTGCAGTTCCAAACATCATACACATTTTAAAATCCATCCAAACATATTTCGAAAGTCGTTAAACAAAATACAAGTGGAAGAGGGTCTATGTTACCCACCTATCAAAGCAAAAATTGCACAATGATCAGTGAACGCGATCGCCGGCGGTAGGTGGCGTGGTACCTAAAACAGATATAAGAGGACTCTTAGAAGAGATGTAGAAGTTAAAGAATGACTAGGGAAGCGATAAACGACGCGAAACGATAGAAAACGACACCAACAGCTCTTTGGTCAAAAAATGACCTTTTCACAATTTCTGACCAACTTCGACAAGCTAAAACCCCAGTCAAAACACTTAGTTAACCCCTCAAATCGGTATTACAGCTAGATTAGGAGATAATAAGCTCAGTTTTCCAGAAAAATTGAATATTTTGACTCTCCCTAGGCTATAATTAGGCTATCCTCCCTGCCAACAAAATCCAATTCCAAGGTATTCAAGGGACCTTGGTTACAACCCAACTCAAAACAACATATTCAACCAACCAACAAAATCCATTTCCAAGGTATTCAAGTCTCAATTCCTATCCAAACTAACCTTAAAACACTCTTAGAACATCATTATATGCATAGACATAAGCATTCATAGCATAACACTCTAGGTCACATATGGAAGACAAAACCCTAACTCATAATCTTAAAATTTGTAATCTAACCATGGAAAGTTGTTAAAAATCAACCCCAATCACTTCCCAACCTAAGTGTACCCAAAACACTAAAAACAACCCATAACATACATAAATCATAACTTATAAGGCTGCAAAGAGGGTTTATTTTCAGCCATAAAGAATCCTTCAAAACTTGAAATTAAAGCTTAAATCATAAAGCCCATAAGCCATAAATGCAAAAATACATAAAATCTTACCTTCCAAGTGATTTCTACTTGAAATCCAAGAAAATTTTTGGGGGAAAATGGAGAAGAAATTTCGGCCAGCTGCTGGAGAAAAATGAGGAAGAAACAAGCAAGAAGAAGACTTAAAACAAATTCCAAAGTTGACCCAAATAGTACCCATTTGACCTAATAGTCTCCAAGTTGACTATTTGACCCAAAAACTAATTTTTTGCTACTAAATTAACATTATAAATCAGCCATCAAACAACACTTACACACCACAATGCACTAATTACACTTAGTCCAATTTTTGACCCGTTTACCCGCCGGAACCGAAATCGCGTAAACCGAAAAATTTGCCGAATTGAAAAACGAATAAGTTGAAGTACTTTATGACTAAAAATAATATGAAAAATATTTTAAACCAGTTAAAATCAAAGAAAAAGGCTATTAAAATACTGGGTTTCACATTATCAGTAAGGATTGGTGTGATTTAGGAGTAAGTATTAATTTAGTGCCCTTATCTATTTCAATAAACTTGGTATAGGAGAAGTAAAGCAGACAAATGTGACCTTTCAACTAGCTGACAGGATTCTGTCTCATCCCCGAGGCATCATTGAGGATGGGTAAAGGTTCACAAGTTTATTTTTCCTGATCACTTAATAATTCTTCATTTTCAAGAGGATGAAAATATTCCTATTATTCTTGGTGTAGCTACAGGAAGAACGCTCATTGATGTGCAAAAATGTTAACTCACCATGAGAGTACACAATGAAGAGGTAACAAAACTTTTAAAGCTGTGAAATTGCCTAACCAAGATTGAGTAGTGCCCAATTAATTTGGAGTATATTAACTACATAGGCAATTTCAACCGATTGCAGAACAATAGATCGGTCCATAGTCCAAATGTACAATCCTGGTTGGAGAAACTACCCCAACTTCTCCTAGAATAATAACAACCAGGGTGGTGACAACAGTTCAATGAGAGCACCAATGCCACCTAGATTCCAAGGGTAGAATAGGCAAACCCATCCTGTCACGCCCCAAAAACGGGACCGTAACACGCCGCGCTAATGGCACACCGGTCCAAAACGCAAGGCATAAACGAACAGAGCAACAAACTTAACCGCAATGAAATAGAACCATCAAACCATTTCTTAACTATAAAACCGAATATTTCATTTTTTCACAAAAATACGAATTACAAAATTTCTTCTTAGTACAAAAGATGCTACAACAAAAACAAAGTTCATCAATACAAAACCTATCTAATACACTACCCCTCTCCAAACAAAAGAGAAGCTTGGAAGATTATCCGCAGAGTCCTACCAGTAATGTGAAATCTGGAGACAATCTAAAAGTTGCTAACGCGATGGAGAGTAAAAAACGAGCACCTATATCTGAAAAATTATAAATCACGTGGGGTGAGCATAACTAGCTCAGTGGATATCATAAAAGCTCTTCAAATGGGGCCAAGCATTTCGATAAAAAGAAAACATAAAGATAATAACATTTTAAAATAACCATAGTCATGAAGCAGTTTCTAAAATGTCTCATGCCATTTAAACGTCAATAAACCATAATCATAAGTAGTTTCTAAAATGTCTCATGCCATTTAAATGTCAGGCATGTCCAAAACATAGCCAAAAAGATCCAATCATTTCAAAACATAGTATGCTAAAGCATAGCGAACAAATCCAAGTACAGTTTCAAATCCAAAATATAATAAAATAGCACAGTATCTTTTAGGCTCAACAGTATGACCTACAGTACTAGTCAGATCTAGTAATCTACTACACCTACTAGTCTGACCGGGAGGTCAAGTTATCCCATCACAAGACTTCCGCAGTCAATTAGTTCTTATCACATCTTTGGTAAAGAACCGTGCACCCCAAATCGACATTTCAGATACATTCAAAATTATATACCTCGATCACCTATGAGCCAAAACAGTCATAAAATGCTTTCATACCAAAAGAGTTTGCAAACATATTAATTGATTAACATAAAATAGCTTGGTCCCGATTTCATATATAATAATTCCAAAACTTGGTAAAAGTGCAGTTCCAAACATCATACACATTCTAAAATCCATTCAAACATATTTCGAAAGTCATTAAACAAAATACAAGTGGAAGAGAATCTATGTTACCCACCTATCAAAGCAAAAACTGCACAATGATCACAGAACGCGATCGCCTCGGTAGGTGGCGTGGTACCTAAAACAGATATAAGAGGACTCTTAGAAGAGATGTAGAAGTTAAAGAATGAGATGGGATAAGCGAAAACGACGCGTGACGATAGAAAACTACACCCTTCTCTTATAAGGGACAGACCTTGGAATTATTTCTGACCATTTTCGACAAGCTAAAACCCAAGTCAAAACACTTAGTTAATCCCTCAAATTCGTATTACAGCTAGATTAGGAGATAATAAGCTCAGTTTTCTAGAAAAACCAAAAAACTTCACCTCTCCCTAAGCTATAATTAGGCTATCCTCCCTGCCAATAAAATCCAATTCCAAGGTATTCAAGGGACCTTGGTTACAACCCAACTCAAAACAACATATTCAACCAACAAAATCCATAAACGGAAAGATTCACCGGAGCAATAGCCGGGACTATATCAATAGCATTCCACAACAATGGAAAACACCTAAAACCATCAAAAGATCATTAAAGACCCTTTAAACATAACCAATTATCCAAATTATCCTAGTTGCGCCAAACTTCCGCTTACTTACAAAATGAAGGGAAATCAATTCCACTTGGTTTCATTATGAAGAGATGTGTTTTTTTAATGTGATAAGTTTTTAGAATATTATGGATTTACCCTAACTCATAATCTTAAAATTTGTAATCTAACCATGAAAAGTTGTTAAAAATCAACCCCAATCACTTTCCAACCTCCAAAACACTAAGAACAACCCATAACATACATAAATCAACATATATAAGGCTGCAAAGAGGGTTTATTTTCAGCCCTAAGAATCCTACAAAACTTGAAATTAAAGCTTGAATCATAAAGCCCATAAGCTATAAATGCTAAAATACATAAAATCTTACCTTCCAAGTGATTCCTACTTGAAATCCAAGAAAAATTTTGGGGGAAAATGGAGGAAGAGTTTTCGGCCAGCTGCTGGAGAAAAATGAGGAAGAAACAAGCAAGAAGAAGACTTAAAACAAATTTCAAAGTTGACTCAAATAGTTCTCCATTGACCAAATAGTCTCCAAGTTGACTATTTAACCCAAAAACTAATTTTTGCTACTAAATTAACATTTTAAATCAGCCATCAAACAACATCACACACCAAAATGCACTAATTACACTTAGTCCAACTTTTGACCCGTTTACCCGCCGATAATCGCGTAAATCGAAAAATTTGCCGAATTGAAAAATGAATAAGTTGAAGTACCTTATGACTAAAAATAATATGAAAAACATTTTAAACCAATTAAAATCAAAGAACAAGGCTATTAAAATAATGGGTTTCACACATCCAATCCCTGAAAAACAGGATAACATGGAAGACCTCTTATTGCAGTACATGGCCAAAATCGATGCAGTACTTTAAGATCAGAATGTTATTCTCCAAAGCTATATAGTATCGATAAGAAATTTGGAGATTCAAATAAAGCAACTTGCCAATGCCATAAATAATAGGCCCCAGAGTTCTTTACCAAGTGACATGAAGGTTAACCCAAAGAATGATGGTAAGGAATAATGTAAAGTGGTTACTTTCTGTAGTAGAAAAAATAAGTGGCCAAGAACCAACCAGAGAAAGCAAAGGAGTACGATGGACAGGTAACAGTTGAAGAAGAAAAATGGGGAAAGAACATACTTTGGAGCAACCTAGAGTATCAAGTCAAGCCGCCTCTCCCTCCAGTACCTTATCCGCGGCGATTTAAACAATACAGGTCAGATAGTTAGTTTCTTAAATTCTTAGAAATTTTTGAAAATTGCATAGTAACATTCCTTTTGTAGAGGCATTAGAACAAATGTCTAGTTATATCAAGTTTATGGAGGAACTGTTATCCAGGAAAAGGAGGCTCACAGACTTTGAAATTATAGTTTTGATGGAGGAGTGCAGCGTACTTCTCTAACAAAAGTTACTGCCAAAATTTAAGGATCCTGGGAGCTTTACCATCTAATATACGATTGGCACATAATTTATCAGTAAGGATTTGTGTGATTTAGGAGTAAGTATTAATTTAGTGCCCTTATCTATTTCAAGAAACTTGGTATAGGAGAAGTAAAGCAGACAAATGTGACCTTTCAACTAGCTGACAGGATTCTGTCTCATCCACGAGGCATCATCGAGGATGGGTAAAGGTTCATAAGTTTATTTTTCACACTGATCACTTAATAATTCTTCATTTTCAAGAGGATGAAAATATTCCTATTATTCTTGGTGTAGCTACAGGAAGAACGCTCATTGATGTGCAAAAATGTTAACTCACCATGAGAGTACACAATGAAGAGGTAACAAAACTTTTAAAGCTGTGAAATTGCCTAACCAAGATTGAGTAGTGCCCAATTAATTTGGAGTATATTAACTACATAGGCAATTTCAACCGATTGCAGAACAATCCATAGTCCAAATGTACAATCCTGGTTGGAGAAACTACCCCAACTTCTCCTAGAATAATAACAACCAGGGTGGTGACAACAGTTCAATGAGACCACCAATGCCACCTAGATTCCAAGGATAGAATAGGCAAACCCATCCAATCCCTGAAAAACGGGATAACATGGAAGACCTCTTATTGCAGTACATGGCCAAAATCGATGCAGTACTTTAAGATCAGAATGTTATTCTCCAAAGCTATATAGTATCGAAAAGAAATTTGGAGATTCAAATGTGCTAAAGCAACTTGCCAATGCCATAAATAATAGGCCCCGGAGTTCTTTACCAAGTGACATGAAGGTTAACCCAAAGAATGATGGTAAGGAATAATGTAAAGTGGTTACTTTCTGTAGTAGAAAAAATAAGTGGCCAAGAACCAACCAGAGAAAGCAAAGGAGTACGATGGACAGGTAACAGTTGAAGAAGAAAAATGGGGAAAGAACGAGCAACCTAGAGTATCAAGTTAAGCCACCTCTCCCTCCAGTACCTTATCCGCGGCGACTTAAACAATACAGGTCAGATAGTTAGTTTCTTAAATTCTTGGAAATTTTTGAAAATTGCATAGTAACATTCCTTTTGTAGAGGCATTAGAACAAATGTCTAGTTATATCAAGTTTATGGAGGAACTGTTATCCAGGAAAAGGAGGCTCACAGACTTCGAAATTATAGTTTTGATGGAGGAGTGCAGCGTACTTCTCTAACAAAAGTTACTGCACAAATTTAAGGATCCTGGGAGCTTTACCATCTTCCTAATATACGATTGGCACATAATTTATCAGTAAGGATTTGTGTGATTTAGGAGTAAGTATTAATTTAGTGCCCTTATCTATTTCAAGAAACTTGGTATAGGAGAAGTAAAGCAGACAAATGTGACCTTTCAACTAGCTGACAGGATTCTGTCTCATCCACGAGGCATCATTGAGGATGGGTAAAGGTTCATAAGTTTATTTTTCCTGATCACTTAATAATTCTTCATTTTCAAGAGGATGAAAATATTCCTATTATTCTTGGTGTAGCTACAGGAAGAACGCTCATTGATGTGCAAAAATATTAACTCACAATGAGAGTACACAATGAAGAGGTAACAAAACTTTTAAAGCTATGAAATTGCCTAACCAAGATGAGGAGTGTTTTGAAGTTAATGCAGTCAAAGACGAAGCTACGGTTAAACCCTTCGTGGAAAAGCAAGAACTCTTAACTCCAACATGGAAGGAGAAGATAAAAAAAAAAAAAGAAAAAAAAAAGAGGTATTTAGATGGGTGGATTAGACAAAAGCATCATCAACTCAATTCCTGATGGCAATTCAGTGTAGTTCATTGATTGCAAGCAGACAAAAGGTGAATTAATCTTGGAGAAGAAGGAGAGGAACAAACGGAGAGACCTTGGAGAGCAATCGAAGGATGGATCTTTTACATTGACGATCGAAAGATTCTTCCTACCACTTATAAGGACTATGTTCCCCCTCACCGTTTTGATGAATTACTTGAGTTATCTGAAAATGAAATTTGTTTTAATTACTTGGATGGTACTTGAAGATAGGAAAAATTGCATGAAGCATGGTATCATCATGAAGAAACAAAGGATTATGTAGAGATGAAAGCATTACTCGAGCAATGGAAGATTATAAAAATGCTAAAAGTTGCAAAAAATTTTAATAGACAGCTCCTAAGCATATTACCTAAAAAGAAGAAAGATCCAGGGTGTTTCACTATACCTTGTGTTATTGGTGATATTTTTCTTGATCAACCTTTATGTGATTTAGGAATAGGTGTTTTCTGCTTATGAATTTAATGCCTTTACCTCTGTGTAGGAGAATAGGATTGATAGACCTCAAAGAAAGAAACCAACTATTCAGTTGGCGTATAGGAGAATGGTAGACCCAATAGGAGAGTTACATAATGTGCTCGTCAAAGTAGGAAAACTCAACTTCTCGGTTGATTTTATTATCCTAGACATGGATGAAGAAGATAAGGATGATATATCTATCATATTTGGAAGGCCATTTCTCGCTACAGCAAAAGCTTTAACATGGATCAACAAGTAATCCTAAGGGCAGGAAATGTCTGAGTTACATTTAATGTGATGGAAGTAGGATCATTTCCAAATGGGCTTTTGACTGTGCAAAAATTTAGTAGAATCCCCAACACAGACTGAAGAAGTTCAATCACATTAACTTATACATCTAGCTAAAGACATTAAACAAGTGCTTAGTGGAAGGCAACCCACGTTACTAACTATAACTTTTAATTCTTGTCCTTAACTTCCAATTTTTGACATATTTTGCTTTATGAAACTTTGGAATAACTTAACCTAATTCATGTTTTAGATCTTGAATGATGCTTGGAGAGAGTTTACGAAGAAAATTTGAGCTACATGTGAAAAATGGTCCAAAAATAGACCAAAATAATGAAACAGCCCGTAGCCGAGCACTGCCAGTGCCCAGGCCCATGGGAGCCTTGCCAGCCATTAATGGCTAGCAGCTGGATGTGCTCACAAGCCTGGGAGAAGCGCCAAGGCTCGGTTGGTTCATAAAAAGGGCTACAATTCCTCTACCCATCCCAACATTTTCAAAACATCCCTAAACACCTCTAAACCCTTCCCTATCTTTCCCCACGCAAAACCCACTCCAATTTCACCCTAATTCTTGAATCTAAACCATAAAAAAATTGACTAAATTGCTGCAACTTGCAGATTTAAGGAAGAGGGCAAAAAGGAGGAAAGCAAGAACTACAATAAGAGGATCTTCTTGGAAAACTTGCTTGGAGCGAACAATCAAGGAAAAAGCATTTCAAAAGCCTTCAAATTGACGAAATTCTTCTAATTTAATGTTTTTTAACAGATTTTATTCCCTATATGTGAGATTAAATTAGTGGATTCATGTGTTCTTAGTTGTATATGCACTTGAATTTCTTTGCTTGAAATTGGTTTGTTTGGTAACTTAGGAAGATTTCTTGGTGTAATTTGTAATACTTGGTGCATGGGTACTTCAATTTGGTTCCAGTTTCAATTTTTGTATTTTTAATGAAAATTTTATTATGCTTCCTAAGGTAAAAATTTAGCTAAGGGATCTAGCTCCAACAGGAAATCAGACAAGAAAATTTTCACCTTTGAAAAAGTTTTACAAAGGTATGAAGAGGGGGAAATCAATAAGAAATTAATATGTGAAAAGGGGTTTAAATTGGACTTACATTTGACACGTAATTATGTAAGAGACGAGATTAAAAAAAAAAACAAACACATTTGTAAGCGGTATTGGGACAGGTTGTGCACACACCTGGAATTTGTTATAGAGGAAATAGTTAGAGGATTTCTATCCTAATTCTTAGAACATGATAATGGATGTGTTTTTGTGTGAGAGGTTAAAGTTCTATGCACATGTGAATCTTTAAACTCTTTCTTTGTCTTAGCAAAATCAATTTGCATCGGATTTGCACTTGATGGCGAAAACTATATGCAATGGTGTTGAAGTGTCTTGGAAAAGAGCACAAAATGCTTTAAAAACAAAAATTTTGTGTCCAAGAAGTTATTTTATTCCTATTGCAAAAATTTGGTTCAATTTCATAAACACCAGCTTAATTCCAACCGGTCATGTCGCACACATCACTGTTGATAGAGTTTTGTTACTATTTTGTCTTTTCGAAGGGCTTTTAATTGATGTTGGCTATCTTATATCAAATTTTGCATATGGCCAAAACTAGAAGTAAGGGATTATGGTTCCCTTGTTTCATCACCCAACTATTTCTCCATTCATGTGTAAAATAGGATGAAGCCGTGGAAAAGAAAGTCTTAACAGTAAAACTCATTGATGGAATAGTGAGCTATAATGAGAATGCTTCCAAAGAAAGAAAGAAACCCCAAAGTAGTGGGGCAAGCTCTAGTCAATCCGGAGGTTTAATTCGTAGCATGGATAATAGGTTGTCAAGATTGGAGAGACAAATGGCATGTCAACAACAATACATGAAGGTCATGGACAGGTTGATTACCAACATTGGCAAGGACTCTAGGGTTAGCATGAATAAATCTCTATTTCTACCTGGGAAACCTACATTTGATGCGGGTGATGAAGAATACAATATGATATGAGTGATGAAGATGAAGAGAAAGATTCTACAAGTGATGATGCTGATAAGGATGTGGCATAAACGACACTCATAGATCTAAGGAGAGTGTTTATTTCTTAGTGTACATTTGTCATTATTAATTTTCTTTTTGTCTGCGAAACATTGGGGTGTGTTTGTGTTTGGTGGTATGACTGTGACTATGTGTTGGGAATGATTATTTTATTTGTGTTCATCTTTGGTGGTGTATTTGTTTTACAAATACCAAAGAATTTAGGTTTTCTTTTAAATTTTTTTTCTTAAATCCAATAAGATTTTCTATTTTTAGAAAGTTTTTATTAGTCTTGAGGATCTGACTGTATAAAAGACTCTCTAACTACTAGATGATAGCTTTCAGAATTTCTATACCCTCTTTGTCAAAAGTATTATAGAGGGTTAAACAAAAAAGATTTTCCTTTTTAGTGTCTTGTTTAAGTTCATTAATTTTTTAGATACATGTCAAGGGTTTAAATTGGGAAAATCGTACGAATAGTGCCTCAAATATTTAGAAAGTATTTTTTTTAATCACTCAGAAATGAAATGATGAGTTTTGGTCCGTCAAAAATTTGAAGTGTATGTTTTTGGTCCTTGAACACAATTTCGGTGGTGTTTTATCCTGGAAAGATTATGTGATCATCACATGTCCATAATTTCAATGGTAAAGTTGGGAAAAAAAGACCACCTCTAGTTTGCCCCAAATAAATTAGATGACCCATTTCCTCTCATTACAATCGCAAATGTCAAAAATATCAAACTAGAATTAGGGTTCATAGCTATTTCAGGATCTACAGTGAACAAATTGGTTAAGCAGCAATAGAAAGAGGTAGCTTGATGTGTAATTGTGGGAATTTTACAAAGCTTAGAACTTCAAGCACAAATACTAATCCAGGACGGAATTTCTTCAGTCATAAAAGTTTTGATGTACACTTTCTCTTTTTTTCAGAATTAAATGTGCAAAAAGAATTGTGTGTTTCTGTTGATTTCCTTATATTGTATTGTAATATTCCGTCATAATTATTGTTTGTTGTGACATACTAATTGAGGTGGGTGGTGGCTGTGGTTTCTTTTGGTGCTTCAAGGAAGAAGTACCGAATAAGGAAGAAAGAATAATTGCATTTCTAAGGTTCAAAGTTCGCAATGGTAAAGTTGAAATCAAGAGTCTTCCCAAAAATAGCTATGTAACCCTAATGCTAATTTTATATTTTTTTATTTGGGATTTTAATGAGGAGAAGTGGGTCACTTGGTTTGCTTTTTATACCTGCCATTTGGGCCAAAATAAAGTTTGTTTCCAATTTTACCCTATAAACTATAGACATGTGATGATCACATGTTCTTTGCAGGCCAAAAACACCATCGATATTGTACTCAGGGACCAAAAATATATGGTCCAGATTTTCAAATGACCAAAACATGTCATTTAATGTTCAGGGTACTTTTTTGAATATTTGAGGGACTATTTATACAATTTTCCCATTTAAAAATGTGTTAATGTGGAACTAATCTTGTTAGAGTTTATGGATTGAAAATGCATATAAGTTTTCTATTTCTTTTTGAACCTTTCGAATGTTGAAAGCGTTATCACTATACAATTAAATATATTCCCTGGAATGAGGGTGTGAAAGTGAGGTAATTTTTAATGAGTGTTAATCATCATTGCCCTGCTATATTTATTTTTCTTGTGACATTTATTAGAATTGTGTGTGATTTATATACTTGCAAAGTACGAGTGAATTTTAGACCAAGGAAATGATTTAGGCAAGTTCTTTGTGATGCTGTTTGTGCAAAAAGCCTACCTAAACAGCATTTTATCCTTATTGTCCCTTTTTGAGCCTTATAAGCCTTAATTTTTTGGTTTAACCATATTATTTTAGCCAATTTAATTCTTTTTATTTTATCCTTCTTTTTATCCATCACCTTAGTAGTTAGTGCTGGTGGTGTACAATATCAATACTCTGTGCACATTGTTAAGGATAGTTGGGAAGAAAATGAGCTTTGTTTGTTGGGGAAAAAGTTAAAGTTATACATCTTGTTGATGGAAACCCCCTATATATTGAAAAGTTGAAAGAATGTGAAAAAAAAAAAAATTGAGAAAACAAACTGAAGTGAAAAGAATAAAAAGAAAAAGAATAAAAGAAGGAAAATTCCTTCTTGTAAGTTTGTTCAAATGCTACTTTTATCAAAATATATTCTACCTTTATTCTTTAGTCTATGTTACTAGCTTTAAAAACTATATGATCCTTAGTTTGAGTTCATTTGTATTAGTGAGTGTTTTGTGTGCTAGATGGTAAAAATTTCCAACATGTTTGTCTCTTGCTGAACTTATGTTTAATGGATTTTTCATTGATTGGTAAGCGAGTGATATCTGCTTTCGTGAGTGGAGAGTTAATATTTTCATGATGATGATTTGGGGTTGATTAGCAATGTTCTTTTATAGCCATGTTAAATCCATATCTCTTCTTGCTATTATTTTTACCTTTTTTACGATAATTGACATGTTGAAGAAAGTTAACATGATTGGTACTGGCAATGTTTGATATCCACACCTGCCTAGCTAAGGTTTGGTTCTTGTATTTTTTGGTGCTTTATTGAACTTCAAGGGGTTATATGTCTTTGATGCTCTTATCTTTGTGAGAGGTTTTGGTTAGTGTTCCTCTCCTTATACTTTTCAAATAATCAATAAAATTTGGGAATGGCATCCCTCCACCAGGTTAATGTCATTTATTGTGTTTATATGTTTTAATTTTGTTTTACTTGAGACGAGTAAAAGTTTAAATTGGGGATGTGTTAACAAAACTCTCTAAAAGATAGTATAATTCATGTACTTTTAGTTTGGCTTTTGTTCTCAATTCAAAGGTTTTAGTTTATACAGTAGGGGTATTTTTATAATTTTACATGCCGAGTCCATAAATTAGGTTATTATTGTTTTTATATAAAAATTGTATATTTATGTCCTTACAACATGTTTTTGTATGTTTTATTTACAATAGAGGTCAAACGAGGTGAAAACAGAGCATAACATGTCAAAACGGAGAAAACCAGGCACTCCTAGTTGGAGTTGGGCACTGTCAGTGTCAAGAAGGTTGGCAGGGGCGTCCAGCCCCCCACACCAGCATTTTTTGACGGGTTTTATGTTTTTGACCATGGTTTTTGATATTTTTGATCAAATTTCTTGTAACCCTAATGAACACTATATAAGGGTGATGCTAAATCATATAGAGAGCGTGAGTAGAGAGCGTGAGAAGTCAACAAAAAACATCAGACAGTTGCAAATGAAAAAAATCAACGCAAGAAACAATCTTTGGTATGTGAAGAGAGCCAAAGAGAAGAATAGAATGCTCAGTTTAACAACCCTAGTTTTTCATTCTCCCTATTTCTTGTATTTAATATGCTATTCATGATTTCAAGTGAATCTTGTATTGTATCAATTGGTCTAATGATGCATAAACCCTAATTCTAGGGTTTCCTTCATAACTTGTGATGAATCTCAATTGATTTATTTATTTCGTTCATGATTATGATCTTGTACTTGATTTACTTAATTAGATGGTATTAAATGCATTTGTAAGCCTAATTAACTTACAAATTGATTTGTAACCCTAAATTAGGAATCGAAGGAAGATCTTTATGGTTAGGAATTGGCCTAATTAGCCTTTGTTCAGAAGTTCTATAGGGAAGGACAAACGTTTCATGAATATGGATGAAAAGATACCTATTCATCTTAGATAATCCTATAGATTAGTCATCTAAGTATTAAGCTTAGCCCGAATTCACATAGAAATATAGTGAATTGGCTAGGTTTAGCAGATTTATGTGATAGAAGTCAAAAGATAACTCACAATTACATAAAACTCTACACTAGTAATTGGTATAAGTGAATCAAGAATTGATAGAACAAATAAATGGATCAATTGAGGGGATTGGTAAGGGATGAGTGAACCCTAGATAACTCAATTATTGACTATTCTATTCTTTACTTGCATTATTGCTTTATTCTTATTTTGTGTTCCATTTTTCCACTCTATGATTTCTTTGTTCAAATAGGATCAAAAGTGTGACATGTAGGTGCTTACTAGGATATTAGCGCAATCTATATGGGAATTATGATACTCTACACATCATTATACTACTTTTTCAATACGTATACTTGAGTAATTCGAGAGTCTTGTCTAGTAACAATCATCACACCAATAGTTTCTGAATGGTATCAATAAAAATCGATCAAGTAATAAATCACCTTCAAACATGCTACGATCCAAATGCTCGCAGTGTACGGGAAGGATTAGTAGGAAGTGGTCATTCCCACAAGGATTTGTCATGATAACAACAATTACTAGAGTTTTGGATTTACTCACGATTTAGAAAAATCAAACAAGTAGAGTGCAATAATCTACAACTAAATACAATCAAAGAAAACAGTAACAATAACAGGAAAATATAACAAGCAACAAGAAATAAAGATGGATCGAGTTAGGGAAACCCTCTCTCTACATGGACGGTTATTCCAATTGGTTGTTCAATTAAGCAAGTCTAGCTAACTAAGGGCTCACTCCCAACTACGAATCGACTCCTTGGCTCGGCAATCAATTCTAAGTCATTAACTCAACATGGAGCTATAGGAACCAAGTAGAAAAATGGCATCCTGGCCCGACTACCACTCTTCCTAATCTTGTTGATGATTGGTCAAGGAATAGCACTCACCTTCGTTATTTTGTACTAAACCCATGAAATAGGATTGAGAATTGGACATCTTCCCTTACCTAACTCTCATAACACTATCTACCACATAATTATCCACCACTTCACAAACATCCAATTGAATGGCAATTATCCACTCATAGGTGGAGATCACATTCCCTTAGAGCCCAACCCAATAGGAAATTAGCTACTCAAATTTAGGCTAAGAAACACAAACACACAAGGAAATCTAAAACTCATTATAATTGAAAAGTAATTAAAGGAACTTGAAAACTAGAAAATTTTATATCTATAGAAAGCTAAATGAAAGTCCAACAATTTCAACTAATAAAGTTGAGAACTTGCAATGAAATTAAACTATGGCCTAAAGATTCAAATGCTGAAAATTTAACTAAAACCAGAGTTACTTGAATAAGAATCTAATACGAAACTAAAATTATCCATTACACTATCTACTAGATGTCCTAGACTGTACTACTTAGGTGTATATTACAAAAACGCGCTCTAGATATTACAAAATTGGCCAATTTCTCTTCTAAAATCGTCACTCGGTCCGTGGTATCAAAACTTTCCTCATTTAAAATCCAAACCATGGTCTAAATCTCGAACTATCTAAAGGAATTGGCAGTTTCAGATTGTGATATCGAAATTGCTTCCTTTAGATTCCAAACCACAGTCTAAACCTTGAGTTCTGGACTTGAAGTTTTTCCTTTTTGTTCCTTGGTCCTTCATCTTTTTGGTTCTCCTAACTTGTGTCAATTTGCAATATCAACCTACAAACACCAAAAACTAATAAGTACCAAAATATTTTTAAAATAGCATAGAAATAGTAGTAAACATCTAATATTACTCTAATGCATATAAAAATACTAATTAAGTCTGAATCAAAGAAAAACCCACATAAAAACACTTAATCTTGGAAAACACTACCAAAATACTATGGTTTTTATGGGTAAAATAACTCTATTTATGTCACACCCCAAACCTAGCATTTTGCTAATCTCGAGCATTAAAGAAGGAAAGAACTAGAAACAAATGCGTGATAAACACCACCAAATTGCACAAACAATACATGATAATCGAACGTGCTCCAAATTAATTGGCACTGTCTAAAAAACCACAAATACCATATGAATTTAACATTGAGGTATTCAAATGATTACTCAATTGAATCATTTTCTCAAAAAATAGTTTGTTGCCAATATAGGTTTCAAACTCCCAACCATTCTCTTCAGTCAAAACGGTTTTTACAAAAGAAGACTAGTTTATGCAACACATGTTTTACTCAACTCAAATGAACCAAAAGTCATCCAAGTATTCCTGAATAAACAACTTGGAAATAGAAGGATCATTAGGACTCTATCTAATATGCATATGTCAAGCAAAGGAAGCATTAATCTAGCTAGGAGCAGTTAATTCGATATTAATAATGGATAGTACACAATGTAACTCCCCAAACTTGTTGGCATACTAGCACCTAAAAAGCTCATTGACTTAACTTCTACTTGTCTTATTTTACTACTCTAATGACCACTTCAAAGGCATGACACAAATTCCTCTACTAGACTTAATCTTAACGTAAGCAAGCACATATTTTTAAATTTTCTTTTCTTTTATTTTGAATTGCATGCAACCTAAGCAGCTAAGGAAGATGAGTGAAACACGCCCAGATCATATCTAGAATTAATCACCCATAATATAGATCTAATACATTCGAAAAACCAAACCACACAAATGCCCTAACTTATCTTCAACAATTTAAACATTTTCTAAAAGAATAATTTGACAAAAATTAATACTTTTGAGTATTTAATAAAAGATGTTTTAAATAAACCATTTTCAAAAAAAAGTTAACACATCATTCTCTTTTTGATATCGGGGATAATTGGTTTTCAAAATAATTACTCATAACAAAACTTTAGCAATTTAACCATCAAGGTCATGTGACCAAATCAATACTATAAATTAATGTCATTTTTAGGCCAAAATGTCATTATCGAGTACCAAATCGATCATTTTTTATCGATCTATTGAAACCTTTATTCACAAAAAAACCTTTCCCCAAAAAAAATAAGACTAAAAAATTCACCACCATACTTTTCACATTATTCAATGTTGAAGTCATCCAAAATCACAAAATATTAAAATGCTATGTATTACAAAGTCAATAAACACATAAAAGTGAAGTCTTGTCAAACCGGTCCGAAGACTCACTAATAAACCCAAGCAACAAACACAGATATATATACATGAGGTAACCTAGTCAAACCGGCCCAACAGTTGCCTCTACTCAGAAAAGAAAACATAAATTAACACCCAAATAACTAAGGTATAATCAACCAAACTCAAGTAGCATCAGATAAACTACTTGTCCTTAACAATAAAATAAACTACTTGTCCTCAGCTAATTATCCAAGCAAGAGAAATTTAAAGCTAATAGTCAATCCAAATCAACCTAAAAACCTTAAAACAACCAAGGAAATATAAATAGAAATGTCTCATCACTCAATCTAATGAATAACAATCAAGCATGGGAATGGGGTAAATAGAAAGTAGGGATAAAAGTCTTCTCAATATGGGTAAGCCATCAATCCTCCTCATCATGTCTACTGTACTCATCCTTATCCTCTTCATCTTCATCATCTTCATCAATTTGACAGCTGTTCTGTCTCAAAATAACTCTTCCCGAACAGCTCCTTGTTCACCACTTGACTTTGTTGACCCTTTAACGTTGACTTCTCTTGTGGTTAGAAGGCTTTCCATCTTCGGGTTGGCCCATAATGCCAAGCTAGAAGTGGACGCAAATGAATCAAAATGTTGAGCATTGTTGTTTGGAGAGTTTGACCAATAAGACAAAGTTGTTATACATCACCATTTGGCTATAGGTCCAATAGCTATGTTGCTCCTCCATTTCCTTATGGGTTTGTGGTAAGTTGAAGACATGCCCAATTGTCATTTTTATATATGGAGCCTGTGGAAATGGTACAATTGGATGCACAATTCTTCTATGGTACCTTTTGAACTCTTTCACCATGTTGTGGACATCGTCACCATCGATCCTCCCTCTTTGGAATGTCTAGCCAGGAGTGATTTGACAACCTGCATCAACACAAAGTTCAGAGACTAAACTCGAAAAAATAAACCCGGTTGCCCCTTCCTGCTATTTCTTAAAATGTCAGTCTTATTGAATGATTCTACCCATATCAACAGACTTGTAACACATCGAGCCCTGGCTGGCCCAATAAATTTTGACCCTAGACCACTAAAACAAAATGCTTAAGCGAAGATATTAGTAGCCCAGCACGTAGGATATTATATACAAAGAGAACTCCTTCTCCCCATCCAATGTGGGACATTACATTCACTCCTCCTTAAGACCTTGTGTCCTTGCAAGGCCAATACCAAGCCATTCTTAGTTGTGCAAGACTTGAGATGTGACTCGTACAGGCTCTAGAGATGGCTCTTGCCTTTAGATCGACGTAGCACTTTGCACTACACAGCACATAGCTCCTGCACTCCTTTGCATAATCGCAACCCAATACCATTGTTCCAGTTTCATCCCATGAAAAAACCATAGAAGGTTCGCTCTAATATCATTTGTAAAATCCTGCGTCCTAGACTATCGCAATAACTTTTGGCCCTAAACCACTAAACCAACTTGCTTAAGCCAAGTTATTGACTAATAGCCTAACACCTATACTAGTATATACAAAGCAAACTCTTCCTTCCCACCTGATATGGGACATTACATGACTGGCACTCTAGAATAGCATATACCAAACAAGCCTTATCCTTTTGAACATGACTCATTACACTTAACCCCCAAATATGGAAATTGGAAAAATAAAAGAAAATGTTGGGTAACAATTATAGGTGACTCCAAGGAAATCTGAAGTACTTGCTATTGTTAGAACTTATTTGCCAAGCTGGATTATCATAGCATAACTTGTTTTTGATAACTTCAAAATCTTTGCTACTGGCCATGAAATTTTTGACACCACAATTGTCAAGGTCAGGTAAATTAAAGTGAGCATTGACCTTTTCTGCCCTAAAGTCAGCCAATTTGCCCCTAACATTGCATTTACCATTTATGATATCATATAGGTTACAATGGAACTCCTTCACAAGATTGTTGTGTCTGGATTCAACTATTTTATCAAATCATTCCCAATTAAGGCCTTTGATTTTTGCCTCAATTTCTTTCCTAATCCCTTCATATTGTGCCCAATTTTTGTACAAGTCAAAACCTCTCCATTGAATAATAGCATGTTTTTTCATTGGTCCTGAGTAATACTTCGGCCTTTTTACTCACAAATAATGAGGTAGGATCCCCCAGACTACTACCTATTCCCACTTTGTTTTGGTACCGGACGATGTTGCCATGGCTTTTTCTTTTGGCTTGTCATTTTTAGTTCAAATTTATCGACAATTATCCAATAAAAAATAGCCCAAATAAACAACACACTTCAATCCAAACAATTCAACAAATCAAATATTCACTATTCAATGGAAGTCCAATTAAAAGTTATACAAAGTTTCCTATGCAAACCACAATAATGCCCAACTTGAATAATGATCAAGAAAACTACAGGTACCAAGCAAAATTAGAACAATTGTACCAAAGAAATTTAAACTTTCTTGACCCCCCTTGAACCTTGAATTTTACTTCTTAAAGCCCCTTGAATCCCTCTTGACGAAACGTTAAGTGTGGCCAAGTTGGTTGATAGAATGAATTTGAGTTTTAGAATGGATTTATGAAGAAATTGGTGAGCAAAAAGGGAGAAATCCATGTGGGAGTGAGAGAAAATAGGAACTAGGTTTGGATTGGGGATTGAATGAAGAAATCTATTTAAATTTAGTTAAGGGTTATTTTGATATCCTTGGTTGCGTTTGGACCGTTATCAAAATTGCCCTATTTATAATCCATACCGGAGTCTAAATTGGGAATTGCTGGCCTAAACTAATCCTCGGATAGCAATGTCAAAATTTTACTCTTGAATTTCATATCGTGGTATGCTTTGCAGGCTAATTCCCTAAATGTTTGAAATTGAGGTATCGAATTTGTTCTTGGGTCTAGAAAAGTCGTAGTTTTCGTCTGCTATATTTCTACCAGAAGTTGGGGACCGCGGTATAGTATCCTTCCTTGCAAGGAGTATACCGCAATGTCAAATTATCTAACACTTAGTCAAATTTTTGCTCTTCAATTTAGCTTGAATTTAATTGCTTCCCAAACCATGTGAATCATCTACAAACATCCAAATCACAATTTTAGAGAAGATTTCCATTCATGTTTCATTCAAAACACTTAAAGAAACAAAATTAATTATAGTAACCACAATTACCCATAGGTCAACCAAAAAAAATTAGTTGAACCTAATTTAAACTAATACTAAGTAAAAAGGAAATCAAAAAAAAAATAATGCATAAGCTAGGGAAAGAAAATCTTGGGAAACCTCCCAAGAACGCTTATTTATATTCATTAGTTTCACTATGACATTGTTAAGCTTAATGGTCAAAATATTGGACGGGTTTTCGCCCCTTCTATTTTTGATTCCTATGATAAAGTTTCAACGAATGCTTATAAGGTACGAATTTCCCATCACCGTCCTCCACTTGAATTGATCCATCCGGCTAGATATCAAGGATGGTGAATGGGCCAACCCATGCCAACACATTTTCTTCTTAGTCACCATCACTTTGTAACCAATTTTGAGCTTCCAGTGTTTGGCATATAGACTTTGCAACTTCAAATTTGTTTCATCATGGATGTTGGTCACTTTACTTTGTTGATCTTTCCATTTGTCTTTTTCTCACTTTCTCATTAATCCTATCATCATGAGAAACAATTGAGTCAATTCTACAGGATTCATTCAATTCCAAAGCATTTATTCATCTACTTCATCCTTTATTTCGAGTTGCAACTTCCCTTTTTTGAAATCAATGATGGCATGTGAAGTAGATAAAAATTTTCTCCCTCGAATCAGTTGAATGCCAACATCTTCTTCTGTGTCAAGCACTATAAACTCTAACGGAAAAATCAATTTATCAACTTGAACTGGCACATCCTCTACTATGCCATATGGTTTTCTCACCGTTTTGTCTGCCAATTGGAGTGTAATATGTGTAGTCTTGGCACTAGTGATTCCCAACATGTCATAATCTAACTTGGCATCAAATTGATACTTTCCCCCAATTATACAATGATCGGTTGAAAGTACACACCAACAGTGACCAAAATACATAAATTCCTCGAGTCCTTCAATTTTTGTCACAACTTACATTGCATTATAGTACAATAATTCTCACTTAGACACATGGTTTTTCCTCATTCCATTTCTTCTTTTAGAAAAAATATACTTAATAAACTTTGCATAATGTGGCATCTTAGCAAGTGCATCAGCCAATAGAATGTTGATTAGAAACTTTTTTAAGGATCTCAAGAAACTTGGCAAATTGATCTTCTTTTTCCCTTGGAACCGAATCTTTACCTACGGATTTGGTTCAGATAGTTCTTCTAATTTTTCCCATTTGTTTTTCTTCTTCTTTGACTTCTCTCACCATCATTTCTACCTTTACTTTCTCATCATGTTCAAACTTAACTTTTGTATTCTCATCCTCCAGTTTAAACTTGCCAACTTGTTCTTCAACATTGTGTTTTGTGTCTTCAACAACCAATTCATGTCTACTCCTCAAGGTTATATCATTGCAATGCTTTTTTAAAAGGTGGGTGTTGACTCCTAGGAGGTTGATTACGAAAGTTGGGGATAGTATCACTAAGGAGTGTTCTAGTGGGTCTTTCGGCTACTACACTAGCCATTTGGCCCAATTATGTTTCCAAATTTTTAATGGTAGTACCATATTCCCTTGAAAATGCCTCATGGTCCTATTGAAGTGTTTCATTTTCCCTTCTTAAAGCTTCAACCTCCCTTTCAGTTTCCTCACTGTTCTTCATGAATTGAGAGAACATGTCCTCCATACACCTTTGAGGAGATGGACCAAGTATTAATGGTTGGGGTTGATTATAAGGCAATTGAGGTTGTAGGGAAAAACTTGGTTGAGAATTGTAGAAGTTGGGTTGGAAGGTTATTTGATTTGGTGGTTGATAGGGTGACCTAGATGAAGATGCTTGGTTTTGAAAATTGGTTTGAGGGGAATTTTGTGATGATTAACCACCCCATGACAAGTTTGGGTGATTCTTCCTTGAAGGATTATATGTGTTTCCATATGAACCATTTGATGAATTTATAGGTTGAGAGGGTTGGCTTCCCATGTAAGTAACTTGTTCATTGTAAAGTGGAAGGTCCCTCAATAGCTCATTGACCATTTGGATGGTCCCCCGTCCAAAAGTCACACAATAATTGTATGTTCGGTTGAGAGGTGCGGGGATGTGGTATGAAAATGGTATTCACGTTGCTCATGTTTTTTAAGGCTCTTGTGAGATTAGCCAAAACATTGGTCATGGTCCTATTTTGTGCAAAAGAGCGTCGAATGATCCAATACATAAAGTCGTCCTCTTTGTGGTTGAGGTTGAGGTGGAGATGGAGGTTGAGATTGTTGATGTTGTTGAGGAGCAATTGGTTCATGTTGGTAATAGTTCGATACCAAAGCGTTGAGCAATAGTTGGGTTTCTTCTATGGTTTTGAATGATGACAAACCACCGGCCAAAGCATCTACTATGGATGTTGCCTCTTGAAATAGCCCATTGTAAAATGTTTGAATTGCATCCACAAGAGGAATGACAAGATGTGGGCATTTCCTCAACATTTCTTTATATCTTTCCCAAGCCTCACCTATATCTTCACTAGCTTGGTTGAATGATGTGAATCTCATTTCTGAAACGGGTCATCTTTGATGGAGGAAAATGCTTGGCTAAAAACTCTTGAGATAGTCCATTCCTTGTGGTAAGGTCCCTTGGTCATACCTTTGAAGACAAAACTTAGCACGATCCTCATTGAAAAAGGGTACGTCCTCAATCTCACACAATTAGGATGTGCCTCGTTGAACTTGATGTGTCAAGAACTTCCTCAAAATTTAATAAGTGAGTATGTGGGAGCTTGTAACACTTGGATAAATGCCGTCTTGATTTCAAAGTTGTTGGCATGGATAGAAATCATGCTATGCTAGAGTTAGCTCCATTAAAGGTAGGCATAGCATATTCCCTAAATTGTTCAACATTTCTACTCACCCTATTTCCACCATTTTCATTGCCTCCCAATCCATTGTTACCCATACACTTCTTCACCATCATTTTCCCTAGGATTTACAACTTCTAGATCGTGTTGTTGTTGTCATCATTGTAGATTGTCCTTGTTCTTGTTGATGTCTCTTTTCCTTTTGGATTTTCCTCAAAGTGTTTTCAATTCCCAAGTCAAGAGGTAGTAGTTTCTCTTCTTTACCTATCATGAACTACAATGGAACACACCAAAAACAAGTCAAACAGCAATGAAATGTCCCCAACTACAATAATCAATTGTCAACAAGCAACCAATTAGAACTACTAAAAACAAGAATTAAACAATTAAAAATAAAAAACGGTTTAAATTAGCAACAATCCTAGGCACCTAATATTGCAATTTTAAGGTTAAATCCTTGACAACGGCACAAAAAACTTAATGTGGTTTATGGATGGTACCAACAAAAATTGATCAAGTAATAAAAAAACTAACAAAAACTAAATGACCATCAGCATGCCTGGGGAGGATTAATAGCAAGTGGTGAGGGGATCATTCTTACTAGGATGTTTGATGACAACAATTACAAGAGATTTGGAATTTACTCACTATTTAGGCAAATCAAACACGTAGAGTGCAATAATCTATTACTAAAGATAATCACATCAAATAATAACAATAATAAAAAATAATGGTAAATCGAGTTAGGGAGGCACTCTTCCTATATGGTAGACTTGTCAATGGGTTAGTTTTAGACCCGGACTCGAGCCAATCCAGTCCCTATCTGGAGCTGTTTATCTGGGTGTGGATCCATAAAAAAATTGGCTTACCTCGATTCGATCCGAACATGTTTAACTATTATAATAAACAAATCCAATACAGATCTTGTTTTTCTGACCCGATTAGGATCCGGAGCCGATTAAAACACTTAATATATAATAAAATTATCAACAGTTAATATTATTATATATGTACATGCACAAATACATCGTGTAAATTGTCAATTTAAATTATATTCTATTGTAGAACCCATAGATAAATACAATTTCAAAATAAATATTTTTTATGATTGCAAGCAAAAATAAAATTTCTATAAATTATAAATTTTCTATATAAAATTTTTAAATGTTACAGTATATTATAAGACTTGGATCTGGATCAAGATTCGATGAATCTGTGTATGGATTTATTTTTTAGACTCAACGGATATCTGAATCCGAATCCAAATCCAGTTATACTAATGGTTTCCTAGTTCGAATCTACTAGTTCTAACCTGAATCTAACCCGTTTACATGCCAACTAGAAGGGTCATTATTCTATTTGGTTGTTCAATTAGTGGTTCAACTAGGGGCTCACTCCAAATTTTGAATCAACTCCTGGGTCTGCGATCAATTCTAAGTCATTCACTCAACATGAAACTATAAGAACCAACAAAAAAATGGCATGTTGGCTTGACTACCACACTTGATGCGAACCCTGTGCGCAATCGACTTGATGCCACGAAACCCAACAATTCAAGACGGCACCAAAACCCCAAGGATCGACTCCAAAGTTGGTCACAAGAATTTGGACAGCAAACACACAAACAAGAACAATAAAGAACACACAAGAATCAAGCAAGAATTCAACCCATTGTCTATAACGAGACAAGAACCAAACTCTTAACAAGATTTGAAGCAAGAATTGACCCGTTGCCTATATGAATCAGGCAAGAACCAAATCTATAAGTCGGTTAGAACAATCACCGTTGCTCAAGCGACGATCCCAACAAAGTCTTAATCCAAAGACTAAAAGAAAGAACTTTTTCCTCACGAAAAAGATGAATATTCTTGATAAAAAATCTGCTGAAATTCGTGCATACTATGAGGCCTATTTATAGGTTTAATAAAGTCATAAAAACTAGCTTAAAAACTCCTAACAAAGTAGTGCTAGGGTTCAGCCATAAGTGGCCCCAAGATTTGGGTTAAATGGGCCTTATTTGGGCTAATTAATGAGCCTAAAACTAATAACTAAATCACAACTAAACTTGACTTAAACCAGCCCAATTTACATAAAACTTAAACAACTATTGGGCTTTATAAAATAATATGGAGTGACACAAACTACTGGACTTCTCCATTATGGATTTGGACTTGAAGAATGTTCCAATCAGATTTACAAGCCCGTTCCACTTCTAGTTTGTTTGGGACGGCTTCCTCGTCAAGAACACCTCGAACCAAACTTTGCATGGCTTGTTGGATTCTCTTTGCACGTGCCCTTGTAATTGGTCCAGTTGGCACTTGCAATGACTCTTCACGAACCTTAGTCAAGCTTGAAGATGCGCTTTGGCTCGTATCAACACTTCCTAATTTAGTAGATGATTGGTCAAGGAATAGCACTTAATTATCTTACTTTGTACTAAAACCATGAATATGCTCGAGAATTGGCCATCTTTCCTTACCTAACTCTTAAAACACCATCTACCGCCTAATTATTCATCACTTCATAATATCTAATTGAAATTACACACTCATAGATAGAAATCATATTCCCTTAACCCAACCTAGTAGGAAATTAGCTACTTATATTTATGCTAAGAAACATAAACACATACTCACTAGAAAAAATAAAACCTATCATACTTGAAAAGAAATTAATAAACTCAAAAACTAGAAATTTTCATATCTACGGAAAGCTAAATGAAAACCCAACAATTCAAACTAATGAAGTTGAGAACTTGTAATGAAAGTAAAGTATAATCTAAAGATTCAAAAGCTAACTAAAACTAGAGTTACTTGTCTAAGAAGCTAACACTAAACTAAAATTACCCACT
Source organism: Cinchona pubescens (assembly GCA_025175665.1). Lineage (NCBI taxonomy): Eukaryota > Viridiplantae > Streptophyta > Magnoliopsida > Gentianales > Rubiaceae > Cinchona > Cinchona pubescens. The sequence continues at coordinate 1,941,639 of JANKKI010000070.1, read as the reverse complement.
ATAATATCTACTATATGTCCTAGAGTATACTGCTTAGGTGTCTATTACAAAAAACTCGCACTTGCTATAACAAAATTGGCCAATTCTTCTGCTGAAATGTTCACTCAGACCGTAGTATCAAAATTCCCTTCTTTAAAATCTGAATCACGGTCCGAATCTCAAACTATCTAAGGGATTTGGCATTTTAGACCGCGGCATCGAAATTACTTCTTGTAGAATCCAAACTACGGTCCAAACCTTGAGTTCTGGACTTTTTTTGAAGTTTTTTTCCTTTTGCACCTTGTTCCTTCACTGACTTTTTGGTTCTTCTAACTTGTACCCATTTGCAATATCAAACTGTAATAAAACATCAAAAACTAATAAGTACCAAAATATATTAAAAATAGTGTAGAAATAGTAAAACTCTAACATTACTGTCATCTAAAAATACCAATGAACACTAAATCAAAGAAAAATGAATATAAAAACATTTAATCCAGGAAAACACTATCAAAATACTATAGTATTTGTGGGTAAAATAACTGTATTTACTAGAATTATCAATAGCTATCTAATAAACATCTCTAAAAATCCTAACAACTGCAGTCATTTATCACCATGATCATTCAAGTGTCACAAAGGCTGAATGAAATTGTCCTAAAAAGTAGTCATACCATCCAAATAATGAAATCATAATCCAATGAAGTTCAATCACAAAACATATAAATTATTAAAAATAAACCATGAAATTTCAACAAAGCATCCCTAATATTGTCTTTCACAAATAGATAGAATAATATTCAGTGTGCCAGCACAACAGATTTTCTTTGTCCTCATTCAACATCTTCATCATCATATCTTGAAAATGATAAAAGAATTTATATATATATATATATATATATATTGGCATGTTCTAAAGGACAACCTAAAAATAACAAAGTATCGTATATATGATACAAGTGCATAATTTCAAATTCTTGACAAGTTGAAATTCCAAGAAAATTTCCTTGAAAAATAATACTCGGTGTAATTCAATTTTTTCTTTTTCTTTTTTCCCCTACCAATTCAAGTAGATTAACTACGCTAATTTTGAAATCTTGAACCTTCCAAAGTTAAAAAATTCCAATTTGTTTGTCTATCCATTTCTTAAACAGATAGTTGTTTTTAGTTTTTGTTTTCTATACAAGTTTTTTAAACTAAAGACTATGTCTAGATCAATTTTCCACTCAATGAACTCTAAAACTAACCAAAAGGTAAAAATTAAAGTAGTTTGTGTACTTGCTAGAAAGATAAGAGTCATTTTTCATCTTCATTGTCCTGTATAAATAAATCTTGTAATCTTAAAAAAAAAATGATTCAAACTACTGTCCTGAGAAAAATGACTAAAAATGGATTATGAAGTGATAAAGCTCGAAAACGGACTAACATAGGGCTAAATTATTTTGAAAAAAACCTACAACCTAAGCATTACAACTACTAAAGTGAAACCCAACCCATAATATTGCACATCACCATACAAGAAAAACCGAAAAGGTTCACGTATGTTTTCTTTTTCTTTTTAGCTTAGAGGAGTGTGGGTTAATTAAGTAAATATAGAGCTAATACAATCATTTACATACGTATAGACATTATAAAAATATTCAAATTGAAAGCAACATGGATTTAAATTGGAGACCAGAAGAATATAGATATCACAATATATGAAAATCATAATGGAATGCGGAAAACAGACAAACTAGGAAAAATGAAAAAAGAAAAAACATTCAAGCTTTGCACAATCCAAAGTGGTGAAACTATCATAGTACAAACTAATATCTTTGAAATGAGCATAATGGTAAGTAGGTGGTAAATATCACTAATGCATTTCAAATAATATGTTACTTGATAAATACTATCACTAACTAGTGCAAATTGAGCATAATAATGTATTTGAAATGGTAAGTGCAAAATATACTATATCTTGTGTATGAAAGCCACTTCATGATCCATTATTTGTCTATAACTTTTAATGTCCATGTATTGCTTTAACTAGCTTAATGACCTTTCAGTTCTTTAATTTGCAAAAAATGAGTCGGGTATTTTATTGCCACTCTGTGTAGTCATCTTGATTTTTCATCTAAACCTCTTCCATCAATATCAAATAAAATTATCCGTGATTTTTTATAAAGTTATTTAGACATTAATGTAATCTTCTTGACCCAAGACATTATCTTATAGTATTAAGAGAATAACTACTTTCATTAGTCAAATATTTTTCCTCCAGATTATTCCTGCACAAACTCTCTGTAAAATTTCTCCAATCTCTTGACTTTAGAATATGAATTCTATAATTGGCTGCAAGAATATGAATTGAGTCAGGCTATATTTTCCCTTACGTTATTCACTTCTACACTTTCAAGCAAGTTACAAAAGTTTTTGAAAGAAATTTTGAACTATTTATTTGTCATTATGGGTTGTTAACTATCTCCACAAATATGTCCATTGCATTCAGATTTTTGATTCACAGATTGGATGTATTAACTCTCAAATTATTTTGTCAATCGACTATTACACTCTTTCAAGTCATTTCTTCCCATTTGTTTTATTACAAGTTCATCTTGCAAAAGTAATCATGGTATTGCTTACATGTGGTATCTGGATTGACACTTTATCTATTTTAGTCTTTACAGTAAGTATTTTAGATGCAAGTTTTTCTCTCAAAGAAGTTTCCACCAATTTGAAAGAAGTGTCAGCCCATCTATTATTTATTTCAGACTTTATTTTGTATCCTATAGGCTGGGTTTGTCTGCTAGAAATCTTATTTTGTTGAGGGTACATATTACAAGTTTGTGTTATTATAGAACCTTTTACTAAATGTAGAATTTTACTTCTGAGAACATTTGGTACCCCATTAAGAGGAATGACTTTCAGACTTCAACACGGGCTTTATCAAGTTTGATACTAGCAATTAGCCTCTTAAAGCAAAGAACCAATTAAAAAATTTTGAAAGCAGTAAGATACTATACAAAATAAACTTCATACTTACTAAACTTGGTATTTAAAAAAGAAAGCAAAATAGAATGGTAGTTGGCTAAGAAAGGAGGAGATAGGGCAGACAAGAGGTGATGTCATGATGAATAGCTATGGGTTAGACAAAGAAAAATAACAAATAATATTAGGTATTTAGCAAAATTTCAACAAAAATTTAATTATTGAAAAATATTCAGTCTTTGTGCCAACCTACAACAGATCTATTGTAATTTTAACCCCAAAATATACAATAAATTATTATGAATTGTATAGCAAAGCAGCCAAAGACATAGAGGGAAGATTCAATTGAAAAGAAGGCCTACATTCTCAACCACAAATTTCTGAAGAATTGGATAGAGACAACCGCATGATCAGGCAAAAGTGGGTGGCGCAAGAATCAATAAAAAATCAGTAGTGTTGGCTTAGTTTTAGTAGAGAAGATTGTGAGTGAGTCGAAGGGAAAGGTATTCTAGGTCTCTTTTCACGATTTAATTTTGTATAAAATAATTGTGTGTCTAGGCCCTTTTTTTCTTGTTCTTTTTAGAAACTCCAAAATTTTTCTTGGCATGCTAAGTTTTTCCTGCTTTATATTATCACATGGTTTGAGAAAAAAAATTTATTCTATTTTTCTTAATCTCGATTGTGACCAAATGCAACAAGCTTGTATACCATTAGTACGAGAAGAGAAATGAGAAGAAGACAATATAAGAAGAAGACAGAGTTCAGAAAAGGAGATTGAGAATGAACTAGAATTGTACAATCCTTATAAGCTCATTCCTTCTCTAGTTCTTATTTATAATGCATTGACCAAATTTGTTAGAAATTCATTTATAAAGAACACACTATCTCAAATTAGCTTAGAACAATTATAGCTAAGTACAACTAAATAACTTTGCCATGTTACTGTCTTTACTTGAAAGAACTATCTCCAAGTTCAGCTACAATCTTACGAGCAACTTCATTACTATTTACTAGTTAGCTTCCCTAATCAAGACATGATACTTCAGATGTGAGATTGTGAGAGAAAAAAGAGAGAATTGGAGAAAGGTGAGCAAGAGGTCTAGAGAAAACGAAAGAATACACAGAAAGAAAGAAAGAGCTACAACTTTCTATCTATCAATTTAACGGTGACTCAGAGCCCGAACTTGATGAAATTTCATCTACAAGATCCTCTCAACAAGATTTTTACGTCCATTGCGAGAGAATTCTTTTATCAATAAATTTATGTTATGATGTTGATATTGTTATCTTGTGAGTATTCTAGATATAACATTGTATTCTCATTATTTTCATAGTGGACATTGTTCGGCTTGACCAAATCTTATGATTTTCTATAGTTGGATTTTTCACATTAAGAGTTTTTGGTGTCATGTGCTTGTTTACTTTTCTTTATTTATTTGTCTTGTCAACATCATCTCTTGCGGAAAGAAAAATTAATTGTGTTTGGGATTTATTCTAATATTTGTGTGCCTATACCTGTCCTTTTATCCCAACACATGTGAGTCTAACACTACAACAAATGCTTTTTTTTGTATCCTTATTATTAGTGCATGTCAGTTATTATTAGTGATATTGAATTGACACAACGTATCTAATATTGCATCGAGGATATCTTACTATATGTAAATCGAGATAATGAGGTTTTGGTGTGTCAACTTTTGATTTGCCAATTTTACTTATTTTCCATTAATACCTTATCATCTATACTATATACAAATAATGAGGGAGGATTTTATTGTTAGTGATTTTATGATTTGCCAAATTTATCCTTCCCATTTCTTTTATTATCTTTTCATTAATTGCTCATAACTTCCTTGTCAGAAGTCCCTTTTCATCTTTCACTCCCCACCTCCTATATTATCCTTTAATTTTTTATTAGCATTTCCACTTCATATTCTATTTTTTTTAAACTTTTGTGCAATTTTCTTTTTTTCTTTTTTAATTGCACATCCATAGGGTGTGTTTTTACTACTAGTATTTATAATATGTGACAAACAGACACTAAATGTATCTGCAGCAGAAAAATTAGTTTATTTAGAAACTATTTTATATATAAAAACTTGACATTATTTTGACAATAATAAATAAATTTTAAGTTTATTTTCAAAATCAAATTGTTAGTAGATGAGTAGTTATTTAGGTTCGTTATTAATAGTAGTTACAAAATACTATTTTTTAAAGATTTTTAAACAAATAAATTAAAAAACATGGGTAGTTACCAAAAAATAAATTCAAATAAGTAAACTTAAAAAGAGTTCAAAAAAGAGAACACCTCCCTTCTTATATATAGTGAGATAAGATCATATATTCACTAACTTCAGTTTTCATCCAATGCCTATATTTTCTATTTTAATTTTTTTATATAACTTAATTTAAATGTTCCTCTTAAAATTGCACACCCAGGTTTCAATTGGCTATTGCATACTAGTAATTTTTTTTTTGAGGACCATACTAGTAATCATTATTGGGGAAAACGAGATATGGTCTGCTTGAAGAATTTAGAAAATGGAAAAAATGAACGAAAAGGAAAGAGGAGACTTAGAGCCAATTTGGCAGTTGGTAGAGTAACCGACTTTTAAGGAACAATGTAACTATTTTTTCTCCTTTGAATGTGTTGAGCCGCACAATATACTCGGTGCCTCAAGAGCCCTCAAGGATAACGCACACTTTCACAAACATATTATGAGAAAAAGAACTCACACGACAGACTGAGAAAGAGAATTTCCTTCTCTCTTTCTCTGCTCTGTACAACTGTTCTTGTTTTCTCTATTTCTTGATTTTTGTAGGTGACCACAAAAATATAAAGTATTAGATATGAACGAGAAGGCTAGTGTTTCTAAAGAGCTAAATGCTAAACATGCCAAGGTAAGATTTTTCCTTTTGATTCCATGATTGTAACTTTATTTCCTTGTTGAATATGCAATACTCTCTTATAAATGGTATGAGTATCTATACACAAGTTACTTTATATATGTTATGTATGTACTTTGTTCTATACATTATTCGATACCAATCGAGTACCAATACGTACACAAATAGCAGAGTTCACTAGCGATTAGGTAATTATGGATTTATGCCACCAAAATATAAGTAATAGGCTTGAGAGAATTTTGGTTTTATCTATATTGATCAATGTAAGACACCTTCTCACATGGATTTATTTTTTGATATTCTTGATTTTGAATGTGTCTAATGGAAAATAGAGAAGATAGTAAATGAGTCTTTTTCTACTATAGAAGAATTAGCAAAAAGATAATTATAATATGAGCTTGCTACTTTTTAAAAGTTTGATAGCTACTATGTCCTCATTGTATCTTATTTTTCACAGAATATTTTGCATATAACTATTTGAAAAATGTTCATCTAGGCCGCCATGTAATTTGGAAATTTATCTGGTGGGATAGAGGCGTTATCAACCATTACAAATGTGTCAAACTGCCATTTTGGTAATTTTTACCCATTATTCTTTAGTGAAAAAATATTCATTTACTTTTTCTTCCAGTTTGCCTTGGCCTAGTGCGTGTTTTTTTTTCCAAGTTAGTAGGGTTATAATGCAGACTTACTAGTTATATGCATAAATAGTTTCTTCACTCCATATCGACTCCAAGTAAGAGTATACCTCCCAGCTCAAGAATAATTTTTTATTTATTAATAATGTATTGGATGTTTGCAGATATTGGAGGGACTTCTAAAGCTCCCAGAGAATAGGGAGTGCGCAGATTGTCGAAGCAAGTATGGATTCAGGAATCAATCTTGCATTCATTTCACTATCTTTGTTGGTCTATGTATCAAATTCTTTGATTTTGCGATTTTAATAGTTCTTTGTGCTTGTGGATTGTATTTCCTTAGTTTAGTCTAAGGTCTACCATCTTAACTAAGTTTGATGTAAATTGGGTTTGCAAAGAATAGTATTGAGTACAATGATTTGTGTATTTCAGGGCTCCACGATGGGCAAGCATAAACCTTGGCATATTCATTTGTATGCAATGTTCAGGAATTCATAGGAGCCTTGGAGTCCATATCTCAAAGGTTATAATCGTGGTTCATTTATTTATTTTATTTGTGAATGGACTTTAGTCACTCTAGAAACTTCATGCACTATCATTATGTGCCTATTTTTCTTGTTATAGCTTTGTGCATTAATTTGGACAAGAGAAACTGGACTTTAGAGTTTTTCTTGTCAAGCATATCAAACTTTTACAATAGTTTCTGTGTTCAACTCAATGACCTAATAATAAATTTGGAGCATGCTTCTAGGTGAACAAAGTCAAAAGAAGGTTTATGAGTTTTGGTGTAAAAATGTTCTTGGAACAATAGTTTCGTTTATTCAAAACTAGCACATTAATGTACTATGATTGGAATGATGGGTAAAGGGTAATAATAGGTCTAAGATGCTGTCATGTTCATCCTGAGAACACGACTTCCTCGTTCAATACGAAGTAATGCTAATTGACTTGAAACAATTGAACAAATAGAAGGGGTACCACTCTTTGTATATAATCTCTTTGCAGGTAAGGGCGATTTAGCCTTTTTTTTATACTTTTTATAATTATTTGATTTTATATATATGTTTGGTAGCATGCAAAAACTGAGCAAAAGCCTATCCCAAGGACACTTTCATTAGTTTAGTAAATCTTCTCTTTTTACTGGTCAAGTTTGATAAAGTTAATTCTAGAAAGATCTACAATAAACAAAATAAAGATTTTTTTCGGAAATTGGATGCAGTTACTAATTCATGATCTGGCATGTACAGAATGAAAACTTCATTCTTGATTCTACGAGAATTTTTATGAAAGCCTTCCGTTTGCTTCTCTTCGATGGAAGTTTAATTTCCCAGAATGTATCCTAATTTTTGGCCTAATTCTTCATTTGATGATGTATTCAACCCTGGATCAAAAAGATATAATGGAAGGGCAGAGTAGTGCCTTTGGTGTCCCCTCCAGTCAAGAATTGGGACCTCATAATCACTAGCCAATATACTTTTCTCTCATGCCTTTCTTCGTTCATGGTTCGATATTCTGGTGTCCTAGGTGTAGAGGAACCACACCAATCCATCCCGGGAAATTTTTGGATAAAATCATAAGTGCATAGAAAATGAGAAAACCTTAGGACTACTTTTTCATGTAAAAAGCTAAAAATTGTATTAGACATTAGTAAATTCATAAACATGTACCTCACATATCTATTTCTTGTTAACAAATGATATTGTTGTGGTAAAACTCATTTGTAGTGGTGTTGGACATTGTCTTTTGTTATATTTATCCATATGCTTGCCATCATCTATCTTTCTTACTAATTGTCTTTTATTTTACAAAATAGGTGAGGTCTATAAGTCTGGACACGTGGCTACCCGAGCAGGTTTCTTTTATGCAATGTATGTTTCTCTCCCCTTTGCAAGTTTTGGCATTCATGTTGCACATATTCTTCCTTAGTTGATAGTGAGTTGCTTTAATCAGTTTATTATTATGTAAAGCGATGTAAGCTATTTTTATATTTCGTGCTACACATCTTATATAAACTAGAGCATGTACAAAAATTTCTAATTGGTTGTAGAATTCGTAGAAAAGTTATATATAGATTTAAGATGTAAGTATAAAACCAATGAAAGAAAAAACCAGTCTTTCTTTGGTATTAGCTCAAAGGTGGACAAAATTGTGGGCCTTGCTATTCATCTTGTCCATGCGTGCCAAGTCCTAATCATTTGCATGAAGAGGTAAACGGTTTTGGAGAAAAAATTAGGAATGATTGGCTAGGTGTTGAGAATTGAAATTGGTCCTTTTCCTTGAAAAAGTGTTGCTTGCTTCTGATATTTCCTTGAACAAACTATTTGCAGTTTCTATGATGGCATAATTGGTTCATACGCACACTAATTGCTTCTAAATTATGATGCAGCAATGGGCAACCATAAGGCTAACAGTTATTGGGAAGCTATCATAAAGAGTTGCCATTAAGTGTTGATAGGAGTAGTATCGAACAGTTCATCCGTGCCAAGTAACTTCTCTTTTTCAGCTATTTTGAAACATAATTGTCTTTCCTCCTTCCAACACAAAAAGGATTGTTCTTTTCTAACTAATTTGTGATGGTATCCAGGTATCAGGAGAAAAAGTGGACTTCACTGAAAGCAACTCAACCAATTCATGCAGTAGGTGAAAACAACTCAACTATTGATAATTCTACAGCTGGAGCCAGAAGTGGTATTCCAAGGAAAGCTAGAAAATATTCTCTGGAGGAAGAAATGTTCAGCAAACATATGTCACAAGTTGGTCTTGCAACAAGACCTCGTACGGTAACACCAATCTCTCATTATCGAGTTTGTTTATCCCGCATTCTAGATAATGTCTTCTACTAATATTACGGTGAAAATCTCATTTTTGAAAGTGCTGAAAATGTGTAACTACTCATGCTGCTATGACAGTAGGTATTTGTACTAAATTATATTCAATAGTATTTTTCTTGTAATCAACTTTACTGATTTTCCAACTGTTTTTCCTATTCAGTTGTTTGTTTCCTTCCTAGTACTTAAATTTTAGTGAGAGCTATCTATTTCCATGTATCAAATTGTGGCAGTAGAATCTCATACATTTTTTATTTCTCTTTTACAGGGTTCTTTGGATATTACAGATACAATCATTATTACACCTCCCACAGAAGGGCATGTTGATGTAGACACTACACCTGTAATTAATGCTGACACTACTCAGGATCTCTTTAGTTTGCTCTATGTCTCGGATGTAAAACAAAATCGAGCTGTTGTGCCTCCATCTCGCTGGGCTACTTTTGAGTGTAAGATTATCATTTCTGTTAATACACTCCCAATTTTGGTTTGTAGTTCCAATTATTTGCAGCATATTCATCTAAATCAGGCCATATTTTTTTTGAATTCTCTTGATCAACAAGCTTTTAGTTGTAGATATTATGAATTTCATGCAAAAATCTGGGTTGTTTCATAGTGGTTTTCATTTTTCAATCTATAGACATTCGACTTTATTAGCCAATCACTATCTTTCAAACTTGGCGTTTAAAACTCTTTGCAAAGTTTAGAAGTTTGAAATTATTCTAGTGAGCCTATGAGTTCTAAACTTGAGTCCTTATTTCAGGAGACAATGTGGGAGAGAGAAGAAGCAATTGGTTCACAATGTATAGTAATGGATTGGAGCACGCTTTGTTGCTATCAAACATACGGTAACAGTGAACTCAGCAACAAGCTGTGCCATTTGACATCACTATTGTGGCCTTTATTTTGAGACTGCACAAGATCACCACTATGATAGAATAGAGTTGATTATTTTTTTCTTCATTTTTTTTTATAAATTTTTGGTTCTATATGGGCAAAAGTAGAGCTAGTTATCTCTCCAAGGATTTACTGCATGGTAATTTCGTTTGGTAAAGTTCATTAATATATCTTGTATGTACTCCAGTTTTATAAGTCAGCTTTATCTAAAATTAATATATGTAAACTAGAGTGTTGTTTCACATTGTAAGAGAGGCATTGAAATAATTTTGTCCACAGTGTTTTTGCACATTAAAAAGTTGTTATGATATGTTGGTTAGTGCACATACTGTTTTTTGTATAATCTTTAGTTTTACTGCTTCAAATCCAGTAAGGTCTCTAGAATGGGAGGGAATAATCATAACGTGCTAATTAACCCTTGTGGTGATAGAAAAGTTGGAATAGAATCCAGGCGTTTTAAAAACATTTAAGTAACAAATTTCAGTGAACTACACAGAGAGAGGATTTTAACTCTCATCAGAAAGACCAAAAAGTTTTGATTATGTATTCTAAGTGATTTTCTTGCATAAGATGGGAATTTTTGTAAGGTTAAAGGCTGAAATAGCTGTAGGTGGAATTCTTACCATTTTGGGAGACATTGTGTTCTTGAAACACTCTTGTTTCGTAGAAATGGTAGGTAATCAATATATTCCAACTTTGATTTGGGGCATTTTGCCAAAATAGTGCTAAAGACAGATATAAGAAAGTTGCTGCATATGAGATTCTATTTTTAGCCAAATACTATGGCTCTAGTTTACTATGTCACCTATGATAAACAGGTGATGAATGAATAAAATTAAAGATGAAAAGTGGTAGAACAATCCAAGAAAAAATCCAAATAAAGGAGGGAGAGCAACTGATTATCTGAAGTAGGAGTATCATGAACTGGCATTCATGTGCATTGAAACATAAATAAGTAGCGGTTACGGTGAATGCAGTGTTTAGTGTTGGATGCATCAAATCCATCTCTTTAGGTCCCCCACAAATATGGATGCAAATGTAATAGCATTTATAAACACAAGCAAAAGATGTCTGTTCTGAATCTAGTTGCTTGGATTTGTGTATCGTTTTTTGTTTTGGTTTTATACTATGATCTCAGTCTTTGTGTAGACAAGATAAATTTTAAGAAAATAGAAGAATATTGCATAAAATCAATGCAAAATAGGATTATAAGTGATTTCTTGGTATGTATTAGATAATAACCTTTCTGAGCATCTTGTTCTCTATCGGAAATGATCGTTTAGACATGAACAACCTTTTTCTGGACCTCGTTATCTCTTTCACCTTCTGATGTTAAGCAAATACATCAAGATTTATGAGATATATTTACAGCAAGACACCCCACGCTTGCATATGTCGATACGTGACAGTCACCATAATCTCAAAAGTTACCCCTCAAAGGTACAAGGCACCAAAAGCGAAACAAAATTTAGAATAACTTCATTAAATTACTAAACAATCTATAACTGCTAACGTCTTGAATATGTGGCTAACAAATATAAATTAAACCATCCAATGGCCCCAAGGCAACACAAGATGGAATTCAAAAAATCTTAATATTTCTCTAATTCTTACCATCAAATAATACTAATTCTCCCTTGAAAGTCGGAAGTCTAACCATCAACTTGCTCCAACACCTTATACACTTGATCGTTCTCGTACAATCTCTAATTCTACATAAAGGTTATAATGTTGGGTGAGCGACAAGTCGCTCAACAAGCAGCTAACACCGTCTTTGTTGGACCAAACAAGTTACATATACAGATATTTTTTTCACAAGATTTTTATCATACAATCATACATCAGTGTTTCGAAAATTTTTTATCCAAAATCAAAGCAAAATCTTATTTCACATAATGGCAAAAGTTTCTTTCCAAAATGACTTTTTGAAAACAAAACAAACATACTTTTAGAGCAAGTGGTATTACATCAAAGATTTACAAAACATGTTTCACAAAGATTAGAAGTTCAAAATTGAAATTAGAAATCAAAATCAGAATTCATAATCAGAGTTTAGAAGTTCATTATTAGAAGCCAGAGTCAAATTTATAATCGGAGTTTCAAAATTCATATCATGGTTCATTATAGGCTCATAAAACAAACATGCTATCATCGGCTTACTATGTGCTCAGTCTAGTACTAAGAGACCCCTCTAGAAAAGGATTGTAAGGGGTCTCGCGAAAACCATCTTAGCTAGAGTTCTAGAGTTGGAGGCTAGAAGTTATTTTATTTGGTAGTTCAGAAAGTGCAGAACTATAGTTTCTATTGATTATTCATGATTATTTTGAGAGTTTTAGTCCGTTATTAATTACCAAGCAAATATTCCGAGCACATGCACATGCAAAATAACTATACAAAGTTCAAAATAATGCCACTCATATTCATAATTTAAAACAATTCAAGTATCCATGTAAGATCCAAATTTAATAACTAAAATAATATGTTGTCAAAAATAATATTTAGACAAAATATTTTCGAAATTACAAAGCAATCGTAACCACTTACCTGGACGTGGTAAGCACAAACGTAGCAAAGTGTCCAACTAATTTCCTCTACAGAAGTTATCATGTATTACTTAAGTTTAGCCGTAAAACAAACCAACTTGTATATAGATTATCATGCCATTTACCAATTACCCAAGACACAAAATATCCTAAAAAAATTATTATTTCAAAGTCCATCAATTTCTGAAAAATATTTACTTGGTGTTGACATTACTAAAAGATTTTTTTTTTTCTCAAAATAAAAGTTTAGGAGTAACCCACTTTTAATATAGAAAATATGTTATCCACAACAGCATCGTGTCTATTGTTTACTCCCTCGAAGATAGTTTATTTAGTTACCATAAAAATAAACTTTTAATATCTTATAATTACTTATATCAAAAAATTTCTAATCCAAAAATCATATTATAAATAACTAAGGGACATATTATGTAATAAGCTAAAGTATAGATAGCTAGAATCAAAACAGAATCAGAATACAATGCTTTTCATTTTCAAATTCTAGACACATTTTTATTTTCATTTAATTTTATTCTTTTCCTTTTCTTTCCTTGACCCTTGCACTACTGCTACTTCCTATTACAAGAACAACCTCAAACAATACCAACCCAAACATCCTACCTACTGCCCATCTGAAACCATCATGCCATTGACAACACTAGTAAACTAAAGTTATTTTACCTTTAAATTATGCCATTTTAATAGTTTTAATCTCGATTTTTAATATCGAATTAAGTAAGAAGTAAAGATTATAAGCTTTTAGGGCCAAAATTTAATTAATAAATAATTGAAGACTTGAGCTAAAATATGCTCGATGTCGCAACATTGAAGCGGAATTTCGCTTATTAATTTTAGCTTGATGTTGTGACATCAAGGGGAGTTTGGCATATGCTGAATGGTAATTTTGTAATTTGTAGCTTTCAAATTTTTATTTATTGGCTTGTAAAACACTTAACATATATATTAGAAAATAGTAGAAAAAGTACACATAATAGGTAGTGTAGTGTGTAGATTTAGATTAGAGTAGATTAGATTAGCTTGACTTGCTAGTCTTTAGTTTAATACAAATTCTCTTTTACTTTTCCTTAGATCTTGTTTTTAATTTCCTGCAAGTTTTAATTTTGAGCAGATTTCTTAGTGGGTTAATTTTTATCTATAAGTAGATATAAGTTTTACTCTCTTTCTAGTTAAATTTCCTTAAAATCTAGTTATGTTTCCATTTCAAGTTTTCTTAGGTTCTTGATAATTTAGTAATTTCTAGTAAAAATTTGTATTTCCTTGTTTTAATTCCTAGTAATTTTCATTAGGCTTTCATTTATTAATCTAAAAATCCAAAAAAATATTTAGTTTTAATCTCAATTCCTTTGGAAATTTCAATAGTCAAATTTAGTAGTAAATGGAGTTACTTGTTTTTCATGCCTTTTAATTGCTTTCCTTAGTCAAATTAGAATTACTTGTCTTTTAATTTTAGTATAGCTAATCTAGTTAATTTAAGAGTAATTTTACTTGCTTTTATTAGGTTAGCTTAATTAGTCTTTCAATTTAGTAGTTTAATCACTTTTATTACTTGATTTGCCTAACTATGTAAAGATTCTTGAATCTTGGTACTTGCTAACGAAAAATCCTAGTGGAAACGATCCCGCTCATTCTATACTATTATCTAGCACCGTATACTTACAGGCGTGAGGGCAGAGGTTAGGGATTAGTATAGTTCTTATTACTTGATGTTTTGAATTATTTTTTTCTACCCACAGATCAACTTTTTGGTACCGTTGTCGGGCATTGTTCTTGGTATATTGACAATATTGAGCACTTTATGAGTCGTATAGATTAGGCACTTTTATTTCTTTAGTTATTAATTTTGATCTTTCATTTGTAGTTGTTAACGTTGGTGATCTTGTCTTGGGATTTAATTTGGCACTTGTGACTAATCATTTGGACTTTGTCTTTGTAGTGCATGGTAAGAAAGGATAAAGAACCTTTGATTTGTTTGGATTCCAAAAGAGAGAAGGAACTTGGAGAAATCTCGAAGCAAAGAAGAGTTCAACAAGAGTTGAAATGGCTAACATCAACCAAAATCAAAGGAATTTGAACAATGAGAATGATGAAGAAGAAGAAGTTGCCTGAAATCATGGAATTGGTGGTTTTGGAAATAGGAACGGTATGAAGATGAACGGTCAACCTTTGAGAGAGTATGCTATGCCTAATTTTGATGGGAACTTCAGCCAATTCAAGTATCGCAAGAATGCCAGTGCAAGCAAATAATTTCAACATTAAGCCCGCATTGATTCAAATATTACAATCATTTGGAGGGGTCCTCATGAACATCTTTACACTCATTTGATGAATTTCGAGGAGATATTAGAAACATTCAAATTCAATAGTGTACATCCGGATGGCTTGAGGATGCGAGTTTTTCCCTTCTCATTAAGGAATAGAGCAAACACATGGCTTCAATCTCATGCTCAATGTGCTTTTACTACTTGGAATCAACTAGCACAAGAGTTCTTGACAAAGCAGTTCCACCATCAAGGACCGCCAAGTTGCATAATAAGATCACTTCTTTCAAACAAGATGTTGGTGAGAGTCTAAGTGAAGCTTGGGAATGTTTTGGGAATGTTTTAAAAAGTTCTTGGAAAAATGTCCCCACCATGCCATTCCATTATGGTTGCAAATTCAAACATTTTACACTGGATTGGCACAAGAAACAAAGTCTATAGTTGATGCCGACATCCGCCGATAGCTCCATTTCATTCAATACTCTTGAAGAAGCCCAAGAGTTGCTAAACCGAATGGCTTCAAACTGCTATTATCATGGCCCAATGATTCATCCGGTGGTTCAATAATATGTCAACTAAACCAATGCTCAACAAGGTGGCGTGATGAATTTGAATCCTAATGTTGCTTTCTTGCCCAACAAAGCATGCCTATGAATTTTATGAACAACTTTACACGAGTGTGTTGGAGAACTTTGGAAAGCCAAACACCATAAATGCCGTTGGATCTTCATTTCAATCAAATTTGGTTTGTGACTTTTGTGGTGGTGGACATTCTAGTGGACAATGTGAGTTTCCTATGGATGGAAATGAGCAAGTCTACTATGTATCGAACAACCTTCATCTTCAAGGAACTCACAAGGAGCTTATGGAAATAGTTACAATCTTTCATGGAGAAACCATCCCAACTTCTCTCAGAGTAACCTAAACAATCAATAAAATCCTCCATACCTGTGATAATCCTCTACCTCAAAACTTTCAAAACCAAACCCCAAGTTCCATTTCTAGACCTTATCAATCCCCATACCAAAGAAACTTCCAAGCCAACTCATTTCAACCTCCATCTAACCATCCATTTCAACAACAACAACCAAGACCTCCATTACAACCTTCAATTTTTTTTCAACCTATGTATAATGACCAATTTTCTCCAAGAGAGAATGCATATGAAGGTTGGAAAATAGAGGCAGAGTATTTGAGAAGAGAATTGTAAAGAGGAAAGAGGGATTAAGGAAAACAAATGAGAGATTATGAAAATTTGAGAGCATTGACAAAGAATTTGGGGATAGAAATAGGTCAATTGGCAAGATTGAACAATCAAAGGTAGAGATAGAGGTACTTTCGAGTGACACTATTTCAAATCCAGAGAAGCAATGCTTTTCCATAACCTTAAGGAGTGACAAAGAGTTGATGGAACCTAATGAGAAGAAAAAAGTGGATGGAGAAAGTGAGGAACAAAAAGAAAATCTAAGGTAATAGAGAATGAAATGGAAGTTGTTTGTGATGAAGACAAAAAGGAACAATAGGATGATATCAAGATATCCGAGAAGAAGCAAGTGGAAGAACCTTTAAAGTTGGGTTCATCAGGAAAAGTATCATTTCCTCAAAGTTTCACTGATGCAAGAAAGGAAGAAAGAGAGAAACAATTCAACTAATTCTTGGATATGCTCAAAAGGATTAATGTCAACATTCATTTAATTGATGTCCTCACCAAGATGCCTAACTATGCTCATTTCATGAAAGATCTTTCAGATAGAAAACAGAGATGGGACAATGTTTAGAAAATGTCTTGATGCTAAATGTAGTGCCATTTTTCAAAAAAGACTACGCCCTAAACTCAAAGATTCCAGTAGTTTTTTTATGCCAGTGAACATTAGTGGTAAAATGTTGATCGATAACTTTGTGATTTGGAAGAGCGCATTAATATTATGCCGAAAGCTATTTATGACAAATTGGGAATTTCTAATGCTACAATAAATCAACCGCAATCACGCTCCAATTGGTGGATTTATTTGAGAGGAAACCGTATGGCTTGTTGGAGGACGTGGTTGGTTTTTCTAGTAGATTACTTGGTATTGGATAGCGGTGAAGGAAGTGAAGTACCATTGATATTGGGGAGGCCATTTTTGTCAACTGTTCTTGCATTAATTGATGTCAATGAAGGGAAGTTAATTTTACAAGTTGAAAACGATTTGGTTGAAATTGATGTTTTTGAGTATAATGATAAAGTCTCAATTTTTTACAAAAAAAAAGTGCTAATTGCTCTCTTAATTATCTTTAGGATAGGTTAGTTGAAGAGCATCCCAAGGTCAATGAAGGCAAATCAATTGAAGAAGTGGTTAAAGTAAAAGAAGAAACAAAAAGTGAAGTGAACTAAAAATACCCGACGACGGATAGAGTTTGATGAATGAACAAGGGATTTGTGCAAAAGAACAAAAAATTCCTTTTGGCAAAAAATTGAAAAGTTGTGAAAAGAAGAGTTGAAAGTGGTTTGAAAAGCAAGTCGATGTGATCATCGGAGCACTAGCGTTGGCAAAAGTATGGAAAGAGTGACAAGTTAAAGTTTGAGTCGGGAATAAAGCATTGAAAATGGAGAAGAATTAAGTCAAGCATTTTCCATGGAAACCCAAGGGCAAAGGATGGCTAACCACCTTTAAAGGTTCAAAATGATCTATAATTGCCATAGTCAAGCTAATGACTATAAAAGAGCACTTATTGGAAGGCAACCCGAGGTTTGGTTTCATGTTTTTGCATAACTTTAGTGTTAATCTATGTTTAATTTCAATTAAGTGTGATTAAGTATATTTATGTTAAATTAGGTTTCGAAAGTTTTGCCTTTTATTTCAATAATTGGGGTTTTGAAAATGGATGGAATTGTCTCTAATATTTGTATTTTTAATGCTTTCAGGTGATGAGAAGATGTGGCTTGAAGTCAGAATCAAGTTGAAAAAATTGGCTCAGTGTTGAAATTGATCTTTATAGAAGTTCTTGGTTCGATGTCGCGACATCAACCTCAAACTTCTACAAAGGCAAAAATATTGAACCCTGAGTCAATGTCACGACATCAGATTTGATGTCGCAATACCAAGGTACATGGGGGGCACATGACACATTCCGTTACGCAATATCAAATTCGATGTCAGGACATCAAAGCGCTAATTCAAATTTCAAATTTAACTTGATGTCATGACACCAAAAGCGATGTCGTGACATTGACTTCAAGTACAATCATAGTAAGCCAATTTCTTCTTCTTATTCCATTCCTTCCCAAATCTTAAACCCTAACTATACACCCTTCTCTCCCAACTATAAACTTTCTCAAATTCTTCCATCAATTCACTCTCCAAAACTCTCAATTCATCTTTCCAATACATTTTCTTCATCTGTTACGCACAAATTGTGGTTTTTTTTAGGGATTTACCAAGGATTTAACCGGAGGTTCTTATCAACAATTCATAGATTATTCTTCACAACACAGGTAGTGTCTTCCAAATGATTCTTATGTGCGCCCATGAGGATTTAAATTACTGAAATTTTGTTGATTTGTTGGTGATTATTTGGGTAATTGATATTGTGAATTATTGGACATTTTTGAACAATTGCAAGAATTTGGTGTGAATTTCCTGTTAATCTGATTATGGTTCAATTGAAGATAATTTGTGTTGGAAAATTGTGTGGTAATTGTTTGAGATTTTTATTATTCTGGAAATGTTTAATTGATTGATAATTGAGCAATTGTTGTTAATTGTTTGATTATTTTTTATTGTTAAAAATGACTAGGGGAGTCTACAGAAGTGCTGAGAGGAGAGTCAGAATGAGAGATAGGGAAAGCGGTGATGGTTCAAGAAAAAAAAGAGCAGATGAGGAGACTAGTAGTGAAGAAGGAATTCGTGAGCCAAGTGGGGCTAGTGAAAGGATTGTAGACCCTCAATTTTCTAGTGATCGAGTTAAAGTGTTATTTCAAAACAATAAAAAATATGAGATTATAAAGGAGCGTGAATTTGATTGACTGTTTATGCATTGGGGGGAGGGGGGGCTAATGAATAGGCAAAAAAAGAGTTCAAAACCCAAATTAGAGCAAGGCATTGGGAGGGGATAGATAGGGCAATTAAACCAGGTTATACTCAATTAGTTAAAGAGTTTTATTGCAACTTTGTAATCTAGAGGACTGTAAGGTGAGAGTTCGAGGAGTTATAGGGGACTTTAGTGCCGATGTGATAAATGCTTATTTCAATATACCTTCTATCCCTTTCAAAAATCACCTTCACGGGTGCTTAAAAAAATACCTTCTATTCCTTCTGATGAATACCATGAGCAGTTGTATAACAAGAACAAGGATATGAATGAAATCAAAATGATGATTTGTGATGTGGATGTTGCTTTAGTAATGAATGGGACAAAAACAGTTAAATTGAAATTTCCTCACCATGATTTATCCCTTACATTAAAACTATGATTTCATAAGTTGTCATATTTGGGGATCTAATTCTTTAAGTTACATTCAAAAGGATAAGGTGGCCAATTTTGGTTCATGCTACTATGACAAGGATACCAGTGAACGTTGGTGGGGTGATTAGATAGGGATTTCTTGATATTAGGAGGTTCGACAGGCCTATCTTTTATACTGCTAGTCTAATTACTCATTGATGTATCATTGCAGGGTGTCCTTATTCTATTGATGAACCCAGGACTCATCGAAGAGGTAGATTTAATAAAGATTATGTGTATAAATGGTTCGGGTTTATGAGTAACATCATCTTGCTAAGATCAAATGCCTCCACCATCGTCCCCAAGAATATCATCTATTCCTTTACCACCCAGATATGTATTCAATGAACCAATCATAGAAGAGGAGTGAAATGAGTTACAAGGCAATTAGACGTATAGTCAATTGGTAATTCACAACAACTGGCAACAATAAGAGATGTGCTCCAGATCACCTCACTTAGCACATGGATTCAACCACCGTAGCCTCTACAACGGCACTATGGATTATCTCGGGGACAACACTACACACTACCAGCTGTTCTTGTACATCAAGGAGGAGCTCAACAAACCGGTGAACCTATTGGAGCCGAAGACAAGGATTATGAGGAGAGTTAACAAGGTAGAGATGAGGATGACGGGAGGACATGGATGAAAGCTGATGAGAAATCAAGAAAAGACTTTGTGGGAAAGAATTTGGAGACATTTTTAGACATTTCATTCTTATTTCGTAGTACTTAAGTAGTTTATTATATTTTATATTTTTGGATATGTTTATTTGGATAGTTGCTTTTGATTAGATTAGCTAAAGGCCTTAGGCTGAACCAAGTTGCACTTGTTGATGATTAGATTTGAAATTTATCCATTTGAACTTCATGTTTGAAAATTTGGTTTGATGCCTAGTGTGTTCTTAATTGGTTTATGTGTTTGAGTAGTGATATTGGCTAAGGGCCTTAAGCTGATGCCATGTGATTTTTTATTGATTCTTAAATGTTGGAATGGATGTTTGTGAGCTTAATGGATTGATTGCATGACATAGTTTTTGTGAATCAATTTAAGACAATTGCCTTTTGTCATTATCACTTGGTAGTATGAGTTAAGCTAACATTTTTCGTAGTTTACTTAGTTTTTGTTTTATTGTCTTTATATTTTTATGTTGAAATTCTGGGCGAGTGGAAAGATGAGTTTTACTCATCGAATAGAACAAAAGAGTCAAGTTTGGGAAGGTCCATTTCTGGTGTTGGGGATGGTCATTTTTTGTTTATTTTTGTGTTTGATGAGTCTTGGATGGAAAATTGATCAATTTGATAATCGATGATGATATTTGACTTACAATACTATATGATTGCACTATTTGAATTGACCATTTCATGAAATTAAGTTCGTGTAAGTGGTTCTTTTTGCAACACAAGAATTTCAAAATTTTGGTATTGTCATTTTCAAAGAAGGGCTAATATTTTGGGGGAAATTCACTCGAAATTTTGATTTTGATCAAGTCACCAATAGTACTTTGTTAGTCGATTTATCTTTTGGAAAAATTAAGTTAAATGGAATAGAAGGGAATTAGGACATCCTGGATTTGTGTGTTTTCATAGGGAATGTTATTCTAATTTGTGAATGCTTGGTATTAGATATTAATCTTAGATACATTTTACTCCTGTTCCTTAGTTTAGGGTCGAGATATATATTAAAAAGAAATTTTGATGTTAATAATAAAGCGAGTACGGGATTGCGGCATGTATCCATGTCGTTTCTCCAAAATAAACCATTAGAGTAGTAATATGGTGAGTGCGAGATTCTGGCATGTACCCATGTTGTTTCTCCGATTTAAGCTATTAGGAATTATGTTTTAGACTACCAACAAGTCCTGGTAGAAATATTTGCAATACTTATCATTGATATCATACTACTCATTCCTTGATAGATTAATGTCCCAACTTGTGTAACATGTACATATTGGTAGATTCCTAATGAACTTCTATTTTTCTGCAACCTCGTCAGGATGGTTGAATAACTTTGTAATACTTGCGATTTGAGAAAAGATGATGTCTTGAATGAATAGAACTCAATTTTTTGGAACCATTTTTTAGAATGGTTAATGCTTGGTAATTTGAAGTTTTGTGTGGTAAATGAACTTATGATTTTTGGAAATATTGGAGTGACTAATTCAAATAGTTAAATTGTCATATAGTATTTGAGGTCATTTGAAAGAATTCCTTATTGATCATAAGTACATCCATTGCTCATCGAGTGTTTTGTCAATTTGGCAGTGTGTTTGACAAGTCATTTAGTAAGGTTCTTTTTATTTCTTGTTTTGTTTAGGACTAGCAAAATACTAAATTTGGAGATGTGATAACTCTAGTAAACTAGAGTTATTTTACCTTTAAATTATGACATTTTCATTATTCAATATCGATTTTTAGTATCGAATTAAGTATTTTAGATTAATTAGATACATTTTGTAATTGCATTTGCACTTCTTGTAAATATTATGAATTTTTAATCAATTTTAGTTAATTTGGTTACTTATTTAGTTAAGTATGTTTGCAGATTAGGAATAAAAAAGATTGAATTCAAGATTATAACTGGTAGGTTAGAGGCGAAAGTGGAATTAATGAAGAATTGAATATTTGAATTGAAATATGCTCGATGTCGCGACATGGATTTTGATATTGCAACGTCGAGGTAGAATTTCACTTAATAATATTTAGCTCAACATCGGGACATCAAAATCCATGCCCTAATCGAGGCACGTTTGGCTAATGCTGAATGGAAATTTTGTAATTTGTGGCTTTCAAAGTTTTATTTCTCACCTTGTAAAACACTTAACATTTACATTAGGAAATAGTAGAAAAAGAACACACAGTAGGTAGTGTAATGTGCAGTTTTAGATTAGAGTAGATTAGATTTGCTTGACTTTCAAGTCTTTAGTTTAATATAAATTCTCTTTTTACTTTTCCTTGGATCTTGTTTTTAATTTCTTGCAAGTTTTAATTTTGATCAGATAATTTTAGTGCGTTAATCTTTATCAACAAATAGACATAATTTTTACTTACTTTTTAGTTAAATTTCCTTAAAATCTAGTTGCTTCACATTTCAAATTTTCTTAGATTTCTTGATAATTTAGTGATTTCTAGTTAAAATTTGCATTTCCTTGTTTTAATTCCTAGTAATTTTCATTAGCCTTTCTTTTTCTAATCTAAAAATCCAAAAAATATTTAGTTTTATTCTCAATTCATTTGCAAATTTCAATAGTCAAATTTAGTAGTAAATGGAGTTTACATATTTTTCATGCCTTTTAATTTCTTTCCTTAGTCAAATTAGAATTACTTGTCTTTCAATTTAGTAGTCTAATCACTTTCAATACTTGATTTGCCTAACTATATAAAGATTCGTGAATCTTGGTATTTGCTAACCAACAATTCTCGAGGGAATGGTCTTACTTATTCTATACTACTATCTAGCACTGTATACTTACGGGTGCAAGGATACAAGTTAGGAATTAGTGTAATTTTATTACTTGACATTTATTATTTTATTCTACCCATGGATCAGCCACCTACAACTATCCAACCCCAATTGCAATAGCAATCATTAATGCTGCAACAAGATTTCGGCATAGCAGATGCAGTAGGGACAACAAAGCACAGACCAAAGACAGTAATAGCAACGACGACTGCAACATCCCTGCATCGATAACTCTTGTCCAAAACCCAAAAGGGGTTACCGGCAGCCACCATGGCTTTTCTTTTTTTCTTTTTTCTTTTTTTTGTGTTTAGAAAATCCTTGTTTAACATATAGAAAATAAATTCAGAAAATAATTCCTTCCACTTTTAAAATAAATTTTCAAATTTTAAAGCAAATATCACATCACCAAAAATCACTAATTAAACATAATAACACTAACAGAAAATAATCTTAAGCATCATATCCAATATACGAAAAAATGCAATAAAAACAGATTTATCAAAATTTTGGGTTGAAAAATTTACCAAATTCAATATATGATGAGCTCCTAGTGCGTATGAAAACTCTCTCTCCGAAGTTCCAAAATCTTAGCTAAGCAAATAACAATATAACCCTGCGAAAGTCCCCTACTTATACACAGAACTTTATTTTCAACTCTCAAAAGTTACCAACTTCAAACTTCTATAAGTTAGCTCAAATTCTTACAATTCCTACAATGATTTGGTAACTAAAAGTTGGCTGAAAATTTTAACTAAAAATTAATTACAAAAATTCACTAATAATTAGAGAAAGAGCTATGCTATAAGTGGCAAACATTTTTAGACACTAGGTTAGTCCAAATAAAATAACATAGGATGAATACAAGCTCGAAATTGATAAGAATTAAGTCTTCCACTGTGAACATACAATATAACAAATTTTTGTCCAACAATGACAAGTAGTTCAAATCCAAATAAAATTTGTTTTATATTAAACATTATCAAATGCTAATATTTTGTTAAAAAAATTATGGGGGTTTACATTCTACCCTCCTTACAAAAAGTTTCGTTCTTGAAACTTGCTGAGAACTCTAGTAAACTAGAGTTATTTTACTCTAAATCATGGCATTTTGTTAGTCTAAATTCCGAACGTTGGTTGTTAATTGAGTGTTCTTAGTTAATTTTTATATTATGTTTTTACATTTTAACTATTGGTAAATATGATGAGTTTTTATTAGAATTTTAGTTAAATTAGTTACTTAATTAGTTTAATATTATGAAGGTTATAAATTGGAAGTTGGAAGTTGGAATGAACAAAGTACGAGGGCCAAAGTATAAATTAAGAAGAATTGAAGACTTGTTGGAAACAAAAACCATGTCGCGACATCAATTTCTCCATGTCGTGAGATGGAGGCAAAAGATAGTTAATATAGTTGGCAGCCCAGGTCCCGACATCATTTTTTCGATCTCGGGACATGAAAGCGCGTTTTAGCAAAATTGTAATGGCATTCTTATAATATTTTAGTAGCCAACTCCCAATTTTTGCTTGTGCAATGCTCCAACTATTTAAGATACAATTAGTGTGTGTTAGTACACACATTAACTAGTGTATTTAGTAATTTTTCACATAGTAGTCGTGTAGATTATGATAGATAGTTCGAACCTTAATTTCATCTTTAGTTTAATAGAAAATCTTTTTCATTTTAACTGAGATCTTGCTTTTAATCCTTTATGAGTTTAAATTTTGATTAGATAGTTTTAATGGGTTAATCATTAACAACAAGTAGATATCACTTTTTCTTGTTTTCTAGTTTAATTTCTTGAAAATCTCTTGCTCCCGTTTCAAGTTTCGTTATAGTAATTAGGGTCCTTGTTAATTTAGTGCTTTGTAGCTAAAAATTTTAAAATCCTTGCTTTAATTTCTAGCTAATTTTTAGTGGGTTTTCTTTATTATTATAAAAAATCCAAAAATATTTAGATTTCAAGTATATCTTCTTACAAATTCTAGGTTAAAATGGCTATTTTTTGCTTTATATGCTTTCTTATTGTTCTCATTAGTTAGGTTGGTTGCTCTTTAATTCTAATCGTATTTTAGTTAAATTAGAGTAGAATTAAGTGCTTTTATTTACTTGCTTTAGAATAGGTTAATTAGTTTCTTAATTTGACAGTTACTTACTGTTGAAATTCCATTTACTTGTCTTAGTAGATAAATTAGTTTAATTTTGGTCTTAAATTGCTTACATGCATTATGGCTTTGATTATATTAGGATCTTTCTATTCTATTTGATTTGCCTAACTATACAAAGGTTCATAAATTTTGGTACTTGCTTACCAAACAATCTTCGTGGGAACGATACCCAATCATCTGATACTACTACCAACTCCATATACTTGCCGAAGTAGGGTAGAGTAGTGATTTTGTGAGGTTCTATTATTACTTATTTGCTTTAATTTGATCTCTACCTAAGGGCTTGACACTTGCACACCTTGCTCTATGGGAAACATGTTTCTCATCCATACACCTTTTTATAGTTCTCATGTTGCTGCTCCTATATCTTGACTAGTTCATTAAAACTTTACTTGTGAATTTTTTTGTTTGAAACTTTTCATTCTTGCAGTTTATGATCCTTAGTGGTGATCATTTCATAAAATTTTTTCTAACGTCCATTGACTAAACTTAATCACATCAACTAATTCGAGTTTGGTACTTACTTTTACGATTGCGATACTTGAAATACATTATGCAGTTTGACAAATTAGGTGCCAAAACTTAACTATTATAATAGTTTTTCATTACCACTTGATAACTCTATTATTTTTAATAGTCGATCCTAATTTCCTCCAAAATTTCAATTCACAAGTTCGTAACATATTTGCTATTTTTTGGATAGTCCTCTCGGATTGACTGTCCATTTAAGAATAAAACGGTAATAAATTTCAAATCCGTTCCCATAACTCTTTAATACCAAACCCAAAATAAGAAATGAAATGACAGTCTTGATACAATATTATACCCATAAGTAACTCATCCAAATTTATACTTTACCTCACCTGATAACTCCACTAACTTTTCCACATTGTCCCATTATGTACGAATATAAAACGTGTTGGTTTAGTCCAATAATTCACCACTACCTGAATAGTGTCATGGCCAATTTTTATCTTCCAAATCCATGATAATATGTTCTGACTTCCTTGGTAATTGTGAAATTTTCAAAGGTTTAGCCACTTGCTGGTGATTGATATTTGGCCTTAACTCGTTGATATTGAAGTACTTTGTCACATACTCGAAATTGACATATTCATATTGTTTACCCCAAAGATTCCTCTTAAGGTCTCAATACATCTTTACTCCATCATAATCTCATTCATTAAGTCTTCATTTTTTGGTACACACATTTCCCACGTATCCAAAATGTCTTTACACTTGACACTAAAATCGGGTATCTTGTCTTCCTTAACTTCCTTGAAAATTTTTCATCTTATCTTTGAAGTTCTTCAATCCTCTCAACTGATTTAGGTTGTAAAATCAAAGCAACCAATAACTGATTCGTTGAGTCTTTCATTTCCATTCCTACTTCATCCTTTTTTTTCACCCAGTATTAGAGTCTTTACAGTCTCAACCTTATGACTAACACCGCAAGCCATCTTATTTACTTTACAGGAGAGTACTTATTGTCATGTCATAATTCTACCATCCTTCTTTGATAAAGTCTCATATTCGACTCCATTTGAACAAATAAATACTTAAAACTTTTATGATCCGTGAACATCTCACATTGTCCATCATAAAAATAAATAAATAAATATCTATAAAACTTCAAGTCAAACCCCATAATCATTAATTTCAGACCATGTGTTGGAAAATTCTTATAGAGTTCTAGTCGCCTTAATAGTAAACAATTACATTATTGCTTGCATGAACTCACAATCTAATCTATTATTATACTCATCTTACAAACTCTCAAATTTCAAAGGATAGGGTTAAAATAGGTAACGTTATCAACTTCTATTTCGAATGTTGAAAGATCTTTTCTCATTCCAAAAATCACATCAATTATACTTTCCTTTTTTATGTCAAGTGTCCTCACGGTGTATAATAGTTGACAACCCTTTAATGAACTTGTGACAGTAACCAACTAATCTGAAAAGTTTCTTACCTCAGCAACACTTGTAAATCTTGATTAGTCCACTTTTTCCTTAATTTTTATAGTTGTCTGCAAAACTTCTTCTATAAAATCACATGTCTTAGAAAAATTGCACTAAAACCCACACTTGCAAAATTTGGAATAAAACTTATGTTTCTTTAAGATACCAAATATTTCTCATGAGTTTCCTTAATTAGAAAATAAATAAAAATATTATTAATAAACATTACCACATTTGAGACCTAAAACTAATCCATGAATCTTGTTGAACATTGGTCAAACCAAATGATATCACTAAAATTTTTATAATGTCCTCAATGTGTCCAAAAATCACCCTTAGGTATATCAACCTCCTTAATCTTTAATCTATAATATACAATACCTTCACACCCTTAAATTAATCAACTTGTCTAATCAATTCTAGGGATAAGGTACTTATTCTTAATAGTAATATTAAGATAACTCCCTAATCAGCAGACAACCTCAAACTCCCATCATTCTTTTTTATGAACTAGAAGGTAGCCTAATAAATTTCTTATCCAATAATTATTGTAATTTTTCCTTCAATTCCTTCTAACCCAATCAAACCATCCTATATGATGCTTAGATATTGGCAATAGCCCCATGTAAATTTATCTCAAATTGAATTTCTCTATCTAGAGTATGGTAGGTAATTCTTCCATAATTATTTTCAAAAGTTTTTAACCACACGATCATTGAATTTCACTCATTCTATTAGTTGTTTACCACAAAAGCTAGGTATTCTTAACAATCTTTTCTTACCCTAATTTTATGTACTGCATTCACCCACATTTTTCGAGGTATCTTTCTTTTGGCTATATTATAAGATAAATCAAGTTTTCTCATCCAAAAAAGATCACACTTATTTCTATAGTCCACCATAGCACCATGTTTAGCTAACTAGTCCATTCCTAAAATAACATAAAAAATTGCTCATATTTATTTGGACCAATTAGTTTTACATTCCTTTCCTTATTATTATTATTTTTTCTTTTACAATTACAATCACGAAATCTCAAATGTGATTTTAGAAGTCCAGTTGTCTGGAGTATATACCACATAAGATTCTTCTTGCCACTTAGGTCATTCCAAAAATATTTCAAAAAATTTCTAAACTTTGAGTTATGATTATTTATCAATTTTTCAAACTTTTCCACTCTGACATTTATCAACTTGTATTGAATCCTACTATGTACTCCTTAATAAATTTTCATATTCTTAACACATTATCGACCATCTTGTTGGCCCAAAAAGCAACCTAAGAGGGGGGGAGGGGTAAATTAGGTTGTCCTTATAATGTGCTTAATGGAAATTTAAACTTTATGCAACAAATGAACACTTAAGCACAAATAATCACAAGTAGAGATTCAATAATTGAATCACAAAGAACCAATAAAAAGATTAAGATTAAGAAATGCAAACCAAACTACCAACCTTCTCAACCTTGGAGTACATTCACAAAGAGCTTCTCTCAAGGTAACTACCAAGTTCTCAACTTGAAGTTCAGCCACTAAAAGTCTCTTCAAAGTAGGTGAGACAATAACCTCTTGTACACAAGTGAGGAGAGAATCACTCTTACTCACACTAATTTCCTTTAGCTGAGTCAAGAGTTTTGCACTCACAACCTCCCTTTGTTACAATTGTTATCTTTCCACTCTTACACTTGAAGAACTTTTGCACTTCTAAGCTCTTTTCACAAAACTACCTATACTATTACAACACTTGTACTCACTATTTCTCCCAAATAGCTCAAGAATTACTTGTAATCAATGTAGAAGTCCTTTTCTTATTTAATTCAAGCTTAGGGGTATTTATAGTTGCCCAAAATCTGCTCCCGACAACTTTCCAATGGCTATTTTCTGTTTACTGGAAAACTAGCCGTTGGACCTTTCGGACGGCTGATGCAGTGGGTATGCGTCAGAACAAACTAGCCGTTGGACCTTTCGGACGGCCGCTACTAACCTCTGCGTCCGACGCTGCATCCGTTCTCTGAGGATATTCGTTCGGATGTCCGAGAATGCGTCTGAACCTGTGTCCAATCGAAGCAATATCTTTTGAAAATATGATCGGACACTGATCTTATGCGTCCGAGACTACTTCAGGTTCTTTGTGTCGGACGATTACCATCATTCGAAACTCTGTCCTTCAGACAGTCATTTGCATCCGTAGAGTCTTCTGGTTGTTTTGTTCGGATGATCATTTGAGTCCCAGCCTCCCTATTTTTCTGCACACTTGTTTTCAAACTCTTAGTGCGATTTGGTCATTATCAAAACATGATTAACATAATTGGGTTCAACACATCTCAATACTAATAAATCTCTAAACGCATTAAACCTAATCAAGTAATTCATAACTAACATATTAGATGCTTGCCTCAAAGTTTCAACTTAATGGATCTCGTAATCGATAGTATTTCTTAAATCAATTATCAATTTATGAAAAAATTACAGTTTACAAATTGTAACACAAGTACAAATTTTTTTTTTCAAAAATTTGGGTTGTGACAAAATTATATTTTTGGAAAAATTCAAGTTTTACAAATATGATACAAGTGTAGAAAAATCCTATTGAAAATAAAATAATTTGTAATAAATAACATCATACTTTCGTCAAAATAACACAATGTTTTCTAGAACATATACTTCGAAATAACGAAACACCAAAATAAATCAAAAATGAAACCAAA
Source organism: Cinchona pubescens (assembly GCA_025175665.1). Classification (NCBI taxonomy): domain Eukaryota; kingdom Viridiplantae; phylum Streptophyta; class Magnoliopsida; order Gentianales; family Rubiaceae; genus Cinchona; species Cinchona pubescens. The sequence goes on along the minus strand of JANKKI010000070.1, from coordinate 1,911,815 downwards.
TTTCTATTACAAATAGCTATTACAAATTCAAACATTATCTAATATTATTGTCTTCTTAATCTCTTTAATCTTGATCATTCTCCAAAAGTTTCTCAAAAATTATTCTTATCATATTCCTTATTCTCATAAGTATACCATCTTGATATTTCACTAACCTTTTAATCTGATTATTCATCTTTTTCTTAGGGGCATTTCCGGTCCCCATCTTAAAAATTTGACCCAATAAAAGTCAACCCTAAAATGAAACATTAACAACGCATATCAATTCCTCGAAAGTTGTCTACCTCGTTCACATTTGTCATTCACTTCTAATTATTCCTAATTTGTTTCTCTTAACCGTAATACCTTCATTTCTATACCTTTATCAAACTAAATCCAATATACATACTCCAAATCACTTAGCTAATTAGTCACAAATCTTAAAATATTCAAAGTCATCAAAGTAATTTAAAACTCCGCATTCTAATCCTTAATGGTTACCTCATACATCCTAAACCATAGCTCTGATACCACTTAAATTGTCATGCCTCGTGCCCACGTATGTCGATATGTGACAGTTGTTGTACCCTCAAGAGTTACCCTTCAAAGGCACAAGGCACCAAAAACAAACAAAATTCAGAATACTTTATTAAATTACTAAACAATCTATAACAATTAACGTCTTGAATACGCGGCTAACAAATATAAACTAAACCATCCAATGGTCCTAAGGAAACACAAGATGGAATTCAAAATATCGTAATATTCTTAACCATCAAATAATACTAACTTTCCCTTGAAAGTCGAAAGTCAAACTGTCAACCGGCTCCAACTCTTTATACACTTGATCTTTCTCTTACAATCTCTAATTCTGGCAAAAGGTAATAACTGGGTGAGCAACAAGTCGCTCAGCAACCAGCTAACACCTTTTTTGCTGGACCAAAGAAGCTACATATATAGAGATATATATTTCACAAGGTTATCATACAATCATACATCAGTGTTTCAAAAATTTTTATCCAAAATAAAGGCAAAATCTTATTTCACATAAAGGCAAAAGTTTCTTTTCAAAATGTCTTGTCAAAGATAATATGTACATACTTTTAGAGTAAGTGGCATTACATCAAAGATTTACAAAATAGATTTCACAAAGATCAGAAGTTCAAAATCGAAATCGGAATATCAAAATCCAAATTCATAATCGGAGTTCAAAAGTTCATATTCGAAGCCAGATAAAATTCATAATCGAAGTTTCAAAATTCATATTATGGTTCATTATCGGCTCATAAAACAAACATGCTATTATCAGCTTATTGAGTACTTAGCCAAGTGTTAAGAGACCCTACTAGAAAAGACAGCTAAGGGATCTTGCGAAAATTATCTTAGCCAGAGTTCAAAGTTCAGAGGCTAGAAGTTATCTTATCTGGCAGTTCAGAAAGTGCAGAACTATTTTTTAGTTCCTACTGACTATTCATGATTCTATTTTTAATTACCGATAAAATATTCCAAGCACATACACATGCAAAATAACTATACTAAGTTCAAAATAATGGGGCTCATATAAATTCATAATTTAAAACAATTCAAGTATCCATATAAGGTCCGAGTTTAATAACTAAGATAATATGTTGTTAAAAAAAATAATATTTAGACATGTTGAATCTCAATTGTGATAATCATGTTTTGATGGTGATCAAATCGTACTAACGGCCTTAAAACAAGTGTACTGAAAAACAGGAAGGTTCGGACATAAATGATCGTCCAAACACAATCAAGAAAAATAACTAAAATATGAACAACACCTTACAGATGATGAAGAGCATCTGAAAGAAAGGATTTTGGACGCAAGAGAGTGTCCGAAACATGACCAAACAACACCGAAGGAAGAACACATCTTTCAGACGGAGATAACTGTCCGAAAGACAGCACTTCAAATGCAAAAGACCGTCCAAGACAGCTTAGGATCTGAAGCCAAAAGGATTGGACGTTGAAGATTGTCCGAAGAAAGGAGCTCGAAATGAAGAAATTTTTTGTCAAGCAGTAGGACGCATATGACCGTCTGAGACACTATTCATGAAGCTGTAGGACGCATGATCGGACATTCGAACTATCGTCCGAACTCCTAACGGCTAGTTTTTAATAGCTCATTTTTTTACCATTGGATCTCAAATTTCGGCACATCTTTCATCTATAAATAGTTCAAGGACATCCAATTAATATATGGAACTACTACATTCGATACAAAAAAACTTGTAAGAGCTATTTGGAAAGCAATAGGCTAAAATATTGTAGGTTTTATTTGTTTGGATAGTATAGTTCTTTTGACTCAACTAGAGGGAATTAGTGTGAACAAGAGTAGACTAGTGAGTAATCTACAAGTGTAAGAATTGAGGGATAATAAGTCTAAAAAGTGGGTTGTAATATAAAACCCTTTGGCTCAACTAGAGGAACTTCGTTGGTGCAAGGGTGAAGCCTACTTTGTGTACAAGAAAGTTATTGCCTCGCCTTCTTTGAAGAGGCACTACTAGTAGATGTACTCCAAACTTGAAGAGTTTGGGAGTTTGGTTTGATATTCTTTATCTCAATCTCTTTTTTCGTTCTTTAAGTTTCAATTGTTAAATATTTATCTTTGATCATTTGTGCTTAAGTGTTCATTTGTTGCACAAAGTTTGCATTTTTATTAAGCACTTAAAAGGTTTATTTTTGGAGATAGTCTAATTCATCCCCCCTCTTAGGTTACTTTTGGGCCAACAATTGGTATCAGAGCTTGGTCTCTTATATTAGGCTTAACTAGCTTTTGAGAAAAGATCTTTATGGAAATCAATAATACTTTGTTTTTAGAAGGGCATTCCATTACTAGACCTCTCATATTTAGTGGCATTAATTTGATAGTTGGAGGGAAAGAATGAAAATTTTCATACAAGCTATTGATATTGATTTGTGGTACATTGTTGATAAAGGTCCTTTTGAGGCTAATATTCTTGATAAAAATACACATAGATTAAGGCTTAAGACTAGATTAGAGTTAAATACACAAGATAGAGTAAATTTATTTTCAAATACTAAAGCCATGAATATTTTGTATAATGCTTTGGATGCAGATGAGTCTTCTAAAGTGAAAGGTTGCAAATCGGCCAAGGAGATATAGGACAAATTGAAAGAAATCCATGAAGGAAGTAAATATATAAAAGAGTAAAAGAAGTCACTTCTTGTGGCTAAATATGAATCCTTTAAAATGGAACTTTATGAGAATGTTGACAAGATGTGTTGTAGGTTCAATCATATTCTAAATGATTTGGAAGATTTAGGTAAAGAAAATTCTTTGGGTGAAAAGAATAGAAAATTTTTGAATACTTTACCAAAGGAATGGGAACCTAAATTCGTTGCCAAATAAGAGTCTAAAAATTTAAATTCTATGCCTATCGAGTCTTTGATTAATTCATGAACCTCCTTTGAATTGAAGTTGAAATATAAGATGACAAGATACAAGATGATGAGGATGTAAGGGCAAAAAGAGCCATAGCATTATAGGCTTCACAAAAAGATACAAGCAAGAAGTCAAGTGAAAAATGCTATGAATATGGAAAATCGGGACACCTTGCAAATGAGTGTTCATCAAAAAGTAGAAAAGACTCAAGGAAGCCTCTCGCTTCAACAACAACTTCCAAATCATATGGGATGATTGCAATTCGAATGAAGAAGTTGAAGAAGAACATGAGGCAGATCAAATGGCTTTTATGGCTCTTGAAAATAATGAGGTATCCGCTAGTTATGATTCTTGATGATTATTGTGGTGAAGATGATGATGTTGAATCATTTATTTTTAAAGTGCGTGAATGTTTGAAAGAATCATATGTTAGGAATAAAGAGTTAAAAATTAAGATTAATACTTTATTGAGTACAAACTCAAAACTTGTGCATGAAAATAATAGTTTGACAAAAGAAAATAATGCTTTGAAGAAAAGATTAGATGTGAAAACCAAGATCAAGGAAGAACAAGCTTCATTGAAGAAGAGATAAGATGATCTTGATGTATTTTTGCAAAAGAAAAGGGAAAATATTGTTGAAAAGAAAAGGACTAGAAATATGCTGATCAATAAAAAATTTACCACTTTTAGAAAGGATGATTTATGCTTTGTTAAATCTAAATCTTCTTTGTATGGCAATAAGAATATTATGTGCTATTATTGTCATCAACATGGTCATGTGAAGAAAGATTGTTAAGTTAAAAGAAATAAAAAATTGGGAATCAAATCTTTGTCGATATTAAGTGAACTCACTAACTCAAGTGTACCCAAGAAAGTTTGGGTACCAAAGTTGTTGTCTAATTTTGTATATAGATATGCTTGGAGAGCACCAAGGGATTCAAGGTGGATTATCAATGAAGGGTATTCAAGGCATATGAACTAAGATGACATTCAAATGGGTAACAATTAAATTTTTAATGTTCTTTCATTTTTTAATGTGAACTTTTATCTCTTGAATGTTAGCTCAACTATGTGATTGAATTTGTTTAGAATGCTTGCGTATATGTATCCTCAATTTTTGTCTATATTAAGTCACTGTTTGCAAAAGAAAGGGGGAGCATTCTCTTTTCTAAATGGATTATATATTAGAAATTAATTTGCATCACGTATACTTTATTGTTTTGATGATGCTTTTGGTAAAGACAGAACGAAAAATGCCTTGATGTTAATCCTTTGTATAATTTCCTCGTTTCTACTAGATTATTTATTCTTGAAGGGAAGAAATATTTTAAACTTGACTTATCCTAAATATACTTACTTGAATTACATGCATAGTTTAAGGGGAGCATATTTGATACTTGATGTCGCCTTAATTAAGGTGAAGATTGTGTGTATAAATTGTTTTATATTATAATATTTTGATGATGCCAAAAGGGGGAGTAATAATCGACAAAACCACTTCTCTTGTGCATCATATTTTATGGTTGTTTTTAGAATTGTCCAATTGATTTGTCATCATAAAAAATGGAGGGATTGTTGAACCTCAATTATAATAATCATGTTTTGATAATGACCAAATCGTACTAACAACCTGAAAACAAATGTTTAGAAAAATAGGAAGGTTCAGACGTAAATGATCATCCAAGTACAATCAAGAAAAACAACTAAAATATGAACAACACCTTACAAGCGATGAAGAGCATCCAAAAGAAAGGAGCTCAGATGCAAGAAAGTGTCCAAAACATGACCAGTCAATACCGAAGGAAGAACACTTCTTTCGGACGCAGATAACTGTTTGAAGGATAATGCTTCGGACACAAAGACGGTCCGGACAAGGAATCTGAAAACCAAAAGGATCGGACATTGAAGACCATCTGAAGAAAGGAGTTCGAAATGAAGAAATTTTCTGTCAAGTTGTAGGAGGCATATAACAGTCCGAGACACTATTCATGAAGCTGTAGAACGCATAATTGGACTTCCGAACCACCGTCCAAACTCCTAATAGCTAGTTTTTTTTACCGTTGGAGCACTAAAATATCTTTCATCTATAAATAGCTCGAGGACATCCAATTAATGTGTGGAACTACTACATTCAATACAAACACTTGTAAGAGTTATTTGGGGAGAAATAGGCTAAAATATTGTGGGTTGTATTGGTTTGTGTAGTATAGTTCTCTCGGCTCAACTAGAGGGAATTAGTGTGAATAACAGTAGACTAGTGAGTGATTTTTGAGTGCAAGAGTGGAGGGATAACAAGTGTACAAAAGTGTGGTTGTAATGTAAAACCCTTGAGCTCAACTAGAGGAACTTAGTTGGTGCAAGGGTGAGCCTACTTTGTGTACAAGAATGTTATTGTCTCACCTTCTTTGAAGAGGCACTACTAGTAGATGTATTTCAAGTTTGAAGAGTTTGGGAGTTTGGTTTGATATTCTTTATCTCAATCTCTTTATTGTTCGTTAAGATTCAATTGTTAAATATTTATCTTTGATCATTTATTCTTAAGTGTTCATTTGTTGCCAAAAGTTTACATTTTCATCTGTAATCACATCAAAAGGTTTGTTTTTTTGGACAACCTAATTCCCCTCCCCTCTTAGCTTGCTTTTGGGCCAACAAGACAATATTTTGAAATTACAGTGTCGGATGTAGTAAGCGCAAACGTAGCAAAAAAATCTGACTAATTTCCTGAACAAAAGTTATCACATATTACTTCAGTTCAGTAGTAAAATAAACCTATTCGTATATTGATTATTTTGCCATCTACCAATTGCCCAAAACGCAAATATCCTAACAGAATTATTATTTCGAAGTCCATTAATTTCTGAAAAATATTTACTTAGGTTGACATTACTCAAATAAATTTTTTTTCTCAAAATAAAAGTTTAGGAGTAACCACTTTTAATATTCAAAAATATGTTATCCACAAAAGCATCATGCCCATTGTTTACTCCCTTGAAGATAGTTTATTTATTTACTACAAAAATAAACATTTACTACAAAAGAAAACATTTAACATCTTATAATTACTTATATCAAATAATTTCTAATCTAAATAAATCATATTATAAATAACTAGGGGAAAATTATGTAATAAGCTAAAGTATAGCTAGGATGAGAACATAATCAAAAGGCTTAACTCTACTTTGCACTCCCTAACTTGTACTAGATTCTCACTTCACACCCTAAACATTTTTTATGGACACTTTGTATTCCGAACTGTTTAAATCTTCCCACTTAAATCTAAAATGTGATTCCTCCAACAAATTTAATGGTTGTAGGGTGTATTTGCAACACTATCTATTAAGTGCAAGTGACCATAAAAATGCCTAACTCCACTTTGCACCTCAACTTGTACCGGATTCTCACTTTGCACCCGAAACTCTTTTGGGACATTTTACACCCCAAACTATCTAAATCTTCTCATTTAAGTCCAAAATGTGATTTTGTCAAAAAATATAAAGGTTGTAGGGCGTGTGTGCAACACTTTCTGTTAAGTGCAAGTGACCATAAAAACTCAAAAAAAAAAAGAACAAAATGAAAATTTAAGAAAAAATTCATAAAAATTTAAGGAAAAAATTGTGAATAGAAAAGAAAAAAAAAGTTGGATAAAATATTCAAAATAAACTTTAAAAATTAAAAAAAATTAAAAAAATGGAGTGGTGGGGCTAGTGGGGTATAGGGGATGTTGGGATAGAGGGGGATTTGAGGATGGGGAGGCGTAGATCGGTTGAGGTTCGAGAGGTTAGGGAGCGAAGTCGTGGGGTTGGGGATAGAGGGATGGGGCAGATATAGGATAGGGTGTCGAATCTAGGGGGGTAGAGAAAGGTGTTGAAGAATGGTGTCGGGATTGGGGTGAGGTTGCAGGGATAAGAGTGGAGAGTTAGGCTTGGTGGCTTTGGCTGAGGAGTCAGAAGGATGATGACTGTTTGGGGAAGAAATGATTTTTTTTATTTTTAAATTTCACCCCAAATTTTGGTTTAATTTTATTTATTTCTAAAACAATTTAATATAACTCAATTAGAACTTATAATAGGTAGTTTAGGAAGAAGAAATGGGTATTGAGAGGGAAATGATTGAATAAGAGGAAATGAGACTATTTTTTAATCCATAATTTTGGTCAAAGGAGGGAAAATTTCCTAGCACTAAATTTCTAACACCGTTAGTAATTTTCTAGTCACTTGTATTTAACGAAAAATATTGCACACGCGCCCTACAACCGTTATATTTTTTGACATAATCATATTCTGGACTTAAGTGGGAAGATTTATATAGTTTGGGGTGCAAAGTATCCTATAAAAAAGGTTAGGGTGCCAAGTAAGAATCTGGTAAATTTGGGGTGCAAAGTGGAGTTAGGCCTTTTTAATGTCACTTTCACTTAATAGAGATTATTGTACATGCTCCCTACAACCGTTAAAATTTTTTATGGAATCACATTTTGGACTTAAGTAGGAAGATTTAGACAATTTGGGATGCAAAGTGTCCAAAAAAAAAGTTTAGGGAGCGAAGTGAGAATCCGATACAAATTGAGGACTGTGAAATGGAGTTAAGTCTAATCAGAATACTATGCTTTTTGTTTTCAATTTCCTCTCGAAACATTTTTACATTTTAATTTATTTTATTCTTTTCCTTTTCTTCCCTTGACCCTCGTACTACTACTCAGGTTTCTTAAAACTGGATCAGCCGATCTGACCGATCAAATATCTACCTGACAATGGTACCAGTCTAGTCACATGATAAAGCTGGAAAGTAAATAAAACCCGTGAAATCGATAAGAACCAGCAAACCAGTTAAAAATTGGTTGAACCACCAGCACCCAGTTTTAGCATAATAGCCCCAAATTGGCCTAACCTGCCTCTAATTCCAACCCTAATCAGCCTCCAATCACAACAAATCATTCCTAATTAGCATCCAATAACACCAAATCAACTCTAATCAGCCTCCAATCACACTAAATCAACCCTAATAAGCCTCCATTTCCACCAAATCAGCCATAATCACCTCTAATCACACCAAATTAGCCTCCAATCACACCAAATTAACGACAATCCCCATGAATCACCAACCAATTTCAACAAATTAGCCACCAATTCCATCTCCAATATCACATCCAATTTTTTTTTAAAAAAAAAGCAAAACCATGTTGAATAATTTAGAATATTAATTAATGAAGGAAAATTTTGCATCAATATTTATTTGCTAAAAAATTTTATAAAAGGTAAAGGGAAGATGGTGTTAATTAATATGGGGGTTGTATGATTAGATGAACTATGTCCATTCTTCTCCCCTCTTTATCAGCGGGCAGGGGCGGGTGATAAAGAGAAGAGAAGAATGGACATGGAGAAACGGGGAGGAAAAGGGTAAAAGGAATGAAGAAAATAGAGGAAGAGGAGAAGGAAGTGGAGTAGGGATATGAGAAGAGGTAGAGAAGAAGGGGAGAGGGAAGTACAAGTGACAGTAAAGAAGTGAAAGAATGTAAAAAAATTTCAAAAAAAAAATAGTTGGTGGTTTGTTAAAAAAAAATTCCAAGAAGTTTCAAACCTTCAACTCCAGGAAAAAATATCCATGCTCAAGACCAACTGAGCTTAAAATATAAATGGGAGATATTTGAATCAATTTTTATATATAAATTATACGACCCGGAAGGTTGAACCGGTTAGACCGGTTAACTGCGAACCGGAAAGCCTTCTAGTTCATTGACCAGTCCGAGTTTAAAAACATTGCTACTACTACTTCCTATTACAAGAACAATCCCAGACAATACCAACCCAAACATCCTACCTACCACCCATTGTCGCACCCCCCCCATGACCTGCAGTCTGGCCGGCACCTTTGGGACCGGCACCGTCGCCAATGTGGTGCTCGTGAAATAGGTGATTAAATGCAAAAGTCTTATTTACTATTACAAACATAAATTACCTACTTACTATTACCAATTTAAATGAATCACCTATTTACTATTACATAACGGGGCTTTAAATGAGACTATGAATTGTACAAAAATAATCTAAGCTAGGGAACACAGGATTGGAGTAGCCACCCGTGTGTTGGTGCGCCGGGACACAAAAATACACCAAAATTTAAAGAAAAAATAAAACGTAGTCTAGATTGACTCCTGGTCCACGTAATAAGAGTGTCAAAAAATATGAGTTCGGGAATCCTGTTGTAAAATGGGAAGGTTTGGGATAGATTTGAATTTTCCTCGGCACCCACTTTACCCGACGTTGGACCGGTTGCATGATTTTAGCGCGTTTCTCTTTTCAATTTTAGTATTCATTATTGCCGACTTTGTATCGTACGTGTGCTTGAGACAGTTTAAAAGTAATAAAATATGTACATATTAATAAGGAAACAAAAATAAATGGTAAATAATAACGTTGACAGGTAAATTTAGCCCGGGGTCCAATTTAAAGTTGCACACATTTAGCTTGTAGTGCCCTTTAACTCCCAAGGGGCAAAACAGTCGTTTGTCATGCACGCCAGAGTTTACTTCTAGCCCGATTTTATATTATTGATACAGTTATTAAGTCATGGACTAAATTGAGTTTGATTCAAATATTTAATGCCTAGTCGTGCAACTAAACAAAATTTGAGGACAGAAGAGTAAATTCACATCATTTAACAAGTAAGAAAAAGAATAAATATATACATCGAGACCAACAAACATAAAAATAAAGCACAAATCATCACACAAGAAACTAATCGAAAAATATGTACAAAATCAGAGCCTATTTACAATTTAATACTCATAAGGGCAAAACGGTAATTTCACAATCAAATGGTAATTAAACATATTAAAATGTCAAAAAAAAATCAAATTAAAGTTTGGTGGTTATTGTCATTAAAAATGTAACAGAAGAAATTTAAAAAAATAAAAGAAAAAACGAAAATTAAGTCATAAATAATGTAAAAATAGTAAGATAAGCATTTTGTCACCAAAACAATTGATTCAAAAGCTCATTTAACTCACCTCAACCTCAGGAATGTGGTGGAAAATGTTATGCTTGGCTTGGAGTGCGTTTGAGCCGAATTTGCTTTCGGCACCTCCAAGCTTCCGGTTGATGAACCGGCCTTCTTCCACCACATTTTTCACCCAAAAAATGAATGATTTTGCTGAGCTTTACAAAGAGAAGTTGTATTTCCAAGTACCCTCTTGACAACTTTTCTTTTTTGAGTTTAATCTAATTACTTTTTGATCGTTTGGAATTTTCGCTCAAAGTTGGCTGTCTGGAAAATTTTCCAGCCTTTCTTGGCCACCAGCCTGATTCTACCACGTTTTTGACCCTCCAAATGAATGATTTTGCTTGAGATTTACAAAGAGAAGTTGTAGTTCAAGGTACTTTCTACAACTTTTCTTTTTTGAGTTTAGTCTAATTACTTTTTGATCGTTTGGAATTTTCGCTCAAAGTTGGCTGTCTGGAAAATTTTCCAGACTTAAAAAAAATTTCTCTCTTTTCTTTTCGGCAGAAATTTCGTCCCCCCCTCTTTAAACTGATTTTTTTGCTCTTTAAAGAGGTGGATTGAGTGTAAAAATGGTCAAAGACCATTCCTTGTCATGTTGGGAGTATGGGACATCTGAAATTGGGTGAGAATGGGTGAAAAAATGCAGAGAAAAAAGTGGCCAAAATTGCTCTATCGAGCTGACTGTTCGGCGCGTGAACAATACGCGAGGTACTAGTTCACGCGCTAAATTTTTTTTTATTTTTTTAATTAATTAAATTTTTTTTTAATTAATTAAATTTTTTTTTTTTTGAAAAATCTAAAAACTTAATAATATTAAAACTCATTCTTTGTATTTCAAAAATGCATAAAACACATAATAATTAAACACCATAAGACAAATTAAGAGGGAATTAAAGGATAAATTAAGAGGAAAATCAAAGAGCAAGGTTAAAAAGAAATTAAAAGGGAAATTAAAAAAAAAATTGAGAGTCAAATTAAAAGGAAAATAGGGGAGAAGTTAAGAGACAAAAATAAGTGTCTACACCCATCCGAAACCATCATGCCACCTACTACTATCCAACCCCGATTGCAACAGCAATCAATCGCAACAAGATTTTAGCACAGCGAACGCAGCTAGGACAACGAAGCACAGACTGAAGATAACTTGGACATAATTATACTAAATAATATTAAGCATGATATCCAATATACGAAAAAAATAATTAAAACAGATATATCAAAAAGGCTTGGGTTGAAAAATTATACTAAATTCGATATACGACGAGCTCCTAGTACGTACGAAAACTCTCTCTCCAAAGTTCCAAATTTTCAACCAAGCAAATAACAATATAACCCTCGAAAGTCCCCTATTTATACAAATTTTAACTTTCAAAAGGTTCCAACTTCTTACTCCTATAAGTTAGTTAAAATTCCTACAATTCCTACAATGGTTTGATCAATAAAAGTTGGCTGAAAAATTTAACTAAAAATTAATTACGAAAATTCACTAATAATTAGAAAAGAGTTGTGCTATAAGTGAAAAATATTTTTAGACACTAGGTTAGTCCAAATTAAATAATATAGGATTAATAGGAGTTCCAAATTGATAAGAATTAAGTTTTCCCATGTAAACATACAATACAACACATTTTTGTCTAACAATGACAAGTAGTTCAAATCCAAATAAAATCTATAGTATATTAAATATTATCAAATAGTAATATTTTTTTTTTTTTTAAATTACGGGGGTTGTTACATGAACAATATGGCAGCTGACATGTGACAATGAATTAGTCCATTTTTGCTTCTTCCTTCTAGCTAGTTGATCTCATAGGTGTCCTAGTAGCTATGTGGATTCTGTTCTGTTCAAATTGCTTATAAGATTACGAAAAAAATTTCTATGGACCCGGTCAGCCGATCTATGGTATAGTGTCATAAATTTCTTAATTCATAATTCTCCACATTATCTCACATTACCCTATATTACTCTAGTAGGATGATGTCAAAAATTATGAATCAAGACATTTATAGTACTATATAATAGACTGGATCCATAAAAAAATTTCCCATAAGATTACTATCAAAGAGAAATTTTTCTTATGAGATCCTCACTTTGTTAAGTTACCTGCATCGTATGTCTAGCACCAAGGACCATGCAGCTAAGATAAATGTTAAATTCCTTTGTTGTAGTGTGTTCAGATATGTATAGTCTATGCTTTTCTTCCCCACGTCTCTTTTATTGTTCTTGTCCTAACTAATTTTTTTGTATTATCTAGGAGTATTCATGATTCGAGTATGCGGTTCATAAGTTAAAAAAGGTACTCAATGCTTATTGATCGGGTCAAGAAAATTTGACCCTTGACCCGAGCTATACAAAGCATATATCCTGTAGGCCAAGTATCCGGAAAACAGGATCGGGTTGATCGAGTATCCGACCTTCACTAGCAACAAAACATGAAAATTTAAAATAATCATAGCTAGCTAAGTTAATTTCACAATTAAGTCTAAATTACAAAATACATCCCAACAGCAATAAAATAGCAAGTAGCAACAATAATTAATTCACAAAATATATTTCAATAGACGCGAGTGCGAGGAAGAGGAAGGAAAGATGAAGAGGTGATTGAGGAAGAAAAGGAAGAGAAGACGAAGAAGATGGAGGAATGATGAGAAATTGAAGAAGAAGAGGTAAGAGGCTCCCAATAACCTAGTAAGTATTAATTTCTGACGAAATCCTATTTACAAAATTTACAAAATTACCCCATAAAATAGATCAGGTCGGGTACCCGGTGGGTTACAAAAATGTGATCTAGTACACGACCCTCAACTAGAGTGACCCGACCCTCTACCCGACCTAATTTCATAATGCGGTTCAAGTTTTTTTTTTTTCTCAATTCAGATTGAATCGATTCGACAAGACAAAATGAACACCCCTAGTACTATCATTTGTTTGTTTTTCTTGATTTTATAGCCTCATAAATATTGGTACAACAATTTGATACTGTAAAAGACGTTGACATTGATTCACATTCGTTTCTAAATTACTCCATTTGCTTTGGAACAAAGATAAAAATAGTAGATAGTAATTTACTTCTTTCTACTAAAGTGCAAAGAAATTGTCATTAAAAAAGAAAGTATGTAGCCTCACCTGTCACCACCATTTCTAGGTAATTCGAACTGATTGATGTTGAAATTCGAACGTCCCGACCTGTTTTTCCTACTTGTTAGATTAATTTACAATGTAGCTCTATCACTTAAGGCAACTAAAGTTTTTTCTATAGTTGCAGTAGCAGGTGCCAAACTTAGTGCTATTGTTTTATCTTCGCCCCTTATTTTATCATTAGGATGTACTTGTAAACTGAGATTATACGAACCCCGTGCACAATCGACTTGATGCCATGAAACCTTACAATTCAAGTTGGCACCAAAACCCCAACGATTGACTCCAAAGTTGGTCGCAAGCGTTTGGACAGCAAACACACACACACAAGAATGGAAGAACACACAAGAATCAAGCAAAAATTCAATCCATTATCTATAGCGAGACAAGAACCAAACTCTTAACAAGATTTAAAGCAAAAATTGACCAGTTGCCTATATGAATCAGGCAAGAACCAAATCTATAAGTTGGTTAGAACAATCACTGTTGCTCAAACGATGATCCCAACAAAGTCTTAATCCAAGACTAAAAGAAAGAACTTTTTCCCCACGAAAAAGATGAATATTATTGATAAAAATGTGTTATAATTCGTCCATATGATAATGCATATTTATATGCTTATTATAAAGTCCTAAAAACTAGTTTAAAAACTCCTAAAAAAGTAGTGTTAGGGTTTAGCCATAAGTGGCCCCAAGATTTGGGCTAAATGGGCCTTATTAAGTCTAATTAATGAGCCTAAAAATTAAGAATTAAATTAACACCTAAACCCAATTTAAAACCAACTTAAAACCAGACCAATTTACACAAACTTAAACTACTATTGGGTTTTACATAATAAAGACCAAACTAAAATAAACTTGAACAGAAATTCGGCCTTCTTGCACTTAAAGGATCTCTACTTGTGCTTTAATTTGAAGAATTGGGCATCATGTAACAATGAATTGAAGATAGTCCAATCCAACTCGATCAAACTACCACGAATGTGCTCCAATCCTGGCAAAAATGAGTCCAAGCTTGCTCCATCTTTTATTTCCTCATCTTGACACATCTTTAGGCTATTCAGATCCATATCATGAAATTTCAAAATAGACATGTTAGAATTGTAAAGAGAAAATTTGTGTGTATTGTGATGAATGATACAATAGCCTATATTTATAGGCTTATAGGTACAATGAATTTAGACTGTACAATGAATCTAGACACTAACTAATAAGGTAACTGTGCATAAATTTAAGCACTAATAAATCTAGACATATATACACTAACATCCCCCCTCAAATTCAAGGTGGTTTTGCGTAGACCAACTTGAGTTTGGAAACTAAATGAAGGAAAAGCCCAGGAAGATGCGCCTTGGTGAAATGTCAGTAGTCTGATCAGAAGACGGAGTTGAAAGAAGTTCGACAATCTCTTTTAAGACATGATAGCGCACGAAATCACAATCAGTTTCAATGTGCTTGGTTCTCTCATGGAAAACATCATTGTGAGCAATTTGAATAGCACTTCGATTGTCAACATGGAGAATAGTGGGCAAGTCATGTGAAATACCCATATCAGACAGCAACCAACAGAGCCAAATAAGCTCTTGAGTGGCATCAGCAAGAGCATGATATTCGGCCTCAGTACTAGAGCGAGAGATGAATTGCCCAACAGTTTGCTTTTTACTTCGCCACGATATAAGAAAGAAACAGAAACCTATGGTGGAACGCCGATCAGTAGGATTTCCTGCCCAATTAGCATCAAAATAAGCATTTAATACAAGAGAAGATTGAGAAGAAAAGAAGGGACCATGATACAAAGTGCCTTTGATATAGCATAGAATACGAAGAACAGCTGCGAAGTGAGAACTCCGGGAACTAGCCATAAACTGACTGGCGATATGAACAGCATAAGCAATATCTGGACGAGTAACAGTAAGATATACCAAGCTACCAACCAACTATCGATAAAGGGTGGGATCAGGAAGAAGTGAACCATCACTAGGAGTGAGATGAGTATTGGCCTCAATAGGGGTAGATGCAATCTTACTATTAGTTAACCCAGCACGAGAAAGAAGATCAGATGCTTACTTAGCCAGTGTAAGATAGTAACCATCCTATGTAGAAGATACTTCGAGACCTAGGAAGTAATTAAGAAAACCAATATCTTTCATCTCGAAATGATGACTCAAATACTGCTTGAGTTCAGAAATACCAATTAGATCATCTCCTATGACAATCATAGCATCAACATATAAAAGCAAAAGAATGATACCCTGATTAGAACAGCGAACAAATAGAGTAGAATCATAAGAACTAGATTTGAAACCAAACTGTTCAACTGTGTGACTGAATTTAGAGAACCAGGATCTTGGAGCCTGTTTGAGACCATAGAGAGCCTTACAAAGTTTAAAAAACTTTCCAGAATCGCTAGTATATCCTGGAGGTGGCTGCATATAAATTTCTTCTGAAATATCTCCTCTCTGCCTTTTGGTGTTGTTTTTGATTGTGTGCCTATAAAGTGTGACAACACTAGTGCAATTAATCTCACAAAAAATCCTGTTATACACTCTAGAACCAAACACATTGATGTTAAGCATCATTTTATTAGAGATCTTGTTTGTAAAAAGGAAATTCGTATTGATTTTGTGCCTACTTCAGATCAACTGGCCGATATTTTTACAAAACTCCTTGGCTTTAGATCGCTTTGAATCTCTCAGAAAATGTTTGGGGATTTTACAAATCAATTTGGCATAATCTCTTCGTTCGGACGCACACGCTCGTCCGAACAACACTATCTTTCGGACGCTCTCTCTCGTCCGAGAACCTCCTCTCTGCCTCGGACGCTTATAATCGTCCAAACGCTATTCAATTTCTTCACTTATTCTCTGGAATTCTTCCAGACGCTTACCATCGTCCGAAAGAACATCCGACGCACTGGCTCTTTCATCGGCCGTCCGTTTATCAGCTTTCGAACGCTTCATCAGACGTACACCAATCGTTCGGCCATCCGAACAGTCTCTCTATTCGATTAAAACTGTCCATTTTCCCCCATTTTAGACTCACCCTAACCCCCGAAACCCTTGCTGGCGAAATTTTTTCTCCAAAATCTCCTCCAAATTCTTTCCTCCTCTCCACAAATTGTTTGGAAAATTGTCATTTCCAAAGTATTCATCGCCATTATTGTACCTAATTCCACCCTTCTACCATCTCATTTCATCAAATTCCCACCAACCTTTCAAAAAAATTACATTTTTTCTGCTCTTTCTTCCTTTCATTCACAATGGTTAAATCCCGTGGAGGTTCTTCCATAGCAACTCGTGGACAAAAAACAAAAGCCTTTCCTTCTTCAATAGAACCTCCATACCTTTTTTCCTTTTATTTCATAGATTAGGATTCAACAACAAAATAGACATTAATGATTATTTCAAGGAATGCGAAATGAGCAATTAAGTTTGGGTGTTACACTATGTTTCAAATTTTTGTCCCTAGTACTTTAGATTTGATTCAATTGAATTCTTTGCATTTTAATAATTTTTGTTCAGTTACTTGTAGACCATTTTATTTTAGTAATTTATTATTTCTTGGTTATTATACTTTTAAATAGTTTAGTTCTTTGTTTCTGTTGCTTTTTTTTAACGCTTTTAGTATTGGGATATGGGTGTCATTAATTGGTTTATTCATGATAAGTTAGGGTTATTATTTTAATATGCATCTTCAATAGGTATATCCAAATCCATTTATGTTCTAAATGTTTTATGTCAGTGCTTACTCTTTTTCTTTTAAATTCTTATTAATATTGTTATTATTATCATGTAATTTACCCTTTTTAAAGCGTCTTACGTGGAGTAATGTCTTCTGTAAGGACATGTGTTTTTTTCTTTATAAAAAAGTTAGCTTATGTAAAGGCATAGGAACCTCTATAATATATAGGGATTATTTGTTTATTTATATTTATCATGTGTTTTAATACTTTTATTAGGATTTTGCATGTTAGATATTATGTTTTATGAGCTTATGTGTGACTGGCATGCTTTATGTGTTCATATGTTTTGTTAATTTCACATTACTAATTGTTGCACTAATTTGTGAGTATTTTGCACCGCATCCATGGTAATCCAATGCTAGACGGTATGACAGACAATGCTGGCTACACGCAAAAAGTCAAACTCTCTCCTCTTCACTACTAGTATAGAAATTCATCCATTTCGTATCGATTCCTCGATTAGTAATCATGCTTTTCATGCATATTTTTTATCTATTTACATCCATACAAATACATCCAAAACTTAATATAAATTAGGATAATTTCTTAGGAAACATGAATTAAATCACACAATCTGTTTTACCGAGGATCAGGGGCATAGCTAGAAATGTTCCTTAGTGGAGGCAAATATAATATACCTTGGGTGTAAATTTTGTCTATCATAGCATATAAATGTGACATTCATGTATATAAATAGTAATATAAGTATTTATATATAATAAATTTTACAAAATAGTACCATAAAACTCATTCTTCGAGCCATGTCTTTCTTTGCTTTAATTGTTGTTAGTATACTTTCTCTAATGCTTTTGATTATTGGAATCTTATGATTAAATGAATCTTTTATTTGTAGCCTTCAATTATAATCCTTTGCGGCAAACATCTAAACAAATGCTTGAATTTTTTCAAAATTGTATAACAAGTTAGCTAAACAAATTTAAAAAATTATGAAGGAAAAATGCCTAAATAAATAAAATGAATAGGTTGAATTGAAATTTAGATGAACTAGTCAAAACACAAAATAAACAACATTGTAATTCACATGTTATATTTCAAGTGAGAATTTATTTCTCTTAGCAACTGTAAATTAATCAAAAACAAAAAAGAAAAATAAAAACTAGTTTGACAATTTTATTTTATTTATTGAAAACTATGCTAAAACAACAAAATGAATTCTCATTTCATTTTCTTCATTCAAAACTCATAAATAAATGAAAATTATATTAATGGAGATTTGGGTCATAGAATCAAATATAGAAATTGGCTAAGACTTTGTAACATTCAATTTAATAACGAATTTAAGAATATTAAATGGGTAACTGGGATTAAATGGAAGATTAAAAATGACTTTAATTAAGTTATAATTTTTTTACATTTACATTTGTTATTACTGGTGATTGAATTTAAATTTTTACAAATCTCAACACCAAAATAAACATTAGGAATTAATTAATTACACTTGGGCGTTACGAGACATGTATTACTTGAATTTCAATTACCAAAAGGCCACATTGCATGTTGTACTTTGTTCAAATTAGTGGTGGCAAAAGTTGAAATTTTTCAAAAACTTTAGCATAATTTTGTTATATTACTTGGGGGTAGTGGGGTAGCTCTATCTCCACTACTGTCAAGAGTGAAAGGTGTCTAGGTTACACGTAAAGTAGTCTAGTATTTCCGTTTCTCAATAGGACTACTGAATGCATTTTCTCTGATTTGTGTAGTTTAGGTATCATCTTGTATAAGGTTCAAAATTAATTTGTCTTGTATATGTTGTTCATTTATTTATTTATTTATTTATTTATTTTTTGTTATTTCTTCATTTAATTATTTAATTTTCGTATATATACCTTCATGTTTTACTTTACCCCAACCTTTAAGATTACCCTTTGTAGTTATTTTTTTTTAGGATCCTAATACAGTTCACACACTAGGTGGTGACTACTTTTACTTATTTTTATTTACATACTTTTAAAACCCTACTAGACTAGATTATTTTATGGCCATTAATCATCACATCTTTTTGCTCCCATTTTAGGCCTTTTTTGTTTTTATTTTTTTCTATCAAATTAGTTTTCACATACCATTGTATTTTATACTAGTATATTTCTTTTAAATTTCTTCAAAAAATAGGGTGTGGCAAGCATTTTTCTTAGGTTCATCATGGAAATTATGCTTTATGTATTTTTGTATGTCTTGCATATTTTATGCATTTATTTGTTTAATTAATTGTAATGATTTTCTTAACAAATTTAGTTTTACAAATATTTTCCCCAATGTGTTTGCCCTAGTTCAATACTAGTATAGAAATTCCATTTTCATGCTAATCTAATGCTAGTTTGGAAATTAAACCTCTTGTACTAGCAAAAGCACAATGATAACCTCTTCTCCCCTACATGTTTAATAAGTCTAGTAAATAAAGTTATTTTGTCTCTAAAAGCCATAGTATTTTGATAATATTGTGCCCGACTTAAGTGTTCTATGTGTGTTTTGAGCCTTAAACTTTATTCTTAGTAGTATTGTTAGTATCATTAGAGTAATATTAGGCTTTTAGTAGTATTTTATGCTAGTTTTATAATTATAATAATACTTATTGAGTTTTGGTGTTTTATTGTAGGGTAAATTTGTAAGTGGGTAGCAGCTCGAAGAACCGTGAAGTCAAGGAACAAACTACAAATATTGAAAATTTGAAGACAAAGTCCAAGACTAAAGTGTTTCAAACCGCGTACAAAATTCTAAGGCACAAATCTTCACATTGCAATGTGAAAAGGCCAATTGCCCTAGTCGAGGCAAGAATTAGACCACAGTTCCGAAATTAAAGAAGAGAAAAATGGGACCGCTGTTTGAAAAATATTTCCAAAAAAAGGAAATTAGGCCAATTTTGGAAAGGCTGTGAATTTTTTAAATAACCCTATTATGTACACTTAGAAACTCATGTTAATAGTGTGCCTAGTATAGAATAGATAGATAAGGTTCATAGCAAATAGGATATAACTTTCAAGTTAACTTGGCCTCAAAGTAACATTTTAACTCTTGTCTTACATTTTTAGCACTTTACTTTTTTATTGCTATCTTTGTTTTATGTAAGATAAAAGCTTTCTTAGATATTATTATTGGCCTTTTTACTAGCTTTCTTTAAATACAAAATTCTCTCATTTTTATGCACATTTGTTTAGTTTTTAAGATGGCTTGTAGTTTAGTGCTTTTGTTGTTCTTGCTTGTTGCTTTAGTTCTAGTCATGACATGCTTTAATTCTTCTTTGTCATTTCTTTCATTAAGCACAGGTAGCTAAATTCCTAAAGGATTGGGCTAATGAAATGTAAATTCTACTGTGTGTGGGTGGTTCAAAGTGCATGAACTAAAAATGGTGGATATTTGAGTGGTAGTAAATTGTTTGAATGCTTGGTGAGAAGGAAAAGAGCTCTTCTTTGAATCATTTTAGTAGGTTTAACACAACAAGCGAGCATTGAGTGTTAATTTCCTAGACTTGTTTACTACTTAGTTAGGAAGCGAGATTAGTAGTCAAGTCAGGATACTAGGTTCTCTAATTGATTCCTAGAACTCCATGTTGTACATTAGACTAGAACCATGAGCTGGGTCAAGAGATTGGTTCATTGTTTGGGAAGGAATCTTCATTTGTACCCATTGATTGATTATCTACTAGAAAAACCTACCTAGTAGAAGGAACATTTTCATAGCCTAATCCCCCTTTATTACTTGTTGATAATTTAGTTGCCTATTTGTCGTATTTAGTTGTTTAATTATCTCTAGTTTTAACCTACAACTTGAATTGCTCATCTAGAAAGTACTCATTTCCCTCAAATCCTAGTAATTGTTATTAGCATTACTCATGGGAAAAATCCCGTTACCACTAGGTACAAATTTTCTCCATATACTTGCGGGCGTGTGGATTATAGTTTAAGTGTCGTAAGAGGTTTTATTACTTGAAGTGTGCATTGATATTTTAAACACTTAGAAGACACCCATTAGTTTTCCACATATTTTGTTGTTATTGGGTTTGCATTTATACAGATACATCTAAACTTAATATAATTTGGATTAAATTTTTTAGAGACATAAGTTAAATGATGCAACTAGTTTACGATGGATGAATGGTGCCAAAATTTACCCTTGTAGCTGTAGTCTAGTTTTCCTTTCTTCAATAGGATTTTGAACTCATCTCTCTTATTTTTGTGGATTAGAAGTTACCTAGTATGAGTTATCAAGTTAATTTTATTGATTTATTTCTTTGTGTTTTAATATTTTAGTTTTGCTTAGCCTTTAGCATTTTCTATTTCATTTACTTATTCATTTTTTGAAAATCCTATTTAAGATTTCTTTGATCTCCTAGACCGTCCCATCTTTTTAGCTCTCAGGCTCCTTTTTATTATATTTATGTGTAATTCAGTTTATTTTTTTTAGAAAATGTTAAACCTCATTAAACTTGATCTCTGAACAAACTTGATGGAGATTTACAACTTTTGCATTCTTTTTATAAGCATCAATCATCCCTTTTAATCAAGTCAGTAAGTTATTGGAATCAAGTTCAACAAAAATTATTTCTCTCCAATTCTCAAAATATTTTTTTCCATAGAAATCTATTAATAAAAAAGTTTTCTCTCATTCTTCCTCTCTAGGGTTTTCAAAGCCCTTGGATGCCCTTCAGTCATTGGCTGAAGGGCAGACATCTTCGTCCGTTGTAACTCCAATTGCCACCATCCCTCTCTCTTCTTGTTCCTTTGCTTTAGTAGCATCCAATACGAACCCAAACGCGCTAGACATCATCCCTATCAAAGAGCCTCCTATCTTCAAAAGCAAACTAGTAGTATACTTTACCCAACAAGAAATTCAAAAACTATTCATTCCTTTTAAGTTTGCACTAATAGGTAAGTTCTCAAAAAAGAGGCCTTCAATGGAGGCATTGCATAAGGACTTTCTTACATTCGGCTTTAAGGGCTCTTACACCCTAGGATTATTGGATCATTGTAACGTGCTAATATGTTTCAACCTTGAAGAGGACTATCTCAAAATGAATGGTGTTGTAGATTTTGGAGCTTTTAAGGTTTCGACAAGCAGGTTCTTAAATGGACACCTTCTTTCTGGGTAGATGTGCCGATAGTGACAATTTGGATTCTGTTGGAAGATTTACCTTCTTATTTATTCAATAATGCAGCCTACCATTACTCAATTGGTTGATATCCCAAAATGTAGATTTATCCACAGCCACAAATTCACGTCCAAACCTTGCTTAGGCTTGTGTAGAATTGACTTCACTAAGCCATTCCTTCGATGAGTTAAATTGGTAATGGAAACTAAGGGGATTTTAGGCAATACATTACTTATGATGATGTTCTTGATTATTGTGCTGAGTGCAAGAAAGCAGGACATGCTAAGGATTCATGTAGGTCAGTTGTTCAACAAGGGGTGTTGTAAAAAAAAAAGACGATGTGATTGCTAAGTAGCTGCCCTTATAGCAAACGACCCTAACCCTATAGCTTTGAAGAATACCCCAACACAGCAGGAAGTTTGGATTCCCAAACCCTAACATCCAAACAAGCAGAGGTGGGCACGTCTAATATTATGTTGGCCAATAAAGAAGACATTCCTCAAGGTGGGACATTGCAAATTGCTGTTTGTCTAACTATAACCCCTTAACATGCAATGAGTACAGTTTCATTAATTGAAACCGTTCAACCTAATGTTCTCGTGGGCTTGATGAAATCAAGAGAAATCCTAGTTGATGCCCCTAATAGTGACGTTTTTAAAAATGTGGAGAATGAGCCCAGAAATGTTACTGTTCAATAAGTGAACCCATAGTCCTCTGAAGAACAAAGCACACAAGACGACGTGGTCTTGGAGACCAGTTCGAAGATGTTGAAGCCTAGGGTTTGGGACAAGTTTAAGATTATCATCATCGGATTTTTAGGCCATAGAGGAAAAAAATTTTTAAAGAAAAAGAAGTTTTTGATACTATCTCAGATTCAGTGGATATTGTGCGTAAACCTTT
The DNA here is from genome assembly GCA_025175665.1 of Cinchona pubescens. Classification (NCBI taxonomy): domain Eukaryota; kingdom Viridiplantae; phylum Streptophyta; class Magnoliopsida; order Gentianales; family Rubiaceae; genus Cinchona; species Cinchona pubescens. The sequence continues at coordinate 1,888,528 of JANKKI010000070.1, read as the reverse complement.
GTCTCAAGTAAGTTGCACAGCAGGCTTTTTGATTTTGTTTCTTTAGCTACAGCGTATATTACCTGTTAAGGAACCTCCAAATGTAAAACATAAGGTTAAATGTACTAGAAGATGTAAACAATACTCCTTAACAAGAACAATGTTGACTCGTTAGTCAACTTGGGTACTTCAATAACTCCCATCTTCTTCGGATTTATCATGATTAATTCACTCTTTTGGAACGTCTGAGGTATTCAAACAGCTTTCTTAGTAAGATATCTCAAATTTCTTATTCATTCACATAATATTTAGTTACTTGCAATAATAGAACCGATGATTGACTCGGTTCATCTTGATTTTTTAGAATGAAGTTTGGATTCTTATTTTGGATGTGTAATAATACTAATAAAATTTGGGTATATTGGAAGCAAGGGTTTTATTTTCATATTTTAGAAAATGGAGATCAATTCATACATCTGGGGATGACCTATGATGGATGAATTTCCTCAGCGTGTGTAACGTTGATATATGCAATATGCACACTTACTGAGCGACAGGATTTGTGGACACATTTACTCCAACTTTCTTCGGGCATGGATTGGCCATGGTTGTGAGGTGGTGATTTTAATATTATCTCTTCTTTGTCTAAGTACTCTGGTTCTTCCCCGCAAAACCTCATAGCAATAAAAGATTTTAACATAGTCCTTAATTCTAGTGGCATGTAGAAATTACTTTTTTGAAAAGTTCTTACACGTGGTCTGGTGTCAGAAATGGTAGACCTATTTTTAAAACACCAGACCGATTACTTGTTAATCAACACTAGCTCAATTTATTTGCAAGTTCTCATGTGAGACATCTTGGTAGGGTTGCCCTAGATCATTCGCCCTTGTCTCTAGAAGTTGACTTAGAAAATGGGCAAGTTCCTAAGCTGTTTTGGTTCCAACAAATGTGGCTTGAGCATCCTTCATTTACGCAGGTAGTCCAAGATAACTAGACACTACCAACAAATGGTTTTGGTATACGATTATTGGCATTTCAGTTGCAGAGGCTTAAGTATTGTCTCCGAGAACATGAAATGGAATTGTACTATTTTTGGCAATGTTTTTTATTCTAAAAATGATAAAGCTAGGGTTAAAGCGACACAAATTCAGTTTGAGAGGCATCCTAAGGACTTCAATCGAGGAAATTATCATTTGGCGCAAGTTGAACTTCTGCAACTCTCAAACATGAGGGAGTGTTTTGGAAGGAGAAAGTTAGGGTTAAATGGCTGTTTAGACGGGGATCGAAATACCAGATTCTTTCATGCCTTTGTTGTGTATAAGTTGCTCCGACTCAAAATCAACCAAATAAAAAGTTCCACTAGATTGTTGCTTGAAAACATTGATGACATTAAACAAGCTAGTGTAGACTTTTATCAGACTCTCCTATCGTCCAAGCCCATTTAGACTTAGGCTTCGGACACACTTCTAGGATTTATTCCACAAATGGTTACTCAAATGGATAATTGCTTGCTAGCTCAACAAGTGACCCTAGAAGAGGTAAAGAAAGTAGTTTTTTAGTTGGATAGAGACAATGCTACACTCAAGGCCAAATGGATTTACAGGTCATTTTTTTTTGCTCATTGTTGGAAATAATAGCAAATGATGTTTATGATGCTACTTAGGAATTTTTTGATAGAGTTCTACTACCTAAAGCTTTTGGCATATTCTCTATTGGCTTTGATTCTGAAAAAAGATAACCCCCAGATATTTGACGATTTTTGTTCTATCTCTTTGTGTACCTTTGTTATTAAAATCTTCACTTGAATTATGGCGACTTAGCTAGCTGGCATCCTTCCTCAGCTTATTTCGAGGAAGCAATCAGGTTTTGTCAAAAGGCACTATTATTTGACAAGGTTTTGCTTGCTCAAAAGATGGTGGCATCATTGGACAAGAAAATGAGAAGTCATAACATTATCATGAAGCTTGATTTAATGAAGGCTTTTGACCGGCTACTTGGACTTCCTACCGGTAGTATTGGATAAATTTGGTTTTCATGATGCTTTCATCAAATTAATTATGAATTCATTGCAAGGAAGCTGGTTCTCCTTCAGATGTTTATTATTGAATGGTGAGATGGCAGGTTGATCCAAATGACACAAGGAGTTAAGCAAGGTGACCCTTCGTCGACTTTGCTTTTCCTGCTATGCTCGGAGGTTCTTTCTCATGGATTAATCCATGTAACTCAACAAGGTCTCGTCATGCCTTATGCATTGCCACGACGTTGTCCGGTTGTTACATAATGGCATATGCGGATGACATGATGATTTTTACTCGAGGGGATCGTCGATCAGTCCATAATCTTATGGAATTCTTACAATGTTAACAACTTGGATCTAGTCCATCATTGAACACTTCTAAGAGTTCTTTAATCCTGCCAATGGGTTGTCCTCAAGGGGCTAGGGCTTTGCTGGAACATCTTACTGGTATTCCCTCGAAAGCTTTTCCATTCTCTTATTTGGGATGCAACTTATATTCAGGAAAAGCCAAGGCGGTATATTTTCAACATATGGTGGAGACGATGCATAATAAATTGGTTGGTTGGAAAATAAGATGCTATCTAGATCAATCTGATGGTCAGCTCATATTAATTAAGCACATTCTTTGTTCTGTTCCTATACATCAGATAGCTGTTTCAATCCTCCCAAAATAGTGCTTAAATCTTTGGAGCATATTATGTCAAATTTCTTTTGGAGGGAAAGTGAAACTGGGGACAAGAGATATTGGATGAAATGGAGGGATATTTGCATGCCAACTGGGGAAAATGGGTTGGGCATTCGAAGCCTACATGATATGATCAAGTCCTTTATACTCAAGCTATGGTGGTATTTTAAGTAGTCAGATTTGTTGCGGGCTGTTTATATTCCATCTAAGTATGTGCATCCACAAATCTACAATTCATCTTAGGTTTGGAAGGGGATGTTAGCAATGCATTACATGGCAGAACAACACTTCAGAGTCCTTGTTCATGATAGTGAATCCTCCTTTTGGCAAGATAACTGGCAAGGGGAAGGAAAGCTATTTGATTATATGGATAAGCCTATCCTTCAACCTGATATCACCATCCGAGAGGCATTTTACCAAACACTAATGCCTGAGGTTTCGATGTGCTACAGCAATACTTGCCTTATCATTTGGTTATGCACATTCATTATTCACACCTTCATCTAACTTCCCAATCGGACAAGATTTGTTGGATGCCTACCACATCGGGCAAACTTTCTATTTCATCTGCTTTCTCCTTGATTCATGTCGAGAAGATACATATAGGATGCAAAATTCCCCTTAAAGTTTCCATATTTCTTTGCTCAATGGTTGTGTATCATATGTGAATGTTCTTCTATTGTAATTCATCTAAAACAATTGATCATTGCTATGTTACTTGTCCTTTAGTGTAGCAACTTTGGACAGCCTTTGGTTCTTCACTTGGCCTATCAGTGTAATCAGTTTCATCACTTCTCCACCAGCTCCAACTTAGGTGGCTCTACTCTTCAGACACGTTGGAAGGGCAATTGATCAACATCATCCTTGCTTTGATTTGTTGGCAACTTTGGCTAGCACGAAATGCATACATCTATCACAGTCGGACCCCTAGAGCTCAATGTATGATTCAGCAAATACTTGAGATGTTGTTTTCCATCAGTCTTGGAAACTTTTTTTTAATACAATCAGTATTGTGATCTCATTTTGTCACACAGCTTTCTGTCCACATGCTCTAATATGTTTTGTCCATCCCATTGTAGTTGCATAGAGTAAACCTATTCATGGGATCAAGATGAATGTGGATGGCTCCTCTTGAGACAACCCAGGTTCATCGAGTATCGAAGGAGTGATTAACAATTGATGCAAAGCCCTAATTAAACTTGTGAGACTCGAGATCGAATGCGGAACCTAGATCGCCCTGAAGACACAATCCACAAGAAGACACAAGATTAGGTAACAAAACAAAGTCTTGGAACACCCTAAGGGATGAACTAAAAAAGAATAAGGAAAAACCAGAAAATTAACAAAGAAACGGAATACTCAAACTTTAACTTGAAGGATTTAAAACCCATTGATTATGAAATCAAGAATTTGAAGATGTATGTTTTGGACGACTGTACAATATATCGATCCGTTATCTATATAATGAAACAAGAACCAATAGTGTTCTAGTTCGTAATCACAAGATCACACTCGTAAATACCACAAGTAATTAGAAGACTATTTGGAGAATTAACTCATGAATTTTATTGAATAACATTGGATTGTCAAATTCGGCCATGAGGATCTTTTTATCAAAGAAGGAGCTAGACACAATTCCTCAGATAAGTCCTATCATCACAAAAACACAAGTTCATCCAAATCCAAACTAGTTTTGGAATTGAACCGAAAGACTAAAATGGCCAAGACTTTTAATGTGGTCTAATTTTCGACCATAATTAAGAAACCAACTAATGCAAAACTCCTAGAAACAAATGCTAAAACTGAATCCTAAATCAAATAGGACACTAATGGCCAGGTAGGGCGTTTGGTTGAGATTAGGATTTCTAGAAACCCTTTATGGTATATCAAGCTTTTCTTCGAATCTTGGGTTTTTGGACCTTGAATCTTCTTGAATCCGCCACTTAGACTCCCAAAACATGGACTGGCCTCTTGATTTGAGTTGGATAAATTCTTGCCACCACTTGCAAATATAAGCCTTGTTGGTCCAAAATCTCCTTGACAAAGCCCAACATGGCTTGATGCAACTTCTTAGCCCTTGATCTTGTGATTGGCCCAATTGGAATTGAACTAGATCAACTCCTTGAGCTCTTTAAGCTTGGTCCACATTTCCATCACTAAGTCCTTGTTTCATGTTTGCATCATCTCCCTCATTTACATGATTCATCCTCGAATCACTTTCTACATCAAAATTAAAAGGAGAAAGATTAGTAACATTAAATGTAGCACTAATATTATACTCGCCAAGAAGGTCGATTTTATATGCATTGTCATTGATCTTTTCAAGTACTTGAAAAGGTCTATCCCCACGAGGATCCAACTTACATTTCCTTTTGTTAAAAAATTTCCTTTTTTTGAATTTTACCCAAACCCAATCTCCAGGCTGGAAGACAACAAGTTTTCGGCTCTTTATTAATCTTTACAACATTATATTGGTTCCTTTTGAGCATTTATTGCCTTGCTTTTTCATGGATAGACATTATCAATTTAGCCCTTTTTGTTCATCAAACTGGTAAGCTCTTTCACAGGCAAAGGAATCAAATCTAATACTGTCAGTGGATTAAAGCCATAAACAACTTCAAATAGAGAAAAACTAGTGGAAGAATGAATTGCTCGATTATAAGAAAATTATACAAATGGTAAACAATTTTCCCATATTTTCAAGTTTTTCTTTAAAACAGCATGCAAGAAAGTCCTAAAAGTTCTATTGACCACTTCAGTTTGGCCATCAGTTTGAGGGTGACATGTAGTAGAAAATAACAATTTAGTGCCCAATTTTCCCTATAACGCTGAAGTGACTCAAAAACTTTACATCTCTATCACTAACTATGGTTTTAGGAATCATATGCAAACGAACAAGTTCTTTAAAGAACAATTCAGCAACATACACAGTATCATTAGTTTTATTACACATGGTATGAAATGTGCCATTTTCAAAAACCTATCCATTACCACAAAAATTGAATCACGCCTCTTTGGATTTCTTGGCAGTCCTAGGAAAAAATCCATTGACATGTCTATCCAAGGGTGACTCGGAACAGACAAAGACATGTAAAGATCATAAGGCTTAACTTTAGACATAACTTTCTTACAAGTAAGACATTTAGAACACATACGTTTTACATTTTTACACATGTTAGGTCAAAAAAAGTGTTCTTTAAGCATTTCTAACATTTTAGCCACACCAAAATGGCCATTAGACCACCACCATATGCTTCCTTAACAGGTAATTCATGCAATGAGCAATTACGGATACAAAATTTATTTCCACGAAAAGATAACCATCACGCTGATAAAATTTATCAAAACTAGTCGATTGACATGCCTCAAATACAATTGAAAAATCAAGATCTTTAGTATACAAACCTTTATATGTTCAAACCCAAGAAATTTAGTATTTAAGGTTGAAATTAAAGCACCAACTGATGAGATAAAGTATCAGTAACAACATTTTCTTTTCCTTGTTTGTATTGAACAACAAAAGGAAACATTTCAATAAATTCTAACCAACGTACACGGGATTGGTTTAACTTACCTTGGCCTTTTAAAAATTGCAATGACTCATGGTCCATCTAAATTACAAATTCTTTGGACCACAAGTAATGTTGCCAATTTTGCAAGGCGCGAACAAAAGTGTAGAGCTCTTTGTCATACGTTAAGTAATTCAGGGTAGCTCCACTCAACATTTCACTGAAGTATGCAACTGGATGTTTATCTTGCAATTAGATAACACCTACACCAATACCAAAAGTATCAATTCTACTTCAAAAGTTCTAGAAAAGTCTAGTAAAAGTAAAACAAGAGCATTCGACAACTTAACCTTAATATTTGGAAAGTACACTCTTGTGCCTCACCCCACTTAAAACCTACCTCTTTTTTTTATTATTTCAGTTAGAGAAGTGGTTATAGTGCTAAAGTCTTTGGCTACAAACCTGGGATAAAAACTTGCTAAACCATGAAAACTTTACACATTAGAGAAATTAGCAGGGGTCGGCCAACCGTTGATGGCCTTAAGTTTTTCTTTATCTACTTTAGTTCCTTTAGCACTAACAATAAATCCAAGAAAGATAACTTCATTAATGCAAAATGAACACTTTTGAAGATTAGCATAAAATTGTTCTTTTCTTAGAGTCTTAAGTACTAGATGTACGTGTACAATGTGAAACCCAGTATTTTAATAGCCTTGTTCTTTGATTTTAAATGGTTTAAAATATTTTTCATATTATTTTTAGTCATTAAGTACTTCAACTTATTCGTTTTTCAATTCGGCAAATTTTTCGGTTTACGCGATTTCTTACAGCGGGTAAGAACCATCAAAAGTTGGACTAAGAGTAATTATACACATCTAGATGTGTATAAGAGACAGAAAAATTTAAAATCCAAACAAAAAGAAGCTTGGATAATTTAGTAGAAAAAAATTAGTTTTTGGGTCAAATAGTCAACTTGGAGACTATTTGGTCAAATGGAGTACTATTTGGGGTCAACTTTGGAATTTCTTTTTAAGTCTTCTTCTTGTTGTTTCTTCTTCAATTTCTTCCTTGCTGCTGGCCGAAATTTCTTCTTCATTTTCCCCCAAAAGTTTTCTTGGATTTCAAGTAGAAATCACTTGGAAGGTAAGATTTTATGTATTTTAGCATTTTTGGCTTATGGGCTTTATGATTCAAGCTTTAATTTCAAGTTTTGTAGGGTTCTTTATGGCTGAGAAAACCCTCTTTGCAGCCTTATATGTGTTGATTTATGTATGTTATGGGTTGTTTTTAGTGTTTTGGAGGTTGGGAAGTGATTGGGGTTGATTTTTAACAACTTTCCATGGTTAGATTACAAATTTTAAGATTATGAGTTAGGGTTTTGTCTTCCATATGTGCCCTAGAGTGTTATGCTATGAATGCTTATGTCTATGCACATAATGATGTTTTAAGAGTGTTTTAAGGTTAGTTTGGATCGTGTGAGGAATTGAGACTTGAAACCAAGTGGAATTGATTTCCCTTCATTTTGTAAGTAAGCGGAAGTTTGGCGCAACTAGGATAATTTGGATAATTGGTTATGTTTGAAGGATCTTTAATGATCTTTTGATGGTTTTAGGTGTTTTCCATTGTTGTGGAATGCTATTGATATAGTCCCGGCTATTGCTCCGGTGAATCTTTCCGTTTATGGATTTTGTTGGTTGAATATGTTGTTTTGAGTTGGGTTGTAACCAAGGTCCCTTGAATACCTTGGAAATGGATTTTGTTGGTTGATTGAATATGTTGTTTTGAGTTGGGTTGTAACCAAGGTCCCTTGAATACCTTGGAATTAGATTTTATTGGCAGGGAGGATAGCCTAATTATAGCCTAGGGAGAGGCGAAGTTTTTCGATTTTTCTGGAAAACTGAGCTTATTATCTCCTAATCTAGCTGTAATACGAATTTGAGGGGTTAACTAAGTGTTTTGAAGGGGTTTTAGCTTGTCGCTAGTAAAGTTGGTCAGAAATTGTGATAAGGTCATTTTTTACCAAAGAGCTGTTGGTCTAGATGTGTATAAGAGACAGACCTAAAACTTGTAGAAGTTAAAGAATGACTTATACACATCTAGAAGTGTATCTTAGACAGGGCTATAATTAGGCTATCCTTTAGCTCCGCAGCGATCGTGTTCGTGATCATTTGTGCAGTTTTTGCTTTGATATGTGGGTAACATGCAGACCCTCTTCCACTTGTATTTTGTTTAACGACTTTCGAAATATGTTTGGATGGATTTTAAAATGTGTATGATGTTTGGAACTGCACTTTTACCAAGTTTTGGAACTATTACATATGAAACAGACATAAATAATGACTTTTGAAATATGTTTGGATGGATTTTAGAATGAGTATGATGTTTGGAACTGCACTTTTACCAAGTTTTGGAACTATTACATATGAAATCGGGACCAAGCTATTTTATGTTAATCAATTGATATGTTTGCAAACTCTTTTGATATGAAAGCATTTTATGACTGTTTTGGCTCATAGGTGACCTAGGTATATAATTTTGGATGTGTTTGGAAATGTTTGATTTGTGGAGAACATCTTGGACACATCTAGATGGGATCCATCCAAACATAAGAGAAAAGTCATTAAACAAAATAAAGTGGACTATGCTGTCGAGGGTCTATGTGATGGGATAACTTGACCTCCAGGTCAGACTAGTAGGTGTGGTAGATTACTAGATCTGGCTAGTACTGTAGGTCATACCTTTGAGCCTAAAAGATACTCATGCTATTTTATTATATTCTGGATTGAAACTGTACTTGGATTTGTTCGCTATGCTTTAGCATACTATGTTTTGAAATGATTGGATCTTTTTGACTATCTCAGAGTTTTGGACATGCCTGACGTTTAAATGGCATGATACATTTTAGAAACTACTTATGATTATGGTTTATTGACGTTTAAATGGCATGAGACATTTTAGAAACTGCTTTATGACTATGGTTTTCACAAATGTTATTATCTTTATGTTTTCTTTTTATCGCAAAACTTGGCCCCATTTGAAGAGCTTTTATGATATCCACTGAGCTAGTTATGCTCACCCCACGTGAATTATAATTTTTCAGATTAGGTGCTCGTTTTTTACTCTCCACCGCGTTAGCAGCTTTTAGATTGTCTCCAGATTCCACATTACTGGTAGGACTCTGCGGATAATCTTCCAAGCTTCTCTTTTGTTTGGAGAGGGGTAGTGTATTAGATAGGTTTTGTATTGATGAACTTTGTTTTTGTTGGAGCATCTTTTGTACTAAGAAGGAATTTTGTAATTCGTATTTTTGTGTAAAAAATGAAATATTCGGTATTATAGTTAAGAAATGGTTTGATGGTTCTATTAATCTACATTGCGGTTAAGTTTGTTGCTCTGTTCGTTTGTGCCTTGCGCTTTGGACCGGTGTGCCATTAGCGCGGCGTGTTACGGTCCCGTTTTTGGGGCGTGACATACAAGGTGTTCATCTAAAGATTTGTTGTATACTAAAATATCATAAAAATATACCACAACAAATTTCCTAATGAAGGCAGACAAAATAAGGTTCATTAATCTAATTAAAGTGCCAGGTGCATTTGTTAAACTAAAAGGCATGACTAACCACTCATAATGTTCATGTTTGGTTTTAAATTCAATTTTCAATTCATCTCCTTCTTTCATACGAATTTGGTGATATCCACTTTTTAAGTCAATTGTAGTAAAAATAGCATAACTAAATAATTCGTCTAGCATATCATCAAGTCGAGTATCTCACCATAATGTGATTTACCACACAATAATCTACACACATACACCATGAACACCTATTTTGGCACCAAAATCACTAGAATGGCACACGGATTCATGCTTTCCCACACGTGACCTTGAACCATTAACTCTTCCACTTGCTTTTGAATTTCCTTTGTTTCTTCTGGATTTGATCTATATGCGGGTTTATTAGGGATAGCTACGCCCAGGGCAAAGTCAATTTGGTGCTCAATACCCCTGATATGTGGCAAGCCATGTGGAATTTCTCCAATAAAGAAGTCTTCGAATTCCTACAAAGAGTTTTAAAAGATCTCGGTAAGGCTGGATCAAGGTTAGATTATGCAAAATAATTTTCTTTGAATATAAGCAAAAGTACTGGTTGATTTGAACACGTGGCTATGTGGACCTCCTTAAACCCTACAAAGAAATTAGATTTTTTTTTTGAATTCCTTACCCTTAAAATTTTTAGATTTAACCATATAGTCATTAGGGTCTTCAAACTTTAGGATTTCATTAAGGATTTCTGATTTCTTACCCTTCCTCAATTCAGATTTTTCCTTATAGTATTCAAGAAATGAGTTCTTGACGTATAATTGCTCTTTACTCACTTGATGAGGACGGCCGTGGTTTAAGTACAATCTTTTGGCCATCTTTAAAGAATGTATACTTATTCAAATAACCATCGTGGTTAATGTGTTTATCAAATTGCCATGACCTTCCTAACAGTAAGTGACTTGCTTGCATTGGAACAACATATTTATTAAGCCATTGTAGTTCATACAGACATTGATGTTTTTGACAAGGCAAATTCAACTTGTTGACCATTAACTTGCTAACAACATTGACACAATTACCACCGTCTATGATCAAGCCACATGCACGATTTTAGACTACACATTTAGTGATAAAATATTCTCATGTTGTACCTCATTTTTTGTCACCCTTGGATTGAACGTGTAGTCACTCAATATCACTAAGTCGGGTATCTCGAAAAGATCTTCTTGATCATCATCACTAGGACCTTCCAATTCTAGCATTAGCCATCGTCCTCACTTGCTTTACTTACACTTCATTTCCTTGCATAAAAAGTATATGTTTATTGGAACATTGATTTGCATACAGATGTGGCCTGTACCCAAACAACGATAACACTTAATATCTCCAATGCATTTTGAACTGTTAGAAGATGCACCTTTAACCAAAGAATCCATGGGATGTTTGACTACTCTATTCTCTGATTCATTAGTTTTAGGGTTAGCGGGTTTATTTTTAGTTTGATTAGACCAAGAAGAATTATTAGACCAATTTCTTCGCCAATTAGAACTAGACTTAACCCTAGATTTACCTCCACTTTTAAGTTGCCTTTCCACTTTATTGCCTTTACAACCATGTCTTGCAATTCAATATAGTGAAGCAACTATATAATGTTAGCGATTTCCTCATTTAGTTCACACAAGAATCGATCCATAGTGGCTTCACGCTCCTCAACTGCATTAGCTCTAATTAAATACTTCTGAAGTTCTCTATGATATTCTTCTACACATTTATTACCTTTCCTTAAATTTTGCAATGTTTGATGCAAATCATGATGATATGTAGAAGGTATAAATCTTTTTCATAATGCAGGCACTTTGAAGGATGCCCAATCATTTATTGGCGGTTCTCCACACCTAATTCTATTGATTTTAAATTGATCCCACTACTCTAGAGCATAATCGCAAAATGCAACTATTACTAGTTGTGTCTTCTTTTTCTCAGAGTAATATGACAATAAAAAAATAACCTCTATCTTTTTCTCTCATTCCAGATAGACATTAGGATCAAGATTACTTTGAAATAGAGGAATAGTCAATTTAATATTACCAATATCGTCATTAACCTTACGACCATCCCAAATATTTCGGCGGTTCCTTGCTCTCGTACCTACATCATACAATTCTTAATCAGAGTCATAGTAATTGGAATCTTCATTAAGATACTTACTTTGACGAGGTTGTATGAATATGCGAGCATGAGGCTCATTTCAGTGAGTGAGTTGAGTTGGCTCATTCTGTCCTTTAATTAATATTTCAAGAGAGCGTTGAATACTTTCAAGAGATATGACCCTTTCGGCTACACGAGATTCCAAGGCACATGGTGTATAACATGTGAATTCTCTGCTTTTTGAGATATCCTAGACCTACAAAAAACAAAAAAACAAAGGAAACAAGGAATTTCAAGAGTTAGGGTTAGTAAAATAAAGAAAGACCTCACGTCACTCCATTACCCCATGTTTGTTACGAAGGAATGGCTTGGAATGGAAAGGCCTTTCCAACTTATCCATTCCATTTTATGTTTAGTATAGAAGTTTTAAGTTGGAAAGGTCATTCCATCAGGAAAGATCAATCATACTAGATCTTGGAATCCCCATTCCTTAGAAAAAGTTGAGGAAAGCTCTTTCCAACTTCAGTTTGGAAAAAGATTACTATGAGTTTATAAGTTTATTCAAATTGTATTCAATTGTTTTCCGTTGCATAGTTGTATCTCTTTGCAAATAAACACATTTTTTCAAAATAAATATGGTAGTACATAACTACTTAAATTATATAATTTAATTATTTGATTTATGTGAGATTTGCACAAAATAAGAATTTTAATATTTTCAAGAGATTATAACACATCTTCTTTTTCTTTTTGTTAGTAAAAATGTAACTACATGGTTGAAATTTAAAATCCAAATATATAATTTCTCTAGGAAAATATAATCACATGTAAAATATTAAAATATAAAAATAGCATACAATTTAGATACCATACATGGTCAATTATATTTTTATTTTATTTGCATAGCTATTTTATCATAATGAATATAATTTTTTTTTAAATATGTATAGGTTATTGTAACACCATGGGTTTGGACTTGCCCAATACCTTTTTAGCGGAAACAACAGGTTCAAAATGTTTAATCCAAGTTATTAGTAGTCTATGACCCTAGATATTATATGTAAATCACATTCTTGTACTTTAACTGATGTGGGATCTTACAGTTATAAAATAGTAAACTAAGTTATTTAATATGTATTTGAATGAAAAAATAATACGTAAATTTTTAATTTTTTTTATCCTTAATTAAAAAAAAAATTAAACTTTTTCATACACATAAAAATATAAATATGAACATGAACAAAAATTAAAAAAAATGAAAATTTGTTTTATGTTCTTAAAAGAATCAAGGATATTTAAGTCAACTAAATTTAAAATTCTTTGCATTCTGACTTCTAAGACTAGTTATACCAAACATTAATAAAAGAATACTCATTCCATTCTATCATAAGTTACCAGACATGTGATGCGAATAAATATTCTTACCTATTATGGGTGGAAATACATTTTGCCTGGAATGACCTTTCTATTCCAAGTCGTTCCTGCATACCAAACGTGGGGTTAGTATCTACGCTCAAATTTTAAGATGACATACAATTCTACTCGTATTTTACTCAAATTCAAGGATTTTACCCTCTAATGAATTCACCACTCTTGTCTCCTTTTTTTTCTCTCTTATAAATTTTCCTCAAAATCTTTCGAAAACTTGATAAGTACACAGCAAGAATGACATAAATAATTTCTAATACTTTAAAACACAATTAGTAAATTAGACTAAGGAAGCAAAGAAATAACAACACTAAGTAATAATGAGTCAATTTAACAAAGAAGGCACACAAAGCAATTTTAGGCAGCCAAAATAAGATGGTCAAACAAAATTAGGGTTTTGGGTTTTGGGAAAATTACTCAAGTAAGGACAAGGGTAGTTTCAGGTTTTCACAAAAAAATATTATTATTTTTCCTGTAAAGTGTGCATTTTTTAATAAATAATTTTTCATAGATATGATATTAAAACAAATACTAGATTAATACAAACATGTAAAACAATAATTTTGCAATAAATATGAATTACCAACAACAATGATTTATTGGAATTCTCTGTAGCCATGATCCATGGTGCTTATTTTTGTCTAGAAATCTTCTAGTCGCTGGCAATAGAATAGTGTGTCGTTCATTTTATTTTCATGTATACACTATTTCATTTTCTGAAAAATGGGACACACCAATTTCAAAAATGAAACAAACTTGAGGGTGTTTATTTACCGTCAAGGACATTTGTATTGTATTTTTGGATAACATAATCCTATAATATATAATACCTTTTGAAATAAGTCCTAGTGCTTCCTTATCATTTAAAATACTTCTAAACTAATTTTAAGTGTGAAAAAAAATTATATTTCTAAAAGAACTTGACAATTTCATACTATGTTAGCCTTGATAAATATATTTTGGCTTCTAGGCGCAAATGTAGTAATGACATCTTCAGGCAACAAGACTTAATAGACACATATTTATTGAGCTTAACTTATATTTTTCTTAAAATTTAGGGGACAAAATATAAATTTTAGAAAGGTATAAATTAAATTTTCAATGTTTTTAAGGTAAAATTTATAATTTATAATTTCTAAAATCTTGGACATCGACAGTCCCCGCCTATCCCCATAACACCGCCCTTGATAGCTTCTATTAAACACGAGTAAGATAACTCATAAAATGCACTTTGTAAAAGTAATTGTGCGTTTATATATCTATATCTATATCTATCTATATGTATGTATGTATATAAATACATTAATTAGTAACAAAGGGCAAATATAGCCCTAGTGATAAAGATGCTTGTTACCATACCTGTAATCCTAGGATAAAAAATTGGGGAAAACTTACAAGTTTTGCAAATTCCCTTGATTCGCTGGCTTCCATTAAACCTGGCCGGGTTCAATGTTAAAACCCTAGATTCCAGAAAACCATTAGGTCATTTTCTTGTCCAGTTAGATTAATGCCCAACTGGTATATATACCTCTATTTCAAACATATGGGTTAGTTTACTAATTGACTAGTTGAATCGTCATCACCTCGTTGGGCCGGAAATAACAAACATAATAATTAGTAATACAAATAACAAATAATGCATTATGCAAATAATAAATAATGATTGTTGTTTGATCTAACAAATATGATAAATAATGAATAATATAAATGAATAGTGAAAAAAGTGAGCTTGACAAACAACAAATGGCTTTTTTCGAGAATGATGACAACCATTATTAGGTCAATACAAATGACATTTTTCATTGACCGAATTAATATTTGCAAAGAAACCTCATCACATAATGGATACCCAATCTTCCAATTGGACCGTCGGGTTGGTCCATTCAGCCCATCCAAAAATGATGGCATTGAATTTAAAATAAAGTAAGTTGAACTAAATTTGAGGTAAAAAATTATATTTGGTCTTAATATATGTTGACATTGGCTGACATTAAATTCAACACACTTAAAACACTGTCCGAGTAATATGTTTATACATATAGTATTTTTGTTTTGTAAGAATATATAATGCGAAATATAATATATATTGTGTATGAAATATTTATTATGTAATAGTTTTATTATATAATTTTTGTACATATTATAAGTGATATTATTTAAATAGAATTATATATGTTTGAAATATATGGATTTTTTTTTTCTATTTGTTTATAAGAGATGTTATGAGTTTGGGTAGCTCAAAGCCTGTTTAATTTTGGGACTTGAACAGGTGTGAGCACTGGTGAGTTAAGTTTGGGTTAACATCTGTTATATTTTAAAATGTGCTAAATTTAGATACATAAAAATTTGGCCAACGCAGATAGCTCGTGTGATAGACCTGTTTCCAAAGTCCAAACTCAAGTGGAGGATTATTAAGTATGGGTGTCACGGATAGAATACTTAGTTCATATGATCATTACTCAATTCGATTCTATTGAAAAAAAACTTAAAAAAATTAAAAATGACTTTTCATTACACAAATATCCCTATGAATAGGAATGAGAATAGAAAAAAAAAATTTATTAATTAGGCCATAAGATGCAAAATTGCAAAATTACAAAATTATTTTTGTATATTGATCAAGTCGGGGTGCACCCGTTATCCGACCTCATGGTGTGACATACTCGAACATCTTATTTTGTTGGTTGAAAGTGAATTAATTCAGCGAGTTTTTTGGATCGACTCAAAATAATGTAACTCAAGTAAAAGCAAAACAGATAGAAGGGTGTATTTGTAAATTCGTAATAAAGCAGGTCCTGCTTCCAAGAATAGGTAAATCGACAAGTGAGTGCGCACTACGTCGGCCACTAGGGCATCCCCGAATGCAATCCGCGGCTGCCAAAAAGCAACCACATATTTTCCACCATTAGATCATCCAATCCAACGGCCACGAAAAACCCTACCAACGGACTCTCCTTCAAAGCCATTTATAAGCTCCGAATAGCCTCGTTCTCTTTCTCGTTATCTCTCTCGCTCTTCATTCACTCTTATCACTTCAACTCTCTGCAGCGAGGGAGCTCTCTCCATCTTAGCATCTTATTCTTCAGCTCAAGGTCAGTCTTCCTATCTCTTTCACAGACGCGGAGAAATTATTGCGTATTTATCTGTAGTTTTATTGTTATATATATGCTTGAATGAACATTTATCTGTTTTTCCTGTATAGATCTGTTGAAGTTTCTGAAAATTGCTGTTATTTATGTGAATTAGCTGTGTAAATTTCTGATATATTGATTTTTGAGTTAATTAATTGGTTGATTATCGGTCGGATGTGTTGAGCTGTTCAGTGTTTTATTTCGATTCTTTTTAAGTAATAGGAGCTACTTAATCTATTAGATTTTGGATTTATCATCTGTTTTCTATATGTATTTATGTTTGTTTGACTTCATGAAATGATCCGCTGATTTCATATGGATGATTGGGAAAAAAAAATTTAACTATTGTTAAAGTCGTTTTTCCATGTACGATTTTGTTATTTAAGCTGTGTAGTTTGCTTTTGATTATTAGTCTCTCAGACATTCAGATCTATGTTATTTTTCGGATGATTCATGAGAACTGGCTGTGTTTTTTTGTTTTGGAAAAAATTAAGTACTGTAATTTTTAAAATATTGTAGAAAGTTTGTTTTGATTTTTGAAATTGTCATGATGATGTAACAAATTAAATTTTTAATAACATGTTTCTTGTTGACTGACTGTTTTTTAAGCTAAAGATGTCTTTTTCAACTTGATAATTGATTGTTTTTGCATATTTTGTTGTATTTTCTTGATTTTGGACCATTTATTTGAAGTGATAATGAACTTATCTGAAACAATATGGGTTTTATTCCTAGTCAATTTTATGTGACTTCAGTTTCTGCTACAGTTGCATGTATGTTGTGTGATTAAGATGTGTTGGATGACATAAATTTCAGTTGTTTTTATCTGCTTTGTTTTGATTAAGATATGATAAAGATTGCATGAAGTAGTATGGACTGTACTGCTGTTTTGATTTTGCAGTGTGTTATTTTGAAAGCTCCGAATGGGTAAGGAAAAGGTTCACATTAGCATTGTCGTCATCGGACATGTTGACTCTGGAAAATCAACCACCACTGGTCACTTGATCTACAAGCTTGGAGGTATTGACAAGCGTGTGATTGAAAGGTTTGAGAAAGAGGCTGCTGAAATGAACAAGAGGTCATTCAAGTATGCCTGGGTGCTTGACAAGCTCAAGGCTGAGCGTGAACGTGGTATCACAATTGATATTGCCTTGTGGAAGTTTGAGACTACCAAGTACTACTGCACAGTCATTGATGCCCCTGGACATCGTGACTTTATCAAGAACATGATTACTGGTAGTAACCGTACCTCACAGGCTGATTGTGCCGTCCTCATCATCGACTCCACCACTGGTGGCTTTGAAGCTGGTATTTCCAAGGACGGTCAGACCCGTGAGCATGCTTTGCTTGCTTTTACCCTTGGTGTCAAGCAAATGATTTGCTGCTGTAACAAGGTGAGCTTGTTTGCCTTCAGTTAATTACGTTTTATTGGATTTGACATTTGTTTTCTATTAGTTTTTATCTTTGCATCATTGGAATATTATTGTTGATTGTTTTCTGTTATCTGGATTGGTAGATGGATGCCACCACTCCTAAATACTCCAAGGCAAGGTATGATGAAATCGTCAAGGAAGTCTCTTCCTACCTAAAGAAGGTCGGATACAACCCTGACAAAATCAACTTTGTCCCCATCTCTGGGTTTGAGGGAGACAACATGATTGAGAGGTCAACCAACCTTGACTGGTACAAGGGTCCAACCCTCCTTGAGGCTCTTGACCAGATCCAGGAACCAAAGAGGCCTTCAGACACAATAGGAGCCACTCCGTCTCCCACTTCAGGACGTATACAAGATTGGTGGTATTGGAACTGTACCAGTCGGTCGTGTGGAAACTGGTGTCCTCAAGCCTGGTATGGTGATCACTTTTGGCCCAACTGGTTTGACAACTGAAGTCAAGTCTGTTGAGATGCACCATGAAGCCCTTCAGGAGGCACTTCCTGGTGACAATGTTGGGTTCAACGTTAAGAATGTTGCTGTTAAGGATCTCAAGCGAGGTTTTGTTGCCTCCAACTCCAAGGATGACCCTACCAAGGAAGCTGCCAGCTTTACCTCCCAGGTCATCATCATGAACCACCCTGGTCAGATCGGAAATGGATATGCCCCTGTTCTTGACTGCCACACCTCTCACATTGCTGTCAAGTTTGCCGAACTCGTGACCAAGATTGACAGACGATCTGGTAAGGAGCTCGAGAAGGAACCCAAGTTCCTGAAGAATGGTGATGCTGGCATGGTTAAGATGATTCCCACCAAGCCCATGAATTTGTGGTGGAGACTTTTTCTGAGTACCCACCTCTTGGACGTTTTGCTGTGAGGGACATGCGTCAAACAGTAGCTGTTGGTGTGATCAAGAGCGTTGACAAGAAGGATCCATCTGGTGCCAAGGTTACCAAGGCAGCAGCCAAGAAGGGAGCCAAGTGAAATCTGTTTATGATATTTCATTTTAATGGACTAGTTTCTGTTATTTGCTTTAATTATTTTCGATTTTGTTTTGGACATCCTAGCAGTTTTGAGTGTCACAGCAGAGTGGATTTCATCACAGTTTTCTAGCCTCTTTTCTGAGGATAGTGGAGAAATTGAGCAATCTGGGTTTCAACCTAGTTTGCTTGATGGCAGTGGTGGAGTTCTACTCGATGCTTTTATTGTTCTAACTTTTTATAGGACTAAACATTTGCTGAGTTTTTCTACCTGAACGGTGAACAATTTAAATTTCAACATCTAGATTGTCATTCGGGTGCCATTTAAAGCATTTCATTTCTCTTCTTCAAATTTTGTCTATCCCGTGTTCTTAGTCGGTAGCCATGCCCGGTAGTCTAAATGGCTCTGTGGGTTCTACTTCTATCAGGTGAAATTTACATAATTCACATTATATATTATGCATTATATATTATAATTTGATCTGTCGCTTGAGTATCTCGTTTTTATTTTATTGAATTTGTCGAGTTTTCACTTCGTCCACTTGTAACTTCTATTTTCTAGGATGGAACTCTGGTTCCACTTCTCTTTTCTAGGATGAAACTGGTCTGGGGTGGTCCATAATTGTGGATCACTCAGTCTCTTTTATTGATAAATGATTCAGAAAAAATAAACAAAAATTATATTATGTAACTTAATTGAATAATAATCAAATATAATTATTTGCAATATTATAAATTATAATATCATATAAGTGTTAATAAAATATGTATCACAAAATTATTTTAATGTAGACTATTTAATGTGATATATGGTGTTAATTTGGTAATATAAGTATTAATTAATGTACAATACTTTCAAAAATTAAAGTTAACTATAAATAAATATATTTTTAGCTGAATAATTATATTTATAATTATAGTGATGTATTTATATATAAATATATAAATGTAATACACATATATCAAAATATTTTAAGAAAATTTTTATTTTTAATTATTAAATTCTAATTGGTTAACTGAATTAAAAAAATGTCTCTACCATTTTCAAATTTATGCATTCATTAATTTGAATAATTAATTTTTGACGAAATTCAAAATTAACCTAATTTTATTAATCGAGTTGAATTCAAAATTGATTACAAATTTAATTAACCTAATACTTGCACACCTCTACTTTTGGTCACTAAACTATATTTCAGTTGTCATATTGGTCAGTAAACTATTTTAGTACTCATCTTCTAAAAATGTGTCTTGGAGGTTAGTCTATTTTGTTAGTTAAATTTTCTATTTGGTTAGTTACGTAACTTTTTATATGCATTTTTAAGTGATAAAATTGTCAAAAGTAAGAATTCCACACAATTTCCTTTCCGTTGAACCTTAAAAGTTTTCCCATATTTACATTCAATATTCACACCACCTTTGTGGTTGAGCAAATCGAAGGTATGGGTTCAAATCTGGAAGTGGGATGAGCAAATTGAAGGTAGGGGGTCAGATCTAAGGATGGGGGATCAGATTTGGAGTTGAGGAGTTCAAATGGAGAGTAGGGCTATAAATGAAGTCAAGTAGTTTGGTATTCGGTTAAATTCGGATCGAGACAAACTTGTTGAAATTTATTCATTGAATTATCAATCAAAATCTGTACAATTTTTGAAATTCAACTCTTTTTAACAATCATACTGTTTGGCATGAAAAGTTTCGTGAATAAAAAATAAAGGTTAGAAGTAGACAATTTAATTGTACTGAATATCTTTCATTTTTCTTACTTATTAGTTTTTTCTTTTATTAAATCTCTCTTTCCTTATTTTATGCATATATTTTGAATCACAAGTTGTAAATCACTTCCCTAAACAACTATAATAAGTCTCCTATCTACATTATACCTTTTAAGTATCGCAATTGAGTTCTAAACTATTATAGAACAAAATTTTAGGGCGAGGCAATTGCAAATTAGAGTTAAAGTCACAATCAAACAAACTATAGATGCGTTCGAACTCGGATCGATAGTTATGAGTCAAACTAAACTTTTTTCAAATAAATTACGAAATATTCAAGCCAAATTTGATCATCACTCTTTGAGATTGACTCGAATTCGATATGAATGCAAACAATCCTCCATATTTAACGAGCCAAACTTGTACTCTTGTCCAACTTGTTGAGGGTCGATTACAGCCCTAATGGGAGGTCAAGAGCGAAAAAGAAGAAGGAAAGGGAAAGGGGATGATCGGATCTGGGTGTGGAAGGGTCAGATGTGGGTGGTGGTTGAAGAAGGAGGGTGGCGATGGGCAGGCTGGTTGGCTACGGAGAACAGATGACAGGAGGAAGGGCATTGCGCCACGATTCAGTTTTGATTGGAACTGGGCCGGGCCAAGTTTGAAAGAATGGTCCTTATCGAAGAACAATTCTTGGCTTAAGTTTTCATCGAATTTACTGACTAAACCAGCGAAGTCCTGTGTTGATTAATAACCATGTAAGTTTTTGTTTATTATATGCCTCTTTTTTAGTTAAATCTTTAAAAAGTTAATTTCTTATTTGTTTGTATATATTATTATATATTTTATAGTCAATATTTTTTTTTATTATGTATATATAATAATTTAGAATTAACTATTTATTCTATTTTATTAAATTTCTGTAGAGAACTGAATTATTTTCAAATTCATTTATACTTGAAATTTTTTTAATAAAATATGTTTTATTAATATTTTCACTATATATATTGTATTTAATTATTTGCACGTATTATATATTAATTAAAAAATATATTTGAGTGGCCCACTTGTTGAACTAGTAACCCACCAGTTGAACTAATAACTTGTTGATCCACCTCCCTCATCGACTTCCTTCCTGAATCAAGTTTAATAACTATGCTTCTTATTGTACTCCTACTACTAATTAAACTAGTGATTTTATACATTTATTTTTAACTCTATCTTTTCCCAGATCAAATTTTGAAGTGCTGCTTACTTTTCCGTTATTGATTAAAATATTTAACTAAGCAAATCCCCTGGAAGGATAAAAAAAAATGCAAAAAACCTCCATGTAGTTTTTAAATATGCAATTTATGCCCTTCTAATTATTAAATGTGTATTTGATTCCCTCGTAATATAGTTTTTTTTTCTTTTTACAAAATAGACAGAAACCGTCAAAACTAACCAGTTTTGACAGTTCACGTCCCCCTACCGCGATTTGAATGTTTTTTTTTTCTAAAAAAATGAAAAATTTATATTTGATCAATAAACTATGTTACGATTGTCATTTTTATAATTAAATTTGTTGGGTGGCCTTTATCTATTTTAACTGTTAAATGATCCGTTAATTCATTTATGTGCATGTCACATGACTTTTAACAATGGTAAAATTGTCCAATCACTTTTTGTAGCATTTGACCTTCAATAATTATCAATAAACGACGTAGTTTAAATTTAAAATAAATCAAAAATTACTTAATTTAGAAGGAGAAGGTGGGGGAAAGGGGCGGGGGCAAGGTTGGGAAGCAGAAGGAGGGTAGATCCGGGAGGGGAGTTAGGAGTGGTAAGACTGCTAAGTTTAAAAGTAATTTCAGTTGTAGGAAATTGCTAAAGAGGGTTTCTAAATTTGCCTACGAACAGCTTGCCAAGAAAAAAACAATCTATTTTGTTGAATTGTAAAGACAAGTCTATTGAATTAAAAGGGAAGCTCTATTGTTCGCCTTGTCCTGATGAAAATGGGAGCTTTGTTGTCGATTTTTATTTATTTATTTTTTTAAAAAGAGCTTCAGATAGAAAGAATAGCAATTGCGACTCTTATTTCGTGAAAATTGAGGAACAAAAGAAATTTTCTACTTGACGGGAAATTTCTAAAGCAAATTTTATAAGCTTTCCTCCTGTGATGGTGGTGGTGAATAACGTTCAAAATGGCTGGAATTGTTTTGAGATAAACTTTCAAACCACCCGGCGATTCCTGGCCATTGGGCTAGGATCAAATGTTCACACCTCACTATAGACCATAAATAGGCTCAAGTTATTGAATTAGAGAATCGCCGGGTGGTTTGAAAGTTTAATCCATTTTTTACTAAACCCAGATCGGGGGAGGGGAGGTTAGTTGGAGGAAGAGGGGTAAGGGAGGGTGGAAGTGGTGGAGGGAGGGGGAATGTATTGGAGTAGTAGGTTTGTAATACTCGACTTTTCTGATCATTTCACACATTTTCGTATTTGATTTTATACTTTTAAATACTCATTAATATTTTTTTGAAATATTAAATAATCGTTTTACCCTTTTTAAAATTTTTTTAAAATTTTCGACTCAAAGTATAATTTTACAAAACTTCAGGGACTAAAGTGCAAATATTAAAAGTCTATTAAAATGCCGTATCTAAGTCTCCTGATTCATTTTCCTTCTGCTTCTCCAAGTAACCTTCAGAGCTAAGTTTACTTTGAAAATTCAATCAACCAATTCTTCAAATTCCATATTGTGGTTTGAAAATTTACTCACAAATCAAATTGGTGATTCAAAAATTCTCGTAGACCTTTAATCCAACTTCCAAAGTAAGTTTTACTTCCAAATCTATATGATTTTTATGTTAAATTCTAAGTTCTTCAGGAAATTAATTTGTTTAATTTTGTTGTTTATGAATTGATTTGATTATAAAATATATTTATGAGCTATTGGGACTGAATTTATGGTTCGAAATGACTTTTTAACTATTATTTTTGTGAGATTTGAATTAGAATTTTGACAATTCTTAACCTAGTGAGATATTTGAAATTATAAACCCTAATTCTTAGATTTTTATCTTATTTTTACAAATTTAAGTCAATCCTTACTTAATTGTGTTCAATTAATGACTAATTTGAGATTTTGAGTGATGCCCAAAAGTGAATCCTTATCTCGATATTTATCCTAATGGTATAACACTCTCCTTATTAGGTGATTTGAAATTAGAGTTTTAGACCGTCGAAATTAGGATACGTCGTACGACATCGATTTTTGAGGTAAGTAACGTTTACTCTTTTTTATCGATACCCTGTATATGATTGGTATTGTAATCATAGAATAAGTGGTATTAAGGTAAGTATATTTATTTCGATTAATATTTATAAGGTAAGTACGTTTATAAATTATATGTTTGTTATGTAATGTATCAATTGTTCATTATTGTACTATGTGTTAATGAATGATTACTGTGAAGAGCTCAATGGGTCACTTTAGTGGACTTGGCTATGAGTGAGTGAATGAAATGATATACTGAGTACTCTGCTTTGTAAATGTTATACCCAGTCTATCGGGAAGACAAGTGATAGACACTCCGTTATGCCTTGTCTACTCGGGCGGATAATAGGTAGACCTGGATCCAGTGATTAGATATGACAGTCTACTAACATTATATGTGAGTACTCATATTATATATCATATTATATTCCAAATGTTATTTATTAAGCACGATGTGCTTACTCCGTTATTATTTCCCCTTTGTTTGCAGTCGAGGACCAACAGGAGACGTTAGCAGGTCCTGAGTCGAGTGCTGATCAGGGAGGAGATTATAGTACAGTCCCCAGTTATTGGAGATAGTATTTTCTTGTTTATCATCCTAGTGTGGGTTGGTTTTTATACTTAGGCCTGTGTGCCTATGGACTTGTTAGATTTGTCTTGTGATCGAATTTTTGACTGTTGTGGGATTGTGGTTTGTTGTTTGTATATGACTGTGATTTGGTTATTGTGGATTGTTATGGATATGACTGTTGAATATATTTTGTGGTATTGTATTGGTTGATCTGGAGGTCAAATGACAGGTATTATGGTTTGTATATTGCTCTTGTACTGTGCCTTGCATGCTTGGGGTGATCTCGAGGTGCGGCGTGTCATTGTCCCGTTTTGGGGGCGTGACATTGAGTGGTTTGGAGGAGGGTGGTAGAATGGAGAGGAAGGAGGCGGTTGGGTTGGCTGACAAAGGATGGTGGTGGTGGGCTGCTGGGAGGAGGAAAGGAAGGGAGGTGGATGATGGAGGTGCGCTGACTAGGTAGATAGGTGTTTCAAATTTAATTTTTGATTATAAGTTTTTTATTTCTCTTAATAATATGACCTTCTAATATTTAATTAATTTTTAATTATTTAATTTTGACTTTCAAATTTTTTTAATAATGTTAATTCAATGTAATGAAACGATTTTAACCTTCAAAATATTAATCTTAGTTAATTTTAAAGGCTAAAATAAATAAAATAATCTTAGATGTAATTTTAAAAATTTAGTGATTTTTTTTTTGTTATATAACAAGTTTAGTGATTGAAATAATAATTTGATCATAATTTAGTGACCGAATAAGTATTTTGCTCTTTTTAAAAAAATATCACTAAAATAATACTTGAATTGACTTTTTTACCCTAAAGAAAAACCCAAACCCATTTCTACTTCCTTCTCCTACACAACTTAATACCTCCACCACCACATCTTGCAGGCTGCCATTCCCCAACCCCCACCACTGGAGAAACTAACCAAAAGCAGCATCCAATAATAAATTGTACAAATTACTCTTAACATTTGAAGGAACCATAAATCTAAAGTTCTAAATTATTTCTATTAAACATTCAACATCAAGAATAAGGTAGAAATTAAGAACTACCAATTTCATTTACCTACTGTTATTGTTATGTGAAGTATTTCTTTCATTCCCGTTGGCCATTATTAAAACATTTTTGCCGTTCCTCATAGTCTTCAAACCATCAATGTTGCCAAGTTTTCATTTTCAAACCTTTTGAAGTGCTTAATGAAAATACAAACTTTGTGCAACAAATGAATACTTAAGCACAAATGATCAAAGATAAATATTTAACAATCAAAGCTTAAAGAACAAATAAAAGATTGAGATAAAGAATATCAAACCAAACTCCCAAGCTTCTCAAGCTTGGAGTACATCCACTAGTAGTGCCTCTTCAAAGAATGTGAGGCAATAACCTAGTGCTCTTGTACACAAAGTAGGCTCACCCTTGCACCAACTAAGTTCCTCTAGTTGAGCCAAAGGGTTTTACACTACAACCTCACTTTTGTACACTTGTTATCCTTCCACTCTTACACTTGAAGATCACTCACTAGTCTATTCTTGCTCACACTAATTCCCATTAGTTGAGCCAAGAGAACTATACTACTCAAACCAATACAACCCACGATATTTTAGCCTATTTCTCCCCAAATAGCTCTTACAAGTGTTTGTATTGAATGTAGTAGTTCCACACATCATTTGGAAGTCCTTGGGCTATTTATAGATGAAAGATGTACTGAAATTTGTGCTCTAATGGTCAAAAAACTAGCTGTTAAAAACTAGTAGTTAGGGGTTCGGACGGTGGTTCGGACGTCCGTTCATGCATCCTACAGCTTGATGAACAGTGTCTCGGATGGTGATATGCGTCCTACAGCTTGATGAACAGTGTCTCGGATGTTCATATGCGTCATACAGCTCTGATAGAAAAAAACATTAATTCATTTCGAGCTCCTTTCTTCGAACGGTCTTGAACGTCCTATCTTTTTTGGCTTCGGACGGTCTTCAACATCCGATCATCATACTTTCAAATTCCTTTTCTCTGATGGTCTTCAACGTCAGACAATCATACTTTCGGATTCCTTCGGACAGTTATCTACATCCGAAAAATGTGTTCTTCCTCAGTGTTGTCTGGTCATGTTTCGGACGCTCCCTTGCGTCCGATCTCCTTTCTTTCGGACACTCTTCATCGTCCGAAAGGTGTTGTTCAACTTTTGGTTGTTTTTCTTGATTTTGTTCGGATGATCATTTTCATCCGATCCTTCCTGTTTTTCTGCACACTTGTTTGCAAACCATTAGTATGATTTGGTCATCATCAAAACATGATTATCATAACTGGAGTTCAACAACGTCAACTTTGGAGGTGTTTAAATGTTTGAATGTTAGTAGGTTTCGTTTATTGTTAATCTTTGTTTCTCTCGGGACTAGCAAAATGCTAAGTTTGGGGGTGTGATAACCCTAGTAAACTAGAGTTATTTCCCTCTAAATTATAGCATTTTGATAGTTTAAATTTTGAAATTGGATAGGTAATTAAGTATTTTAGTTAATTTCTTTCACATGTATTGTATTTTCATTTTTGAATTAATTATGATAAGTTTTGTTAAATTTTTAGTTTAATTAAGTGCTTCATAGTGTTAATATTTTACAGGTTAAAAATTAAAGGTTAGAAGCTGGAAGAAACAAAGTTCAAGGGACCAAATTGCAAAATGGAGGAAATGAAGGATGCTGGAAGAAAAGTGGAGATCGCGGTCTCAAATGTTCCAGACCGCGATCTCAACTCATTGAATGCTAAGTTGTAAGGGCAATTTTGTAAACTTCCAACCCAAAAAAACCCTAATTTTGCCTTGTGTAATGCTGCACTCTTTAAGCTAAGTAGAATTAGTAAGTAGATAGTTTTAAGTAGTAGATAGTTTTTAGAGAAAATAGTTTTAGTTAGTTCTAGATACAGAAAGATTAGGATAGCTTGAACTACAAGTTATTTTTTCTAATAGAAATTTCTCTTAACTTTCATCTTAGATCTTCTTTAAATTTCTTGTCAAGTTTAAATTTTTATTAGAAATTGTAGTGGGTTAATCGCAAGTTTCACGTAGATATAATTTTTATTTGCTTTCTTGTCCAATTTAGTAAGAATTTCTTTACTTTCAAATTAGGGTTTTTTAGGAAAATTAGGGTTCTTGTTAATTTCTTACTTTTTATTTAAGAATTTTCAATTTCTACCTTTAACTTCTAGTTAAAGCTTAGTGGGCTTTTTTAATTACAATCGAAAATCCAAAAATATTTAGATTTCTAGTGTAACTTTTTCTAATTTATGGTTTAGAAATGAATGCTTTTAATATTCAAAGTTTCTCTTTTGTAGTCTTTTTAGTTGAGTGATTTACTTGTTTTAAATTTTAGTCTTAATTTGATTAAATTAGGTTAGAATTAAAATTATAGTTTTCATTAGAATAGTTCTCTTAAAACATCATCATCTACCAATTGATTTTGCTTAACTCCACAAGCACCCTTTAAACCTTGGTAATTGCAATCGACAATCCTTGTGGGAATGATCCTTACTTCCCTTTGCTACTATTTGACAACCGTATACTTGCGGGATGCCATCTAGTTAGTAGTAGGATTTAGGTGTTTCATTGAATTATAACTAGATGTGTTAAAAAGGCATCAGGAGCCATTGTTGATTCTCAGTTTAATGAACCGGTCGATCTGGTCCGAATTTCAAAACACTAGGTAAAATGAAAAAATTCTTAGATAGATAAGTCAATGATAGGTGCCAGGACCCTTGGTCTAAATTCTCTGATTCTCCCATATCACCTGAAAATGATTATTTTAATAAGGTAAGATGATATGGATGAATATTTGACACCTACCATTAACCTGATCCATCTAAAAAAATTTCCAAATAGAGGTGTGATTCTATTTCTATTTTTCTACCGTATCAAATATGTTAGTAGGAATTTTCATAGTAGGACAGTAATGTACCCTTAAAGTACAAAGCCCCTCTCCTCAAGGAGATGTGTATAAGATAATCGCAACACCCTCAATAAGATCATTGGATTATTTACCAACTCACCTTCCCCAGTCCACAAAATCAGCCGTCTCCTTCTTTCATACTTTTTTTATTTAATTTTTAAAATGTCATCAAGACTATATTAAACTTCAAATTTCTCAAAATAAATCATAAATGAACCTTTCTTAGGGTAAGATGCAGTTTGCACTCCTAAATTATTCCCATTTTGTAGTTAACACTCTCAAGTATTAATTTCAGCAATTTGATACCTTAAGCTTACCCTCTTTTCTTTTTTTTTTTTGCATTTTTTATTAATAAACAAAATAGGCGCAAAATTTTGAGAATTTGGCTGCAAATGCCAAAAAAAAAAAACTTCAATTACCCTCCGATAAAATAGCTCTTCTTCACCTCTTTTTCTTCCTCTAATACTTCACATACATAATATACATGACCATATACCTCCTCTGAAGATTTTTGTGAGGCATCTTCTCCAACACCAACATCATCAGATCTCTCTATGATACTCTTCATCTCTGGACAGTTCCACAATACCAACATAAAAAAAGAATGAGCGCTAAGGGAATCTATTTACCAACATCATCCGTCACCCTCACTCTCTTTTTCTCAAAACACACACACAGCTCTATGATGCCCATTGTCACACTCTGCTCCCGGGAATCCCGTGACTGCCGTGCTCACACCCGTTCTCAAGGACACTAGGCTCAAAACAACTTTCAATTCTTGATCAAACCCCTTAATCGAATCTATGATTATAACTTGCAAAAAAGTTAATATTATGGAGTGAGCGATGAATCGCTCAGCAAGTATTAACACTACCTTTACTGGACCAAACAAGTTATATATATGTACCTATTTTTCAAAATTTTATCACACGAACACACAGAGGTATTTCAAAAAGGTTTTTTTATCAAAAATTGAAACAAAAAGCTTATTCCACGTAATAACGAAAGTTCCTTTACAAAAATGCCATTTCGACTTATCAAAAAAATATTTACATACTTCTAAAGAAAGCGGCATCATATCAAAAATTTAAGAAATATGTTTCATAGAGATCGAAAATCCAAAATCAGAATCAAAATCAACATTTCAAAGTTCGAAGTTGATAACCAGAGTTCAGAGGTTCATATCATGGTTCATTATAGACTCATAAAATAGACACGCTATCATCGGCTTACTGAGTACTCAACCTAGTACTAAGAGACCCTAGTAGAAAAGGTTGATAAGGGTCTCGCGAAAACCATCTTAGCTAGAATTCAGATTCGGAATTCGGAGGTCAGAAGTTGTCTTATCTGACAGTTCAGAAAATACAGAACTATAGTTTCTACTGACTATTCAAGAGTATTTTAAGAGTCTTGGTCCATTATTGATTACTGAGCAAATATTCCAAGCACATACACATGCCAAATAACCATACAAAGTTCAAAATAATGCCACTTATATAAATTCATAATTTAAAACAATTCAAGTATCCATGCAATGTCCAAATAAGTGTGAATAACTAAAATAATCCGTTGTCAAAAATAATATTTAGACAAAATATTATCAAAATTACAAAGGGGTAGTAACCACTTACCTCAAAGTAATACAAAATCGTAGCAAGAGACCGAATAATTTCCTGAACAAAATTATCAAATATTATCTAAACTCAATTTCAAAATCAATTGGTTTGTATATAAACTATCATGCCCTTGGTAACATTATTCAAGTTCCAAAAATATTTAATCATATTCATACTAAAATATATATTCTTCTTAATTATATAAAAATATCACAATTAAAATATATTATTAATACTATGACTGTTATGAATAATTTATTGAAAATAGTTCTTTAATACCTTTAAATTACTTATACTATAAGTATTCAAGTTTTCAGTTCAAAAATTAAATCTCAGAAAGTTAAGCGACTTACTATGCAATTTATCCCAAAGTATCCTATGTCAAAAGCCTAAAGGAGCTAAACTGTAATTAACCCAAAACTTTGAAACTTCCTGCCTAACAAAATTATGCCTTTGTCCCGTCAACTCCATTCTCTCTCTCCTAGTCACTTGTCTTTTTTCCCACTTTTCCTACCTTTCTCTTTTTTCCTTATTTCTTCTTCCTGCAGCATGCCTCTACCATTGCTGATTATCATTTTATAGCTGCTGATTCTCTCTTCTTTTTCTTTCTTTTTTTTTCAAAATTCAGATTTTAACTTTTCAAAATAAATAAGATTTTTTTTTTTGGCAAATATATAAATAAATTCTTATACTTTAAATTTAATCTCAACTTTTAATAGGAAATTAAATTTATCAAATTCAGTCCATCGAATAATAATTAACAGAAAAAATATAAGTTCAGGCATGATATTCCGTATACGAAAAAAAAATATAAATACATACAAAGAAAACGAAATAATCAAAAATTTTGGTTAAAAAATTATACCGAATTTGATACGCGATGAACTCCTACTGTGCATGAAAACTCCTCTCTCCAAAACTCAAAATTTCAGCCGGAAAAAAATAATTCCTAGGAGGTAACCCTATAGAGTGCCCAATTTATGCTTATTTTACTGCCAAAAGCCACCAACTTCTAATTCCTAAAAGTTAGCTAAAAATCCTACAATTCCTATACTTATTTGGTAACTAGAAGTAGCTCAAAATTTGCACCATTTTTAATTACGAAAATTATCAATTAATTGGCAAAAGACTTATTTTACAAAAGTAAAACGTATTTAGACAATAAGTTAGTCCAAGCAATTATCATAAGCCACTAGGATTCCTAACTATACAAAAATTTTGATTCTATAAGAAAGTAACACAAGTAATTCAATTTCACATACAATTATTTAATTAAAATATCATTATTTTATATTGATAATATATATGCATATCTATATATATTTTTTTAAAAATGGGTGTTAGTTTTTTTTCTTATTTTTATGAAATTTTTTATGCAAAAGGTTGTTGCGGGTTAGTTTGAAAAACTTTTGGGCTTAGTCGATAAACTAGTTAAAGAAAAATGAAGCGTTTTGTTAATTACCGTCAATCACCTGCTCGGTGAAATGCTCCAACAAAGTTCTTGAACCTAAAGGATGCAACTCTTTAACTTGATAGATGATGGGTTTTTCCGGATTATATAGCCACCCTATCGAAGTTCTAGAACCAAAAAGATGAACAGTTAGCCCTCTCAATAGCATAGTGGCCAAGAATGGATTTATGTTAACGGATTTCTCAATATTATTTCAATTTTCTCTTGAATTTCAAAAGAAGCTAAAGCAAGACTTTGGTGATGAGTGGAGGCGCAACATGCCAACATTTACTGTCTTAAAGCTAGAAAAATTAGGAAGAAGGGCTGCTAGGTTTTTTCTTACCATGTTTTGGTCTTCCTTTAAGGGTAATTTTGAAAACTGCATAAGATAATGAGGCCTCATATGTGATTTCATTGGCCGCCTTCACCAAAGTTCAAGTTGTTAATGTAATGTGTAAAAAATTACAAGTTTGAGGTATCACATTGCTGAAATTAATACTTTGACGGGTAGTTTGTAGGGTTTAAGTGCTTAATGAGAATAGTTCAAGGTACCAAACTACATTTAACTAACTTTTTTATTCAATTAATGCATCAATTAATCAACAAAAACAAAAACATCATAAAACATCTCTTGGATATTAAAATTTCTCTGGAGCATTTAATCAAAACTTTTATGCCACAAAAAATTTGTTTCCGTCAACTTAAATTTGAATGCTTTCGACCAAATCAAATTCACCACCATATAGAATCAACTACCGAGTCTCAATCCATTTGGCTGCAATATTTTTTCAGTACAACTTAAGGGTTAGAAGTCGAATGGCTGAAGAATTCTCGGGTTGCAACTTGCAATGGCTTGGCCTGTTTTGGCTGGTGGATCTAGTTGCCGGACAGTGGTAGAGATTTAACCTCTTAACATTTTTTCTACTCTTCTTCTTGGAAACTCTGATGAAAAAACAAAAAAAACTCCTGGGTGTGTGGGACTGAAAATTAATCTGTGGCAATTAGAGATGGCGAGAGTATTATGATTTGTCTTGATGTTTAAAATTGTTCTGACAATAAGAGATGGCAAGAGTATATTTGTCCTGACGTTTAAAATTGTTCTGACAATAATGCCAACCATATTAATAGTATATATTTATTTGTGGAACTAAGCTTGCTTTTGGTTTTCTTGGGTACACATGTAGATAACCCTAAGAGGTTTATCGAATATGCATTTTATCCTTTTATAGTTGTTAAATGTGCATTTGACATCTTTATTCTTTAAAAGTTTTTGTAAAATAAATGGAAAACATTAATACTAACGCAAACTTATGAAATATCACATTTGTCCCTGACCATTTAAAATATATATTAATGTATATCAGGGTAAAAATAATGTTGATAAACTTTGAGGTCAAATTAGAAAGAAAAAATAAAGAAGGAGCTTAACTGAAAACAAAAATCCCAAACCCTTCCCTTCCCTCCCTACACAGCCAGCCACCACAACCTCTCCAGTAGCCACCAGCCCAAGCCTTTCCTCCCTCCCTCTCCTCCTCACCAACCACAATCTGCCACCCCAACCCCCTCCCCACTACCAAACTCGCCTCTTCCATCATAGTAGCCACCATGTGTATACCACCAGCCCATCACCACTACCCGGCATCACCACCACTCGCCCTAACAACCACCACTACCATCCCAACACCACTACCACTACCACTACCCAACCTGATACATCCCAAGGACTTGATGGTGATCAATTGTTCACAAAGGCTCGATATAGGCTCACGGAATCCGCACTTCAAGTTCCACAAGGTCCAATTACTAGATCAAGAGCTAAGAACCTCAATAAAGCTATGTTGGGCTTAGTTGAAGTTGTTGAAGATCAAGAAGAGCTCACAAACCTTTTGGAGATGAAGTCCACTAAAGAGTCTAAGATGTTCTTAGTAATGGACGTCCAAGTCATTGAAGATCAAGCCTAGGATGAGAAGCTGAAGGGCCGAAATTTAGTCTCATTATTTCGGCCATGGAATATTCTTTTATTTAGTTGTCTAGTAAGTTAACACTTTTATTTTGAGCCCAATTGTTTTAAGTGTTAGTGTGTTTAATTGGGCTGGTTTCAAGACGTAATTATTTGTTTTTGGGCCATGTATTTCGGCCATTAGTTAAGTGTACAAGAATTGGGTTTAAAGGCTAATGGGCTGTAGGATCCAGTCCAACTATTAAAACTAGCTATCCCACATTAAATAATTTAGTCCCAGAATCCTCCACCCTCAACTATAAATAGAGGGGTCTTGTACACAATTGAAGGAATGAATTTTGGCAATAAGATTTCATTTTTTCTTTTTCCTCTCATACGAGTGAATTAGAATTTTAGATTTCTCTTTAGTCTTGTCTAGACTAGGAATCTAGTTGGGGCTTCAAGTTTGAGCACTTGAGGTTATAACCAACACCAGGTATTGATTTTCTGCCAATTAGGCTTTGGATCAATTCCTTGCTCATAGTTAAAAGATTGCCTTGTGGCTAATCAAGGAGGTCTATTAACAACTACCTTTCGCTTGTGCATATAGGAAAAAAACCCTACGTTTGTGACCAAGTTCTACATACCCTGGGCATCAACCCGTATCATCGTCTCCCTCCCCCTTAGCAGGATTCGTCCACGAATCGTCACCTATATCAAAAACAAAGGGAGAAAGATCAGTGAAGTTAAAAGTTGCAGATACTTGATAGTCACAAGGTAAGTCTAGCTTGTATGCGTTGTCGTTAATGCGAGCCATGACTTGGAACGGTCCATCACCGCGTGAATCTAGCTTAGATTTTCTCTTGTTGGGAAATCTCTCATTACGCCAATGAACCCA
Source organism: Cinchona pubescens (assembly GCA_025175665.1). Classification (NCBI taxonomy): domain Eukaryota; kingdom Viridiplantae; phylum Streptophyta; class Magnoliopsida; order Gentianales; family Rubiaceae; genus Cinchona; species Cinchona pubescens. Next base: position 1,854,300 of record JANKKI010000070.1, on the reverse strand, counting down.
TACCCAATCTCCAGGTTCAAAGACGACCTTCTTGCGACCCTTGTTTCGCACCTCAGCTATCTAGCATTTGCTTCCTCAATGCGCTTGCGGGCCTTCTCGTGCAACTTCTTGACCATTTCAGCCTTCTTTTGTCCATCTACATTGACAGCAGAAGAAACTAGGAGTGGCAGTAAATCCAAAGGAGTAGTGGGATTAAAACCATACACTAATTCAAATGGTGCACAAGGTCCAGATGTGTAGAAGAGACAACCTCAGCACCGACCGTCTGTTTGTGGATGGTAAGCTGTAGAAAATCTAGATGTGTATAAGAGAATTTATTTAGGTATCCCACGATTTAAGTGTGGCAAGGATTTAGCATCCCTTTGAAACAATGGTATGTGGGATGCCATGCATGACACATTTTATCTCCCTAAAAACACAGATGCTATATGAGATGCATCATCAGATTTTGTGCAGGGGATAAAATGTGTCATCTTGCTAGGTCTATCTACATACCACAAAAATGCTATCCTTGCCAGACTTAGATCTTGGGATACCTAACACAAAATCCATGGAAATATCAGTCCAAGGATGACTCAGTATGGGTGGCATATAAAGACCATGCGGCTTCAATTTGGACTTGGCACGTTGGACAGTCAATGCATTTATTACACAGATTCACAACATCAGACTTCATGTGGGGCCAATGAAAATGCTCTTGAAGTGTGTGCAGTGTCTTTTCGATGCCAAAATGTCCCATCAACCCTCTCCCATGTGATTCCCTAACAAGAACTTCACGTAAAGAACAGGCAGGAATACACAGCTTAGTCTCATAAAAAAGGTAACCTTCGTGAAGATAGAACTTTCCAAATTTCCCATTTAGACATGCAGTATAAGTATCAGAAAAATCATGATCAGAAACATACAAAGATTTAATATGCTCAAATCCAAAGAAATTAGCATGCAATGTAGTGATCAAGGTGTACCTACGGGACAAAGCATCCGCTACAATGTTATCCTTCCCACTCTTATATTGAACCACATAAGGAAATGACTCAATGAACTCACTCCACCTAGCATGTCTACGACTCAATTTGTTTTGGCCCTTTAAGTGCTTTAGAGACTCATGATCAGAGTGAATAATGAATTCTCTAGAGTATATAAATAATGACTCCAATTTTCCAAAGCACGTACTAAGGCATAAAGTTCTTTGTCATAGGTGGAATAATTTAAAGAAGCACCACTTAATTTCTCAGAAAAATATGCAATAGGTTGCTTCTTTTGTAACAATACAGCTCCTATACCTATGCCAGATTCATCACATTCAATCTCAAAAAGAGTATCAAAATCTGGCAAAAGTAAAAGAGGGCGAATTAACTTAACTTTGAGCGTGACGAACGCCTTTTGTTGAGCTTCTCCCCATCTAAAGCCGACGTTCTTCTTGATAACCTCAGTTAGCGGGGCTGCTATGGTGCTAAAGTCCTTCACGAACCTCCGGTAGAAACTTGCAAGCCCATGGAAGCTACGCACTTCAGAAACACTCTTGGGGATCGGCCAGTCCTTGATAGCAGCAACCTTGGACTCGTCCACTTGGATACCCCTAGAGGAAACAACAAACCCAAGAAACACAACACTTTCCAAACAAAAGTGGCATTTCTTAAAGTTTTTACCTTAGCATACAACTTTTCTTGTCTTAAAACAAGCACGAACATGTTCAATATGCTCATTAAAGCTTTTACTGTAAATCAGATATCATCAAAATAGACAACGACAAATTTACTTGAAAGCTCTAAGAACATGATTCATAAGCCTCATGAATGTGCTCGGTGCATTAGTGAGACCAAACAGCATGACTAACCACTCATACAAACCATGTTTGGTTTTGAAAGCAGTTTTCCATTCATCACCTTCTCTCATCCTAATTTGCTAGTATCCACTTTTTAAATCTATCTTAGTGTAAATGCTGGATCCATGTAACTCATCAAGCATGTCATCAAGACGGGGAATAGGATGGCGATACTTTACCGTGATTTTATTGACGGCGCAGCTATCCATGCACATCCTCCATGAACCATCAGGTTTAGGTACTAGTATTGTAGGCACAGCACACGGGCTCATACTTTCTTTTACACGGCCTTGACTAACCAGTTCTTTGACTTGCTGTTGAATCATCTTTAGTCTCCTCAGGACTAGTTCTATAAGCAGGACGATTGGGAATCACGGCTCCAGGCACTAAGTCGATTTGATGCTCTATGCCTCGAAGAGGAGGCAAACCAGAGGGTATGTCTTCGAGAAAGACATCACTAAACTCCTGCAAGAGAGCTTTAAACATACTTGGCAGAGAATCATCTAGGTCAGTGGTAGAGAAATAAACATCCTTATACACAAGCAAGGCAATAGACAAATTACACTTCTGTACTTCTTTAACTTGAAGGGTTAATTTTCCATCTTCTTTCACTTTAGACTTAGCAAACTCCCTTTCATTAGTCTTCTTTGACCTAAGTTCGGCCAAAGCCTTGTTATGCTCATCAACATTCTTTTTAATTTGATTTTGCTCTTGAAGGACTTGTTGGGGAGGTAGAAGATGCAACACAATGGTTTTACCACCCTCTTCAAATCTAAGACAATTAGTATGACCATCATGCAGTGTTTTCCTATCAAATTGCCAAGGAGCGTCCAAAAAGTAAATGACTTGCATTCATAGGGACGACATCACACAACACTTTGTCATTATATTTGCCTAGGTTAATTGAGACATGCACTTGCTTAGTTACTTTTAGTTCACCATTGTCATTTAAACATTGCAGTCTATAAGGTCTAGGGTGTTTAAACGTTGGCAAATTTAGCTTATCTACCATGTATTGTGAAGCTATGTTCACGCAACTCCCATTTTCAACAATTAAACCACAAGTATTACCTTGGACATGGCATTTGGTGTAGAATATGTTCTCACGTTATACCTTAGTAGGGTCGTCAGTGGCTTGAGCCTACAAGTTTCTTAGTACGACCAGTACTTGTCCATCCATGCCAGTCTCATGGTATTCATTGTCTTCATCATTCAAATCAGGTCCTTCTAATGGTGGCATCTCGTCTTCACTTTCACTCGTCCAATTGCCATCAGGGTGAGTGTATAAGACTTTCTTATTCGGGCATTGGGATGAAATGTGTCCTCTGAGACTCCCACCACATCTGAAACACTGAATGTCCCTTGAGCGGTTAGGGGCCGAGGTATTACCTTGGCTGGTTTAGGCCTTTGGCTTTGCAGGAATGGGGTTCTCCTTGAGTTTCTCCATTCTCTTGCTCTGTTCAGGGTTAGTTCGAGGAAATCTCCAATTTAAACTGGAAGTAGAGCTAGACTTGGATTTACCTCGGAGAGCCTGAGTCTACCTTGTTTGCCCTTTATAACAGCTCTTTATAGTCCAAGTACTCGTGAAGATCAACCACGTCAGCAATCTCTTTGTTGAGGCCGTTGATGAATCTCTCCATGGTGGTCTCTTCATCTTCATCTTCATACAAGTGAGCTTTGCTCATTGCCATTTCCATCTCTCGAGCATACTCCTCTACAGTCAGATTCCCTTATCGGAGAGATTGGAGCTTCCTTAGCTGTTCCCTGTGATAATGAGCAGGTACAAACCTCTTTCGAAGAAGGGGTTTGAGGTTAGTCCAACAAGTTATAGGGTAATCGTACCTATTCTACGTCGTTCTTTTATTTCAGATACCCACCAAGTCATAGCATAGTCAGAAAAGCAAGATACAGCCAACTTATACTTCTTTTCGTCTGAATAGTTATAACAATCAAGTTCAATAGACAGGTAATGGTACCTTTTGAGACAGAAAAAAGTATTCTTCAGGATCGGCTTTACCTTGGAACGTGGGCATGTTTGGTTTGAGAGAGCTAATTTGTGTGTCCCCTCCCTGGGTAGTGAATCCCCTCCCTTGGTTCTCGTCGAGGGTTAGGCCTTGGAACTTGCTCTCTTCTTTGGATTTGTCGTGGACCACGCCTCCTATCAAAAGACAAATTGGTTAATTCATCATAATCTAAATCATAATCAGACTCTCCTTTGTCTTCTTGAGTATTGGTTTTGCGTGTGGTCTCTCGATTTGGAGTAGTTGAAGTAGATGCTTGTGGTTTGCCTCGAAGTTGTTGAATTTCAAGACTCATAGTGGCAAACTTCTCATCAAAGTCCTCCATCTTATTTAAGTCAAACAAAGATCCTTGCCATTACACTTTGCATAGCAATTTCTTGCATCTCCTTGTTCCTTTGTTGCACGTCCTTTTCCTGTGCCATAGTCACAAAACAAAGACTAAAGAGAAGAGGTAAAAAAAAGGTTAGTGATAATCAATAAGAGAGGGTTTCACTCTTTGGGGAGTAATGCACTCAAGTCCTCACTTTGGTTTTTATCACTCTTAATGTGTTGGCCCCAAATGCAACCTAAGAGGGGGGTGAATTAGGTTGTCTCTAAAAACAAACCTTTCGAAGTGCTTAATGATAATAAAACTTTATGCAACAAATGAATACTTAAGCACAAATGATCAAAGATAAATGTTTAGCAATCAAAGCTTAAAGAACACGTAAAAGATTGAGATAAAGAATATCAAACCAAACTCCCAAACTTCTCAAGCTTGGAGTACATCCACTAGTAGTGCCTCTTCAAAGAAGGTGAGGCAATAACCTTCTTGTACACAAAGTAGGCTCACCCTTGCACCAACTAAGTTGTATTCCCTCTAGTTGAGCCAAAGGATTTTACACTACAACCTCACTTTTGTACACTTGTTATTCCTCCACTCTTACACTTGAAGATCACTCACTAGTCTATTCTTGCTCACACTAATTCCCACTAGTTGAGCCAAGAAAGCTATACTACTCAAACCAATACAACCCACAATATTTTAGCCTATTTCTCCTCAAATAGCTCTTACAAGTGTTTGTATTGAATGTAGTCTGTTTTCATTGAAACAGACCTAACAATATTTATACTTGCCAAAAGTCTGTTTCAACAACTTCCCAACGGCTATTTTCATTTCTTGGAAAACTAGCCGTTGGACCTTTCGGACGGCCGATGCCAGCAAGAGTGCGTCCGAACAGACTAGCCGTTGGACCTTTCGGACGGCCGCTGCTGAACCCTGAGTCCGACACTGCGTCCGTTCTCTGAGGGTGTTCGTTCGGACGTCCGAGGATGCGTCCGAACATGCGTCCGATCGAAGCGAAGTCTTCTGGAAATTTATCGGACGCTGTTCTTCGTCCGAGGCTTGCTTCAAATTCTTTGTGTCGGACGATTGCCATCGTCCGAAGCTCTGTCATTCTTGTTTTGTTCGGACGATCATTTGCGTCCGAACAAACCTATTTTTCTGCATACTTGTTATCAAACCATTAGTATGATTTGATCATCATCAAAACATGATTAACATAACTGGGGTTCAACATAATGATCTCACCTTACTCTTTGAAAATCTCACTTCACTCAAAGATTCTCTTATGAAGCCTTGTAAAAACTATGAAAATAGCCAAAGGTTCCAAAAGTTGATCCTCAAAGCAACCAATCGTATTGATTGGAAAAAAATGTCCAAAAGGATCTCGGATCAATATAGTTTGAAAATTTAGGCTTAACCCTTCGGATATGAGTCAAGGCAAAAATCCAAAAGCAAAAAGGACACAAAGAAAAGCACAAAAAGAACAATAAGATCACAAAATTTAGTAAAGAGAGTTTACTAAATTAGAGAAGATAATTTCAAAAGATAAAGAAAAGAAAGTAAATTTTTTTTTTTTTGGCAGCAACAACAAAGAGAATAATGAAGACAATTAACAAAGAAGCAACACTAGATCTTTTTTTTTTTTTTTTGGTAAAGCCTAGTTGGCAGAAAATCAATACCTGGTGTTGGTTATAACCTCAAGTGCTCAAACTTGAAGCCCCAACTAGATTCCTAGTCTAGACAAGACTAAAGAGAAATCTAAAATTCTAATTCACTCGTATGAGAGGAAAAAGAAAAAATGAAATCTTATTGCCAAAATTCATTCCTTCAATTGTGTACAAGACCCCTCTATTTATAGTTGAGGGTGGAGGATTCTGGGACTAAATTATTTAATGTGGGATAGCTAGTTTTAATAGTTGGACTGGATCCTACAGCCCATTAGCCTTTAAACCCAATTCTTGTACACTTAACTAATGGCAGAAATACATGGCCCAAAAACAAATAATTACGTCTTGAAACCAGCCCAATTAAACACACTAACACTTAAAACAATTGGGCTCAAAATAAAAGACTAGACAACTAAATAAAAGAATATTCCATGGCCGAAATAATGAGACTAAATTTCGGCCCTTCAGCTTCTCATCCTAGGCTTGATCTTCTGTCTGGAATGACTTGGACGTCCATTACTAAGAACATCTTAGACTCTTTAGTGGACTTCATCTCCAAAAGGTTTGTGAGCTCTTCTTGATCTTCAACAACTTCAACTAAGCCCAACATAGCTTTATTGAGGTTCTTAGCTCTTGATCTAGTAATTGGACCTTGTGGAACTTGAAGTGCGGATTCCGTGAGCCTATATCGAGCCTTTGTGAACAATTGATCACCATCAAGTCCTTGGGATGTATCAGGTTGGGTAGTGGTAGTGGTAGTGGTGTTGGGATGGTAGTGGTGGTTGTTAGGGCGAGTGGTGGTGATGCCGGGTAGTGGTGATGGGCTGGTGGTAGTGGTGGTGGTGGCTACTATGATGGAAGAGGCGAGTTTGGTAGTGGGGAGGGGGTTGGGGTGGCAGATTGTGGTTGGTGAGGAGGAGAGGGAGGGAGGAAAGGCTTGGGCTGGTGGCTCTTTGGAGAGGTTGTGGTGGTGGGTGTGTAGGGAGGTCATCAAAGGGTTTGGGATTTTTGTTTTCAGTTAAGCTCCTTCTTTATTTTTTCTTTCTAATTTGACCTCAAAGTTTATCAACATTATTTTTACCCTGATATACATTAATATATATTTTAAATGGTCAGGGACAAATGTGATATTTCATAAGTTTGCGTTAGTATTAATGTTTTCCATTTATTTTACAAAAACTTTTAAAGAATAAAGATGTCAAATGCACATTTAACAACTATAAAAGGATAAAATGCATATTCGATAAACCTCAGGAGGGTTATTTACATTTTACCCAAAAAAACCAAAAGCAAGCTTAGTTCCACAAATAAATATATACTATTAATATGGTTGGCATTATTGTCAGAACAATTTTAAACGTCAGGACAAATATACTCTTGCCATCTCTTATTGTCAGAACAATTTTAAACATCAAGACAAATATACTCTCGCCATCTCTAATTGCCACAGATTAATTTTCAGTCCCACACACCCAGGAGTTTTTTTTGTTTTTTCATCAGAGTTTCCAAGAAGAAGAGTAGAAAAAATGTTAAGAGGTTAAATCTCTACCACTGTCCGGCAACTAGATCCACCAGCCAAAAAATGGCCTGAAGCCATTGCAAGTTGCAACCCGAGAATTCTTCAGCCATTCGACTTCTAACCCTTAAGTTGTACTGAAAAAATATTGCAGCCAAATGGATTGAGACTCGGTAGTTGATTCTATATGGTGGTGAATTTGATTTGGTCGAAAGCATTCAAATTTAAGTTGACGGAAACAAATTTTTTGTGGCATAAAAGTTTTGATTAAATGCTCCAGAGAAATTTTAATATCCAAGAGATGTTTTATGATGTTTTTGTTTTTGTTGATTAATTGATGCATTAATTGAATAAAAAAGTTAGTTAAATGTAGTTTGGTACCTTGAACTATTCTCATTAAGCACTTAAACCCTCAAACTACCCGTCAAAGTATTAATTTCAGCAATGTGATACCTCAAACTTGTAATTTTTTACACATTACATTAACAACTTGAACTTTGTCTTGTGAAGGCGGCCAATGAAATCACATATGAGGCCTCATTATCTTATGCAGTTTTCAAAATTACCCTTAAAGGAAGACCAAAACATGGTAAGAAAAAACCTAGCAGCCCTTCTTCCTAATTTTTCTAGCTTTAAGACAGTAAATGTTGGCATGTTGCGCCTCCACTCATCACCAAAGTCTTGCTTTAGCTTCTTTTGAAATTCAAGAGAAAATTGAAATAATATTGAGAAATCCGTTAACATAAATCCATTCTTGGCCACTATGCTATTGAGAGGGCTAACTCAGGCCATCTTTTTGGTTCTAGAACTTCGATAGGGTGGCTATATAATCCGGAAAAACCCATCATCTATCAAGTTAAAGAGTTGCATCCTTTAGGTTCAAGAACTTTGTTGGAGCATTTCACCGAGCAGGTGATTGACAATTAACAAAACGCTTCATTTTTCTTTAACTAGTTTATCGACTAAGCCCAAAAGTTTTTCAAACTAACCCGCAACAACCTTTTGCACACTCTTCTCATAAAAAACTTCATAAAAATAAGAAAAAAAACTAACACCCATTTTTAAAAAAATATATATAGATATGCATATATATTATCAATATAAAATAATGATATTTTAATTAAATAATTGTATGTGAAATTGAATTACTTGTGTTACTTTCTTATAGAATCAAAATTTTTGTATAGTTAGGAATCCTAGTGGCTTATGATAATTGCTTGGACTAACTTATTGTCTAAATACGTTTTACTTTTGTAAAATAAGTCTTTTGCCAATTAATTGATAATTTTCGTAATTAAAAATGGTGCAAATTTTGAGCTACTTCTAGTTACCAAATAAGTATAGGAATTGTAGGATTTTTAGCTAACTTTTAGGAATTAGAAGTTGGTGGCTTTTGGCAGTAAAATAAGCATAAATTGGGCACTCTATAGGGTTAAGGAATTATTTTTTTCCGGCTGAAATTTTGAGTTTTGGAGAGAATAAGTTTTCATGGTTAATAAATTCATCTCGTATAAATAAATAATCATAAATTTCTTACCAAAATTATTGATTATTTCGATACTTTGATGAATTTATACTTTTTTTTCTTATACACATCTACATGTGTATAAGAGACAGAAGTAAGCCTATTAGTATAATAATTAACATTTGATAAATTTAAGTTCCATTAAACAGTCTGAGATGTTGAAGATAAAGTATAAGAATTTATTTATAGATCAAGCCTAAAAAAAAAATCTTATTTATTTTGAAAAGTTAAAATCTGAATTTTGAAAAAAAAAGCCTCTAAAAGAAGCTGAATCAAGACTATAAAATGATAATCAAGAATGGTAGAGGCATCTTTGCGGGAAGAAGAAATAAGGAAAAAGAGAAAGGTAGGAAAAGTGGGAAAAAGACAAGTGACTAGAGAGAGAATGGAGTTGACGGGACAAAGGCTTCCATACATAGTAGCCACCACATACAGACTTGGGTTAATTACAGTTTAGCTCCTTTAGGCTTTTGACATAGGATACTTTGGGATAAATTGCATAGTAAGTCAGCTTAACTTTCTGAGATTTAATTTTTGAACTGAAAACTTGAATACTTATAGTATAAGTAATTTAAAGGTATTAAAGAACTATTTTATAATAACTTATTGAATGCTTTTGCGGTATTAATAATATATTTTAATTGTGATATTTTTATATAATTAAGAAGAATATATATTTTAGTATGAATATGATTAAATATTTTTGGAACTTGAATAATGTTACCAAGGGCATGATAGTTTATATACAAACCAATTGATTTTGAAATTGAGTTTAGATAATATTTGATAATTTTGTTCAGGAAATTATTCGGTCCCTTGCTACGATTTTGTATTACTTTGAGGTAAGTGGTTATTACCCCTTTGTAATTTTGATAATATTTTGTCTAAATATTATTTTTGACAACGGATTATTTTAGTTATTAAATTTGGACATTGCATGGATACTTGAATTGTTTTAAATTATGAATTTATATAAGTGGCATTATTTTGAACTTTGTATGGTTATTTGGCATATAAGTATTGTTGTCTAAGTGTATGTTGTGAAACCCAGTATTTTAATAGCCTTGTTCTTTGATTTTAACTGGTTTAAAATGTTTTTCATATTATTTTTAGTCATAAAGTACTTCAACTTATTCGTTTTTCAATTCGGCAAATTTTTCGATTTACGCGATTTCGGTACCGGCGGGTAAACGGGTCAAAAGTTGGACTAAGTGTAATTAGTGCATTGTGGTGTGTGAGTGTTGTTTGATGGCTGATTTATAATGTTAATTTAGTAGCAAAAATTAGTTTTTGGGTTAAATAGTCAACTTGGAGACTATTTGGTCAACTTAGGTACTATTTGGGTCAACTTTGGATTTTCTTTTTAAGTCTTCTTCTTGTTGTTTCTTCTTCATTTTCTTCCAAGCTGCTGGCCGAACTTCTTCCTCCATTTTCCCCAAAAATTTTCTTGGATTTCAAGTAGAAATCACTTGGAAGGTAAGATTTTTGTATTTTAGCACTTTTTGGCTTATGGGCTTTATGATCCAAGCTTTAAATTTCAAGTTTTGTAGGGTTCTTTATGGCTGAGAAAACCCTCTTTGCAGCCTTATATGTGTTGATTTATGTATGTTATGGGTTGTTTTTAGTGTTTTGGAGGTTGGGAAGTGATTAGGGTTGATTTTTAACAACTTTCCACGGTTAGATTACATATTTTAAGATTATGAGTTAGGGTTTTGTCTTCCATATGTGGCCTAGAATGTTATGCTATGAATGCTTATGTCTATGCACATAATGATGTTTTAAGAGTGTTTTAAGGTTAGTTTGGATAGGAATTGAGACTTGAAACCAAGTGGAATTGATTTCCCTTCATTTTGTAAGTAAGCGGAAGTTTGGTGCAGCTAGGATAATTTGGATAATTGGTTATGTTTGAAGGGTCTTTAATGATCTTTTGATGGTTTTAGGTGTTTTCCTTTGTTGTGGGATGCTATTGATATAAGGTGGCTATTGCTCCGGTTAATCTTTCCGTTTATGCATTGGTTGGTTAGAATATGTTGTTTTGAGTTGGGTTGTAACCAAGGTCCCTTGAATACCTTGGAATTGGATTTTGTTGGCGGGGAGGATAACCTACTTATAGCGTAGGGAGGCGAAGTTTTTCAGTTTTTCTGGAAAACTGAGCTTATTATCTCCTAATCTAGCTGTAATACGAATTTGAGGGGTTAGACTAAATGTTTTGACTGGGGTTAGTAGCTTGTCGAAGTTGGTCGGAATTTGTGAATAAGTTATTTTTGACCAAAGAGCTGTTGGTGTCGTTTTTTATCGTTTCGCTTCGTTTTCGCTTCCCTAGTCAAACTTAACTTCTACATCTCTTCTAAGAGTCCTCTTATATCTGTTTTAGGTACCACGCCACCTACCGCCGGCGATCGCGTTAAGTGATCATTAGTAACACATCTAGATTTGATAGGTGGGTAACATAGACACTCTTCCACTTGTATTTTGTTTAACGATTTTCGAAATATGTTTGGATGGATTTTAAAATGTGTATGATGTTTGGAACTGCACTTTTACCAAGGCAAGTTTTGGAATTATTACATATGAAATCGGGACCAAGCTATTTTATGTTAATCAAATGATATGTTTGCAAACTCTTTTGATATGAAAGCATTTTATGACTGTTTTGGCTCATAGGTGACCTAGGTATATAATTTTGGATGTGTTTGGAAATGTTTGATTTGTGGAGAACCGGTTCTATAGTCATCCATGGGACGCCATGGTGACTGCTATGACTGTTATGAACTATTTGACTGCGGGGTCTTGTCTTTGGGATAACTTGACCTCCAGTCGGACTAGTAGGTGTGGTAGATTACTAGATCGCTAGTCTTGTAGGTCATACCTTTGAGTCTAAAAGATACTCATGCTATTTTATTATATTCGGATTGAAACTGTACTTGGATTTGTTCGCTATGCTTTAGCATACTATGTTTTGAAATGATTGGATCTTTTTGGCTATGTTTTGGACATGCCTGACGTTTAAATGGCATGAGACATTTTAGAAACTACTTATGATTATGGTTTTTATTGACGTTTAAATGGCATGAGACATTTTAGAAACTGCTTTATGACTATGGTCTTCACAAATGTTATTATCTTTATGTTTTCTTTTTATCGCAATGCTTGGCCCCATTTGAAGAGCTTTTATGATATCCACTGAGCTAGTTATGCTCACCCCACGTGATTTACAATTTTTCAGATTAGGTGCTCGTTTTTGACTCTCCACCGCGTTAGCAGCTTTTAGATTTTCTCCAGATTCCACATTACTGGTAGGACTCTGCGGATAATTTCTTCCACGCTTCTCTTTTGTTTGGAGAGGGGTAGTGTATTAGATAGATTTTGTATTGATGAACTTTGTTTTTGTTGTAGCATCTTTTGTACTAAGAAGAAATTGTGTAATTCGCATTTTTTTTGTGTAAAATGAAATATTCGGTTTTATAGTTAAGAAATGGTTTGATGGTTCTATTACATTGCGGTTAAGTTTGTTGCTCTGTTCGTTTGTGCCTTGCGCTTTGGGCCGGTGTACCATTGCTAGTCTTAGCGCGGCGTGTTACGGTCCTGTTTTTGGGACGTGACATATGTGCTTGGAATATTTGCTCAGTAATCAATAATGGACCAAGACTCTTAAAATACTCTTGAATAGTCAGTAGAAACTATAGTTCTGTATTTTCTGAACTGTCAGATAAGACAACTTCTGACCTCCGAATTCCGAATCTGAATTCTAGCTAAGATGGTTTTCGCAAGACCCTTACCAACCTTTTCTACTAGGGTCTCTTAGTACTAGGTTGAGTACTCAGTAAGCCGATGATAGCGTGTCTATTTTATGAGTCTATAATGAACCATGATATGAACCTCTGAACTCTGGTTATCAACTTTGAACTTTGAAATGTTGATTTTGATTCTGATTTTGGATTTTCGATCTCTATGAAACATATTTCTTAAATTTTTGATATGATGCCGCTTTCTTTAGAAGTATGTAAATATTTTTTTGATATGGCATTTTTGTAAAGGAACTTTCGTTATTACGTGGAATAAGCTTTTTGGTCCAATAGTTTTGATAAAAAAACCTTTTTGAAATACCTCTGTGTGTTCGTGTGATAAAATTTTGAAAAATAGGTACATATATATAACTTGTTTGGTCCAGTAAAGGTAGTGTTAACTACTTGCTGAGCGATTCATCGCTCACTCCATAATATTAACTTTTTTGCAAGTTATAATCATAGATTCGATTAAGGGGTTTGATCAAGAATTGAAAGTTGTTTTGAGCCTAGTGTCCTTGAGAACGGGTGTGAACACGGCAGTCACGGGATTCCCGGGAGCAGAGTGTGGGCATCATAGAGCTGTGTGTGTGTTTTGCGAAAAAGAGAGTGAGGGTGACGGATGATGTTGGTAAATAGATTCCCTTAGCGCTCATTCTTTTTTTATGTTGGTATTGTGGAACTGTCCAGAGATGAAGAGTATCATAGAGAGATCTGATGATGTTGGTGTTGGAGAAGATGAGGAGGTATATGGTCATGTATATTATGTATGTGAAGTATTAGAGGAAGAAAAGGAGGTGAACCTTGAAGAGCTATTTTATCGGAGGGTAATTGAAGTTTTTTTTTTTTGGCATTTGCAGCCAAATTCTCAAAATTTTGCGCCTATTTTGTTTATTAATAAAAAATGCAAAAAAAAAAAAAAAAAGAGGGTCAGCTTAAGGTATCAAATTGCTGAAATTAATACTTGAGAGTGTTAACTACAAAATGGGAATAATTTAGGAGTGCAAACTGCATCTTACCCTAAGAAAGGTTCATTTATGATTTATTTTGAGAAATTTGAAGTTTAATATAGTCTTGATGACATTTTAAAAATTAAATAAAAAAAGTATGAAAGAAGGAGACGGCTGATTTTGTGGACTGGGGAAGGTGAGTTGGTAAAGCGAAATGATGAGTTTGAGGGTGTTGCGATTATGGGAGGAAGGATTGCCAGTGATTGGTTGAGGAGAGGGGCTTTGTACTTTAAGGGTACATTAGTCCTACTATGAAAATTCCTACTAACATATTTGATACGGTAGAAAAATAGAAATAGAATCACACCTCTATTTGGAAATTTTTTTAGATGGATCAGGTTAATGGTAGGTGTCAAATATTCATCCATATCATCTTATAAGTATTGAACCAACAATACATCTTTCAATGATTCTCCCATATGAGGTTGAAACCAAGGGTCTGGCACCTATCTTAGATAGATAAGTCAATGATCTGTCTCTTATACACATCTAGATGAAATAAGAGACAGATCCACCGGTTCATTAAACTGAGAATCAACAATGGCTCCTGATGCCTTTTTAACACATCTAGTTATAATTCAATGAAACACCTAAATACTACTACTAACTAGATGGCATCCCGCAAGTATACGGTTGTCAAATAGTAGCAAAGGGAAGTAAGGATCATTCCCACAAGGATTGTCGATTGCAATTACCAAGGTTTAAAGGGTGCTTGTGGAGTTAAGCAAAATCAATTGGTAGATGATAGAACTATTCTAATGAAAACTATAATTTTAATTCTAACCTAATTTAATCAAATTAAGACTACACATCTAAATTTAAAACAAGTAAATCACTCAACTAAAAAGACTACAAAAGAGAAACTTTGAATATTAAAAGCATTCATTTCTAAACCATAAATTAGAAAAAGTTACACTAGAAATCTAAATATTTTTGGATTTTCGATTGTAATTAAAAAAGCCCACTAAGCTTTAACAAGAAGTTAAAGGTAGAAATTGAAAATTCTTAAATAAAAAGTAAGAAATTAACAAGAACCCTAATTTTCCTAAAAAACCCTAATTTGAAAGTAAAGAAATTCTTACTAAATTGGACAAGAAAGCAAATAAAAATTATATCTACGTGAAACTTGCGATTAACCCACTACAATTTCTAATAAAAATTTAAACTTGACAAGAAATTTAAAGAAGATCTAAGATGAAAGTTAAGAGAAATTTCTATTAGAAAAAATAACTTGTAGTTCAAGCTATCCTAATCTATCTAGAACTAACTAAAACTATTTTCTCTAAAAACTATCTACTACTTAAAACTATCTACTTTCTACTAATTCTACTTAGCTTAAAGAGTGCAGCATTACACAAGGCAAAATTAGGGTTTTTTTGGGTTGGAAGTTTACAAAATTGCCCTTACAACTTAGCATTCAATGAGTTGAGATCGCGGTCTGGAACATTTGAGACCGCGATCTCGACTTTCCTTCCAGCATCCTTCATTTCTTCCATTTTGCAATTTGGTCCCTTGAACTTTGTTTCTTCCAGCTTCTAACCTTTAATTTTTAACCTGTAAAATATTAACACTATTAAGCACTTAATTAAACTAAAAATTTAACAAAACTTATCATAATTAATTCAAAAATGAAAATACAATACATGTGAAAGAAATTAACTAAAATACTTAATTACCTATCCAATTTCAGAATTTAAACTATCAAAATGCTATAATTTAGAGGGAAATAACTCTAGTTTACTAGAGTTATCACACCCCCAAACTTAGCATTTTGCTAGTCCCGAGCGAAACAAAGATTAACAATAAACGAAACCTACTAACATTCAGGGAACATTTAAACACCTCCAAAGTTGACGTTGTTGAACTCCAGTTATGATAATCATGTTTTGATGATGACCAAATCATACTAATGGTTTGCAAACAAGTGTGCAGAAAAACAGGAAGAATCGGATGAAAATGATCATCCGAACACAATCAAGAAAAATAACCAAAAGTTGAACAACACCTTTCATACGATGAAGAGTGTTCGAAAGAAAGGAGATCGGACTCAAGGAAGCGTCCGAAACATGACCAGACAACACTGAGGAAGAACACATTTTTCGGATGTAGATAACTGTCCGAAGGAATTTGAAAGTATGATGATCTGACGTTGAAGACCATCAGAGAAAAGGAATTTGAAAGTATGATGATCGGATGTTGAAGACCGTCCGAAGCCAAAAAAGATCGGACGTTCAAGACCGTTCGAAGAAAGGAGCTCGAAATGAAGTAATTTTTCTGTCAGAGCTGTAGGACGCATATGAACATCCGAGACACTGTTCATCAAGTTGTAGGACGCATATGAGACCATCGAGACACTGTTCATCAAGCTGTAGGATGCATGAACGGACGTCCGAACCACCGTCCGAACCCCTAACTACTAGTTTTTAACAGCTAATTTTTTGACTGTTAGAGCTCAAATTTCAGCACATCTTTCATCTATAAATAGCCCAAGGACTTCCAAATGATGTGTAGAACTACTACATTCAATACAAACACTTGTAAGAGCTATTTGGGGAGAAATAGGCTAAAATATCGTGGGTTGTATTGGTTTGAGTAGTATAGTTCTCTTGGCTCAACTAGTGGGAATTAGTGTGAGCAAGAGTAGACTAGTGAGTGATCTTCAAGTGTAAGAGTGGAGGGATAACAAGTGTACAAAAGTGAGGTTGTAGTGTAAAACCCTTTGGCTCAACTAGAGGAACTTAGTTGGTGCAAGGGTGAGCCTACTTTGTGTACAAGAAGGTTATTGTCTCACATTCTTTGAAGAAGCACTACTAGTGGATGTACTCCAAGCTTGAGAAGCTTGGGCTAGTTTGGTTTGATATTCTTTATCTCAATCTTTTATTTGTTCTTTAAGCTTTGATTCTTAAATATTTATCTTTGATCATTTGTGCTTAAGTATTCATTTGTTGCACAAAGTTTGTGTTTTCATTAAGCACTTCAAAAGGTTTATTTTTTGAGACAACCTAATTCACCTCTCCCCCCCCCTTAGGTTGCTTTGGGGCCAACAATTGGTATCAGAGCTTAGTCTCATATATTGAGCTTAATTGCTTTTGAGTAAAGATCATTATGGCAACCAATAATGCTTTATTTTTGGAGGGGCATTCTATCACTAGACCTCCCATGTTTAATGGCATTAATTTTGTTTGTTGGAGGGATAGAATGAAAATTTTTGTTCAATCTATTAATATTGAATTGTGGTATATTATTTATGAAGGTCCTTTTGAGGCAAATATTCTTGATGAAAATACTCATAGATTAAGGCCTAAGACTAGATATGAGTTAAATGCACAAGATAAAATAAATTTATCTTTAAATAGTGCTAAAGCCATTAATATTTTGTATAATGCTTTGGATACAGATGAGTTGTATAAAGTAAAAGGTTGCGTATCGGCCAAGGAGATATGGGACAAATTGAAAGAAATTCATGAAGGAAGTGAAGATATAAGAGAGCGAAAGAAGTCACTTCTTGTGGCTAAATATGAATCCTTCAAAATGGAACCTCATGAGAACATTGACAAGATGTATTGTAGGTTCAATGATATGGTAAAGGATTTGGAAAGTTTGGGTAAAGAATATTCCTTGGGTGAAAAGAATAGACAAATTTTGAATGCTTTACCTAAGGAATGGGAACCTAAATCCATTGACATAGAAGAGTCTAAAAATTTAAATTCTATGCCTATTGATTCATTAATCAATTCTCTAACCTCCTTTGAATTGAAGTTGAAATACAAGGTACAAAATGAGGAGGCAAAGGAAAAAAGAAGCATAGCATTTAAAGCTTCATCAAAAAGGAGAAAAGACTCATGGAAGCCTCACTTCTCTAACAACTTCCAAATCACTTGGGATGATTGCAATTCGGATGGAGAGGTTGAAGAAGAATACGAGGAGGCTCAAATGGCTTTTATGGAACTTGACAATAATGAGGTATCCTCTAGTTGTGATTCTTGTGATGATTCATGTGATAATGATGATGATGATGTTGAATCATTTATTTTTAAAATGCATGAATGTTTGAAAGAATCATATGCTAAGAACAAAGAGTTAAAAATTAAAGTTAATACTTTATTGAGTGCCAACTCAAAACTTGTGCATGAAAATAATTCTTTGGCAAAAGAAAATGATGTTTTGAAAGAAAAATTTGTTGGAAAAACCAAGATCATGGAAGAACAAGCTTCATTGAAGAAGAGATTTGATGATCTTGATGTTATTTTGAAAAAGAAGAAAGAAAATGTTTTTGAAAAGAAAAGAACTAGAAATATGTTTTTGAACAAAAATTTTATCACCTTTAGAAAAAATGATTTGTGCTTTGTTAAATCTAAATCACTAACATTCTTTTTATGGCAATAAGAATATTATTTGTAATTATTGTCATCAACATGGCAATATAAAGAAAAATTGTTATGTTAAAAGAAATGAAAAATTGGGAATAAATTCTATTTGGTTGATTAAGCATGTTACTAATCCAATTGGACCCAAGAAAGTTTGGGTACCAAAAGTTATTGCTTAACTTTGTATGTAGGTATGCTTGGAGAGCACCAAGGAATTCAAGATAGATTATCTAAGAAGGGTGTTCAAGGCATATGAGCTAAGATGATATTGAAATGGGTAACATCTAAAATTTTGTGTGCTTTCATTTATCAAGTTGAACTATGTTCTCTTGAATATTACTCATCTATGTGATTGAATTTGTTTAGAATGATAGGAAATATGTATCCCCAAATTGTTTCTATAGTAAGTCATTACTTGCAAAAGAAAGGGGGAGCATTATCTTTCTTAAATGGATTATTTTGGTTTACATATACTTTATTGTTTTGATGATGCTTTTTAGCAGCAACAAAATGTAGGAATGAGCAAAAAATGTTTTGATCCTAATTCTTTGCATGAATTCCCTCATATCTACTTGAATACATATTCTTGAAGGGAAGAAACGTTTTGCATAACTTGACTTATTATCCATGTACTCATATTGAATTATATTCACCTTTCAAGGGAGGGAATAAACTAAGGGGGAGCTTAAATTGCATTATCTTTCTTATATTTTGATGATCCCAAAAGGGGCGACAAAATAATGGACACAACTTCTTGATTGATGCTTCATATTTTATGATTGTTTTTAGAATTGTCCAAATGATTTGTCATCATCAAAAAGGGGGAGATTGTTGAACTCCAGTTATGATAATCATGTTTTGATGATGACCAAATCATACTAATGGTTTGCAAACAAGTGTGCAGAAAAACAGGAAGGATCGGATGAAAATGATCATCCGAACACAATCAAGAAAAACAACCAAAAGTTGAACAACATCTTTCGGACGATGAAGAGTGTCCGAAAGAAAGGAGATCGGACGCAAGTGGAGGAGCGTCTGAAACATGACCAGACAACACTGAGGAAGAACACATCTTTCGGATGTAGACGTTGAAGACCATCCGAGAAAAGGAATTTGAAAGTATGATGATCGGATGTTGAAGACCGTCCGAAGCCAAAAAAGATCGGACGTTCAAGACCGTCCGAAAAAAGGAGCTTAAAATGAAGTAATTTTTCTATCAGAGCTGTAGGACGCATATGATCGTCCGAGACACTGTTCATCAAGCTGTAGGACTCATATGACCGTCTGAGACACTGTTCATCAAGCTGTAGGATGCATGAACGGACGTCCGAACCACCGTCCGAACCCCTAACGACTAGTTTTTAACAGCTAGTTTTTTTACCGTTAGATCTCAAATTTCAGCACATCTTTCATCTATAAATAGCCCAAGGACTTCCAAATGATTTGTGGAACTACTACATTCAATAAAAACACTTGTAAGAGCTATTTGGGGAGAAATAGGTTAAAATATCGTGGGTTGTATTGGTTTGAGTAGTACTAGTTCTCTTGGCTCAACTAGTGGGAATTAGTGTGAGCAAGAGTAGACTAGTGAGTGATCTTCAAGTGTAAGAGTGGAGGGATAACAAGTGTACAAAAGTGAGGTTGTAGTGTAAAACCCTTTGGCTCAACTAGAGGAACTTAGTTGGTGCAAGGGTGAGCCTACTTTGTGTACAAGAAGGTTATTGTCTCACATTCTTTGAAGAGGCACTACTAGTGGATGTACTCCAAGCTTGGGAAGCTTGGGAGTTCGGTTTGATATTCTTTATCTCAATCTTTTTTTTTTCTTTAAGCTTTGATTGTTAGATATTTATCTTTGATCATTTGTGCTTAAGTATTCATTTGTTGCACAAAGTTTGTATTTTCATTAAACACTTCAAAAGGTTTGTTTTTTGAGACAACCTAATTCACCCCCCCTCTTAGGTTGCTTTGGGGCCAACAGACGTGACACTTGATGAATCATGGATGTACTCAGAACAATTAAGCAATCTCTCAAGAAATGTTCAACACTACGTGATATGTGAAGAATATGAGTAAACAAAATTGAAATTTCGTTTTACAAAGAAGCACACATTCATTCACTACACAAGATCTCACATCACTAAGCATTACCATTCTCGAAAAGAGTTACCAATAGTTTTAGTTCTTTTCATTTGAAACATCATTACTTCTCAAATCATAAATATTATAAAATTAATCAACTCTCTCGACTAGGTATCATAAAAATAGAAGTTCAATTAGGAATCAACTTAAATGCAATTGTCACACATTTAAGGAATAAACCTCTAACAAGGAATAAGTAATATGAGATTAATGATAAGTATTACAAACATTTACTCCTTAACTTATTTATATACTAAAAATGCAATTCCTAATGGCTTAATTCGGAGAAACAACGTGGGTACATGTCGAAATCCCGTACTCGCCTTATTACTACTCTAATGGCTTATTTCGAAGAAATAACATGGGTACATGTGAAACCCAGTATTTTAATAGCCTTGTTCCTTGATTTTTAACTGGTTTAAAATGTTTTTCATATTATTTTTAGTCATAAAGTTCTTCAACTTATTCGTTTTTCAATTCGGCAAATTTTTCGATTTACGCGATTTCGGTACCGGCGGGTAAACGGGTCAAAAGTTGGATTAAGTGTAATTAGTGCATTGTGGTGTGTGAGTGTTGTATGATGGCTGATTTTTAATGTTAATTTAGTAGCAAAAACTTAGTTTTTGGGTTAAATAGTCAACTTGGAGACTATTTGGTCAATGGGGAACTATTTGGGTCAACTTTGGAACTTAGACTTCTGAACAATAGATTGTTTGTTTCTTCCTCATTTTCTCCAGCTGCTGGCCGAAATTCTCTCCTAAAAATCCCCAAAAATTTTCTTGGATTTCAAGTAGAAATCACTTGGAAGGTAAGATTTTATGTATTTTAGCATCTTATAAATTATGGGCTTTATGATTCAAGCTTTAATTTCAAGTTTTGTAGGATTTTTTATGGCTGAAATAAACCTCTTAGCTGCAGCCTTGTAAGTTATGATTTATGTATGTTATGGGTTGTTTTTAGTGTTTTGGAGGTTGGGAAGTGATTGGGATTGATTTTTAACAACTTTCCATGGTTAGATTACAAATTTTAAGATTATGAGTTAGGGTTTTGTCTTCCATATGTGCCCTAGAATGTTATGCTATGAATGCTTATGTCTATGCACATAATGATGTTTTAGGAGTGTTTTAAGGTTAGTTTGGATAGGAATTGAGACTTGAAACCAAGTGGAATTGATTTCCCTTCATTTTGTAAGTAAGCAGAAGTTAGGCGCAACTAGGATAATTTGGATAATTGGTTATGTTTGAAGGATCTTTAATGATCTTTTGATGGTTTTAAGTGTTTCCTTGGTAGTGGGTTGGATAGGAAGCATGTTCAATCATGCGTGTGGCTCATCAAGTAAAAATTTCAACAACAAGGTAGTAAAGAGGAATTCCAACCATAGGTTGTTGCTCTCATGTTGTAATAGAGTTAATTGGGTAGTGGATTGTTGTGGAATGCTATTGATATAGTCCCGGCTATTGCTCCGGTGAATCTTTCCGTTTATGGATTTTGTTGGTTGGTTGAATATGTTGTTTTGAGTTGGGTTGTAACCAAGGTCCCTTGAATACCTTGGAATTGGATTTTATTGGCGGGAGGATAGCCTAATTATAGCCTAGGGAGGCGAAGTTTTCGGTTTTTCTGGAAAACTGAGCTTATTATCTCCTAATCTAGCTGTAATACGAATTTGAGGGGTTAACTAAGTGTTTTGACTGGGGTTTTAGCTTGTCGAAGTTGGTCAGAAATTGTGAAATGGTCATTTTTGACCAAAGAGCTGTTGGTGTCGTTTTCTATCGTTTCGCGTCGTTTTTGCTTCCCTAGTCATTCTTTAACTTCTACATCTCTTCTAAGAGTATCCGCAGATACTGTCTCTTAGGTACCACGCCACCTACCGTATAAGAGATCGCGTTCACACATCATTTGGGCAATTTTTGCTTCGATAGGTGGGTAACACTAGACCATCTTCCACTTGTATTTTGTTTAACGACTTTCGAAATATGTTTGGATGAATTTTAAAATGTGTATGATGTTTGGAACTGCACTTTTACCAAGTTTTGAAATTATTACATATGAAATCGGGACCAAGCTATTTTATGTTAATCAAATGATATGTTTGCAAACTCTTTTGATATGAAAGCATTTTATGACTGTTTTGGCTCATAGGTGACCTAGGTATATAATTTTGGATGTGTTTGGAAATGTTTGATTTGTGGAGAACCGGTTCTATAGTCATCCATGGGACGCCATGGTGACTGCTGTGAATGTTTTGAACTAATTGACTGCGGGGTCTTGTGATGGGATAACTTGACCTCCCGGTCAGACTAGTAGGTGTGGTAGATTACTAGATCTGACTAGTACTGTAGGTCATACCTTCGAGCCTAAAAGATACTCATGCTATTTTATTATATTCCGGATTGAAACTGTACTTGGATTTTTACGCTATGCTTTAGCATACTATAAGTTTTGAAATGATTGGATCTTTTTGGCTACGCTATGCTTTAGCATACTATGTTTTGATATGATTGGATCTTTTTAGCTACGCTATGCTTTAGCATACTATGTTTTGAAATGATTGGATCTTTTTGACTATGTTTTGGACATGCCTGACGTTTAAATGGCATGATACATTTTAGAAACTACTTATGATTATGGTTTATTGACGTTTAAATGGCATGAGACATTTTAGCTATGTTTTGAAATGAATGGATCTTTTTGGCTATGTTTTGGACATCATAAAAGCTAAATGGCATGAGACATTTTAGAAACTGCTTCATGACTATGGTTTTCGCAAATGTTATTATCTTTATGTTTTCTTTTGATCGAAATGCTTGGCCCCATTTGAAGAGCTTTTATGATATCCACTGAGCTAGTTATGCTCACCCCACGTGACTTATAATTTTTCAGATTAGGTGCTCGTTTTTTACTCTCCACCACGTTAGCAGCTTTTAGATTTTCTCCAGATTCCACATTACTGGTAGGACTCTGCGGATAATCTTCCAAGATTCTCTTTTGTTTGGAGAGGGGTAGTGTATTAGATAGGTTTTGTATTGATGAACTTTGTTTTTGTTGTAGCATCTTTTGTACTAAGAAGAAATTTTGTAATTCGTATTTTTGTGTAAAATGAAATATTCGGTTTTATAGTTAAGTAATGGTTTGATGGTTCTATTACATTGCGGTTAAGTTTGTTGCTTTGTTCGTTTGTGCCTTGCGCTTTGGTCTGGTGTACCATTAGCGCGGCTGTTACGGTCCCGTTTTTGGGGCTTGACATTTAGTGGTATCAGAGCATAGGTTTGAATCCTAAGTCCAGTAATAGGTATTCGATGAGTCTTTCGAGGTTTAAATCGATGTGCTCGGGCTTAGAATTATATAAGATTCTGTTTTGCTCGCGACATTACAGGATCTGTCTAATTCTTTAACATGGAGTTATTGATTGACTTGTTTTGGGGGGTTTTGAGAGGTCCTTGCTTCGAAAGATGTAATCTTTGTTGTACCTCTTTTGTTGAATCTTGAAGAGTTATTCTTTGCTCATGATTCCGTCTTTGACTTTTATCAGCTAGATGTTTTCTTAGATGTCTGTCCGAGAAACCTAGATGGTTAGAGGATCCTTATAGAGTGGGGACCCCGAACGGGAAGGTTTTGGAGTCTAGGTTTGTTTTGGAAGGTTGTCGGTTAGAGTTTTGTGATAGGAAGTTTGAGGCTGACCTTATTCAGTTACCGATGACCGACTTTGATTTGATTTTGGGTATGGATTGGTTGGCGGCTAAAAGTGCAACGATGTCTCTTGTAAAGAGAGGTATGTGATGTTTCAGATGCCTGGTTTAGATACGGTGATTTTTCGTGGGAATGAAAGGAAGCCCAAGAGTAGGATTCCGATTATATCAGCAGTGAAGGCGTTTAAGGCCTTAAATAGGGGTTGTGAAAGCTATTTCTATCTTCTCTTATAGACTCTGATAAAGTAGAGCCAGGCATTGAGGATATCCTAGTGGTTAGGGAGTTTCCGGACGTGTTTCACCTTGGGGAGCACCGGTCTTATTTGTTCGGAAGAAAGATGGTAGTTTGAGGCTTTGCATTGACTACCGTGAGCTTATAGGGTAACAGTGAAGAATAAATACCCTTTGCCACGGATTGATGACTTGTTTGATCAGCTTAAGGTTGCGGGGTATTTCTCTAAGATTGATTTGCGGTCCGGATATTATCAATTGAGGATCTTGGATCGACAAGATAAGACATTGAGGAATAAAGTTATTCCCTACGTGAAAGTTTTATGGTCTAATCATTCTGAGCGAGAAGCTACCTGGGAGCTTGAGAGCCTCGTGTGATCGAAGTATCCAGCTTTGTTTGCTTCGTGATTTTGTAAGTTTCGAGGACGAAACTTTGTTTAAGGGGGGTAGAATGTGAAACCCAGTATTTTAATAGCCTTGTTCTTTGATTTTTAACTGGTTTAAAATGTTTTTCATATTATTTTTAGTCATAAAGTTCTTCAACTTATTCTGTTTTTCAATTCGGCAAATTTTTCGATTTACGCGATTTCGGTACCGGCGGGTAAACGGGTCAAAAGTTGGATTAAGTGTAATTAGTGCATTGTGGTGTGTGAGTGTTGTATGATGGCTGATTTTTAATGTTAATTTAGTAGCAAAAATTAGTTTTTGGGTTAAATAGTCAACTTGGAGACTATTTGGTCAATGGGGAACTATTTGGGTCAACTTTGGAAATTCTTTTTAAGTCTTCTTCTTGCTTGTTTCTTCCTCATTTTCTCCAGCTGCTGGCCGAAATTCTCTCCTCCTTTTTCCCCAAAAATTTTCTTGGATTTCAAGTAGAAATCACTTGGAAGGTAAGATTTTATGTATTTTAGCATTTATGGCTTATGGGCTTTATGATTCAAGCTTTAATTTCAAGTTTTGTAGGATTTTTTATGGCTGAAATAAACCTCTTTGCAGCCTTGTAAGTTATGATTTATGTATGTTATGGGTTGTTTTTAGTGTTTTGGAGGTTGGTTGAAGTGATTGGGATTGATTTTTAACAACTTTCCATGGTTAGATTACAAATTTTAAGATTATGAGTTAGGGTTTTGTCTTCCATATGTGCCCTAGAATGTTATGCTATGAATGCTTATGTCTATGCACATAATGATGTTTTAGGAGTGTTTTAAGGTTAGTTTGGATAGGAATTGAGACTTGAAACCAAGTGGAATTGATTTCCCTTCATTTTGTAAGTAAGCAGAAGTTAGGCGCAACTAGGATAATTTGGATAATTGGTTATGTTTGAAGGATCTTTAATGATCTTTTGATGGTTTTAAGTGTTTCCTTGGTAGTGGGTTGGATAGGAAGCATGTTTGAATCATGCGTGTGGCTAATTCGGTAAAAAAATCAGTCATAAAACAATTAACTATATGTAAACCAAGTTCACTGTCTCTTACAACATTCCTATAAAAACTGGCGGCTACAACACATCAAGAGGTGTCTAATTAGAGCCTAAGACTAACGATGACTAGGGAAGCAAAAACGACGCGAAACGATAGTTGGGTTGTAACCAAGGTCCCTTGAATACCTTGGAATTGGATTTTATTGGCGGGGAGGATAGCCTAATTATAGCCTAGGGAAGCTGTCTCTTATCATCTTCCAAATGTGAATACTGAGCTCTTATCTCACATCTAGCTGTAATACGAATTTGAGGGGTTAACTAAGTGTTTTGACTGGGGTTTTAGCTTGTCGAAGTTGGCCAGGAATTGTGAAATGGTCATTTTGACCAAAGAGCTGTTGGTGTCGTTTTCTATCGTTTCGCGTCGTTTTTGCTTCCCTAGTCATTCTTTAACTTCTACATCTCTTCTAAGAGTCCTCTTATACCTGTTTTAGGTACCACGCCACCTACCGCCGGCGATCGCGTTCAGTGATCATTTGGGCAATTTTTGCTTCGATAGGTGGGTAACATAGACCATCTTCCACTTGTATTTTGTTTAACGACTTTCGAAATATGTTTGGATGAATTCTGACGACATTTTTAAAATGTGTATGATGTTTGGAACTGCACTTTTACCAAGTTTTGAAATTATTACATATGAAATCGGGACCAAGCTATTTTATGTTAATCAAATGATATGTTTGCAAACTCTTTTGATATGAAAGCATTTTATGACTGTTTTGGCTCATAGGTGACCTAGGTATATAATTTTGGATGTGTTTGGAAATGTTTGATTTGTGGAGAACCGGTTCTATAGTCATCCATGGGACGCCATGGTGACTGCTGTGAATGTTTTGAACTAATTGACTGCGGGGTCTTGTGATGGGATAACTACCTCCCGGTCAGACTAGTAGGTGTGGTAGATAATGATTGGATCTTTTTAGCTACGCTATGCTTTAGCATACTATGTTTTGAAATGATTGGATCTTTTTGACTATGTTTTGGACATGCCTGACGTTTAAATAGTATGCTAAAGCATAGCGTAGCTAAAAATGATTTATTGACGTTTAAATGGCATGAGACATTTTAGCTATGTTTTGAAATGAATGGATCTTTTTGGCTATGTTTTGGACATGCCTGACGTTTAAATGGCATGAGACATTTTAGAAACTGCTTCATGACTATGGTTTTCGCAAATGTTATTATCTTTATGTTTTCTTTTGATCGAAATGCTTGGCCCCATTTGAAGAGCTTTTATGATATCCACTGAGCTAGTTATGCTCACCCCACGTGACTTATAATTTTTCAGATTAGGTGCTCGTTTTTTACTCTCCACCACGTTAGCAGCTTTTAGATTTTCTCCAGATTCCACATTACTGGTAGGACTCTGCGGATAATCTTCCAAGCCGAAAATTTGTTTGGAGAAGGGGTACATGTATTAGATAGGTTTTGTATTGATGAACTTTGTTTTTGTTGTAGCATCTTTTGTACTAAGAAGAAATTTTGTAATTCGTATTTTTGTGTAAAATGAAATATTCGGTTTTATAGTTAAGTAATGGTTTGATGGTTCTATTACATTGCGGTTAAGTTTGTTGCTTTGTTCGTTTGTGCCTTGCGCTTTGGTCCGGTGTACCATTAGCGCGGCTGTTACGGTCCCGTTTTTGGGGCGTGACAGTACATGTCGGAATCATGTACTCGCCTTATTCCTAATTTTTTTTTCGGCCCTAAACCAAGGAAAAGGAGTGAAATGTACCAAAAATTAATCTCGAATATCAATTATTCACAAGTTAGAAGAACATTCCCTATGGAAACACGCAAAATGTCCCAAAATTCCTTCTACTTCATTTAACTCATTTCTTTCCAAAAGATAGTTCATCAACCACATAATATAAGTGATTTGATAAGAAACAACATTTCAAATAGATTTTCCTAAAATTTCAGCACTTCTTTTTGAAAAATAGCATTACTAAGTTTATGAATTCTTTATATTGCAAATGAACTACTCACTCACACAAAAATTATTGAAATGAATCAATCATATACTTTAATCACAAAGCATTGAACATCGAAATTTATCATCATTGAGTACCTAATTGATCAACTTTCCATCCATTAATCATCAAGTGGCAACAAAATGTATAAAATGACCATTTCCAATACAAAAAGATAAACACCCCCAAACTTGTCTCTTTTATTCAAGTTGATGAATAAATCATCCTTCCAATCACCCAAAATTAAACATCAAGACAAACCCAAAATTAACGAAAACTACTTAAACTATGTCCTACTTTTAAGCCTAGAATTAAAATTGAGTAAAAATGTCAAGAGCAACCGTGCCATGCATCTCACCAATTAAGCTTTAAACAAAATCAACATTCCATTCAACTCTTCAACTAATGCAAAGATGGCATCAACTTAAGGCCCTTATCCATGTATTACTCTTATTAGGCAATAACCAAACTTCACCAAGTGTCAATATGAGAATCCAAAAGAAATTCCATCCATAAAGCATCAAAATGTATCACTTGGCATCAGCTTAAAGCCATTAGCCAAACTACTTAACAAGAAAAACTGAAATACTTCAATTCCAAAAACTGAAAATAAAACAAACATAATCTAAAGTAATCAAAAGCTATGGTATCCAATGAAAACAGGGAAAATCATCATCATCCATCAAATTGATCCAATGATCAAGGTTGGTCTTCTTCCATACTCAAACAAATGGTGACTTCTTCTCTTCATTCTATCTCGTCTTGACCTTCTTCAGCGTCACTAGGTTGGGCCTCCTCATGATTATCATCCATGTCCCCTCCAGTCGCACCCACTTGGCTAGATTCCTCATGATGTGTGGTAGCCGCCAGTGGTGTGTAGTATTGTCCTTGAGGTGGACCATAGTGCAATGCCGGAGGTGACGATGGCTGGACCCAAGTGCGTAATGTCTCCATGAAGTAACCTTTAAAGCTTCTCCAATAACGGTCAAGTTGTTGTGCATCACCATTTGACTGTACGACCAGTATCCTTGCAGATCATTCCTTTCTTCTTCACTTACCGGAGCATTAAATACTACACCTGGGAGTATCGGAATCATTGAAGTTCTCTGAGGTGGTGGAGGCTGAGGCTGTGGCTGTGGCTGGGCAGGGTGCTCCTCCTGGTGGTGCTTCTCATATTCTCTCACCATCCTATAGACATATTCTCGATTGATCCTTCCTCTAGGATGTGTCAATGATTCCAAAGGACCAATTGAGCAACCTGCTATGGTGCAAAGATGGTGAATTAGACTAGGGGCATAAAATATGGGTCGTCCCGACCAACCACTCTCTAAAAACTCCTGTCTAATTAGGTGCCCATAGACTAAGAGTACCTTGTCCCTTTGGATAAAACTCACTGCATTGGACCCGAAATGCAGCTACTAATGAAATAAAATCATAACTTAGCCACTAATGAGAGTCCTTGATGAGAGAAATTTTAATTCAATGGCAGACGAAGTACTCTTAATCCATTATACCCTCCTATCACAAATGACATCTTTGATTGCATTCATATCCTTATTTTTATTGTTCAAGAATGCCGAATATTGACTAGAAGGTACGGGGGGGGGGGTATGTTGAAATACACATTAATCACATCAGCACTAAAATCTACCAAAACCCCCAGTATACTCACCTTGCCATCCTCTAACTCACATAAATTACAATGAAACTCCTTGACTAACTGGGTAGCCCCGGGGTCAACCTGAGCATTAAAACTCTCCCAATGCCTTTACCTAATTTGTTCTTCTATCACTCTCCTAGAATCTTCATATACTCCCCAATGCAAGGTTAGGTCAAAGTTCCTCTCTCTAATTACCTCATGCTTCTCGTTACTCTTGAATAATTGCTGAGCCCTATAACTCGAGAATTGAGGTTCAATTTGATTACCACCCTCAAATGGTTGTTCTGAACCCCCTTCTCTGCTTGTACTCTCTCCGGATTTCTCTTTTCTAGAACCAGTCCCTCTCCCTCTCATTCTAACTCTTCTCTCAACACTACCATTTACCCCTCTCGTCATATTCTTTATGCAAAAGGAATTCAATCACCAATTTCAAAAATTCCAACTTTCAATCAAGATTCAACACCACAAAGTCACAATCCAAACTCCCAAATTTTTTTCGAATATTTCAATTCAACTCAATCACAAATCAAACCAAGAATTCCAACAATTGGACAATTCAAAATTCTTCTAGCCCAAATTAGCACCAATTTCTTGTCCACAATTCAATAATTGAATACCACAATTTTTTCACAATTTAATCCACAAAAATCCACAATTGTCTTCAAAAATTGCTAATTACAACTAATAATTCAATGAAAGATATTACCCATTCTTTTTCAGATTGAAATTTTTCCAAGAATTGCCTTTGTGTCAATCCCTCTTGAAGCCAAATTTCTTCCACAAATCCTCAAAAAGATGGTTGCTTTGATGTTCCTATAGAGAAACAAGGTTGATTGAAATTACTGGTGGGTATGGAGTTCTTAGTGATTTTTGGTGAAGATGAGAGAAGAATTGGAGGATTTGGGGCTAGGGCTTTCGGAAGAGAGAAGAAGAATAGGGAGAGTTTGTGAGAAGAAAAAAAGAAATCGATGCTTTTTAAAACTTTCTGGCAGTCGAGATTGCAGACTCAGTTTTGAGACAGCGATCTGGCCTGATGTTGAGATCGCGGTCTCAAACAGTTTGAGATCGCTGTCTGAGTTTTGAGACCGCAATCTCAACTCGGTGCAAAATAAGCCTTTGCAGAAGTTTAGAGTTAAGACCGCGGTCTCGACCAAATGACGCTTCTGCCCTCCATAAGTTTGAGATTGAGACCGCGATCTCAAATTTTTGAGATCACGGTCTCAAGCTCAATTTCTGTCTTGAATTTTTACACTTAGCCGAAATTGCTTCACTCTTGACCACTTTTCTCCATTTAAAAGGGTAACCTACAAACAAAAAAAAATTCACAAGTTAGGATGACAATTTTCACTCATTCTTTAGCACCATTTATTCAACTCAAAAACTCAATATATATATATTTTGTTAACAAAAATTCTAACCTAATTCAAACCAATTTACTAAAAATCAAGACAATTAAAAATCACACCAAAAGAAAGCAATAAAAACTAAATTAAAGAATTGGGTTGCCTCCCTAACTTGACTATGGCATGACCCTCATTCCAAGTAATTGAGGATGATTGATCCTCCTTTCCCTTTTGGTTTCCACGAAAAAAGTTTGATCCCCTTTTTCTTCATGATTAAAGCTTGATTTTCGGGTTTTCCATGCACAAGTCCTTTCTTTCTAGCCTTAGCCATCGCTAGTGCCCCAATTAACATCTCCAATTGTTTCTCAAACCATTTTCTTTTCTTTTTATGCCTTCTCAATTTGTTGATATCACCATTGTACTTATTCTTTGTAAAACTCTCTTCATTCTTCATCAACACACTGATGTTTTCCAAACCTTATTTTGATGATGACATAAGCACTTGGACATTTAACTCTATAAACAAGTTTTGTAGGTCTGTTACTTTTTTGCTGGAGACAGGGTGTTCGAAAGCATTACACCGTCCGAACTATGTCAAGCTTCTCAGACGCATTCCACCGTCCGAACCAACAGGCAGAAAGCAAGGATCTTACTGCTTCTCTAATGGACGCACACAACTATCCGAACAAAGTCTCTTTCAGACGAACATGACCGTCCGAAGCTCTATTTGGACGATGGAACGGACTCATGCACGGCCGTCTGAACGATGTTCTTCACCAACTACATGGAGATCGAACGTTGTGTCGGACACATCCTACTTATCTCGGACGTCCGAAACCCCAACGGCTACTTTTTGTGCATTTATTATTTAGCCGTTAGGAAGTAGTTGTAACCACCATTTATTGCTCCTATAAATAACTGCTCTAATATTCAGTAAAAGCAATCTAAAAGATTGAATACAAGCCTTAGAAAAGAGCAATTTTAGTACAAATTGGCTATAGTGCTTTATTTTATTAGTGAGTGCAATTTAGAGTGCAATTCAATTTTGAGTGGAGTAATAATCTTGTATGAAAGTGAGGCTGTGAGTAAAATTCTTGGCTCAACTAAAAGAGTTTTAGTGTGAGCAAGAATTTTCCTACTTTGTGAAGATTATTGGCTCACCAAGTGTGTGAAGCATTCTAGTGAATTGATACTTCAAGCTTGTTAGCTTAGAAGTATTGGCTGTTTAATTTCTTCTCTTTCTTACTTCACAATTTCATTGATTCTATTATATCAATTATTAATTGAAAAATCTTAATAAAATGAATATTTCTGAAAGTTTTTTTTTTGAAACCTAATTCACCCCCCTCTCTTAGGTTGCTTTGGGACCAACAATTGGTATCAGAGCTTGGTCTCATTTTATTGCTTAAATTACTTTTGAGAAAAGAACTATTATGGCAACCAACAATGCTCTATTTTTTTAGGGTCAATCCGTTACTAGGCCCCCTATGTTTAATGGGGCAAATTTATTAGTTGGAGAGATAGAATGAGTTAAAAATATTTTTGTAATCTATTGATATCGACTTGTGGTATGTTGTCAATGACGGTCCTTTTGAAGCTACTATCATTGATGATCACACAAATAGAAGAAGAGAAAAGACAAGGGATGAGCTCACTCCACAAGACAAGGCAAACTTGACGTTAAATGCAAAAGCCATAAATGTGCTATATAATGCCTTGGATGCAAATAAATCAACTCGCGTAAAGGGATGCATTTCCACTAAAGAAATATGGGATAAATTGAAGGAAATCCATGAAGGGAGTGACGATGTTCATGAGCAAAAGAAATCCTTATTTGTTGCCAAGTATGAGTCCTTCAAGATGGAACCACATGAAAATATTGACAAAATGTATTGTAGGCTCAATGACATCATTAAGGATCTTGAAGCCTTGGGTAATAAGTATTCTTTGGGTGAAAAAAATAGAAAAATCCTAAATGCTCTATCCAAAGAATGGGATGCCAAAACAATTGCTATAGAGGAAGCCAAGAATTTAAATTCATTCAATGCCTATTGAATCGCTAATCAACTCTCTTACATCTTATGAATTGAAGTTGAAGGCCAAAGTGGTGGATGATGAAGAAGCAAGGCCAAGAAGGAGCATTGCTCTAAAGACCTCTCAAGAAGAGGATGAAAATAGCTCCATCAATCTAGAAGATGAAGATCTTGATGAATGAGATCTTGCACTCATCACCAAAGGATTTCTTAAACATTACATCAACAAACGAAGAATGAGAAGAGGTGGAGCTACAAATTCAAATAATTTCAAAGGAAAGACTAGGCTAGAAATGAAGAAGCAAAATGAAAAGTGTTTTGAATGCGGTCGACTCGGACACTTTGCAAATCAGTGCCCTTCCAAGAAAAAGAAGGAAGGAAGAAAGCCTAGATTCGATAACTTTCAAATCACATGGGATGATTGCAACTCCGAAGGAGAAGTCAAAGAAGAAATGGAGTCGGCACAAATGGCCTTTATGGCCATTGGAGATGATGAGGTAAATTCTGTACGAACTATGACTCTAATGATGAAAATGATGAAAGTGATCTTGAAGCCTTCATTTTGAAATTGCATGATAGCTTAAAGGAATCATATGTTAGTAAAGAAATCAAATGCTCTATTGAATGCTAACTCCAAACTTGTGAATAAAAATAATAGGCTATCACAAGAAAATTGTGACTTGAAGAAAAGAATTCATGTGAGATCAAAGGTCAAGGAAGAACAAGCCTCCTTGAAGAAAAGATTGGATGATTTGAATGTTCTCTTGACTAGAAAGAAAGAAAATGTTGTTGATTTGAAAAGAAATAGAAATGTATTAATCAACAAAAATTTTATCATGTTTAGAAGGGATGACTTATGTTTTGTAAAATCAAAATCATCTTTATATGGAAATAAAAATACTATTTGTAGATATTGCGAACAACATGGACATGTTGAGAATATGTGTTATGTAAAGAAGAACGAAAAGCTTGGAATGAAAGTTGCATGGATTGTTAGCAATTTCACTAACTTTGCAAATGGACCCAAGAAAATATGGGTACCAAAAGTTATCAATTGATTTGATGTGTAGGTACTCAACATCACCAATAATGCTAAGTGGTTCATAGATAGTGGATGTTCAAGGCACATGACAGGTGATGCTTCTCTCTTCACAAATCTCATATCCAAAAATAGTGGAAAAGTCACATTTGGAGATAACAATAAAGCAAAATCAATCGGCATTGGTGACGTAGGTAAAAATCGTGAAACCTTGATTAAAAATGTGCTTCTTGTTGATAATTTGAACTATAATTTATTAAGTGTAAGTCAACTTTGCGATAAAAATTTATATGTATTTTTTACCAAGCATGAATGTGTTATCCTTGATAAAAATCATGTTGTTTTATTCAAGGGCACTAGGTACAATGATGTTTATGTGATTCATCTTGATAAAATTAGCAATAGCAATGTAAAATGTCTTACCACTTCCATAGATGATCATTGGCTTTGGCATAGAAGACTTTGTCATTTTAACACTAATAGAATGGATTTGATTGAAAAACTTGCTAAGAAGGATTTGGTAAGAGGTTTGCCAAAACTAAAATTTTTGAAAAATAAAATTTGTGATGCATGCCAATTTGGTAAACAAGTCAAAGTTTCTTTTAAACCAAAGAATTGTGTGTCCACTCATAAGCCTTTAGAATTGTTGCATTTGGACTTATTTGGACCTACTCAACATGCTAGTCTTGGTGGTTGCAAATATGCCTTTGTTATTGGAGATCGGACGCTGTGTCGGACGCATCCTACTTATCTCGGACATCCGAAATGCCAACGGTTACTTTTGGTGCGTTTATTATTTAGCCGTTAGGAAGTAGTTGCAACCACCATTTATTGCTCCTATAAATAACTGCTCTGATATTCTGTAAAAACAATCTAATAGATTGAATATAAGCCTTAGAAAAGAGCAATTTTAGTACAAATTGGTTATAGTGCTTTATTGTATTAGTGTGCAGTTTCGAGTGCAATTCAATTTTGAGTGGAGTAATAATCTTGTACGAAAGTGAGGTTGTGAGTAAAATTCTTGGCTCAACTAAAAGAGTTTTAGTGTGAGCAAGAATTTCCCTAATTTGTAAAGATTATTGGCTTACCAAGTGTGTGAAGCATTCTAGTGAATTGATACTTCAAGCTTGTTAGCTTGGAAGTATTGACTGTTTAATTTTTTCTCTTTCTTACTTCACAGTTTCATTGATTCTAGTATATCAATTATTAATTGAAAAATCTTAATAAAATTAATATTTCTAAAAGTTTTTTTTTTTTTGAAACCTAATTCACCCCCCTCTTAGGTTGCTTTGGGACCAACACACACATCTCTTATCGGGTGGTTTTTCTTTCAATTCATTTCTCGGATTTTCTTTTATTTCTAACACTTGCTTGAGCAAATTGCCTTGGCTCTCTTCATTTTGCTCTTCATTTGACCTAGCAATGATAGAATTAAAAGATTGCTTAGCACATTTCTCTTCAACAATGGGAATATTGTCATTATATTCAAAAACAAGATATCAAATTCAATTGATTCATTTTCAACTCGTAACATCAACTTCCCTTTGTGCACATCAATTAATGCATGAGTGGTCAACAAGATAGGCCTCCCTAGAATCAATGGAATCTCAGTCTCTTCACCCGTATCTAGCACAAAGAAATCAACGGGAAATACTAACTTTTCAACTTGTACAAGCACATCTTCCAACAAGCCATATATGGTTTTCTCTTGGATAAATCCGCTAATTGGAGTGTGATATTAGTTGGCTTGACATTGTTGATCCCTAACTTGTCATAGATGGCCTTTGGCATGATATTTATGCTTGGCCCCAAATCACAAAGTGATCGATGCCACGTTTTTGCTCCAACATTCAACAGTATCATGAAATTACTGGGATCCTTGAGTTTAGGGGGCAACCGCCTTTGAACAATGGCACTACATTGGGCATCAGGGCATACTTTCTCATCATCATCCCACTTTCACTTCCTTGCCAAAAGATCCTTCATGAAACGAGCATAGTCACAATGGGCATCTTGGTGAGGACATCAATCAAAGGAATGTTGACATTAATTTTTTTCAACATATCCAAGAAATGGGTGAATTGCTTCTCTTTTTCCTCCTTTCTTGGATCAATGAGTCTTTGAGGGTATGACACTTTTATTGATGGATCTATCTTCAAAAGTTCCTCCACATGCTTCTTCTTGGATACCTTGATCTCACTCTTTTGCTCCTTCTTGGCTTTATCATCAACCACTTCCCTTTCATTTTCAACTACCTTGGACTTTTTTTCCTTGCTTCCTTTCTCCACCTTTTTCTTCTCCTTAGATTCAACCAATTCTTTTTCACTCCTTAAGGTTATGGCATTGTATTGCTCCTTGGGGTTTGGACTAGTATCACTCAAAAATAACCCAATAGGTTTGTCCTTATTCAACCTTGCCCATTGCTCCAATTGAATCTCCAAATTCCTTGTCGAAGCCTTCAAATTCTCATAATCTCTTTTATGCTCTTCCACTTTCCTATCCAATTTCTGAGAGATTCTCAAATACTCGGTTTCTCTTCTCCAGCCTTCTTTACCCAAATTATCTCTAGGAGCATATTGATCATGATACATGGGTTGGGAAGAATTTGCATAATGGAAAGAAGGTCTTTGTTGTTGGTTTTGAAAAGAAGGATTAGGGAAATTTTGATAGGAGTTGGGTTGGACATTTCTTTGATGTGGCGGTTGATAAGGTAAATATGAGGAATTCGGGACTTGAGTATGTTGGGCATTTTGAGGTGGGGGATTTGGTTGGTAAGGAGGATTGGATTGGTTGTTGGTGTTACTCCATGAGAAATTTGGGTGATTCCTCCAAGAAGGATTGTAAGTGTTCCGATAAGCTTCGGATTGGTTCCTTGGAAATGAAGATTGATTAGCCACATAATTGATTTTCTCATTAGCTCTATATGGCATCTCACAATTCCCATTGGTATGGCCGCCTCCACAAAAATCACATGTCATGCTTTGTTGAGTTGGAGAAGAAATCATAGCATTTATACTTATACTACTAGGTTTCTCTAGATTCTCCAATGCTTTTGCCATGTTGTTCATCACATTCATGAACATGCTTTGTTGAGCTAAAAGGGCATCTTGCATATTTAGATTCAACGCTCCACTCCTTGCATTGGCTTGATTAGCTTGGTGTTGAACCACTGGTGGAGTTATCGGTCCATGATGATAGTGGTTTTATGCCATTCTATTTAACAACTTTTGAGCTTCTTCCAGAGTCTTATATGAGATAGAACCGTTGGAGGCATCTACGATGGATTTCGTCTATTGAAGTAAACCATTATAAAAAGTTTGAACTTGAAGCCACAAAGGAATAGCGTGATGCGGGCATTTTCTTAGCAACTCTTTGAATCTTTCCCAAGCTTCCCCTAGGCTTTCACCAACATCTTGTTTGAACGATGTAATCTCAATCCTTAATTTAACGGTTCTTGCGGGAGGAAAATACTTCGCCAAGAACTCTTGAGCAAGTTGGTTCCAAGTGGTGAATGCTCCTTGGGCATGATGGGATTGCTACCACGACTTAGCCCTATCACGAAGAGAAAAAGGAAACACCTTCATCCGAACACAATCCTGGTGTACTCCATTAAACTTAAATGTGTCCAAAACTTCTTCAAAATTTATGAGGTGTGTGTAGGGGTCTTCATTTGGTCTACCTCCGAACATGGCATGGGCTTGGAGCATTTGGATTAGGACGGGTTTGATTTCAAAATTGTTGTTTTGCACGGGCACCCGTGCAATGCTTGAGTTTGCCCCATCGAAATTAGGTAAAGCATACTCCCTCAATGGCTTTCCATTCCCATTCATGTCATTTCCATTCCTATAGCCACCTATTGTATTATTTCCACCTACCTCTTCTTCTTCATTCTCCATGTTCACATTCCCTTGATGAGCATTAGCATGTGCCATTTCTATCCTTTCTTGCTCTTGTTGTATCCTTCTCAATCTTTTTAGTTCTCTTAGCTCTTTCTCACTTTTCTTGTCTAAGCAAATGAATGGCTCTTGAGCACCTCTTACCATGCACTACACAACCAAGGCAAATAGTCAATTGGAATTCCACATCAATTCCACAAGACAACCAAATCAAACATAAAAATCAACAAAATTAAAAACTAAATTAAACTAATCTAAAGTGCTTAATCTACACGACCCATAAAGCGCTTGATACTGCCAAAAACCGAAGACAATTCCTGGCAGCGGCGCCAAAAACTTGATGCCTTTTTAACACATCTAGTTATAATTCAATGAAACACCTAAATCCTATTACTAACTAGATGGCATCCCGCAAGTATACGGTTGTCAAATAGTAGCAAAGGGAAGTAGGGATCGTTCCCACAAGGATTGTCGATTGCAATTACCAAAGTTTAAGGGTGCTTGTGTAGTTAAGCAAAATCAATTGGTAGATGATAGAATTATTCTAATGAAAACTATAATTTTAATTCTAACCTAATTTAATCAAATTAAGACTAAAATTTAAAACAAGTAAATCACTCAACTAAAAAGACTACAAAAGAGAAATTTTGAATATTAAAAGCATTCATTTCTAAACTATAAATTAGAAAGAGTTAAACTAGAAATCTAAATATTTTTGGATTTTCATTTGAAATTAAGAAAGCCCACAAAGATTTAACTAGAAATTAAAGCTAGAAATTGAAAATTCTTAAATAAAAAGTAAGAAATTAACAAGAACCCTAATTTTCCTAAAAACCCTAATTTGAAAGTAAAGAAATTCTTACTAAATTGGACAAGAAAGCAAATAAAAATTATATCTACGTGAAGCTTGCGATTAACCCACTACAATTTCTAATAAAAATTTGAACTTGACAAGAAATTTAAAGAAGATCTAAGATGAAAGTTAGAGAAATTTCTGTTAGAAAAAGTAACTTGTAGTTTAAGCTATCCTAATCTATCTAGAACTAACTAAAACTATTTTGTCTAAAAACTATCTACTACATAAAACTATCTACTTACTAATTCTTCTTAGCTTAAAGATTGCAGCATTACACAAGGCAAAAGGTTCCAGGTTGGTTGATTAGGATTTTTTTGGGCTAGAAGTTTACAAAATTGCCCTTACAACTTAGCATTCAACGAGTTGAGATCGTGGTCTGGAACATTTGAGACTGCGATCTCGACTCTCCTTCCAACATCCTTCATTTCCTCCATTTTACAATTTGGTCCCTTGAACTTTGTTTCTTCCAGCTTCTAACCTTTAATTTTTAACCTGCAAAATATTAACACTATTAAGCACTTAATTAAACTAAAAATTTAACAAAACTTATCATAATTAATTAAAAAATGAAAATACAATACATGTGAAAGAAATTAACTAAAATACTTAATTACCTATCCAATTTCGGAATTTAAACTATCAAAATGCTATAATTTAGAGGGAAATAACTCTAGTTTACTAGAGTTATAGCTCCTGTAACACCGAGACCCTAGGCTGGCCCAACAACTTTTGAGTGAAAATAACGGGCTCAAAATGCTTAAGCCAAGTTGTAAGATGCTCACAACTCAAGATGTTATAAACAATACAATGAGCTATCCCCTCCCACTTCCGATGTGGGACGGGGCGTCACAATCACCCCTCCTTAAGGCCTTGCGTCCTCGCAAGGCTCATACTGGACCACACTTAGTTATGCAGGATTCTAGAGGTGGCTCTTACGGGCTCTAGAGGTGGCTCCCGCCCTTAGGTTGACGTAGCACTTAGTTCCTGGATTCCCTTGCATAGTCGCGGCCCAATACCACTGGCCTAATCTCACCCCGTGCAGAGACCACACGAGATTCGCTCTGATACCAACTGTAACACCTCGGGCCCTGGGCTGGCTCAACAACTTTTGAGCGAAAATAACGAGCTCAAGATATTTAAGCCAAGTTGTAAGTAACCCACAACCCAAGGTGTTATAAACAATACAATATCCTCTCCCACTTCCGATGTGGGAGGGTATATTGTATTGTTTATAACACCTTGGGTTGTGAGCTACTTACAACTTGATTTAAACATCTTGAGCCCATTGTTTCCGCTCAAAAGTTGTTGGGCCAGCCCAGTGCCCGGGGTGTTACAGCTCCAGTCTGAGTTAGAAACCACATATCTATAAAAGCTAGAATTGACAAAAATCTATTGACAACCAGTCAAATTCGAAGAACCGGTTGACCCGGATAGGACCAAGTCTTGGCTTTCTTCACAAAAATCAACATCATCATTTCAACACAACCAAATAGATCAGAAGATCTCATAATTTTCAAACCCAAAAATCATACTCAGTGCCAACAAATCCAAACATCATTAATGCATTTATATCCGATATTCAACAAATGCTTCAATTTGGGCTTTGGATGGGAGGTAAAGGAGAAGAAAATGAGAGGAGAGGAGGTGAGGGTGGCAGTGGTGGACGCATCTTTGGATGAGGGTAAGAAGATGGCGGTGCAGAGGAGAGGGAGGGTGTGGGTGACGATAGGAAAAAAGGAAAGAGGGAAGTGGTGGTGGAGGGGATTAGGAAAAAAGGAAAGAGGGAAGTGGTGGTGGAGGGGATTGTGAGGGAGGGGAAGGGAAGGAAAATGTAAGCTTGGTGGTGGGATTTGAGAATGATACACTTAAAAGATAAATGGTATTGCAACTGGCGGGATTCAAACACTGCTTGCCAGTCAAAATAAGATGGCTTATGGCCAACTGGGCAATGGCAAAGCATTTGCTTTTTTAGTAACTTTAAAATAATTAAATACAAAAACGCATTGAACTGTCAACTAAATCGGTTGAACCGCAATTTAGAAAGGCTACTGAGTCACTCTCCGATTTTAGTTTAAAAACATTACTTATTACCCAATGAGAATAGGCAGGTAGACCGGCAACAATTCATCCACCAAAACATATTTTGGGGTTGGGCTGACAATTTCTCATGCGACTCGATAATACGATCCGAATACGATAAAAAATTAATAGAATATGTTACGATTTTAAATTTATCAGGTTATTATTGGATCAACTCATTTCTGACACGAAATTAAATGGGTCGACTTGGGTCAACTCATGGATTGATACGATAAGCCGTTAAGTTACTGTCTAAACATATTTTGTTCAATTTTTTTCTTTATTATAATTTAATATAGTATACTTTACAAATTGTGAATAATAAATTTAATACAAGACTATTAAATCAAATATAATAATTATTTTAAATATTATCCAATTTTTTTTAATAATTTTAATTATGCGTTTTAAATTATTATGACAATAAGGTTAGTATAATAATTGCTTAAATTATTAAATAATTAAAAATTGATATTTTAACTCGAATGAAATTTAATTAGTCAAATAGACTAATAGTAAACGAGTCATACACAAATTTGAACGGGTCAAATATTGATACGATATTATAATAAATGACCCCATATAATATAATACGAATACGATATAATAAAAAATAGATACAATCAAAAATGGATCGCACCTATATGACACAATAATTTGACAATCTAATTCATTGACAGTTCTATCTCGTATCACACTTATACCACACAGTTTTATCTCGTATCACACTTATACTATACAATAAACTAACAATCTGACCATTGACAGCACTATTTAGGGGACCCGTACCAACCTGTCCAGATATCGCATCTAGTATCTTGTTTCCCAAGCCAAACCTTGCTATATAAATAGCAATTTAGCAAACTATTTCGTTCAACTCTTGAAATCGCGAAACAACAAATACCAGAAAGAAAAAAGCTTTCACAAAGCTTCATGAGCTTACAAGGTTATTTCATGGTAAGGGATACCCAGACCCCGTGAATCTTTTGTTTTGTTTTCATCCATTTCTCTGGGGCTGCAGATTTTGCAGCTTAATTTATTAATTTAATTTAAAATTTTCTATTCTTTTTTGGGTTAATTTTAAACAGGCATCTCCGTTAATAGTTGGAACTGCGATTGGAGCTGCTGCTTTAGGAGCAAGACAATTGATCAGATCTTGGCAAGCATTTAAAGCTGCACCTCGAATTAGAAGATTTTATCCCGGCGGATTCGAAACCACCATGACTAGACGAGAGGCCGCTCTGATTCTTGGAGTTAGGTAAATTACGCTTTTTTAAATTGATTTCTTCCTGTAAATATTGTTGTATTTATGTTTGGATTATAGTAGTGAAAGTTGAATATACTTTGGTGATTGACATCTTTATTACTAGTATAGGTATGTGGATTAATTTGCTTCTCATTATCACATAACATTTATTTCAAAAAAGAAAAAAAAAAGAGCATCAGAGGGTTCAATGTTTGTAAGAATACCTTTTCTTTTTTTTTAAAAAAACATAAATTTTTTTTTGGATTTTATTGGTGTAAGGGAGAGTGCAGTAATTGAGAAGATTAAGGAGGCTCACAGGAGAGTGATGGTGGCAAACCATCCTGATGCTGGTGGTAGCCATTTTCTTGCTTCAAAGATTAATGAGGCTAAGGAGATTTTGATGGGAAGGAAAAAGGGAAGTTCAGACTCTCCATTCTAATTTTTAATTCAAACAAGAGGGCTCTATCCTTTATGTGAAAATCGTTGTCCTTAGAAAAATTTGTAATTTTTCAGCTCACATATTGCACATGTACTGATTGTGTTACAGCATAGATGTTGTATGGTATGAATAAATGAAAGAAGAGGACCCAACACATTGATGGAGATATAATTTGTAGATGGAATATCATATTCTTTTGTTTTTCATTTTGGTCTTTAATCACTAAAAATCCTTATTAGCGACTGAATTAGTCACAAACAATAATGTGGTTTCCGATACTAATAGGATCAGTGACAAATTTTTCGATCAGACAAGACTTGTTTTTTGCCTTTCGTAAATCACTTCAACGAAAATTCCTAATTCATCGTTAAGTTTCCACTTAGGTTCATTGCAAACTAGCAACGACTTTAGCAATGACATTACATTGTTATGTTCGCAACCAATTATCAACGATGATATTCATCGTTGAGTTAGCAGTGATTTTTGCAACAAATTTATTACTGTATACCTAGCAACAATTTTTACTACATTCATTAGCAGCGTATTTTGCGGGAAGGTCATTGTAAAATAGGATGACTTTAGCAACAAAAAATAAGTGATTTTTCTTTTTAAAAAGTAACTTTGCAATGAAAAATGTGATGAAATCTATCTCTGTTTATAGCAAGTTTAACTACGAATTTATTTGTAATCTATTTAGCAAGAAAGGAAAGAAATTAAACTGAAACACAAATACATGAAAAATTAAATGGAATTGTAATTTATTTATTACAAAAATATTCATAGTACTTGAAATATATAAAAAAAAATCCTAAATCTAGGTAGCCGTATCACCACCAGAGGAATTGAATTGATTTTGTAGTCGCAATGTGGCGGCCTTGTCCCTAAGAAGGTTAAATGCCTCGGAGAGTCCATCAACATGGTATGCATCACATCGTCCTTGTGTTGGAGCTCTATGAGATAACCCACCTTAGCATCCGGGTCTCTGTTTACCTAAGAGGAAGCAGAGGACATACCCACCGAACTAGATCCACGAGCATAGGGTTGAACCATCGGACCTATCCAAAAAACACGACTGTGCCAAACTCCGCGTGCAGCCTTAACCTAGAGCTAACTTTCTGGTCTAACTTCTTTGCCTACCAAAAGTAAAAAGAAAAAAAAAAAAAAAACAACAGAAAACAGTCAAATGTTGAGTTAGTTATTGTAAAAACCATAGTAAATATAAAAAGAACTTACCAACATCTCTGAGTTCTCGGCGATGTCGTTGGAGCCACCTGGAAAAATGGTCCCCTCACCGATAGCAGACGTGCTATTCTTCTTGTTTGTCTCGACCTTGCCTTGATATTTCTCCTTTTCCCACTCCTCCTTAGTGTCTAACAACAATTCTCAAGCATCTAGATAGGCTTCTTGTTCTTCGTCTTGGCCTTGTTGACAGTGTTGCACATGCCGCCATTAGCCTTCTTCTTGAATATCTTGTATATCTTGAATTCGTGCCTAGAATTGAATGGTAATGATACTAGAAATTTGAATTAGAACGAAAGTACATTAGTATGAAATATATTTAAAAGATTAATTTAATATAAAAGAACCTAAATTATTTAATTACTTGAAACTCATGTCACCATAAATCTAGGGTTGCTTGTGGAGTGCTAGTCTAGTTAGTGGCTGTTTTAGTACCAAGCCACCATGTCTTAATGATGTAACTATTATGGGTGCTAACAACATGCATCAAAGCCGAGAACATAAATAGTTAAAATATATTAAAAAAATAGTTGATTTAAATAATTAAACATTTATAACTTGAATGGATGTAACCAAATAAATTGTACTTATTCCGGGTATCAGGTTCAAATCGTAAGTATGGGCCAACATTAGCACTAGCTGGACTTGACTGAATAAGAGGGACGGAGCTAGAACCAGAACCAAAGGGCGCGAGAAAGACTGCCGAGGTCTTGAACTCAACATGGTAAGATTGGTCTGTCCATGCCCAAACCCCTGAGATGTCATCCGAGTCGTCATGGGACCCGAAGTAGATGAGCTAGCCACGAACAACCTAGATATGCTAAAAGACCCTGATCAATGTGCCTATGAAATTTTGAAAAAGTCAATTTAGTTCAAACGTATTTAATCAATCACTTATTTAAGCTATACTACACTAACAAATACAATTTTAAAAGCATTAGAAGTTTGATACTCCATCTGTCTTATTAAAAGTGCCATAGCTATACTACACTAAAAAATACAATTTTAAAAGTATTACTCCATTTGTCTTATTAAAAGTGCCATAATTTTCATTTTG
This sequence comes from Cinchona pubescens, assembly GCA_025175665.1. NCBI lineage: Eukaryota > Viridiplantae > Streptophyta > Magnoliopsida > Gentianales > Rubiaceae > Cinchona > Cinchona pubescens. The sequence goes on along the minus strand of JANKKI010000070.1, from coordinate 1,809,869 downwards.
AAATACGATAACTCTAGCAAAAATAAAGTTATATGTGCGTTAAATTTGAGTATTTTGTCTCTAGTTTCGAGCATTCTTAGTGATTTAGTGTGTATTTTTGTTTATTTTTGCTTTTATATATTCAAATGTGTTAATATATGTTTCTTAAGTATTTTAGTACTTATTTAGGTTTTAATTACCATATTTTATTAGATTTTTGTATTTAGAATTTGTGTTATGTCGTTGACCTAATTCTGTTGGGAGTTAGGTATTCATTTATCTTTGTCTGTCTTTCGTTTTTAGTCCATTTGTTTTTATTTAAATGTTTAGATATTATTTTTGTATTTATTATAGTTAATAATATTTTCCTATGTGTTAGGGCGCGGTAGGAGAAATCGACATATTAATCGAACGTATCTACCGGATGAAGATTAAGTAAAACAGTAAAGTGCTATATTTCAGAAGTTCAGCAGTGTCGCAACACCAAGCCAACTTCTGGGAGTCAGAGTTTGAGTAGGTGTTGTGACACCAAAAATTTGATGTCGCAACAATAAAGGCGGTTGGGGTAAAAATGACTTTATTTGGGGTTGATTTTTCCTGCACAATTCTCTCACTACCCGAGCACTATATAACCCCTTTTAAGTCTCATTTGAGGCATAACTTAACTAGTAGGAGTAGGCTAGATTAGAGATTAATTTTCTTCCTTTACCTCCCCATTTGGGGAGAGTTTTCTTATATTAGATTAGATTAGGATTTATCTTTCTTGTTAGTATAATTTCCAAGTTGAAAATTCAAATTTTTTAGTTGTAAGTTCTTTATTTATGTTGAAACTCCTTTAAATAATTTTTAATTTTATGTTTCTTTAGCTTAGTTAGTCTAATTGCCTTCAATTAATTACTTTCTTTACTTGTTTTGTAGTTTAATTGGTAGATAGTGTAGTTTTATAATTTTTTTTATTTAATTACTTTCTTTAATTGATTTATTAGTGTAATTGTTAATTGAGTTTATAAGCTTTCCTTAAAAAAATGCTTTCTTAGTGATAATTTATAGTTTAGATTAGTTAATTAGAGTAGATTAATTAATGAATTTTCATTAATTATGCTTCCTTATTGATAATTTGTAGTCTATATTAGTTAACTGCTTCTTTAAGTTGCTTTCCTTTTTAATTGTTTTCTTTAATTGCTTTCTAAATATGACTTTTTTTACATGCTTCCTTTAATTGCTTTTTTAGACATACTTTCTTAGTGTTAATCTTTATTTTAATGCATTAGATAGCTTTTAAATTACTTTCTTATTTCTTTAATTTTAGTTTTAGTAAAAACTCTTCTTTTAATCAACCACTTCAACTAGTAATCTAACTAAATAATCGGTAATTGCCGACCAATCCTTCTGAGTACAATCCCTACTCCCTTTACTACTAGTTAACAGCCATACTTGCGGGGTACATGATGCCTAGTTAGTAGTAGGATGTAGGTGTTTGTAAATGATATAATTAGGTATTTTCAAAAAGGTATTAGGATGTCTCAAAATTTTTGTCACCTTCATAAAGTCAAAGCTATATTTTTTTTTACTTTCTATTAGTTAATTACTTCTATTATATCATAAAGTGGCCTTTCTTTAATTATTATTCTTTTCAATACCCAAATTCAAGTTTTGAATTTTAGAGGGCAAGAATGGAAAGAAAAGAACAAAAATCGCAATCAAACCACTATTTCTAAAAAGTTACGTTCATGAAAAGCGACGCAAAATTTAGGACGAAGGGAGTACCATTCCTAAAAATAATATTAAAACATTATAAAAAAAAAAAGCCAAACCTGGAAAAATGGTCAAAAAGTATTAGAATGTAATACTAATGCCTTATAAATTGTAGTACTAAAAAATAGTACTAAAAATGTATTAAATTGGGTACAAACCCTTATAAAATAGTACCAAAAATGTTAGAACATAGTGGACTAATGACTTAAAAAGTAGTACTACTAAAAATTGAGTACTACGAAAAATAGTAATTAAACAATATTAGAACTTATTATTGACTTAAAAAAAATAGTACTACTAAAAAAAAATTACTATACTTGAAAAAATAGTACTAAAAATATTCGAACGTAGTACTATTTTCTAAAAAATAGTACTAAAGAATATTATAACGCAGTACTATTGTCGTAAAAATAGTAGTACAAAAAATATGCTACATAACTTGGAACTAAAAAAATATTACAAAGTATTACATGTGCCTTATAAATAGTACAACCCAAAAGTTATGTAATCTAATCCTAATTCAACCGTTATTAACACCAAAGATCTATAAAAAAATCAAAAGTCTCCCTATATTTTGACCGCTTTCCAAAACTTTTAGAACCAATGGACAATGAAACTTTTAAACAATCAAGTTAATATTGATTGTCACCAGCTAATTTAAGCAAATACAATAACTGTCGTCATCTAACATACAATTAATTTTTAAAAAAATACATAATTGCACTCGGCTAAACAAAGAATAAATGTCACTAATAGTACCCAAACTTTTTATAGAGTTCAACATTAGTACCCAATCTTTTAATTGTCTTACTTTAGTACCCCAACGTCTCAATTTGTGTCTAATTGACACTTCTCCTCAATTCTGATAGTTTGAGAGTGATGCAGAGTCTCATGTGCCATGCACATAGTAATTGTCCAAGGACAATTTTGAAATGCAAAAACCGCTAATGATGGAAGAAGAGATGTGCTGAAAAATGATGAAAAAAAAAAAATAATGACAAAAAAAAAAAAAAGTAGAGATGAAGCGTAGCCATCCCAAATTCAATGTGGTGATTCGGATTATGCAAGTTCTAGTGATTTTGATAGTCTATTCATCCAAAATATCATAATCATATTTTGTGTTCTGAAATAGCCCTTGGAGAGTTGCACGACACATAAGGTTCTACGACAATCTCAAACTACTAAAATTGGGTAGAAGTATCTATTAGATACGAAAGTCAAAAGTTAGGGTACTAAAGTGACACAATTAAAAGATTGAGTACCAATGTTCAATTTTGTGAAAAATCTGGATATCATTGATGTCATTTACTAGCTAAACAAATTACAATATAATAAACTAACAAGTTGTCACAAAAAATAGATAATTACTTGATTTTAAAGTCTAAAACTATACCTAAAATGAGCACTAGCTATAAAATTACACATAAATAGACCTAAATATTACACCTAAAACAGAAAATTACTTGATTCATGAAATTAACCTAAAATTGATCGTAAAACTAAAATTAGCTATAACTCACCATCATTAAAAAATTAACATAAATTTACTTGATAGCATACCCAAATAATACACCTAAAAGCAAACCTAAAATGGACCCAACAACTACAATTAGTTAGAATGCACCCTAACATTACAAAATAAACATAACATTAGACCTAAAAATCTACCCTAAAACTAAAAATAAGCCTCAATTATACAATAATTAATTAATTATCACAAACACAAAATAATTGAAAATTACAACGCATGCACTAATTATGTAAAATTTAGATAAAAAAATTACAAAATGATGTGTATATACAAATAGAAAATTGAACAAAAATAATTAAAACCCATTATTGGTAATAATAAAAAATGGAAAATAACTCAAAACCCTAGAATTACAATTACATTAAAAATTAACGCTAAAAAAATAAAAATAGAACCTTAAATTTACAATAATACCCTATTATTACAATTGGGATAAACCGTAAAAAAATACAATTAAACTAACCCTATCTAATATAGATAATATCACATAAAGGAAGGGAATACTTACAATGTCTACCAGAGATAGAGATGCTGATCGAAGGTGGTGGCAGAGATTGAGGTGTGGTCGGTAGTGGCCGTCGATGAGCTGGATGGTGGTGGTGGTGGTTCACCTGAGTGGTGGGCAGATGGTGATTCACTCATGGTGGTGACAGATTGGTGCTAGACCGGCTTGATATAGGAAAAAGTTAAGTTATCATATTCGTGACTTTTCACCGACTTCTGCAAGTATACGGTATCAATTAGTAAGATGAATAGGGATCGTTCCTACAGAGACTGTGTAGATAAGTACTGGTGTTTCTAAACCAATATTTCTAACAATTTCTATATGGACGATTCAAAAGTATGTTCTTTGGTTTTTTAAATTAAACTAAATAACTAGTACAACAAAATTTAAGTAATAGAACTAAATAAAACTATACATGAAAAGATTAGTTCAAAATAACTTAGAAAATAGGTTAGGTACCAGGCTAGAAATTTCTCGAAATTTACTCAAATTACCAATCAATCAATTCAACTATACTAAATGGAAGTTTAATTCCCAAATATCCACCCAACCCCAATTCCTCTTGCAATTGAAGACTTTCCATACCAAAACAATGGAAAACTAAAATCCTAATGCAGCAGGTAAAAGACTAGGAACATACCTAGAAAATAGGCTTAAAATATTGCTTCGATGCCTTCATTGTGGTGAAGCAGCAGGTCCTAGTAAAATTCCTTAGGAATGTTCGCTGTGGAGAACAACCCTTCTAATTCTTGAACTGAATGGTTCACCATGGTGAACCACTTGGTCTTGATATCCTTCACCATGGTGAAGGGGTCTTTTATTCAATAGCTTTACTTCATCTGCGTTTTCCTTTTTCTTTATGATATTTAACTCCTGGATTTGACTAATCCATCCTCCTCCTACGTGAAAAGAGTAAACCCATATAAGTTACAAATTTTAAACACACATTAACAATTGAACAAAAAAAAAATGGCTAATAAGCTCACAAGGATAACATATAACAAGGTAGGCTATTTAGGCTCAAATAGTTCAAAGAAAATGCCTAAATCCTTTCCTAGGTTCAAACTTCATCTATATGTCACGAATATAGAGCTACCTCAACCAATGTCTCAAGTAAAACCAACCCTCAATAAGTCACCAAGATTATCAGTCATTAATGGAATAACAAAGCTCTCCACTCACTCACATCACATATTGGTTTATATATATATAGGGTAAATTATTGTAAATCCCATGTGGTATAATTTTCTAACCCACAACCCTGAATGTTTCAGAAATATATCTTAAACCTCCATGCGTTTAAGATCAATAGGTAGAATACATGGAAATCATCCAAACTGACTATGTTTGAAGTATACAAGCTATAGTCAAGAATGTTTAACCAAAAATATCATTTTTCCTTAAAAATATTAATATTTTGTGACTCAAATACACTTTTATAAATTAAAAAAATAAATTCACATCCCCAAACCTCCTGTCACCTAGCTCACCTTCCTCTTCCCAACACCTCTCCTACTCTCAAGCTTTCCTTCTATCCTCTCCCTCCTTCACAATACCCACACCACTTTCTTCTTCCAACACCCCTCTCTCATCCTCTCCCAATCCTTTCTTCCTTCCTTCACTCACCCATCCCCCATTTCCTGCATACTCTTCCCCAACCCCTTCTCTTTTTTTCCTGTCACCTATCCTCTCTCCCTTCACCTACAACTCTTCCTCACAGGGAAGGACCCAATCCCTTCTCATTTTCTCCCATCATCCATCCCTTCCTCATTCCTCGCAACTTCTCATTCCCTAGCCCCTTTCTTTTTCTTCCCTCACCCATCCCTCATCCTTTCCTTACAACTTCTCGTCTCCCAACCCATCTTTCCATAACCCCTCTTCCCCACAGATCTATTAATCTTCCCACTGTTGGCCTCTCTTACCAAAGAATTGGACTAGATGAAGTTTACCAATAAATGTTTGAAAATAGCCACAAATTTTAATAGCTAATTTTTTTTTGTTAAAAAATGTGTTCAAAGTAGTTAGTTTCATTTTGTTGGCAGGTTTTAGTTGTTTTTTTGGACGACTTTAGTTGTGACGGGCTGTTAATATTTTTCCTCACACAGATGGAAGAACAATGTGATGGAGGGGGTAGGTTGAGAATGGTGAATGCTAGTGGTTATTGCTGGTGGAGGGTACTCAAGTACGTTTGAAAAAATTTGTTAGTTTGGATGATTTCTAGCCATACTACCTTTGTAGTTTGAAATACATGGGGGGTTTAAGGTATACTTCCAAAATATATAGGGATTATGGGCTAGAAGCCTATACCACATGAAAGTTTGCAGTAATTTCTATATATATATATATTTCCATGAATCAATGCAGTCAAAAACTCACAACTCTTATACACATTTAGATCCAAAAACTCGAGTCAAGTAAATCATTTTCCACCATCATTGATACATGACCAAAAGAGTTTATTGGCACAATTCTACCATAAGAAAAGAACTAAACACAACTAAGCACCAGAAAGGAAAAACATAAACATAACATAAGACAGTTAAATAACAACTATTTTTTGAACTAACTGGTTCACTGTGGCAAACCATTTGGTCTTGATACCCTTCGTTGTAGTGAAGGGGCCTTCTGTCCAACAGCTTGCTTCATCTACAATTTCCATTTTCTAAATGAAATTTGACTCCTTAATTGGTAAAATCTATCCACAACCTGTATGAAAAGTGTAAACCCATATAAGTATTTAGCTAATTTTAAACACAAATTTACACTAAAAAGGACATGGAGTCGATCCCTGTCATAGACTTGTGTTGCTTATTGACTAGGTTAATTCGCATTCTTGACTGATTGCCTAATGATTTCAATATAATTTTCATATAGCAAGACTCAATTTACTTGAAATTAGGTCTGAGAGGAAGCTATCCCTAAATTAGTTAGATTGATAGAACCCAATTGCATGAGGATTCAAAGTTGGCCCTGTTTATGAACTCCCATAAATTTTTTACGGCCCACTTCCTTACCATCAACTGCTCCACTTTGTCGACCCTCTTTGAAAACCTCCTTATGAACTCTCCTAGCTTCATCCATGTGCTCACTTCCTCTGGCCGGTTCTTGTTGTGGTGCTTAAGTGGGCGGCTCATGTGGTGTCTAACATGACTGCTCGCGGGGAATCAATAATTCCAAGTCGGAGGTAGCCTTGGATGAATCCATGAGTTTACTATAGAAGGTTGAGCACGCCATCAATGCCAAAAATCACCATTCCAAATACCTTGTGGTGGATGATTGTTTGACTGTAGGTCCAATAACCAGACAGTTCACTTCTTTCTTCATTTTGTGTATATTGAAGACATTGCCTGCTTGAATGAAAGGAACTTGGCGCATCTCTAGAATCAAAGTAGATGGGAATTGGACTGAAAATACGCATGCCATTGAAGAGGCTGGGGTTAACTTCTATAAGGAACTCTTGACCGCTAGCAATTCTGCAACCTTAGACCCATCACTTCTAGATCACCTTAAGGGCAAAGTCTCGGTTGAGGATAATAAGCACTTATTATCCGAGCTTTCCATGAAGGAACTGAAGGAGGCAGTGTTGTCTCTCAATCCAAACAGTGCATCGGGCATTGATGGCTACAACGGGACCTTCTTTTCCACTTGCTGGGACATTATTCACCATGATCTTTTCCTTGCAGTGCGTGATTTTCTCAAAGGTGCAGCATATATTGGAGGACTGTTGGTTTTCTATTCACATAAATAGAGCACCCAAAGGATTTTTTAGGTCTTCTAGAGGGGTTCGGCAGGGCGACCCTTTATCACCTTTGCTATTCATCTTAATGCTTGAAATATTCTCCCAAGGATTGAAGGATCATTTTCAAACAAACCAAATATCGCACTTTTCTCTCCCGAAGAAGTGCCCTATCATCTCTTACTTGGCTTTTACAGATGATGTTGTCATCTTTACAAAAGGAGAAATCAAGTCCATCCGAAATCTCTTGAACTTCATTTCAAGGTTCTGAGTTCTCTTCTGGGCAGCTCTTGAACAAGTCCAAGTGCTCCTTCAACCTATCCAAAAAGGCACCTCCAGCTCGAGTTCGGTTGATTCAAGCAAAGACCGGCTTTGTTCACAAATCCCTTCCTTTCACCTATTTGACCTGTCCCATTCAAAAGGCAAAACGAAGACGTAATATCTTCCAGCCACTAATAGAAAAAGTGGCCGCCCGAATTCATGGTTGGCAGACGCGGTTCCTCTCACCTGGAGGTCGGTTGATTCTCATCAATCACGTTCTTGGAAGCAGCATCCCAATTTACTTATTGTCAGTTCTTTTACCCCCAAAATCAGTACTTAAAGAGTTAAGCGTCAATTTGCTAATTTCTTTTGGGGTTGCTCGGATGGGGTGCTAGAGCGACATTGGATCTCATGGGCTACAGTATGTCAGCCTACATATTCAAATGGCCTAGGGGTTCCCTCACTGGAGGAGGTGGTTCGTGGCTTCAGTATCAAACTTTGGTGGAAATTTCAGAAAGGCAAATCCTTGTGGTGTTCTTTCCTTCAAAGTTGTTACCTTAACAGTCAGCATACCATGTTAATCTCGGCATCACCAGGTGACTCATATAATTGGAAGAGAATGTTGCGAGCTCGTGAAGATGCAGAAAAATGGCTGTTATTTTTCCCACGAAAGCTGGTTGCTCATTTTGGTTCAACCCATGGACTGAACATGGGCCTCTATCCCACATGATTGAACAAGTCTAGGATGAATAGCTCAAGGTTTCACATGTTGGGGGTCACAATGGTCTTACTGGAACCTCTCTTCTGGATGAGAAATACTCTAATGAGGAGTTACAAAACATTGCAGCAATTCTCAGCTCAAGACCACTCCTTCTGACCGACGAACCGGACCTCATTGTTTGGACCCTCACATCTAAAGGTTCCTTCTCACTCTCATCCATGTATCCCCCTAAGGTATGGATACTCTCTCGGCAAATGATTTGGGACAAGAGACTTCAGTTAAAGATTTCCATATTCATGTGGAAATTGCTGAATAAACGGCTGCCGTTAGATGATATCTTACAAAAAATTGGATTTCGCTGGCCTCTAAATGCTGATTTTGTTGTCACGAAGAATCCTTGGATCACCTTTTTGTGGAATGTGAAATATCACGACAAATTTGGCGTTTCTTTGAAGACTGGCTGGAATTGCCTATTGCTCCATCTATGACTATCTTGGATAAGCTAAATTCTTGGTGGTGGGATGCTATACCTTCATCCGCAATTGGAGTAGTTCATAAAATACTCCCTTGCATAATCACTATGTTGGTTCTTATGGAAAGCCAGGAACATGGCGATTTTGGATGGCAACATAAGTATTGCAACAAGGATTATCGTAGACATTTACTCTTATTTGGTAACTATCTCTTCAATCCATCCTTTTACAAAGGTATCCACAGACGATGGCTTGCTACTGTCACGGGGCATTTGTAATCAACTCCTCCAAACCAAACCAAAAAAATTCCTAGCCGTCAAATGGGACTGCCCTCCATACGGTTTTCTTAAATTGAATGTGGATGGTGATTCTAAAGGAAACCCAGGAATGGCAACAGGTGGCGGCATCCTAAGGGATCACAATGGACAATGCATCCGGGCGTTTTCCAATGGCTACCAACAACAAACAAACTTACAAGCTGAGGCATTGGCTTTAGTAGATGGACTTCAGATGTGTAGCAGACTAAATGTGCACTCACTGATTGTTGAGATTGATTTCCTTGTGTTAGTTAACACTTTGGTGGGCTCATCGGCATCGATTTGGAGTATTGATTAGCCCAACTACGATTCATCAACAGCTTTTGCACCGGGAAAGACATCAATTTCAAGCATGTATATAGGGAAGCTAATCAAGTTGCTGATAGTTTAGCTAATGAGGGCATTTCAAAACCTATGTATATTGAATATGATCGCTACACCATTCCTTACACTGTTAAAGGTTTGGTTGGCCTAGATGCTAGGGGCTGCCTTAATATTTGGTTTTGTAATCAATGATCCCATCAATAAAATAGTTCGCTTGTTTAAAAAAAAAAAAAGAGGTGGAGTTGGCTGAGGTATGGGTTTTAGGAAGTGGATGATGCTTTCCGAACCCATGAACCATGTTATGCATGTACTCCTTGTTGATTTGGCCTATCTCTAATGTTTGAGGCTCTCTGAGAATCACCTGGCATCCTTCATTAATACAAAAATACGAGACTAACTCAGGCAAATAAAACATAGAATGTCTAGATATCACATCAAACCAAAAACCCTTGCCGAATGAGCCTCCAAACATTAAATTGCTTCGGCCTTACCTTATATAATGGCATAATCAAACATGCCTTATCCTTTTGAACATAAGTCACCACACTTGAACCCTAAAATTACAACTAATAAAATAGAACCATATTTTTGGTAGCAAATGAAAACCATGACGTGGGAACCTCAAATATGCATCACCAGCAACATTCATTACCCAATTTGCATTACCAACACACAAACAATTTTTTATTGTCTCCATGTCCTTTTCGCTTGTTATGAACTCCCTATACTCACTATTGGGCACATTAGGCAAGCCATAAAAATCATAATCTTCTCAATAGAAAAGTCCACAAGTTTACCATGTACCCAACATTTACTTTGTACAAGCTCAGACAAATTATAATGGAATTCTTTCACAAGATTAGTGTAGCTTGGGTTAATTTTCTTGTCAAAACACTCTCAGTTTCTAGCTTTCAATTTTGCTTCAATCTCCAATCTATTAGGCTCATTGGTTCCCCAATCTTTAGACAAATCAAAACCCCTCTCTCTAACTTATATCATGTTTTTAATAAAGAACAAAAAATTCCTTAGCCTTGTCATTAACAAAATACAAATCGTCAATAAACTCACCACTACTACTAGTACTTTCATCTGTTTCCTCTTCTTCCTACTCGAAGAAGAAGAACTATCCCTTTCCCTAGAGGCACTTCTAAGCATGGTTCTCAAACAAATATCAACAAATTAACCCATGAATTTAACCAAATAACTCAGAATAAATCACTTCACAAAACCTTGCATCAATTTCTCAAGACCACAGCTAAATTCAAGTAAACTGCAAGTAATTTCAGAAAACCCACAATCAACTTGCTACGCCCACAATAAATTCAACAACCCAAACATCACAATCTCCATTTCAATAATTCTCAAGTAAACATTCAATATTTATGCCAAAATCAATCTTGAAACAACCTAATAATGATTTTAAACCAAGAAAACTTATGGGCGAGCACAAATATGAACAATTTTAACAAGAGAAAGTGATTAAAACTACTTCTTGAAGCCTTGGGAATCCTTCTTCAAAACTTAAAAATACCTTCTTGAAAATTAATTTGTGGTTAAAATTGAAGGATTGATGATTGGGTATGATGGATTTTGATGGAATTTGAGAGTTAAAGGAGTTGAAAGAGTGGATTTGTTAAGAGGACAAAAGAAAAAAGAAAGGACTAGGGTTTATGTTGGGGTTTTGAGCGAAATAAGGGCTAAAAAGGCTTTTAAAACCCTTTCCCCAATTTTGATACTCCAATACAAAATTTGAAACCGCGATTTTGAAGTTAAAATTTTTTTGGGTAGGGTTTCGATACTACGGTTTGGATATAAGCTTAAAAATAAAATCGTTGTTTTGACTAGAAAGGTAAATTTTTCTTACAGAAGTCCAACTTGAGACCGTGGTTTGGAAAATTGTTACCATGGTTTGGATTGTTGAGACCGCAGTATGAAATAGTATAACTGCAGTATGGACTGATCCCCAAAAATTGCTCTCTGGAAGTTCACTTTTATACACCTACAATATCGAATTTGATACCGCAGTTTAGACTGAAATTTCTGCAAAAATACTTAGCCAAATTTTCCTCATTTTTAAATTCAACCCAAGATTTTCATCAAACACCTACGACATTAAAAACACCTATGTTCAATGAATATTTTCACTCATTTCCATTCCAAACTTTATCCTAACTGTCGGCTCTATGGGCTGACTATCTAGCTTTCTCTTAGTTGGAATCTAATACTTTTTTGAATGATGTACCTTTCCTTCTCTTTTTTTCTAAACTCCCAGCATTGTCCTCAATGACTACTGCTATATTTCCTTCATTGTGCTGCTTTTCCTTCCCATCCTCCTGTTCTTTAGCTATTTTTGTTTCTTAGTACACCGCCCATTCCTTAATGTAACGACTTTGGCTTGCTCCTATGGGTTGAGAATCGTATCACTTGGCAAAGTCCACATGGTTTCTCAACTAAGCATCTTGCGATTTGAACCATTTGAGTTTTTAGGTTCTTGATTGAAGCATCATACAACATGACTTTTCATTTTTTTAGTGGCTAATTGGATGAATTGATTAATTGTTTTTCACAACTGAGCATCTGACTGTTGTGGAAATAGTTGCATATACCGGTGTTGTTGTTAGAATGGTGGTTTGGAGTTTGAACTTTCCTGATGAGTTTGAACTTTCCTGATGACCATGAGTTTGAGTTTGTTGACTCCCTAGGAAAAATTTGAGTGGTTTCTCCAAATTGGATGGTAGGTATTTGTCCTGTATTGATTCTGTTTTTGGTTTCCCATATAGTTTACCTATTTTTGACCTTAAAAAGAAGAAGAATTTAGTGCATTACATTGACAATTAGGATGATCACGTGAACAGAAGTCACAAACAAGTGGCTGCGGTGTAGCCACAACATTTGTTGCCATCCCTTTGATCTGCTTCATTAGATTTGCTATCTACCTTCTATACTTTTATTCTGAGTTACCAAGGTGTCCAAGGTGCTTGACTCATGTACTCCCTTCCTTTGTTCCCTTGATTGCAATGTGGATCTACACAGATTAAAATTAACAGTTGGACATCTTGTCCAGAAGTTCTTAAGCCTCTTCTGGTGTCTTATTCAATGCTAACACTTCATTTGCCGAGGAATCAGTTGACTGACGGGTTTCTTGATAACCCGTTATAAAAGATTTGGATCTATATCCACAGTAGTTGCTCGTGATGTGGATATTTACTCAGTAGGTCATTGTACCACTCCCAAACCTGACTAAGATTCTTTCCAACTTGTTGATTGAAATAAGTAATGCCATTTCTATGCTTGGTAGTCTTAGAGGCTGGAAAATGTGTTATCATGAATGCCTAGGCTAAGTTGTCCCAAGTGGTAAATGTCCCTACTTATACCCTTGTAGCCACAGTTTTGTTTGGTCTCTTAATGAGAAAGGGAATATCTTCAGCTTGAAAGTGTCGTCACTAATGCCGTTTTGTTTGAAGGTGTCGCACACCAACTTAAAGTTCAACAAATGGTAGTTTGGATCTTCACTTGGCAAACCTCCAAATACTTCATTTTCTGTTAATGCATGGATATGAGATGAAGCTTGACCTCAAAATTGTTGGCATAAGTAGGAGGTGGAACAACACTTGAATGAGACCCTCAAAAGTAGGCAAAGTGTAATCTTCCAAGGGAACAGGTCTGTTATGGCCGTTGTCCCCATAACCACCATTATTCTATTATTGACATTGTTTTCTATTCTCTCAAGATTCTCAAGTGTGACTCGTTACCTTAAGTTTCTTTTGTTTGTCGTTTTCAGTTCCTCTTCCAATTGTTGTTGTCATAATGCACTCCTTCAATTTTTAAAAGTCCTCTTGATCTCTAGATCAAAGGCGATGAGAGTTCGCATATTGCAAAAACTACAATAGAAATCCAAGAAAAACGGGATCATGACACCAATATATATAGCAGTGTAAAACCAAAAACTAGATCGAATAGAAGAATAGCGTTACTCTAGGAAATAAAAGAAAACAAACGAACATAAAATAAAGTCTCGAGTAGGAATCGTCCTGACATATATATTGCTACTGCCTGAAACTACAGTCCCCGGTAATGGTGTCAAAAAAATTGATGTAGGAAAAAGTTAAATTCTCCTATTCATGAACTTCCATTGATTCAATAGGTATATAGTATGTAGTTGGACGAATAGGGATCATTCTCACCAAAATTGTGTAGACAAGTACAAAATGTTTTTGACAATTTTTATCTAGTTGATTCAAAATGATGTTCTTTGGATTTTTAAATTAAAGTAAATAATTACTACATTAAAATTTAAGTAAATCGAATTAAATAAAACTGAACATGAAAAGAATGGTTCACATATTTTAAAAATCATGCTAGGTACCAGGCTAGCAATTTCATAGAATTCAGTCAAATTAACAATCAATCAGTTCAACTATACTAAATAGAAGTTCAATTCCCAAATATCAACCAAACTTTGATTTCTCGCACAATTGGGTTCTATCAATCTGACAGATTCAGCTGCAAATTCCTCTCTGACCTAATTTCAATTAAATTGAGTCTTCATCATATAGTAAAATTTATATTGAACTAACTAGGTAATCATGTTAGTCACAACTAGAAATTAACCTAGTCTAATAATCAGCACAGGTCTATGATAGGGGATTGACTTCCATGTTACCTTAACTGACCTAACCACAGTAAGAATAGCTACGTTCTTGAGTTGTCAATTTGTATTAATTATTACCCATAAGTTTAATCATTATAATTGATTATATATGAGGTAATTCATTGAAAATTGCACCACTCGTACCTAAACCTAGTGGTTTAGTGTATGATTATTGAAATAAAACATAAAAATCGTAAAGATCACAAGAAATCATTACTGCCACTGAACTAGTGTTTCGTTATACGACTTGCGTTGAAATAAATAGCAACTAGGAATTAAATTAGCAAAGAGGAAAGGAATTACAAAAGCCATAACTAAAGAGAAGAATTATTGAATTATTGAATAAAAGATGCACTTAGTGATTGCTTCGTTAGGTAGAATTTAACTGATTGCTTCGTTAGGTAGAATTTACTCTACTTTGAAATGACAAACAAGCAATAATTAACCACACTAATTCACTATACTCTACCTAACTTCCGCAAGTATACGGAGTTGATAATGGTATAGGATGAGTGGGTATCGCCCCACAAGGATTGTTGGATGGCAATTACCAAGATTTATGGATATTTGTGTAGTTAAGCAAAATCAAACAAGGGATAATGGAACTATTCTAATAAAAATCATAATTAAATGAAAGCAATAAAAACTTAATTTTAAACTAGATTGACTAAAAAGCAAGTAAGTGAAAATAACCAATTACGATATTAAGAAACTAGTTAATCTATTCTAGTAAAAGCAAGTAAAGGAAAGCACTTAATTCTAACCTAAATTAACCAAATTAAAACTAAAATTGAAAGCAAGAAAATTACCTAATTAAAAGAACTACAAATAAGAAACCTTGAAGACTAAAAGCAATCATTTCTAAACTAGAAATTGAAAAGAGTTAAACTAGAAATCTAAATATTTTTGGATTTTATGGTTATATAAATAAAGAAAGCCCACTAGTAATTAACTAGAAATTAATGCAAGAAATTGAGAATTCTTAACTAGAAATGCAAGAAATTATCAAGAACCCTAATTTACCTAAGAAACCCTAAATTGCAAGTAAAGAAATTCTTACTAAATTAGACTAGAAAGCGAATAAAATTATAGCTACGCGAAACTTGCGATTAACTCACTACGATTATCTAATCAAAATTTGAACTTGACAAGAAATTAAAAAAAGATCTAAGAGACAATTAAAGAGAAATTTCTATTAAAGAAGAAAACTTGGAATTCAAGATATCCTAAACTATCCTAAAATCTAGCTAAACTATCTATTACTCCTCCTACTTCCTAATTTTTAAGTAGCTTAAATAGTGTAATGTTACACAAGGCAAAAAAATCAGGAGTTGGCTAAAAGTTTACCAAATTGCCTTTGCAACTTAACTCTCAGCGAGTCGAGATCGCGTTATGGAACAATTGAGATTGCGATCTCGACTCTAGACTAATACATTAAGACAATTTCTCGAGTCGAGATCGCAATCTCAACTCTCTGCTCAGCATTTTTCATTTCTTCCATTATTGCAATTTGGTCCTTTGAGTTTTGTGCCTTCCAGCTTCCAACATCTAATTTTGATCTGCATAATATTAACACCATTAAGCAATTAATTGAACTAAAATTTAATGAAAACTTATCATATTTTATCAAGAACGGAAATACAAACACATATGAAAGAAATTAACTAAAATCTTCCATTACTTACCCAAAATTCGGATTTGAACTATCAAAATGCTATAATTTAGAGGAAAATAACTCTAGTTTACTAGAGTTATCACTTAGTCCCTCAGAATTATAAAAATTGCAGCTAGACCAATGGAAAAGCCAAAACCCTAATTTTGAGAGGAAGCTACAAAAACTAGAGAGATAGAGTCATTCTCAACCGTATCTTACAATTTTTTTATCAATTTCTCTAAATAGATGTCTTTTCATCCCAAAATAACTAAAAAAACTAAAATTCTAATGCAAGTAAAAGATTACAAATACACCCACAAAATATGCTCAAAATATTTCTCTGATGCCTTCATCACAGTGAAGCAAAATGCCTTAAGAACGTTCGCCACGATGAACAACCCTTCTGCTTCTTGAACTGACTGGTTTGCTGAGGCGACCCTTTGGTTTTGATACCTTTTGCTGCAGCGAAGGGGCCTTTTGTTTGACAACTTTGCATCATCTGTGTTTTCCCTTTTTTCATGATATTTGACTCCTTGGTTGGACAAATCCACCCTCAACATGCACAAAATGTAAACCCACATATGTGACTAATTTTAAACACAAATTAACACTAAAAACTACTAAAGACACAACTAACACATAAAAACCAACACCTACACGAAAACATCATGAAAACATGGTAAATGAGATACAAAAATATCAAAACTGAGCTCAAACAACTCGTAAAATAACCTTAAATTCTAAGGTTATCACGACTGTCTAGAAGTCGTACAATGGTGGAGGTGGCAACCTGAAGGTGGTGGCTAGTTTTAGAGAATGTGAAAGATATAGAATGAGAGGTGGTGGTTGGAGGGAGATGATGTGAGAAATGGAGATGAACAAAACTTTAGGGGTTTAAGATAGCCAATATAGAGATAGAGAGAAAGCGTGCGTGAATGAGTAAGTGAGGAGGTAAGTGCAAAAATGAAATGGAAAAGAACATGGGCTCTGTACCTTAACATCAAAAGTTAGTGACAGATTCAGCAATGGAAAAAGATCCGTTGCTAAGTACTAATTGCCAACAAAATTTTAGTGATGGATTACAATTTTCAGTACGCTTTCAGCGAGGAATAGATTGACAAATAGATTAATACATGCCAACTATATTATAATAGAGGGTTATGTTTACAACGACCAAAAATTTGTCACTAATTCAAAAATAACCAACAAATAAATTTTTTATTTCCTCCTCATTAATTGTTTATGTGGGATTTAGTGATGAATTTAGCCACCAATTTTGTGTTCATTGCTAATAAATCCATTAATTTTTAAAAACAAATTAATAAACACAAAAATAACAAAATATAATCAACAAACATGTATCACTATATCAAATAGACTCAATGTGAAATTTTAATTTTTAACATGACATTACATTTATTTGGAAAGTTTGAAAGTGAGTACATTAACTTGAAAAGCACTGGTCAATCAAAATCAAAGTCATCAATTTTATGCTTCTCGTTGTCTTCGTTGTCTTCATCCTATGCCTCATCATGTTGCCATCTTCTTTTTCTTCCTCATCAATACCAAATTCTGCCAATTGAGGTATATGGATTTCAATGTCATTGACGATAAACTACTTCACCACTAGGATCGTGTAGCATTAGAACGTCGTGCATCTTTGGATCAATTGGCCAAGAAACCTCGACCTACTAGTAGGCTGTTTCCTTCCAATGTTCCTTAACTTTTCCACATACTTTTGTTTTGCAAATGACCAACCAATATACTGGATCTCGCTTTAAGTTAGGATACCATGCATAATAACCTATACACTCGAACCACTTGTTGGACTAGCATAAATGGATCTTAATTCCTGTAACGCTTTTTATGATTTATCTCAACCAAGTTGTACTTTGATGCACAGTGGTTCCTAGTATGGGGTTGTAATAAGGCATTTCAATAGAACCACTTGCATTACTAGACTCGCTACTCTAACTTGATGATTTCCTCAAGCAACTGTGGAAGTTGTTTGATGCACCATCAACACACATGCCGCTATTCTCGCTACCCTTCCCAGAACCGTATTCTTGAGTGTGGAAATTGTACCCGTTCACAAAATATGTTACAAACACCTAAATTTTTTGCTAGGTCCCCATGCCGAGTGATACAACAACTTTCTACTTGTGAACCAATTCATTATCACAAAGAATCTGAAAAAATAAATAAATAAAAAATATAACATTGAAATGGAATAAAATATAAATTGTAAGAAAGTAAATAACCAATAATGTAGCAAAATTTAAAATTTTACTTAAATAACCAATAATGTATAAACAGCAGAATTTAAAATTTTAATTTCTTATCACGAATCACTTTGATTAAATTATGTGTAGTACAAGAAAAGTATAAAGATTATACCTTAAAATCACAGTAAAATCTCTAAACTGGTTGGGACATCGATCCACAAGCCCACAAATGCCTGGTCTCTAATGGTATCTATACATATAATTAATTTAGGAATTTTCACAATATTGATTGATCCAAACTATGGAGTGCTAGCTCGTAAATATCTCAAATGATTTTCCAAAATGTTTAACAAACGTTTTAATCATTTTTTATATATTATTTTAAATTGATTTGCACGGCTTTCATTTTTAATTCTTATAAGCCAAGATCAACTGCAATTCAATCCATATATATGTCTTACACACATACACACACAAATATATAATATAACATAATATAATATTATATATAATATTAGAGATATAATCAATTTGGGTTTAGGACTTCCAATAAACCTAATCAGTCTAGTTTAAGGGCATATCTATAAGTATATAAAACCCTTAAGATTTCTAACATATATTACACATTAACTCTTAAGCTTTATAACGTATTATAATTGAGCCCAAAATTTAATTTATCTTATAAATTAACCCATAAGTATCTCATGCTTATCAAAATCAATTTAATCCCGAATTAATCATCCTTAAGTGTGTTCCCAATTACGTTATTAATAAGTATAAATTATAATCCTAAATTAATTAGGATTAGATAAATTAAACACCTTTAATTTATCATTATTTCTCCAATTAATTAATTTACACTTATAGATCAAGATTGGCTTCTAGCAAAGCATCATGACCACCAAAGTGTTGAGATATGTCAAGTGGTTCAACATTACCCATCTGTAATTTACATCCTGTGCAATTATTATCCTTTCACCAACTTATATCTTGATTAATTCAACAGTATAGATACAATGCCTACTCTTACTCTTATTGAATTAATCAATTTACTTCTTTCCAAAATACAGTTCACTTGAATTAGAACTTAAGACTGAGAACCTCTTAATTCTATTTCCACTTTGCGCAAAGATTTCCGAATCATATTTCAAGAAGTGACCATACTGGGATATACTATGTCATTTTAAGGAGTGGTGAATACTATATTGGTCATATCTTATCATTTTATAATTCATATTATACCTGAACTCTACAGTATGCAGGACTCCTTAAGAGTAACAACTAATAGAACAAAAGTATAGTAATCCACAGTCAAGATAAACTCATGACCTCAAGTCCAATGATTATTACAGTACTATCACAAAGAGATTAATCGACTGGAACTTAAACAATAATCCACGTGGAATACTTTTAGCGGGTCAATTCGATATATTTATTCTCAATAAGCAACCACGTACAATTATGTACTAATCTACCCATGTTAAACACTAAGTTTAGGGATAATTATGAATAAAAATATAATTACATCATAACTATTTATGATTTCACATATATATATTTCATTGAAAAATGCCATATTACAAAATATACATTAATATAAAAATTTGGAATAGTGTAATGTCTCTTAAACAAATTGGCTTTAGGGCATACACTAACAAACTCCCACTTGTACTAAAGCCAATCATTCATGCTGAAGATCAAATGAGTTAACATGACTCTCATGTTTCTTCTGGGACATGGCTTTAGTGAACTGATCAACAATGTTATTATTAGTGGAGATCTTTTCTATCTTTACTTCATTTCTATCAATGATTTCTCTAATCAAATGATAGCGTCGTAACACATATTTGGATCACTAATGAGACCTCAATTCCTTTACTTGTTCCATAGCTCCATTGTTATCACAATACAAAAGGATAGGATCGGTAATAGAGAGAACCATTCCAAATTCAGTCACAAACTTCTTGACCAAGCCGCTTCTTTTGTTGCTTCTGAAGTGCAATGTATTCGGGTACTACTATAGAATTAGTCTGGTGTCTTGCTTAGAACTTTTCCAACTGATTGCACTACCATTAAGAGTAAACAAATATCCAGATTGCAACATGCTATCATCATTTGTTAGATTAAAAGCTAGCATCTATGTATCCGTAAACTGTCAACTCATGCCCACATAAATCAAGAATACATCATTAGTCCTTAAGTATTTAAGAATATTCTTGATTCCTATCCAATGGCCACTCCTTAGGTTAGATTGAAACCCACTCATAATGATTGAGGAAGAGAATCCAGGATAAACATTTTTTTCAATCGCTATGCGCTGACTGGATGCGTACTCGTGCGATATCGATGGACGGAATTGAGTGAATGATAAGGCCGGCTTAACCTAAAGTAAAGGCTCTTCCCTCTCTTGATGGTGAATCTTGATTGACTGACACTAGGAATCAATTTGGAGAAAGAAGAAGCATGGCATGAGATAGGTGGCGAAAAAATTTCTGATAGCGAATTACTTGACTCGATGGATGGAGGAGGAGCCCTTCAACTCAAGCACGAAATCAATGTTGAGTCAACAATCATTGAGAGGGGTACCACCAAGCGAGATCGAGACCAGACTCTTGTATAGGTAGAAGTAGGGTTCCAAACCTGTACTTCTTCAAATATCCCAAAAATCCAGTAGGGGCTTCAAAACTTGACTACCAAGCGAGAAAGTTGACTTTGAGAAAGAAAAGGACGCCCCAGCTGCAATCAAAAAATAGCTCTAACGAGCAAGAGAGGGCCCCTTACTATGGATAGGGCGTTAGCCCTTTTCTAAAAACATATATAGGGCTTACGTTTTTAAACTGGATTGAAATCGATTGCTAGTTAGTAGTAGAAACTCGGAGAGACACAGAGAGAGGGGACTCTTTCATACATGCAAACTCCTAGGATGAGAAGCAGGTCCCTTGTTTTTTTTTGGTAGGAAGAGCTCCAGCCTTTTTTGCCCCTTAGTAGAGCGAGTCTACTTAGCAAACTGGCAGGAAGCGGAGATCAATTGATCAATATGAATCTCGAGAACGGATGGTTGATCACCGCCTCCTTGTCCAGGGGGCTCTCCGACTGGGGAGGGACTTGCTATCGTAACCCTTTCTCCCGGTGTATGTGAAAAAGAAGTGACGAACTCATTTTTTATCGGTCATAGGTTAGTCTAAAGAACGAGAGTCGGCTTCCTTAAGGGAGTTCTTCCTCACGTCTCAGTGTACTAGAAGAAGGTTCCTTACCTGAATCTTTCGATAAGTCTCAATATCTTAATTGGGTTTTTTAGTTATCGCTTTTCTGACTCTAGTGACCCTTGTCCTTCTTCTTAGTTTCTAAACTAGCAGAATCGTGGGACATCAAAAGTAGGAAGTTTATTGTTTGTTGGTTTTTATTCCTCACTCTTGTATAGGTAAACTTGGTTCGTTCAATTCTTAGGGATAACAAGGATTCGCTGGGAAGACTGGAGTAGTATCTTCATTAGTCAGAAGGAATTAGTCTTCACTAGTGTCATGAGAAGAATGAACAAGAAAAGGGTTACTGTTTAGGTAGGATAGATGGATGTGGCCAGATGAGGCAAAAGGGGGGCTATATGAAAGTCCTCGGCGTCGTTCACTAAGTGAGTGAAAGAGGTTTCATTGGGAAGAAAGAATGGCCAGCCTCCCACTACAACAGTAGAGCTCCAAAAAAGCAAGACAGATGAAAGAGTAAGGCCAGTAGTGAGTGGTAGGGAAAGATTAAGGTAAGGAAGCCTCTTCACTCTGAGACGTAGATCCATACCTCCGGTCAGATGAATGGAGGACCGACTGACCTGGGTTTTCATGAGTGTTGGCCGGTTCTGGAGTGCCTGTCAAGGGTACTAGTGCATACCCCGGGGTGATCATCACCACCTGCACCTCACAGTCGATCAATCAACAGGAAGCTAGTCCTCCTGCTAATGCAGTCGCTCCACCGGGAGGGAGAGGGGGAACGAAGCTGGTCCATCGAATCAGTCCTCACGAGTGGTCCCCTATCCTTATCAACCGGGTGAAGTTGCCCACCCCGCTCCTAATCAAGAAGAGGTTGCGTCACTCTAGCGGGAGCTTCACGCCTTAATCCAAGAAATGGTTCTTGACGAATCAGAGAGGGGGGTCGACAGATATGAAGAACTAGTCTTGGCGAGAGGTCTGATTAACCTGATTGACCTAAGGCAAAGAAGAAGTACATGCACATGAATCAATAAGAAAGAACCCTTGCGCCTACGGGAAGTCCTTTCCTTCATTCATTCATGGCCTGACAGAAGCTATGAAACCATCCATAATGCTCCTTAATCTATCCATGATAGAAAGAAAGTTTTTGAGTTGCCTCCCCTCGGGATCTAAATCTAAGGTAGCAGCACTTTATCTCATCGTCTTGATTTCTTCTACTTATAAAGACTTGACACTTTCTCCAATAGTTGAACAAAAGGCTGCTGACTCTGGAGAACTTTTATCTAACCCAGCTTTTTGTTTGCTTTGCTAGTAAATCAACTACTTAAAAAAAGGGGCAGGCTGCATGCCTTATTTGAGACTACTATGGCAGGCGGTGGACTCTTTCATTACAGAAGAGAATAAAGGGCCTAAGCACGACAGATGTCGTACACTTGAGTGGCAAAGAAAAGCGAGACCTTACCTTTTTATTCCAGGCTTGTCTACATAGCTCCCCTTCGAAGGTAAGGTGGAGCTTCGCGGATAACGTAAGTCAGCCAAGGTCTTAGACCGGAGTGCGTCCCTACAGGTGAATCTCTCAGCTTCTGTTCTTTCTATCCCTCCTTGGTGCCCCTTCCTGGCTACTCCACTCCAAGTTGGCATAGGTGCTACAAACATAGCTTGTACTGGCTAAATATGTCTTGTCTCCAGCACAGAAATGAAATAGGCAGGCAAAATTACGTGAGAGAAGGAACCTCTTGGTGGAGTCCAGTCCCTAGACGGCTCTCGGTTCTTGAACATGTTGGGGGATTAGGCGACAGTTGAAAGAGTTGCTCGAAAGCTTGACGAACAAGCCAAAAAAGCCTATATATTCTATTTTCTATTTTTTAGTCTTTATCTGAGGAGAATGCTTCGTCGCCCGGCTCCTCATAAATGATGATAGGATCGGCCAGCTCATCCTCGGAATTCAAAAATAAAACAGAGACAAAACGGAATCACTTTGTTTCAGTTACATATCTAATCTTAAAAGACTGAATAGGATTTGAAGAGCTATCAAGATCATTCACATAAAATTCAGCAGGTAGTAAGGGCGCAGAAGCTACCCTTTCTAGAATGCAAGCAAGCTAGCTTGCTTACTCTCATAGTAGTGTACGTTGGCGGCAAGGAAGGTGGCAAAAACAAACTAGACTATACTAAAGTAAAGAGGCATTCGGGAAGCGAGTATAGGAGACATCGGGTCTAGTAAATGGCATAGTATACATTATATAACCTATAGCCAAAGCATATGAGATCATTTTCATGCTATCTCCTTTGACATCAATCTGTTTTAGGACACATTTTTAAAAAGGTACACACCATGAGACATCGGTGAGTAACCCTTCTTTGTATGATCCATGCTAAACCTCTTTTGGATCTTATCTATGTACGTTAATTGAGTAAGACTAAGCAACCTCTTAGATCTATCTCTATAGATCCTCATTCCCAGAATATAGGTCGCCTCTTCTAAATCTTTCATAGAAAAATTTCTGGACCCAACCATACCTTTACACTTTGAAGCATAGATATGTCGTTTCTTGTCAACAATATACCATCCACATAAAGTATCAAGAAAATAATGGCACTCCCACTAACCTTCTTGTATACACAAGGTTCATCCTCATTTTTTATAAAATTAAACTCTTTCATTGTCGCATCAAAACGGATGTTCCAACCCCTAGAAGCTTGCTTTAGTCTATAAATAGACCTTTGTATCTTGCATACTTTATTAGGATCTATGGATATAAACCCTTTGGGTTGTATCATATACACCTTTTGCTGCAAATTCCTATTAAGAAATACAGTCTTTACATCTATTTTATCAAATCCCATAATCATAATATGCAGCTATAGCATGGAAAATCCAAATGGATTTCAACATTACAACTGGTGATAAAGTTTCATCAAAGTCAACTCGTTGTCTTTGTGTATAACTCTTTGCCACCAATCGCGCCTTATAAGTAATTGCATTACCATCCATGTCAGCCTTTCTCTTAAAGTAGACCCACTTGCACCCTATGGATTTAATCTCTTCATATGGATCGACTAAGGTCCAAACCTTATGGTCATACATGGAATCCACTTCTGAGTTCATGGCTTGTAGCCACTTTTAGAGTCTTTATTAGATAGTGCTTTTTCGTAAGATATAAGTTCATCATTCATAATGATTAATACATCATTGTGCCCACTTACAAGAAACTCACATCTCTTTGGAGTACGACGTATCCTAGTAGTTCTACAAAGAGCTTGTGTATTATTAGCTTCCTTTTGTATCAAATCATCATGTGATTGAAGCTCTTATTCCACTTGTTGATCAATGCCAAGTTGTATTTCTTGAACTTCTTTAAGATCATTTTGCTCACACTTGCCTTTTTAAGAATAAACTCTTTTCTAGAAAGATGGCATGCTTTGAGACAAACACCTTTTGCTCAATGGGATTATAGAAACAGTACACAAATGTCTCCTTTAAATACCTCACAAATAGGCATTTATCTTATTTAGCTCTAGCTGTGCTTAATTTGTCAGATTTTACTCTCTTCATATAAGCAAGGCATCCCCAAACCTTCAAGTATAAAAGTTTAGGTTTCTTTCCAAACCACATCTCATACGGAGTGGAATCAACAACTTTTGATGGAACACGATTTAGTAAATAGGAGGCAGTGTTAGGAGCATAGCCCCAAAATGATTTGGGGAGATCTGGAAGACTCATCATTGATCGAACCATATCTAATAGAATTTGATTACGTCTCCCAAATATACCATTTAGTTGTGGTGCATAAGGAAGAGTCCATTGAGGTAGAATCCCATTCTCCTTAAGATAATCTAAAAACTCTTGGTTTAAGTATTTCTCACGTCGATCTGATAGAAGTATTTTAATATTTTCACCAAGTTATTTTTCAACCTCATTCCTGAATTCCTTGAACTTTTCAAAGGTTTTAGACTTACACTTCATCAGGCAGACATAACCATGTCTTGAATGGTCATCTATGAAGGTAATGAAGTATGAAAAACCTACACTCCTAGCATGGATGACATAGGACCACAAATATCAGTATGTGAATTTGACTAGGTTTTGATAGCTGTGAGTCTAACCCTAATGGCAAAATTTGGATTTTTTGGAATACAGAGCTGGTTTTAGCTCCCATTTTTTTTTTTCTAATCAATTTTTCCATGTAAGCTTCTGCTTGGTATCTCTCCATTCTAAATGTGGCAACCTTCTTTGTTTATGCAAAGTGCACAAAAGTAGAAGAAGAAGTCTATGGGAGGCTCTCCGAACTGTTCAACCCAAATCTCCATGGTTGGTTGGTGGAGATTTTAACGTCATATCCAGCTCTGACGAATACAAAGGCCATTCCTCCTTAGACGTTGAAGCGATGCGGGAATTTAATGATTGTCTTCATGACTGTGGCTTGATGGACATGGCCTTTCAAGGTTGCAAATACACATGGGATGGTAACAGGTTCAGAAGTATAGGGTGGAAACGACTGTACAGATTTGTGTGGAACAATGATTTCCTTGCATCTTTTCAATTGCTTCAAAAATATTGGTGTAGAACATCTAATAAAAACTTGTTCTGATCACTCACCTCTCATTCTCAAAGTGTCTAATACCACCAACACAGGCCCGAAACAATTTAAATTTCTAAACATGTGGACTAAGTATAAGAATTTTTTGCAGGTGGTAAAATGAAATTGGTCTTTACATTGTTCTGGATCTCTTCTCTTTATCCTAGCATTTAAGCTCCAAAGATTGAAAGCGAAGCTGTGAAATTTGAGCCATACAGTGTTTGGAAATGTATTTACCAAAGTCAAGATTGCTGAACGTGAGATACAAATCAAGGAAGATGATTTTTTGCAACAGCAAAGTCAAAGCAACCAACTTGCTTTAGCTCATGCACAAGCAGTTCACACTAAGTGCGTTGCGGAGTAAGAAATGTTTTGGCGTCCAAAGGCAGGGCTGAAATGGCTAAAAGAAGGTGACCAGAATACTACATTCTTTCATTCCACACTCATGGCCAAGAAACAATTACTGTGTATTTCAAAAGAGTACATTGTTACTTAAAGTTGATGGGGCTTGGACCGAGAACATGCAATGCATCGAAGCGGAGAGAGTTAAGTTCTTTCAACAAATTTTGTCCTGAAATGAGTCCACGATGATAGACCACTCTTTGCTAGATACACTCACAATGGTAGTCTCTCATGAAGATAACCGATTTTTGCTTTCCGAACTCACAATAAAGGAATTGAAAGATGCGGTTTTCTCCCTCAATCCGGATAGAGTAGCGAGCATTAATGGATATAATGGGGTCTTCTTCACTACTTGTTGGGATATTATTCAGCAGGACCTCTTCCATGCGGTAGAGAAACTCTTGAAGGGTGTGAAATTGCCACGAATGTTCACAAGCACCCTTATCACATTAATCCCAAAAATACCCAATCCCTCTTCTTTTATCGAATTTAGACCCATTAGTCAATGCACTTTCTTTAACAAAATTTGCACAAAAATTTTGGCAAACAGACTCTCTACTCTTTTGCCAAAGTTCATTTCCCCTGAGCAAGTTCTTTTAGCTTATGTTCATGTCAAAGAAATTGCAGACAACATCTTACTAGTTCAAGAGATAGTTGATTTCTTGGACAGAAAATAGGCAGAAATATGATCATCAAGCTGGATCTTGCCAAAGCATTTGATAGATTATCTTGGCCTTTCCTATATGCAACCTTGGAGAAGTTGGGATTTGCTAACGAATGAATTGCCTTAATGAAGAATATTCTGGAGGATTGTTGGTTCTCAATTATCATCAATGGAGTGCCAAAGGGCTTTCTCAAATCATCAAGTGGGGTTCGTCAAGGGGATCCTTTATCTCCCCTTCTCTTCATAATCATGCTGGAAACATTCTCCCGTGGATTGAAAGCTTAGTTCCGTTCACGATAAATTTCAGATTTTGCACTACCCAAAAATTGCCCACCTATCTCTCATTTGGCTTATGCGGATGACATTGTTATTTTCACAATAGGAGAGTCCACTTCTATCCGAAACCTCAAGGCTTTCCTTTCCAAATTTGAGGCATGAGGCATCTTGTTGAATCAGGGCAGCTTTGCAATAAGTCCCAAAGCTCTTTCTATCTGCCCAAGAAAGAATCAAAAGCTCAGATTCGTATGATTCAAGATAAGACGGGGTTCACAAAGAAATCTCTACCATTCACATATTTGGGATGCCCCATCCAAAAAGTTAAAAAGTGGAAATCTTTATTTTAGCCAATGGTTGAAAATTTGGCTTCCTGCATTCATGGTTGGCAAACTCAATTTCTTTCCCCTGGAAGGCGCCTAATTCTCATCAAACATGTACTTAGCAGCATCCCAATTTTTGTTATGGCAATTCTTTCTCCTGCAAATTCTGTCCTTAAGGAGTTGGAAAGGCAATTTGCGAACTTCTTTTGGGGAATGTTGGAGGGTATTAGAAAACACCATTGGATTGCATGGGCTGTAATTTGTCAACCAACTGCCTCCAATGGCCTTGTAATTTCACCTCTATCGACTGTGGTACAAGGATTCAACATGAAACTATGGTGAAAATTTTGTAAAGGCAAATCTTTGACTATGTGCTCTTTTCTACAAGGAAGATACTTGAGGGATCAAGTTCACCCTTGCGTAGCCAAGGAAGCTTCTGGAGACTCATTTACATGGAAACGGATGCTGAGAGTTAGGGAGGAAGCAGAGCAACACATGTTATTCCTTATAAGGAAAGCCAATCTTTACTCTGGTTTGACCCTTGGACTGATCATGGGCCTCTCTTTCACATGGTAGAACAAGTATATGATAACCATCTCACCGTGGAGCAAATGTGGAATTCTGATGACTATAGGCTATCCCTACTTGATGGGAGATATTCCAGAGAAGAACTTCACAACATTGAAAATATTCTCAAGGACAAGGTAATCTTCTTAAAGGAGGAACCGGACCAGCTCATTTGGACCCTGACATCCAAGGGTTCTTTCTCAATCTCATCGACTTTTCCGCCATTCGCGCGATCGTTCTCTAGACAAATGATTTGGGATAAAAGGCTCCAGCTGAAAATCTCCATATTTATGTGGAAATTGGGGTGATTGAACAAACGGCTTCCTACGAATGACTTGATTTCCAAGCTAGGTATTCCGTTAGCCTCCAAGTGCTATTTCTGTAACAATGAAGAATCTTTGAATCATCTTTTTTTGGAGTGTACAATTTCAACTCAGATTTGGAGCCACTGTGAATCTTGGATCGAATGGATGTTTCTCCAGCTACATCCTTTTCGGACAAGCTAAATTCGTGGTGGTGGGCTGCTCACTCTCCTTCAACCGTAATGGGGATAGTACATAAAATCCTTCCATGCGTTATTTGCCGGTATGTATGGAAAGCTCAAAACAAGGTCATTTTCCACGACCATCAATGCAACATGAATAATTGTTGATATTTGTGCTTACTTGAAAGATGTTTCTTCAATGTATCCATTCAAGAAAGGTGATAGATTCTGATGAACTTTTGTTTTTGAGAGGTATTTGTAATCAAGTCCTTCAATTGCAACCGAGGAGAATAATGGATATTAAGTGGGAATGCCCTCCTCTTGGCTCTGTATATTCAAGTTGAATATGGATTGAGCTTCAAAGGGCAATCCGGGAATGGCAGCAGGAGAGGGAATCCTCAGAGACCATTATGGACGATGCATCAAGGCCTTCTCCAACAGCTACCATATACAAAACAATTTGAAAAGTGAGGTCTTGGCCCTTGTAGATGGCCTCAAAATGTACTACACACTACAACTACAAGCTGTGGAGGTCGAAATGGACTCTATAACTCTTGTCAACACCTTGAACGGTCTGTTCGCACCACCATGGAGCATTGATCATGAGCTCCAACTCATCAAAGACCTCTTAGTAGGCATAGTGGCTTCATTTTCACATGTATTCAAAGAGACAAATCAGGTGACAGATAGTTTAGCAAATGAGGGCATTAATCAGCCTACCTATGTCGAATATGACCACGTTACCATTCCTTCTCATATAAAAGGTTTGGTACTTTTAGATGCTAGAGGCTGCCTCTACATTCGCCGTTGTAAATTTTGAATGTTTCAAATAAATTAGATTGTGCATATCCTCACCGTGTCTGGTGATTGCTTAAAAGAAAAAAAAAGTATTACCCCTAGCAATTCACTAGATCTATCAGCCTTTCCTGTAAAAGGTGATTTGTTTATTTTACCAAGTAAACAAGATTCACATATATCATATGATTCACCATCAAATGACCCCAAATAACCCATTTTTGTGTAATTTGGTAATGCGTTTCTTATTTATATGACCAAGTCTACAATGCTAAAGGAAAGATTGTTTCGTGTTATCAATTTTAGACCTTTTAGGATTTATGTTGAGACTTGGATTTTTCATATGTAGAATATAAAGACCCTTAATCAAAGTAGCAGTTCCATACACAATGTCATCACGTAAAAAAGAACAACATTTATAATGACAAAAACCATCAGTGTCTAGACATGAAACAGAAACAATATTTTCAATCAGAGATGGAATATAATAATAGTCTTTAAGTTCTAAAAAAGACCACTAGACAAAGAAAGATAATAAGTCCGTACGGCTCATGTAGTCAACATTTGCTCCATTTCCTACACACAGGTCCATTTCTCCCTTTGCCAACATTCTACTTCTCTTTATTTCCTGCATATTTTTACAAATATAAGACGTAGATCTGATATTTAATACCCAAGAATCTGATTTAGAAGCAGAAATGTTGAGCTCAATCATAAACATGTAGAAGTAGAGGGTTGATTAAACCTCTTTTACTTCAAGATATCAATATAAGAAGGTAGTTATTTTTCTAGTACCCATCCTTTCCACTATGGTAGCAAGAAACCTTAGCTTTGTCCTAGATTGACCATAGGTGTTGGTTTCACCTTGACTTGGCTTTCTTAAAATCAATCTTGAATTTCTTTTTCTTCTTATTAGAAGAATCAACAACTCACACTTATTTCCTTTCCTTCTTGATAGTTGTCTCAGAAGTCTTTAGCATATTCAACAGTTCAAAAAGAGTTGTGGATAACTTATTCATGTTATAGTTCATAACGAACCGTGAAAAGCTATCAGGTAGATATATTCTAGATTGCAAGATCATGTCTCTTGTATGTATGATAACCCTCTCTTCTGCTACTGGTGGATTGTTCACAGAAAGGCAGAAAGAAGCAACATTTTTTAGTAAGCATTTAGCTTCTGCTAGCGGCGGGGCCATGTTGTTCAGTTGGAAGCCTAAGCCAAGAAGATACGAATGAACGAAACATTTAACTCATGATTTTTGCTTAAAACCCAATTGTTCTTATTTTTCAATTAGTCCGATCATCTTCAATACATGAACCGCTACTGAAATACCTTCTGCCACTTTACAACGGAATAACTCTTTAGAGATCTCATACTTGTCTCATATCTCTCATTCATTGACTCTTCATCAAAAAAATCCTTGAGATGAAAAATCATAGAACGAGCATCCATGTTATCATGCTGTTTCTGCAATTCAGACTTCATAGCGGCCAACATGATACAAGAAGAAGTATCATTGTCCTCTATGTGCTTATGATAACCATTCTAAATTGCTTCATCAGCATCTTCTGCTAGCATCATCAGGAATAAGTTGATCCAGAATATAGCGAATTTTTTCATACTTGAGAACAATTCTCAAGTTACGATACTAGTCTAGAAAATCTAGTCCAGTGAGTTTGTTATCAATTAAAATGGGACGCAAACTGATGTTGTTATTCATGTTCTACAACATATAAATAAAGACATAACAAGAATTTGCTATTTTTCCATAAACAAAACCAAAATATAATATGGACTTCATTTAATTTGATTTTTCTCCCACTATTTTAATTCAAATCAATAACCCTCACATATTAATTTGGGAGCTCTCATAAAACCCCAGTGGGCTAGGATCACATCTAGTTATTTTGATCTTAGGTGTACCCAACAAACCAAAACAATTTCAGAAGATAGGTAACACTTACCAATTACAACAATTTGTAATTCTAGGATAGTTAGGTATCAACTCTTTGATAGCAAATCTTATGTGGCTCCTAACCTTTACGTCAAAGACATATAACCTTGAGTGTGCCCAACAAATTTATATGCCTGCGTTAAGTCATACCCATTATTCAGATATCTCATCTCATAGCTTAAACATGTTCAACGTAGGGTGACTTTCGATTTGTCCAACAAGTTAAATCCAAGAAGAATTCTCGTTTATTACTATAATAATGGAAGGCAACTTATTTATTGACTTAGTATTAATTTTGAGGGATTTTCTTTCATTTATTTTATTAGGTCTCATCAAATTGCATGCAATATTATCATATCAACGTATAATAAATAAAACATACATAAAACCATCGATGATTATTGACTTTTACTAAACTAGTTTCCTTGAGTCACAAAGGAAACTAGGTGGTCAAATCTTAAAGGTAATCTTTAACTCTTAAAAATTTCCTTCGTGGTTGCACCTTGCTCCGTCTCCACATCCTGTACATTACAAATGTAATTCTATCTAAACATTTTAGATATTCTATCATATTGCTAACCTACCTCAATGTACTTTACATGGGGATTGAGATGAGAAAAGAAATACAATCATCCAGAATAATAGAGTAAGCCAGAACACGCAGGCCCTATTTAAAATTTTACAACCATTGAATTTGAACATACACAATCACATAAGTTTTTAGTCCATAATCATCAATCATGCTATTAGATAATTCAATAATTAAATAAAAGCATAAAATCCACATTTAATATCTAATCATGAATCACTATACCATCATAATTCCAATCTCATTGAAATTATCATTTTTGAATTATTTATGAAAATATTTTGTGGAGAAAAATTAATATTTTCCAATATCATTAGAAAATAATCCTTTAAATAATAGAATTTCAAAACTTATATTAGAAACAATTTCTAAAAAAAAATTGAACATTTATTAAATTTCAATCTCATTCAAAAATAATAAATTTCTAAAATTTAAACAAATTATCTAATTCTAATCCCATTAGAATTAAATAAATATTTTCAAAGGTTTTGTACTTTCTAAATTTCAATCAAATTAAAATAAAGAAAGTTTCTAAATATTCACAATCAATTTTAAACAACCGTTATCAAAACTTAATTCGTGGTTTCAAAAACCAAATTAGTAAAACCTTTAATTTGAAAATATAAAATTAGTGTCCCTAAAAGTAATTTAACTCATTATAAGTGAAATAACATGCAATCAAGATGATAAAACCGTGAATCAAATTCAAATTCACGGGGATCAAAATTTTTTTTTTTTAATTCTCCAATATTTTTTATAAATAAAAATAAAAAATCATATAGTTTGACCAATTCAGTATTCATGACAACTAAATATACCTACATCATAAATTAATCAAGGGTGACTTTGATACCACTATAAGAAAGTAAATAACCAGTAACACAGTAGAATTTAAAATTTTTACTTTCTTATCACGGATCACCTTGATTAATTTATGTGTAGTATAAGAAAAATATACAAATTATACCTTAAAATTTCGGTAAAATTTCTAAAATAGTTGGGATGTCCATCCACAAGTCTCACAAACGCCTGGCCTCTAATGGTCTCTACACAATGATAATTAATTCAGAAATATTCACAAGATTGACTGACCTAAATCATGAAATACTAGGTCCTAAATATCTAAAATGATTTTCCAAAATATTTCTCAAACATTTTAATCTTTTTTTATATTATTTTAAATAGATTTGCACGGCTTTCATTCTTAATTCTTATAAGCCGAGATCAACTTCAATTCAATCGATATATATATATATATATATATATATATCTTACAAACACACACATATAATATATATATGTATAAATTTGGGTAGAGATATAATCAATTTGGGTTTAGGACTTGCAATAGACCTAATCAGTCAGTTTAAGGGCATATCTATAAGTATAAATACTCTTAGGAGTTCTAACTTGTATTACACATTATCTCTTAAAATTTATAATTTATTATAATTGAGCCCAAAATTTAATTTATCTCATAAATTAACCCATAAGTATCCCATTCTTATCAACATCAATTTAATCCTGAATTAATCCTTAAGTGTGTGACCTTATAGGATTCTCAATCACGTTGGCAATAAGTATAAATTATAAATCTAAATTAATTAGTATTAGATATATTAAACTCCTTTAATTTATCATTAATTCTTCAATTAATTAATTTACACTTATAGATCAAGATTGGCTTCTAGCAAAGCATCATGGCCACCCAAGTGTTGAGATATGTCAAGTGGTTCGACATCACCCACCGGTGATTTAGTTCCCGTATAATTATTATTCTTTCACTAACCTATATCCCGATTAGTTCAACAGTACAGATATAATGCCAATTCTTATTGAATTAATCAATTTACTTCTTTCCAAAATACAACTTACTTGAAATAGAACTTAAGACACTTTTAATTCTATTTCTACTTTGTGTAAAGATTTCTGAATCATATTTCAAGAAGTGCCTATACCTAGATATACTCTCCCATTTTAATGAGTGGCAAATCCTATATTGGTTACATCTTATCTTTTTATGATTTATACTATACCTGAACTCTATAATATGAGCAACTACCTTAAGAGTAACAACTAATAGAGTCAAAGTATAGTAATTCACAATCAAGATAAACTGACCTCAAATCCAAGGATCATTACACTACAACCAAAATTAGATTAATCTACTGGCACATAAATAATAATCCGCGTGGAATAATCTTAGTGAGTCAATCCGATGCACTTATTCTCAATAAGCATCTACAAATAATTATATGCTAATCTACCCATGTCAAACACAAAGATTAGAGATATTTACGAATAAAAATATAATTACATCATAATAATTTATGAATTCACAATATGTATTTCATTCAAAATTGCCATATTACAAAATATACATAAATATAAAAGTGTAATTTGTCCCCAAAACAAATTGGTTTTAGGGCATACACTAATATAAATAACATGCATCACAAATTGTTCGGTGAAAAATCGATTAGACTTACAAGTTGTTTGAACCATTGTGCAAATTGTTTGGCAAATAAGCTGTCAATTTTGTACTTAGACATACCTTGACATGTAAGACCAAAACATCATATGAAAATATAAAATTAAATTAATTAATATTCATATAAAAACAATCAATTAATAATACTTAATTATTTAGTGTTAATCGTACATTACTAAACATATGGCTCAACTTTTGACTAGTTCATCAAGATGTACATTTCAACAATATGCATTTAGTCTTCATTCAAGTAACAATGATTACCTCCAATGCTGGATCTACTTAAAAGTTTAAAGATTGAGGGATGTTGGGGTCAACTGGTCCTTTATCGTTTCTTCCAACTCTTTCCTGTTCGATTTGTGGCCCAAAATAGTAAGATGTAAGAGTCGTTACCTCCTCAACAACATAGGCATTGCAAATTGAGACTTTGATGTAGGCCTTGTTATTCACCTTCTTCTTCAAGTGAAATAAAAACCTATGGGAATGAGGTAATTAGATGTCAATAAGGCTAAGCCCTAAAATAATATATTTCTCAATGGCCAAAATTTGACCCTAAACACATAAAACGAGCAAAAGACTCCTCTTGAATGGGTACATTCATTGATATTGCACTAGACCTGCATCTTTGGCATCGTACAACAAGTTGATTATGAAATGCTTATTGAATCGAAGAATGCCTAAGGAAAAAATCTCTCCAAGTTGCATAGATAACAGGACCATCACTCTTCAATTTTTTCATGTGTGATACCCATAAGGACGACGAGCAGATATCCTAAAAGAATAGGCTAACCTCCATTAGCAGTGGCACACAAAAAGTGACAGAAGTTCCTTGAAACCATCTGGAACTTGTTCTCCATGAATACACGATAGGCTGACTCTTCGTACCCATCAACTTGCACTTGTTCAAATTAACACATTTGCATATTTTCTATCCTCATAAAAGTGAATAGAATTAAAAAGTGAAGATAGGGGCTAATTTTTCTGTCAAAGGAGAATCTATGGCAATAATTGTAGCACCTATCAATATACTTCCTAAGCCATCAAAGAAGCAATATGAAAGGGTCAATACTCATCAAGAGCAATATAGAAGAAAGGACTTAACCCCTAAAGACATGCAAGAAAAGGAATACCCGTTTCTTGATTCTGATGTTCCTGGAATGTTTGATTACCTATTGAAATCCATGTTAATAATGCTTACTAAGACGAACCAGCCTAAAGAAGCTAGGAGAGATGATGAATTTATTCCAAGTACTACCAGTTAGTTGGGCATCCTATCCAGAAATGTTTCACTTTCAAAGACAAAGTCATGGAGTTGGCTAGACAAGGAAAAGTTTTGCTAGAAGAAGAAAAGGCCACTTCCAATCATACAACTATTGTCTTTGGTTCTTCAGACCCTATGTAGGATGAAAACACAACCAAAGGACTTAGAAGTCGATGCAAAACCTTTATCTATACCATTAGGAATCAAGTTTTCATTGTTTGATCCCCTTGAGGTTAAGCTAATTACCTTTCCCGTAATCATTGGAAAATTCTTAGATCGAGAAAAATGTAGGGTCCATATCATTTAAAGCAATTGACATAGAAGGTGTAAACGATGTAGTCTTGTTGCTCAAGAAAGAAAGTAGGCCTCTAGACCCTCAACAAAGCCAAACAAGTCATTTACAAGGAGCAAGATGGTATGGAAAATAAAAGTGATGAAGGCAAAGAAAGACAATATCATTTCTGATCTCCAAGCCAGTCATGTTTAAGGAAGGACCCAAATTCCTATAGCATTAAAGGAATTCATGCCAAGTTGATTCCTTGATGTCAGTGTTGTTTCATGTCACAACGGGCAAATTGAAGAAGCAATTGAGCAAGAAGAAAATCCTTCTTGTAAATTTGGTGTTTCTATTGATAAAAAAAATCGTGGATGTCACAAACATTGCATTCACTGATGAAGATTTGCTACTTGGGTCTACCCCATACTTATCCTTTGTTTATCTCTGGATCTTGATAGATGGATGCTCAACTGTCAATATTCTACCTTTGCAAGCTTTGAAAGACTTTAACATTTCTATCGATGAAATGGCTAGCAGCCATTCGATGATTCAAGGAATTTTGATCAAAGAGGGCAAATAGCTATTGGGATAATAAGGCTTGACATGATGACTGATGACATGCAGTCAAAAGTATTATTTCACATGATTGATGCCATGACAAATTACAAAATACTCTTGGGTAGACCATGGATTCATGAAAATGGAGTGGTATCCTCAACTCTCTACCGGTGTTTCAAATACTGCTACTTTTGATATAGCAAAAAAAGTGATTGCTGATAACAAGCACTTTACTGAAGTTCTCCTTGACACGAGCATAAATTATCTTCAAAATAGAAAATTTCCTTGAAAATTAGTCTTCAATACTACTTGATGAGAGTCTAAAATGTCTTCAAATCTTCTTGACACGAGGTTAAACTATCTTCAAATTAAAAGCCTATGCATACTCCTTGATAAGAGTCTAAACTATCTATAAAATCTCCTTGATAAGATGTTAAACTGTCTTCAAATTAAAAGCCCATGCATACTCCTTGATAATAGAATAAACTATCTACAAATTTCCTCAGATGGCATGAGAGGAAACTATCTACAAATCAAAAGTTCATGAATGATCCTTGATAAGAGTCAAAACTGTCTAGAAGTCTCCCAGACACAAGCATAAATTGTCTTCAAAATAGCAAGTCTCTAAATTCTCCTTGACACAAGTATAAACTATCTTCAAATTCCAAAGTCATTTGAAGTCTCCTTGACATGAGTATAAATTGTCTTCAATTCTCAAGTCCTTTGAAGCCTCCTTGACACGAGTGTAAACTATCTTTAGGTTCCAAGAGCTCCTTGATGAACAAGCAGAAAGTGCATGATATTCCAAGTCATGTTGTTGAGACAGTCCACCAAATCTAAGGTAGTAAATAAATAGATACTCTTAACCTGCATGAGGTTAAATTGTCGACTGTAAGAACTACGTGCGACTTGATTTACGAACTTATGTTTGGGATACATAGCGAAGTTCAGTTACAAAAACAAACGCATCTCCTTGGTAATTAATTCTCTACAAATATGATGTAATCTAATTTCTAGGAAATGAGTATTACAATTGTGAAAATGTTGACCATACCTTTGGATCAGTGTCAAGAAGGTCCATCAAGAAAACAATGAACTTGCAAGGCGTAAATCAAGAACCCCAAATCTTTTATAATTGCAAGTTGAAGTTGATTTTCTATCCATATATATGGGGTTTGATTTGACAGGTGAAATGTTTGTTGGTGCTTTCAAAACATCCACTTTGGTATCTACATGAATTTCTTCCAGAGCTCTAGAAATGGCATAATTACTAGCACTTTTGGTAGTTATTTCAAGACCTTTTGACACAAGTGTAAGATGTCTTCAAGATACAAGTTGCTCAAGTACTACAATCTTCTTGGTGCACTACTTTAATTGATAAGAATTCTAAAGCTCCATGGTGGGATATTAGATATCATAATAATAATAATTATTCAAAACTAACAATAGTCTGATAAATATTACTCAATATATAGTTTGCATACACGATATAAGTATGTATATAGGTATGAAGTAGATACGACACTGAGTAAGGTTATGAGGTGATTCTTCGATTTGTATTAAGCAGAGATATATATGTGTATTTGGTATAAACTTTTTTTACCATTGTATGACTATATGACTACGTAATTGTATTAGAAAATTTGAGTATAACATATTGTTAAAGTAATCATTATACAAATAAGTTGAAGTTAAAGTTACCATACAAATAAGTTATTACTTGTATTAGAATTTGATTTTATTATACTAGAATTTCACGTATGTATGTTTATTTCGTTAGTTTAATTTTGAAATGTTATTATACACGTTTTGGTAAGTAAATATATTGTGTATTAATACACACATATCGAGATATTATTGTATGAATCAGAATCTATGTCACCGTAATTAATAATAAAATGTGTCACTTAGGTGGATGATATAAATGTTTCTGAATCACTTGGTGGGTCACTTTAGGTTGCAGTGGTTACTTGAAGAGTTAGACACGCCTCCATCGTGGTAGAACTTTTCTCTATCACCCTTGTCTTTTGAAGAGTTCGGCATTGCCTCCATCTTAGTAGAGATAGTCTTGTCGCCCTGATCTTTAAAGAGTTATGCATGGCCTCCATCTTGGTAGAGCTTGTCACATCACCAAGGTCCTTGTAGAGTTTAGTGTACCTCCATCTTGGTAGAGATTGTGCCATTGCCATGTTCCTCGATGAGTTCATTGTGCCTCCATCTCGGAAGAACTTGTTCCATTGCCACGATCCTTAAAGACTTCGGCATGCCTCCATCTAGGTAGAGCTTATTCCATCACCCTAGTCCTTGAACAGTTCGTCACACCTCCACCTTGGTAGAACTCGTCCCACCGCTATGGTCCTTGAAGAGTCCGTTGTATTTACATCGTGGTTGAGCTTTTCTTATTACCATGTGTTGGGTATGCCTTGTATCTTTTGTTTTGTCTCACATTGGTTTGAGAAGAGTATTTCTCTCCCACCCAATTTTATAAATTAAGGGCCTTAATTAATGTTTTAAGTGCACCAAGCCAAGAAAAGAAGAGTTTTAGTGGGTTTTCAGGGCCTTTATGGCCATCTAGCCTTTTGTCTTATTTGGGCTCTCTTGTGCTTTTGTTATAATGGTGCCTATAGCCCATTTTGTGGAGATCTCTCCAAATTTGTAATCCTCTTTAATTAGTGGATGTTTTCCCCTTCGCCTGTGGATGTAGGTCTTTTGACTAAACCACTTAAACTTTTGTGTCCCTTTTATTGTTATATTTTTCTTTATTTATATTCGTTATTATCTTCAAGCTTCAAGGGCTTATTAAGAAATTTCCGCAAATGTTCGGGGTTCCGATCCTAACAAATTGGTATCAGAGCCGGGGACCCGAGTTAAGCCAATTTGATGGTAACGAAGTTGAAAATTGAGAAATTTTGAATCATGGGTTACTCGTTGGCAAGTAATTTCTTCTTGGTATTGGCCGTTTTGTTACACTCTTCTTTGTGTATTGGACGTTTGAGCTCCGAGTGGTCCGTTTGGTATTTGTAAAGAGTTTTGTTGGGCCTATTTTATGGATGAAGAGTGGGCTTGCGTTGAGTACAAATTTGGGACTTTGTTGGAGAAGGTGGAGTTTGAATCTGGGCTATTGAGTTTTTGTGGAGAATGTGGAGAATTTCGTTTTGTGAAGATTTGCCATTTTATGAGGATTTATTATGCGATACAAGTCAAGGTGGATATTTGTTGGGTATGCCTTGTATCTTTTGTTTTGTCTCACATTGGTTTGGGAAGAGTATTTCTCTCCCACCCAATGTTATAAATTAAGGGCCTTAATTAATGTTTTAAGTGCACCAAGCCAAGAGAAAGCCCTGGGTTTTTATACATTTTATGGCCATCTAGCCTTTTGTCTTATTTGGGCTCTCTTGTGCTTTTGTTATAATGGTGCCTATAGCCCATTTTGTGGAGATCTCTCCAAATTTGTAATCCTCTTTAATTAGTGGATGTTTTCCCCTTCACCTGTGGATGTAGGTCTTTTGACCGAACCACGTAAATTTTTGTGTCCCTTTTATTGTTATATTTTTTTTTATTTATATTCGTTATTATCTTCAAGGGCTTATTAAGAAATTTTCGCAAATGTCCGGGGTTCCGATCCTAACACCATGGTCTTTGAAAATCTCATCATGCCTCCAAGTGCCAATGGCTTCTCAAGCCTTTAAGCCATCATTGAAGCTTATGTGATTGCTATGCATAAGAGACTTCTGAAGCCTTTAAGCCATCATAGAAGCTTATGTGACAGCCTTGCATAAGACCTCTCAAACCTTTTAGCCATCATAGAAGTCTATGTGATCACCCTGCATAAGATTTCTCAACCCTTTAAACCATCATTTAAGCTTACGTGACATCTGCATAAACTTTCTGAAGCCTGATACGGCTATCATAGAAGCTTATGTGGCCTTTGGTACAAGTCTTCTCAAGTCTGATATGACTATCATTGAAACTACGTAACCTCAGGTACAAATCTTTTAAAGCTTGATACAACTATTATTGAAGTTTATGTGACCTCCTTGAATAAAATATAATTTCTCTTCTCAAGCAAGATACGGCTATCATTGAAACTTACGTGACTTCGTGCAAAAGTCTTCTCAATCCTGATTGAAGGCTATGTGACCTCATGTGTCTTCTCAAGTCACATACAGTTGTTATTGAACTGTGTGTGACCTCCGAGTGTCCAAGATTTTTCAAGCCAGTTAAGACCGTCCTTGAAGCTGGTGTTCGATGAGTCTTTTTTTGCTCTATCACATTCAAAACAAGGAAAAGTGTAACAAAGGAAAACTGTATTTTTTGGTCAAAAGAAAAGAATGCTAAAGATATGGTTGCTTGCTTGGCGTTTGTACCGTACCTGACAAGTTTGTTGTTTGAAGCCAAACAAGAGAATTGCTTGGCATCATGCAGTTCACGTAACCCGCTTAACCAAAAATGAAGTGCAAAAACGTAAAGGGTGCGAATTTTTTCTTCGTGTGAAAGATCCAGTTTTGAGCAAGCAATTACATGCAAGAAGAAAACATGTCAAATTTCAGCAAGCAACAAGTTATATTTGCTAAGCCCAATCTCAAAGTTACAGTACCAGAGAACACAAAAAAAAATTCAGTAAGTTAGGGAATTATAAGGGAGGCCAAATTTGCAGCATTACAACAGTAAGCATGGGAGAATTTCATCTCCTAGCACTATGCAATCAAATTTTCCAACAAAACAAATTAGACCCGTAAAATTGAATTTGCAGTTTAGTTAGTGAAAAGCATGCTAAATTCATTATTTTCAATTTGATGACTAAGATGCAGTGGAGTTTGATTTGATTTAAGATGTGGAATTCAAAATTTTAAATATTCAGCCAAGGTGAAACAGGTAACTAAGAAGTTACCCGCAAGAAGCTTAGTTGCTAAATTATTTCTTTTTCTCCTTTAAATTGTTGATAGCCTATGCAACAGCAAAGTTTTGAAGTTGGGCCAAGGATGTGGTGAGAGGCGCTCGTATCCGGACACCGAACCTTTTTAAAATAATAGTGGAGACTGGAGAAGGCCTTCATCATTTTCTTTTAACAGGAAAGTCAAAGAATTTAGTAGTTGCAGGATTTTCAACACAATCGGGAAAGTTACTGCGTTTCAGCAATATTAGAAGCCGAAGCTTTTCGGTGGTGGACCATTTTCAATTTTCAGTGGTGACTAATGGCAAGTTTTCTTTTAAGTGAGGCCTGGGGTTTTCAATTCTTGGTTTAAGTAGTGCAAATTTCCGAACTCAAAAAGAGGATGGTCTTTTGACTTTCCATTTACAGGTGTAGACTACAACATTGGTCTATGAAAGTTTTATAGTTCATGAAGCTGCAACTGCGGATACTAGTATGGAGTCGATTGGGGCCTTTCCATACTCTTTGGAGTTAAATGTTTTGACTACGAAATTACAAATTCGTCAAGCCAATTTTCATGAACTTGAAATTCGTCGGGACAATTCTTGAAGTGGGGCATTTGTAGACAACGAAACATTAACATTCAAATATTTTAATTTATTTAATTAAGATTAAATTAAATTAATTGATGTTGATTCCTCAATTAAATTAAAGTTACAAATTTTTTCATGATTTGGGCTTACAAATGGGTCCTTAGACAAATTAAATATGCAAAGTCCATTTCGGTAAAGATGGATTAATTAATTTAATTAATTCACAATAAACTACTTGGACCAACTCATTTATTAAATCCTATATTAAATGGGCTTTTCGAGCCACAAGTTATTCAAGTTCCACGGAAGATTTTGGAGGATTTTCTTTTAAACCAATAATTTCTAAATTTTAGCTATAAATAGGGCTCTTCCTCAAGTCAAGATATACATTCTGAAAATTCAAAGGTTTAGAGAAACTCTACGAACTTCTCAAGAGTTTTTTCTCTATCAACTTCCCACAAATCCAAGTCTAAAATTAAACCAAATCCAAATCCTGCCATTCGTGTTGAAGGTTTGAAGATTAAAGGTTCAAATATTCGGATGAC
Source organism: Cinchona pubescens (assembly GCA_025175665.1). NCBI lineage: Eukaryota > Viridiplantae > Streptophyta > Magnoliopsida > Gentianales > Rubiaceae > Cinchona > Cinchona pubescens. The sequence goes on along the minus strand of JANKKI010000070.1, from coordinate 1,767,310 downwards.
ATTATCAAATCAAAGATTCCTGTGCTCAAATTTTAGGAAACACCCCTTCAAGATCCAAGAATAACAGCCTTTAACCCTTGGATCAAATCTTTTGAAGAGAAGAATCAGATGATTATTTTTTTTTGTTTAGAAGTTTATTTAGAAATTATAACATTTATTTATTAAATTATAAATTCGATATTTGTACTCATTTTTCTTATCTTTCATTTGCAAATATGACATTTGTGCATATAGCCGTCTTGAATATTTTTGGGGACAAGGGCAAGTTGTATGGAGTGAGGATAACTGGCTAGCAAGAATAAGTCTGCCATGATTTAGCAAACAGGCCTCTATCAAAAAATCTAGATCCTTTCTGTCAAAGTGCTTCCACAGCTCCCCATATTAACAGTGACACATCAGTTTTTTTGTTTAGTGATTTGCATGCTAAGTCATGTGCGGAGCCGTTGCTTGCGATGCGTATAATCGTTGCAAACTTGATGTTAGTAGGAGAAGTTCTGACGCTCAAGTTAGTTGCCTTAGATTAGAGTATAAAACTAGAGAGAGTTTTCGAGCTAAATGTAGTAAAGGGATAGTGTAGCTAGATGCTACAATGAATGACTAACCTTGTGAGTGCTATTTATAATAGAAATATATGGGCTTTAATAGCTTTGATTAGAATTACTTGCCCCATCAAGGTCTTAATTGACTTTCGATAATTATTTGCTTGATCTTAGGTCATAAAAAGATCAAAATTCTCTTATAACCCCTTAACTATTTTTCCATGTGTAGGTTTTCTATTGAGCATAATGTTTTGGCATCATCACTTGTCCCCCACTCTCAAGCTAACCTTATTCAGGTTAAGAGTAGTTGAGGGCATTGCTTTGACAACGGTGTCATGGCAGGAGTTGTTTATTTAGGTTGTGTATAGAGCTATACATAGCTTAGCTATGAAATTACGATCATGCAGAGTTATATTTTAGCTTAGGTGAGAAGCTATTCTTAGATCAGGTGCGGGAGCTATTCCTGACTTAGCTGCGAAACTATGCTCAACTTTGATACTTCTCCACTAGGAAAAGCTTGTTTTTTCCCAGAAAAGGTAAGCTTTACTCTTGGGGAGCAAGCTTAGTTTAGGTATTCTTACTTTAGGAAAAGCATTGATTTCGCCCTCCTTAGAGTAAGCCTTGCCTTGAGGAAGAATGCTTAGCCAGAAAAGCCTTAGGAAAAAGCTTTGATTTTGCCCTCATAATGCTAAATTTCGCTCTTGGGATTTTAGTTTAGGTACCCTCCTATAGAAAAATCATTGATTTCGCCATCAGAAAGGTAAGTCGTGCTCTTGGAAGTAAGCTTAGCCAAGGCATTTCCCTCTTAGGATAAGCTTGTTTTTGCCCCAAAAAGATAATCCTTATTCTTGGGAGCAATCTAAGTTTTGGTACTTCCCCATAAAAAGACTTTGTTTTGCCCTCAAAAGGGTAAGCTCTATTATGGAGAATAGACTTAGCTTAGGTGATCCTTGCTTTGAACACTTGTTTTTCGTCCTTGGAAGAATAAGTTTTGCTCTTGGGAACAAGCTTAACTTTAGTACTTTTCACTTAGCTTAAGTACTCTTCCCTTAAGAGGGAAATTTAAACTTTGGTTTGCCCCTGAAAAGGTAAGCCTTGCTCCTGCGAGCTGATGTCTAAATTTGAAAACACTTAGTTATATCAATTTAAAAACACCTAAATCCTACTACTAAATAGTTGGCATACTACGAGTATAAGGTCGTATACTAGTAGTAAAGGGAAGTAGAGATTTTACTCACAAGGGTTGGTCGATAATTACCGATTATTTGGTTATATTACTAGTTGAACTCATTGATAAAAAGAAGATTAATTAAAACTAAAACTAAAGAACTAAGTAATCAATTTAAAGGCTACTTGTAAAGCAATTTAAAAGTGAACATTAACAATGAAGAGAGCATTAGAAAGCAATTAAAGAAAGCATGTAAAAAAGAAGTATTTTTTTTATAGCAATTAGAGAAAGCAAGAAAAAGCGAGAGTATTTTAAGGAAGCAATTAAATAATCTACACAAGAATAATTTTAAAAAATCCATTAACTAATATAAACTACAAATTATCACTAAGAAAGCATTTTTTAACAAAGCCCATAAACTAATTTAACACTAAGAAAGCAAGTAAAGAAAATAATTAGATGAAATCAATTAAACTAATTAACTAAAAGAACATGAAATTAGACAAAAATTAAAGAGAACTTATACTAGGAGTCTTCAATCTATAACTAGGAATTGAAAATTATAACTACACTACATCTAATATAAGAAAATCCTCCCCAAATGGGGAGGATTTTCCATGAAGGAAAACTCTAACCTTCTTCTACATCTATTTAACCATATGTCTACTTACCCTCTAAAGAGGTTTAGATGGTGTATTTAAGGGGCTAGGATTGAGGGAGTTAAAATTAGTCGAAAGACTATAAGTGGCAAAAATCTAGCATTCTGTCCGCGTCTCTATATCTCAATATTGAATTTGTATATGAAAACAATATCGCGATACGGAGTTCAAATTAAGCTTCTAAATCTTCATCCATATCGTGATATCATTTTTCTATACAAAATCGATATTGCGATATGGAGTCTTCTATTCAGCAACCTTGAATTCATTTTTTTGCACTTTTTCTCCTTGAATCTTTCATTTCTTATGCTCCATACCATTTATTACCATAAACATAATAAGTAACAAATTATACTAAAATTAATACTAATATGATAATATTTACACAAATGCAAATGAAAATACTAAATACAAAGAAATTAAACAAAAACACATAAATTAACTCTAAAATTTGATAAACTCCTACAAAATGTTAGAATAAACAAGCAAAATAACATTAGTTTAATAGAGCTATCACACTCTCAAATTTAGCATTTTGCTAGTCTTGAGAAAAATAAGAAAGAAAAAGAACACAAGTAAACATGAAATACACCACCAAGGAAATAAAAGCATTGAACTTAGTGTAATTACCAAAAGGGAAAATAAGGTTTTAACTTAACAAACTCAACATTTTTATCTACCCCTTCATTTATAAAAATAAACACAATTTTAGTCACAAATATTACTTTTACTAATAAAGTGTTCAAGCAATTCTGCCACTTCAAGTGCAAAGTGATCTAGAGTAAAGAAGTCAACTTCCTCAAAAATGTGCTTCAAGTATAGAAAAATCCTTAAGTCTTGTTTTACAAAGCACAAAGATATGTAAATGAAATGCACGGACATTTGTTGGCATCGTAAAATGTAACCAAGTATATCAACCGAAGTAATGCTTGACCCAAACTCTCAAATCTCTAATAGCCAAATTAAGGATCATTTTAGACTTTTAAAATTTGTAATGTAGGTTAAGATAACAAGGTAGGATAATTTTGGATAAAAGTGACTCAAATCACCTTAGTCATTCCAATAAAACCTCTTGAATCACTATCCCAAAAATAAGATTCCCACAAACCAAGACAGCGAAACCACTAATACTTAAAAAACACAAACAAAAATAAATTCAAGAATTAAGTAACACTGATAATTTTTTATTTTTTTTTTATTTTTCTTAATTGAAAGAACTGCAGTGATTAACTTCAAAAATCAAACAATTATAAAATGGAGATAAGAAATATAATAGGTATTAAGCATCTTGACTTCAATCCCCAACAAAACGTCAAAAAACCTTCGTTTAAACCATCTAGTAACTCTGACTACTATATTAAAGAGCTAAGATAGATCCACAATGACTAAGGTGATGGGATGAAGGAGTTAATAAACGAAATGGTATGACTAAGATTTGTGGGTAACAAAGGAATTATCCTATAAGCCTTAATGGGGACACTAGAGATAAAATTAATGCAAGGTAGGTTTTTTGGCTCAAACGATTCAAGAAAATACCTAGATCATTTCCAAATCAGGCTATGTAACTAAAATGGGGAATCCACACTACCTTAATAATTGTATCAAGTCAAACCTTACAAAATCCACAAAATATCCGATGAAATGCAAATCCATGCAATACGAACAAACGATGCTTAATTCCTTTCTTTCTATACTCAAAATCAATTTCCAAAAGCTCTGAAATATTTAAACCATATCAACAATTACGTGAACTTAGCATTAGACAAACACACACAGAAAAAGTAATGTTTGAGAGAAAAAACTAGTTAAGAAAACCATTTCATGACATAGTTGAAAAATTTATTGAGTTTCAAGTGTTAAATCGCATGTTGCAGATGAATTGCTACCTATGTTTAACATTCAATTTCAATACTATCAAACAATAAATTACAAAATTATTCCCAAGGAACAAGGAAAACACCCCCAAACTTGTCTTTTTATTCTAATGATAAGTACAATCCTAGAATAGTACTCACCCAAAATAAAACAAACATATACTAACATGAGTGAAATCAAAACATAAAAAGCATAATTCAAGAGTAAAGTCCTACCAAATTGGCCCAAGGACTTACAAAACATAAGAAGTTAAGGCATAAATAGCCAAAACCAAGTAATCATCATTGTAAACTCAATAATGTCAATCAACCATTCAAGCACGACACAAAATCTACTTCACCTGAACTATCAGCTAATTTATTCTAACAGAAATTAACTAAACTTTTATAGCTAAAAAGCTAATAAAGAAAACATAATAAGAGAGTATTAGAAATGCTAAGGAAATGAAATATGAAAATATTTCTTTCACAAATCAAGATGAAAATAATGGGAGAATTAAGAAATAAGAAAGTAGAGAATAGAAAGTCTTCTCCAAAATGGAGCAATCCATCAAGTATTATCCTCTACTTAATTGAAATCGGATTTAATCATTGCCTTCTTTTGGATGCTTGAAGTTCATCATCCTCGTTAGTTCCTTTATCTTTTTTTCTCTTCTTTGTAGTGGAGGTTGAAGCAACACCCTCTCTCTTGAAAACTCCTTTATGCATGATGGTCAAATAAAATTTTAACCCAAAAATTATCAAACCAAATTAACTTAAACAACCCACAATTTAGTTCAATAAATCCAACAAATTCAAATTCACAATCCTCAAATCAATAGAGCCCAAGTAAGAATTCAATATTTATGCCAAAAACATCCCGAGAATGATTAAAACTAAGAAGACTTACGGGCTTTGAGCACATCCAAACAAAATTGAACAATTTTATCAATGAGAATGAATTGATCGCCCCTTGAAGACTTGACAAGCCATCTTGAAAACTTGAATAACACACTTTAATGTGAAAATTGATGCCATAATTGGATGATTTGGGTTTGGATGATTTGGTTTTGATTGAAATTAGAAGTTTATGGAGTGGGGAGAGGATTTTTGGACATATAAGAGAGAAATAATGGATGATAGGGTTTAGAAGTTGGAAATTCATGTGAGAAAAGACTGAAAAATAGGTTTTAAACTTTCTGCCCGTAGGTCAATATTGCGATATCATTTTTCTATGTGAAATCAATATCGCGATATGGGAATGGGTTGAAAAACACCCTCTTGGAAATTCACTTGCATATCAAAATATCGAATTTGATTTTGCAATATCGTCTGAAAATTTTCAAAATCATATCACGATATGGAAATCCATATCTTGATATGGAGTGAACTTCTCCACAAGCCAAATTTTCATACTCAGCCAAAATCTTGCAGACTTTTTCTCAACTTCACCCCACACTTTATCAACACCTATAATCATGAAAAACACAAGTATTAATGAACAATTTCACTTATTTCTTTGGAAAACTTTGTTGCAAAAATAAAGAATAACTTAGACCTAATTTAAACATAAATTATCCTACTTAACTCTCCATGGTAATGATTTTGAATTACACTCGGACAACAAAAAGCTCAAATAGATTATGTTCAATATAATAACCGATTGAATGTGAATGCAACCAAGTAAGTACAAATTGAACTTAGAAAATAAGAGTTCTATCCTTTATCACGGGATTTCATCAATAATAAGCACAACAACCAACAAGGCTAAGACTTGAGCAATTTCAAGTAGATCATCTAAATTTAATTTCCAATTAAGCACCTAAGTCCCATAAGTTGATTTTCCTTTTTTAACCAATCAAAGTTACACTAAAAAGGGTCACCAAGATTTCACAGATACCAAACAATTTAAAGGAAAAGAAAAATACACATAAGTTGACTTACGCCCAACTGATCTCTCCAAACTTAGATTCACATAATTAGTTGCAAAGAGACATTCAACTACAAAGATTACTCCTAATCCATATAAATCATTCCTATAAATTACTCAAAATACGATCAATAACAAATAAAATGTATCATCAATTAGTGTTTCCACAATCGATTGGTGAAAACCAAGTCCAAGTTCATTCTATAAAATATGTATATCATTCACAACTTACAATAACTCCCACTTTGTCATCAAATTTGTCCAAGTGAATAAAAAAACCATTTACCAACATCAAAACATAAATTAACTAAGCACAAGATTACAAGCCTTTATTACCTATCAGGTTCTTAAAATAAACCAAATAAAGCAAAAGAAGGCATAAATAAAGAAAAGAAAAAGAAATACTCCCCCAAAACCAAGGAGGTTTTCCAGAAATGTGATATTCCTTGGTAAATTTGTGCCATTGCTTTGCTCCTCCTAAGTACCTAAGAATTTGAACTTTGGTATATGTGGCCTGTTTTGCCTTCGTGGCCCCTTCTAGATAGTATCTTTCTTCTTCCATTCCTTGAGGCGACTATTTCTTCACGAACAACCCAAATGGAGCCTTTTCAGTTGTAATCGGGATAACCCACACTTATGAAAAGGGAAAATTGGTGGTTGTTCTAAACAAGTATTCAATGTCCCCATTGTTGGATTTTTAAACTCAATAGGTCCTTGGCAACTGATTTCTTCCAAGACATATTCAACATTTTTTTCTTCTTGAATCGGTTCCTTATCCATTGGTAGGAGTTTTAGAGTCCATTGTTCTTCACCATTTACCATTCAGACAAATTGGTCTTGTAACCTTTTGGTGGATGTGCTTTGATCTTTGAAGAGTCTAGCATGTTCTTCTCGGAGTTGGAGAGTCCTTCTTGGAGTTTGGCATTTTCTCCTCGAAGTTCTTGAAGTTGCATCCACTTATCTGTTATTCTTGCCTCTTTACTTTCTTGAGTTGGTTGGTGAAAGAAATACAACTCCAATATTGGTTCATATGAAGGCTTTTGTGGTAAAAGAAAAAAAAATAAGAATTTTCTTGGTAGCTTACAAAAAGATATAGATAGCTAGAGCATCCCATGCATTTGATCATCCAAGGGATAAGGAGAGTAATCATAACAAGAACTATACTCATTTGGCATACCTCCATTACAATAAGAATGATAATTTCCTGGGTGTGAATAGTTCCAATTAGTTCATTGCATGTTCTTGAAGCAACAAAAACAACAAAACAAAAACAAGAAAAATAACTAAAACACATAAACAACAAAATTAGGAAAGTTCAGACCACTAGCTAGTTTAAACCATCCATCACAAAGAAAATATTTTTGAATTTTTCAAAATAAGAACATGACTACAAAGTAAAAATCTTTTTGGTTTTTTCAATAGATGAGACAACTACAAAAGCAAAACAAAAGGCTCTAATCTGGTCTTCTAACCAAATTATATCAAATCACCGAAAATCAATCCCCGATAACAACGCCAAAAACTTTGCTAATACCTCATTTTGAAAACACCTAGTTATACCAATTTTAAAACATCTAAATCGTAGTACTAACTGGGTGACATCCCACAAGTATATGATTGTCAACTAGTAGTAAAGGAAAGTAGGGATCATACCCACAAGCATTGGTCGGTAATTACAGATTATTTGGTCTGATTACCAGTTACAATGATTGATTAAAAGAAGATTTGATTAAAACTAGAACTAAAGAACTAAAAAATTAATTTAAATGCTACTAGTAAAACAATTTAAAAGTAAACATTAACAATAAAGAAAGCATTCGAAAGAAATTAAATAAAGAATGTAAAAAAGAAGTATTTTAAGAGAACAATTAGAGAAAGAAAGTAAAAGAAAAAGTATTATATGGAAGCAATTAAATAATCTACACTACTAATTACTACTAAGCAAGAATAATTAAAGAAAACTCATTAACTAATCTACTCTAATTAACTAATATAGGCTACAAATTATTACTAAGAAAGTATTTTTCAGGAAGCATCTCATAAACTAACTGAGCCTAATTAACTAATCTAAATTGTAAATTATCACTAAGAAGGAATTTTTAATGAAAGCCCATATGCTAATTTACCCTAATTAACTATTCTAAATTACAAATTATCACTAAGAAAATATTTTTAAGAAATGCCCATAAACTAATTTAACTATTGCACTAAGAAAGCAAGTAAAGAAAATAATTAGACGAAAATAATTGAACTAGTTAACTAAAGGAACCAGAAATTAGACATAAATTAAAGAGAATTTACAGTTGAAGTCTTCAATCTACAACTAGAAATTGAAAATTACAATTACACTGCATCTAATCTAAGAAAATCCCTACCCAAATGGGAAGAAAAATGAAGGAGAACTCTAACCTACATCTACACCCATCTAACCCTAAAAATGCCTAGTTAACCTCCAAAGAGGCTTATAGTGTGTATTTAAAGGGTTAGGGTTGAGGGAGTTAAATATCCAAAAAATTACAAGTAGCAAAAATCTAGCAAAATTTTATTAGCATATCCATATTGCCATATTGTTTTGTACATGAAAACGATATTGTGATATGGAGTTCATAATAAGTTTCAAAATCTTCATCCATATCATGATATTGTTTTCTATACAAAATCGATATTGCGATAGTCTTCTTCAGCAATCTTGAATTCTTCTTTTTGACCTTTTACTCCTTAAATCTTTCATTCTTTATGCTCCATACTCTTTATTCTGAACATGCAAAATACTGTAAACCTAATAAGCATCAAATTATACTCAAATTAACACTAATATGATAATATTTACACAAATACAAATGCAAATACTAAATACAAAGAAACTTAAAAAAAAAAGCATAGATGATCATTCTATAGGACTACCTAAGATGAATAGGTATCTTTCAAGCCATATTCACAAAATATCCATCCTTTCCTATAGAACATCTGAACAAAGGCTAATTAGACCAATTTCTTACCCTAAAGCTCCTCTTTCATTTTCTAAATTAGGGTTACAAATCAATTTATAAGTTGATCAGGCTTATAAATGCATTTAATACCATCTAATTAAGTAAATCAAGCGTAAGATCATAATCATGAACGAAATAAATCAAATCAATTGAGATTCATGGCAAGTTATGAATGAAATCCTAGATATAGGAATTAGAGCATCATCAGACCAATTGATACAATAAAAGAGCGATTACAATTGTGAAAAATATATTGAATACAAGAAATAGGGAAGAGAACGAAAAACTAGGGTTGTCAAGCCCAGTCTTCTCTTCTTCTTCTTTGTTCTCTTCACCAAAGACTGCTCTTGTGTTAATTTCCTTATTTGCAACTGTCTGATATTCTCGGTCAACTGCTACTCTCTCTATCTTTCCTTAAAATTATGTTAACTAGTGACCTAATATAACCCCTATATAGTCTTAAATAGGGTTTATACAAAAAAAGGTCAAAAATATCCAAAACCCCCCAGTCAAATCACAAAAACCCATTAAAAACTACTAGTGCAGAAGGGTGGGTGCCCTTTATTTTGCCAACCCTCTGGATGCTGGCGGCACATAGCTCACTACTAGGGGTGTCCGACCTTCTATGTTTTGACCTATTTTGCACCGTTTTCACCTCGTTTGACCTCCATTGCAAGTAAAACCTACAAAAACCATTATGATCAATCTTTCCTTTTGTTCTATTCAGATTTTTCCATGGAAATTGATTGTTAAGCTTTTTTTGTTTCTTTCAATTCTCATGTGTGTTTGCTTATTTGAATTATTATTAATGCCTCTAGATGACTGGTAACCCTATAGAGTGTTTCGTAAACCCTATTTTGATTCGAAAGAGGATCCTTCGGGTTAGGACAAGTTTAAATAGCCTTTGTTTGGAACATTCTATAATTGATTGAACTATTTCATAGGTAAAGATACACATATACCTATTTACCTTAGGCAATCAAATTAGGGTTCATTTATATGCGCTTGAATTTACATAGAAACATAGTGGGTTGGTTGGGATTAGTAGATTAGCATGAAGTTTGATAGATTTCGATAACATACGATTATATTAAACCCTAGATTACTAAGCAACTTGCGAAATTGAGGAAACATTAAACCAAAACATTTAATTAGATTGGTAAACAAAGAATAAACCTTAGATTTTATATTAGTTGATTTTCAATCTATTTATTTAGTTAATTCTTTAGTCATTACTTGTATTTACTACAATTCAAGTCATTGCATTGTTTAAATAAAGTCTTGCGTGTGTCATTATGGAAGTTAGCAACCTCATCAAGCATAGTCCGCATGGGAATAATTTCTACTCACTCTGTATTACATATTTAATATGTATACTTGAGTATGCAAATTGTATCTCTAACTGAACACGAAGAATTATTATGTCATAAAAATTTTTAAGATAAAGCATCGGTCTTCCAAATTTTCATTTTATATGATCTCAAGAAATTTCGAAGTGAAGAAATTTCTTTTGTCCACTATGTATAAGTAATAATCAATTATAAAAGATTATTTAGGAGACATTTGTTTTCATTATATGGTAACATTCTCATTAAATTATTTCAGTGTACAATCACACTTTTCTCACGGTTTGGTTTTATATTTAGAATATTATTTAGTGTAACAAAAGAGTTAAATTAAGTGGCAAGAAAATAATAGTAGATGACTAAAACAAAAATATTAGATTGATAGAGGGAGAGAAGAAGAATATTAAAGGAACGTCATAGATTGTGGAATTTAGAGATATTGTAGGACAGATAATAACAAAGGAAATTAATGCTGGTAAAGGAACTTTGCAGGTCATGGAATTTAGAGCTATTGTAGGAAAGATAATGATAGAAGAAAATAAGAATAGAGATAATGTGGGAGAAAAAATTAGGAGATGATGAAAAGTAAAACTAAAAGTAATAAGAAATTTAATGATGAGATAAATGAAAGACTAAACTAAGTGATGGTGAAGTTGGGGAATAATCAGGTTGTTTTTGGTGAATTAATATAGAATCCATATTATGTAAAGAAATAGTATTTTATAAGGAAAAAAGCCCCAATCTTTTTATTTATTTATAATTATTATAATTAAAATTAGGCCTAAAATTTTGGGGTCTAAAATGTTTGGGAGCCTATAACGACAGTTTTAGTTGCCTTACTCTTGAGCCATCTTGCTGGGAACTAAAAAGGTGAACTCCAGGTTGTTTGCGCATGGTTTGGACTAAAGAAGCCATAGGCAATGGTAGAGGAGGCTCAGGCTATACAAAAAGCATTGTTAGCAGTACATGCTTCAAACTGGAAGAAGATTGACATACATTCAACTTGTGAAGTTGTCATAGATAAACTAAACCAATCTAATGCAAACTCAAAACTTGTAATTTTACCAGAGGATATTCTGAAACTAAAATCTATGTTTGATGCCTACTCTTTCTTTTTTTATAAGAAGAAAAAGTAAATGTGGAAGTCATAGACTTGTTGATTTATTTACTAATCTTAGGAATGTAGTTAAGTGGGAGTCAAATTTTTGTACTTAAAAGCCTAGCGCATGCAGAAAAAGGGTTGTATTTAGTCCCTTTCTTGTAGTAATCTTTTATTATCAAGTGTTAGTGAATGTAAAGAAGTTGACGTTTTGGTAAAGAAAAAAAATGAATTTACTATTATATGCTAAATGCAAAATAGTCCAAATAACAATTCTTCATTAGTCCACTTTTGTTTCCATCTTTTCGGCACTTTGATTTAAGTATTTATTTATTTATTGCTAGAAACCTCTTGGTACTATCACTTCGAAATTTTCTTTACCTAGTAATTAAGCTATATTAATTATAAAAAATTCAAACTAGAAAAGAAGTACAAAATAGTATTCGGAGGCATATTACATGGTATTGCATCTCAATTAGTTGAATGAGTCACTGGTTCAATAAGAAGTTTCAAATTTGATACACGCTTAAAATGCATTATTTTGCAGGTTTTAGTTAAAAATATTTAGTTCTATTATAAACATATGATATCATTATGCACTTTTCAACATTTTTTAGGTTCTAAATATGTTTGGGTTGGTAAGATGTTGGGAAGGGGATTTTGCCTGGAAAATATTAGATAATGTGATTTGTAATAAACAACTTTTTAATCTTTTTCAGGATGTTCTATTGTTCACCTGAATAGAACTTGCTCGAATCATTCCCTTTCGGTTTTTTCTTTGGGGTCATCTCAATTTTTAGGACCTAAACTGTTTAGATTTCTGAATGTGTGGATGAAACATGAGTCTTTTTCTCAAACAGTAAAGAATACCTGATATCAATTCTGCATTGTGTCACCTTTGCAAAAGTTGTCTGCAAAGCTTAAGAGGTTAAAGTATGATATTAAGAATTGGAATAAGCTTCGTTTCAGTAACACATTTAAAAGGGTGAGGATATCTGAGAAGGCAATAAAACAACATGGGTTACCGGTACAATCTTCTCCAACCGTATATGGCTAATCAGGTTGAGCTATCTAGAGCTTTCCTTTTTTTGAAAAGTCTGGTTGAGGAGTCTTTCTGTAACGAAAGGCATGCATTAAATGGATCCAGGAGGGTTATCAATCAACACAAGTTATTTTCATGATCAACTGAAAGTGAAAAGGAACGTACTTTCCTTTACAGGTTAAAAGGATTTAACTCGTATCGGGATTGAAGACAACTTCAAAAGGAAGCTATTGATTTCTTTCAAGAATTACTTTCTGCAAAAGACACTCAACAAGCTGATAAATTTCTTGAAGTTATACCATAGTTAATTTCTCAAGAGGATAATGACAAGTCAATGCTTTTGCCAACTATGGAGGAATTGAGAGAGCTGGCTTTATGTTTGAGCTCAGACAGGATCGCCGGAGTGGATGGTTTCAATGGCACCTATTACAAAGCATGTTGGGATACCATTTCAAATGACTCATTAGAAGTTGCAGTGTATTTCTTTAAGGGGCAGATTTTACCTAAAGCCATTACTAGTACACTTGTATGTTTAATTCCCAAAGTGGAAATCCAACTACTTACGGAGATTTTAGACCAATTATCCTGTGTAAATGTTCTAATAAGAGATTCAGTTAAGATTCTAGATTGCAAGGATTGCTTCCTAAGATCATATCAGAAGAACAAAGTGCATTTGTTAAGAAAAGAATATTGTAGATAATAACTGATTAGCTCTGGAGATGGTGGAATTCATTGATAGGGGGAAACATTATCCTTAAACTTGATATCTCGAAGGCTTTCGACAAGGTATCTTGAGTTTTCTCTATCAAGTATCGAGTAGATTTGGCTTCTCAGCCAACTTTATTTCCCTCATTTCGAATTGTGTGGAATTTAATTGGTTTCCATTTTGTTCAATTGTTCACCAACTAAAATTTTCAATTCAACTAGAAGGGTAAGGCAAAGAGACCCTCTCTCTCCATCTCTATTCTTTCTTGCAATTGAAGCTTTTAGTAGGGGACTGAAAAATCAATTTGCAACTGGAAACATTCAATACCAGTCAACTTCCCGGTAGTGTATTCCTATCACACTTATCATATGCAGATTATGTAATTGCATTCATTAATGGAGGCAAGAAGTCTATTGGTAAATTGATGAGTTATATTTAGCAGTACCAAACTTTCTCTGGTCAACTGGTGAATAAATGGAAAAGGAGTTTCTATCTTTCCTCAAAATTGCCTCAATCAAGAGCAAGGATAATTTCTAGGCTTACTGGCCTATTGTTTATTTAGGAGCACCTTTGAAGAAAGCAAGAAAGACTAGAGCCTTTTTCCAACCTTTGATTGATAAAGTCAATAATAAGCTTTCTGCTGGAAATCAAAAATTCTTTCAATAGGGGGTAGATTACTCCTTATTAAGCATGTCCTAAGCTCCATATCTTTGTACCTGCTGGCGGCTGTTTTGAAACCTCCAAAAGCAATCCTGGATAAGATTGGGAGAATTATTGTTGATCTCTTTTGGGGTGAATTTGATGGGAAAGGAAATTGTACTAGATTTCTTGGCAAAAAATCTCCAAATTTGATCGTGAAAATGGTTTGGGGTTTAAAAGATGGAGCACATTGTAAAGGGGATGTCTTTGAAGTTATGGTGACATCTTATAGGACATGACATTCTCTTTCGAAGTTATGGTAGTCTTATAGGATATGGATGTCTTTGGAGCAAAGTATACATACAATAGCATATTTTTTGTATTGTCAAAGGATGGGAATTTTTCTCTTTGGTTTGATAACTGGGATGGAGGTTGTGCTATCAGCTGGGACGACAAACCTGTACAAGATTTAAATCTAAATCAGGGTTGGAGTGGGGAGCAATGAAACATGGACAACATCAAAACTGGTTGTCCTACTATTAATATGAATTGGTTTCATCATATAAGTTTGAGCTTTTCTCCAATGCCAGATGAATAGGTTTGTCACCTTAATAGTTCTTCTGGTAAGTTCATTATATTCAATTATTGATTTGATCAGACGAGGGAGCTCTATGTTGTTTTCAAGGAAGATGATATGGGACAAGAGGTTTTCGGTTAAACTGTCTGTTTTCATATGGAGGCTGTTGAATGTTACTTTGGATGATGAATTGAAGAGAAAAGGCTTTATACCCAGATTCCTTCCTAGTGTCAATGTTGTAATGAAGAGGAAATCACCGATAATCTTTTCCTATTTTGCCAGTTTGCTCAAAGGGTATGGAAGCATTCAGTTAATGTTCAATGAAGATTTTGAAGCAATATCAGTGAAGCAATATACTTGAACAATTGGTGGATAAACTCAACAATGGCTTCAATTAATGGGATTCTACATAAACTTTTTAAAAATAGCAAATGATGGGAACTTTGGAAGGCTAGAAATAGAAGTTTTTTATCGTGTCAAAGGCAATTCAGACTATACAGTTCAGGTAGTTAAGTTTTTTGTTGCATTCTTTATCCATTGCCCTTCCTTTTCCAACTAACAAAAAATCTCAGCTGGCTCAGTTGCAAGATGGATGGATCATTTCTTCTACTTATCATGGTTCAAAATTACAGTTTGTTGAATGGAAGCCATCACCACTCTAATTTCTACAAGCTGAATACAGATTGTGCTCTCAATGGAGGTTCTGGTTTATTGAAGCCTGGATGAGGTATATTTTGGAGACTCAAATGGGGCAGTGTTGGCTGCATTTGCTTCTTGTTAATCATATCATAATACTGGTTTAAATATAGAAGCAATGGCTCTTTTGGAAGGTTTACATATGTGTTCTAAAGAAGCATGGTTAACATTATAGTGGAGATGGATTCTCAAATTCTGGTTAGGGTTTTCCTAGGTTGCAAATTGACTAGCAAATCTAGGATGTGAAAATCAATGTAATTTTTCATTTTGATCAGTACAATCTACCTAGTTTAGCTAAAGCACAAGTTTAGTTAGATAGAATTGGTTGTAGGTCTTTGACGATCCAGCTTAGGGTTATGATTGGTTTATGTCCCTTCCTTGTATCCATACAATTTTATTTAATAAAGGGTAACCGGCACTCAGACTAGGCTCCTCTCAAGTAATTGGATGGAAATTCTCTCCAATACACCTTATAAAAAATATTTTCTAAAAATTATATCCGTTGATAATGTAATTTATTACATTATACTTGTAATAAAAAAAATTTGACAATAAATTAATTAATTTTTTTCATTTGATTAAACATTTCAATTTTTGTCTTGATTTTGATCCATTTTATACCGATCAAATATTTCATGTAAATTGAATGATAAAACATTTACGAATAAATTTGGTTTTAAGATATGTCGATTTACTTATAGAAACAAAATTATTGATGGAATTCGATAATTTTGTTGAATTTTAGTTGTTTAAATATAATAGATCATTAGGGAGAATTAAAGAAAAGTGTACTTGAGAGGAATCTAACCCAACCGACCCACCCGCACTAATGGATAGGTGATTTACTCAAAAATTTGTTAAATAACATATGCATCTGGTTTATGTAAATATTATATATGTCAAAAATTGTTGAATTGGATGACTTAATGTAACACTTATTCACAATAATCCTGTTAAAAATGAGATGTTGGACTAGTCTGGTGGTAGTTAGGTCAAAACCAAATTCGTTAGGGTTGTATTTGAATGGAACAGGAATTTAGGTGAATTAAGATTTCAAATCTAAATCTATCTAAGGTTATCCAAACCAATTAAGAAACTTGTTCGGGAATTTAAAAATCTACTAATAACTAGCAAGAATAAAATTTTGATAGTTAAAATGAGTGAATTTCAAATTTTGTATCATTTCAAATCCTTTCCATAATTCAAATCCACCCATCCAAACACATCTAAATCTAATTTACGATGCTATGAGAGAAGCGCTTGACATAAATTCTTGTTTATGTATCCTGTGAAAACCCAAATCGGCCCATTATTTGATATTAATTAAGCCTTAATAATTATAGTAATTTTACACCCACAAGTTATTAGGTTGGATTCATAAGTAATTAAGTTTCATAAAGGGACTAATCATTAAATATTATAAGTAGACATTTATTATATATAGCTAGGGTTAAAAGAGTATACGACATATTTTATACTGAATTTTAGGGTTAGGGTCGCATAAACAAAAGATGGGGAAAAAGGAAAAAGTTAATTCGATCGATCTCGACGACTCAAAGTGAGGCAATTATATTCGACCTTGTTATTGGATTATTTAGGGTGCTGTGTTTATGGATGAAATTATGAAATTAATTTAATGATGTTCATAGAGTTAGGGTTTGTTTATGGATGGAAAAGGAATTCTTGACGTGAGAATTATATTAAGTTTTTTATTTGAGATATTCTTAATTATATTGGTAAATTAAAAAAAAAATGATAGATATATTAAAAAAAGTAAGAAACAAGACTGCACAACAGCATTCCGTTGCCATGCATGAAAGCGGAATTTGGCAACCAGGCATGCTGCCAATTGTGTTAGTAACCTTAGTTTGAAAAAAAAAAAAAAAAAGATAACAAAGTTGCATGTGCAGCCATTTTAGTTCACAAAGTTTGGCGTTGCTTACTGCCAAACTTTGTTGGTGAGTACAATAAAAATTTATTTGTGATGCCTAATTAATTTTGATCACGTGGCTTTCTAATTAGTAAGTCGGAGAGTTTAATTTAATTGATTTTAGAGAATTGAAATAATTGATCGTGTTTTATTTTAAGAACTTATTAGACATTATTAGATTAGAAATTAAATTTCATTATAATTGTGTTATAGGTGACGAAGACTCCTTAGGACTCAAATATTTGAGTTAATTTTAATACTTGAATAAGTCATTGAGGTAAGGGGTTCTAATTCTCTTTCATATTTTCGAAAATTCATTGTATAATTCTTGTTTGAAAATTATATTTACGTATTAAATCAGATCGAGTATGGTTTACTTTTCTTGTTTGATTATATAAAACTATCGTAAGTGGCAATTTGACATGATAAATTACCCGTGTGATGCATGTTTGATATTTTGACTATTGTAATATTTGGCTCTTGGCTCTCTTTGGTAGAATTGGTGGGAGATAGTTCCCAATACTCTATATGAACATTTGTATGGCCCTTTTTCCAACGGGTTATAGTAGTTGGACTTTTATTATGGCCCTTTTCCTAGTGGGTTATAATAGTTAGAGACAACTATTGGATATCCATCTTGCCAATAAAGTTTTAAAGAATCCATGAGTCTAATATTGATTATTGTATTGTGTTTGTACTTTTGTCATGGATACTTAGTATTGAATTGTAATTATTTCAATTATTGATAATGTCACTTATCTATATATGTACTCATACCTTACCGCCTTAAAACATTTGCTTATATATATGTATGCATGTTACAATGTGTTTGAAACAAGTTTTCGAAATATATATCTCATATAACATATTCATTCCAGTGGAAGAGAATTCGAACTTCTTACTGAATAATGTGTATGCTCAATCCATTATATAATAATTTTGTAGGTGTTCGTAATTTTTCTTAAGGCAAGTGATCGGATATTAGAGATTTTAAACCTTGTGTCCTTGTGGGAAAATAATGATTTTAGCTGTTGGACTTGCCCATGTTTTGCGAACTTCCGAAACATGTTGCTCTTAAACCAAATAACAAGCAGCAGCCAAGGAAATATTATATCTTGTCTATCAATTGAAATTTAAAAATGCAGGCAAAGAACATTTTGCCACAGATTGGAATTTAACAATACTAGGATGGCTTCAAAAAGGACATAAAATGAAAAAGATGCACCAAAATGTCATTCATTCACTATTTTAATTTTGTCTGCTTACGTGACATATATATACTGTGATAACCAAAATATCCTTGTCATACTTTAGCCATGTTAATATTGAGGATTAGAAATTTTTGGGGTTATTTATAATTAGAGCAAAGGTTGAAGGTCAAATCTAAATAATTAAATTAGTTTATAAACTACTAAACAATTTTCTTCTTCTTATTTGCCTAATTTTGCTAATTAGAACAAGGGTTTCACTTCCAAGAGCTTGAGGGAGGAGAAGAAATAGAAAATTCAACCACAAATTTTCAAAATTGACGTAAGAAATTCTTCTTTCTTGAGTTCAATTAGCTAATTTGATAGATTAAGAGATGGGGTTTAGAAATTTCTCAAGAATATAGTGGGTTTCAAAAATCCTAACTTGTGGTGATGATTTAATGGTTAGAATTGGTGTAATTGGATTTATTTTCTTGCTCTTTGTTGTTAAAATTAAACCCATTATGTATGTGTTAAATTTAAAGGATTTGAATGGTTTAATAACCAAGAAAAAAGCAAGCAATTTGATAAATTCGTATCTGAAAATTCGTAGACAGCACTGCGTAACTTTAGAAAATTGGTCATATCTCAGTGTAGGAATATCGAAATTGCACACCGTTTGTTGCGTTCGAAACTAGACTCGTAACCCTTCGAAACAGTATAAAGATGTTGTTCTATTTCTCAGTATATTAACAACAGTTCGTCTATCAAGTGGACTAAAAATCTGGTTCTGTAGTAGAGTATTTTCTGAATTGAGAGCCATTTTTTAGCAAGTTGTGTTTTGAACTAGGAAATGTTGTCTCTTTAAACATCTAGTAAATTGAGTCTAGTTTCTATCGGAATCAGTTTTGTGGCTTTTGGACGAATATAACTTGAGTTGAATGATCATGTTTGTACAGCACTGTCAGTACTGAAAATGTCATAGCTAACCTTGTTGTGCTATAGATCATGTCTTATTAGAATTTCATGAGGTTAATATTATTGTAGACTACCTTTTACGTTATGAGGAGATGGTTTATGTTCTGCTTTTATTATTTAGGAAGGATTAACGGGACTTCAAGTAGCTTGGATTTCGAATTGAAAATATTTTGATTATTTGGTAAGTGGCTTTTTCATATTTGTATTATTTTTTATAAACTGATTTCGTAAGTACTTTTATACTAAATGATTGTTAATGCTTTGACAATCTATTTGTGTATTAAATTGGATTGAGCATATGGATAATTTGTTTGATGATTATATGTCTGTGATAGTTGTTTATTATGCTATATTTGGTATCATTGAACTCATTAAACTAGTAAAGGAATGGGAAGGGCTATTGAATTGTTATGTTAAAATGTCGGTATGGCCCTTCAACGGGATACAATAGTGGATAAATGGCCGCTGTCACGGGTTATAATAGTGACCGTAGTATGATATCCGGAGCTACGTTTAACTGACATATGGTCCTACCACGGGTAAGAATAGTGGATTACGGCCCTGTCACAGTTCTAATAGTGACCACAGTATATTCTTTAGCTGAAAGCAAATGAAAAAGAAATAGATTGTAAGAATTAATTAGAACAAAATATGAAAAAATGTGTTTGTTATAGTTGTGTATGCCATGGACATATGATGCTTGATTGTGGTTGAATTGTTGTGAAATGATTTTCATGAAATGTAATATGTACTTTTAACGTACTCAATCTAATGGAGATATGACTGAGTTACTTACTGAGCAAATGAATGCTCATCCCACTTACCTTATTCCCTTGCAGGTGATCATGTTTAGATATCTTTCTGGCGGAGTTTTGATATATTGTCAGGTAGGATTAGTTTTGTCATGGTTCACCTTGTATAGAAGGCTTTGTGTAGTTGTATATACATAAGCCTATGGTGATTCTAGTGCGTATATTGTAGTTATGCTTTTCTTCTAGGTTGAAAACTTGTAGTGTTGATGGTTTAAACTTATGTAAATATTTGGGCTTGTGTTAATAAAGGTTGTGTATGCATTTTTTGGCAATTGTTACTTATAAGTGTGATAGACGGCTTTGTATCCTCTTGGAAGAGTATGCCGTTGCCACACTCTAAATTACAGATTGATATAATTATCAGGATTTTGGGGTGTGACATATAGTGGTATTAGAGGCTATGATTTGGGAATTTTTGATAAAGCGTTTAGCATGAATTGATTGTTTGTTGAAGTTTAGGTCGAATGAAAGTTGTTTCGAGGTTTTTGGATACTAATATCATGATTTTGTACTCTAGGTCATGGAAAGGGCACGAAAGAGGAAGAATGTAGATACCGCTACTGGGACTAGGGATGATGAGATTCAAGATGCAGAAATGGAGGTCCCACTAATTAACTTAGTCTATGGAAGTAGAAATGCAGCTTCAAGAGTTGACCAGGGTATTAGACTAAGACCTAGGGCACAAAAAGCTACTTTTAATGTTGAAACAGCTGCAACTAGCAGTCAGGCAGTAGATATAGGGGTTCTTTTGCAAACAATGACTCAAAGATATAGAATCAGAACCAACAACAGCTGCAACAACAGAAATTACACCGCAGACACAGAGCTCTTGCTTCGATAAACTGTATAGAGCTAATGCTCTAAATTTTGAAGGCGGGCCTGATCCTGATGTGGCGCTGAACTGGATTGCGCAAATGAAGACTAAATTTAAGGCTTTAAGGTTTCTAGAAGATGTGAAGGTCCAGGTGGTTATTCCATTCTCGATAGGTGATGCAGAAAACTGGTGGAGATCAATGGAACCAATGATCGACGTTGTTGAGAATGATATAACTTGGGAGGAGTTCAAGGAGATGTTTCTTGATCAATACTTCCCAAGAGCCTTAAGAAAGGAAAGGCCAAATGATTTCTATAGCCTGAGGCAGACTGGAAATATGACAGTGCTTCAATATGCAAATAAGACCTTAAAGGCTTTATTCACTTCTTTGGGAAGTTTTTGCCCAAAAGTGTTTGAAGATGAAGAGGAAAAGATGGACCGATTTGAACAAGGTTTGAGAGAAGAAATTGGGTGCCAACTATCTTCACACAAAATCACAACATTCAAGAATATGTATGATGCCGCGTTTGCAGTGGAGATGCGATTCATATTGAATGAAGGTGAAAGAAGTATTGGCAAGAAGCCAAGATGGATGATGCGGTCTAATCAAGCTGCTGGAACAAGACAACAGGGTAATTTTCAAAACGCCAACAAAAGACGAGGACCTATAAATGCTAATAGAGGCAAGCTGAAATAATGTGAGACTTGTCTGAAGTTTCATCAAGGAGAGTGTAGATTGAAGACCGGAGCTTTTCTTTTCTTGTGGCCAACATGGCCATATTGCAAGGAACTGTCCAAATAAAACTAGTGAAGTCAAATTTTCTAAACCAGGCGAACAAGGGCCAAAGACCAATGCACGGATATTTGCTATGACCAGCAACGGAGGCAAAAACCTCGGATAACGTGGTTACAGGTACAATCCTAATAAACTCAACCCCAATCCATGTATTGTTTGACTATGGAGCCACTCATTCGTTCATGTCTAGAAAATTTGCTAAAAATTTGAATCTTAAATGTGAAAAATTGCATGATCCCTATTATGTTGCTACCCCTATGAAAAATGTGATTATAACTGATTTAATGTTTAGAGATTGTCGAATAGATATAGGTGGTCATGAATTGAGAGCAGATTTAGCACAAATAGACATCGATGATTTTGATGTAATTTTAGGGATGGATTGGTTAACTAGAAACCATGCTTATATTGATTGTTTGAGGAAAAATGTTGACTTTTCTTTGCTAGAAAGAAAAAGTTACCTTTTCATGGTAAATTGACGAAGCAACCTACATACTTTATACCCATAATTTCTGCCATTAAGGCGTTCAAAGCCTTGAGAAAATGGTGCAGTGGATATCTAGCCCTTATTAATGATACTCGAAAAAAATGAAACATTGAAACTTGAAGATGTTCCAATCGTACAAGAATTTTTAGATGTCTTTCAAGAAGAATTGCCAGGTTTACCTCCAGACAGAGAGATTGAATTTGAAATTAACATCGTACCCGAAGTTGGCCCTATTTCTAAAATCCCTTATAGAATGGCCCTTACTGAGTTACGGGAGATAAAGTTGCAACTCCAAGAATTATTGGATAAAGGCTTTATTCGACCTAGTGCGTCTCCTTGGGGAGCCCCAGTCCTATTTGTGAAAAAGAAGGATGGAAGCCTACGGTTGTGCATTGACTACCGCGAGTTGAACAAAATAACCATCAAGAATAAATATCCTCTTCCCAGAATTGATGACTTGTTCGATCAATTAAAATGGGCTACAGTGTTCTCAAAAATTGATCTGCGTTCAGGTTATCATCAACTGAAAATTAAATCTGAAGATGTATCAAAAACTGTATTTAGAACAAGGTATGGTCATTACAAATTTTTGGTCATGCCTTTTGGACTGACTTGTAATCAATGCACCTGCAACTTTCATGGATTTAATGAACAGGGTGTTTAAGCCTTACTTGGACCAATTGGTGATTGTCTTTATTGATGATATTTTGGTCTACTCTAAGACCAAAGAAGAACATGAAGATCACTTGAGGACTGTACTAGGGATTCTGAGGAAAGAGAAGCTATATGCTAAATTCAACAAATGTGAATTTTGGCTCAAGAGCGTAGCATTTTTGGATCTTGTAATATCAAAGAATGGTGTTCGGTTGATCGTAAAAAGATTGAAGCCATTGTTGATTGGCCTAGACTAACTAATGTGACTGAAGTTAGAAGTTTCTTGGGGTTAGCTGGATACTATAGAAAATTTGTGGAAGGATTTTCGGTGATTACTGTTCTTTTAACTCGTTTGACCCAAAAATGATCAAAATTGGAATGGACTTCAGAATGTGAAAGATGTTTTCAAGAGTTGAAGTAGAAACTAATTTCAGCTCCGATTTTAACGTTGTCATCAAGGATGGGAGGTTTTACCTGATCTATAGTGACGCATCTAGCAAAGGATTAAGGTGTGTTCTTATGCAAAATGAGAAAGTGATTGCATATGCTTCTCGCCAAACTGAAATCATATGAACAGAATTATCCTACTCATGATTTGGAATTGGCGGCTATGGTGTTTGCTTTGAAGATTTGGAGACATTATCTATATGGGGAGCAATGCGAAATATTTACAGATCACAAGAGCTTAAAATATCTATTTACTCAGAAAGAGTTAAATATGAGGCAACATAGATGGTTGGAATTTCTTAAAGATTATGATATGACCATTAGTTACTATCCAGGCAAAGCAAAAAAGGTAGCAGATGCATTGAGTATAAAGCCTACCTCCAATATGGCTTCTATGTTGACTAAGCAAAAGGATATTCTAAAAGATTTAGAGAAGTTGGAGATAGAAATTGTTGCACCAGTGACTGGACATGTGATGGCTGCTCCAATTGCTCAGCCATCATTAGTTGAGCTAATTAAAGCCTATCAGACAAGTTGACGATGCCTTGATGAAAATAAAACAAAAGGTTAAGGAGGGATCTCAACAAGATTTTCACGTTCATGATGAAGATAGCCTATGGATGAAAAGTCGATTATGTGTCCCTAATGATCCAAACTTAAGGAAAAGTGTACTAGAAGAAGCTCATAATTCTAAATTCTCTATACATCCTGGTAGTACCAAAATGTATAGAGACCAGAAACAACATTTCTGGTGGAATGGTATGAAACGAGAGGTGGCTGAATTTGCGGCTAAATGTCTAGTATGCTAGCAGGTAAAAGCCGAGCATCAACGGCCAGGAGGATTACTAAAACCTCTTGATACACCAGTCTGGAAATGGGAGCATGTTTCTATGGACTTCGTGATTGGGTTGCCTAAGACTAGGCAATGTAATGATACAATATGGGTGATTGTTGACAGACTTACTAAGACTGCTCATTTGCTACCTATGCAGGTTACTACGCCAATGGAGAAACGAGTCACGATGTACATGGATCATATACGTGAGACTTCATGGTGTACCCGTCAGTATTGTATCTGATCGAAATCCTCGATTTGTATCTGGATTTTGGGAAAGTTTCCAGCGAGACATGTGGACCAATTTGAAGATTAGCACAGTTTTTCACACTCAAACAGATGGGCAAACTGAGAGGATAATTCAAACTCTAGAAGACATGTTGAGAGCTTGTGCGATTGACTTTAGAGGTAATTGGGATGAATATCTCACTCTCATAAAGTTTTCTTACAACAATAGCTATCAGGCAAGCATAGGTATGGCTCCCTACGAAACTCTTTACGGGAGGAAATGTAGATTTCCCTTATATTGGGATGAGGTCAGTGCGAAACAAATTACTGGACCAGAATTAATCCAGTTAACTCTTGAGAAAATTTCATTAATAAGGAAGAGAATCAAGATAGCTCAAGACAGACAAAAGAGTTGGGCAGACTTGAAGCGAAAGGACCTTGAATTTCAACAAGGCGACTTTGTTTACTTCAAGATGTCTCCCAATAAAAAGGGTGATTAGATTTGGGAAGAAAGGGAAATTAAGTCCACGGTATATTGGTCCATTTGAAATTCTCAATGGAGTTGGAGATTTGGCGTATAGACTTGCTCTACCTCCCGAATTGTCAAGGGTGCATAATGTATTTCATGTATCAATGTTAAGAAAGTATATATCTGATCCCAGTCATGTACTGGAATATAAACCATTGCAGATACAAGAGAACTTGACGTATGAAGAAGTTCTAGTTCGAAGTGTAGATTATAAGGATCAAGTTTTCCGTCGGCGTACAATACCGTATGTTAAAGTTCAGTGGTCCAACCATACTCCACGGGAAGCAACGCTCATTTGTTTCAAGAATCAGGTATGTTAAGTTTCGAGGATGAAACTTTTTATAACGAGAGTAGAATGTGATAACCAAAATATCCTTATCATACTTTAGCCATTTTGGGGTTTATTTATAATTAGAGCAAAGGTTGGGGATCAAATCTAAATAATTAAACTAGTTGCTTATATACTACTAAACGATTTTCTTCTTCTTATTTGCCTAATTTTGCTTCTTAGAATAAGGGTTTCCCTTCCAAGAGCTTGAGGGAGGAGGAGAAACAGCAAATTCAATCACAAATTTTCAGAATTGAGGTAAGAAATTTCTTCTTTCTTGAGTTCAATTAACTAATTTGATAGATTAACATATGGGATTTAGGAATTTCTCAAGAATATAGTGGGTTTCAAAATCCTAGCTTGTGGTGATGATTTAATGGTTAGAATTGATGTAATTGGATTTATTTTCTTGCTCTTTGTTGTTAAAGTTAAACCCATGGATGTATGTGTTGAATTTAAAGGATTTGGATGGTTTAATAACCAAGAAAAAAGCAAGAAATTTGCTAAATTCGTAGCTGGAAATTCGCAGACAACACTGCGTAACTTTAGAAAATTGGTCATATCTCAGCGTAGGAATATCGAAATTGCACACCGTTTGTTGCGTTAGAAACTAGACTCGCAGCCCTTTGAATTGACGGTATAAATATGTTATTCTGTTTCTCAATATATTAACAACAGTTCGTCTATAAAGTGGACTGAAAATCTGGTTCTGTAGTAGAGTATTTTCTGAATTGTAAGCCATTTTTGAGCAAGTTGTGTTTTGAATTGGTAAATGTTGTCTCTTGAAACATCTAGTAAATTGAGTATAGTTTCTATCGGAATCAGTTTTGTGGCTTTTGGACAAATATAACTTGAGTTATGATCATTTTTGTTCAGCACTGTCATAGCTAACCTTGTTATGCTATAGATCATGTCTTCTTAAAATTTAATGAGGTTAATATTATTGTAGATTACCTTTTACGTTATGAGAAGATGGCTTATGTTCTGATTTTATTATTTAGGAAGGATTAACGGGAGTTCAAGTAGCTTGGATTTCGAATTGAAAATATTTTGATTACTTGGTAAGTGACTTTTTCATATATTTATTGTTTTTTAAAAACTGATTTCTTAAGTACTTTTATACTAAATAATTGTTACAATCATGCTTTGAAAATCTATTTGTGTATTAAATTGGATTGAGCATATGGATAATTTGTTTGATGATTATTACATTTCTGTGAATGGTTGTTTATTATGCTATCTTTGGTATCATTGGACTTATTAAACTAATAAAGTAATGGGAAAGACTGTTGAATTGCTATGTTAAAATGTCGGTATGGCCCTTCCACGAGATACAATAGTGGACAAACGGCCCTGTCACGGGTTATAATAGTGACCGTAGTATGATATCCGGAGCTACGTTTAACCGACATATGATCCTACCACGGGTAAGAATAGTGGGTTACGGCCTTGTCACAGGTTATAATAGTGACCATAGTATATTCTTTAGCTGAAGGCAAATGAAAAAAATAATAGATTGTAAGAATTAAATAGAACAAAATATGAGAAAATGTGTCTGTTATAGTTGTGTATGCCATGCATATACGATGCTTGATTGTGGTTGAATTGTTGTGAAATGATTTTCATGAAATGTAATATGTACTTTTAACCACTGTACTCAATCTAGTGGAGATATGACTGAGTAACTTACTGAGCAAATGAATGCTTATCCCACTTACCTTATTCCCTTGCAGGTGATCACGTTTAGATATCTTTCTAGCGGAGTTTTGATATATTGTCGGGTAGGATTAGTTTTGTCATGTTTCACCTTGTATAGAAGGCTTTGTATAGTTGTATATATATAAGGCTATGGTGATTCTAGTGTGATGTTGTAGTTATGCTTTTCTTCTAGGTTGAAAACTTGCAGTGTTGATGGTTTGAACTTATATAAATATTTGAATTTGTATTAATATAGGTTGTATATGCATGTTTTGGCAATTGTTACTTATAAGCGTGATAGACAGTTTTGTATCTTCTTAGGAAGGTATGCCGGTACCACATTTTAAATTACAGGTTGAAATAATTATCAAGAGTTTGGGGTGTGACATATACATTCCCCTCTCATAGCTTAGTCTTATATATAAAACGAAAAAACCAGTACCCCTCGAGATATAGACATATTACTCAACAAAAAAAAAAATGACGAGGGCAGGGAAAATGCAACATTTACAACAGTAGTTGCAAAAAATATATATATATATGAGGGCCTACATAGGAATTGTGTTCGAGGTCCCAAAGCCAAGGGTAGTGATACTATTTTGTGAACTCTAATCTAATGTAGTTGAAATCGAACTTGAGATATCAGGATAAGATTCTTGAATCCTTTTGACCTTAGCCAATTCAATGCTGTAGAATATTTTACTAAATGATTTAACTAATTAATAGAGAGCGGCAAAGCGCCTTGTACTGGAATAGGAAGATCCAAACATCTGCTCAAGGATAATAACGAGAGCCATAGCCGAGGCCGACTCAATTCTATCGCCAGGCTTGTGTACTACAAGTCGAAACACATCCAACCCGAAAACAATCCCTCGTATGGCTTCCTTTTGCTTGATCTCCGCTACTCGCCTCCGGTTATCATTATAGACCACACAACAGCGTTGCTTGTAAGACCCTTCGATCTCATACATCTCGACTTCACTTTCTTCCTTGGAGAGGAAGAGGCTGATGATCCATTGATGTTTGCATTACCATTACCATTGTTGTCGCAACAAAGGCAGCTCACTTGAGCTAATGACCTAGAATTCAATAGGTTGAGTTGTTTCCTCACGGAAAACCGGGGATTAACCACTTCATCGCCCTCATACACCAGCCAATTGTCTGCAAGGCTCAATCTCTGCATCCAAATCCGTAATGCAAATTCATTAGATTACGGTATTGAATATTATAGACACTATTCACTTACAACGGTAGGACTTGTCCTAAACACAGATAGATTTGAAGATATATATGGTAGTACTAAACCATTTTCTTCATAAACATAGTAAGATTAGCAAATTTTCATATCCATATTCTTTTACATGTTTCATTAGTTTCTTGAACATTTCGAAGTTTCTAAATGAATCAATATAGAGTTCTTTATTAAAAGACAAAATAAGTTGGATAGATATAAATTTAAAACATTAGTAGGTACTATGAAGAGCCAAAATGACTAAACAGGTCAAATACCTTGCGGCGGATGGTTAGTAAAGACTTGCCAGAGGCATCCATAAGAACAATATCTCCTTTACCACCGGACATGTAGTTGTCGACCCGAAAGACCAAATTTCCGTTAGCATCAAACACCGTAAAACCATCACAATTGAACAGCAAGGATTTCTTCCAAACAGTCAGAACAACTGACCCCGAGTTCCCATCATCCGTAGCCAATGGTTTTGGCAGATCAACCGAGTAGGAAATTGCATTTGGGTAAACCTTTGTCATTAATTATCGTCCTCAAAAAAAAAAAAAAAAGTAAAAGAATTGGATAGCTGGCCTAGATTTGGATTGTGGAATGCGTAGACTGGAGAAAGAGATTGTACAATTGTTTTTAAAGTTGGCTGAATTGGAATTTTTTTTTGTGGAATCCTATATATATTATTAGATGGGTAGGAAAATCAGTCCAAACGCGCATCTAAAAGTGAAGTAATACGGCACTATGTTACACATTTGCGTGTGCGTGACAACATGTCAACATCATATGCCATTGATTAATTAGTACATACGGAAAGTAAAACATCAACAATGATACATGTGCGTACGAATCCAGATTTAATTCTGACCTGATTATATTTGTATATCTTTTCGATAAGCTAAAATACTACTAGTATTATTTATTAAGCAGTCATCCTATCCTATTTGTCTGACTCGAGAATATTAATATATGTTTGTGATTGGATTGGCGTGGCCTAATATGCCAATGTTAATTGAGTTTAATACACACATAGTATGCTGAGGTTATATATCAAAATTTTACTCTTGTATACTACTAATATCTTTATGCAAAGGGTTAAATTCTATGATTTCTTCATTTTTAAATTCACATTTTTTTTCATGCATTAATGACTTGTACCATTAATAGTAAAATTGTGCATAATGTGGATTTAGGATGTAGAGGTAGAAAACTTAATGTCTCTATATCTTTATTCATCACTTATAAATAACATGATCATAGTCTTATTTCATGCCTTAAATCAGAAACCTTTGAGAAATGGAATGATTTTTTGCTGTTATAAGATATGGTTTTTTTTGGCCATCACAGAAGTTGAATTTTTGAAGTTTGGATGAAGAATAAATAGAAATTGGAATTCGTGGTGTAAACTGGCTAGTTTTATTGGTCCATTGTGTTCTATTATCATTTTAATTAGAGCAAAATGTATTAATGGTTACTAAATTATGAGGTTGTTTCATTCAAGATCATTGAATTATTCATTTTATAAATTTGATCACTGAACTATCTTAAATGTGTGTCTGAAATTACTGAACTATTTATTTTACTAATTTAGTCACTAAACTATTTTAAATGTGTGTTCTATGGTAACTGTATATGCACACTTAACATAGTTCAATGACCAAATTTACAACGAAATAACTCCAAATAAAATTTAAGATAATTTAATAAACGAATTTATAAAATAAATAATAAAATAATTTTGTATGTAACAACAGAGTATAATAATAATCTGATGACCATTCATATATTTTGCTGTATTAATTATTTTTACAAGGAAGAGAAGGAACGACCACCCAAACATTTTTTTTACTTGGGTTAATTATATTTACCTTCCATCAGGTTTAACTAAATTACTAAATAAATCTTAAATTTTTGAAAATTACTAATATCCCTCAAAGTTAGATCTGTCAAACCATCTAACAGCATGTTAAAAGACCGAAATATCAACAAAAATACTAACTTCACCAATCCTTCACTCTTCTTCGATCCGTCTACACAACCCTTCACATCCAATTCCTTTTGCCGGTGATTTTTCTTTCTCCACCACTAACTGATTTCTCTTCTCCCCCATAAATAATCTCTCTCCTAAAATTGATCTCCTAGATTCATCAATCTCCAGAATTCATTCAAAAAGGATGAACAACTGGGCAATTAGTCAAAAAAAAACCCTAAATATCGCAACCAAACATTCTTCCCAAAATTCCCCTTGTCATGAACCCTCCAAGCTCACCTCCTCTCTTCCTCGCAGGCCGCTGCCTACTGGATGCGGTAGATTCATCATCTTCTTCCGATGAATGCACGGTTGTGATGTTGGAGTCAGACATTTAACTAAATTCTTGGGCTTTCATCATTTGGGGGTGTGTTGGTGCTATTTTTTAGTGATGAAGATGATTAAGCATATCCATTAGCACCATTAAAAATCTTCCAAAATTCCATCATTTTCAAAATTTTCCAAAACTCCAGAAGATGAACGTCAAGATGAAACCCCCAAACTTTGAATAGAGTCCAAAAAAATCCCAAATCTCTCAAATAATCTGGACCCACGTGTATGTGTGTGCTTTTTTTTGGTTTAAGACGGAGGGAGGAGGGAAGTTCTAGTATTCAAGAAGATGTAGGAAGGATGAAAAAGGTGGTGGTGAGATGTGGTTGAGAAAAGAGGGTAAGAATTCTGTTAAGGTGGAAGATGATACGATGGGGGTATTTTAGGTACAAAGACAAATTTTGTTGGTTTGAGTAACAATTTTAAGTAGTCAACGTTAGTTAACTAACAATAAGGATGGATATGTTATGAGGTTTTGAAGGGGTACTTATTATTTTATCAAATTTCAGAGTTTATTTGATAATTTAGTTAAATTTGAGGAGAAGTAAACATAATTAACTCTTTTTACTTCACAGCTGAAAGAGTTTTATATACTTTTTTCCAGCAGAGAAGCTAGATATTTGTACTTAATATTAGGTCACTGAAAAGTCTCTTATTTTTTGGGTTTGTTGGGAATAGGGGTTACTTAAGATTAGGTCACTGAAAAGTCTCTATCCTTTGGGTTTGTTGGGAGGATTTTTTCTTCCCTTTAGTGATTAATATTTAAATAATAATAAATTAGACGATTATAATTTTATTTTTTTTAAAATAGGCCACTGAAAAAGAAATAAGAATAAAAACATCTAATGGTCTGAATAACGATGAATAAATTTTGTGGCTTATAACTATTTCTCGGTGGAAAAAAAAGGAGGGGGGCTGTCTATCCATAAGTTGCCACCTCAATGGTTTAAACTTTGGACGGCAGTGCAGTGCAGTGCCGGTGCGGCCCTCAGCAAATGCCTAAAGCCAATTATGACTTCCCCACTTAGGACTTATCCTTTTGTGTTTTCTGTTTCTTTATTTGTAAATTAGTTGTTTTTGGTTGAGGTTTAGAATGGAAAATCGTGGAAACAATTTGTTGAATTAACATTTTTCAGTCAAGCTATTTTCTGGGTACTAAACCGTCTAAATTGTCACTATTAGTGAATATGAATCTAACTAGCTATCAAAAACACACCCATTCTCACACACAAACCTTGGGACTTTTCTATTAAATTAAACATACATTATAAGAACTCTAGGCAATTTTTATGTACGACAGTATGGGTTTTTTTTTTTTTTTTTTTTGTCCATAGCAAACCAATAATTCCCAAAGAAAAAAAAAGATGAACTCCATTTTTTTTTCGAACATAAAGCTCCACCTCAATTAACTCTAAATGCTAGGGGTGAGTTATAGATTAACCAATCAGTTAATTGGTTAAATAATTTAGTCAAAATTTAGAAATAAATTCTAAAATTATTAACCATATCAAATTTCGAATTGAATTCAAAATAAAATCCAGTTAATTAAATTTGAATTCGGTAATTGGTCTCAAATTCAATTAAAAATATCCGCCAATTAGGCCCATTGATATTAGATTGATATCCTTTATACAAAAATTGCAAAACCTATATAGACTTTATATACATAAATTATATACATACAAGTATATGTATTTGCATTTACATATATAGCATGTGTGACTATATATGTATTTTATAAGTAAAATTATAGTATTAATTGATAAGAATATATTATAGAAAAAAATATATTTACTTAAAAAGAAAAAGCAACATTGCAAGTTTTCTACTTGCTTTGGCAGCAAAAATTAAAAATTTCCCTTGAGAGATAAATAGCACTTATGTAAAGGAGAGAGTCAAATTTTGAATTAAATTCAAAAATTAGTTAATTTCGATTCGGATTTACAACTCAATTCTAATTTTGTAATCAATTTTTGATTTCAAAATTCGGTCAGACTAATTAACTGACCGAGTTTTTGATTAACCAATTTCAAAATTTCAATGTAAAAATGATTGCGAATTCGATTAACCGAATTTATACTTACCTACTAAATACAGTAAAAGTAACAAATAACTACTCATACATATCCCATCCTTCTCAAAACCCAAGCTCCTTTCTCAATCCCTAACCTGAGTACTCCTTCGTCATTAATTTCTCACCTCCATCTCTCCCAATGATGATACACTTTCTTCCTTCACCAAGACCACCAATGATTTAGATGATCCCTTAGAATATTCAGACTAGAACACTCTACAACCACCATTCCAACTCTACCTCTTTGTATTTTATTTTTTTTTTTTTGGCTTTCTTTCTTTAATTCTTTCATGGAACACATGCCACCGACATCTAATACACACACATTGGCACATACAAAAACACAAAAAAAAAAAAAAAAAGAAGCACTTCCTAGAAGCAATAAAATCAAATATCTCAATTACTTCCCAATCTAGCAATCCAAATCTAAAAAGGAAAAAAATCTAAATATAAAATCCAAAATTAGATATCAAATCTAACATCTCAACAAGGTTTAGTCCGAAAATCATACTTACATCAATGTCTCGGTTCACGGCTAAAAACAGAAGGCAATAGTGGTGGCGACCAAGGTCACTATTGTAGCCACTACAGCTACAACACCCAAAATTTAGAAAAACCCATTTATGGCCATGGCTATGAAACAACCTGAAGTGGAGAGACAAGACCAATTTTTTTTCTGTGTAAGTATTTGCGCTTATGTTTTATCTGAAATAAAGGGAGGGGGAATGAAAGGGGAAAGAAACAAAAGAAATCAAAGGATCAAAGAAGAAAGGTAAGGTGAATTATAGAGGGTAATATTCTCAATTTGAGCAAAATTGCTCTGGTAGGATAGGATGCGCTCTGGCAATAATAGTGCCTCTCAACCAACCCGGTGGCTACTCTTCCTACTAGTAGACAAACTCTAATCTATATCTATATTATATATATAAGGAGAGGAGAGATTTAGTGCCAGTCATTTTTTGAATTGTCAATTACATCCTCCCCACTATCTAGATATTATTCCTTTAATTGACCACCCAAAACTTCTTTGCTAAAACTTCATTCTCACCTTTCACTCATATTATTCTTTTAATTTTTTGTTAACATTTCTGCTATTCTTTTTTTCTTTTAAAATTTGGTGAATATTTTTTAAATTGCACACCCATATGGTGTGCCTTTTCTACTAGTATGAATAAAGGTCTATGCACCCACTATATACAAAATTGGTCGTGAGTCTCATATGAACCTACATGTAGGAATCATGTAGGGCCTACACATTTTATATCTAGCGGTTGCACAAACCTTGGTGCATGTAAGAATTTACGTGGCCACTGATGTTATAACGTATTATGTTTGTGTGAGAATTCTTGTATTCTTACTCGAGTAAATTGCATAAAATTTTTGTGTTTTGGAAAATACACTATACTTTATTTATTTGTAAAAGTGGTCACCAAATTGATAAAAGAGTAAAGTGCCAATTTGATCACTAAACCCCCTATCACCTCTCCTTTTCATCATCACAATGGAGACCTTTGCACGAGGATTAAAAGCTCAATACTAGGTAGGGAAAATCTTAGATTATGCACTACCAAGGAAATGCCCACCAATCACTCATCTCTCATTTGTGGATGACATAGTCATCTTCACAAAAGGAGAGGTCAAATCAATGAAGAATCTCATAGCATTCCTCACTCAGTTTGAAGCTTCTTCCGGGCAGCTCATTAACAAGTCCAATAGCTCATTCTTTATGCCTAAAAATGCTCTTTTATCTAGGGTACGGTTGATCCAATTCAAAACAGGCTTTGCGAAATGATTCCTTCCTTTTACATATCTCGGGTGCCTATCCAAAAAGCGAAGAAAATGAAGGCATTTTTCCAGCCAATGCTTGAGAAAATTACCTTTAGAATTGTAGGATGGAAATGAAAAATTCCTCTCCTCTGGAGGTAAGTTAATCTTAATTAAGCATGTTCTTAGTATCATTCCAATATACCTCCTCACAGTGCTTCAACCTCCAAAAGCTGTTATCAAGGACCTAGAGAGGCATTTTGCAAACTTCTTCTATGGCAACTCGGACTCGGGCGGTAAATACCATTGGGTAGCATGGAAGACAATATGTAGGCCAACAGCTGCAAATGGTCTTGGAATCATCCCCCTCTCGGACATGGCCAAAGGACTTGGCGTGAAACTATGGTGGAAATCCCAAAAAGGTAATTCCTTGTGGTGCACATTCATGCATGCAAGATATTGTCATTCCCATCCAAGCTTAATGAAAGAGGGATACAGAGATTCGTACATATGGAAGTGCATGCTTAAAAGCCGTGAGGACACAGAAAGAGGCTTCCTATTCTTGATATGAAACGGACAATCTTCCTTTTGGTTCGATCTTTGGCTGCCTACAAGACCCTTATTCCACGAAGTCAGTCTCCTCAAGTTTTTGATCCAACCCTAATTATTGCCCAATTATGGAGAATAAATGGTTGGAATCTCTCAATCTTAAGTGAGCATTATTCCTCCCAAGAGCTAGGAAAACTAAGGCAGCTTCTCACGGGAGAACCCTCCAAATGTACAATGAGCCAGACGAGCTAGTATGGACTCCCTCATCAAATGGCAGATTTTCAATATCGTCCACCTTACCTTCACAAGTGTCCATTCTCGCACGGAAAATGATATGGGATGAAAGACTACAAGTCAAGATTTCCATCTTCATGTGGTGCCTACTAAATGGGAAGCTCCACTTGATGACATAATAACAACCTTTGGAGTTTCTTTGGCGTCAAAATGCCCCTTTTGCAATTATCCAGAAACTTTGGATCATCTTTTCGTCAGATGTGAATTCTCCAGCCAAGTATGGTCCTACTTTGAATCATGGTTAGAAGTGATTTTCTCCCCAACCGCTACTACTTTAGGAAAACTTAACTCTTGGTGGTGTTACAGCCCTCTCCCTTCGGAAACTGTAGCAGGTGTTCAAAAACTTATACCGTGTTTGGTAAGCTAGTTTGTATGGAAAGCTCGAAATATAGCAATCTTTGAAGGTCTATCCATCACACCTCAGCACACTATCATAAACATATGTTCCCATTTGCAAAACATCTCCACCATTCATCCATTTTATAGGAATGAAGCAACTGATGACACCCTCTTAAGGCAGCACCTTTGTCGTCAAATACTCACCATACAACCGAGGAAAGCATTGGCAGTCAAGTGGATTCCTCCACCGCATAGGATTGTCAAACTCAACATTGATGGAGCCTCAAAAGGAAATCCGGGATTTATAGCTGGGGGTGGAGTCATTAGAGACCATCATGGATACCTCATCAAGGCATTTAGTAATAATTACAACCTTCAATCCAATTTGCAAGCTGAAGCGTCCTCCTTAGTTGATGGCCTAAAACTTTGTGCAAGATTGCAGCTCACGGCAGTGGAAGTGGAACTAGATAACCTTACCTTAGTTGGAACATAATAAAGGGCCGATCAAAGCCAACATGGAACATTGATCAACAATGGCAATTCATTAAAGCTTTCATTTTAGATAAGAATTTTACTTTTTCTCATGTTTTCAGAGAGGCATATCAAGTAGCGGATAGTCTAACAAATGAGGGCATAATTCATTCTTCCTATCTAGAGTATAACCAAAACACAATCCCTAAGTCTATTAGAGGATTGGTGCGCTTGGATGCTCAAGACTGCCCGTACATTAGACATTGTAAAGTATGATTTTTAAATAAATTCCATCTGATTTGGATGTTTGCTCAAAAAAAAAAAGTCTAAAATGGAAAGAATGACCCAATATCTAATATTATAATATTACATTTGTCCCAATTTTTTCGTCGTATTTTGAAAATCTTACTTTTTAAGAATAATACATTGATTGTGATGTTAGTGCTTTTCTTTCTATTCTTTCCCTCTAAAATTCAAAATTTAAATTTGAAGGTGAAATTATCAATCATTAAAGGAAGGGCCATACTGGAAAGAGAACCAAAGATAGTTTTGACTTTGTTAAGGTGATAAAAAATTTAAGACGTTTCAAAATGAAAAAGTATGATACTTTTAATAGAACAGAAGAAGTAATTCATAGTAATTCATTGACAAATTACAAAAAATAAATAAATAAAAAATAAAGTGTAGTGACCAAAACACAAGTATATAGACCTTTAGTGGAGTTTGCTCTTCCTACTTGAGTAGTGCTAAATTGATCTTCCAACCCTTCTTCTACCCCACCCACCATGGGCTTCCGGCTGGTGGTTCAACCAATTTTAACCTCGTGATGCTTACAGGTAAGTTTACTTTTAGGGAAAGACTTAGGTAGATCTGGTTTTTTGCCATACTTATAGATTTTGTGATGTGAATTAAATGTTATGAAATCTATGACATAAACTGATGTAAGTAAGATTTTATAAGATTTAATTTTGATCGCAGAATCTACAGGTGGGATCAAAAATCGAGTTTATGTAAGTTTTTTCCTTATAGCCCTTTAAGCAGTGCCCCCACAATAATTTAACGCAAATGTTTATGTAAGTTTGGTATGCAGGTGTTCATGCTTTAAGTAATTGGATCGACGCAATTTCGAATTTGAGTTTTTAATTTTTTAAATTAACAATTTAAAATACAATTTAAGTACATTCGGGTGGATTATTCAAATTTTTTGGGTTTATTTAAGTTAAAATCCTAAAAACTTTTTAAAAAATTATTATTGTAAGAATATCCATTACCAAATAATTTTTGTCAAAAACAAAATTAATAGATCAAGAACGAGAATGAAATATTATAAAATTTATTAGATGATTTTTTTTTCAAACCACCCTCCCCTATCCCTAGTGACTCAAATTTATGATCAATAAATTATAAGAGAAGCGTCTTATCATATAAACTGCACTTCGCTATTTATTAGATGAATATTATGTCAAGAATGAAAAAAAAAAAAGATTAAAAATTAGATAAAATGACAAGAAAAATAATAAAAAAGAAAAAATTATAAATGATTTTATTTTGGATTATTGATTTATTAGATTGTGTTTTATTTTTTAAAACTCAATCCAACCCAACAAGATTTGAATAAACCAATCCAAATTATTTGAAACTCAATAATTCAACCCATTTAATTCTAAATTCATTTAGGTTGAATTAGATTTTCAATTCGGTTGAGTTTGAACACATTATTATAAACAACTAGAAATGATAGTTGTGCTACGCACAACCTATGGTTAATAAAGACTTAATTATGTTATGAGGTAATACTGTAGAGTTTCAATTAATTCATTCTCTTGAATAAATTTTAGTTGTTTGATAACAAAGTACAAATTTAAGCATACAAGACAGAAGGCGTAACAGCAATTGTTCGTTTTAACACTAATTATGCAATTATTTGAGACATACAATAATTCTACAATTTTAAGACTAAATTATATAATAGTAGTTGGTTAGATTTTGGCACGTTTGGGAGTGTTGATGTAGGTCTTGTACAAAAGGAGTAAGAAAACTTTTCAACTATTTGAGTATTGAACAACTTGCCACATGACAGCCATTCAAAGTGCTATACACAAATATTTTCCACATCGGTGTCAAGTAATCTACAATACCAAACGGTTCAAACCTACCTAGTCTTGTCAATGGAACCATCTTTGCTGCAAAAATTTGCACAAATTGGAAGTTCTTACCCATAATATGCTACCGCTGCACTAGCATCTCTATCATGCTACGGCTGCACTTGCACTAACATCATGATAACAGGATACAAACTTCTTTCTTTACTCAAGGAAGCGAGAATAATCATCCCATCTTTACAAACCCTCCAATTATGGCCACCTACTACACAAAATCTCCTATACACTACAAAGGAAATGCCTAAAAGAAATGGACGTGGTTTGGAAGAGGGTACAGGGCCTGGGGAGTGTTGGGATTTCATTATAACTCAATTAGCTGAAAATGACCAAAAGATACTTCAAGCAAAAGCCAATAAATAGTTTGCGGAGGCTGCTTCATATTGACAAGACCAGCCAACACTAATTTATAAGCTGACCAAAATTGTATAATAAAGCCTGGCTATTGCACAAGCTTTTACTAAATAGCCTAAAAAAGTATCACACATCATGTACAACAAGATTGAAGAGTTCCCTCCCACCAATCAAGATTAAGAAGAGACGATTGAAACCTAGAGTAACATATGGCCCATCCAATCTTATATTCTTGGTTTGATATAAATGAAAATACAACTCAATACTGGGGGAAGGAAAGCCTGTTCACACCTTTCCATTTTGCAAGCACAAGGAGTGGAAACATTAAACATGTATAAGTCAATCTGGAATTTACCTGGGGATTTTCCACCGTCAACGGAGCACATAAATTCAGAAGAACAACTTCAGCGATTCAATCTACGAAAAATTTCTAATTCATTCAAGATGATATTGGTTCATATGGGAATGATAGCCATGGGTGTTTTAGAGCCTCTGATGCTGAAGGGCGCTTCTTTGGGTTTGTTTCAAGCAGATGAGCTACAAAGTCAATGATTCAACCTTGATCACCCATTGGTAACCGATGCCTTAAGGATGTCTTTTTGGGAATCAAGTATTCAAGTCTGCTGGTCTCCTGAAAAAATTAAGCAATATGAATGTATTAATAAAGCCAGCAAAACATGAAGCAAAAATTCAGCCACGAAGTAAACAACGTCAAATGTACTCCAACAATTTATAGAATGTTACTTGCCAACTCGTCATGGAAAAATCAGAAGAATAAATGTTATGCATTTAGATAAGAGAGATATTTCAAATGCAATGAGTTGGCAATTGTTATATTTCAAATTTTTTTTCTTCGATGCAGATTATTTGGTTCAAAAGATTTCAAAGACCACTTAACTTTGCTACTAAAATTGATTAACAATGATGGCATGTGATAAAACATTTGCATCCATTGACTAATCCAATATCCTTGATGAATTTGAAACCCATAATGGCTTAAACCAACCTGATAAAGGCATGAAATTTGATGCTATGGACCTAGTAGTCATTTTGTTCATTCTGAGCACCTCCAATCCTGAAGTGCCTCGGTTAATAAAAGTCACCATGTATAGCACTACCCAAGGACTTCACTTCTAGGAATACTAATAAGAACCATAACCTCCAATGCTCTTAGGAAATAATGAATAAAATAAATCAATTCACCTTCGCTTCTTAGTGATGGAATTAGCAGTGCATCTAAATGTAAAAACATAAAAAAGTGGAACAATATTGATATTGTTACAGGAAGGATGAACAAATTTTTATTTGTTTTCTCATATGTCATGAGAACCAAGTCCTGCGGATTCTTTGAAAAGGATAAGATACCGCAGCTTATATCTAAACATTGGATAACAATATAAATAGAAATCCAATTGAAAATGCATGTTTTGTCTAACGTGCTACCAGCTATTCAATAAGGCATCACCAGCATTAAAGACAATAGTGGATTCCATTAATAACCACCCAAAAAGAACTTTCTTCATTTAAGGGAAGAACGAAAGAATAAAGGATCAAAAGTATTCATAACACATCATTAAGATTTGAAACTATATTCTTCAAAAATTCATATCACTCTTCAACTATAAACAGAGAAAAATCAGTTGACCGGCCCATCATGTGTTCAAAGCTTGCCGCAGTTTGTTAGATCGTAAATATAAGTAAAGCATAAATCACAATGGCAATCAAAATATAAAGTATCATGAACTTCGTATCCTATAGAAACAGCAAAGGTTGCACAATACAAAAGTTGTCATAAACCTGATCAATCTTATTCTCCACAAACAAAGAAAATGAAAGAAACCTGGTACAATTCAGTCTAAGTATAGACTACACTAGCTGACAACAGGACTTGAACTTGATTGAGAAAAGGGAAAATTTAAACACAAATATTATGAATTTGCCATAAGGGATAACAATATTTCTGAAAGGGGGGCATAGTATAGGGTAAGTGTGATTGTAAATGGTAAGTCTATCAAAACCATTAGAAAGAAGCATCAATGAGGAAAACTCATCGTTCTTCAGATGAACATCTAGATGGATGTATAAGAGACAGCTATAATGCAAAACCCCCCTTTTTCTGGGCTAGTATCCAGTTCAATACTCCATAAGACACAAAAAGATATACAGCATCATCATAATTTTTACCTTTTGTACAAAACATACACGTGAAGATGGGGTGAAGGTGGAATGTGAGGGTACTCTACCTGATTCCGCTCATAAAGCATGTGGTTTTTTGTAAAATATTTGTATGTATCTCGTCCTTTGGCAAGCATCTCTTGTTCAATGGATCCTATAATCCCAATAACTCGAGCAAGTAAAGTTGCAGGAGAATCATTTTGGAAGACGACCTACAACATGGGAAACTAGGTTAAACGTTTGAATGATAAGAGCGAGAAAGTTCCATCTAAACAAGAAAGGCGAGAAGATAACAAAGCAAGTACATGTTAACAACACATAAAATCAACCATAAGGTTGACATGGAATTGTTAAAAAAAAATGAGATCTCAAGTCATTCTATGACAAGCTCTTAACAGTATGTTAAGATGCAACTTAACCAAAACACTGGAACAATACAAAGTTTATTTAAGAGGAACATCCAAAATACTGGTACTTCTTGGTTCTCATTTTTCACTTATCAGAGCTAAATACTCAAATTCATACCCAGCCCTTCATCATTAATTTAGATGTTTGGTACAGTGCCGAAGTCATACAATTCCGATATGTTCCAGCAGCAGATTTTTTTAATGTGGAGAATCAATCTCCAACAATCATGTTGTTTTGGGTTCTATGGGGACATCATGCACCGCTGTCATTGCCCCCATCTACGAATCAACATTTAAGGAATTCATCTGAGATTTCAGGAAGCATGAAGGGTGGCATCAAGGATATGAAGATGGTAAAAAAACACCAGAAAGTAATTCCACTACAAAGCACAAGATTGCAATTTCCCATGAACAACTAACCAGGTCATCAAGTTCTCACATGTAACTGTTTCAAAACTTGCCTTCCTGAGTAAGGTGTCCTTCATTTGTTCCTTTGTGAAGCTACATTGATATCTGGTATAGTTCTCTGGGTGCCTAGACTGCCTAGACGAATGGAAGGAAGATGATGAGATCTGAGGCGTGAATGCGAGTGTTGGAGGGTTGGGCTGGCTGACGGATCTCTATATTCCAGAGAGGTTGGGTAAGGTGACAGCAGCGAAAAGATGCTTGGTAAGGTGCGACTATGAAATTTTTTTCCCATATACTCTACCCTTTTGCTTTATTTTTTAATGGGAAAACCATCTAAAGTCCCTTGCATTCATATTTATACTTTTTTAGACCCAAATGATGCAAAAACGTCCCTCAAAATTCAAAACGCACTATTTTGGTCCTTAAATAAAATTCCACCCATATTCCGGTCTAAAATAGTCATGTGTGCATCACGTGCTGTGTTTTTACAAGCAAAAACGACAATTCACATTTTCCTCCCATTTAACACCACTTAAATGGTCACTCACATTTCATATTTACTTATTTTGCCTCGCATTTAAAATAATGCAATTTCGTCTCTCATAAATTCAAAAGATATGCTATTCTAGCCATATTTCGACTTCATATAGTCACATAAGCATCACAGGTCAAATTTTTTAGGGGCAAAACTGAAAATACACAAACCCTTAAAAACTAAACAACCCACCACCTCAAACCTCCTTCAGCCACCATTACCCCTACAACACCAATGCCACTTATCATTTTCTCTACCCCAACCTCCTTTCCCTCCTCCTTCCCTGTTGATGCACCTCCAGTAGCCCCCTCGCTCTCCCACTCCCTCCAACCCCTCTAGCCCATTTTCAAGCCAAAAGATTTTGTTCAGGCATTCTATCATGCACAATGCTTGCACAGATGAAAGTAGTTCATTTTGAACAATTTGTTTATTAATTGAGTCCAAAAATTTTCCAGTCAAATATATTTCAATTTCTTTACTAAATTAAGTTCATATACAGTCCAACCAACAAAAAATTTTCAAGAAATTATATTGACCAGCAAGGCAGCTTGAAGATAGGAAGGCAAGAAAGAAACTTACTTGACATACGCTTTAGCTTGTTGGTTAAGAAGGGACTTGGAGGGTAAAGGGGATTCTGGGCTAGAAGGGAAGCAGAAGGAGGATTATGCGGTAGGAGGTAGCTAGAAGGGGTGCTGTGGGGAGAGGGAGGGGTTACAGTTGGAGGTTGTGGTGAAAGGGGGTTGCAAGGGAGGGGTTGCAGAAGGAAGGGGTTCTCGGGGAGGGGATTATAGAGGATGAGGACGGGCTAGGGAAGGAGTGAGTTTTGGCGAAGAGAAAATGATGGTAGTAAGGGCTATATGGTCTGGGAGGTGTTAGGGTGGTGGCTAGGGAATTATGTATTACCAATTTTGCCCAAACAATTTGACCGTGATGCGCACATAATAGTCCAAATTATGTGTAGGGAGTAAATTGGAACGTTTTGAATTTGTTAGGGACAAAATTGCATCATTTTGAAAGTGAGGGACACCACAATGTATTCACAGGAAATGTGAGTACTATTTAACTGGTGTTTAATGGGAAGAAAAAGTGNAGTTTCGGTTTTGCCATGGTGCGCACATCATTACCACAACATGGTCAGAAAAATTTATTTAAGGACCAAAATAGTGCAATTTTTAGGGACTTTTTTTCTTTCTCTCTTTTTTTTTTTTTTTTTTGCTCATTTTGAATGTGAGTGACTAAAAAGTATAAATGTGAAATGTGAGGGACTAGAAAGGTCATTTTCCCTTTTCTTTTTTTTAAAAAAAAAAAAAAATTGAAGTACCTGCATTATAGTTCTAAAGTGGAGGCATATTTTGATTCTGGATGTCCGTTAACTTTGTTTCTAGATTCTAACTGACAAGGAATCTCAATACAGCATTAAATACAAGGGGTTAATTGTTGGTTTGGTTAAAGCACATGATTTGTTTAAGCAATTAACAGTGTTAAAGAAAACATATAAAGTGATGTGTATCCATATACACATATTCCTAAACCTATTAAGTTCATGCTGATGCCCACATGCACTTGTAGGAGGGAGGAAATGAGAGTGCAGCCGCTGGCAGTGAGGCATCTGAACCTTTCAGGAATTCTCATCCCAAGTTTTGGTCCTTTCACTTTCTTCTGTTGAATTCACCCCAAGTTCAATTTTCTACCTTAATTAATGAGGGTAAAAAGTTTATGCAGAATCAGTAATTCGAATTAGCCTTGATTAAACTTAACTTTACGCTATTTTCCACTTAGGAGTAGTTATTCATCTCATCAGCGTACAATTTTAATGCTCTAGATATCACATTCTTCTCTTCTCGCTTAACTAGAAAACATTGGGATTCTGGATAGCAAAGTCGTATAGTCTTTTCTGTTCATTGGACAGCAACTTTTTCCTAGTTGTGATTGTGCTCAGATTCAGTTATCTTCAAATAGTATTTCCTTTCACAACATTTAGGGCCAAAAAAAAAAAAAAAAATTCTTTCAACTTTTTAAAACAGTTTTCAGTAATCAATTTTTTATTAACAGTTTTTAAAAAACTAACCACCAAGAACCTGCCTATTGTAACTAAAGGAGCTTTATACGCAAGAAGAATGTGACTGCTGAATTCCTACAAATTTACCAGTTG
Organism: Cinchona pubescens; assembly: GCA_025175665.1. Taxonomy (NCBI): domain Eukaryota; kingdom Viridiplantae; phylum Streptophyta; class Magnoliopsida; order Gentianales; family Rubiaceae; genus Cinchona; species Cinchona pubescens. Next base: position 1,723,069 of record JANKKI010000070.1, on the reverse strand, counting down.
CTATTGTGAATTTAAATACTTACATTTCCAGCACAAAGTTCTGCCAAAATGCAGCCAAGAGACCAGATATCAATCTTTTTATCATATGGAAGGCCCAAAATGACCTCAGGTGCACGGTAGGACCTAGATTGCACATAGGAACAAAGATGATCTGTTTCAAAACAACTGCTTCCCAGATCAATGACCTTCACTTCACATCTACTGTAGCTTTTGACAAGAATATTCTCAGGCTTCAAGTCGCAATGTATAAGGCCCAGACCATGCAAAAACTGAAGTGCCTCTAAACACTGAATTGTAATTGACTGCAAAGGTAATTTACAAGAACGTATGAGTTGCAACATAAAAATGTAGTACAAGCCCTCAAAACGTCAAGATGCTACAAACCTGGAGTCTTGGCATGGTAAAGTAAACTTCACCTCCAGATTCTCTATTAAATTTATGAAACTCATACAAATTAGCCTTGATGAAGTTCACATACAATTAATAAATGCTCCTGCAAGTATAAGCAAATCTCAGTCACTACTTTTATTGTCAAAGAAACTTTGATCAGACCCCATTTACAGAATTCAGAATTCACATGGAGAAGGGAAAAGAAGAAAATACGCATAGGACGGTTCACTTACTCGATAGTAGAAATAATCATACAACCGAAGGATATGGTACTTGTCACCAGGATCATGCTTGTTAACATACTTGAGAAGCTTTATCTCATCAAGGCTCTGATCAAAGAAATCTTTGTTGTTCTTTATAATCTTCACACAAACATCCATGCCAGTGTGAAGGTCATGTGCTTGAATAGCTTTACTAAATGCCGCAGATCCAAGATACTCCGTAACATGATACCGCCCAGCAATGACTGAATTTAAAACAACGTGAAAGTTTTTGTCCTCTTCAAAACCCGTCCTGTGCGACAAAAAGTTCAGTTGAAAAAGGGAGGAAAAAAAAAAAGTGGAAATCAGTAGAGACTTGATGTCTGGAGAAAATTTCTTATGAAAAACACAAATACACGAGGAAAGTCCAAATAAAACCAAATTCTCAGAAATCATCATCGTTACTGAAAAAGTTATACATACTACAAGATAATGAATGGAAGAAGAAAAGGAGTCCACATTTAGAATGAACTCTATCAAACAGAAACTGGAACAAAAGTATGATTTTGCATTTGCAGATCAGTTTCTTTGCAGCAAAAATCTTCAGCATAATAATTAACGCACACAAAGCCCTTCTAAATCTTAAGACTTTAAGTGAAACAGCTAATGTTGTCTTGCAAGGAAACAAATGCTAGCACATCAAACTAAACTACTTATGAGGGAAAATAAAATAATAAAAGTGGCAAAAATCTATTGAAACAAGTGAAGATTTCTTGGTTAGTGCACACTGGAATTAAGTGAAGGAAACAAATGCTAGTACATATAAATGCACTACTTTTTAGGGGAAAATAAAGTTAAAAAAAAAAGAAGCAAAAATCTATTGAAACAAGGCATGAAGATTTCTTCGTTGGTGCACACTGGAATTAAGTTGCCTTTGATAACCTAAACAACAATAATAATAAGAAGAAGAAGGAAGAAGAACTATGCCTACAGTGCAGCATTAGTCACCAGAATGTTCAACTTCAAGAACTATGTCTACAGTGTAAAATGAAGTTCACAAAGTAACTGAACTCAATATTGTTCAGATGGTCAACCCAGAGAAATAATACATGAAGTATAGGAAATAAAATGTTTATGACAGCAATAAGCTTTTTAAAACAAATACTGGTAATACTAATTAACAGATAGAATAAGGAGAGAAATACCTATTTTTCCTGTGGACAATCTTGAGATCAAAGGTTTCAAATTCTTCCTCCTGTGCCTTTATCTGTCTTACTTGCTCTTGCACAGCAACAGCTTCCTCATCCTCCAGTAATGTCGCTGGATCTTCTTCTGTTGCCCTTGCTCTGGCTATTGTATCATCTTCTTTCTTTTCATGCTCTGTTTCAGCATAAAAAAGGCCATAATTTGAAAGAGAGGAGGGGCTAGAATTAGCTGATCCTGGAATCTTAGAATTGTTTGCATCCCCTGAACTCTTCACAGGTGACGACTCACCGCTTTTCCGCCTCCATGAAGCAAGCATGTCATCATTTGTCAACAAACAGTCATCCGCTTCATCACTCATAACATTGCCTCTGCTTGACCACAAAGATTTACCTGTGTTTGTCTGGACCAACTCTTTATCTATAGGAGAAGGAAAAGAAAACCCTCCATCCCTGCGACTCCTTGCCAGTGTATATGCACCTTTGTCATTCACCCTGATAAAATTGTCCAAATTGCTCTTATTTGATTTCTTTTTGCAACTATGTGATATTTCACAATAATTCTTATCTGAGTCACGCTGTGTTCGTCCGGACACTCCAATACCAATATCTTGATCAGGGAAGTACTCCAAATCCCCCTCGCTACTACCACCAACCAAACTTTCCCGCACTTCACTGCCTATATCAGCAGCATCGCTATTAACCATACCAACTCCAATAGATCTGACTGAACCATGCTGATCATCGTCCATGCAAATATCATCTAATCGAGGCCTTCCACAATCATTCGGAACTTTCCCCTCCCCCATCATAATAAGTTCATTTGACTGAGTAACAAAACCCTGCCAGACAGGTTGTGCACGCATAAAATTCAATTCCTCTTCAGCCATCAACTGTCCATCATAGTGGCCAATCAAGTCATTCTCATCACTTCTATACATCTCAGTCACCGACAGCCCTATAGGATCATCAGAAGGGCCAATGGGGACATTTTTAGACTGGAAATAGTGCTCACCAGAGAAGTATGAATCCTCTTCTGCAAATGATTGATCATTCTCATCATTTTTGTTTCGTCCTCTATCTTGAGGATCTGGAACACTCCCATGTCCTGTGCCCTTTTCATTGTCACTTGGATAATCAATTTCATGTGCCAAAAACCAGGTCTCATCTTCAATAGGCTGTCTCATGTAGCCAACATCATCATCATCAATGTTTCATATTCATCAGAGTCCCAATACTCATTTGGGCAGTCAACAGATTCACTCAATCTATCACCAATAGTTGCAAAACCAGACACTAGATCGGAAGTATCCTCAGCAATGCCTTGACTTACAGATAGCCAGCAACCTCCAACAGGCCGTTTCCCTCCTAAAATTTTCAAGCAAACGCTATTTGGTATCTCAAAAGTTAACAATGAAGATAAAACCAACAAGCTCATGGAAAGTGCTCAGGGTATAAGAAACAAGGAAGTCACCTATCAATTCCAACACCAAGAGAAAAACTGACTTCAAAATTGGAACAAAGCACTTTAGTTGTATCGTATCTGAACAGTATTATGTTGTGATGAAGGCTTCTTCATGGAATTATTTTGGGCTTGTTTCAACATAATTGTAAGCTGAATGTTAAACCATAGCTTCATGAGTAAGATTGTTCAAATATTTAAAAACTTAGCTATTTCTAGGATGCCTTTATCTAATTATGCATTTCAAAAGTTAGTAAAATTCTCAAACTATCAATTTGTATTATCTTTGTACAGACACTTCTATCGACTTAGTGTAAGAACCATTTGAAATTTAAACTCCCTGAAAATCCAATCGGAAGTCATATAAGTTTACTTGTCTCTCTCCACTAACTATAAGAGAACCATTATACCATCACCAGTTTTCATGGGACACAAACTTAAATATGATGGTTTACTAAAATTCCTTTTCGTTTTTTTGGCTCAGTTGAGAGCAGCAACTAACATCCAATTTCAGTATCATATTGGCTTGCAACCAATCCTTGCACTACATTTTTTTTTTTTTGGGGGGGTGCGGGGTGTGTTAGGAAAAAACCATGTATCCACACTCATCTCAATCACTTTACGTACTACTCAGCAATGCTCTCTAATGGAGTTTGACATATACATGTAGTTGCTGACAAATCTGGCAGATTTTGGTGGCTGCAAAAGACAAAATTCCAATTTAAAGTGGACCATGGCAACACACTCAAATCAGAGTTGTCGTCCATAAATTTTAAATTCTTTGATTCAGCTAATTCCTTAATATGTATGTCTATGACACTATAATTATTATTAAGAATATGTAAACACATCTATAATGTTCTGGCTTGTTTTATATTTATGGCTTGAAAATTTCCTCCCAGGCACAAAAGGCTTAGGGAACATGATGGGAAACTAAGTTGTATGCATGTACAAGTGCTTGAATGTTCAGTTACCTATAAGCAATTCATATGACAACTGGAACTCCATATATGATCATAAATGATATTGATATTATCCAGTTATGGCTTCATATGATAACGGGAACTATGTTTTTGGGAGTGCTAAAGAACACGGGCTTCCATCTTAAAACCAATTAGCGATGAGTGGTGTGGCCCATGAACCTTAGTAATCAATCTAAGATCTTTAGGCTAACCAATGTGGGATATTTATATTTAACACCCCCTCTCACACGTGACTTGGGTTAGTTGAGCGCCCAGGGCTAGAAAGAGAACCCGTGACTTCAGGGTTGGTTGAGTTCCCGGGGAATTGAGCGCTTGGGACTAGAGAAAGAACCCGTGACTTGGGTCGGCTAAGCTCCCGGGGATAGAGCAAGCCCATTGGACTGGGCTAGAGAGAACCCAAAGCACATGTGGAAGAAAGAAAACTTGAGACTGGCTCTAATACCAAGTTAAAGAACATGGCTTCTATCTCAAAACCAATTGGCAATGAGTGGAGTGGCCCATGAAACTTATAAATTAGTACAAGATCTCTTGGCTAACCAATGTGGGATATTCGTATATTTAACACCTTCTCACATGCGACTTGGGTTGGTTGAGGGCCCGGAGATAGAGAGAGAACCTGTGACTTGGTTGGTTGAACTCTCGGAGAATTGAGCGCTCAGGGATAAAGAGAGAACCACCCGTGACTTGGGTTAGTTGATCTCTCGGGGAATTTAACAAGCCTGTTAAGCTGGGCAGGAGAGAACCCAAGGCACGTGTGGATAGAAGAAAACCCGAGGCTAGCCTGATATTGGTACCATGTTAAAGAACATAGACTTCCATCCAAAACCACTAGGCAATGAGTGGTGTAGCCCATGAATCTTATTAATTAGTCCAAGATCTTTAGGCTAACCGATGTGGGATACTATATTTAACACCCCTTCTCACACGTGATTTGGGTTGGTTAAGCTCCCGGGGAATTGAGCGCCCAAAGCTAGAGAGAGAACCACGGTTGAGCTCTTGGGGAGAGAACCCAAGAAACGTGTGGATGCAAAAACACTTGAGGCTAGCACTGATACCATGTTAAAGAACATGGGCTTCCATCTCAAAACCAATTGGTGATGAATGGTGTGGCCCATGAACCTTATTAATCAATTCAGGATTTTTAGGCTAACCGATATGAGATATTTATATTTAACAGGGAGTATATAGGATCATGATTGATATTACATGTGGATTCATATGAAATTCGTCAGCTTTATATCTCCAAAAATCTATTGTCATAGGCTACAAATAAAAGCATCTCAAGTGTGTAGAAATATGGCATCATAAATTTTGTCCGACCAGTTGAACATTTCTTTTCAAATTTTTATAGTATCTCTGATTCCTAATTCCTACCAAATACTTTATCTGACATGGTTGTCTAGGTCTGATACCATTAATTTGTCAACATTTTATTCCATCTCACTTCTTTGCAAACTTGTTATATTACTTCCATAAGGTGAAAGACATAATTCTATATGTATCAATCTCATTTTGTTGTATTTAGATGGTAACTGACAAAGATTTATCATATGTTGCCAGCAATGCCATCCAACAATTAAATTTCAATCACTACATCTCCCAAACTATTGGCACGCTACAAACACCCAGACAAGAGACAGCTATGTAGAAAATAGCCACTTAACTTTTGGTTTTTGTTTCCACAATCTATTTCATTCATGATTAAGCAAGATGCTATGGAACAAGTATAAACTCAGGCTATTTTGTCTCATTTTCAAGTTTTCTCTTTTCTATTGACAGAGAACAAATTTGCGATTAGTACCATTAAAAAACTCAAAGATAAGGTAAATGATGATTCTCCTCAGATACTGATATATCTTTCTCCTGGATATAGGACTTGCTTTTTGAATTAAATAAACTTGATCAGGGAAAAAAAATAAAAAACTCAAACCTAGGCATCCAAAAAAAAACAAAAGTCAAACGAAAAGTTAGTTAATAACCTTCAAAAGGCCTGAGTAGCGTACAATGTACAGGTTGATGCCATAAACATATCATGTAGATGTCCATTTTAAATATCATAACTACTAAGGCCAAAATGGCAACAAATAAAAAATAAAGATTACAGACTACTATAGAATCAAGCAATTCTTTGAAACTAATAAGAAGCAAGCATTTCAAAGTAAATACGCAGATTGCACAACTGAAAAAGGAAAAAATAAACCATCAGCATTAGGTATGAAACAGAGATTGCAAACTGGAGTAGAAACTAGCAGCCGCAGAAAACAGACCTGACGTGTTAATTTCTTGTCCAATTGGAACATCCAAATTTATAAAACGACCCTATAAGATAAGTATTCTCAGCACTTGTACGCTTTGAGCCAGGTCCATCAATTTCGTATTTCCCTTCCCAATTAATATTGAAAGGCTTGTCCTCTGACTTGAGTTTAACAGGTGGCAACCTGGGGAACTCTTCCTTCTGATTTTCGAGAGTATGAGGAAAACACAAGGCACTGAAATCTTTAGCCTCACTCCCTTGAGTCATTCCAAAGTACAAAGATCTTCCTACCTCATCCACTTGTTCTTTTTTTGCTACCTTAATGTCATTGATCTCCATCTTTCTTTTCATTTCCTTTTTCTCACTAATGCTAACAGTACCATCATAACTGGTTGATGTATCCCCTTCATGAAATGGGAGAATAGTCTTTACTGAACAATCTTTCCAGATTTCTGAAGATGGACGTGAAAGTTCATCACTTCTAGACCATGTGTAATCCACATAGTCATCTTTAGTGAATCCCCCAGTTTGCTTGTGTGGTGGATCAACTTCCTTAAGCTCTAGATTGACTCAGGATCTTGACTTCTGTAGTTCAGTTCCAAACTTGACCTACTTGTACTTCCAGGCCAAGCTGTTGTCTTTTCACTAAAATGAGTGTCTTCTTCCCCAGGTTTGGCATTAGCCTTACCACAGTCAAAAACCTCACCCAAACTCACGTTTGATTTCCCTGAAACCGGAAACCCTGAAAAGTTGTTCGCATTGGCACTTCCAGCATCATTCTGATAAGATTTAGTTGGGCCATTACTATGACTATACTTCCATGAATACAAATCAAGTACCATATCATCCAGACCCTTAGAAAAAGTAAAAGTCTTGTCACTTGTTCCAACAGATCGATCAATTTTGCTTTTCTCTCCAACAGTAGAAACACTCTTCCACTTGTTCTCAGACCCATTTCTCTCTGTTCCATACTCTATCTCTTTCACAATGAGTTCCTTTGAAACTTCACCACTATGCCCTGAACTCAACTCCTTTGAAAGGGGTCCCCATTACCCCGAGAATTCATCCTTAGGATTAATCTGGTTGCACAGTTGGTTTTCTCCCATTTGCTTCTTCTAATGCCACACTTAACCCCTTATCCTCAAGCATAAGCTCCTGAAGAACCCCATTCAAATCAGGCCGGTTAGTCAGCTCACAACGCAAAGCAGCCTCGGCCCTACTAAAATTGTTCCTTCTCAGATATTCCAGAATAACATCAATAGAGCTCGAGTCCACCATTTATATATCAATCACTAAAACAACTTTCAAGTACTAAAAACAACCCCCTATTACACCTGAAAAATATTTTTAAAAAACCAATCAAAACCACAGTCTAAATTTAAACCCCATAACCAAACTCCCAAAAACAACGCAAATTTCTTATCATATCAACCCACATTACATTGAAACCAAATTTAATTTCAAAATAACCAAAAAAAAAAAAAAAAACCCCCCAAAAAGCGTAAACTCATTTTTTCAGTACCCAAAAAATTCAAAAGAAATAGGCTGAATGTACTATTCAAATCCTTATCCAATTCAAAGCCTACTAAAATAGTTAGCAATAAGCTAAGAGAATGCATAACACATGAGTCCCAATGAAATAGCCAGAAACAAATTTACAAATATAAAAAAAAAAATAAAGAGAAAAAATAACAGAACTTTTTTGACTAGGAATTTTCCCACATTTTCTCGATAATCCAACGGAAAAACCCTAGCGATACCATCCCATTTACGGAATTCGAGATCCGGGAACGACCTAAAACTCAAGCCCTAGAAAGCATTTCAATTGCTCACAAAGCTAGTGCACAAAGTTGGAAAGTTTGGAAGAAATATTCGAAAACGGAATTAAATATTAAACTGAAATGGAATACTAATCATTAGTGGGGAAGAAATGAGAACTTACAAATTGGAGAAGAATATGTTATCTCTGCAACCAAACAGATAATAGCTTTGTTGAGTATTATTGAATCCATCGCCATCAGCTCTCGGGGGTAAAACAAAAAAAAAAAAAAAAAGTAGTTTTTTGTTTTCAAGTTCTTTTTGTTTTCTAGTATTCAGCCAACCAAAAGGATATTGGCTCGTTTTGTAATGGAAATAATGGGAAATTATTTGGTGAATATTATTTAGTTAAATTTTTTAAAGTTTTTTAGAAAGAATGTTGATATTTTCATTAATATAATAATTATTTGTTTAGTACATAATAAATAATTATTATTTGAGTTTGTCATTTTTTGAAAAATATAAAGAATTACAAAATTAATTTTTTGGTGCCAATATTTTCCAATTTTCCTTCCTCTGACTGAAAATAACTTACGGAATTTTTGAGTGTAAGTTATTTTTCGGATAATTCAACAGTGACATTAAATCTCAAATATTTACTTTTAGAATTTCGTTTGCTAAACTTATTTTCGTTTTTAATTCTTTTTCATTCGTTTTTCTCTCAATTATGGGCTCTACACTAATATAACTATTATTATGCATATTTTACTATTATATTGTACTATCATTTAATTTTGAAAAAAATCAATTTTTTATTAATTACAATTACTTGTAAGATATTTATTACCATTGTTATAAGATCTTTTTTTAACTTGTATTCATAAAATTAAAGATAAAACCGTTAAAATTTTTTATTTAAAAATATTTTCATTTTGTCAACCGAACACCGAAAAATTATATGAAAAATAGATTTTTTCATGTAAAATATTTTCATTGTGTCATGAAATTTCTCAATTACATGAGTAATATTCAAGTTTTAGTTGGCACATATTTTATTCATTTGACAGTTTTGGGTAGTTCGAAAATCTAAACTTTTACACCGAATCAAAATCTTCTCCCTCCTTTTCAACATACATCCCAACAGCCACCATCAACTATCGGAAAAAACTTAGGTAGACCTGATTTTTGGTTTCACTTGCAAACCTTGTGGTATGGATTAAATGTTATGGAATCAATGACATAAGTTGATATAAGCAAGATTTTATAAGATTTAATCTTGACCTCAGGGTCTACAAGTGGGACCAAAAACCGGATTTATGTAAGTTTTTTCCTCAACTATCTCCTGCCATCCTAACAACACCACCACCGCTAGTATGAAAGGGTGTCAATCGTGTATCCCGAGTTATCGTATCATAATCATATTCGAGTCATCAAACCTCAACTCTAATCCTACCCAATTAATAATTATGTCGTGTTGTGTTTGTCGTATTTGATATGTTTAACCTGTTTAGATCGAAAGTAGTAAATTAACCCAACAAAAAAAAAATTAATATATGTAGCAATGACTCTCTTAAGTTTCTATGCAAGTATAAATATTTTTTAAAATTCATAGTGATCTTAAATAGTTAAAATTTTATATGATTTTATATAAAAATATAGTATTATATTTATAATGTGTATTTTTTACTTCAAAGTCAACTTTAAAATCTTTGATAATAGAGGATTTTAGTGTAACTAAATAATCGAAAACAAATTATACATGAAGGTTAAAAAAATGTTCAATTGTTTTGAATTATATAAGGTGCATGTTCATTCATCTTCCTAACCACATCGGTTAATGTGATATTCATCCCCTTGAATTATATGAAAACTTATTGATTCCTGTGAGTTCATGTATCATATTAAGTATTTATTTATAAATCCCCTATCTTATAACTCTATAAATAGGGGATTTAGGTATCTCATTTGTAAGGCTTTGGAAAGGGTTTTTGAAAAGTTTATGAAAGTTGATAATATAAAGTATTGTAGAATTTCCTATTATTTCTCTGTCTACGATTCTCTCGTCTACACTTATAAATTATCTACTTTAGTTAGTTTTGTAGTCAAGGTTAATAGTTTTGACTTAGTTCTACAACATGTTATTAGTACGAGACTTTAACCAAATGAAATAGAATTTTAAATCAACACTACAAAAGGTACGTAGAACTTTCAATACGACGAAAATACGTGGAACTTTAATTATCACAGCCAATGTACGATTTAAAAATTTTGGGTACTCTCTATTACCATCTTTTGTTTTTATATTTTCATTGTATTAACATAATATTATTAGAATTCATTTTAATAAGTTCGAATCATGTCAAATTATACCAAACTTGAATTATCAACTCTTTAGCCATAATAAACTATCTATAATGGATTTTGGCTGTTAAAATCCTTTCAGATTCCATGTGTCCTAAAAATATAATAAAAAAGTTAAAATACTATATCCAAGCAAGAGTAAACAAAATATATGATTTTCATCATTATATTCCCAAAGGATTCAAAATTTTCCTATTTAAAAGATCTAACAGATCTATGAAAAAAGTTATATAGATCATTTATGAATATATATTAGAGAAAATATTCTCTACTTTCTTGCCTCAAATATGCTCATGAAGAAGCAATGTTGGCAAAGAGTTTTAGAAAATATTCGAACTTTCATATCTTCTTATGATTGAATAAAATAATAAGTTATTACTCAAATGAATCTTGTCCAATTAATTATGCTCCATTCCCTGAAGAGAATGCGACAAAAGTTTAAATAGTACTTATCGACATAGTGATGGTCAAAACTAATATATTCATAATAGTTATCAGTAAGCACTCTTCTGATTATAGTACTATATCTCATCACCACCAGTGGTAGATTAGTAAAAAGGTAAAAGAGAAAGATATCAGTCATACATTAAGAATGATATGAAAAATATATGTTATCTTTATGCTATGAAAGACCATCGGTCACGTACCTGTCGTACGTTAAATAGTCTTTTTGAATTTTCTCAAGAATTATTGAGAAGTAAAGAGAAAATCATAGAAACAAGTTTTCTCTATAATGATTTTGACCATAGTTATTGTACTATTAGTTTCTTCTCTGAAGTAAGTATTGACTGTTTGAATGACAGTAAAAATAACTAAGAAAGAAAATGGCGCGATATTTTATTTAGTATGTTTTCATTACAATTTTAGAATTCTACATATCTTGTTATTTTACATTAATTTGTCATCTTATATTGTTTTGTTGTTATATTTATTTTGTTTAATAAAAAATGTATGGATATACATTTAAATGTATTTGAGGTATGAGAATATATCTCTGACAATGTAACAATATACATGATATTCAAAAGTAATAAATATTTTTTCACCACAGAAGTTGGGAGAAATAAATGTTAATACTATAAGTGTTATTACAAAAATTAATTAAAATTCTGATTGAGCAAATATATGTCTTCCTTAAGGAACAAAATTGGTTATAAATAATGTACTTTCTCTACTAAGTCTTGAAAAAATTTATTAAAGATATCCGCTGAAAAGAATATTATTTTGAGAGTATAAATGAGAAAATTATTGAGTATCTATGTAACATTAGAAATGAAATGAGCTATAGAAAAGTTGTATATCTTTCTTTTTGGTTTATACTATACAATTAAAACACATGTTATAGTAAACCTGAAGTTTACAGATTCAAATACTTTTTTTGTTTGGCAATGACTGGTTAGACCATCACAAGTCAATTATGATGCGTAAAAATTATTAAAAATTCATATGGACATCTATTGGAGAACTAGAAGATCTTCAATTCACTGAATTTTCTTGTGTTGCTTGTTCTCAAAAAAATAATTATTAAATTATCAGCAGTTAAAATAGGGATTGAATTGAATCATCCCTTATATTTTTGGATGAAATAAGGGTGAGATATATGGGCCAACTCACTCTTCATGTGTACCATTTAGATATTTTATGATTTTGATAGATGCATCTACTAGATGGTCACATGTGTGTTTATTATCGATTCACAACCTAGAGTTTGCGTGATTACTAGCTTAAATAATTTGATTAAGAGTATAATTTTCAAATTATGAAATCAAGAAAATTTATCTTGATAATGTTGGTGAATTTATATCTCAAATATTTGATGATATTTGTATGAATGTCCTGAAATACGTGTTTATACACAAAATAGTCTAATTAAATTGTTAACAAAATGCCTCCAAAATATGAGGACATGTTATGTTGCTTGCAACAACATTTATATGCATCAAACTAACAAGTTATTCTCCCCATTATAATTGTCTTTTGATCAAGAGCCTAATTTTTTCATCTATAGAATTTTGATTGTGTAATATATGTTACTCCACCACAATGCACAAAGATGAGTCATAAAACAAGAAAGTTGGGAATACATGTATGATGTGAATTACCCTTTATAATTAAATATCTTAAAATATTATAGGACACTTATATACAACATAATTTGTCGATTGAAATGAAAATATTTCCTAACATCAGGGGAAGAAGACAAGCAGTTGGATGGAAAATTGAATGAAATAAATTATCATATTTTGATCCTTGTACAGAGTATGTGAACTTGAATTTCACAAGATAATTCATTTGCAAGATATTGTGAATCAACTGTCAAATTTATTATTGACCTAAAATGAGTGAAATCTCATATACCAATTGAAATGCTTCAATTCAAATTGGTGTCCCTACAGGACAGCCTAAATGATAGTTAGTCACGTATAAGATGTGGTTGAGCAGTTGGTTCCAAATAATAAGAATTGTCATCAGAGAAAAGAAGCAAATGTTAAAGATGGTCATAGAATGGAGGCGGGTGCTTCTGAAGAGACCTTATTCATAACTAATTGTAAAACTCCCAAAAGTGGATCAGAGGTACCTGAATCTAACGAAAACAAAGAGATTGTTGTCGACAACATATTATTGTTTATAATATCATCTGATGTTTTGAATGAAAAACAAGAATCTTGAATATAAATTTGTCGAAGAATATCGACATAGAAATGTTTGAAAGATGCAATATGAGAAAATTCACGTTTAAAATGTGCAGACTTTGGATCTCCGTCCAAATTCCTAAAGGTCTAGAACCGGTTGGATACAGATATATTTGTTCGAAAATAAAATAAGAAGAATCAAATTATGCCATATAAAGCACGCCTTGTTAAGCGAAAGTTTTCGCAAAAATTCGGCATTGATGATAAGGAGATTTATTCTTTTGTGGTGGATATAATCACCTTTAATTATCTAATTTTGTGTAGCAGTTCATGAAAAATTGAAATGTGTTTAATGGATATTGAGCAAATTTTGTATAATTCATATGATATCGATATCTATATGAAAATCCCTAAAGGACTTAACATACCTGAAGCATGTTTAAGATGTTTCTCGGGAACATTGTTCAATAAGGTCGCAAAATCCTTGTATGGATTAGTTCAAAGTAATCTAGGCGAATATAATATAATCGTCTCAATGAGTATCTCTTGAGTAAGAGTTATAAAAATGACCTAATTTGCCTATACATTTTCACAAAAGGCACAAAATCAGAGTTTGTGATAACTGTTATATATGTAGATGATATAAATATTATTTGAACTCCTGAAGAATTTCATTAGAATTCTTGAAGAGTTTCATTAGAACTCTTGAAGAGGTTCAAAAAGATAATAAACTGATCTTGGCAAAGATTTATAGTTCGAGCACTTATTGAACGAAATTTTTGTTGATCAATGAACTTGTACCAAAAAGATATTAGAATGATTCTATTTAGATAAAATACATCCATTGAGTATTCCAGTGGTTGTGAGATTGATTGACATCAAGAATAATAATATTTCATTCTCGTGAGAATGGCGAAGAACTTATTAGTCCTGAAGTACCATATCTCTCATCTAAAATTTAGTACTAACATGTAGATTCGTTAGCACAATCTAGTTCCTCTATAATACAAAGATCTTGGAATGACATCAAGCATGTACTTTAATTTCTCCGAGGCATTATTAATATGACTCTATTTTACTCAGCCGAATCAAAATCAAAGTTAGTTGGTGATGCAGATGTTAGATATTCATCTAATCCAACACAAAGTTCAAATTTCGAATGAATTATGAAGAAATTGATATCATGGAGATCAAAATTTTAGTCACTACTTCTTGCAATCATTATTGAAATAATCGCAATATATGAAGCAAGTAATGAATATGTTTGACTACAGTCATTGACCCAATATATCCAAAAGATATGTGGTTTAACATTAGAAGTGAGACTTCTAATGATATTATATAAAGACAATGTTGAATATGTTGCTTAGTTAAAGGGAGGCTACATTTCTCCGAAATTTTTCTTCTCTCATGATTTTCATAAGAATGATAAAGTTGATATCCAATAAATTTACTCATGTGCATGATCTAGCGGATTTATCCAAAGGCGATAACAGCAACAATATTTGAGAAGTCAATTTGTAAAATTGGGATGCATTGTCTCAAGGATATCAAGTGATACTTTTATGAGGGGAAGGATAAGTACATGCTTTTCCCTTGGCCATGGTTTTGTCCCAATGGATTTTTCTAGCAAGGTTTTTAATGAGGCAGCATGTAAAAGTGTACTTTAAACATTGAATACGCACTGTACTCTTTTTTCTCTACCATGGTTTTTTTCTCACTAGGTTTTTCCTAGTAAAGGTTTTTAACGAGGCAGTAACTCTTCGCGTATTTTTTAATGCATAGACATCCAAGGGGAACTGTTATGAATTATATAAGGTGGATGTCCATTCATGTTTCCAACTACAATGGTTAATGTGATATTCATCATCCTTTTGAATTATGTGAAGACTTATTGATCCACGTGATTCATGTATCATATTAAGTATTTATTTATGAATCCCCTATCTTGTAACTCTATAAATAGGGGATTTAGGTACCTCATTTGTAAGGCTTTTGAAAGGGTTTTGACCGGTTTTTCGAAAAGTTTATGAAAGTTGATAATATAAAGCATTGGAATTTCCTACTATTTCTCTGTCTACTATTCTCTCATCTACACTTATAAATCTCCTACTTTAGTTAGTTTTGTAGTCAAGGTTAATAATCTTGATTTAGTTTTAAACCGGCAATATAATTTTAGAAATATCTTAACATATTTGCATATATATATTTGTATACAACATAGTAAACGTGGTAACCGTATTGACCTATTTACTTTCGTGTCGACCTATTTATTCTTGTATTGTAAACGTGTCGTGTCATAATTGTATTTGTCATGAAACCCCAACCCTAACCTGCTAAATACCCTAAATTTTGTGTCCTGTAAAAATTGACACCCCTAATCACCACCATTTCCCTACACAACCTTTCCCTCCCTATCTCCCAGGCCAACTAACCAAGTTGAAAGACTAGCACCAAGCAACAGAATTGCAAGAGAAGCAAATCAGGAGAGATTGGGGTTGGGAGATCGAGAAGGATCGGGGCAGATTGGGAGTTGAGATCGTGGGGAAAGGGAGAATAAGAGATATTGGGAATAGGACTGGGAGATTGGGAGTAAGAGAATGATGGACTCGGGAAGGGTTATCAAGGTGGTATTGGGGTGGCTGTTGTGTGGTATAAGGGAGGTGAGGACGGTGGTTGGGATGGCTGGGTGGATGGATGGGTTGAGAGAATGGTTATGGTCAAGGGAGAGAGAGAATGGGGAAGAGATGGTTGCTGGTGGATGGAGGGGTGGCTGGGTAGCTGTTGGTGATGAGGAGGATGATGACGAGGGTGGCTATTAGTGGAGGAAGAAGGGTAGAAGTGGCGGTGGTGGCGGAAGTGGCTGGGTGGGAAGAGGGTGGCTAAGTAAAAGGAGGTTGGGAAAGGGGAAAGGTAGAAATGGTGGCTGCTGTTGGCAGAGGAAGGGATGAGGAAATGAAGGGTTAGGATTTTTTTTTGTTTTTTAAGTTTTCAATTTGACCGTTTTTAATTTTCGATTTGACCCAAAAACTTTGTGACCCTTTTTAATTTTCAATTTGACCCTTAAACTTATTAGACACTTGAATTTGTTAGAGGCATATATAACATTTTACTAGATGGAGTTAGTACGGACGTTTTTCCATCCATTTTGTCCCCCAAAAAAATTGAAGTATAAGCGGTGAAATGCACATTTGTTAATCATAAGGGAGTAAAGTACACATTCGATAAACCATAGGGAGTTATTTGTATTTTACCTTTTATAATAAATAATTGATGAGTCATATCAGATGAATAGTACAAATAATAGATAAGACAAAATATAAATTAATGTGTAATATTATCTGGTAAATAATTATCTCTTGACCAAACACCATTTTATATTGACTAAGTAATATTTAGAAAATAATTACCATTATTTGCTAACCATACAGAGCCAATTATTTTGCTTTTAACATTTTAGTAGGAGCAAGGAAGTGAAAGTTACACATGACCTTACAAGTACTTGGCTAATGAATCTTGGTTTTGATTTGTTTTTCTTTGTTTTGAAAATTAACCTTTTTTATCATGAGATTTAGTTTTATTATTTTGCCAAATTTTCTAGAAATTTCGTCCTATCACTACAAAATTTTACAGTGTGTTGGTTGGGTTGAAAACATTTTGAAGGAAAATATTTTCCATAATTTTCTTATATAAAATATTTTTCAATTTTTCTCTTCCTCATTGAAAATACTTATAGAATTATTGAGAATGAGTTATTTTTTAAATAGTTGAAAATCAAAAGTGATATTAAAATTCAAATACCTACTTTTATAATTTCGAATATTGAACTTATTTTTGTATTCAGTTTTTGTCCATTCAATTTCTATTTATTGTGGGTCTCATGGTGATGTAACTATGAGTATCACTATTTATATTCTACTACTAAATTATATTAAAATTTAATTTTAAATAAAGTCAATTTTTATTGACCACAATTACCCGTGAATATATGTATTAGAATTGTGACAACTTTTTATATCATATTGACAAAATCTAATATGAAAAATATTAAACATTTTGACAAAAGCATCTTGAACTAGATAAGTTAATAATTTCAATATCATGTTTACTCCAAATTTATATTAAATTAAGATATTAATTACTTTTCTACAATAAAAACTCTAACGATTCCTAAGTAAAAAATCATTTGTGTTCCTACTATTAAGGGGGTGCTTGGTATAAGAGAATGAGAATCAGGAATTGAATTGTTTCCCATTCAGGTTGCTTGGATAATCAGAATGGGATTCAAAATTTTAAAATCAAACCCAACTAATTGACATTCTTCGACACCTGATCGAATTGGGAGGTTCTGATAATTCCCAAATGTAAAATAATAATAATAATAATAATAATAATAAAATTATACTCTCCTTCCTATTCTTTCTCCCCAATCCAAACCTTCCACTCCAAGGAACCCCCTTTCACATCCCCTCCATCTATCGTCCTGGCTGACGAAACCTACCCTTTACAAGCCAATCAACTTATAGTGATCCATTCCTTCCCCTCTCGTTTTTGCCCATTTCCCTATCAGATTCACGAATTCCCCCTCTCTAGACCTGCCATTAATCCTCATTTATGAAGTCCCACTTTCTTTTCTCTTTATCTCAATAACCTCTCAACCCCTTTATAATGTCCATTAAACATGAGATTTCAACGTCACTAGCATCCATTGAAGCTTTTTATGCTACAAACTTGCATTGAGATGAATTATGCAGAAATGGGCAAATTTAAAAAAAAAAAAGGAAAAAAAAGATCGAGATTTATGATCCAAATTAAACATAAATGGGCATTGAGATTTCTAGTTCCAATTTACAAAGATGGGCACAATGATTGCTAGCGTAGAGAAGTCGTAAGAAGTTGATTTGCACGGAATGGGGAATTGCAGGGGTATTAAAAATTATTTATTTATTTTTATTTTTTTATCCCCATTCCTAAACTCTGAACTAAGCACAGCTTATTTTAATGATTCTTGTAAACAAAACCCATACCTTATTTTTATTTACAATTCTAATTCCGTTTTTGATTCTAAACTCTTAACCAGACACCCCCTAAATTTGGCTGCTTTCTCTTCTCCTCTCATCTTCTCTATATACTCTTCTTTTACTCCATTTTTTTCTCTCCATCTACTTTGCTGATGAATTCTTTTTTTTTCTTTGTTGACGAATTCTCTTCCTCTTCATAGAACTTTTTTTTTTTTTTTTTTTTAAAGTTTTTTTTTTCTATCTCTAATCTGATTTACAAATTCGTATGGGCTTTTGATAGTAGAATTAAATTTTTGTTTTGCTCTTTTGTGGGTTATGGATGAGCTATGGAGTTACATCTACTTGGTTTCAGTCCCATTAATACCTTAATTTAATCCCCTGAACAAAATTGAGAGCTTCCAAAGGGTACAATTTTCCCTTTCCACTGTTTGGGCTGCTTTTATTTATTTTTTAACACAAGTTTTGATTTATAATTTTATTTTTTTATTCTATTTTTTTATTATAATTTACAATATTTATGTTTTCGTATTGATGATGTGGCCATGAGAATGTGAAATTGTTTTTTAGAGGACGATTGGAAGCATATTGACATGCATGGTTGAGAATTTATTTTTAGTGCAATTTTTGCTTGGTTGCATGAGCTATTAACTAAAGAACTCAAAATTAGATTCCTTAATTCATCTACTACATGATTTCTTGAAATAAGGACATGTGATTAATTTATTTAGTAATATAAAAATAATAAAAGTCAACAGATAACAAGACATCCAGAATATGGGTATTGAATACAATGATAGTTAGTTGATGAGAGCAATATCTTTAATAAGCAGCAGAGTGCAAAAAGAATTGTGATCACCATATTTAATACAAGATAGTAGGGATTAGAATTGGTTTGTACATATTCCGATTTGAATGAAATAGGTAGTTAAAGTTTACTTTGTTATTGAGGAAGATTTAAAGTATTATTTAGGATTTGGTTTTTGTTGAATTAACTAGTTCAAGTATTATGGTAGACACTTATTTATTTAATATTTTGGTTTAGAAATCTAAAGTCCTATACAGTGTATCGACTTTACTACGAGGAATTAAGTGTTTTGGTCATTTTCTTATAGGCGGGCACTCGTGGGATTTGGATTATCCAAGTTAAACTCTCACATTTTTTATTATTTAGAAGGTAAGTGGTTCTAGCCTCTTTCATGTTTTTAAAAAGTTTCTCCTTCATGAAAATATATTTTGCAAAATATTATGTGACACGTGAAATTTGGATTGAGTACGGTTAATTTGCTGCTTTTTGTATGAATTTAGTAAGTGGCACTTTGATTGAATATTATGATTGTGTGTGACGTATGTTTCCCTATTTTGATTTGAAAAATAAATTGGCTCTTGGAATAATTATAGTAATGTCGTTGGGAGATCAAAGGTACCCGGGCTACTTGTGACTACTTTTGTTGGAATCATTTTTGGATTCTGCTTAGGTGTATCTTTCCCCGCAATCTTATTGTCTAAGGCATGCGTGTTAGAACATGATGGGATCTTTAGTTTAAACTTGTAAATCGAATATCACAAATTTAGGGCATACCTTATACCGATGAGTATTTATTGAGCATACACCTTGAAGGCAATCCATAATCTTCTCCAAATAAGCAAGCAATAATCCATAGGAATATCTTGATCTTCCCTTACTAACTGTCTATATGACTGTGTTTAGTGATGGGTGATACTGTGCAGTACGCTACAGTAGTAAGAGGGACCAAAAGCTACATATAGGGATTTTAGGGACTCCTTCCCATCATGGAAGTCCAACTAATGGAAGAGTCTTCTTATCAGATTAAATATATCAGTGATACAGTTAGTCGTAAGACTCATTTATCTCAATAATATAAACTTAGTTATATCATATAAATCTCCTACTTCCTTCTAGATTAATTTATCATAAATTTTATATTTATCCAATTATTTACTTAGTAATTTGTCCTACAATTAAAGATAGAAATAATAATATTAGAATATTAGGTGGTCTAGATAGTCCACTTAAATCAATATTCTTATATTCTCCTACTTGGACAAATGACCACATAAATAATATTATGGATTCAATGAAGTGACCACAAATATTAATCTATATCTATCCAACCCAATTATTGAAATGGATCATGGCGGTTGTATATCAATTTAATAAACATACTTCCTTCCATGTATCACAATTTCAACAATTTAATGTAAATAAACTTAATGAGGAAGTAATAGACAGTGAAAAATATGTCCATAAATGGTTTGAAATATTAATCATATATGATCCTTCACATCATTGTGCACAAGTAGTTAGGAAAAATATTTCACGATTTATGTGTCCAAAAGATAAAACCATAATAACAAACACCATGGAACTGTGATGTTTCCAGAATCTTTTTGAAACCAATGCCTTCATTAATGGGTATGCGCAATGGACACCTTATATTTTAAATTTCTTTAGAGAACAATATGATAGTTTAAGTAAATATACTTAGAACTAAAAAGGACTTATTATTGTTTTTTAAAAGAAAATAGCAGTGAAAAGTCCCAGTATAACATTATGGGTCCAAATATCCACGAAGAGTTATTAAATAACAACAAATTTAGAGTGAGTCAATGAATCTCTTATGAGTTATGTGATCCGATTCGGCATTCCTAAGTTGTAACATCAATAAATATAACTCGAATCTTAAATATTCATTAGCTACTATTACTCCTTGAATGTTATGTATAACTATTGAAACTTTATGTCGATTTATTTATCTTAACTCCAACTTTTCTTTACACTTATTAGTGAAAAGTATTAAAGTTCAGACAAGAATCTTAAATGGCCAATAAATCAAAATTGACAAATTTCAAGCCAAACAATAAATGTTTGTGATGCAATTTCATAGTATCTACTGATATAATTCCAATGCATAATGTGAATAAAAATTCCACAAAATTAAGTAACATGTCAGTCTCAAATTTTCAAGAATTTCTTTAGTGAAAGTTTAATAAGATTATTTCTGTAAATACCAATGTTACAAAGTAGTATTATGTACATTCTTCAATAAATAGTTCTTTATTAGAATTATTTATTCACCAAACATTAACAAGAAAACTATTATATATACGAATTTACTAAATTTATAATACTCCCACTAATCTTGATGTACATCAATTGACCAATTTCTTTCTTCTTAAATAAAAATAAAGAATGATGTTAGGAAAATGTATACTGTTAATGGGAATACCAATTCAGTCTAAATATAAAATTCTTCAACTTGTAATAAAAAATTAAGTTCTCTTTCCAAATAATTATTAGATTGAGACATATATATTTTCTTTTGAAATTATTTTCATATTCACTTAATATAGCTCTCAATCAAAATGAACTATTGATGCCACGATTATTAATAATAAAATCTTTTGAACATCAAATAAATTTTTTTTGGTAATTAATGTTTTACATTTGAGTTGAACTATTTACCAAAATCTTATGTTTGTATCATTTAATTTTACAGTGTCTCTCTCTTTCTCTTATCTAACATTATTGTATAATAGAGACTATTTTAGACAATATTAATAAGATTTTAGCTTTAATTTGGTTATTAACTCAATGTATTCTGTTATAGCATAATGCTAAATTATAGAGTTTCCTCCACTCATGACTTTTGAAAATATAGTAAGGATATTTTTATGTCTAAAAAAAATATATTAGACTTGTGTAAATATACAACTATGAAACTAGAAGTTGCATTATTTTCTTTAAAAAAAAATTTAACTCCCACTATTCTCATAATAACTTAGTTTAGTGGGTTTAACCATGGTAAAGCATTTCTTCATGTGATCTAATCAATGGAGTTATACTGAGATAATTATAAAAAATGTTAAGTTTATTTTGATAAATATTATATCTCAATAAGTAAAGATAGCTTAAGTGGTTCTCTTTACCTTTCAACTCCACAATTTGAGTTAAATTACTTCATTCTTAAAAGAAAACACATATTTCTAGTATCAACAATTTTTAGAGTGTGATAAAGAAAATAAAAAGTTAGACTCACTATTTAATCCATTCCAATTAATAATTTTGAAAATGATAGCTTATTACATTTCATTTAGTTTCTTTAGGGGCAGGTAATATACCCTCACATTAGCTGAATCCTACATGTAAAGATTTTGAAGTTAATGTTTATCCATTCTATAATAGAATTTTAAACAATTATGAATAAAATCATGTTCAAAATATACATAATATATTTTCCAAACTTAACTCCTTAAAGATAAATTTAAATTGTAAGTCATAGTCAATTATGTTCTTAATTTTTTTTGTTACAACTAGTCCACTTAAAGGGTAGTAAGCATTATTATCAACGCTTTTTAATAAAGGAACCACATAATAAAGACATTGAATCATCCCATTCTATGTAAATTTTTATTTTATTCTCTACGTCTTTCACTTTCATATAGCTCTACTCTTGTACAGAAATTTTCAAAATATGAAGTCTATTAACCAAAAAATAGAGATAAAACATTTTTACATGGTTATCAAGTAATAAATATCTCTTAAATCCATGTGTGGAAGATAAAGAATAATACACAGAATTTTATTTTATGACAAGTAAACAAAACTCTTTTCGGCATTAGTTTATATTTTAGTTTAGTCTACTTCCTTACATGTAGTCTATACAAGAATTACATAATTGTTAAATGCCAAAACCTTTAAGTCATTAAAATTTACCAACACTATATTTCTCTGATGGAGATGTCATTCACTCTCCTATGCCAAAATTTAAACAGTTTTATTATATACATATATAATGCCAACATATTTATACAAGGCAAGCGTAGGATTCACTCAATTTTTCGATAAGTAATAGCTCACCTTTTGTAGGTTTGTGAATGCATCATTTTCTCTTAATAGATACTTTCTTTATCATTAATATGTTTCCTTCATATTTGGAAACTATACATATATTGGCTATGAATTGTTTGACAAAAATCAATTCATCTATCATTATAAAAATCATAACATACATAAAAGAGACTTTTTGACTTTTGAGTATTTCTTAGAATACAAGGTTATCTTTAATCTCAACGACACTTGCTCTTATAGTCATATTACTTTATGAAAAGATAATTATCCTTGTTTGTATTTCTATATTTATAAATAACAACGTGAACTTATGAGTTTAGTCTTTCTATTTTAACCTCTTCACCTACTTTTCAATACACATGGTTAATATTCAATTATTAACCATAACAAATAAATTATGTTTAAATTGTAAAAGTTTGAATGGTTAAAACTTTCAAGAGAGACTTATTAATGAAATGCACAAGAAATTACTCAAGATCTCAATTTTATAGGATTTCAAATGATATCAACAATTTATCTTTTATTTTAATAAATAAAATCATACACACTCCATTCATAAATTAAGTGTCAAACTTAAAAACTAACCATAATTTCTGAATTACTTTTATGAGAATTTTGTATTTAACAATAATAAGGCATAAGCATTAATGAGAATATAAGACTTAATGAGTATTACTTAGAAATGTAAAATGCTTCACTTATAATCATAAGTATTCATCCAATATATTAGCACAAATGTTTACACTTAATGAAAAGGTATAAACATTCTCAAAATTACTAATTTAATATTTTTAGCCAAATCATTAAGAGAACTTACACATTTGGTTAACATAAGAACAATCATAAATCAATAGAATATACAAGTCATATAACCAATAATACTTGTATAATGATGATTAAGGCATAATGATGCTAATCATACTGTGAAACTTAAATCAAGATATTATTAAATTCAAACTAGTAAATTAAAACAATAAATCAAAGAAATAATTCTCACCTTTGGGCACAGGAAAATCTCCCAATTAATTGCTTTATTTATCAAGCCAATTCAAGTATTCTTTTATTACCAAAATAGTACTAACAGACAAGCAATATATTGCATCATCTTACCTCACATTTCGGTTGAATAATGACATTCCACAGATTCACTCTATAAGTAATTCTCTAAAATTATATCACTAGGTGAATAATCTATTGCATTATCGTATTCCACTTTTGGGTTGAATAACAACAATGCTAGTGATTCATTCTATAACTGGTGAGCAATTATTCACTTAAAACGATAATGGATGATTATGTTCGTTTGGGCCATTCTATCCGTGAGTAACAATAATTCACTTATATAACTTTAAGGGAGAAGCTATATACCTTTGGGCAAATACAATAACTCATCCATGATTACAAAAAAATATAATACCTTTGAACAAATTATAATTTTATAATCATAATTTCTCATAAATGTAAATAACCATTTGATTATTTCATCATAATTAGGTTACTTTGATGAAAACTAATTAATTATTACTTTAATTTATAACGGTTATTTACTCATAAAATACCCAACAAAAATTTATATTATTACATGTGCAATTATTTGAATAATCATAAATCAATACTTAATATTTTGAGGATACAATCATCTTGAAATTATTGATAATTAACATGCTAATAAGAAAACATAACGGCATTTATTAATTAAGATATACATACAGAAGGAAAGTGTTTCTTGAAGTTCGTAATGGTCCAACATAAATTTTAGGTACCCTAAAATTCGTTGAAGTAAAAGTTGATATTGGATATTTTATTGATGCTAATGACAAATCAATAATTCAGATATTGATATTTTAGATTTTAATCCAAGACAACTAATTTCATGAATCTCATAGTTAATTAGGGAGCCTCTAGACTTGGTCACCAGTTGATCAAAGAATAATTTTAGACCAAATTGATTCTCTAAATTTCACCTTTGGAATCAATGGCTTGAATTTATTACTGGAAATTCATTTCAACTAGTGAACTTATATTAGAAGCCTACTATAATGGCCTCTATAATGGCCTGAATTATGTAGGTGCAAAAGCTTCAAAGAGCATAATTGGTCTAACTGGCAGAAACAGTAACTTAAATGATGAATATTGGATAAGTACATACAACCGCAAAATTGTAAATACATTTATGCTCCAACGCCTTTTTTTTATTATTTAATTAAGGCAACATGGATATACTATAAAGGCAAATACTTAGGTAGACCTGATCTTTAGCTCCAGATCCTGTGGTGTAGATTAAATTTAAAAAATTTATGACATCGGCTGATGTAAGCAAGATTTTTTAAAGTTTAATTCTGACCACAGAATTTACAGGTGGGGTAAAAAATCGAGTCTACCTAAATATTTTTCCACATGATAGCCTTTGTCAAACAATAAAGCATACTATCATCTAAATATTCCCAAGCGTGAAGATTGACTTTGCAGTAATTTTTTTCTAAATTTCTAAGCCACAATATGCCAAACCAAAATAGCAAATATGGGACTGGCCATCCATTCAAAACTAGGGAAAATGGAAATCGGTACTTAGGAATAACCAGATGTCAAACCATCTTCAACCAATTAATGTGAAACAGTTCATAATTCACGATCATTTCTTTTTATGTTATTGTTAGTATTATAATTAACAAAAGTTATGCACGATGTTTACTTTGACAATAACAATTTTGTATCGAACTACTATCGGCCGCTAATGAATCATCCACGAAAACAAAATCATAGATGGGTTTACTCCGGACAGAATGCTTGATGTCTAGAGTGCAGTTATTTTATTAAAATTATTGAGTTCTTATAATTTTACCCTAATCTTAATGGGCAAATAAATCAAGATCAAGAAAAATAACATTATCGATTTACAAATCATAAACTTCAACCTGATGCTCTGATACCAAATGTTAGATATGATGTGATCTTTAGTTTAAACTTGTAAATCGAATATCACAAATTTAGGGCGTACCTTACCCCGATGAGTATATATTAAGCATACAGCTTGATGGCAATCCAAAATCTTCAAATGATCAAGCATTAATTCGCAGGTAGTCTTGATCTTCCCTTACTAATTGTCTATATGTATATGATTGTATTTAGTGATGAGTGATACTACAACACTACGTTACAGCAGTAGGAGGGACCAAGGGCTATATATATTGTAAGAGGGACCAAGGGCTATATATATATAGGGATTTTAAAGACCATCATTCCCAGGAAGTCTAACCAATAGAAGAGTTCTTATTACATTAAATGTATCATATAGTTAATCGTATGACTCATTTATCTCAATAATATAAACTTAGTTATACCAGATAAAGCTCCTACTTCCTTCTAGATTAATATATCATAAATTTTATATTTATCCAATTATTTACATAGTAATTTGTCCTAAAGATAGAAATAATAATATTAGAATATTAGGTGGTCAAGAATTCAACTTTAATCAATCTTCTAACAATTCAAACACATTTTTTAAAAAAAAAACTTTTGATTGTTTCCTTATCATGTATTTCAAAATTTCATTTTACTTTCCAAAGACTTGCACAACTAGATTGTTTGATTTTCATGAGTTTTTCACTTTTTGAAACTTAATTTTTTAGTTTTTGTTTTTCAATTAAAGCTCAAAGAGGTTATAGGTCAATTGTGTGAAACCCGTAATTTTTAGGTTAAATAATAAATGGAGAAATAAATAAATATTTGGGATATTATTAAAAACTAGAATTTTAATACAAAAATAAGTGTAGAATATTAATCCATATTAATCTTAGAAACTAGCCCAAATTTTAGGAATAAATTGTCAATAAATATTGGATTTTAAGACAAGAAAACATCTGCGTTTTTGGAGCAAATTCGAACGAGAGAAAAGAAGAATTTTTCCAACAAAATATTAGTAAGCATCTTCTTATTTTAATTAGTGTTTTAAATTCGTTATTATATTTTTATGCTAGAAGTTATTATGAATTGTTAGGGACCATGTATAAACTAATTTATGGCCTTTTACAAATTAAATGACGATTTATTTAGGGTATTTTCCCATGCTCAATAAATTAGGTGTGAATATTGTGGATCAAAAGTAGTGTGTGTATATACATATATATATATATATATATACACACACACATATATATATATATGTATGTATGTATATGTATGTATGCATGTATGTATATTTATGGATTATTTTTGTATATAATTAATCTAAAATTTTGGAAATAAGAATTTATGTGTTAATGTATATATGTCTAGATTCATTGTATAGTTACATTATTCATTAGTGTCTATATTTATGTATAGTTACCTTATTAGTTAGTGTCTAGGTTCATTTTACAGTCTAAATTCATTGTACCTATAAGCCTATAAATATAGGCTATTGTATCATTTATCAATACACACAAATTTTCTCCAATATTTTTGTCATGGTATAAGAGCCATATCTTGGTACTTGAATCTTTAGTTTTCTGGTGGTCATCTTTCAATACCTAATTGATCTTCCAACCCTTGTTTCTTGTTTTTTTTTCTCAAGTTGTTTGATAAATTTCCATTGTTTCCCACGATTCCAAAAGTTTTTTCTGAACAATTCTAGAAGCGTAAAAACAAATAACACATTTAGCCTGTGCCACCTCATTGCCACGTGTACATACGTCATCATCCAATCAGCAACAATTAGTCCACGTCATTAATACACGTTAGCTATCACGTGTCAAAAAGGGTCAATTATTTATGCTGCCACATCATCAAATAGTCATCTGCCACGTGGACCTCTCTGCCACGTCATCACTTGTGTTGGGTTCTTACTTTTTGGTTCAATATTGGGTTGTCTAGTCCAATTTTTCTAGTCTGTGTTCTTTTTCGTCCGGTTCGTTTTTATTTTATCTGTTTTTCTCTCATTCTGGTTCGGTTCTCTATTGTTTTCAGCCTTCTAAATTCAATTATGGGCTTTGTTTTCTCAAAATCTTCCTCTGAGGTATTGTTTCTTTATAATTTTGTTGTATCCTAGTACTCTAGTTTACTTCATTATTATTAATCTTATGACTTCCTCTAGTTCTATAGTCGATCATATATCTTCTCACACTCCAATAACTCCAGATAATATCTATCTGGCCATCAAACAGGTACTTTCTAAACTCCTTCCATCTTACGGTAATGCAAATTCTGTTATATCAAGTTCAAGTTGGTATCTTGATTCTGCATGTCCCAATCATATGACATCAGACTCTACTATTTTTTCTATTCCCAACAACCCTCGCACAAACCATATATTCAAACAGCTATGTCTGTTAACCACATGGGCACTGTATCTACATCTTTTCTCTCTCTACCAGAATCCTTTTATGTTCCAAAATTGACTTTAAATCTTATTTCTATTGGGCAATTAGTTGAACTTGGTATTGATATTTCTTTCTCTATAATTGGTTGTCGTTTACAGGACCGTCAAACTGGACAGGTTCTCAGAATGGGTCGTAAAGTTGGGTGTCTTTTTGAGTTAACTGACCTCAAACTTCAATCATTTTCTCAAGTGCAATCTGCTGCTTTTACGTCTCATATTCTTTCTTTAAGTCTCTGGCATTCCCGTCTAGGTCATGCATTTTTAGGTCGTGTTAAATCATTAGTTTTCAGTGGTCAATTGGGATCTGTGCAAAATGATTCGGTTGATTATGTGTCTTGTCAACTTGCTAAAGTTCACGCCCTTCCATTTCTTATCAGCGCGTCTATCTCAATTGCACCATTGGATTTAATATACTCATCTCCTCATATGTGTGGGGTCCTTCTCTAACACCTACTATAGGTGGCTCTAAATATTTTGTTATCTTTGTGGATGATTTTACTCGGTTTACCTAGATTTTTCTAATGAAAAATAAATCCGAATTACCTCAAATTTATCACGATTTTGCTACAATGGTAAAAACTCAGTTTTCATGTCCTATCAAAAATTTTCGCACTGATAATGCCATGGAATACAAAGAAACATATTTTCTTAATTTTCTTCACCAAGAGGGCACTATTTTTCATCGTTAATGTCCACGTACTTCCCAACAAAATGGTCGTGCTGAGCGTAAATACCGACCCATTCTCGACATAACTAGTGCTCTCTTCCTTTCTTCTTCTTACCAGAGCATTTTTGGGGTGAAGCTGCCCTTACTGTTGTCTACATTATCAATAGAATTCCCTCTCCTATTACCAACAATCAGTCTCCCTATAAATGTTTATATGGCTCCCCTCGAAACTATAAGAGTCTAAGAATCTTTGGTTGTGCTTGTTTTGTTCTTCTCCAACATCATGAGTATACTAAATTAGAACCTCAAGCTAGGTTATGTTGTTTTATTGACTATGGTATTGAGCACAAAGGTTATCATTGTTGGGACCCCCAATCTGAATGATTACAAGTTTCCCGTCATGTTATCTTCTGGGAAAACACGATGTTCTCTTCAATGTTCAAGTTTAATCTATCACCGTCCTTCTCACCACCCCTGTTTATCTCTCTTGTACTATATCTTTTTCCAGATACTGTTCCTATAATAGATTTTCCTAGCTTAGTTCATGAGGTATCCACCTCCAACGACCACCATCTCACTTCTTCCGAGGATCAACGTCCAGTTGACGGCCCTAACACACGCACTCCTCTTGAGTCATCCATTCTTCATGAGTCTTCTATTGCATCACCTTTGCCTCCTCGTCACTCTACTAGGGTAAGGGAACACTCTACTCGTCTTCGTGATTTTCATTATTTTTCCACTATTCTTTCCTTACATGAGCCTACACTCCTACGAAGAAGCTTGTCTTAATCCTTTATGGCAACAAGCTATGTCTGATAAGTTGCAGGCCCTTGAAAAAACTCACACATGGGACTTGGTTGATTTTTTTCCAAACAAATCTCTTGTTGGCTACAAGTGGGTGTACAAAATTAAAACCCGCTCAGATGGTAGTGTTGATCGTTATAAAGCCCGTCTTGTTGCTAAGGGTTTTACGGAAGAATATGGTATTGACTATGAGGAAACTTTTTCCCCCGTTGCTCGGCTTACCTCTGTTAAAAGTTTACTTGTCGTTGCTGTTGCACGACACTGGGAATTGTTTCAAGTGGATGCGAAGAGTGCTTTTCTCAATGGAGATATTTCAGAAGAAATTTATATGCATCCACCGCCAGGATATACTAGCGATTCTGGAAAGGTTTGTAAACTTCGTAAGGCACTCTATGGTCTCAAATATAAGTCTCAGATTGGTTCTCTAAATTCAATCACATGGTTGAACAGTTTGGTTTCAAATCTAGTTCACTTATGATTCTGCTCTATTTGTTCGCTGTTCTAATCAGGGTATCATTCTTTTGCTATTATATGTTGATGATATGATCATCACAGGAGATGATCTAACTGGTATTACTGAACTCAAGTAGTATTTGAATCGTCATTTCGAGATGAAAGATCTTGGTTTTCTTAATTACTTCCTAGGTCTCGAAGTATCTTCTACATCTGATAGTTACTACCTTACACAGGCCAAGTATGCATCTTTCAAAAGATGATCGATTCAAATACTACTTGTAGTATCATAAATATACAGACTCCTATTGAGGCCAATACTCATTTCACTCCTAGTGCTGGTTCATTTCTTTCTGATCCAACCCTTTATCGATAATTGGTTGGTAACTTTGTATATCTTACTGTTACTCGTCTAGATATTGCTTATGCTATTCATATCGTCAGTTAGTTTATGGCTAGTCCTTGGAGTTCCACTTCCCAGCTGTTCTTCATATTCTGCGGTATATCAAAGGCACTTTGTATCACGGTCTCTTCTTTTTCTTCTCTGTCTTCTCTTGTACAAAATGCTTATCTGATGCTGATTGGGCAGGAGATCCTACTGATAGGCGTTCCACCATAGGTTTCTATTTCTTTCTCGGTGACTCTCTTATATTGTGGTGAAGTAAAAAGCAAAATGTTGTCTTTCGCTCTTGTACTGAGGCCAAATATCGTGCTCTTGCTGATGCCACTCAAGAGCTTATTTGGCTCCATTGGTTGCTATCTAATATGGGTATTTCACATGAATTGCCTACTATTCTCTATGTTGACAATCGAAGTGCTAGCCAAATTGCTCACAATGATGTTTTTCATGAGAGAACCAAACACATTGAACTGATTGTCATTTTGGCGCATCACATCTTAAAAGGAACTGTCAAAGTTCTCTTTACTCTTTCTTCTAATCAGACTGCTGACATTTTTAACAAGGAACATCTTCTTGGGCATTTCATTCATTTAGTTTCTAAACTCAAGTTGGTTTGCGCTAAACCACATTGAGTTTGATAGGGGGGGATGTTAATGTATATATGTCTAGATTCATTGTATAGTTACATTACTCAATAGTGCCTAAATTTATATATAAACACCTTATTAGTTAGTGTCTAAGTTCATTGTATAGTCTAAATGCATTGTACCTATAAGCCTATAAATATAGGCTATTGTATCATTCATCAATACACACAAATTTTCTCCAATATTTCTGTCATTATGGGTTAAAAATTTCAATGGATTATTTTCGTATATGGATTACCTAGAGAATTTGATTTTGATTTATTTTTATGGAAAAGAAAAGATCTTTAAACGGAAAAAATGAAAATAAACGCAGAAACGAGTTAGCAGTAGCAGTAAAAGACTGCCACTGGAATGAAGAAGATAGTGATGCTGGTCCTATAATTTTTTGGAATTTGTACTAAAACCTAGAAAACTTATAAAGGGTACAAATTGGGTTCTTATGAAATTTTAAAACTTAACAGATTTGCCCCATGTACTTTTAATGAGCCAATTAGAGTACAGAAGGTCTTAGAATTTACATTTTGAACCCTTGAAGTTTCTAAAAATATATAGTGGCCCAAAATGTTAAAAGAAATCATACTAAGGTCCCAAAAAATGTTTTACAAATTATAGGAAAGCCCTCAAATGTTTTTCCAATTTATATAAAGCCCCAAATTGTTTTTTATAGTAATAGAAAAGGTCAAGAGTTTTCTAATGTTCCGAAAATGACCCTAGAGTTTCTAAAGACTCATAATTGTATACCACAAATTATTTTGTGATAGAAATTGAATTGACTAAACCTATGAAAGACTTAATTAAATTATTTTGGAAAATTTAAAAGATTATAATAGTAATTTTGAGCAAATTAAAGTACTTTTTGTTAAGTATTCATTGATGTAAGAATATCATGATTTCTTAAGAAAAATATAACATCTAGATGTGTATAAGAGACAGCTCATTCGAGGTTGGTGGTACTTATACTCAAATTGTTTTCTGAAATTCAATATTTCTTAAAAATTTCTTTAGCCATATGAATTCACATGAAATTTCAAGATGTTTACGAAAAATGTGTTTTATGAAAGGTTCATTTTTGCTATGAAAGTCTGGATCATTTATGGCTATTTGACTTTCTTGGTTTTAAAGTTATAGAAATGTGATACATACATGATTTTGAATATGTATGATATGAGTGTGATGTATGGGTAAAAATTAATAAACAAGGGCTCTAAATGAACATGAGATAGGGATTATGTTGGACCCCAATTATGATAATCATATTTTGATGATGACCAAGTCGTACTAACGGCTTGAAAACAAGTGTGCAGAAAATAAGAAGGCTAGAATGTAAATGTTTATCCGAACACAATCAAGAAAAACAACCAAAAGTTGAACAACACCTTACAGACAATGAAGAGCGTCCAAAAAAAAAATGAGGTCGGACGCAAGGGAGCATCGAAACATGACCAGACAACACCGAGGAAGAACACATCTTTCGGACGTAGATAACTGTCCGAAAGATAGTGCTTCGGACGCAAGTAAAGATAGTCCTAGAAAAGGAATTTGAAAGTATGATGGTCGGACGTTGAAGACCATCCTAAGCCAAAAAGATCGGACGTTGAAGACCGTCCGAAGCCAAAAAGATCGGACGTTGAAGACCGTCCGAAGAAAGAAGCTCAAAATGAACTAATTTTCTGTTAGAGCTGTAGGATGCATATGACCTTCTGAGACATTGTTCATCAAGCTGTAGGACGCATATGACCGTCCGAGACACTCTTCATGATGCTGTAGGACGTATGAACGGACGTCCGAACCACCGTCCGAACC
Organism: Cinchona pubescens; assembly: GCA_025175665.1. NCBI lineage: Eukaryota > Viridiplantae > Streptophyta > Magnoliopsida > Gentianales > Rubiaceae > Cinchona > Cinchona pubescens. The sequence goes on along the minus strand of JANKKI010000070.1, from coordinate 1,689,802 downwards.
CCTAACGACTAGTTTTTAACAGCTAGTTTTTTGAACGTTGGAACTCAAATTTCAGCACATCTTTCACCTATAAATAGCCCAAGGATATCCAAATCATGTGTGGAACTACTACATTCAATACAAACACTTGTAAGAGCTATTTTGGGGGAAATAGGCTAAAATATTGTGGGTTGTATTTGTTTGAGTAGTATAGTTCTCTTGGCTCAACTAGAGGAAATTAGTGTGTAGAGCAAGAGTAGACTAGTGAGTGATCGTCAAGTGTAAGAGTGGAGGGATAACAAGTGTACAAAAGTGAGGTTGTAGTGTAAAATCCTTTGGCTCAACTAGAGAAACTTCGTTGGTGCAAGGGTGAGCCTACTTTGTGTACAAGAAGGTTATTGCCTCACATTCTTTGAAGAGACACTACTAGCGGATATACTCTAAACTTGAGAAGCTTGGGAGTTTGGTTTGCTATTCTTTATCTCAATCTTTTATTTCTTCTTTAAGCTTTGATTGTTAAATATTTATCTTTGATCATTTGTGCTTAAGTATTCATTTGTTGTACAAAGTTTGCATTTTCATTAAACACTTCAAAAGGTTTGTTTTTTGAGAAAACCTAATTCACCCCCCTCTTAGGTTGCTTTTGGGCCAACAGATTATGGTCCTAAAATTCATGATTATGAATATGAATATGATTAGAGAAACTATTAGGTAGTTCCATGGGAACCTCTTAACAACTTTTTCTAGCGGATGTAATATGTTTAGTCAATCATTAGGCTGAGTACTTAGTGTCAATGAAGGCATGGTTAGTTTTGAACCACTTCTGATAAGTGAATGCATAATTTAATATGATTTTATGTTTATGAAAATGAATACTTGATGCATATATGATTATGGAATTTATCAATTGACAATGATTTACTTATGATTATAGTATATTATTGAGCGTTTTAAAAGCATTAAATAATAATTTTATAAATATAAAGCATATGGTTTTGAAAATATGATTTTCATGAAAATATGAGCGTGTGATAGTGTGACTATTTGTGAAAAGTATACGATATGTAATTGCATGATCCACCAGGGAATATGTGCTATTTACTAGGTGGCTTGTCACTTACCCCTTTTTTATATTTTTATACTAACGATGTGAAACCCAGTATTTTAATAGCCTTGTTCTTTGATTTTAATTGGTTTAAAATGTTTTTCATATTATTTTTAGTCATAAGGTACTTCAACTTATTCGTTTTTCAATTCGGCAAATTTTGTTCGATTTACGCGATTTCGGTACCGGGTAAACGGGTCAAAAGTTGGACTAAGTGTAATTAGTGCATTGTGGTGTGTGAGTGTTGTTTGATGGCTGATTTAAAATGTTAATTTAGTAGCAAAAAAAAACAGTTTTTGGGTTAAATAGTCAACTTGGAGACTATTTGGTCAATGGGAACTATTTGAGTCAACTTTGAAATTTGTTTTAAGTCTTCTTCTTGCTTGTTTCTTCCTCATTTTTCTCCAGCAGCTGGCCGAAAACTCTTCCTCCATTTTCCCCCAAAATTTTTCTTGGATTTCAAGTAGGAATCACTTGGAAGGTAAGATTTTATGTATTTTAGCATTTATGGCTTATGGGCTTTATGATTTAAGCTTTAATTTCAAGTTTTGTAGGATTCTTAGGGCTGAAAATAAACCCTCTTTGCAGCCTTATATATGTTGATTTATGTATGTTATGGGTTGTTCTTAGTGTTTTGGAGGTTGGGAAGTGATTGGGGTTGATTTTTAAACAACTTTCCATGGTTAGATTACAAATTTTAAGATTATGAGTTAGGGTTTTGTCTTCCATATGTGGCCTAGAGTGTTATGCTATGAATGCTTATGTCTATGCACATAATGATGTTTTAAGAGTGTTTTAAGGTTAGTTTGAATAGGAATTGAGACTTGAAACCAAGTGGAATTGATTTCCATTCATTTTGTAAGTAAGCGGAAGTTTGGCGTAACTAGGATAATTTGGATAATTGGTTATGTTTAAAGGGTCTTTAATGATCTTTTGATGGTTTTAGGTGTTTTCCATTGTTGTGGAATGCTATTGATATAGTCCCGGCTATTGCTCCGGTGAATCTTTCCGTTTATGGATTTTGTTGGTTGAATATGTTGTTTTGAGTTGGGTTGTAACCAAGGTCCCTTGAATACCTTGGAAATGGATTTTGTTGGTTGGTTGAATATGTTGTTTTGAGTTGGGTTGTAACCAAGGTCCCTTGAATACCTTGGAATTGGATTTTAGACAGATTCACCGGAGCAATAGCCGGGACTAAGTTTTTAAGTTTTTTGGAAAACTGAGCTTATTATCTCCTAATCTAGCTGTAATACGAATTTGAGGGATTAACTAAGTGTTTTGACTGGGGTTTTAGCTTGTCGAAGTTGGTCAGAAATTGTGAAAAGGTCATTTTTGACCAAAGAGCTTTTGATGTCGTTTTCTATCGTTTCGTCCGAAGCATATAATAATTCCATAAGTTATCTACCTGGTAGGTTATGGTACCTATACACATTTTAGAGACAGCTTAGAACCGGTTAGAGACAAATCAAACATTTGTAAACACCAACTCAGTTTTTGCTTTGATAAGTGGGTAACATAGACCCTCTTCCACTTGTATTTTGTTTAACGACTTTAAGAAATATGTTTCTTATACATTTCTAAATGTGTATAATGACAGGAACTGCACTTTTACAATGTTTTGGAATTATTACATATGAAATCGGGACCAAGCTATTTTATGATAATCAGTACAATGATATGTTTGCAAACTCTTTTGATATGAAAGCATTTTATGACTGTTTTGGCTCATAGGTGACCTACGTATATAATTTTGGATGTGTTTGGAAATGTTTGATTTGTGGAGAACCGGTTCTATAGTCATCCATGGGACGCCGTGGTGACTTCTGTGAATGTTATGAACTCTCTGATACGGGGTCTTGTGATGGGATAACTAACCTCCCGGTCAGACTAGTAGGTGTGGTAGATTACTAGATCGGCTAGTCTTGAAAGTCATACCTTCGAGCCTAAAAGATACTCATGCTATTTTATTATATTCGGATTTGAAACGTACTTGGATTTATTCGCTATGCTTTAGCATACTATGTTTTGAAATGATTGGATCTTTTTGACTATGTTTTGGACATGCCTGACGTTTAAATGGCATGAGACATTTTAGAAACTACTTATGATTATGGTTTATTGACGTTTAAATGGCATGAGACATTTTAGAAACTGCTTCATGACTATGGTTTTCGAAGCAAATGTTATTATCTTTATGTTTTCTTTTTATCGAAATGCTTGATGTCATTTGGGAGACAATATAGATATAGAACATTGTCTCTTATACACATCTAGATGTGTATAAGAGACAGATGCAAATACTGTCATTAGCACACACTCTCCATCGCGTTAGCAGCTTTTAGATTGTCTCCAGATTCCACATTACTGGTAGGACTCTGCGGATAATCTTCCAAGCTTCTATTTTGTTTGGAGAGGGGTAGTGTATTAGATAGGTTTTGTATTGATGAACTTTGTTTTTGTTGTAGCATCTTTTGTACTAAGAAGGAATTTTGTAATTCGTATTTTTGTGTAAAAATGAACTTATTCGATTTTATAGTTAAGAAATGCTTTGATGGTTCTATTACATTGCGGTTAAGTTTGTTGCTCTGTCCGTTTGTGCCTTGCGCTTTGGACCAGTGTGCCATTAGCGCGGCGTGTTACGGTCCCGTTTTTGGGGCGTGACAAACGATGTGTACAAGTAACGTTATCATAGATGACAGAGCTTAGAATGCTCGAACAACGAGACTGTAACGATTGTTTAGTGGTAAGATTTTACTAGAGTTAATGGATGTTAAATAGTTCATACGTTAGAATAAATCGAGCCTGTGTGCTCATGACACTATTTAGTAGTTTTGCATGTTAGAACTTATTATATGAATAAGTTTCACACTATTTTGATTTTCGTTGACGAGTAGATATTTTCGCTCTTATGTTTTATATTTGAAGTTATACATACACAATTGATGCCTTGCATTCGTGGGAGTACAGTTTCACAAATCTGCTGAATGGCATGTGTCTGGCATGTACAGGTCTAGGGCGTGACATTTTTAATAGTGTTAGAGTTTAGGTTATGATCTTTATAGTATGTCTTAGGTTGGATGCTTATGATGCTGGACTGTAAGGCTTGGAAACAATTGATGTGAATAAGAATTATAGAACTTTTGATATTAAGTGATTTTTGGAGTACTGAAAGTTTAGTGGATTCAAGTCGTGGATTTTAAGTTACTTTAAGGAGTAAGAAAGGAATAATACGAAAGTAAGAAAAAGGAAATAAAGGAATTCTGTGATATTACTAGTCAAAGGATTTGAGAGTTGGAACTTAAAATTGGACGAAAAGTTAAGGCCGAACAATTAAAATTACATGAGTATGTATTTAAGTACTAAACCTATTGGACTACATTAATGAAAGCTGGTTTTGGTATGGGCTATGGACGAGTGAGATGAGGAAAAAGAACTACTGTAAGAGGTTCTTCGTATTCGGCTTGAGTGTATTCACAACCAAACAACTCAATTGGTTTTCTATATTGACCCTACTACCCAAATTTGCATTCTTCCATAGGCATTGGTTGATTGAATGATTCCATGCACACTTTTTTCACATTACCATTCTATAGGATTTGGTTGGATCATGGGGATTGTTTGAGTTTCATGTGTGAATTCTTCCATCTCTTGAAGAACATTCTCATTGTGGGCAAGAGACGGTAACTCACTTTTACCAATTTGGAGCAACATTTTTTCAAATTTGGGCTCTTGAGGTATTAGAAAAGGGGTTGGGGTATTCTTGATATATCAAATAAGTACCTAGATGGTTGCACCATCCCATTTCATAGTCAAAGGAGTAGGGGAAGGTCATTATATGTTACATGCTCATTGGTCATGCCTTTATAATCATAACGATAAAAATATATCCTTGGCATAATTCATCACAGTCTTCATGTTCTTATAATGTCGACATTAAAAACATACAAAACAAGTGCAAACAATAAACAAAAAATATACTGATAATTAAAATAGAAAGACTTAGAGTAGTGAATAATTTAATATCCACTTAAAAGATAAAATCTTTTTGATTTTTAAATATAAAAGAAGTAAACTATCAAAAAGGGTTAAATATTTTTGGTTTTTTTCAAAATTGATGAAACAATTATACAACACGACAAATGAAGCATAAATAAACAACAAACTAGAATTCTAGCCAAATTATATTGATATTGCAAAAGAGAGCACAATACTTAGCAACAAAAATACTAACTAGATAATGCACTACAAGTGTATGGATATTTCCTTCTTTTTTCTTCATTTATGGTTTCTTTTAGTTTATATGTTTTAGTTTAAGAACACGATGGGTAATAAAGGTTTGTAGCCTTGTGCTTAGTATAATTTAGGTTTTGTTGTTGGATATATTTGGACAAATTTTGTTGTTGACGACAATATTGATAGCAATCTAGGACCTTATCGTGATTTGTGATGGATACATATTTTATTTGATGAACTTGGACTTGGTTTCTATTATTTGGTTGTGAAAATTCTAGTTGTTACACTTTCTTTATCAAGTGTTTTGAGCTTATTTTGACCAAATCATGTGAATGCATGATATGTACTGGGAGCAGTCTTTGTTGAGAGCAATTATTTGCAAAACTAAGTTTGTGGGGATGAGTTAGGTATATACTATTATGTGTATTTCTCTTTCTTATGATTATTCGGATCTCGTGAAATCCTAATGACCGACTCTAGTGTAACCTTGATTGGTTGAAAAAGGAAATTCAATTTCTAGGACTCATGTTTAATTAGAAGTGGAATTTACATGGTTTACACGGAATTGGTCATTGCTTAGCCTTGTTTAGTGTTGAGGTTATTGTTGATGAATTCCATGAATAAAGGTAGAACTAGTCTTTTAAGTTCAAATTGTGCTAAATTGGTTACTTTCTCATTCACTTGGTTATTATATTGTCCATCGTCTATAAAGCTTTTTGATTGTCCAAGTGTAGTTCAACGTGATTGCCTTGTTATGTGTTTTTATACTTTCTAGTATGGTTGTGACTGAACTCTTCCAGGCACAACCTAGCCAATAGTGGCAGGGCATGGCTAAGGCCTCCTGGGCATGGTTGCGTCGAGCCTTGTTGCCTGGCCTTGCCGATTTGCTCCGTTATGCTTCGTTTTTATCATGTTTGACCTCCGAATCACTTCAAACCTATAAAAACATCATCAAACACACAAATAAGTGTATTTATACACTGTAGATGTATAATAAAAAAAATTAGAATAACTTTTAACACAAAACCCCTAAAATTACCAAAATACCACTACTTAATAAACACAAAATTTCGGAATCTGATTAAAAACCAAGGTAAAATACATGTAAACAACTCTATTTTATAGAGTTAACACACCCCAAATTAAACTTTTAATGGTCACAAGTAAAACAAACAAAACAAACCACATAACACAGATAACTCATTACCTTTCTCTGACATGTATTGTCGTAACAAAGAAAAATTAAACAAGTAGAGGAATGAATTCAACATGTATATATAAAGGAACCTTGCTAAACAACCCTGAATCATCAATGTGAAAGTGCTAGCTCTCCACTTATGAAAGAAAATATCACTTGCTTACAAATTGATGACAAACTTTACAAGTGACAGACAAGTTGGAAATAATTAAGACATAAAATACTCACTAATACAAATGAATTCAAACCAAGGATTAAGTAAGTCTTTAAAGATTTTAAATTAGGCCAAGGGATAAAGCTGTATAATATATTTGATAAAAATAGCTCATATCACCTTAAATACGTTAGTGAATAACTTGAACTAACATTCCCCTAACTACTATAGCATTCCACCAACTACTATTTCTGAAGGCAAAAGCAAACCAAAAGGAATTGTTCTTCTTTATTTACAAAACTTAGTTCATATATATATATATATATATATATATATATATATATATTTCTAACAATTCTTTTCTAACATTTGTTTTCAACAAAACATAACATAGGGGATTACAACAACAAGCCATATAATTTTACTTTTTTCCCAACCAAAAATGCTTCCTTTTCATCTAACCACCATTACATTATGACCATAGTATTGATACCCAAGGGAACCAAAACTAACTATCAAGGTGATGGGTGGAAAGAATGGTAAAATAAAAAGCTAAATTGGCTAAATAACATGGTTCTCCAAGAAATAAAGCTTATAAGGTTCAAGAGGGGACACTAGGGATAATATTTTAGTTATGTATGCTTTTTGACTGACAAACAGTCCAAAGAACTTGCCTAAATCATTTCCTCGGTTTAAAATTCACTATATTTTGCAAGCATAAAATCACACACAATTTCAATGAATGTCACAAGTTAAACAAATATCACAAGGCAATCATGATTAACACTCACTGAAAAATTATTTTACTTTAACACCCTCACTCAAGGAAAGATATTTAAGTGTATAGTGGTAACACTTTAACGATTAAAAGGGATCAAAAAGCAGAGAAAACTTATATATACTTTCAATACAAACACTCTACCAAGAATAGTCCCCTTTGAAACATTTTCAAACTCATGAGACTGATAACTCTAAGTTTAGAGTTATTTTTATGTGTCATTTGTTGCAAAGTTTTAGTGTATTTGATCCCGTTTGTCGTGTTTTGGATTGTTGACCTAAAAGCAACCTAAGAGGGGGGGGGGTGAATTAGGTTGTCTCTAAAAACAAACATTTTAATGTGCTTAATGAAAATGCAAACTTTGTGCAACAAATGAACAGACAGCACTTAAGCACAAATGATCAAAGATCAATATTTAACAATTGAAACTTAAAGAACAAATAAAAGATTGCGACAAAGAATATCAAACCAAACTCCCAAACTCTTCAAGCTTGGAGTATATCCACTAGTAGTAATTCTTCAAAGAAGGTGAGGCAATAACCTTCTTGTACACAAAGTAGGCTCATCCTTGCACCATCTAAGTTCCTCTAGTTGAGCCAAAGGGTTTTACATTACAACCTCACTTTTGTACACCTATTATCCCTTCACTCTTATACTTGAAGATCACTCATTAGTCTACTCTTGCTCACACTAATTCCCTCTAGTTGAGCCAAGAGAACTATACTACCCAAACCAATACAACCCACACTATTTTAGCCTATTTCTCCCCAAATAGCTCTTACAAGTGTTTGTATTGAATGTAGTAGTTCCTCTTCTATCTTAATTACATTTACAGATTTGGGGGTATTTATAGATGCCCAAAAACTGCCTCCAACAATTCTCTAAAGAGCTATTTTCTATTTACTGAAAAACTAGCTCTTAGATCTTTCAAACGGTCGATGCAGTAAGTGTACGTCCGAACGAGCTAGTCGTTGGTCCTTTCGGATAGCCGCTGCTAAGCTCTACGTCCAACACTGTGTCCATTCTCTAGATGGTGTCTTGTCTTTCTTTGTTCAGACATCCGCACTTCGTTCGAACGTGTGTCCGGTCGATAGTCAGTGACTCCTGGAATTTCACCTCAATTGATCAGATGCTATTTTTCATTCGAGACTTCAGGTTATTTGTGTCAGACGATTACCATCGTCCGAAGTGTCTTCCTTTCGGACAAACATCAACGTCCGTGGAGCTCTTCTGGTTGATTTCTTAATTGTGTTTGTACTATCATTTACATCTGAACCTTCCTATTTTTCTACGCAGCTGTTTTCAAACAGTTAATATGATTTGGTCATCATCAAAACATGATTATCATAATTGGGGTTCAATATGTGTTAGTTTGGTTATAGGCATTGTGTCAGAGTCTTTTAAGTCATTTTTATAGTTAAATGTACATTTTATATGTATTATTATTATTTATTTATTTATGTAGTTTTGTGTTTTCTACAGGTGAATAAGGGGCAAAATAGTTGATTGGTAGTGGAACAAGGAGCTGAAAATGGTATAGCAAAGAAGAGAAGAATTTCTAGAAATGTCCAACCGCTGTCAACAGTTGGACCACAGCTAATCAGCCACTGTTAGTGGTTGAAACAGAGTGCTTGCCACTGTTAGCGGCTAATAAAGGTTATTCGTTCACTGTCAGCGAGTGATCAGTAGGAATTCATCTCAAAGAACTAATAAGGAGATTGAGATTAAGGGTATCAAGCCAAACTCCCAAACTTCTCAAGCTTGGAGCTTACATCCACAAAAAGCTTCTCCCAAGGCAACTACCAAACTCCCAACTTGAAGTTTAGCCAATAAGTGTCTCTTTAAAGTAGGTGAGATAATAACCTTTTATACACAAATGAGGATCACTCTTGCTCATGTTATTTCCCTTGATTTCGATAGTTGAATCAAGAGTTTTACACTCAACCTCCTTTTTTAAGTTGAGCCAAGAGTTTTATGGTCAATCTCCATTTGTTACAATTGTTATCTCTCCACTCTTACTCTTGAAGAATAATTGCACTCTAAGCTCTTTTTTCAAAACTACCTACCTTATTACAACTCTTGTATCCATTATTTTTCTCACAAATAGCTCAAGAATTACTTGTAATCAATGTAGAAGTCTTATTCATTAATTTTAGAAGGAGTGGTATTTATAAGTCCTCAAAAGTGACCTCCAACTACCTTGCAACGGCTACGCATTAAGTGTTGAAAAACTGGTTGTTAGACCATTCAGACGTCTGATCCCAACTCATTGTGTTCGACATTCTATTTGAACACTGATGGATTGTTGTCTTGCCTTCTTTCAAATGTCTGAGCTTGCGTTCGGTGTTGGGCCAGTAGTTTATGAACTTTTTGCCTTGGCCGTTCAGACATCATTCTTTGTCCGAAGCTTAAAGATATAAGAACCTTTGATTTTTGCCCTTCGGACGCTGCCTAGCGTCCGTTCTCTAAAGTTGACACATTTTCTAATTTCTTCCTCAGACGGTCATTTGTGTCCAAAGTACTGTCCTTCGGATTGTTATTTGCATCCGAAAGATGTGTTTTTCCTTTAGTGTTCTCTGGTCATGTTTTGGACGCTCCTTTGTGTCCTAGCCTTTGTTGGTCCCAAAGCAACCTAAGAGGGGGGGTGAATTAGGTTTCTTAAAAATTATACTTTCAGAAATATTGAGATTTTATAAATATAAACTGATATAATAAAATCAATGAAACAGTGAGGTAAAGAGAGAAAATTAAACAACCAATACTTCGAAGCTAGCAAGCTTGAAGTGTTGAATCACTAGAATGTTTCACACACTTGGTGAGTCAATAATCTTTACAAAGTTGGAAACTTGTTGCTCACACTAAAACTCTTTTAGTTGAGCCAAGAATTTTACTTACAACCACGCTTTCGTACAAGATTATCACTCCACTCAAGGAGAAGTTGAATTTCACTCACAACTGCACACTAATACAACAAAGCACTATAGCCAATTTGTACTCAAATTGCTTTCCTCTAAGGCTTGTATTTAATGTATTAGATGATTTTTACTTGATATCAAAGCTGTTATTTATAAGAGCAGTAAATGGTGGTTGCAACTACTTCCTAACGGCTAAATAATAAATGCACAAAAAGTAGCCGTTGGGGTTTCGGACGTCCGAGACAAATTGGAAGCGTCCGATCTTCATGCAGTTGCTGAAGAGCTTCGTTCAGATGACCGTGCATGTGTCCGTTCCTTCGTCCGATAGAGGCTTCGGACGGTCATGTTCGTCCGTAAAGTGAAGCAGTAGGATCCTATTTCTTTTTGCCTGTTCGTTCGGACGATGCAATGCGTTTGAGAAGTTTTGACCCAGTTCGCACGGTTCAGTGCGTCCGAAAGCCCTGTCTCTAGCAAAACAGATAACAGTCCTGCAAAAACTAGTTTACAGAGTTAAGTGTTTATGTCATCATCAACCCAATAACGTTTGGAAAACATCAATCTCTCCCTTTTTGATGATGACAAACCTTGATGGAGTAATTATGTAAAAACAATTGGACAAGACTATTCATTTTGCAATATACAATATAGAAGACATAGAAGACTACTCCCCCTTTTGACTTCATCAAACAAAGCTCCCCCTGAGAACATGCAAGTATTTAACAGAAATTCATAAACAAAAAAAAAAATTTCATATACTTAATCTTAAAAATTAACAGTACTTAATTCAAGGAAATACATAAAAGGGTAAATCTACGGGAAGTCCTAAAAAATAGAGAAGTGCTAAAAACTAAACACAGATGTCAAAAGAACTAATGCGAATCATTTTTCTTCTTGGAGCGCTTTTCAGTCTTTTGACGTTTTGATGGAACATCTTCATCAGTGGCTTTACTGTCTTCCTCTTCGCCGGTGCGGCGTTGCATGATGAAATCAAATGTGTCGTCAATATGCTCATCATCGTCTTCATCGTCATTTGCAGCTCCTTGAGTATTCGGCAGCCTTTTCATCATCCTCACGAACTTTTTCATCTTCATTTTCATCACTGTCGAAAGATTAGTCGAGTGGATATTGTGACTGAAGATTGGCAAATTGAACCTGAGCCGAAGCAGACATGCCAAGGCTAAGTGCCTCTTGGATAATCATCTGACGAGTCTCAAGTCGCTTTAACTTTCGATTAGTGCGACGTTGAAAGGAACTGACTTGAGTTCTCAAGGACGTGAGAAGGCCACAGATATGAGAAAGTGACGGTTCAGAGGTAGATGGATGAGGATCATGGAGTGGTGGAGGTGGTTGAGAAGGAGGAGAATGGGGAATAGCGAAATCAGAGGTGGAGGCATGGGATTGTGAATGTGCCAAATCAAAGGCTGCCTTAGTTAACCATTGATCGTTGAAAAATCGAAGGCCTTTTCTTTCAATATAAGATTTGTTAAAATAAGGAGGAAATTGTTTGTTTCCGCTGAAAGGAACCTTGAAGAAATCAAAAATTTTGGTGAGGAATCTTTTGTTTCCAAAGAGAATGTTTCTTCGAGTATCAGTAAGAAAGAGTTCCCATAGGGAACAAAAGAGATACCCAAAATCAAGAGGAATTCCCTTGAAAACACAAAAAAACAAGTAAAGCTGCATTTTACCGGGCTCAGTGCGATGCCCGTCAGTTGGCAATATACAAATCTAGATGTGTATAAGAATAGTTCAGTTCAGGAGTGAGTAATGTAGTTTTGGCTTCCGAGGCCTGTTTAAAATTAATGTTAAAAATGGCCCTAACTTCATCGATGTCAAATCGAGTATCAACAGCAGGCCATTTATCTAAAGAAAAGAAATAGGAAACATCATTTGGGTTTGAGACTTCACATTCAAAAATAGTGTTAATGATGTTGGATGAAATCTCAAGATTGGTACTGTTAACACGAGAAGTTAAGGTGCGAACAGTGGGGCTTTTTCGAAGATTGGCGGTGAATTGAAGCACAATGTCATTATATACAGGTAAGTCAATATGCACTAGGTGACCCCAATTTTGTTTTTCAAAATAGGTTTTGACAATGGGAAGATTATACTCATCAAATAGACTTTGAGATGCAGGACGTTGAATGATTACAAATTTACTTAAAAGGGATGTATACCGTTCAGATGCCTTGGCATTGATGAATTTTGGCAGGATTGGATTTGTAGATACTTGGGGAGTAGCAGATGATTCTCCTCGTACTGGAGCTTTCCCCTTAGTTTTTCGTCCACGATTTGCTGTAGAAGAGCCTCCGCGAGATTTAACCATTGTGAAGGATGGGAAGAAAGAGGAGGAAAATTTTAATTTCTGAAAGATTGGTAAGAATTTGATGAAATGAGATGGTAGATGTGGAAAAATTGATATGATTCAGGTGAGAAATACTCTAGAGAGGATAATCTTCCAACCAATTTTGGGAAAGAGGGTAGGAATTTAATGGGGGTGTTGAAGGAATAATTTTCGCCAGAGAGGGTTTCCGGGGTTTGGGCGAGTCCGAAATGGGGAAGATGGACGGTTTTAAATAGAATAGAGAGACCATTCGGACGGCCGAACTTTTGGTGTGCGTCCGATGAAGCGTCCGAACGCTGATGAACGGACGGCCGATGGAAGATCCAGTGCGTCCGACGTTCTTTCGGATGATGGTACGCGTCCGGAAGAATTCCAGAGAGTTTAGTGAAGAAAGTGAATATCGTTCGGACGATTATGAGCGTCCGAGGAAGATAGGCCATTTTCGAACGAAACAAGGCGTCCGAAAGGTAGAGTCGTTCGGACGAATGAGTGCGTTCGAACCAAGAACCTATGCCAAGTTGATCTGCAAAATTCCCAAACATTTTCTGAGAGTTTCAAAGCGATCTAGAGCTAACGATTTTGTAAAAATATCAGCCAGTTGATCTGAAGTAGGCACAAAATCAACACAAATTTCCTTTTTACAAATAACTTCTCTAATGAAATGATGCTTAACATCAATGTGTTTGGTTTTAGAGTGCATAACAGGATTTTTTGTGAGATTAATTGGACTAGTGTTATCCGTCACACTTTATAGGAACACAATAAAAAAAGACACCAAAATCTTTCAGAGTATGTTTCATCCAAAGAAGTTGAGCACAACAATTTCCAGTAGCAATGTATTCGGCTTCAGCCGTAGAAAGAGAAATAGAATTTTGTTTTTTGCAAAACCAAGACACAAGACAATTTCCCAGAAAATGACACAAACCACTGGTACTTTTTCTATCAATTTTACACCCAGCAAAGTCAGCATCGGAATAACTAATTAAATCAAATGTAGAGGACTTTGGATACCACAGACCAAAATTTATTGTATCTTTTAGATATCTAAAAATTCTTTTAACAGCTATCAAATGTGATTCTTTAGGGCTGGATTGAAATCGAGCACATAAACAAACAGCAAACATGATATCTGGTCTACTGGCTGTTAAGTAAAGTAGACTTTCGATTATACCTCTATAGTATTTTTCATCAACACTATTACCTTCTTCATCTTTATCAAGTTTGGTTGAAGTGCACATTGGCGTACCAAACTTGTTTGCAATCTTTCATTCCAAATCGTTTGAGTAGCTCCTTTGTGTACTTGATTTGCGTAATAAACGTTCCTTCCTTAGTTTGATGAACTTGAAGTCCGACGAAAAATTGCAGCTTTCCCACCATACTCATCTCAAACTCTTTTTGCATTAAATGTGAAAAGTCCTTGCACAAATTTTCATTAGTTGCTCCGAAAATAATATCATCAACATAAATTTGAACAATTAACAAACCATTTAAATATGTTTTTGTAAAAAGAGTGGTGTCAACTACACCTCTTTTGAATCCATTTTCTATCAAGAAACCACTTTTATCTTTCATACCAAGCTCTTGGAGCTTGTTTCAAACCATATAAAGCTTTGGAGAGTTTGAAAACATAATTCAGAAAGTTTTTATTTTCAAAGCCGGGAGGTTGTTCAACGAAAACTTCTTGATAATAAAACCATTTAAAAATGCACTTTTAACATCCATTTGAAATAATTTGAAATTATTGAAACATGCAGGAATGCGAGAAACATGCGAATGGATTCTTATACACACGGGAGCAAAGGTTTCATCAAAGTCAATACCTTCTTCTTGAGCATAACCTTTAGCAACAAGTCTAGCTTTGTTCCTTATGATTTCACCTTGGTCATTTAAATTGTTTCTAAAGACCCATTTAGTTCCAATAACGGGATGAGAAGATGGTCTTTCAACCAAGGTCCATACATTATTTTTCTCAAATTGACTAAGTTCATCTTGCATGGCATTAACCCAAAATTCATCACTCAAAGCAACATCTATATGTTTAGGTTCAATGTGAAAAAGTAATGCACAATTACTATTCAAAGGTTTATGAGAGCGAGTAGTTACCCCATCGGATAGATCACCTATGATTAAATCTTGAGGATGACTAGAGACGAATCTCCAAGCTCTCGGAAGATCATTTGGAGTATCCTCATTCTTTTCATCATCTATTTGATGGTTGTTGACATCATTGCTTGATGTGATCTCTTGATGATCTATGTACACCTCATGAATAACAAGCTTTTCGAGCTCCTTTAGAATACCTACATCTTCATCTTCACATAAATTCTTTGAAATAACATCATTAGTTTCATCAAATGTAACATGCACAACTTCTTCAATCAAGAGGGTTCTTCTATTGTAAACTCGGTATACTTTCTTGTCACTAGAATATCCTAGAAAAATTCCTTCATCCAATTTTTTGTCAAATTTTCCAAGGTTTTCTTTGATTTTTAAAATAAAACATTTGCAACCAAAAACTTTAAAATAGCTCACAACGGGTTTTTAACAAAAGAGGAGTTCATAAGATGTTTTGTTTAAAAAGGATCTCAATAAAACTCAGTTCATGACATAACAAGCCGTGTTAACCGCTTCGGCCCAAAAGTATTGAGGTAAGTCACATTCGCAAATCATAGTTCTAGCGGTTTCTTGAAAA
Source organism: Cinchona pubescens (assembly GCA_025175665.1). Classification (NCBI taxonomy): domain Eukaryota; kingdom Viridiplantae; phylum Streptophyta; class Magnoliopsida; order Gentianales; family Rubiaceae; genus Cinchona; species Cinchona pubescens. The sequence goes on along the minus strand of JANKKI010000070.1, from coordinate 1,674,407 downwards.
GTCCTATTTTTCCTTTCGACAACACCATTTTGTTGAGGTCTCTAACAACCGAAAATTCATGAGAAATACCGAGTGTTGTGATCACAAAGTCGGGAAAACCTCCAAATTTAAATTCGGCACCATTGTCACATTTTCTTAAACGAATGATTTTTAAATTTAATAAATTTTGAATTTTGGTAAACAATTTTACAAATTTTTCAAATGCCTCATTTTTGTGAACAAGAAATAATACCCAAGTATACCTATAATAGTCATCTACAATAACAAAAGCATATTTGCAACCACCAAGACTAGCATATTGAGTAGGTCCAAATAAGTCTAAATGCAACAATTCTAAAGGTTTATGAGTAGACACAAAATTCTTTGGTTTAAAAGAAACTTTGACTTGTTTACCAAATTGGCATGCATCACAAATTTTATTTTTCAAAAATTTTAGTTTCGGCAAACCTCTTACCAAATCTTTCTTAGCAAGTTTTTCAATCAAATCCATATTAAAATGAGAGAGTCTTCTATGCCAAAGCCAAGGATCATCTATGGAAGCGGTAAGATATTTTACATTGCTATTGCTAATTTTATCAGGCATGAATCACATAAACATCATTGTGCCTAGTGCCCTTGAATAAAACAACATGATTTTTATCAAGAATAAGACATTCATGCTTGGTAAAGAATACATATAAATTTTTGTCACAAAGTTGACTAACACTTAGTAAATTATAGTTTAAATTATCAACAAGAAGCACATTCTTAATCAAAGTTTCACCATTTTTACCTACACCACCAATGCCGATTGATTTTGCTTTATTGTTATCTCCAAAAGTGACTTTTCCACTGTTTTTGGATGTGAGATTTGTGAAGAGAGAAGCATCACCCGTCATGTGCCTTGAACATCCACTATCTAAGAACCACTTAGCATTATTGGTGATGTTGAGTACCTACACATCAAATCAATTGATAACTTTTGGTACCCATATTTTCTTGGGTCCATTTGAGTTAGTGAAATTGCTAACAATCCATGCAACTTTCATTCCAAGCTTTTCGTTCTTCTTTACATAACACATATTCTTAACATGTCCATGTTTGTTGGCAATATCTACAAATAATATTTTTATTTCCATATAAAGATGATTTTGATTTTACAATACATAAGTCATCCCTTCTAAACGTGACAAAATTTTTGTTGATTACTACATTTCTATTTCTTTTTAAATCAACAACATTTTCTTTATTTTTAGTCAAGAGAGCATTCAAATCATCTATTCTTTTCTTCAAGGAGGCTTGTTCTTCCTTGACCTTGGATCCCACATGCATTCTTTTCTTCAAATCTCGATTTTCTTGTGATAGCCTATTATTTTCATTCACAAGTTTAGAGTTAGTATTTAATAAAGCATTTGATTTTTTAACTAACTCCTTATTTCTAGCATATGATTCCTTTAAGCTATCATGCAATTTTAAAATGAAAGCTTCAAGATCATCTTCATCATTTTCATAATTGGAGTCATAGTTAGAATTTACCTCATCATCTCCAATAGCCATAAAGGCCATTTGTGCCGACTCTATTTCTTCTTCAACTTCTCCTTCGGATGTGTTGCAATCATCCCATGTGATTTGAAAGTTATTAAATCTAGGCTTTCTTCCTTCCTTCTTTTTCTTGGAAGGACACTCATTCGCAAAGTGTCCGAGTTGACCGCATTCAAAACATTTTTCGTTTTGCTTCTTCATTTCAAGCCTTGTCTTTCCTTTGAAATTATTTGAATTTGTAGCTCCGCCTCTTCTCATTCTTCGTTTGTTGATGTAGTGTTTAAGAAATCCTTTGGTGATGAGTGCAATATCTCCTTCATCAAGATCTTCATCTTTTAGATTGATGGAGCTGTTTTCATCTTCTTCTTGAGAGGTCTTTAGAGCAATGCTCCTTCTTGGCCTTGCTTCTTCATCATCCACTACTTTAGCCTTTAACTTTAATTCATAAGAAGTAAGAGAATTGATTAGCTATTCAATAGGCATTAAATTTAAATTCTTGGCTTCCTCTATAGTAACAGTTTTGGCATCCCATTCTTTGGATAGAGCATTTAGGATTTTTCTATTTTTTCAGATTTCACCCAAAGAGTACTCCTTACACAAGGCTTCAAGATCCTTTATAATGTCATTGAACCTACAGTACATTTTGTCAATGTTCTCATGTGGTTCCATGTTGAAGGACTCATACTTGGCAACAAGTAAGGATTTCTTTTGCCCACGAACATTGTCCCTCCCTTCATGGATTTCCTTCAATTTATCCCAGATTTCTTTAACGGAAATGCATCCCTTCATGCGAGTTGATTCATTTGCATCCAAGGCATTATATAGCACATTCATGGCTTTTGCATTTAACGTCAAGTTTGCCTTGTCTTGTAGAGTGAGCTCATCCCTTGTCTTTTCTCTTTTTCTATTTGTGTGATCATCAATGATAGAAGCTTCAAAAGGACCTTCATTGACAACATACCACAAATCAATGTCAATAGATTGCAGAAATATTTTCATTCTATCTCTCCAACTAATAAAATTTGCCCCATTAAACATAGGGGGCCTAGTAACGGATGGACCCTCAAATAATAGACTTGTTGCATTGTTGGTTGCTGTAATAGTTCTTTTCTCAAAAGCAGTTCAAGCAATAAAATGAGACCAAGCTCTGATACCAATTGTTGGTCCCAAAGCAATCTAAGAGGGGGTGAATTAGGTTTCTTAAAAATTATACTTTCATTTAATATTGAGATTATATAAATATAAACTGATATAATAAAATCAATGGAACAGTGAGGTAAAGAGAGAAAATTAAACAACCAATACTTCGAAGCTAGCAAGCTTGAAGTATTGAATCACTAGAATGCTTCACACACTTGGTGAGTCAATAATCTTTACAAAGTTGGAAACTTCTTGCTCACACTAAAACTCTTTTAGTTGAGCCAAGAATTTTACTTACAACCACACTTTCGTACAAGATTATCACTCCACTCAAAGTTGAATTTCACTCACAACTGCACATTAATACAACAAAGCACTATAGCCAATTTGTCCTCAAATTGCTTTCCTCTAAGGCTTGTATTTAACGTATTAAATGATTTTTACTTGTGATATCAAAGCTGTTATTTATAAGAGCAGTAAATGGTGGTTGCAACTACTTCCTAACGGCTAAATAATAAATGCACAAAAAGTAGTCGTTGCGGTTTCGGACGTCCGAGACAAATTGGAAGCGTCCGATCTTCATGCAGTTGCTGAAGAGCTTCGTTCGGACGTCCGTGCATGCGTCCGTTCCTTCATCTGATAGAGGCTTCGGACGGTCATGTTCGTCCATAAAGTGAAGCAGTAGATCCTATTTCTTTCTGCCTGTTCGTTCGGACAGTGCAATGCGTCCGAGAAGTTTTGACCCAGTTCGGACAGTTCAGTGCGTCCGAAAGCCCTGCTCTAGCAAAATAGATAACAGCCCTACAAAAACTAGTTTACAGAGTTAAGTGTTTATGTCATCATCAAAATAAGGTTTGGAAAACATCAGTCTTGTTCTTTTAGGTGATTCTCAGCGTCCGAACTGCCTGTTACTTTACGATCTTCTTGCATACTCAACTTTAAACCATTTGAAGGAAAGTGGCCAAATTTGTCATCATCAAAACATGATTGGGTTCAACAATTTCCCCCTTTTTGATGATGACAAATCAACTGGAAAATCTTAAAACAACCATAAGAAATGAAGCATATGACAAGAAGTTTTGTCCATTATTTCTTCGCCTTTTGGCATAATCAAAACACAAGTAGTATAAACCAATTAAACTTCCCTTGAATTTAAGCAGCCATTTAGCAATATTACTATTTAGTAGAAGAGTTATTCAACCAGAGGGCAGAACTAAAATATACATATTAGTCACAACAAATCTCATTTTTAGTAAGTATCTCTTCCTTAAAGTGTGCAACAGGATAAGCCAAGTTCAATACTTCCCTTTAAAAGCATATATATGAGGGAATTCATGTAAAGGATTAAAGCATATTTCACTCATTCCTTCTATAGTTTCTCTAATTTCAAGATTTGCGTGAAAAAAGCATCATCAAAATAAGAGTTGGTAAAAAATAAAGCATAAGTGATGGGATTTCGTGTGAGGCAATTTCTTTAACATATAAGACATTTGAAAAATGAATGATCCACCTTTTTTTTGCAAGTAGTGACTTAATTTAGACAAAATTGGGGGTACCCAAAATTATAAAAAAAATAGGAAGATAACAACATTCCTATCACATAATTGATTATCACACAAGAAGTTACGTTTCAAATCGGCAATTAAAAGCTCATTCTTGACAAGAAATTTAAATGTTACTCCTCTATGTCATCTTAGCTCGTATGCTTTGAACACTTTCCATTGATGATCCATCTTCAATCCCTTGGTGCTCTCCAAGCATACCTACACTCAAAGTTAGGTAACAACATTTGGTATCCAAACTCTTTTTGGTCCAATTGGGTTAGTGAAATGGTTTTGCACCCATATAGCTTTCATTCCTAATTTTTCATTCTCTTGACATGGCAATTTCTTTTTATATGTCCATGTTGAAAACAATGATCACACATAATGTTTTTATTGCCATAAATTGAATATTTTGACTTCACAAAGCATAAACCAGGATGGGATCTTCTCTAAAAGTTGTGAAGCTTTTATTGATGAAAATATTTCTTGTTTTCATCTTTCCAACCAGATTTTGTTTTTCCTTTTGCAAGAAAACACTAAGATCATCTAATCTTTTCTTCAATGAAAGCTTGTTCTACCTTAATCTTGGTTTCACATCTAATCTTCTTTTTAATTCTAATCCATTTCTCTTCAAAGCATCATTTTCTTGTGTTAACCTATTATTTTCATTCACAAGCTTAGAATTTTTGTATGCTAAAATAGATCAATTCTGAGACTTTTCTTTTCAAGCTTTTGTCTAGGGTTTTGAACTACTTTTAGGGTTAATTACTTTTTCAAGTCCTTGGATTAATTCTTTAACCCGTGGATCATTTAAGACATTCAATTCAAGTATTTTTGCGATTATTTCAATTATGATATTTTGTCATTTATTTATTCTGATTCAAATATTCCACAACGCCATGATTGGGAGGACAATTTAAAGCTGCACATCTAACAATGAAGACAAGTAGCTCGCTTCCACAGCTGAAGTTTGTGATGAACAGAGTATATTTGGATGTGAGACATACCAAATTCAGCTTCCAAATCATCCCAAAGCTGAGAAACCAAAGGACAAAAAAGAAAGCCATGCACCAAGGAATCACAAGCATTGCAAAAGAAACACTTTGAAGGGATATTAAATCCCAAATCCATCAACACATCATCAAATGGCAATAAGCTATTCAAAACTCTCCATAGAAAGATGGATACCTTAATGGGAATTCTTGAGCTCCAAGTCATCCTTTTAAGATTCATGACTGCTCGGTGTTGTCTCACTACTTGGTAAGCTGCTTGTGTTGTAAAAGATCCGTTCTCCGTTAATTTGAAAACCAACCTGTCCGCCTTATCCTCAAGGAATAATTTATGATTCAATAGGAGTTGATAGAGATCATTCGAAAGCACATGTTGAATCTCTTCCAACGACCAGCCTCATACATTTGAGAAAAAATCCTGCACTTGGCATGAGGTATTGTTGGCACATAAGAATCATGATTTGCTAGCGGGCCAATGCCAAGCTAATTTACATACCCAAAAGAAGTTTCCCCTGATGAGATCAAAATCTAAAAATTAGATTCAACCATCTCTCTGACTTTAAGCATTCGTTTCCATGTTGGTGAAGGATTAGTCAAGTGACCTCTACTATACTTGTGCCGCATGAAAACAACCCACAAGGATTGCGAACTATGAAAATTCCACCATAACTTGTGAGTAAAGGTTGTCACAATATCAGCAAGGCAGCAAAAATTGAGACCATTCTCATCCATTGGATAACACATGTCATTCCACCTCTTCCAATGATGCCTGCTACCAAAAGACGAATCACCTAAGAAAAAATTAGAGATTAGTTGCTCCAGCTAGGTAAGAACTCCCTTAGGTGGCTCAAGGATAGCCAGGATATGCATAAGAATAGAGGCTAAGACATGTTTAATTAAATATTAATCAACCCCCTGGTGAAAGTAGTTTATGCCTCCAACTAGATACCTTAGTCTATCCCTAAACTTATCTACCAAACCCGCAATGTGATGAATTTTCTTCCTCCCAAGAATAATTGGGCTGCCAAGATAGACAAAAGGGAAGGAACCACTTCTCATACCTATTGTTCTCAAGATGAGGGAGTCACTAGGACATCTTGGAGAAAGAAGAATCAAGGTTTTGAAATAATTAATTTGTTGACCTGAACCCCTTTGGCATATAGACAAAAACTCCATAAGTTGTTCCAAGGATATATTTTTCTCTTCTTGTAAAAATTAGAACATCATGCATGAAAGCTAAATGAGAAACAATCGGGCAGCCCCTCGGGATTGCAAAAGGCAAAATCTTCTTAGTCTTCATGTTGACAATAACTCCGCTAGAAAGAGCATCAGACGCCAAGATAAATAATAATGCAGAGAGAGTCTCCTTGTTTGACTCCACAAGATGATTTAAAATATCCCGTGACCTTTCCATTCAAAAGTAGAGAAAACCAACTAGCATATAAATGATTCATATAGTACTAACCAAATGAAAAGGGATTGGGAAACCAAATTTCCCCATTACCACTTCGAAGAACCTCAAAGAAACTTTATCAAAAGCCTTCATCATGTCCAACCTAATTGCCATATTATGTCCCTGCGCCTTCGTTTTTAGTTGAGGAGTCCTTAATGCTTCAGAGACAAAGTCTGGATTGCTTGCTAACCAAGGAAGCATGAAAAAATTGTGTTAGCATCTCCTTCGGCTAACCACTTACATCTCGATTTTGCTTCCAGAATATTTCTTCATCTTTTAATTTGTTAAAGAGTTCTGCTTGTGCCTAGTAAAGCTCTTCCCTATTGACAGTCAAACGGCTCAAATCATATTTATTCTCCAATTAGAGAATCCGCTCCTCAACTAATTTAACTGCATCAAAAATATTTCCAAAAACTTCTTTATTCTTGTTCTAAGTGCCTGCTTCAAATGCTTAAGCTTCTAGGCAAACACCAACATTCCAAAACCTAGAGCTGGAGAAGACCAATTAGTCGTAAGAAGTTTGAGTGTAGCTAACCGTATTCATGAAAATGTGATGCCCCAACCAAATATGCTGAAATCTAAACAATTTAGGAACATACAAACTAGAAAAGTGAAATCCCACAAGAAGATGAGAATGACAAGAACCCGATCTATTTAGGTGCTGCACATTAGAGTCTGGGAAATAATGAATTCACTTCGAATTCACCAAAACCCAATCTAACCACTTCCAAACAAGACCCCCAGGCTGCAAACCCAACCAAGTGAAATAACTACCTATATAAGGCAAACAGAGACACCATAAGTATCCATAGCTAAATTAAATTCTTGCATTGCTTGTAGATCCTGAATAGCTCTTTCCCAATACTCCGACAAAGATGAGATGACATTGAAATCCCTACTAATAAGCCATGGACCTTGAAAAACCTTGGAAACCTAAACTAAATCATCCCACAAGGAATGCTTTATGCTCGGGTCGACTTTGCATAAATGAGCCCTAACGTATGCATGGGGCTGATTAGCCGTCACTTTAGGAATTATGCAACCAAACCGATTTAGAGCCAGCTCGATTGAAATCACCCTTGTTCCGTTTCGATTCACCACTTTCATCTTCGTGTGGCTTAGTTTTAGGGTTTCCATCGATATTAGAATCTTCGAAAGAACTATCATTATTTGGCTTGGGATTAGGGCTTTTAAGTGAGGATTTTTGATGAGACATCCAGCCTCATTGTGTCCTACTTTTCAACAATGACTGTAAAAATCCGAAACATCCACATATTCAATGTACTACCATTTATCTGTTTCGCCTAGGCTTGGTGAGATCAATTTGCCAAGTCTAGATTTGTTACCAGTAGAAAAATCATTCTTGAAAGGATTACCAATTAATAGGCCAATGGAAAATAAAGCCGCCTTGTTAATAAATGAAATGGTAGTCCATCTAGGGTCATACCCAAATTGGAACAATGTGTGATTTGCTATCAACAGAAAAATCTGTCGTCCACTTCAACATATGCATACAAATCCTAGGATAGTGTAAAAGCCACGACGACCAACAGCGTAGGTAGTCTTTTTCGTGATCAAAGTGGATGAGTAATTCACGATTGTCAAACAGACCCAATTTAAAAGATCCAACAAACTCAAACTTCAAAAACTCATGCCGCAAAGCAGCCATGGATGGTCTTCCTCTCAAAAATTTGCCAACTAGGGTAAATCGCAAGGGTTTTGTAAGTTTATGAACTTGCTCAGAAGTGAAGAAAGTAGTGGGCTCATCTTTGTATGAAGAAAGAGGCACTAAAGGAATATCATTAGCAGATGGTGAGATTACTGGAGCAAATCATCAAATGAGAGGAGGAGGAGATTGTCCATCTGAAACCACAAAGGCGAACGATCGAACTAGTAGGGGTGGGGGAAGCCTTTCGACATAGACTAAAGTGTAGCCATTATTAGGGTGCGTTTGGGAGCGATGGATTTGGAAAGAAAATAAAGGAAAAGAAGGGAAAGTTGAATTTTCATCTATTTGGAAGATTTTTTTGAGAGGAAGAAAATGAGAATGGAAAATGACTGATACTGTAGCTGCTACAATAAAAAAAAATTTCCTTCCAAATTGGAAGGAAATGGAAGGAAACTTACTTTTAAACTTACTAAAATTTTAGAAAATACCAACTTTATCTTCAAAAGACAATACAACAAAATTTTATTTACTTTTATATCCCAAATCATTTCATTTCTTTCTTGAACTCCCAAACAACATCAAAATCTACTCCCTTCTTTTCTCTTCTCTTCTCTTCCCTCCTCATTAAAAACTTTTCCTTCTTTTCTCTTCCTTCCTAAAATCCCAAACATAGTGTTAGAGTTTCAAGTGAGTCTGGCTACAGAGAAGAAAGCATTAGGAAGAGAGGGGAGAGCATCCAAAGCTTTATTTAGAGACTAATTTATCATATAAGTTACGAAAATTCTACAATTCCTTTTAGGGAGCCATTCCGTTATGCTTTAAGGGCTTATATAGTACAATATTATGTGCTTTAAAAACTTGAACTGTACAAGTCCTTAAAGCCAAGGGAATAGTTCCCTCAACGGGATTGAAGAATTCCCCTATAAATAATTAGTCCTCTTATCTTAAAGGGAAGAAAACTAAAGACCAATGAATTTTTAAGGAGATTTTTATAAAAGTGCACTAAATTCTAAAGGATTTAAAGTAAGAAATTAAATTTAAACTAAGAATTCACTCAAAGTAGCAAGAATAAGATGAACTTTTCTTAGAAATATAACTTTTTACGTAATTTGGATTACAAAGAAATTTAAATGAAAAGTAAGTAAAATGTATTTACTTGTAACTAAAAGAAAGCCTACTAATTAAAACTTCCTAAGATGTAAAGAGTACATCTAACATGAAACTAACGAGAACTTTTTAATTAAAAGCAAATTTGAGATTTAAGTTATACTAAAACTCTAATTTACCTTCTACACCCATTATGTGTACTATTCAATCTACCTACTTGCCAATGGAATAGTACAAGTTTAATACTATAAAATGCTGAATACGCATCCATATCATGATAGGATGGATGTCTAAAAATGCCTAAAAATTGTTCATCCATATTGCGATATGGATATCATGTTAAAATTCCATATAGCAATATGAAGGCTTCTTCAACAACTTTGAAATTCCTTTTTTCCCTCTTGCTCTTGGAAACTTCTATCCTTTAGACTCCATACCTTTTAATCTAAATCTGTAAAATGCCAATAAACCTTTTTTTTGGTAAACCCCCAATCAGATGAAAGAATTTGTTGAAATGACTATCAAAGTATACAATGCCTTACGTAAGGATAGCCATGAGCATCCTAAGCCAGCATACCTTTTATATATAAAGGTATTGTGCTTTGGTTATACTCTATAATCAATAAACCTAATAATCAACAAATTAGACTAAGATTAGCACTAACGTAATGATATTTACAAAAATACAAATGCAAATACTAAATGCATACTAAATAAAAACACATAAATTTATTCTAAAATATAGAATATACTAACAAAATGATGGAATAAACAAGCAAAAGAATATAGGTTTCACTCTAGTTTCCTAGAGTAATCACACCCCCAAACTTAGCATTTTGCTAATCCCGAGCAAAACAAGAAAGAAAAAAAAAACTAACTAAACAAGTAAACACAAATACACCACCAAAATGATAACACAACACAAAATGTGAACAATGGATGTACATTGAATAATTAGGTGACCTTTCAATAGATCTCAAATAGTATATGATAATTGAATCATTCAAATTAGTCATCCCAAGTTTTTTTTTTTTCTATTTTCCTAAGGAAAAATATTCAATTGTCAATACAAGCCCTCAAATAACCAAGCATTATCCGTAATCAAAGAGGTTTTGATTGAATGTACTCCATTCATTTGAAATATATCATTGTTCAGTTAAAAAAAAAAAAAAAGATTACAAAGTTCTTTAATTATCTCAATTTGTCTAAATGAAATTAGAAAGATCATTAAGACTCTAACTAATATGCACATGCCACACACAAATAGGAATAATGTTCTTGCAAGGAATGAGTAGATTGATATAGTCAATGATTGGTATTATAAACATTTTCTCCTCAACTTGTTGGTAAACTACATGAAGGCTCATTTCAAAGACTTCGCTTCTACTTGCCTCATTTCAAAAGCAATCCTAATGACCATTTCACAAAAATAACATTAGTGATGTCGAAATCCTGTACTAGCCTTATTTTCTATTTGAATGGCATATTTTGGAAAAATAATATTGGTGATGCCGGAATCCCATAAACGCCTTATTCCTAAAGCAAAATATTTTTTTCGACGGTCCTAAACCAAGGAAGAGGAGTAAAACGTAAAATCATATCGAAACCAATCACTCTACAAGATAGAATGAAATTTTACTTTCAAACACTCAAAATGGCCCAATTCATTTCCTATTCCATTTAAACCAATTTTTTCAAAAGAAAAGCCAATTAACAAAGTAATACTTTAAAATGGAACAAGACTACGTTTCAAATGAACAAGTTCGAAAATATGATTCCCTCAATCATTGAAAGTGGTAATACATGTGTTTCTGAGAACTTCAAGTAAGTGTTACTGGCAGTATGCATCACCCAATGCACCTCTGGCTCATTCAACTAGTTCTTAATTGCCTCCATGTCTTTTCTACTTCTTAAGAAATTTCTATAAGCATCACTGGAAGCCTCAAGCAAGTTATAAAAAGAATCAATTTTCTTAGCAGAAAAATCTACTAACACACATCTCGAACTCTACACTTATCGTCAACCAAGTCACAAAGATTGCAATGAATTTCCTTGACAAGGTTAGTGTGGCCGGTTTTATTTCTTCATTAAAGCGCTTCAAATTCCTTCCAACCAATTATGCCTATAGTTCCAATCTAATAAACTCAAGATCATCCCAATTTTTAATCAATCAAATGCTCGCTCCCTAAAAATGTCATGCTTTTTATAAGAATTGAAAATCTCTTTAGCCCTATTACTTGTATAAAATCAATTCATATTAAGCTCAAGACTGTCACTTGGTCAGATCACCTACTTTTCTTTTCTTTGATGCTTTTTCTCTTCTCCTACTTTTGCCTCTAAACACACTTGGCATGATTCGCAATCAAAGTCAACAAATTTATTCAAATAAAGTCCCAAAATTTACTTGCAAATAAGTCTTCACAAAAACCCAAGTTCAATTTAACCAATTTCCAATTGATTTCAACAATAGTCAACCAATATATCAAACCCACAATTATATTACTCAATATAATCAAACAAATTACAAATGCAACCCAATTATCAAGAATCACAATAATTCAATTCCATAAAAATTCAAGGGATTTCTCAATAATAATGCTCAAAATCAATATTCCAATACCTCAAGAGTGATTCTAGAACAAGAACACTTATGGGCGTGAGCACAATTGAACAATTTTACCCAAAAAGAGTTGTGAAATTTGCCCCTAGTGAAGCCCTCGAAGTCCTTGAATTTTGCCTTGAATCTTGAGAAAAACCCCTCTTCTTGGCACTTTGATGGTAGAAGTTGAAGTTTAGAAGGTTTAATTTGTTGGTTGATTATGCTGGGTTATGGTTGTTTTTGGAAGGAGGAGGAAGTTTTAGAGAAAGGGAGTAGAGAAAGAACAAAGGGGAGGGGGGGTTTGGAAGTGAATTATGAAGAAGAAAATTGAAAATTGACTTTAAAAGTTCTTTACTGACCATCGACATCATGATATCGATTTTGTATGTAAATTGATATCTTAATATAGGGTCAAAATTACACCTGGTAAGAAGCCCATATCATGATATGAATTTTGTGAAGGAAATACATATCCCAAAAAGGGCTAAACTTCGACAAAGGTAAACTTCAACACTTAACCAATCTTATTGGAAATTTACCTCCATATAGCGATGTCGATTTCGATATCGCGATATTGTATATGGAAATCCACATCTAGATACGGACTAAACTTCTACAAAGGCAAATTTTCACACTTAGCCAAAATTTTGCCAATCTTTCTCATCTTCGCTTCAAACCTTCTCAACATCTACAATCATGAAAAAACACAATTGAATACTTTCACTTGCATTTCTCTAGAAAAATTACTAAAAATGTAATAATGCATCTTAATCGTAACTTCGACCAAAATTAACCTAATTAATTCAAATCAATTCTTAATAAGAAATAAACAAAACAAAGCAAAACATGAATTTAAAGATTGGGTTGCTTCCCAATGCCACTTGTTCATATTCATTAGCTTGACACTGACATGGATGAATTAGGTAGCAGCATAAAGGATGATTGTACGTCCTTTTTCCTTTGGATCACCATGATAAAGCTTCTACCTATGCCCATTGACTATGAAATTTGAATTCATCCCTTTTAACTCAACGGCTCTAAGTGGAAATGCTTGAACGACTTCGTATGGACCCTCCTACCTAGACTTGAACTTTCTGGGAAACAATATGAGTCCAGAATTGTAGACTAAAATATGATTACTGGGAACAAACTCTTTCCTCAAGATTTGCTTGTCATGCAGCCTTGGTCCTTCCTTTGTAAATCATGGAGTTTTCAAATGCATCCCTTCTAAATGAAAGAGACAACTTATCCAATTCATTTAAGTCCAAGAGTCGCTTTTCACAAGCTTCCTTCCAATTAAAGTTCAAACTTTTGATAGCCCAATATGCTCTATGTTCCAACTCCACCGGGAAATGGCAAGATTTACCATATGCCATCCTGTATGGTAGCATTCCAATTGGATTCTTGAATGCAGTGTGGTATGCCCAAAGTGCATCATCCAACTTTCGTGCTCAATCTTTCCTTGAGTGGTGTACAGTCTTCTCCAAAGTTCTCTTTAACTCCCTCTTAAATACTTCCACTTGACCCAAATTTTGGAGATGGTAGGCTAAAGCAATCTTGTGTTTCACCCCATACTTAAATATCAGGGTTTCAAATTTAGAAATCTTGAAGTGAGACCCTTCATCACTTACGATTGTGCGTGGCACCCCAAAGCGGGAGAAAATATTCTTTCGAAGGAACTTTGTAACCACTTTGGCACCATATGTCTATGTAGCAACCGCTTCTACCCATTTCAAAATATAGTCGACGACCATTAAAATATACTTGTTAGCATAATAAGTAGAAAAAAGCCCCATGAAGTCTACTCCCCAAGCATAAAAAACTTCCAACTCAACAATTTTATTAAGAGGTATTTCTTGCTTTCCCGAAATATTGCCAACCCTTTGACATTCATCACACTTAAGTACAAAACTTCTTGAATCCTTGAAGATGTTTGGCCAAAATAATCCACTTTGCAAAACTTTCGAGGCGGTCCTTTGGGCTCCATGATGGCCTTCAACGGGTGATAAACATCAATGTCTCAAAACATCTTCCACTTCTTCCACCGGAATGCACTTTCTTAGAACTTGATCACTACAATGACGAAAGAGATAAGGCTCGTCCCAATAATAATGCTTGATTTCTGAAAAGAACTTTCTCCTTTGGTTCACACTCAAGGACGTTGGTACCACCTTTGCAACAAGGTAGTTCACTATATCTACATGCCAAGGATGTGCCTCTTGGAACATCAATAACTTTTCTATTGGAGATTCCAATCTTCTTGGATTAGAGTTCTTTCCTGAGCGACTAGTCTCGAACCTTCTATTCTTCACAGATGATCTGTAACTGCATTCTCGCATCCCTTCTTGTCTAACACCTCCCAATCAAATTCTAGCAAAAGAAGTATCCATCTTATTAATCAAGGTTTTACATCTTACTTGGAGAATAAATACTTTAATGGGAAATGATCGGTATGAACAATAACTTTGGATCCAATCAATTTATGAATGGAATTTTTTCAAACGCAAACGCTTTGGCAAGTAATTCCTTTTCCGTAGTTGAGATTCATTTGTCCTCATGCCAATATCATAGTATATAGCATGCAAAATTTTGTCCACTTTTCGGCATAAAACTGCTCCTACAATATGGTCACTAGCATCACACATCAATTCAAAGGGAAATAACCAATTAGGAACAATAATTATTGGTGCAGTGACAAGAGCATGCTTCAATTTATTAAACACCTTTAAACAAGCATCATCAAAATTAAACAAGCAAAGACCTGTCTTTTTGAAGGAAAGAATATAGAGGTCTAGCAATATAAGACAACTTCCTAATAAATCTTGGTAGAAACCCACATGTCTAAGGAAGCTTCTCACTCCCCTAACATTAATAAGTGGTGTTAATCTTTCAATCACCTTAACCTTTACTCTATCTACCTCTATTCCTTTAGATGATACTCTATATCCCAACACAATTCCCCCTTGTACCATAAAGTGACATTTCACCCAAATAATGGCCAAATTAGTCTCTTCACATCTTTGCTAAATATTTGACAAATTGGACAAGCAATCATCAAAGGATATACCAAAAATACTAAAATCATCCATGAAAATTTCAATACAAGTATAAAAACATTTACAAGTATGTTTCATTTGTTGAGTCCTAAAATCAATTGATAGAAGTGCTTTTGTCCATTTTTATCTAAAAAAATAACTCTTATTTCCTTTTTATATTCCAGATAGGTATGACAATATTAGTTTATGTAATTTGATAAAGTTAAATATTACTTTAAATTTGGTTCATAGTTTCATTAAGAATTTTATTTTGTTAAAAAAATTTGTAATTTTTCAAAAATAAAACAACATGAAGTATGAAAATAACTTTTTTTTCTCTTGTGCATAGCACGAGTTTTGTATGGTAGTATGTTGTTATAGATTAAAAAAAAAAAAAAAAAGAGCAAGCAATCCTACATTTTGCCTTAGTCTTTAAAGGTTTAGGAGAAAAAAAAAGACTACGACGAAAATTGGTGGGGGACTATCACAATGTTGTGGCAAATGGCCTAAGCAACATCAATATGGGAAAGTCCAAAACAGCCCATGTGGACCCCATGAGCTATATACGCCTAAACCTAAGAAAGTCCAAAACATTTCGGTGGGTCCTGTGGTCCCATGTGAAGAATTGGTACATATTTGAAATTTAAAAAATAAAAGAAGATTTAATTAAGGGTAAACATGTTAAAGATAGAAAACGAGTGTGATATTGTGATTTCTTGAATCACCTCTCCATTCTCGCTTTTCATTCAATATACTAGTCTACCTCCACCTGTAGGCAGGTTGAGGGTTAAATATGAATAAGTTATGCAGATTAGTACTTAAAAAAAAAAAAGAAGTTATTGTGAACTCCATCCATCAGAGTTTGCAATCAAAAAATTTATGTATATTATAAAATATTAAGATAAAACGTTACAAAGAATTACATAAACTCATATTTTTACAAAGATATTTACAATAGCAACATCATCTTTTTATAAACATTCTTCACTTTAGAAACTAAATTAAAAACTCGTTCAAGGCAGTACTAATTCAACAAACCCATATAGATATCTCTTTCTAGATGCAATCATATACTACTAAATTTATTTGCATATACAATTAAAACAAAACAGACTTCTTGCCCTTTCAGCAACTATCAACAACATCTGTAAGAAGATCTACCAACATATCTTTTTACCTTGGTTTAAATGTGATAAGAAAGCGTGCATACGATAAACCTCTTTTCTGAAATTTAATGACAGATATCATAACAGTCCAAAAGTTCAAGAATATTATCATTCACAATCTCAGCAATCAGCCCAAGTATATAGAAATGTGTTGTTAGCTCATCCTCTGTTTCTTGCCATTAAGGATCATAGACTGTAGTAGTCTTGTCTGGTTTTTGATATACATGACCACAAGGTATTGCTGTAGAAGCCTTCTAGAGAATAATAGCACATTGTTCCTACTGTTGTGTTCTTGATGTTGATAATTGGTAATTGTGCAATTGACTACACATAAATATAAAAAGTTAAACCAAAATCACATGAAAATATCAATCAATTAGTGGTAAAGAAAATAAAGGCTTTTACTTTGTTGAAACAGATATTTATGCGCCGATAGTTGACATCCAATGCTTGGATGTCTTTCATAATTTTAAGAATTCCTATAACTTTGTTGGCACTAATCATTATCTAGAAGATGAGAAGATACAGCCGCAGAAGGGAAATAACACACAACATTTGCCATATACATGTTTTCCATAACTTGCAAACTCCATTCAAAAATATGAACGACTCAGCAAAAAAATTGAGATGCTAATACATCTATTTGTGTATAAGAACATCCTTCAATGAAGTAATCATCAATTCTACTAATGACAATTCGTTGACAAAAGAGGTTGATGTGGAGCTAAAACCAAGCTTGACCCAAACAGTTTAGTCAAACTAAATTATCTAGCTTGATTGGGGAAAAAGAAAGAATCTTGAATGTGTACAAAGAATTACCAATCCACTCTAGATGTTGAAGTATACAACTGTGAATAGACCTCAAATTTAATCCACTGAGTCTCCGTTTGGAGTAGCGATGGCTTATAACAAAGTACTTTTATCTAGTAGATGTTTGAAATAAAGTGTTTTACAAGTAGTGCTTAATTTTATTGTTTGGGGTAAATTCGCATAAATACTTTTAATATTTGATAATGCATGATTTTGAAATTTTAAAAAGTAATATCTTTATTTATTTTTTAATTTATGATAAAATATTTAAAATAGAAAAATACTGAGATCACTTATATCCAAAAGTGCCAATTTTCTACTTGTTCTAAGAGTGTTTTTGAAACTAAAAGTTCTACCCTTAAATTTGTGGAGTAATGGTTACTCAAAACTCTAAAAATACTTATATAATTTAAAAGTACTTTTTAAGCTAAAGTACTATAATTCCAAACGGGGCTAAGTTTCCAGTCAACCATGTTTTTGCTTCTTTTAGCTGTTTTTTAGTATCTATGCTAGTTGGACACATCAAACTAACACGTGTCCATTCTTGGGTAGGCTTACAAAACAATATTTTAACAACAGGTCTTTGGATGGTAGTTAACAGCCCTTGCAATGCATTTTATGTCAATTAAATTGTGGATTCTGTTTGTGTAATCTATTTTTAGTTATATATACTCTAGCTAACCATTAATCATCAATTTCTTTAGTTAGTTTACCAACTACTATAGTGGCTCATCAGAATGAATAAGGAAGTTAAAAATGACCTATTAGAACTTCAATCAAATAGGTAAAGACCAATTATCATAATCATCTCAATCACATAGCCTAATCAATAAAAGAATAAACCGTTAAAAATGCAATTATCTAACTAATTAAAATTAAAATTTGCTGAATACTAACATTTTAACTTGGAAAAAAAAACTGTCGCAAGAATCAAAGAAATGAACCTACATGCAAATATGAGGAAGGCCTGACCAATCTTACTAAAGAGGACATTTTTGTAAGTGCCACAACTTGAACTTACATAAAAAAAAATGATGTAGATATTGTAGTTTTCGAACAAAAAATTATGAATCCTTTTCAACTACTATGCCAATTGTTAATCTCATAAATCTCGAAGGGAAAAATGAAAAATTCCCGACGCAACGGGGGATCCTTATGTTTTATACACCATAATAGGAAAAATTAAGCTAGAACTATTATCAAACACTTCAAGTGCAATAATCATCACATGTTAATATCATGGTCTGAGTAAATAAATTAGATGAGTTCAAATAACACAAAGATTTAAAGTATAGAGATGTAATTTACCTGATGAATAATAGGAAGAAGGAACTTTGGGCTTACAAATATGAATCCAATTTCAGAGCGTGAAATTAATTTTTTTTTCGAAGAAATATACGTTGAAAATGGGATAGGTAAAAGAAATTACCTTAAGTCTATTTCGGGAAAAATTTGAAGATGAACTTTACTTTCAAAGTGGATTGTTTGTGGTGAATTTGGGAGAGGAATTAACTCTTCTACATGCATAGCAGATGTCACAATAAGTAGCTCAATCCAAGGGCCGCTATTTTCTCCAATCATAAAATGATTAGAGTTTGCCTCAATTGAGACAAAGCTTCTGTGATCTCCAAGACAAATTGATTTGCCAGCTATCCTGGGTAGAAAGAGGTCGAAGTTCATAAGCGCTAAAATTGAGATATAAATGGAATTAAAAAAAAATATGAAAATGAGAAAATGATGGAAAAGTTGAAAAATAGGGAAAAGCAAGGGCAAAATTATAACTTTCTCAGGCAGTTGATCTTTCTCATTTTTTAGGTAGGTTATAGTGATGCATTGATGATACGAGTCTGAATAGGCTAAGAATGTACCAAGTTGAGGAGATGAAAACTGGAGTAAGTTTGGACTCAAACTTGCCAAGATTGAACCACATTCATAGTGTTATGATCAAGTTGGATTGGACCATCATCAATTCATTAATACGTAAAGTTCAAATATTCAAAATGAAACTCAAGTGGCCAGATAAAGTCCAAGTCCAAGAGGTTTCAAACTCGAGAATCGAAGAGACCTTGAAGGATTCCGAAAAAACCCTAATCCGGCCAAGTTAACTATTCAACCAATTCAATCTATTCGATCTAGGATTTAGTTTAGCATTTATTTGAAGGATGATTTTTAGGAGTTTGTTAATTGACTAATTTTTTTAATTGTATTCAAAACTTAGTGTAGGGGTAATTTAGGCACAGCTATTCTTTTGCCTTGTGAGCCCATCCTAAACTAGTTGGGATTTGGCAACTTGTTGTCCTAGTGTTGGTAGGACTTATGTGTAGGGTCCTGGGACTTCTTTTCACATTACTTATACCTCCCTATGGCTGAAAATACTCATTCAACATTATTCAATACACTTTTGTGAGAAATTTCTCCAAATTGTCTTCCAAAGACCTAGGTATTCGTGAAATTGATTCTTGTGATTACCAATTAGAATACTATTGGTTCTAGTCTCGTTATAGACAACGGATCAATATCTCATAAAGTCGAGAATAGACACCTTAAATTCTTTATTTCTTAATCAAAGTGTTTAAATCCATCAAGTCGAAATTGTTTAGGCGATCTTGGTTGCCACGTTCAATTTCGAATCTCGTCAATTTAATGATGGGGTTTGCATAAGAGTGGTATCACAAGCTTTTGTTCCTAAACATGTTTGTTTTCTTGTGTTCATACCTCCATGAATTTGTTATGTGCTGTTCTTAGTCGATTGAATTCAAAAAAAAAAATTATTGTTCATGGAAATTTGCAGCCTTATTCTTTCTCTCTTTTGAGTTGATTATTGTGATAATTCTTGCTCATATTCAATTGTTAATTCATTGTCCTTATTGATAGATAAAAAAAAAATCGGATTTCTAAGCACTTTGATTTGTTCATTATCTAATGGATCTTTCTGTTCTAATACTCTATTCGAGAGTTATCAGTATTTATCAAATATGTTCTTATCTAACAAAAAAACCCTGGTCGAATAGGGGTTCTAGCCAATTTATTGTTCTTCAAGTTTTGTGATCTTGTGCAAGTTTTTTCCTGGTGATTTCTTTTCTGATTTTTGGTTCTAGAATTCATGCATAACTTGCAGGAAAAAGAAAAACAGCCGAGAGAATGAAATTGAGTGGTAAAAACTCTAGCCATTTAGGGTTTGGGTTTTTCTTGTGCCTTGAATTTTGTGGCTATTTTGTACCAAGTTTTGGTGATAATTTGTTGCTAGAAATTCATACAGTAAGCTATTAAAAAAACAGAAAAAAGAGGAAAATTTTGATTTTCCTAGAACCCTAGGAATTAGGGTTTGCATGGCTGTTGTGCATGTTCATGATTTGATGACATTCCTTATTTCTATGTGCTTGCACAACTTGAATTCTTTTCTCAATTGGATTATATTTATCATTTTGAATTCTTGTCCAACTTGGAATTAGTGCTAAAATCCCATCTCATCTAGGAATTATTTAATTCCTTTTCCTACTAGGATTTGTTGTCACTTTTTTTTTTTTTGGTTACTCTTGTGCTCTCGGGTATATAAATATATATATATATATATATAAATTATTCAGTTTCCTATATTTTTTCTTGAATTGTGAAAAAAAAAGAAAAGAATTATGAATTTGAGTTTATTAGAGGGTAAAAAGCCTTGAATTTGAGTGAAACATAGGTGAAATTGTGTGACATCTTCAAATTTGAGCGTAAACACTCAAGGAATGCTGTGAGATCCTTCTTTACTTTTCACTAACCCTAATTCTTGAAATTCCTTGTGATTTAGTTTAATTTTACAGATATAAAATATCTCAAGAAGGGGAAGGGTTAATACCTTGGAATTCCAGCCCGTGTTGCTGAAATGCTATATATCTTGAGAGTATTCAATGTTCTCTTGAGACATTAACTAAAAAGAGGATTGAGCCACCTCAGCAAGCTGGTCGAGTTGAGCCTCATGCTCATAGATTTGCACAAGCTCGTCGAGGTATGTATGTCAATTATGATTCCAATTCATATGAATCTGACGATGAACTGTATGATATAGGTGCAAGGTCAAGGAATCGTCGACATGTGCGAGATAGAGGTAGAATTGATGACAATACTAGTAATTTTAAATTGACTATCCCTACATTCTAAGATAATTTCAATCCTAATGTCTATCTTGAATGGGAAAACAAGGTAGAGGTTATTTTTAGCTATCATAACTATTTTGAAAGAAAGAAAGCACAATTAGCCATAGCTGCATTTAGTAATTATGTTTTAGAGAGGTGGAATCAATTTAAAACTAGTAGAATTAGATGTAGAGAACCGCCAACTAATGAATGGACGTCCTTAGAAGTTGCATTAATTTTGTAAGTAAGATATTTTTACCTTCAACATATCATCGTAATTTGCATCAAACATTGCAAACTTTAAGTCAAGATAATAAATCTGTAGAAGAGTATCATAAAGAGTTCACTGGTGTCTAATGAGAGTTAATGTAGTTGAGGATCGTTAAGCCACTGTGACTCAATTCTTGTGTGAGCTAAATAGAGAAATTACCAACATTGTGGAGTTGCATTATTATATTGAATTGCAAGACATGGTAGAAAAAGCCATAAAAGTAGAAAGTCAAATTAAAAATACAGGTAAATCTAGAGTTGGGTCAAGTTCTAATTGGCGTAGGAATTGGTCTAATAATCATTCTCATTCTATTCCATCTCAAAATAGACCGACTATCCCTAAAACTAATGAATTCGAATATAGACCAGTTAAACATCCCAAGGATTCCTTTAGTTAAAGGTTCATCTTCTAACACTTTAAAACGCATTCGTGATATTAAATGTCATCGTTGTTTGGGTACAGATCACTATGCGATCTCGATGATTGTCCCAACAAGCATCACTTTTCAAGCAAGGGAATGAAGTGTAAGTGAAGGAAGTAAAGACGAAGATGATTCCAAGCTAGCATTGGAGGCCACTAGAGATGATAATGAGGAAAAAGATCTTTTTGAGGAACCCGCCTTGGTGATTTTGAGGGCACTTTATACTCAGCCAAAGGACAACCAACATAACATACAACGTGAGAATATTTTCTTTACCAAATGTGTTCAAGGTCGTGCACGTGGTTTGATCATAGATGGTGGTAATTGTGTTAATGTTGTGAGTAAGTTAAGGGTCAACAAATTAAGTTTTTCTTGTCAAAAACATCTACCTCCGTATAAATTACAATGGCTAAATGAATATGGTGAAGTCAAAATAACTAAACAAGTTTTAATTTCATTAACTATTAAAAAGTATAAGGATGAGATTTTGTGTGATATTGTTCCATTGCAAGCAAGTCATATATTGTTAGGAAGACCATGGCAATTTGATAAACACACTATAATACCAGATGCTCGTACTAAAAAGCATACATTCTTTAATGATGGCCAAATGATTGTACTTAAACCATTACCTCCTCATCAAGTGAGTAAGGAACAATTCTATATTAAGAACCCATTTGTTGAATATTATAAGGGAAAGGATGAATTGAAAAAGAGTAAGCAAGTGGAAAACTCTAATGAAACCCTAAAATCTGAAAGCCGTAAAGGGAAATTAGTTAAATCTGAGAATTCCAAGGGTAAGGAACTAAAAAAAAAACTAGTTTTTGTAGGGTTCAAAGAGGTTCAATCAGCCATGAGTTCAAATGTGTCTGTGATTTTACTTATATTTAAAGAAAATTATTTTATACAGTCTTTTCTTGAACCGTCCTTGCCGAAAATTTTTACCAGGATTCGAGGACCAATCCTTTCATGGAAAAAGGAATGATATGAGTCTAGATAAACTAAGAATGTACCAAGTTGAGGAGATGAAAATTGGAGCAATTTTGGACTCAAGCTTGCCAAGATTTGAACAGATATTCATGGTGTTATAATCAAATTGGATTAGACTATCATCAATTTATTAATATATAAAGCCCAATTCTTCAAAGTCCAAGTGACCAAACAAAGTCCAAGTCCAAGAGGTTTGAAGCCCAAGAATCGAAGAGCACCTTGAAGAGTTCGGGAAAAAAAAACCTAATTTGGCCAATTCACCCGTTCAGCTAATTCGATCCTATTCAAACTAGGATTTAGCTTAGCATTTAATTTAAGGATAATTTTAAGGAGTTTGTTAATTGGCTGATTTTCTTTATTGTATTCAAAAATTAGTCTAAGGGTAATTTAGGCATAGCCATTCTTTTGCCTTGTGAGCCAATCCTAAACTAGTTAGGATTTGGCAAGTTGTTGTTCTAGTATTAGTAGGACTTATGTGTAGGGTTTGGGGTTGCTTTTCACGTTACTTCATCCCCTTACAACTGAAAATGCTCATTCAACATTATTCTTTACACTTTTGTGAGAAAATTCTCTAAATTGTCTTTCATGTAAAGGCTGAGGTATTCGTAAGATTAATTCTTGTAATTACCAACTACAATACTATTAGTTCTAGTCTTATTATAAACAACGGAACAATAGATCATACAGTCGAGAACAGATCCTTGAATTTTTAATTTCTTAATCAAAGAGTTTAAATCCGTCAAATCGGAGTTGTTTAGGCAATTTTCATTTTCACGTTCAATTTCAGACCTAGTCAGTTTATTTATAGGATTCATATCAATTGATCATGTGAATTGATGATATTGATTAAAAAAAAGAAAAGAAAAACTAGAAAAATACAAATATATTACCAAATGGCCCCTAAAGTTCATTTTTTGTTTTGGAGATGTAGAAAATTGTTTAAAATTAACACAGCAGAAACTAGTAACCTCTCTACCTTAAAAAAATTAAAAAATAAAAATAAAATCATTGGAATTATGTCCAGCTCTCGGCTTGCAGCCTGGCTAAACGCACAGAGACACTCGGTAGTGGGAAAATTTCTAAAATTGTTCTTTTTTTATGCCAATTATCGAAAGTTGTTTCCGGGCGAGCAGAACTCGCATTCCCCGAATGCGAGCTCAATCGTGATTTTAAAAAAAAAAATTTATTTTATCAGACCTCACATTCATCGAATGCGAGGTCTGAAAATTATTTTTTTTAAAAAAAATTGACCTCGCATTTTTGAAATGCGAGGTTGTACAACTATTTTGGAAAAAAAAAAAGTTTTATACATCGCATTTAGCAAATGCGAGGTCTGCCAAAATATATATATTTTTTTTTTAAAAAAAAATTTGCAAATTTGAATATGTGTATTGCGAAGGGAAATTTTGCACTATTACAAAAATAGAAAAATGTTTGATATTTTTGTTAATTAAAGAAGGATTTGACTGTAAGATAAAATCACTTAAATACTAAATCGTAAATTATAAACTATAACATTACCGAAATAGTACGATATTTAGGAATACTAAACCATTATCTTTAAACCATAAACTATAACATTAACGAAATAGTTCGCGAATGAAATGTGTAAACCCGTAAATTTATTAATGTTGTCTCTTATCATATTTTTTGATAAATTTTTGACATAACCTCCCATATTTTACGAACATTCTCCCTGCCAACAACCAAACCCAACAAGGGCAACAAACATCCATAAAAGCCCGACAAGGGCTAAAAAATATAAATACAAACCTAATGACAATAAAAAAAGTACCCAACTAGGACGAACAATGATATACAAATAACGGACATCAATCACATATAATTGAGAGAAGTAATAACAAATGTCAATGTCCATGATCTCCAAATCTCCTGCTCGTACCACACTCTCTAGGTTGAGACACTCTTTTTGATCGACAGACATAAAATAAAGGAGTGTCTTACTGTTGAGTATGGTGAGCAATTTCAGCCTGCGAAGGTATGCTTTGTTCGTGTTCATGTTCTTCATCTAAAACGGTTAGACCAGTATGTTCTGGATCAGGCCCAGTGGACGACTGTCCAAAAAATGATGGTCCCACCGGAGTACGCATTGGCGAAAGTATGCGTGAAGTGTTATCCTCGAATGTACAGAGTATGTTAACATGAGGGGATCCAGCATCTACATGGGGTCGAGGAGATGGAACTCGACGACGTCGACGACCACCGCCGTGTTGCCCGCCTCGCCACGGAGCCCGCTCTACTCTATATGGATCATGTGCCTGGTGTGGATGTCGAACGTAAACAAGAACTGGCGGAGGCCGAAAATCAAGACGAGTAGATTCGCCTACTGCATGTAGTGATTGAGAAGCGAAATGTCTGATCTGTGCCCATGTACTACTATCCGGAGTATCGTCCTCAGTCAGGTTGTCTAACATGTAGTACAATCTAGCCATGGAATCCATCTACCGTGAAAGTTGAAATTAGTTTTACTGAAGTCATTTGAAAAAGAAAAACAATAAGAAAAAATGAATAATTACTTACAAGATAATTTGCACGTGCACCATAGCCGAGGTAGCCTTCTGCAAAAGTAGGGCATTGACTAAAATTGGATATGTACATCACCGTTCTCGCTCGGTACCATTGCATGTAATCACCCGATACTACATGTGTAGTATCAACACATGGGAGACCAACCTCAACTGTATCCGTTCTTGCGCCCCAAATATCTATATGTTGTCGGTGGGTCAACTCTCAATCATTGTTCGCCCGACCACGGCGATCTATCAAATGAAGTGCACCTTGATTACCAATCAATCTCTAATCTGGTAGGGTTGGTGCAAACCGAACTGTCGCATAACCCGATGAGGGAGGTAACATTCCACGATCTCCCAACATATCAAATAAATAACGCACGCCATATGTCACGACTAGCAGTGAATAATGGGGAAGCATATCAAGCAGCTCATCAAAAAATGGCTGCCATATAAACTAATACCAAAAAAGTCGACAAAAAGTTAGTAAATAAACGAAATTCGAGGACGACAAAGTGGAAAAGAAATGTAATCAACGAATGTACCTCATTGGGTCGTAAAGTATGTAACTGATCTCGAAAAATAGATAAAACATGACGAGGAGCATTGCGCAGATCAAATCCAACATCCCACCTGTTCAATAAAAATTAATAAATATCAAATCCAAGGTTAACATGTTTAATTAAACAGTTCAACAAAACATATGTACCGAGATCCATATGCTCCTGTGCGGGCTCTAACTGGATAGGACGCAGTGTCGGCATGCGCTCCCAAGTCCATAATTGTATACAAATGAATGAATATAAAGTACTCAAATATAAAATATATGAATATAAAGTACTGAAATATACCTGTACTAATAGTACTGGTTCGCAAATATTTCTACTGTGGGTGAAGTAGCATCACACAAACTGCGATACAGTGTGCCTAAAACTGCTGATCCCCAACTATAACGGCCCACAGTCTCCAAATCTCTAAGCAACAGAAGATACAGTAATGGCACTTTATTGCCTGAATTGTCTGAAAATAAAATGCCTCCAATAAGTACAAGTAAGTATGTACGTGCCATCTGCCGACACATGTCATCAGTCGCATAATCGGGAAGCGGATGATCTAATACAGTGGACAAACATCCAACTTTCAAACTCTCGACCATCGTCAATGTCTGATCTGGCAGGCATGAAATCCAATAACTCCATGCATAATTGGCTCCAAGCATCTGCAGAATGAGCAGTGTCTCTACCCGTCACGGGCGGGCCGTCAATGTGTAAACTCCACAGTACATCTACATCCTGTAACGTGATGGTGGCCTCTCCAATGGGCAGATGAAAAGAATGTATCTCAGGTCGCCATCGCTCCACAAGACTGGTGATCAAAGCATGATCCACTAAAATACGCCCTAAAGATGCAATACCCTCGAAACCTGCCAAACAAATATAATGCCATACCCGCGCCGGTATAGGCATGTGATTCCAAAAAGTCCCATCACAACGCTTAACCTGTAGTGTGGAATTATCGATAAGACCGTCAAAAATATATCTAGCCCTAGCGACGTCGTAGGTGATATAATATCATCTATATATGGTTCAGGATGAACAAGCTCTCGCGACTGATCATCCATACCTAAACAAATAATCATGAAAAGAATGAATGATTCCGTGTACAATATATTTTGATAGTAATCAATGATCAGACAAATATTTTTTGATAAACGAATACATTAAAAATAAACTACATTCATAGAATACAATGAGTATGTAGACAACACAATACAAAGACAAATCATTATTGTCGCGAAGGGCAACTCCTGCGATTATGTCCCGATTCATGACAATTCGAAAATCTTCTAGGTTCACGGCGATCCCTAATATCCATCTGGTTTCGTATGCGCCTCGCACGTACACGACCTGCCTAGCGTTCAACGAACATATTGTCATCACCACTTAACTGCCAATAAATAGGAGGCAACTCATCTGGATTAGATTGTGGAACAAATTTACTAACGCTGTATTGGTCTTGATATATGTGAGTGGTGTAATGGTCCGCAAGCAGTCGGGTTGGTTCATCACCCTTATGCCTGCAAACTGCCAAAGCATGCGAACATGGAAACCTATACATTTGTCACTTACCACAGGTACATGTCTGCTGTACATAATTGACAGTTTGTATGTCATTGCCACCACGACCAGTCACACGACGAGGTGTTTTAATTCTATACACACCAGTAGACTGATCAAAAACCATGACTGTGTGTCCTACACCTTTTTTGTCTACTGACAACAACCTTTTCTAATTCTTTGGTGCAATTGATGTGCGACAGTGTGCACCCCGTGCAATATTATTAACAAATAATTTTACGGAACGATGGAATGTACTATCAATTATAGTCTTTATCGGAAGTAGTCTAACTCTGCGCAACACGTTGTTGTAGCTCTCAGAAGAATTTGTACCATGTATTCCCCACCTACGATTTCCATCGTGAGCAAGGCACCAACGGTCAAGCCCAATATCTGCCAGATATCTCCAAGCCTCTGGATGTTGCAGCTGTATCGTTTGTTGGTCTTTATTCCATTTCTGCCTCTGTAACTTGACACCAAGAGACCAACACAATTTCTTCACTTCTACATTCTTGTATTTGGTCATCAAATTACTCCGAACGTGACGCAGACAGAATCTATGATATTGCAAATAGTTCCTGCCATAAAGGGGACTCACTCATAGCATGCACAATGCCACGATATATTATGCAAACAGTCTCCAAGTCACGTACAACATGGTGTCTCAACTGCTCCATGAACCAACCCCAACTTTGTATTGTTTCCTCATCAACAATTGAATAAGCAACAGGTAAAATCTGATTGTTAGCATCCAAAGCGACGGCAATAAGTAATTTATCCCGATACTTCCCTCGTAGATGCGTGTCATCAACACATAGGACAGGTCTACACATGTGGAATGCATCAATCGATGGCCGAAATGCCCAAAAGATGTATTTGAAAATTTTCACAACCTCGCTACTGTTGGGATGATGTAGCCATTGCACCACAGTTTGGGGGATTGGAGTGTAGTACTTCTGCAACGTATTGGGGTAATTGTTGAAAATTAGATACCCAACTTCCATATGCAAGCACAATCACTTTCCTGCGAGCATACCAAGCTTTCTTGTAAGTGATGTCAACCTTGAAACTGTAGTATTAACATATGCCTGAATTTGTTTTACCTTGTGCCCAGGATCATTTTCAATTAAGTGCATAATTTGGTTAGCAATGACTGTAGATGTAAGATTTCTGTTGTTGTTACCGGATATTTCACCGAGAC
Organism: Cinchona pubescens; assembly: GCA_025175665.1. Lineage (NCBI taxonomy): Eukaryota > Viridiplantae > Streptophyta > Magnoliopsida > Gentianales > Rubiaceae > Cinchona > Cinchona pubescens. The sequence goes on along the minus strand of JANKKI010000070.1, from coordinate 1,645,704 downwards.
ATACGTGATCTTTTACCCATTTCGTGACCTTTCACACAGTAAGAGATTCATTTCCATGTACCCGAATACTCCAATCACAATTTCCGACAGCTAATCTGCCGGAGGACGCAGTCTTGCATTTAGCCACCCATGTTCTCTTCCGGATCTCTATGACTTTGAATTCTCGTTGTTGAGCTATAGACCACATTGTAACTGCCTTACTAACTTACTCCTTACTTTCAAAGTACATGTGCAACCGAATATCATTTTTTTTTTCATTCCAATAAACCAGCCCATCTTTATCGCTGCGGTCCATAGGATCGTACTCACCGTAGTTACCAAGATCATTGAAAAAAGCCATTCCCCTGGGTTGATAAGCAGGAACATCCTCTTGTGTATGACATTCACGTTCAAATCGTTATTTGTCCCCAAATCCTCGTTAGAATCATCATCCAATATATCTTCAGAGTCTGACCTTGACTCGTAATCCTCGTCTAATGCATGCCACGACGAGTCACTATTACCACTATCCGCTGTCAAATCCTCATCTACGAGACCTTTCTCCATACGTTGATATTGCATGGTACTTGGGCCTTCACCTGCTATGGTGTCTCTATTACAGGTGCGCGCCAATAGTTTGATCAGATTGCATCTGAGTTTGACATTGAAAACGAACAAGTTGGGTTGTAAAACTCAAACGACCACGGATGTTCAAAGAGACTCTGCGCATTGGACTGCAGCGGCTGGTCATCCATGGTCGAATGCATGAGAGACATCATTGGCCTCATACCATACACCCCTACATTGTTGGTTACAGGTACGTGGAGAATTTCCTCTGTCTCGATAAACAACTCAACACAAAAAGTAGGATCGGCATCAAACAAATCAAAAATATCATCCATACCATCATCATCTGTCAATGGAATTGTTGAAAGTTACTGGCAGAGTAAACACCACGACTAACTATATGTCTGTACAAAATATTCAATTTCAGTTGCTCCCTATCAACCTCCATGAATTCGTATATCTTGTCAACTAACTCAACAAATCTAATCCGAGACTTTATTCGGAATAGTTTCTTGCTCACCATTGGTCTGTAGGACATAATACCGCATTCATAGGTTATTTCTCATCCCCAATAAAGGAGAATGTGACGGGGTCTATCAAATGTTATTTTCCTACAAGGATGGAACATGTTTAGACCCCATTTTTGGATACGAAATATGTTTTTTTTTTTAAAAAAATTTGACAGAGGTCCTCTATATATTCAAGATTCCTCTGACACCGGTCATACCCGATAAGAGTTACAAACAACACAACAAATCGGCAACACTTATAAGTAATACATGCCCGACAAGGGTTACCACCAATACAATAACCCGGCAAGGGTTACGAGTAATATATGGCCGACAAAGACTACAAAAAACGCAATAACATCCCACAATTTCTCGTATTGTAGTATAACAAACAACATAATCACAAATTTCACCGCAATCAACAGAAACCAAACCTACAACATATATCCCGAGCCAAAAACCATTCTCTCTAAATATTCAAACAAAAAAGAGGATATAATCAAAGCAGCATATTATTACACTAAAATACAATACACAAAAAATAGATGTGTATAAGAAATATATTTCTAAAACATTTACATTAACAAAATTAATTATTTAAACAAAATTAAAAAAATAAATTAATTAAATTAATTGGACTCCATAAAAAAATTTAATTTACCTGAAATATGTTGGTGGTGGGTGGCGGTGGCGGTGGTTGTGGTGGTGGTGGTGGTCGAATGGAGGTGGTGATTGTTGTAGAGGGGAGGAAAAATAGATGGTGGTGGAATGGAGCACAAGCAGGAGGCGGAGGATGAGGAGGAGGAGGAGAAATTTCTACAAAAATTTTGAGAAGGATGAGGGGTTTGTGCAGAAAATTTGAGGAGTTGGAATTTTCTGCAAGGCCAGTCAGGCCGACCTCGCATTCGGCGAATGTAAGGTCAGTCAACATTGACCTCGCATTCGGCGAATGCAAGGTCAGTCAACATTGACCTCGCATTCTCCAAATGCGAGGTCAATTTTTTTAACAAAAATAATTTTCAGACCTCGCATTCTGTGCGAGGTCAATATTTTTAACAAAAATAATTTTCAGACCTCGCATTCACCGAATGCGAGGTCTGATAAAATAGTTTTTTTTTTTAAATCACGATTGAGCTCGACCGGAAACAACTTTTAAAATTGGCATAAAAAAAGAACAATTTTGAAAAAGATTACAATTTTAGAAAATTTTCTCGGTAGTGGCGTGGAACTAGGGCAAATTGATGTCGGATCTGGTATATCCAGACCCGGATCCGATTAATATTACAAGTTTCGGATTCGGATTCGGATCCGGATCCGAACGGTTCTACAAAAGTAGATCCGTATCCGGATCCGGGTCTTAATAATTTTTTAAAAAATTATATGTAAAACTATTACAATTTATCGAACCTGTATTTTCTTTTTTTTTTTTAATTATAAAAAAAATTTAAATTCATAATTAATATTTATGCATGTATTTTATATTAAATATAAATTGCATGAGCAATTTACACAACATATATGTATATATACATATAAAATGATACTAATATATAATAATTTTATTACATATTAAATATTTTAATCGGATCGGAACACTAAGATCCAGATCCGACCCATTTATTATAATAGCTAAACGGGTTCGGATCGAATCCGAATAATCAAAATTTACTATAGATCTCGACCCGAATAAACGGGTACGGATCGGGTCGGGTCCGGGTCTAGACCCGACCCATTGACAGGCCTACGTGGAACTAATGAACCCTTCATTGCTTTCCGGAAAGAAATAAAGAAATCTGAATTAATCTATGGTTAAAAAAAAAAAAAAAAAAAAAATCGGAAGATGAAGTTCCGCTACGCAGTGGTTTGCTCGTCGAATCAGAACAGGAGCATGGAGGCCCACTCACTCTTCAAGAGGGAGGGCTTTGACGTCATCCTCTTACGGAACTGGTCAACACGTTAAGCTTCCTGGTCCTTCCCTCAGAGAACCAAACGTCTACGACTTTGGTACCCCTTACAAACAGATGTTCGATGATCTCCGCCGCAAAGACCCCGACCTGTCCGTAATCTAATTTTCCCTTATTCATCTTTACCCTCCTTTCTTTGACTTGATTACAGTAAAAGTTACTTTTTTTTATTTTTATTTAAAGAAGTTTATGTACTTTATGTTAATTGAGCTGATTAATTATGTGAGTGTTCATTGTAATGTAATTTTGTTCCAATTTTACGGTATTTTTTTGGCTGAAAGAATATTGTGTGTTGCCATTTTTGTGTGGGTTGCTGAGTTTTCTTTTTAAGTTATATTTCTGTGGATGGAATTATATTGTAGAGTTATTCAAAATTTTTGGTTAAAATGAAAGTTAATTAGGTATTTAATGTTGATTTTAGGTATAAGAGGAATGGGATATTGCCAATGCTTAAGAGGAACTTGGCTGTAAAAAATCAGCGCCTCAGCGATGGCAAGACAATGCAGCTGATGGCTCCTTTGATGTTGTGCTTACTTTTGAGGAAAAAGTTTTTGACATGGTTCTTGAAGGTTGGTTGGTTATAAGTGAACTCTCTTATGTTAAATTTATTGCTTTTTGGCTTTGTTTTACTGTTACCTGGGATGATTAAGTATTAATAGTAACCTTTAAATCCATTAAGAAATGTTGATGATCTAGAATAATCAAGTGAACTTGCAATTTACTTTGGCTGCTTATAGCATGATTTGTACCGTACAAGTTTTGATATGTAAGGCAAACTCCATTGTTACAGCATAATTTTTAACAGCATAGGATTGGTAGAATGAGTAATGATGTTGATACCTTTGGTAGATCGTTGGTATTTACAAACTGTGTCATTCTGAAAATGTTGAACTTTGTGGTAGTGTTATATTCTGCTATTGCCTGGAAGTTATTTCAAGAGTGCCAACAAGGCCCTTGTATAAACCGCCATTCATGTGTCTCTTGACTTTTGCTTTTGTTTGATGCTTTGCTTCTTATTGCATAGTGTGTTTGTTTTTGTGTTATGTCAGATCTCCACAACCGGAATCACGTTCCTATGAAGGCTGTTTTGGTGATCAACCTGGAAGTAAAAGATAACCACGAGGAAGCAGCTGTTGGAGCAAAGCTTGCTTTACTTTTGTGCCAGGAAGTATGCTTCTATAACAAACTAATGTGTCCCGTGTTGTATCAGTCTTTTTGACCTGATTATGTTCTTTCCTTCGAGAAATCTTGACTTTTTGTTGTGTAGCACGCTTCGTTAGTTTATTTGATTAAAAGAACATATTTAGGTGCTAGGATAATTTCTTATGTCTGCTTTTTTTTTTCGTTTTCCTTTTTTCTGTTAATCAACTATCCTTTCTGGTCTTTGTTGCTTTTTGTGCGAAATGAGTCTAGAGAAGTTCTTGTATGCTTTTTTTTTTTTTTTAATTACCAATATTTTGTGGAATTTGTTGCATTTTGAAGTGAGAAATGGGTACAGAGAAGTTATGCATTATTTTTCCTTTTGTCAAATTGCAGGATGAGATGAGATAGTGGGATATAGGAATGTCTACAAATTGAATGCCAACACATTAACCCCTTTAGTAAATCTTGGGAAAGTTGGTGCTCTTTGCTGTAGTTTATTTCTTTGGTTTCTTGAAAGCTATTTGAAATACTAGAATCGTGATTTATATTATGTTTACAAGCACAGATGACAAGAAGGCAGCACTATTTGATGTGTTTGTTATTGTCATCGTTGTTGTGTTTTTTTTGGGTGTAGCGAACCTAAGGATAGATAATGGAAAATGAGGTGCCACACACCCTTCTCTATACTTTGTCTCTTTCTCCTGATGATGTTTAGTTTCTTTTATTTGCTATCTTTTACCTATCTTTTTGTTGTTTGTGAAAGTTTCTTTACACAGTAATAATCTCTCCTGACCTTGAATTAAGGATTTGAACAGTGTCTACACCAAATGCTAAATATCTAAGCTGAAATTGTTTTCATTTGGCTTCACACCTCTATTCTGTAGATTCTCAAAAATTATGCAAGCATGAGTGGGTTTTAGTCACATGGTTCATGCATCATTTTATTCCTTTTAAAACTAACGGCAAGTGTGAAAGCATTCATTTTGTAAGTTCTTCGTGTAATTCTGATGGACAGCATCTATTAACCTACTCGATGACATGGAATAAGGCTGTAATAGATAATTGGTTTATTAGATCGAAAGTTTTTGGATGAGGTTCCAAGCGGAGAGATTATAGATATTACTGGCTAACTATTGAATTATCAGATGTTGTGCTTTGTATTTGTGATCTCGAGGGATCGCTTCTACTAATAAACTCTGACATAAAGATGAGAATGTTATTAGCTATACGAATATGTGATCATTCATTTATTCTTTTCAGTGGATGTGACTTAGAATTTACGAGAGTTTGTATTCCTGAAATTCAAACTTGTAATCCACATCCTAAACTATTTCATCTTTTTCTTTCTTTCTTTTTTTTTTTTGGGTCCTTTCCTTTTTCATTGATATCTAAGAAATAACAGTTCCTCTATGAGCTGCATGTCTATAAAAGGACTTTCCAAGAGGCAAAGTCATGGCCAGAATCACTTTCTTTTTCATGTTGCGTGCATTCCCAAAGCAGTATTATAAGGGAATTTTGGTTTATGGCACCATGTTAAGAGCAAAGATGTAATGCGATTTTGCAGATGTGATCCTATGATAAACAAATTTATTTTCACTTTTATGGTTTATAAATATGTGCTTTAGGAACTTTTTGGATTGGAATCCTTTATTGTAAGGTCTTTTGTTCTGCATTTTTATGCATTGAAATATGTGGCAAAACCGAAAATTTCAGTTTTTGTTTGGGTAAGTAGAATTTTTCATTTGTTTTTTGTTGTGAAATTTGTGTTAGTTTCAGGAATCTTTTAGGCTTTACATATTTGATTTTTCATAGTGGTGTTTTAAATACTTCTGTATTGAAAATTTTCTATTAATCCAACATCAAGTTGCACTTGCTTACAATACAATGCTAGAGCTGGGTGCTTTTTTGTGCTGTATCCGCGAATTCCCAATTCTGCATTACTCTCTCAAGTTTCACTGAGGTTTTTGTTTGCTTTCCTGTGCTCTACATGCAGCTTGAAGCTACAGAGGGTTGGGAGGAATCAATCGATGATATTATCACTAATTTTGAGAGACAGCACCGCAGGAAGCTTTTGTACAGTGTTTCCTATTTTTAGTGTTGCTGTGAAGGATAAATTCATTCTAGGCTGGAATGAAGTTTAAATTGCTGATGTGCCAGGTTTATACTGTGATGTCCCTTATCAGAGTATAATATTCCTTACAACTTCCAGAATTATCTGTGTTGAGGCTCATTCTATTATAAATTTCCCACACCTTACAGAATTGTCTCTGCATTGAGGCAAGGAAGTCAAAGAGTTAAATATACGGGGCTCTAAACCAGTCTTTTGCAGGCATTCCTGTATTGAGGATCATTTGACTATAAGAAACTACAACGTATGAGGTGGCAATTGTGATCCAAATTTATTTATTATCCAAAATTATCCACACTTAAATGGATATGGATATTCTAAACATTTTAATAGATATAAATGGTTTATTCATATACAATTATTTATTAAATGGATTTTAATGAATAAACTATTTAATTCATATAAATCCGTTTAATTACAATAAATTATTACAAAATGATAATTTATACATACTTATACACATTTTCACACACATTTGTACCAATTTTCACAAGCACATATTTTCACACATTTTTACATACAAACTGTCATACATTTTGTGCACACACACACACCACTTAAATACATTTTAACACTTGCAAGCATTTAACACACATTTTCACATGCATTTTCACACGCATTTTACACATTTTTACACACACACTTCTACATATTTTTACACACACATAATTTCACACATTTTCATACACACTTTCATATATTTTCACACAATTACACTTTTACACATTTTCAGGCACGTGCACACTTTCATACATACATTTTTACACAATCACACATTTTTTCACACATTTCCATGCAATTTTGCACACATTTTCATTCGTTTACACACACAGACACACACAAATACTTTCGAATATTTTCACACACACGTACATACACTTCCAGACACACTAATGTACATTTACATATATTTCTACCAACTTACACGCAGACATTTATACACAAACTTTCACATATTTACACATTTTCATAGACTTATACACATTTTCATACACTTTCACATTTTTTCACACACGCACACGCTTTCACACATTTTAACACATTTTATCACACACTTTTAGAGACACTTTTACATATTATCACACACAAAAATTTCACACATTTTCACACACACACTTGAACACATTTGTACATTACACACATTCTCACACACACACACACATTTTCACACATTTTTAAACACACTTTTATATATTTTTACACATACACACAACACTTGCACACATTTTCATCCACACATTTTTACATATATACTGATGCCTTACATACCTAGTTATAAATTAATAAAACACCTAAATTTTACTACTAACTAGAAGGCATCTCGCAAGTATACGCTTGTCAACTAGTAGTAAAGGGAAGTAGGGATCGTTCCACAAGGATTGTTGGAAGGCAATTACTAACATTTACGGATATTTGTGTAGTTAAGCGAAATCAAGCAATGGATGATGGAACTATTCTAATAAAAATCATAATTAAATGAAAGCGATAAAAACTTAAATTAAAGCTAGATTAACTAAAAGATAATAAGTAAGTGAAAATAACTAATTATTGGAAGGAAGAAATTATGAGACTAGTTAATCTATTCTAATAAAAGCAAGTAAAGGAAAGCACTTAATTCTAACATAAATTAACCAAATTAAAACTAAAATTAAAAGCAAGTAAATTACCCAATTAAATGGACTACAAATAAGAAATCTTGAATACTAAAAGCAACCATTTCTAAACTAGAAATTAGAAAGAGTTAAACTGGAAATCTAAATATTTTTGGTTTTTTGATAGAAATAAAGAAAGCCCACTAAGAATTAACTAGAAATTAAAGCAAGAAATTGAGAATTTTTAAATAGAAAGTAAGAAATTAACAAAAACCCTAATTTTTCAAAGAAACCCTAAATTGCAAGTAAAGAAATTCTTTCTAAATTAGACAAGAAAGCGAATAAAAATTATATTTACAAGAAGCTTGCGATTAACCCACTACGATTATCTAATCAAAATTCAAACTTGACAAGAAATTAAAAGATCTAAGAGAAAATTAAAGAGAAATTTCTATTAAAGAAGTGACTCTCTGGAGTTCAAGCTATCCTAAACTATCTAAAAAATATCTAAAACTATCTATTACTTGCTCTTACTCTAATTCTACTAAGCTTAAATAGTGCAGCATTACACAAGGCAAAATTAGGAGTTTTTGGTGGGAAGTTTACAAAATTGCCCTTACAACTTGACTCTCAGCGAGTCGAGATCATGGTCTGGAACATTTGAGACCGCAATCTCATCTCTAATACAATGAGACAATTTCACGAGTCGAGATTGCGGTCTGGAACAGTCAAGATCGCAATCTCGACTCTCCTTCCAACATTCTTCATTTCATCCATTTTTGCAATCTGGTCCCTTGAACTTTGTTCCTTCCAGCTTCCAACCTTTAATTTTTAACCTGCATAATATTAACACCATTAAACACTTAATTAATATAAAATTTTAATAAAAACTTATCAAATTTAACAAGAAGGAAAATACAAACACATATGAAAGAAATTAACTAAAATCTTCAATTACTTACCTAAAATTTGGGATTTTTATAAACTATCAAAATTCTATAATTTAGAGGAAAATAACTCTAGTTTACTAGAGTTATCACACCCCCAAACTTGGCATTTTGCTAGTCCCGAGCAAAACAAAAAAAAATAAAATGAAAAGAAGCCTACTAATACTCAAACATATACACACCTCCAAAGTTGACGCGACACTTGATGAATCATAGATGTACTTAGAACAATTAGGAAATCTGTCAAGAAATGTTCAACACTACGTGATATATGAAGTATATGAGTAAATCATTCCAAAATTGAAATTTGTTCTACATGGAAGCACACATTCATTCACTACACAAGATTTCGCATCACTACGCATTACCATTCTCAAAAAGAGTTACCAAAAGTTTTAGTTCTTTTTATTTAAAACATCATTACTTCTTAAATTACAAATATCATGAAGTTCATCAACTATCTTGACTGGGCATCATGAAGATAGAAGTTCTATTAGGAATCAACTTAAATGCAAATGTCATACATTTCGGGAATAAACCTGATATTTCTAACAAAGAATAAGTAATATGAGATTAATGATAAGTATTTCAAATATTTACTCCTTAACTTATTGGTATACTAAAAATACAATTTCTAATGGTTTAATTAAGAGAAAGAACATGGGTACATGTCGGAACTCATCCTTTGTGGCATCTGGCACGAGATGATAAGAGAGAGCTCCGTCTATCGATGAATCCATTGGTTGACTCCTCTGTTGACCATGCCACTCTCTTTCAGAGCCTATTGGTAAGAGCTTCGTCCAGTATCAGGCTCGGGTACAATCACTTGGTCAAATACTCGACAAGCTGCTACGTACTCGCCTTATTACTACTTTAATGGCTTATTTCGGAGAAACAACATGGGTATATGTCGGAATCCCGTACTCGCCTTATTCTTTTTTTTTTTCTACCCTAAATCAAGAAAAAAGAGTGAAATGTACCAAAAATTAATCTCGAATATCAATTATTCACAAGTTAGAAGAACATTCCCTATGCAAACACACGAAATGTCCCGAAAATTCCTTCTACTTCATTTAACTCATTTCTTTCCAAAAGATAGTTCAGCAACCACAAAATATAAGTGATTTGATAGGAAACAACATTTCAAATGTAATTTGTCCTAAAATTTTAGCACTTGTGTTTGAAAAATAGTAATGCTAAGTTTATGAATTCTTTATGTTACAAATGAACTACTCACCCACACAAAAATTCTTGAATGAATCAATCATATACTTCAATCACAAGGCATTAAATATCAAAATTTATCATGATTGAGTACCTAATTGATCAATTTCCCATCCATTAATCATCAAGTGGCAAAAGAATGTATAAAATGACCATTTCCAACACGAAAAGATAAACAACCCCAAACTTGTCTCTTTTATTCTAATTGATGAATAAATCATCCTTCCACTCACCCAAAATTAAACACAAAGACAAAACCAAAAATAACAAAAGAAACTACTCAAATCATGATATAACTATAAACTGAGAACTAAAATTGGGTAGAAATGCTAAGAGTGATAAACTGTGCCATGCATCTCACCATTCAAGCTTCAAACAAAATCAGCATTCAATTCAACTCATCAACTAATGCAAAGATGGTATCAGTTTAGAACCCTTGGCCACTCTACTTTTATTAAGCAATAGCCAAACTTTACCAAGTGTCAAACATGAGAATCCAAAAGAAATTTCATCCATAAAGCATCAAAATGTATCCACTTGGCATCAGCTTAAGGCCATTAGCCAAACTACTTAAAAAGAAAAACAAATATTTTAATTCCAAAGACTGAAAGTAAAACAAAAATAATTCAAAGCAATCAAAGTTATGATGTTCAACAAAAATAGAGAGAATTATCATCATCCATCAAATTGATCCAATGATCAGGGTTGGTCTTCATCCATGCTCAAACAAATTGTAGCTTCATCTCTTCATTCTATCTCTTCTTGACCCTCCTCAACGTCACTAGGTTGGGCCTCTTCATGATCATCATCCATGTCCCCTCTAGTCGCACTTGATACGTGGCTAGATCCCTCATGATGTGTGGTAGCCGCCGGTGGTGTGTAGTACTGTCCACGAGGTGGACCCAAGTGCCATGCCGGAGGTGATGGTGGCTGGACCCAAGTGCCTAATGAAGTAATCTTTAAAGCTTCTCCAATGACGGTCAAGTTGTTGTGTATCACCATTTGACTGTACGACCAGTACCCTTGTAGATCATTCATTTCTTCTTCATTTACCAGAGCATTAAATACTAAATTTGGGAGTATCGGAATCATTGAAGTTCTCTGAGGTGGTGGTGGCTGTGGCTGTGGCTAGGTAGGGTGCTCCTCCTGGTGGTGCTTTTCATATTCTCTCACCATCCTATGGACATATTCCCGGTTGATCCTTCCTCTAGGATGTGTCAAAGGTTCCAAATGACCAATTGGGCAACCCGCTATGGTGCGAAGACGGTGAATTAGATTAGGGGCATAAAATATGGGTCGTCAAGACCTACCACTCTCTAAAAATCCCTGTCTAGTTATTTTAGATGACCAACATTCACTGGGACCCCAGTCATGATAGCATAAACTAAGAGTACTTTGTCCCTTTGGATAAAGCTCACAGCATTAGACCCCCAAATGCGGCTACTGATAAAATAAAACCATAACTTAGCCACTAATGAGAGTCCTTGACGAGCAAATTTTAATTCAGTGGCAGACGAAGTAATCTTAATCCACTCTACCCTTCTATCACAAATGGCATCTTTGATTGCATTCATATCCTTATTTTTATTGTTAAAAAATGCCAAATATTGACTAGAAGGTACGAGGGGTATGTTGAAATACGCATTAATCACATCAGCACTAAAATCTACCAAAACCCCCCGTATGCGCACCTTGCCATCTTCTAACTCACATAAATTACAATGAAACTCTTTGACTAATTGGGTAGCTCCGGGGTCAACCTAAGTGTTAAAACCCTCCCAATGCCTTGACCTAATTTGTTCTTCTATCGCTCGCCTAGCATCTTCATATATTCCCCAATGCATGGATAATCGTGTCAAAATTTCTTTCTCTAATCACCTCATGCTTCTCGTTATTCTTGAATAATTGATGAGCCCTATCATTTGAGAACTGAGGTTCAATTTGCTCACCACCCTCAAATGGCTGTTTCGAGCCCCTTTCTCTACTCGTACCCTTTCTGGATTTTGTTTTTCTAGAACTAGTCCCTCTCCCTCTCATTTTTACTCTTCTCTCAGCACTGCCATATACCCTTCTCATAATTTTCTTTATGCAAATGGAATTCAATCACCAATTTCAAAAATCCAACCTTCAATCAAGAACCAACACCACAAAATCACAATCACAATTTCTGAAAAATTTTATGAATATTTCAATTCAATTCAGTTCACAAATCAAACCAATAATTTCAACAATTGGACAATTCAAAATCACAATTCTTCTAATACAAATTAGCAGTAATTACTTGTCCACAATTCAATAATTAAATACCACAAATTTGCCACAATTTAATCCACAAAACTCGACAAATGTCTTCAAAAGTGTGAATTGTCAATTACAACTAATATTCCAAGGAAGGATATTATCCGTTCTTTTTCGAATTGAAATTTTTTCAAGAATTCCTTGTGTGTCAATCCCCCTTGAAGCCAAATTTCTTCAATAAATCCTCAAAAAGATGCTTGCTTTGATGTTCCTAGAGAAAAACAAAATGATATTAGTGGTGGGTGAGGAGTTTAGGTGATTTTTGGTGAAGCTGAGGGAAGAATTGGAGGAGTTGGGGTTGGGGCTTTCGGATGAGAGAAGAAGAATAGGGAAAATTTGTGAAGAGAAAAGAAAAGATCGAAGTTTTTAAAAAAATTTTAGTCAGTCGATATTGCGGTCTTAGTTTTGAGATCACGATCTAGCCAGATGTCGAGATCGCGATCTCAAATTTGAGACTGCGATCTCAACTCGGTGCAAAAATAGCCTTTGCAGAAGTTTGGAGTTGAGACCACAATCTCAAATCTGAGATCGCGATCTCAACCCAAATGACCATTTTGCCCTCCAGAAGTTTGAGTTTGTTAAGCTGAGACCGCGATCTCAAATTTGAGATCGCGGTCTCACGCTCAATGTCTGCAAAGTGAATTTCACACTTAGCCAAAATTGCTTCATTCTGGACCACTTTTCTCCATTTGCAAGGACAACCTACAAACAAAAATTCACAAGTTAGGATGACAATTTTCACTCATTCTTTAGCACCATTTATTCAACTAAAAAATTTAACTTTTTTTTTTTAAACAAAAATTCTAACCTAATTCAAACCAATTTACTCAAAATCAAGCCAATTAAAAACACACCAAAGGAAAGCAATAACAACTAAATTAAAGACTTGGGTTGCCTGCCAAGAAGCGCTCTTTTATAGTCACTAGCTTGACTATAGCATGACCCTCATTCTTGTGTTAATCGGACGATTTCTCGTCCACCTTCAATGATTCCTCCAAGGTAGGGTTTAAGCTGATGTCCATTGACCTTGAAAGCTCCATCTTTCCCCTTTATTTCCACCGTTCCATGAGAAAAGGTTTGGACCACTTCAATGCGAAGGGACCACTCCATCTTGACTTAAGCTTTCCCAGAAATAACTTGAGTCTTGAATTATAAAGGAGCACCAAATCACCGACTTTAAATTCCTTCCTTTGGATATGCTTATCATGCCATGCCTTTGTCTTCTACTTATAAATTAAAGAATTTTCAAATGCCTCCCTCTGGAATTCATCCAACTCATTCAAATCAAGTATCCTTTTTTCATATGCCTTCTTCAACTCAAAATTCAAGTTCTTTATGGCCCAATATGCCCTATGTTCAAGTTCCACTGGCGAGTGACATGCTTTTCCATACACAACACGGTACGGAGACATGCCTATGGGAGTTTTAAATACTGTACGATAAGCCCAAAAAGTGTCATCTAACTTCAATGCACAATCTTTCCTAGCATTATTCACCGTTTTCTCTAGGATTCTCTTCAATTCTTTGTTTGACACCTCCACTTTACCCGATGTTTGTGGGTGATAAGCTAAAGAAAACTTGTGTTTCACCTTATATTTGTTGCTGTCATTAATGCCTCAAATTGAGAATTCTTGAAATGTGATCCCCCATCACTAATGACAGCCCGAGGAACTCCAAATCGAGAAAAGATATTCTTGCAAAGGAATTTAGTAACTACCTTGGCCTCATTGGTTGGAGTAGCAATTGCTTCAACCCACTTTGACACATAGTCCACCATAACCAAAATGTACTTATTGGAGTATGAGACAGGAAAAGGTACCATGAAATCAATCCCCCATGCAACAAATACCTCCAACTCAATAATGACATGAAGAGGCATTTCACGTTTTCTTGAAATATTACCCATCCTTTGACATTCATCACATTTAAGCACAAATTCCCAGGAATCCTTGAACATAGTTGGCCAATATAAACCACTTTGTAAGACCTTGAAAGCCGTCCATTGAGCTCCATGGTGCCCTCCAACCGGAGATGAATGACAATGTCTTAATATATCGGATACTTCACATTCCGGAACACAGCTCCTTAGGACTTGATCATTGCACTTTCTCCAGGAACAAATACGGTTCTTCCCAAAAATAATGTTGAAGTTCTGCAAAGAATTTCCTCCTCTCACTGATGTTTATCATCTTAGGTACTATCCTTGCCATAAGATAATTCACAATATCCGTATACCATGGACTCACCTCCTTCATCTCAAACAACTTCTCAATTAGAGATTCTTCATTGATTATCCCTTCTTCAAGATTGACAAGTCTAGATGCCTCAATTATTGACAAATGGTCGGCTACCATATTTTTCACACCCTTTTTGTCGACCACCTCCCAATCAAACTCCTGCAACAAAAGTATCCATCTCAATAAACGTGGCTTAGCATCTTGCTTAGAAAACAAATACTTTAATGCGGAGTGATCGGTATGAACAATTACCTTTGATCCAATCAAATATGATCTAAACTTATCAAATGCAAAAACTATAGCAAGTAGTTCCTTCTCTGTTGTTGAATAATTAATTTGTGCATCATTTAAGGTCCTACTAGCATAGTAAATGACATATTAGCAACATCTTGTTCACTTTTTGACATAGCACGGAACCTATTGCATAGTCACTAGCATCACATATGAGCTCAATAGAAAGAGACCAATTTGGTGCTACAATAACCGGTGCAATCACTAGAGCGTGTTTTAACTCATTGAATGCTTTCAAACAAGAATCATCAAAATGAAATGGACAATCTTTTTGAAGTAAGATGCACAATGGTCTAGCAATATGAGAGAAATTCCTAATGAATCTTCTATAAAATCTCGCATGACCAAAGAAACTTCTTACCCCTTTAACATTGATCGGAGGAGGTAACTTTTCAATTACCTCCACCTTTGCCTTATCAACTTCTATTCCCTTTGATGAGACCTTGTGAACCAAAACGATTCCTTCTCTCACCATGAAATGACATTTTTCCCAATTGAGAACTAAATTAGTTTCCACACACATCTTTAACACCTTGGACAAATTTGCAAGACAATCATCAAATGAGCCACCAAAAACACTAAAGTCATCCGATGAAAATCTCTATGCTCTTTTCAACCATGTCATGAAAAATAACAAACATACAACGTTGAAATGTACTTGGAGCATTGCAAAGTCCAAATGGCATTCTCCTATGCGCAAAGGTACCAAATGGGCATGTGAAAGTTGTTTTATCTTGGTCTTCCGGAGAAATGACAATTTGAAGGTATCCGGAATAACCATCAAGAAAATAGTAATATGCAAAACCAGCCAACCTCTCAAGCATTTGATCAATAAAAGGCAAGGAAAAATGATCCTTTGGGGTAGCTTCATTCAACTTTCGAAAATCAATGCACATTCGCCAACCCGTAACCAATCTAGAAGGGAGAAGCTCATTGGTTTCACTTATGATTACGGTAATACCACCTTTTTTGGGAACGACTTGAGTGGGGCTAACCCACTCACTATTGCTAATAGGGTAAATAATAGCGGCTTTCAAAAGTTTCAGAACTTACTTCCTCACAACCTCTTTTAAAGTAGGACTCAATCTCCGTTGGAGGCTGCCTTACCGGTTTATTCCCTTCATTCATTAAAATTTTATGCATGCATATGGAAGGGCTTATTCCCTTTATATCATCAATAGACCAAGCGAAGGCATTTTTATTCCTTTTAAGCACCACAATCAATCTTTCAAGTTGCTCATTTGTCAAAGATGCATTCACAATCACCGGATATGTCTCATTTTCACCAAGATATGCATACATTAAGTGGGTAGGAAGGGGTTTTAACTCCAAATTGGGGGGTTCGTTGGTCAAAAACCCCCATTTACCTTCTTCTTGATTCTCTTCATCTTCCTTTTGCAATAAGTTCTCATCCTCCAAGTGATTCACATCCTTCATTCCTTCTTCATCATCTTGATTTGGTGCATTTGACTCCAAGACCTCTTTCTCCATTAAGAAATTCTCCATTGCATTCCTACAACAATCATCAATTAAGTCATCTAACACATTTATATTCATGATATCTTCAAAAATTGAAGGAAGCTTTAATGAATTAAAAACAGCCATTCATTTGCTTACTATTAAATGTAACAATTTCATTATTTATTCAGAATTCCAACTTCCCTTCTTGAACATCAATAAGTGCACGGCCATAGCAAGGAAAGGTCTCCCAAGAATGATTGGCATCTCTTCATCCTCTTCCATTTCAAGCACAATGAAATCGGCCGGAAGGTAAAGTTTGTCAATTTTCACTGTCACATCTTCAATGATCCCCTTTGGAAACTTTATGTTTCGATCCGCAAGTTGCAATGAGACACTTGTTGGCTTCAATTGACCTCCATTTAGCTTCTTGAATACTCCAAAAGGCATGAGATTTATTGAAGCTCCCAAGTCACATAATGCTCTTCCAAATTGCAAACCCCCAATCTCACATGGTATAGAAAATGAACTGGGATCTTTGAGCTTTGGTGGCAACTTCTTTGTAAGTAGTGCACTACAATGCTCCGTTAAGCACAAAATTTCATCGCCATGCAATTTTCTTTTTGAAGTAAGGACTTGTTTCATGAATTTGGCATAGGTAGGCATGTTCTCAAGTGCCTCCATGAAAGGGATGTTGATTTCAAGCTTTTTGAAAATCTCTAGAAATTTCTTGAATTTCTTTGCCTTTTCTTCATCCCTTAGCCTTTGAGGAAATGGCACATTAACATGTTTTGGCTCATGATGCTTAGGATCCTTGCCTTCATTGCTTTGTGAGTTGGGCATAATAGACTCATTCATCATTTTGTCTTGCCCAATTTGAAGACTCTCTTTTTTCTTTATGTTCATCCTCAACCCCTTCTTGTTCTCTATTCTTCATTGAATTTCTCCCAACTCTTTCTTCCAACTCTTTACCACTCCTAAGGGTAATAGCCTTGCATTGCTCCTTAGGGTTTAGAATGGTGTCACTCGGAAGCACTCCTAAAGCCTCTCATTGTTCAACCTTGCCAATTGTCCCAATTGAATGTCCAAATTTCTTGTCGAAGCCTTCAAATTCTCATAATCTCTTTTATGCTCTTCCGTTTTCCTATCCAATTCTCTTCTCAACATACTCGGCTTCTCTTTTCCAACATTCTTTACCCAAATTCTCTCTAGGAGCATATTGATCATGATACATGGGTTGGGAAGAATTTGCATAATGTAAAGGAGGTCTTTGTTGTTGGTTTTGAAATGAAGGGATGGGGAAAGGTTGATATGAGTTGGGTTGAAAATTTCTTTGATGTGGCGGTTGATAAGGTCTAGATGAGGAATTCGGGGCTTGAGTGTGTTGGGCATTTTGAGGTGGGGGATTTGGTTGGTAAGGAGGATTGGCTTGGTTGTTGGTGTTATTCCATGAGAGATCTGGGTGATTCCTCCAAGAAGGATTGTAAGTGTTTCCATAAGCTCCGGATTGGTTCCTTGGAAATGAAGATTGATTAGCCACATAATTGATTTGCTCATTAGCTCCATATGGCATCTCACACTTCCCATTGGCATGGCCGCCTCCACAAAAATCACATGTCATGCTTGGTTGAGTTGGAGAAGAAGTCATAGCATTTACACTACTAGGGTTTCCCTAGATTCTCCAACACCTTTGCCATGTTATTCATCACATTCATGAACATGCTTTGTTGAGCCAAAAGGGCGTCTTGCATGTTTAGATTCAATGCTCCACTATTTGCATTGGCTTGATTAGCTTGGTGTTGAACCATCGGTGGAGTTATCGGCCCATGATAGTAGTGGTTGTATGCCATCATATTTAACAACTCTCGGGCTTCTTTTGGAGTCTTATATGAGATAAAGCCGTCGACAGAGGCATCTACGATGGATTTCGTCTCTTGAAGTAAACCATTATAAAAGGTTTGGACTTGAAGCCACAAAGGAATGGCGTGATGAGGGCATTTTTTTTATCAACTCTTTGAATCTTTCCCAAGCTTCCCCTAAGCTTTCACCAACATCTTGTTTGAACGATGTAATCTCATTCCTTAATTTAGCGGTTCTTGCGGGAGGAAAGTACTTCGCCAAGAACTCTTGAACAAGTCGGTTCCAAGTGGTGAATATTCCTTGGGCATGGAGATTGCAACCATGACTTCGCCCTATCACGAAGATAAAAAGGAAATACCCTCATCTGAACACAATCCGAGTGTACTCCATTAAACTTAAATTTGTCCAAGACTTCTTCAAAATTCATGAGGTGTGTGTAGGGGTCCTCATTTGGTCCACCTCCGAACATGGCATGGGCTTCGAGCATTTGGATTAGGACGGGTTTGATTTCAAAATTGTTGGCTTGCACTGGCATCCGTGCAATGCTTGAGTTCGCCCCATCAAAATTAGGTAAAGCATACTCCCTCAATGGCCTTCCATTCCCATTCATGCCATTTCCATTCCTATAGCCACCAATTCCATTATTTCCAACTACCTCTTATTCTTCGTTTTCCATGTTCACATTCCCTTGATGAGCATTAGTATTTGCCATTTCTATCCATTCTTGCTCTTGTTGTACCCTTCTCAACCTTTGAATTTCTCTTAGCTCTTTCTCCATTTCTTATCTAAGCAAATGAATGGCTCTTGAGCTCCTATCTTACCATGCACTACACAAAACCAAAATACTCAATTGAAGTTCCAAGTCAATTCCACAAGACAAGCAAATCAAACATAAAAATTCAAAAAATTAACAACTAAACTAAACTAAACTAAAGAGCTTAATCTACACGACCCGTAAAGCACTTGATATTGCCAAAAACTGAAGACAGTCGCCGACAACGGCGCCAAAAACTCGATGCCTTACACACCTAGTTATAAATTAATAAAACACCTAAATCCTACTACTAACTAGATGGCATCCTGCAAGTATACGGTTGTCAACTAGTAGTAAAGGGAAGTAAGGATCGTTCCCACAAGGATTGTTGGATGACAATTATCAAGATTTACGGATATTTGTGTAGTTAAGCGAAATCAAGCAATGGATGATTGAACTATTCTAATAAAAACCATAATTAAATGAAAGCGATAAAAACTTAAATTAAAGCTAGATTGACTAAAAAGTAAGTAAGTGAAAATAACTACTTATGAAATTAAGAGCACTAGTTAATAATCTATTCTAGTAAAAGCAAGTAAAGGAAATCACTTAATTCTAATATAAATTAACAAGACTAAAATTAAAAGCAAGCAAATTATCCAATTAAAAGGACTACAAATAAGAAATCTTGAATACTAAAAGCAACCATTTCTAAACTAGAAATTGGAAAGAGTTAAAGTGGAAATCTAAATATTTTTGGATTTTTGATAGAAATAAAGAAAGCCCACTAAGAATTAACTAGAAATTAAAGCAAGAAATTGAGAATTCTTAAATAGAAAGCAATAAATTAACAAGAACCCTAATTTTTATACAAACCCTAAATTACAAGTAAAGAAATTCTTTCTAAATTAGACTAGAAAGCGAATAAAAATTATATTTATAGGAAGCTTGCGATTAACCAACTACGATTATCTAATCAAAATTCAAACTTGACAAGAAATTAAAAGATCTAAGAGAAAATTAAAGAGAAATTTCTATTAAAGAAGTAACTTGGAGTTCAAGCATATCCTAAACTATCTAAAAAATATCTAAAACTATCTATTACTTGCTCTTATAATTCTACTAAGCTTAAATAGTGCAGCATTACACAAGGCAAAATTAGGAGTTTTTGGCGGGAAGTTTACAAAACTGCCCTTACAACTTGACTCTCAGTGAGTCGAGATCGCGGTCTAGAACATTTGAGACCGCTATCTCGTCTCTAATACAGTGAGACAATTTCACGAGTCGAGATTGCGGTTTGGAACAGTCGAGATCGCGATCTCGACTCTCCTTCCAGCATTCTTTATTTCATCCATTTTTGCAATCTGGTCCCTTGAACTTTGTTCCTTCCAGCTTCCAACCTTTAATTTTTAACCTGCATAATATTAACACCATTAAACACTTAATTAATATAGAATTTTAATAAAAACTTATCAAATTTAACAAGAACGGAAATATAAACACATATGAAAGAAATTAACTAAAATCTTCAATTACTTACCTAAAATTTGGGATTTAAACTATCACCAAAATTCTATAATTTAGAGGAAAATAACTCTAGTTTACTAGAGTTATCATATACTTTCTCATATTTTCACACACACCTTTACACATTCTTTAACACACACACACACACAATATTTTCATACACATTTACACTTTTACACTTTTACACATTTTCACACACACACTATCATACATTTTGACACACACACACACAGATTTTTACACACTTACACAGATTTTGACACACACACATTTCCATTCATTTTCACACACTTACACATAGACACACACACAAACACTTTCATATATTTTCACGCACACATTTGCACACATTTTCACACACTTACACACATGCATATTTATATATATATTTCCATACACTTACACAGACTTTTACACACACACGCTTACACATATTTTCCCACACTTACAAACATTTCACACACTTTTACATACTTTCACTTTTTCACACACACACACTTCCACACATTTTAACACATATTTTTACACACACTTACACACACATATTTAGACACTCTTTCAAATATTTTCACAAACACACACACACACACACTTATATTTTCACACTTTCACACATTTTTACACACACATACACATTTTTCACACACTTTAACACATTTTCATGCACACACACAAAAATTTTCAGACCCACACAAATTTTCTCTCCCACAAACATTTTTACACACACACATTTTCGCATACACATGCACACACATTTTTCACACACACAAGCACACTTACATACCTACACACATTTTCACATACACTTATGCATATTTTCTCTCACACACACATATTTACACATTTTCACACACACTTGTACACAAACTTTTATACATTTTCACACACATTTACACATTTTCTTACACACATTGTCACATACACATACACATTTTTACACGCATACACACTTATACATATTTTCTTACACACACACATTTTCATACATGCTTACACACACATGTTCACATATTTTTACACACATTTTCACACATATTTTCGCACATGATTTCAACCATATACACTTACATATATTTTCACACATTTTTACGTACTTACACACATTTTAACACATACACACTTACACATATTTTCACACAGACACTTACACTTTCACATATTTTCTCTCACACATACTTTCGCACATTTTCACTCACACAAAGACATTTTCACACTTATTCATAATCTTCACACATTTTCGCACATTGACACGTACTCATACACATTTAGATATTTTGACACAAATTTACGTACACACTTACACATATTTTCACATGAAAATGTGAAAAAGGGCAAAATTTTGTGTAAGTCTATGTGTAAATGTATAAGTGTGTGTGAAAATATGTGTAAATATGTGTAAGTGTGTGTGTGAAAATGTGTGATAGTGTGTAAGTATGTGTAAATATGTGTAGTGTGTGTACATCTGTAAAAATATGTGAAAATATAAGTGTGCTTGTGTGAAAATGTGTGTGCAAGTGTGAAAATATGTATAAGTGTGTGTATGTGAAAGACATGTGTGAAGGTGTGTATGTTTCAAAGAGAGAATGTGTGTGTGTGTGTGAAAATGTAAGTGTGTGTGTGAAAATCTATAAGTGTGAGTGTGTGTGAGAAAATGTGTGCAAGTCTGTGCGTGTGAATTGCGTGTAAGTGTGTGAAAATATGGAAAAATTATACAAGTGTATATGAAAATGTGTGAAAGTGTGTGAAAGTGTATAAATGTATGAAAATGTTGGTGTATGTATGACATGTGTAAGTATTTGTGTAAGTGTGAAAATGTGTAAGTATTTGTTTGTTAAAATATGTGTGTGTGTGTGAGAAAATATGTATCTATGTGTGTGTTTGAAATTGTATAAGTGTGTGTATGTAAAAATGTGTGTAAGCATACATGTAATTGTGAAAATGTGTGTATTTTTGTGTGTGAAAGTGTGTGTGTGAAAATATGTGTATGTGTATGTGTATAAGTGTGTGTGTATGTGTGAACTTGTGTAAGTACGTGTGTGAAAATGTGTGTGTGTCTTGAGAGAGAAAATATGTGTGTGAAAATGCGTAAAAGTGTGTCTGTGTGAAAATATGTGAAAGTATGTGTAAATACATGTAAGTGTATGTTAGCTTGTGAAAATGTGTGAAAATATATGTATGGTTTAGTTATTTTATGTGTGTGAAAATGTGTGTAAATATGTGTATATATGAAAATGTGTGTATGTCTGTGTGTGTGAAATGTTTGTATGTGTAAAAATATGTGCAAGTGTGTGTGAAAATGTGTGAAAGTGTGTATATGTATGTGAAAATGTGTGGCAGTGTATGTGTGTGTGAAAATGTGTGAAAGTGTGTAAATGTATGAAGATGTGTGTGTATGTATGAAAATGTATGTATGTGTGTGTGTTAAAATATGTGTATGTGTGTGTAATTATAAAAATGTGTGTAATCTTGTGTGTGAAAGGGTGTGTGTGTGAAAATATGTGTAAGTGTCTGAAAATGTGTGCAAGTATAAATGTGTGAAAATGTATGTGTGTGTATAGTGTGAAAAAATGTATGTAAGTGTGCGTGAAAATGTGTGTAAATGAGTTTAAGTGTGTGAAAATATGTGTATGTGTGAGTAATTATTTGTGTTTGAAGATGTGCGCAAGTGTATATATGTGTGAAAATATGGGTAAGTGTATGTGTAAGTGTGTGTATGTATGAAAATAGATGTAATTGTGTGTGCATGTGTGAACATGCATGGATGTGGGTATGTGTGTGCGTGAAAATATATGTAAATGTGTGTATTAAAATGTGTGTGAGAAAATGTGTATAAAATTTGAAAAATTCTATGGTCCCTTTTAGGGAACTATTCCCTTATACTTTGAATGCTTGTACAGTACAACACCATGTGCTTAAAAAGCTTGTACTGTACAAGCTCTTAAAGCTAAGGGAATGATTCCCTAAAAGGGACTGTAGAATTCCCTATAAATTTTTGTGTGTGACAATATGTGTGTGAAAATGTGTGTAAAAGTGTGTGTGAAAATATGTGTAATTGTGTTCACATTGAAAAGTGAAAATGCGTGTGTGAAAATGTGTGTAAGTGTGTCAAAATGTTCACAAGTGTATGTGTGAAAATATTTGTGTAAGTGTGTCAAAATGTGTGTTAATTTGTGTGTGAAAAGTCGTGCAAGTGTGCATGTGAAAATGTGTATAAGTTTGTAAATATATGAAAGTGTGTGTCACAAAATGTGTGTAAGTGTATAAAAATATGTGTAAGTGTGAAAATACAAATTTTGCTGGTTTTTAAATGGATAAACAGTTTATCCATTATCCATTTAGATCCATTTATTAAATGATTTTAAATGAATTAGTTGAATTTTATTCATATCTATTTAACTAAAACTATAAATCATTCATTTATCTATTTTGCCATAACCTTGGATTTCCTAACGATAATTTATTTCCTAACAATCATAGTAATTGTCATAGCCCTGGATATGATGGCAGAAATAGAATGAGCTTAGCCACTCCCCACCCTATTTTGTTCTTTAAATTGTTTTTTTAATTGATAAATTTATTGTATATGTGGAGTAAAATTATGTTCCCATTAAATGGCAAAGTTCTTTTGATTCTCGTATGCTTCGCCCATGGTGTTGTACTATTTCTGTTATTTTATTTGTTCATTCGTTGTGCTTTGATCTTAATTGGTAAATCGAAAAAAATTTCACAATTACCTGGTGTACTAAATAGTAGATGCAATTTTTTTTTTTGAAGCAATAATAAGTAAGACTTACTACAAGAATTATATATATATACACTAGAATAGGCTGGCCGCACCTAGGCCCCAACTTTTAGGCATTTTATTTATTTATTTATTTTTTTGTGATTTTAACTCACAAGAACCCAAGTACTGTAGTCATAAGAAACAATTTTGCAAAATTCTTGTAATTTTCAATGCAATGTTAAAGATCTTGCTGCAATATAAAAATGGAGAAGCCTTTAGATAGTAGTCATCAGAAAACTATACAAAAAGAGTTTCTAGTAGAGACATTTAAATACCACTATAATTATCCGATATTTATAATTGTATGCATGCCATTTACAATATCTCACATAATTTTCAAGTGAATTTAGAATGTCCGTAATATAATCAAGATCTAAAATATATTTTCAGTAGAGAATTGAGATCACTTGTATTAGCTACACTACGCACTTATCCATAGATTTTTACGAAATGATGGAAGTTCCTTGGAATTTTACAAGAAAAGAAACAAGGGAGAAAATCCAAATTCATCAACAATTGAAATGACTTTTTCTTAGACATTTGCAGCCCCCTTTTAAAAAAACTTAAGCTTTCTTCATGCTCAAAATTAACTATGGACACAACATAATCCATCTTTGATATTCAGAGAAGAATGGATTAATAAAATAAAATATCGTATTTTGTATCAAAATTTTGTCAGCAAACTTGAGCCAATTGTCCATAAATTTACTTATCCAAATAGATAAATAATATGGTCGAATGATTGGTAAACAATATTGGTGTATATTGGAAACAATAATTAACAGGTGCAAAATAATTCTTTGTACAAACTAATCCAAAAAAGTTATTGGACAAACTGGAAGGTGGAAACAATGAAAAACTTGTAGATGTTCTAAAGGATTCAAGAAGTTCCTGTACACCAATAAAAGCACCTAATTGCAACAGAAATTGTAATATGACGAAGTATTTCAAAAGCAATTAAACAAAAATAAACAAATGAAACACAGTTAGGAACATTCATCCACAATTGTAATTTAAGTTTTGCAAGACTTGGACAGATTAGAGGATAAAAACATGCATGGTGATAGAAAAAAAAATTATGTAACAATCACCAAATTTTATATTATGTCCGATAAAATCATAAAACAAGAATCATCAAATTCTCAAATCAAAAGAAAATAAAATAAGAACACTTTATCCTTTTGATGATTCTAAAATTAAATTAGAATGTATTTTTCTTTTACTCCATGTTCTTATTAGTCATGTTCAAATTGAGCATGTATAGATTAGTAAAATGCGTGGCTCGCACGCACATGCGCGCTATTTCATAAAGGGTCCCAGCGCATGTGCGTGGAGGATGAAACTTGCCTGGACTTTACTACCTCGCGCGCACATGTGTGCAAAGACCCCAGCGCATGTGCGCGGAGGGTAGCAGGGAGGCGTGAAGTTGAATTTTTTGACAGATTCTTCGCCCGGTTGGACTCTTTTGCACCCGATTTCACATTCTTATCTGTAGGCATGAATTGTAACCCTAAGTACTCATTATAAATACCCCAAGTAGGGTGAGAGAAAGAGGGATCGAAACTTTTATTTTCTTGTGGCTAAGGTTTTCAGCAGTTGAAAATTCTTCTTTATTCTTTCATGACACTTTGTGCCTAAACACTTTTCTTGGTAGAGGGATTTGAACCCATGGTCAATTCTACAAAGTTGTGAGATTTCTTGTGCTCGAATTTATTCAATTTTATCTCAAGTATTGATTATTTTTCTGTGATTAATTTTATGATTATTCTTTCTAACTTATTATTACTGCAGAATATTAAGTTATTAGAATTAATCTCTTAAGTTCTACTGCTAGATTGTTTTAACAGCATGTGCTTAATTCAATCTTTAAAGCAACTAAGTTTGATAATTACTGGATTTTGTTATTGAATTTAGGAAAATTAATCATGTAATTGGCATAACCGCATGTGTTTATGTTTAATTAGCCTAATTGTTCTTGTTGATCTTAAAGCTTCTATTAATTAATCTTTGGCGCGTGTCTGGGTTAAATTAATAGTTAAGGTTAATTGGATCGCGTGACAAAAATTAACCAACTTTAGAAAGAAACAAGAATCAACTTTGAATTTGTATTCGTTTGGGTTAATTCTTGAATTAGTGCTTGATATAAAATTGAATTATCTTGTGTGTCAAGGATCGACTAGTGAAATTGCCATGGTGGATATGACCAAAACCAAGACTTTTCTTATATCGAATTTTCTTCTATTATTTTCTTGTTTTAGTTTAAGTTTAAAAGCATTTAAAACCCCCATTTTTTCATTAGTACGAAAATAAACTCCGTTCTCTGTGGGACTCGACCTGTACTCACCACTACTACATATTGAGAGTTGTTAATTTTGGGTGTCTACGACAGCATTACAACTCCGCATCATATTATTGCACACCAAAATTTTGGCGTCGTTGCCGGGGAACAGTTTGAATTATTTTTGTGCTATTTTTTCTATTTTTCTTTTCTTTCTTTTTATTATTATTCTTCCTCTAATTGTGTATGCCTGTGACCCGGTCTGCTGGACAAGTTGAATATCAATTTGATCCGAAAATACAGAGAACATTATGCAGATTGGGAAAAGAGATAGGAGAAAGATAGTAGGGGAAGAACAACTGTTTAACTATATATTTTTGGGTGAACAAGAACAACAGGAAGAGACGACCATGGCGCAATGGACTTTGACGGAATTAGCTGCGCCCATTCTGAACCAACAACCCTTATGCATTACATATCCAGAATTAGATGCTAATGTCACATTTGAATTAAAATCTGGACTAATCCGTTTATTACCTTCTTTTCATGGATTGCCAGGTGAATCAGATCTGAACAAGCATCTTAAGGAGTTCCATGTAGTTTGCACAAGTATGAGACCCACCGGGGTGTCAGAAGAGCATATCAAGTTGAAAGGATTCCCATTCTCACTCAAGGATGAAGCAAAGGATTGGCTATTTGATTTGTCTTCGGGTAGTATCACAACTTGGGAGCAAATGAATAGACTATTCTTGGCTAAATACTTTCCAGCTTCTCGAACTGTAAATATTCGCAAAGAAATTTGTGGAATAAAGTAGTTCAATGAAGAAACCTTGTATGAGTATTGGGAACGTTTCAAGAAATTGTGTGCAAGCTGTCCGCATCATTAGATAAGTGACTCCTTGCTAATTCAATATTTTTATGAAGGGTTGTTGCCTAATGAAAGGAACATGGTCGACGTCGCAAGTGGAGGGGCATTTGACAATTTGACTATAGATGATGCTTGTGAGCTTATATCAAACATGGCCGCACGCTCTCAAAAGTTTGGGACACGACGCGATCAACCCCCAAGCATATATTGTTAACGAGGTAAATGTTTCATCATTAGAACAACAAATGGGAAGTTTGACTTTTTTTGTTCGATAGTTGACTTCAGGTACCATATCGACTGCACAACCATATGGTATCTGCTCAAATGAGGGACACTCGACAGATATGTGCCCCACATTACAAGATGAAGGTCAAGAGCACGTAAATGCAGCCGGAGGATTCCCAGGCTACCCACGACAAAGTTATGATCCCTACTCGAATACGTACAATCTTGGTTGGAGGGATCATCCTAACTTGAGATACGGGGACCCAGCCCAAAATCAGCCTCAACAAAATCGGCAGAACTCCCAACCATATAGGTCGTCATTTACGCAAAGACAATAAGCAAATCTGAATAATCAGTCTGGTAAGTCTTTAGAGGAACGGCTGGATATTTTAACTGAAAATATGATTCAATTACAGCAGGATACAAAGGCCAGTATTCAGCAGTTGCAACATCAAATGGGACAAATGGCAAATGCAATTAGCAGGTGGAAAGCAAGCAGAGCTCCGGGAAGTTACCGTCTGAAACCATCATCAACCCCAAGGAGAATGTGAGCTCAATTACGTTGAGGAGTGGTAAAGAGATTGATGTGCAATGGAAATTAGTTCCTGAACATATTGAGGCTGAAAAGAAGAAGACCACAGTCGAAATGGGTTGAACCATGCGAGAAGAAAAGCAGCAGCAATGAAGATAAAGCTGTTCCTATATGGCCTAAAGTTAAGCCTGAACCCTCATTTCTCAAGGCATTGAAACAGTTTTCGAAAGAGGATCCCGACAAAGAGCTATACGAGACTTTTCATAAGTGCGAGGTAAATATTCCCTTATTAGATGCTATTAAACATATACCTCGATATGCTAAGTTTTTGAAGGAATTGTGTTCGCATAAACGAAAGCAAATGGAGAAAAAAGTTAGAAAGGTAGAGGTTGGGAGGAATGTACTATTATTCAAAAATCCCTACATGAAAAGCGCAAGGACCCAGGTATGTTCTCTGTTCCTTGCAAGATAGCGCAATACATATGTTGAAAAGGCCATGCTGGATTTAGGTGCATCTATTAATGTAATGCCATATTTTGTCTATAATGCATTGAGAATAGGACCACTGAGTAAAACTGGTGTGGTAATTCAGTTGGCTGATAGATTTTTAGCCTATCCTAAGGGAATTGTAGAGGATATATTAGTTCAAGTGGGTAGTTTGGTTTTTCTTGCTGATTTTTATGTGTTATAAATGGAACAAGGTGATTCCAATGTTCATATTTTGTTAGGAAGACCATTTATAGCTACTTCTCAGACAAAGATAGATGTTCTTAAAGGCACTCTTAGTATAGAATTTGGAGATAAAAGTGTTAACTTTAGCATTTAAAATGATGTTGAACCATCTGACCATACTAAACTTGTTTCTGTAGTCGATGTGTGTAAGCCTCCAATAGAGGAAATTTATGAACATACCAACAATCAGGAGGTGGACACGAACTGTGGAGAACATCTCAAGGAAAAGAACACAGACTTGTTGCAACGTAAACAAGTAATGGAAGTCCTAATGCTTTACTACTTTCCAACGAGAAATTGAAGTTATCTGTTATGCAGGGAGCAATTCCAGATTACAATCTCCTGCCTGGTCATCTTAAGAGCATATGTTTGAAGGATAAGGAGAGGGTGATAATCTCAAATCAACTTAGCAACTTGTTCGGGTTCTGAAAGAGCAAAGGAGATTGAATCCATCATTTGTGAGAATAGTTAAGCGGAAGATCCTTGGACTCCTCCACATGGGAGTTACTTGATTGATTGGTGAAAGAGCATCAAGTTGAGCCACCGACAGTAAACAAAGGCACTGCATGGGATGCAACCCATGTCCATTTCAATTTTATTCTGTTATTCAATTTTTGTAACTTTATTTTTGCTTATTTTAGTTTTAAAGGACAACATATTTTAATTCCGTTGTTAATTGGGAAATCAATGGCATTAAGAAGCTAAAATGATAAAATAGATCTTCAAGGGGTTTATGTGTTATGAGGGTAATTTAGGAAATGTTTTTGTTCTTTATCAAAAAAAAAAAAATTAATTTTCCTTCTACCTTCAGCGCACATGCGCGCTCAAAGCTCGGCGCATGTGCACTTAGACCCCTTTGAAAATTGTCTTCTGCCTCGTGCGTACATGCGCGCTCAAAGCCTAGCTCATGTGCGCAGAGCTGATTCGAACACATACACACTGCCTCGCGCCCACATGCGAGCTTAGGAAGCAGCGCATGTGCGCGCGACGGGAATAAAGGAACTCAACCGTTCCAATTCCCATTATTTCTTCACATTCCTCTTCTCTTTCAACTTCCTCTCAAACCCTTAAATCCCTCACTCCAAGTTTTCCAAAATTCACCCCAATTCCATCAATTTTACACCCAAATTTCTTCTTCTTTAAAGGAAAATTAAATCAAGGTATGAATTTCTCTCTCTTTCTACAATTTTTTTCTTATGGGTTTCAATTGATTTTCAAGAATATGTTGAGTCTTTTTATGCTTTAATTTATGAAATCTCATAAGGATTGAATTTCAAACGTAAATTTTGTGTGATTATTGTATGGATTATTGATTGAGGATGGATTGCATGTTCATAATATACCCAAAAATTTTCTCTTTCTTTATGCATGCCATGTGTTCGATAATATGTCTCGATGAATAAAAATGTTCAAACACAAGGCATTGATGCACGAATTTAATTCCTAGGCCATTGATTATGCCATGTGAATTCTTTCTAATTAGTTTTCATGCATACAAATGTTCATGCATTGTATATAAGCCTTAGTTTTAGGCATTATTTGCTTGGATTGTCATGTTAATCTAAGGCTTATGATTTGGGGGAATGGCCTTTTATTTAAGTGTGGGGTGTTGTTTATTTGTTTGGGAGTCATGATGCATGTTTATGTTTTATAGGAATGGGAAGAACAGCAAAGAAAACAGCCACAGACAAGGGTACCGGAGAATCCTCATCATCCGGGGCTCCACAACCAAGAGTTGGTGGCGGGTTACGATTTTTAACTGCTGCAGTCAAGCCAAGCAGAAATATGACAATGATATTTGAAAATGGACTGCAATTAAGGAAAGGGGCATGAAAGTGCCATTGGCAGGGGTGCCAGAAATCAAGCTAGCCATTCGCAATCGTGGATGGGAACTTTTCACTTCCACTCCCATAGATGCCGTCCTTTCGGTGGTACGTGAGTTTTATTCTAATTTTGATCATTATAACTCCACCAGGATATATGTATGGGGAAAGGAAGTGGATGTCTTTGCCAATAAAATCAATAGGGTTTTGAAGGTCACTCGTGTTCGTAACAATGAATGGCCTGATACCCGTAATGCCAACATAGAGCTTCAACAGATCACAAGCGTTCTTTGTGATGGAGAAGTGGATTGGACTTTTAGGGCAGATGGCATGACGGCTCGGCATTTCCATGCAAATAAACTTAAGCCAGTATGGTTTGTCTGGTTTAAATTCCTTTGTGGCTGCCTTCTACCGGTAAACCATCTTACTCATGTCACTATGGAACGGAACAAATCTTTGTTATATTGTATTGCTACTAGGAAAGCCATTGATGTCGGTCAGCTTATTCGTCAACAAATTTGCTACTCCGCTACCAGTAGGCAACCGAGATTATGATTTTCCCATCTGTTTACGACTCTATGTTTGGAAAGTGGTGTGGTGATTGAGCATTTTGAAGAAAATTTGAGGCCAGGCCAAATGATTGTAATGGAGGGTATACGAGCTTCGGTTAAATGCACTCGGTCCCAAGCTTCTACGTTACACGTAAAGGAAGTTGAGGATTCAGATGATGAGCCGGTACCTGCTCTGTAGCAAACGTCGGAGGAGCTTCTACATCAAATCTTGGCAGAGCAACAAGGGATAGGCCAATGTTTTGATTTGTTTATGCAATATCAGTTTACATGGAAGCAGACAATGGAGGCTCGTCAGATGGCCAGAGAGCGAGGAGAGGACCCTTCTACACTTCCTCCCTTTCCTCATTTTCCACAAGATTTGGGGCCGCATGCTCCTTGAGTTTTTAAGTCCCTATGTGTTAGGCCGTTTTCTTTATTTGATATTCATGGCAGTTGATTTCCTAGACAATTTGCGTAGTTATTTTATTAGACATTTTAGTTAGTTACTTTCCTTTTAAGTAGGTTGTATTTTCGTATGGTGTTTTCGATTCTTTTTGTCGTATATTCTCTTAAGAGAATAAGTTTTTTCTTGATTATTGTAGGATTATTTTCTATAATTTTCTTGTTTTTCTTATTGTATCAAAGGAATTATTTGTCTTGTTTTGTTTTGTTTAGTGTTAATCCAGCTTTCTTTTGCGACAAGGGGATATTTATAGTGGATACTGTTCCAAACACGAATTAAATCCAGAGAAACTTTTCTTTTCCCATTTTATGCTTTTCTTTTTGTATTGAGGACAATGCTTCATTTTAAGTGTGGGGTGGGAGTTATTTGGATTTTTAAGTTGTTTGGTGTATTTTGCTATATTTTGCTGCAATATTTTAACATTGCCTTTGATCTGAGAGCTGGTCGAAATTCAATGGGAAATTTTTTGAAAATTTTGTGGATTATTTGACCATTTTTTGACAATTTTTGAAAGTTTTTGCTTAATGTATTTTTTTTTCATTTTTTTTTGCATAGTAAATCATTAATTGAACCATGCATGAATGAGTAGTCAGTGTTAATATTTTCCATTCATGATTTTCGAAGATTTTTTAGCACTAAGCCATACTTTAATTGTCGATTTGGGATATTTAGAGAAATTTATGTAGACTCAATTATGTTGCATCCCAAAAACTTACTTTATTACATTTTCGAAGCTAATTCTTAGATGACCCTATTTAGTTTAAATATGAGGGTAGTGCTTTTTTGTTTGATGAGCCTTTCTAGCCAACTATTTTAACAATTTATTTCTGAGTACCTTATTTGTGCCTTATTCTTGTTAAGAGAAACATCATTCATCTTCTTTCACTTAAACTCAATTTACCTACCCTTATTGAGTTTAATGTTCTATTCATTATTTTATCCTAAATTTTCCCTTTAAGAGCTTATGTTGCATGCAATATCATTATTTGTTAAGGGGATATAAGGGTGGAAGTTTGTGAGAAGTGAGTGATGTACATTTTTGTTACGAAACGAGGTATTGGAAAAAATTGTTGGAAAAAAAATGAATATGGAAGCTTTTGTATTTACAGGTAGTGCCTTTCAGTGGTACCTACGTGTTCATTTGTTGCGGATAGTGCCTACCACTGTGAGCGGACATAGAAAAATAAAATGATGATGTGACGTATATATGTCCTAGGGAGGTTGGCGTGTTTGGTTGTTCGGAATTTTTCGTGGGTGCTTGTTACTCAAGTGTGGGGTTGTGGATGTTTGATATTCTGTATAGGAAGAAAAGTTTTATTTTAATGTGTGGCCACTATTATTATAAAGCTCTTGTTCTTATTTGCTATATCCTCTACCTTCTTTGGCTAACTAATATCCTAACCTATTGTTCGAACTGAAAGTCCTACCTAAATTTGAATTGAATCGGTTGTCTAGATCGGCGGAGGGGTGTAAGAAGAGTGAACTATAGGATATGGGGTGTTTAGAAAAATTTTGAGGGTCTTCACGATTTAATCTAGATATTTTTAAATCGATGTTTTTGAATGGCTGTACACACATACACACGAATTTCATGTTTTGGTTTTTATTAGCATTTGAGCTCTTGGGTTCATAGACTACTCTGATTGCTGGATTGGTTATTCATTCTTTATGTGGATATTTGAAGGAATATGTTAAGTGGAATGTGTTGAGCTTAAATGTTTTAATTTTATATTTGATCGAGGATGATAAAAGGTTAAGTGTGGGGTAATTTGATAAGTTCATAATTGTGTTATATTTTATGTGTCATTGACCATGTTTTTATGTGTTGTAAGCTAGATTTGAGTTATTGTTGAGCTTAATTTGGTTATTCTCAGTTTTTGTAGGGATAAAGAGAAAAAGAGCTGAAAAAGATGGGAAAAGATAAAAGAAAATGCTTAGTACGGGACATGCACGAGTATGAAGTCATTCTAGACACTGTTTTGTATTTCAAGCATGAACTTTTGATCCCGAACTCAGATTGAAGTGATTAAACATGAATTCGAAAGCTAAGGATAGAGCTACAACTTTCATGTTTTACACTTTTTCAAATTATGCAAGAATCAAGGTGAAAATTGAAGCTGAAGGCAGAGCATAGTTGAGGAAGCCAGTGCACACGCGCTGGAGCTGTGCAGTGCATGTGCGCTGCGTCCAGAAGCAAAATCCCATGTGTGGCTCGAGCTCACATGCGCGCTAGGGTCCCAGTGCATGTGCGTGGAGGACGAAACTTGCTTGGACCTTACTACCTCGCGCGCACATGTGTGCAAAGACCCCAGCGCATGTGCGCGGAGGGTAGCAGGGAGGCGTGAAGTTGAATTTTTTGACAGTCTCTTCGCCCGGTTGGACTCTTTTGCACCCGATTTCACATTCTTATCTGTAGGCATGAATTGTAACCCTAAGTACTCATTATAAATACCCCAAGTAGGGTAAGAAAAAGAGGGATCGGCACTTTTTATTTTCTTTTGGCTGTATACAAGGGTTTGTAGCAGTAGAAAATTCTTCTTTATTCTTTCATGGCACTTTTTGCCTAAACACTTTTCTTGGTAGAGGGATTTGAAGCCATGGTCAATTCTACAAAATTGTGAGACTTCTTGTACTCAAATGTATTCAATTTTATTTCAAGTATTGATTATTTTTCTGTGATTAATTTTATGATTGTTCTTTCTAACTTATTATTATTGCAAAATATTAGGTTATTAGAATTAATCTACTGCTAGATTATTTTAACCGCGTGTGCTTAATTCAATCTGTGAAGCAACTAAGTTTGATAATTACTGGATTTGTGTTATTGAATTTAGGAAAATTAATCATGTAATTGGCATAACCGCGTGTGTTTGTGTTGAATTAGCCTAATTGTTGTTGTCGATCTTAAAGCTTCTATTAATTAATATTTGGCGCGTGTCTGGGTTAAATTAATAGTTAGGGTTAATTAGATCGCGTGTTGAAAATTAACGAACTTTAGAAAGAAACAACAATCAAACTTTGAATTTGTATTCGTTTGGGTTAATTCTTGAATTAGTGCTTGATATAAAATTGAATTATCTTGTGTGTCAAGGATCGACTAGTGAAATTGCCATGGTGGATATGACCAAAACCAAGACTTTTCTTATATCGAATTTTCTTCTATTATTTTCTTGTTTTAGTTTTAGTTAAAAGCATTTAAAACCCCCATTTTTTCATTAGTACGAAAATAAACTCCGTTCTCTGTGGGACGACCTGAACTCACCACAACTACATATTGAGAGTTGTTAATTTTGGGTGTCTACGACAGCTTTACAATTCCGCATCATATTATTGCACACCAATTTCTTTACCTTTACATCCTTTTACCCGCAATGCTTTGGCATTGATTTGATATATTCTTAGACAAATTAAAAAGTATAAGGCATCCTATGCATTAATTAAAATTGAAAAATCTTCATGCAACAAGAACTTGGCCATTTAATCTTTTTCGATGCATAAATCCTTTTTGTGTTTTATAACAGTAACAACACAAAAATTTGTAGAAGTAATATGACAGTAACTCGATGCTCATAGGAATAAAAAATGAAGATAAATTCTATTAAACTTGTAAATCCGACAGAATTTTGGATACAAAAAGTGAGTATCATACATAAAAAATTGAAACAAGAAATACCATGACTTTATAACAAGTCACACTTAACCTTTTTCTTTCCAACTGCAAAAGCAAAAAATAGAAACAGTTAAACCCAATTCATGACATATCATTCACAGGAAATGGTGTCATATTTATTAAAACAACAATGGACTTCTTGTATTACTAAACATTTAAAGAAATCCATATATACCTTTACATTAATTTTACATAGCCATTTTTTCTATAGAGTCTGAGCATTGTCTTATAATGAGGATAGTAGCCAAAAAAATCTAAAGATACTAAAGTTTGACCAACAAAAATATCTTTACACATCAAAATCGATCGGGTTGCAGCAGAAACGTTTCCCCAAAAAAAAGCCAAAAATCTTACAAGTTTAGTAGAAAACACATCATAGAATATTCCCAAACTTTAAATATATAGAGATCCATAGAAGAAGGATGGAGAGGAGTGCTTGTAGTTACCTGCGGTAAATCTCGAGCCCCAGAAGATGCACAATCAGAGAAGAACCCTCTTGCAAAAGGAAATCCTTATCTCCAAGCCCATACATGCACAAAAAGCACGAAACTAAATTAGTTTCTTCAAATATGTAACAAATTAAAAGTAAACTACAACATTATACTTTCATGTCACAATAGCAAAGACATTGGAATACGTTCTGAAGTTGGCCTTAAATTGTTCTCTTTATTAGCCATATGTCAGTAGAAACACAAAACATAAGAAAAAGAAGAGGAGAAGGGATGGAGAGAACTTACTAAACCCAAAAAAAAGGCAGAATCATAAAGCAAAAGGTGTCTCTATAATGAGAGTTAAGAACAAGAGGTTGCGCAAAAGGTTAACAAAAATATTTTGTTGTAAAATAGATGGTAGGTGTGATCAACCCAAAAGCGAATCTAAATAAAATTTTGAAGAAGAAGAAGAAATTAATAGCAAAAATTCAATTTGTAACATTCGTTTTGGACGAATTCCCAGAAAAATTGTGTAATAGGGCTAAAACAATCACCTTTGGATCTCCAAACAAATCATCTACAAAAAAAAAATGGTAATAAAAATGAATTGGAGAGAAAATTGAAAATTAAAAAAGAAATAATAGAAGTGCAGAGGCCATAACTGAACCTGTAGATGAAAGAAAGTATATCTTTCGTTAGGTATGAAAATAGGGATTTGATAGGGTTAGGAGAATCTTATCTTTATCTCACGAAAATCAGGAAGAAAATCTAGAAAAAGTTTGCAATATCAAGTAGCAATGAGGTTTGATTGGAAAAAATCCAACCAAGAACAAGAGTCCCGTGATTTTCCCATTTTTACAGAAAAATAGGCTTTCTTTACATTAAGGTGCATGAACAATTTAGAACTGTTTCAAACACAAGTTTTATTCAGAAGAGTAATATGTCAAAATATTCCTATAAACTATCATTTTCTTTGCAAAATGAAATTTTGTAAATTGCAGAAAAATAGCTATGTACATTAAAGTCCCAAAATAGTTTGTAACTATTTAAAGCAGATGGTTTAATATTGGAGGAGATAACAGCCATTTAACCAACTAAAATGCTATCCCCAATATACTTCAACATCTGAATCCTATCCACATTCACAAGGTATATATATATATATATATATATATATACACACATATATATATATGGATTGGAAATCAAAATTTCTAATTTGGCTACAAAATACAGCAACCTTTGATTTGAGGCAGTTGACTAGACTACTGTATGGCTAATAAGCAGCTATAGGGGATATACTGTATAGCATGGGAAACTACTCAATGTCTTCAAGTGTTGAATTCATTAGCTGTACAGTGGTGCCTCAAATCAAAGGCTGCTGCATTTTTTAGCCAAATTGGAAAACTTGATTTCCAATCCATATCTTTACAAAATTACAACCAAATATAGCTAATAAATGATTATCCCAGAGCATATAGTAGCAACCCCTTTTAATAAAAGAGACGAAAAGTTTACAAAAGTGAATTTTGAAGAACATTAATATCTTCTGGCATAGTAGCAAGCAAGAGATCATCTGTACTACAAGCATTAATTTTGTCTATGACAAAATTGTAGTCTCCTTGAATCTCAATCTGCTTCCAACCTTCATTCATTGCTGCAACTAGATCTTGTTTTATAGCCAAATATTCTTCTTTGTATGCATGATCATTGAAGATGCATCAAACAGCCATAAAATTTCCTTTCTAGACTCTAGCTACTACTCTTCAACCTACCTTCCCTGTATAAGTTGCAAGTTGCAATATCTATGTTAATTTCTTTGGCCACTAGTGCCATGATTCCTTGCTCTTTTTATCAAAAGTTGAATCATATTTTGTCCATTCCTTTTAGGCTTAATTCACAATGCTAATTGCTCTTCTGCTGTTCTTGTTAAAATGGCAATCATTCCTGGCCTTCCAAATCTGCCACAACATATTTACATTTATAAAAGTTATATGCTTCTTTTGGTCTATCTTGTTTACTCTCCAAAAGAGAGTTATTTGCATGCATTCTAGCTGAGTTTTTAATCGGTTTCAAGTTGTCTTGTTTAACAAGTAGGAGTATTTTGGTCATTTTAGAACTTTTATTAAAAGTGTTTGTTTTAGTGTTTTAAAATGTTTATTTAACTGTTTAAATTTTTTTTATAGGTTTGGAATGTTTCAGGAACCAAACAAAGTAAGACGGAGTGAAAACAACGACTCAGTGTAGTAGTGTGGGCGCAGGCACACCCTTGGTCTTGGCAGCCGTGCCCAGCCATTATTTGCTGGGTACAGACGCACCTAGGTTGCACCAAAATAAGCCACAATGGTTTTGTAGGTTTTGGACTCTCCTTGATTTATTTCGGCTTAAAACTTTGTACAAGTCTAGAGAACTCTATAAATAATTGTTATAGGGTAATTTTATCAAATCTTAGAGAGTTTTAGACTAATTCAACATCAAGACGAGTTGTCCAAACTTCCAAGTTCCAATATGTAAAGCAAGATTGAAGATCAAGACTCTTGACAAGAGTTTTTGTTCTTCTACCTTATCTTCATGTTCTTTGCTATGAAGATTATTTATAAACTCTTTCTTCATTATTTATATAGTTTATTTGTTCATTAATTTAGTTTACTGGCTTTTCATTTTATCTCAACATGTGGTTTTAATATCAATTCTTTCTGTATCCTTCAATTATGGATGAGTATTTGTTTATTTAACTTGGATTCTAATACTTTCAGTTCCTTGATTACCAATTGAATTGATATAAAAACTATAGATTGAATGTCAAAGAGAATTTAGGGTTAGACAAAATATGAATAGCCATTGTTTGATTTATTTGCATGGTTGAATACATTAATTCGCTTATAGGATGACGTATACCTATATACCGTATGTAGCCAAGATTAGGGTTAGTTCTTAATACTTTATTCTTGATTGCATCTTACATAGGTATATAGTGATTTGGTTTGGATTAGAAGTTAGGTTTGCATAATTTCAAAAGGATCTTGTAAATTGAACTCTAGGTTAACAAAACCCTAGTTCGTGATTAGAAGAGAGGACAGATGATATATTCGAATAAAGTGTTAAGTGATAATTGAACTCTAGGTTTCTATCATTTGAATTACTCTTTCGTTTATTTATTTTTGATTAATTTACATGTTTATTTCATTATCTTCACTACTAAACTATCGATTGTTTGAATAGAATTAGGTTGTTCTAATTTTAGTACTTAGTAGGATTAAGACAAAATTCTCATGGGAATAATTTCTATTTATCAATGTATTACAAGTAATGATATGTACACTTGTATACATAAATCATGCAACAACTTTTTAGTACTGTTGACGGGGACTTGTTTCTCGACTTTACTTTTAGGTAATATCAATACCAAGAACTTTATTCTAGTTCAAATTTGTTTCTTTTAGTTGTTCTTGTTTACTTGTTTCCATTCTTTGTTTGTTTTTTAGGTTTATTTGTTTGAATTCGTTCACCGTGGTAAGAAGGAAGGTGTTACTCAATAAGAATGGCTGCGGATTCAGAGGAACCCAAATCTCTAAGGGACTATCCTGTCTTGCTTGTTAAGTGTCTTCATTCAAGCCTAAGAAGGCCGGCCATTCAAGCCAACAACTTCGAAATTTAGCAGGCTGTCATTCAGATGATCGGGACTTCTAGTGTGTTTGGAGGAATGACCAATGAAGATCCAAATGTACATATTTTAAACTTTTTAGAAATATGTGACACATTCAAATGTAATGACGTGTTTGACGATGCTATCAAGTTACGGCTTTTCTTGTTTCCACTAAGGCAAGCGAAGGCATAGCTGATATCAAGACCTCCAGGTTCTATCACTATATGGGAGGATTTGACACAAATTCTTAGCAAAGTTTTTTCCCTCTAGCAAAAACTGCCAAAATAAGGAACGATATCACCTCTTTCATTCACTTTGACTTAGAGCCATTATGTGAAGCATGGGAAAGATTCAAGATAATTGTTCAGATGATGTCCTCATCATGGTTTCCAGATTGGTTGCAGACATTTTACAATGGGTTGTAAGGCCTTACCGGAACTATTATTCGTGCAAAAACTAGTAGAGAGTTAATGAGGAAATCCTTCGATGAGCATGATGTGAGAAAAGTTAAATTTTGAGCTATTCCAAACTTTCCACTAATTTCTCACAAGTATAAGGATCATGTAGTAGAATGAATAGGAATCATTCCCACGAGGACTGAGTCGACAAGTATGAAAAATGGTTGACAATATCTATCTAGACGAATCAAAAGAGTATTTTTGAATTTTTATTAAATTAGATTACTGATAAAGTAGAAATTAATGGAATGCAATAACACAACTGAATTGAGAAAGTGCTTTTAAGGATTAAAAATATGTGTTTGGTAATAGGCTGACAATTTCCTAGAATTCATTTAAGACAACAATCAATCGGCTCAACTACACTAATTGGAGTTCAATTCCCAACTATCAAATCAATGAACTCGATTCCTCGTGCAATTGAGTTCTATCAGTCTAATCAATTTAGGGAAAGATTTATCTTAGACCTAATTCCAATTGAAGTATTTTTTTCTATACAAAATTACAATGAACTAACTAGATACTCATGTGAGTCATGACCATGAATTATTCTAATCTAATAGTCAACATAGGTCTATAAATGGGGGATTAACTTCTGTGTCACCTCGGCCAACCCAACCGGAATCTAAGTTATCTACCATGAATTATTCTAATCTAATAATCAACATAGGTCTATGATAAGGGATTAACTTCTGTGTGACATTGGTCAACCTAACTGGAACCTAAGTTAGCTACGCTATAAAGTTCTCAAGTTTGTGCAAATTATTACCCAAACATAATCCATGAAAAATTTTGTTGCATGCACTCAACCCTAGTTAACTTAGTGCATAATTATAAAAATAAAACACAAGAAATAAAAAGATTACGAGAAATGAAATTTGTCGTCAAACTAGGGTTTACTACTACTACTATTGCATAAAACAATTAATAACTTTGAGAATTAAAATAACAAAAAGGAAAGAAATTACCAATAAAATATTTGAAATACTAATTCTTGAATTAAAGATAAACTCCGTCTCCAAAATGTATAAAATTTGGAGCCCTAATTCCCAAGAGAGAAGAAATAATAAAACTAGAATAAGATTTGTGTCTTTGCCCTCCAAAGACATACACAATTATTCCCTACTCAACTCCTAAAAATTATGAGCCTTTCCTAGTCAAAACAATTGATAACTAAATTCCTAACACGAGTGGGAAACTGAAATCCCAGGATTCTCTGCCACGATATGTTCATCATGACGAAACAAAATGTACTAGAAAAATTCACCATGGTGAACAACTCTTCTGTTTCTCGTTTCAACTGGTTCACCATGGAGAACCATTTTTCCTTGGAATGCTTCACTGCGGCGAAGGACCTTGCTGTCTCACATTAGCTTCTAGTTGCATTTTTTCCTTCTCCACATGACTTGGCTCAAATGTTGTCTTTCTAACATGAATCCACTCTTAGCCTGCATGTTAGGAGCAGATCAAACACGAGTGACTAATTTAATCACAAATTAACACTAAAATCTACTTGAAACACAACTAACACCTAAAAACCAAATGAACAATAACATCACGAAAACACAATAATTGGGATGCATAAATATCATAACTAAGTCCAAAAGAATAATAAAATAACCTTAAATTCTAAG
This sequence comes from Cinchona pubescens, assembly GCA_025175665.1. Classification (NCBI taxonomy): domain Eukaryota; kingdom Viridiplantae; phylum Streptophyta; class Magnoliopsida; order Gentianales; family Rubiaceae; genus Cinchona; species Cinchona pubescens. Next base: position 1,604,131 of record JANKKI010000070.1, on the reverse strand, counting down.
GTTATCAACTCTCCCCAACATAGCGTCTTACCCGTCTCGAGCAAGTTAAAGGCAAAGTCCCAATGACACGAATAAAATGGAGTAAAGAAAGCCCACTAGGACAGATTCGATTTTTTCTCCTCCTTCTCTCTACTTTCTCTCTCAAAAAAAATAAGCAAATTCTTCCACACACGGCCGATCCTCAAATGGCATGGATGAGTGGCTGAAGGGCAATCCAGATCGTTTGCACAAGTTTTACTCGGTAACAATCAGTAACAACCAAAATCCCCACAGCCGGACAAACCTTTGAAGCCCCTCTGGTACAATCATACAAGGGTGAATCGACCATCTTCTTCTCTGAAGAAGAAGTCCACCAGCTTGCTGCCCCATTTCGATTCACACTGGTGGGTAACTTTCCTCGTGACAAACCTAACATGGAGATGGTGAGGAAAAACTTCCACACAATCGGATTCAAAGGAGGTTTCACTGTTGGATTTCTTGATCACAAACATGTACTCATTCGTTTCTCATTGGAGGAGGACTATCTCCGTTGCTGGCTCAAAAATACGTGGTTTATCAATGGTTTCTTCATGCGAGTCCTTAAATGGTACCCACTTATAACCCAGACATTGAACCCTTTATTGTTCCCATTTGGATCACCGTCGAGGGACTTCCTGCAGTCTTCTTCAACAAGCACTCAATTTTCTGCTTGGCTCAAGTAGTTGGCACTCCTCTCAAACTTGACATGGTCACTGAAAACTTCACCCGCCCCAACACGGCAAAGGTATGCGTGGAAGTGGATGTCTTAGCCAACCTCTCCACAGGAATCAAGGCTATGGATAGGTGTAGGTGACAATGGCAAATGATAGAAAAATTGTTACGAAGAAATTCCCAGCTATTGCAAAAAATGCAACAATCGGACATAGCCTAGATACATGTTTAGTTGGAACTCCCAAAATCGACAAGAACCATGACCCCTTAGCCCAGTCCAAACCACAGCTGCCAAGTGGCAAAGGAAGATGGCAATGGAGACCAATCATGAAACCCGCAGCTGATACCTCAAAGGCTCATAACAAAAATCTACCAGAAATCACATTGCTTCATGATCAAATGCAGAAAGATCAAGTGGAGATGAAGAACACCCTTCCGATGCAGCACCGGTGGGGAAAACGGTGGTGGCACAGCCACCTCCACAGCAGCTAACCGATCCAACAAACTCCCCTACAAACTTGGAAATTCAAATTTTGAATTCATTGGAGGGAGAATCGCACCCTACAAATCTGGTGGAGATGATTTTCCAACTGAGTCAGTTGCAAATGTGTTGGCTCAGTCAAATTGATCTATCACCAACAAACCAGACCACTACACATCTAATTCAAAATTCAAACACCCTATCCAAAGAGGATTCTTACATCCCCCATGTAGCATCTCCAACTTCAAATTCAAATACACTATGCAAAGATGATTCTTACATCTCCCATGCAAAAATTCTAGAAGAACTACCATGTTACTTTTCAGACAGCGAGACACCTCATGCAAAGAAAGTAAACGAAATCCCTTCTCATGCTAATAAAGCTACGGAAATTCCTCCCCAGCTTGAACCTTCATCGCCCAAGCTGCATGGTAACTCCTTGAAAAAGAAGAGTAGATGCAGACGCACTACAATATGCCAAGACCAATGCGCACAAGGTTCTCTACTAAACCTGTCTCCTAGCCACCCAACTCTCACATTTTACATGCATAGTGTGCTCATAAGAAACATACTGGGGGGGGGGTAGCCAATAAACCCTCCATTCGAAGACTCAAGCTACTAAACATTATAAAATAAAAATTCTTGCTTTAATGTAACCAATGGGTGGACAAAGCAAGAATCTCTTTCTTTGCTCATAAATTAGGATCTGATAGCTATGAATGTAAAATGGCAAAATTTGGGTTTTCTGGAATAATGAGCTAGGTTTAGCTCCCACTTTCATTTCAGACCAGCTCCTTCATGTGTCGATTTCCCCTTCTCCTCCGCACATAGACTTGGCAGCCTCTTTTGTATACGCTAAGTGTACAAAGATGGAAAGAAGAGCTCTTTGGGAGGAACTTCGAGTTGTCCAACCTCAAGCTCCATGGCTGATAGGTGGTGATTTTAATGTTATCTCTAGCTCAGATGAATACAAAGGTTCCTGCACTTTTACACCTTGACGGTATGAGTGAATTCAATGATTGCCTCCATGAATACGGCTTGTTGAACTTACCCTTTAAAGGATGAAAATTCACTTGGCATGGGAATAGGTTTGGAAAAGTGGTATGGAAGAGACTAGACAGATTCGTCTGCAATAACGATTTTCTGGCAGCCTATCAAAACATTAGCAAGGTTGAGCACCTTCTCAAGACATGCTCTAATCAATCGTCACCTGTTCTCAAAGTTTCTAATTAAACTACATTAGGGCCAAAGCAATATAAATTCCTAAACATGTGGACTAAGCACAAGGATTTTGTGTAGGTTGTGGACAATAATTGGTATCTGCATTGCACTGGATCCTTCTTATCTATTTTAGCCTCAAAATTGAAAAGACTAAAAGCAGAGCTAAGGAATTGGAGTCACAGGGTGTTTTGAAATGTCTTCGCAAAGGTAAAAGGAGCCAAACGAGATGTCAAATGCAAGTGAAGCTCTTTTGCAACAACGAAGTGAAAGCAACCAAATTGCATTAGCTCATGCACAAGCTATTCACACGAGGTGCCTTATAGAAGAAGAAAGTTTTTGGCAGCAAAAGCGGGAATGAAATGACTGAAAAAGGGCGACAAAAATTCCAAATTCTTCCACTCTACCCTTCTAGCCAAAAGACAAAGACTGAGCATTTCAATAATTAAAGTTGATGAGAAAGAGATTGGACTGAAAACATGGAACTAATTGAGGAGGCAGGAATTAACTTCTTCCAGGAGCTCTTGTCTAGCAATGACCCTGCAGCCATAGACCACTCATTACTGGAGGTTCTCACAGAAAATATCTCCAATAAGGACAATCAATGCTTATTCTCTTGGTTTGTCAACATAGGAGTTGAAAGACACGGTGTTCTTCAACCCTAATGACGCGGCCAACATCGACGATATAATGGGACTTTCTTTACTACTTGCTGGGACATTATTCAACATGATCTCTTCCTTGCAGTGAATGATTTTATGAAGGGTACAAAGCTTCCACGAATGTTTACCAGTACATTTATCACACTAATCCCAAAAATAGCCAACCAAAATGCTTTTAGTGACTTTAGGCCCATCAGTTTGTGCACTTTTTTAACAAAATTTGCACTAAAATTTTGGCCAATCGACTCTCCTCCACTTTGCCAAAAATTATTTCCCCCGAGCAGGTGACCTATGTACAAGGGGCCAGATGTTGCGGATAACATTCTACTGGTGCAAAAGATGATTGAGTTTATAGACAGAAAAACAAGAGGAGGAAACATGATCATTAAACTTGATCTCACCAAGGCGTTCGATAGGCTCTCTTTGGCCTTTCCTCTATGCTATCCTTAGGAAGATTGGATTTGTTGAACAATGGATTTCCCTTATGAAGAATGTCTTAGAAGATTGTTGGTTTTCTTTACTCATCAATGGAGCACCTAAGGACTTCTTCAAATCTTCCAGAGGGGTTCGCCACCCCTCTTATTCATAATAATGCTGGAGACATTTTCGCGGGGATTGAAAGCTCAATTTCTATTGGGGAAGATATCTTCTTTTGCCCTCCCGCGGTAGTGCCCAACTGTCTCTCACTTGGCATTTGCAGATGACATTTATTTTCAGAAAGAGAGAAGTCTATTCCATTCGAAATCTAATGAGCTTCCTCTCAAGTTTTGAGAACTCTTCAGGGTAGTTTTTTAACAAGTCCAAAAGCTCCATTCTACTTATCCAAAAAAGCATCACCAGCCCAAATTCGAGTGATCCAAGTAAAGATGGGTTTTGTTCATAAATCCCTCCCTTTCACATACTTGGGATGTCAAAAGCTAAAAGACGACGCACTCTTTCCCAGCCATTGACTGAAAAGTAGCTTCTCGTATCCATGGATGGCAAACTCAGTTTCTTTCTCTCGGAGGCCGGCTTGTGCTTATCAAGCATATCCTTAGCAGCATCCCGATCTTTCTACTATCGGTTCTTTCTCTTCCAAAATCAGTAACCAAGGAGTTAGAAAAGCAATTTGCAAATTTCTTTTAGGGAATCCCAGATGGGGTTATAAATTACATTGATGACATTTTACTTTTCAGCCCAACACTTGAAGACCATTTTGAACTCTTAGCCTAGTTTACTCAAATAGTGCAAGACCATGGGATTATGCTTTCCGAAAAAAATGATTTTGGCCCAACAAACAGTCACTTTTCTTGGGAAGAAATTTGATGATGGAAAGCGATATGAACCTGAACAACACATTTCAACTACCATTTCCAAATTCCAAGATTCAAACCTCACCAAAAAGGAAATCCAATAGCTTTTAGGGATTGTAAATTATGTCAGAGATTTTATCCCTAAAGTTGCAACTTCTATTCATCCATTAACCAAACTTCTAAAGAAAAATCCTCCCCTTCAGTCTTCAACACAAACCAAAGCAGTCAAAAATCTGAAACTCCTTCTTCATAACATCACTCTCTTTTCATCCCATCAGAAGGGAAAAAGATCATTCAGACAGATGCAAGTGATAAATTTTGGGAAGCAGTGCTCTTTAATGAAATTGATCACAAAAGATAACTTTGTGGATATGCCAGCGGAAGATTCAAACCCTCAGAAATTCATTACCATTCCACTTTCAAAGAAATTTTAGCGGTGAAGAATGCTATCAAGAAATTTAACTTCTATCTCATTGGTGAAAAATTTCTTGTAGAAATGGATATGTCCTCCTTCCCACAAATGGTTCAGTCTAAGACAGCTCGAACAAAAGCTTATTCCAAATCCCCAGCTTCTCAGATGGTCTAATTGGTTTTCACAATATACCTTTGATGTTCATCACATTAAGGGAAAAAACTATCTCATTGTAGACTTTTTCAGTAGATCACAGTCTTAGCTTCCAAAAGAGTCAGTTGAGTCATCAGAGTCTTTGATGTATATTTCCTCTTTTAATAGGTGGACACTTGAAACATATGAGTATTCTTCTCATCTTGAGTCTGTAGAGTCATTTCCCCCAGAATTTAAGTTATTAGATTACCCATGGAAATCTGAATGAATATAGAGTCTTTTGGGAACTTCAAACTTTCACACAGTATTGAAGTTCCATTATTAATCCTTTTGGAGTTCACCCAAAATTTCCTTTTTGTCAAGTGTTTTCTATGCATCCTCATGATTTTCTAGAGTCCCTATTATGGTTTTCTTCTGTGTCACCAATATCATATTATTATTGAGTTTGAGTGTAAAAAATTTGTCAGACTCAGTTCACCTCACCTATGATTTCTACATTCCTCTCTTGGTTTGCACCCCTCAACAAATGGAGCAGAATTTTCCTTTGTCGCAAAGGATTTGTTCTTATCTAGTTTCACCGAGTGTTAAATAAATCAGGACAAACTTTTCTAGCACTTCCATGTTATAAGGTTATCCAAGAATCATAGACAACTATTTTAGATATGGAAGAGGAATACAATGAATTCAAAGGATTTTATTTCAAGAAAATAAATGTATTCCTAAAGAAATTTGGCCCCTTGCAACTTATGGTACATGGAATCATCTCTCTCGACATCCTCATTGGAAAATAATTCAAGATGCAAAAAATGAATATCATAAGAAATATGTTGATGCACCATTTTCTCAAGACCAAAATCCAGAATCACCTCCTGACATTCCTTCACAATTTAGTTCCACTCAAGAGATTCCTCCACAGTCAAGTTCTACTCATACAAAAATAGGAAAACAACCTTTGGTCAGCACAGAAAGAAAAAGAAGAGAAAATAAAAGAAGAAAGAACAGACAAAAGCATTGGGATAGGATTGAAGAACTCAATATCACTAATCCAGATTCTACTTCCTTGGATACTCCCAGCTCAGAAGATGACAAGACAGGATGGCCCAATAACTTTTAATAAAGTTATTTTATTCAAGTTTGCTTTAGTATGTCAGGCTTTATTAAAGTGTGTAAGATTCCCACTAGCGTGTATTATTTGCTTTATCATGATAGGATTTCCACTATGGATCTTGTCTTTTAGTTTATTACTTTATGTTTGAAATCTGGGTTCCTCTCTGTAAATAGAACCCGTTGTAATTCAGCAGAGCAGAGTGGTGTGCGGTGTGAAATAATATTATAAAATTCCAGTGTTTAAATAAAATATCCATGGCTTTTGAAACTCATTTTCTTTTTCTAAGTATCAGCATAGCTTAATAATCATGCACTGATCCCTCTTGATTTCTTGACTTAAATTTTTATATTCCATTTGTATGTATATTTTGGATAAAGTGCAGGGCTCATTGTATGCCTGCACGAGAGGCTGGCAGTTTAAAGCCTAGCTTACCTTCTGAAATATACATGCATCTACATATATAGGCATTTGAGTCTCGTTTATTAATTTGGTATCAGAGCCAGTTATTAAGCTATTGCTTGATTTGAGAAAAAGGACCCTTATTCATTGTGAGTGATTTAAGTATTTCAACCTCACCCTTCTTTAAAAATTCCATTTTTGATAAAGTAGATTATCTCTATGAAGTTTCTATAGTACTTGATAATCAGATCAGGTTCTATTAACCCTACTACTCTTCCTCTTGTAAATCCCTACTCAGCATTTGCTAGATCTTAGTTTTCTCCTAGTTCTAAATATATCCGGTCTCTTATATCTCCTAAAAAATAAACTATAAAAGAATATATCCAGTCTTCTAGACTTGATCAATATCATATTCCAGCCATCTCATCAGAACATCTTGTTACTCTATATCTTCCTGAGGATTTCCCAAGACAATGGAGAGCTCAAGGTTGTACTCACATCCATTTTGGAGCAATCAGACTTGCTCTAATTTTCCATGGAAGAAAGAATTACCAGTAGTGGCCAGAATTTCCTTGTTAGACACCAAATTTAGGAAATATTAACATGCCTGCATTGCAACAGTTGAAACTACACTAAATGTAGGAATCGTGTTTGTCACTTTATTTCCTAACTTTAACATGTCACTACAAGATCCTCATCTTTTCTCGGCTTTGAAAGTCCAACTTCAAACTCAAGGCGCTGAGCAAATTCAAGATGCACTTGCTGCAACACTTACTACCAGATGGTTTATAGAGCTCAAAACCATGCTTTTGATCTATCATTTCCTGGAGGTGATGATGCCCTCTTCATCAAAATAGAAGAAGCACAATCTGCAACTTGTACACATATTCCCAGGCAGATTCCAAGAGATGAACTTATAAAGCTACTTCCAGACACATGGATCATAAATTATGAAAAATTGCTTGAAGTAGTTCCCAGACCTCTTGAGTCTTTTGAAACCTTGATGCAGTCCAGTCCATGACAGGATGGAACAGTTTCTATCTAGTTTAACCATTCTCATCTTAAAAAATCTCAATCTTTGAGATTCGTCAGCCAAAGTAATATAGCTTCTAGTTCTAGACCTTATTTTTCAATAATGGAGTTATCAGTCCAAGATCCTTCAACACTAAAATAAGAGGACTATAGACATGAAAGATGTGTCCTTGAAGACATCACTAGAAGCTTCAAGGAAAATGGCCAAGCAGTCTATTTTTCACAGATCCTTTCACTGGACATTGTTATTTTGATGTCTGCTATTGTGATGAGTGCCAAGATAGAGAATGGGAAGAAGATGATGAGTTTTATTATATTCAAGAAACTGGAAGAAAACCACCAAAGAAGAAGAAGAATAAGTGCCGTTACCAACATGTCCTCCCTGAAGATCTTGATCCCTCTTCACCAGCTCAAACTGTGAGAAGTACTTTTGACTTCTTGACTGAAGAATTGCCTAATGAAAAATGGGCAATCCTACCTAGAAAAGAAGAAATTAGGTGAAAAGAAAGTTCAAAGAATTTGTTGACTCCATTATTCCAGAACCTATTCCAGAGCCAATTCCAAGTAAGTCAGTATTGCCTCAAATTTGTATGTTCAACCCAATAGATTTTCCTCCATTATCCAAGTTTGAAAAGGATAAAGCAAGTCATATTCCAAAGATTCAGAATGCTACCAAGGTAGTATTACCCTCCGGACAGGTTGAACCAAAATTGCAAGGAGAGAGAAGTTCTAAATTGGCAAATTCAAAATGCACTTGTTCAAAACAAAGCTTTGTCCTCTATTGATAAAAAAGTTTCTACTGTAAAACATGCGGTATGAACAACAATTAGAAAAGATCAAAGACATCACATATAAATGGCAGATCTTGGAGAAACGTTTTGAACAATTACAAAGTCCAATAGCACCACCGAGAGTATCCTTCATGCATTTCCAATCCCAATAGCTTAAGAAGAAGGAATCAGTGCTCAAACAAATGGAATTCTTAAAACAAGAACTCCAGCTGAAGCATCAAGCTCCCAAATACAGCCAACCATTTATGGAATCAACTTTGCAAATCCACCACTACTCAAGTTTGGTGCAGAACCCTTTGTGCCAACTTATCCTCAATCTTCTGGGAAATTTGAAACAAATTCCCCGAGGCATTATATCCCTCTTTTTCTTTCTATGCCACAAAACCTTATGTACCTTTCCCAGGAGAACCTTGAATTAATAACTTTCCAGAATGGTACAAATTCAAGAAAGAGGAGATGAAACAACTGCAACAAATTCAAAAGGAAAAAGAAAAGCAGGAGAAATTGAAGATTCAACAAGAAAGAGAAGAGGCATTGAAAAAAGCTGAAGAAGAAAGAAAAGAATGGAAAAAATTGGAAAGAGAAAAGGCATCATCATCATCCCAAATGATGGTAACCCCAACAACTGAAAAAGAAGTAAAAAATCCTTCTAGTACTTTTCTCTCTCAATTATCTCAACCAGTTCCTAATCTTGCTTCAGCAGATGCATCTGAAGAATCATCCTTGAGATCTCATAGAAGAAGAACTTGATTCAGAAGAAAGGGAGTCATAAGATGAGCTGGAAGAATCCTCAGGAAGTGAACCAGAACCAGCAGTTATGGTAAATGAGCCAATTGTGACCCGTCCAGAAGATGATGGTGGAGATGTTGTCATGGAAGAAACTGTCATTGGAGATAGAGCTCCAAAAACGTCAACAAAGTCATCTAGAGGAACAATCCTTTTCACATTAGATGATGTTCCGTACTCTGAGTGGTCAAGCAGAATCCAAGAATTTCATGCATGGCTAGTCACAAGAAAATTGACTGTTGACAATAATTTTCAAATTCTGACTGAGTTCACTTCTCGTTTTACCGAATTATTGAAAGATTGGTGGATGAATGTCTTAGAAAATGATAAATTAAATTCTATGGTTCAACAAGATTTTAATCTGATCATTGAGGCTTTGTTTACTATTTTCCTAGGAGAACAGAAAGAAGATTTAGAATTAAAAAGAAAAGAATTTTTCAAGTTGAGATGTCAATCTTATACCAGCTGTTAAGAGACTTGGACAAACATCTGAAAAGACTAACACATTTGTTCTATATCCTTGGTGCAGATTGTAGAGACTAAAGCAAACTTTTCTCACATCACTCCCCAAAACATTGGCTGATGGAGCAGAAATTTATATTCGAGGAAAATACAATGGAATTATCACTATGACCACAGGGCAAATTCGCCAAGCAATAATGATTGCACATGAGGAACTTTGTCACAAGAGACATGTAATCAAAGAACATCTCAAAGGAGACCCTTGCCTAGATGAAGCATGCAAACATCCAGAATATGTTCTGAAAGGAACATGTAAAGGATGTAAGCAAAAAAAGAAGAAAGGCTTCAGAAGGAAGTTCAAGAAATTCAGAATCTTCTCAAAATCTATGACAAGACCCATAAAGTGGAAATTCTTCAAAAGAAAGAATAGATTTAGATCAGAAGGAGGAAAATGCAAGAACTTCAAGAAAAAAATCCCAGAGATGTTACATTTGCAAGCAAAAAGGTTAGTTTGCAAAAAATAATGCTCGCCGGATCAACAAGGACAAAAACTAATGGAAGCAATTACAAGAGAAACAGGATATGAATTTTTATCAGATGATGACCTTGAATCAATCTTCTCAGTTGACAGCCAACCTTCAGAAGACACATTGTTTGCTGTTGAAACAATCCAAGACATGTTCATGATCAACTACAAATTTGCTCCCATTCATTTCTTAGAATCAACTCCAAGATTTCAAATAATTTCTTCTACTCCACAAACTTTTGTTTATATTTATCCTTCTAAATATGATAAACCTATTCCACTAATAGCTTTTTTGTGATAGAAGTGTTGCCCTATTAATTCTTCATCCAAAGGTGTTGCCAGAAGAATATTGGAAACCCTATAAGCAACATTTCAGAGAAGCAAATGGAGAAATTTTCACAGCTGATCTTATTACCAGAGATCAAATAACTATTTAGTTCTTTCCAAATTACAAAGTTTGAACACAAATTCTAGGATGTGCTGCCCCAGGAAAAGACATGGTGTTCTGGAATGGATCTCTACAAAAAATCAATGGGTCTTACAATTCTTCCAGAAGGGATTAAATATAAGAAATTCTTCAAATCTTATGTTGATACCCCTCACTTATTTCCCACTGATACAGGAGAAGTCCTTGAACAAATAAAAACTGTTTTAATTAAAAAGTCCTATGCTAATTCGCATAATGAGTTTTTATCTAAATGCTCAAAGCCATTGTGGACTAACTCTGAGTTTTTTATACAGTTTCCATTCAAGAAGAATGAAGATGTCAATCCAACAAAGGCGAGCCATTCGGGGATGAATCCAGAACATATTGTCCTTGCAGAACAAGGATGTCAAGAATTGCTAAAAAATGGTTTGATTGAGAAGTCTGAATCACCATGGGCTTGTGAAGCTTTTTATGTAAATAAAAGGTCTGTCAAGTATGTGGGAAAATGGGACTTGTCATAAATTATCAATCATTAAATCATTTTCTCCATTACAACAAATTTCCTCTTCCAAATAGATATACCCTATGATAGTTTCAAATCTTAAACCTACTAAATGGTTTTCAAAATTTGATTAAAATCAGGTTTTTGGTAATTGGGTATTCACCCAGATGATAGAGGAAAAATAGGATTTTGCATTCGTAATTACCATTTCCAATGGACAGTTATGCCTTTTGGGCTCAAAATAGTCCCATCATTTTTTCAACAGGCAAAAGCATCATTGGACTTCATAGAGCACAGTATGCCAGCCAACACATTCAAATGGGCTACGAATTTCATTACTAACAGAGGTAGTTCATGGTTTCAGTATAAAACTTTGGTGGAAGTTCCAGAAAGGCAACTCATTGTGGTGTTTATTTTTTCATGGAAGATATCTTAAAGGCCAAAGTCCTTCCTGAGTCACGGAATCACCGGGGGATTCTCTTACATGGAAAAGAATGCTGAGAGTTCGTGATGAACTGAAAAAGTGGCTGTTATTTCTAATAAGGAAAGCCGATTGCTCATTTTGGTTTGATTCTTGGACTGAACATGGACCTAACTCTCATGCCACATGGTGGAACATCTCATCTCATGGTGGCACACGTATGGAGTCTTAATAGCTGGAATCTTTCCTCTCTTGATGGGAGATACTCAAATGAGGAGTTACAAAACATTGCAGAAATCCTCAACGAAAGGACAATCTTATTGAATGAGGAACTGGACCAAATCATTTGGACCTTAACAACCAAGGGTTCTTTCTCAATGTCATTGACTTACCTCCCAAAGGCACAAATTTTTTCTAGACAATGATTGGGGATGCTGGACTCCAATCGAAGATCTCCATCTTCATGTGGAGACTATTGAACAAGAGGCTGCCATTGGATGACACAATGTCCAAAATTGGATTCTCCTTAGCCTCTAAATGTTGTTTTTGTTGTCATGAAGAATTCTCGGATCACCTTTTTGTGGATTGTGAAATATCACAGCAAATCTGGCATTTTTTCGAAGCTTGGCTTGAAGTGATGCTTGCTCCAGCAATGACCATCTTGAATAAGCTAAACTCTTGGTACTGGACAAGCTGCTGCACCTTCAACCACACTTGGTGCAATTCATGAAATCCTTCCTTGCATAGTTTGTTGGTTCTTATGGAAAGCTAGAAACAAGGCAGATTTTGGAGGAACAATAACAAGTGCAACAAGGATAATTGCTGACATCTATGCCTACTTGGAAAACATCTCCTCAATTTATCCATTTACAAAAGTGTGTCCAACCGATGAGCTACTACTTTCAAAAGGCATTTTCACACAACTACTCCCAATGACGTGAATAGATAGAACACAAACTAATTCTATCTGAAATGTATCAGTAGCAACAAGTTCATTGAAAAGCGAAAAGTTAAGTAAATAATCTACAAGAATAAAAGAATTGAATGAATGATCCCGTAGTCATCATGAGATTGCTAGACGCTCCGCTTACAAGAAGAGGAAGAAAATAGATTTCACTGCATCTCACAAATCTTGACAAACCTACCTTAACCATAGTTGAGCAATACAACAACACGACTAGAAATAAATATAGAAACTAATTCAAACCAAAGATAAAATATGACTTAAAAGCTTGTAATATAGGCTAAAGGGTAAGATATGATAAATTTGGTTAAAGTGGATAAATTCACTTTAGTTACATCAACAAGTAGGCTTTGAACCATATCCCATGTCCATGCTCAAAACCACGACATCTTGCCAAAATCTGCTAAAGCACACATATACCTTCTTTATTCACTAATAGCACAAGAGGTGACAATCATCTTTTATTTTCAACTTGAAACACACACACACACACACACACATACCCCATGTCCACAAAAGCACACATAAACCTTCTTTGTTCACTAATAACACAAGATGAGACAATCGTCTTTTAGTTTCAAATTGAAACAAATATATATATATATATATATGTATATATATATATATGTATGTATTTGTGTGTGTGTATGTGTATATATATTTATTTGTTCTTTTTCTTTTATTTTTTTTCTGAAGGAATCAATCAAAGGGAATCATAAGAACACTTAGAAACTGATGTGTACATTCCCTTGACTTGCAATACATATAGCACCTTCTTGACCAACCATCGTAAACAATAAAATTCATATTATCAATGTAACATCAATAACAACTAAGATATGGGTAGAACGAAAAAGTACACCTAAATCTTTTCCCAACTCCAAACTTCGTGATCATTTCCCAGGTCAAAACTTTGTCCGTATGTTGCGAATACAAAAGTACCTCAAGCAATTGTCTCAAGCAAAACTAAGCCTCAGCAGGTCATCAAGATTATCACTCACAAGTGGAATAACCAAACCTCTCCACTCACTCATATCACACATCTGCATATATATATATATATGTATGGGGTGATAGCACTCATGAATAAATGATGTTGAAATCAAAAACTCCTATACATATTAATATCCGTAATTTAGGTCGAGTAAATAAAACTACCAACCATTATCATTGATACATGACCCTAGAGTTTATTTGCACAATTCCATCACAATGAAACACATAAACGCAACCAAAATATTTTCTCATTTTTAAATTTTTTGATTTTTATTTTTCAGTAAAATAAAGAAACAACTAAACACTACCCATTTAAATATAACAAAAAGACAACACCAAAACAACAAATTACAATTAACGTCACCTCTAATCTCCCAACTTGAACAACACATTGTCCCCAATCCTTGCCAAGATGATAATAAACAAGAACAAAAACTAAATTAACAAATTTTTAATTACAAAAGGTGTTAGAAAACTCCTTTATGTGGTCCCAAATGGACCAACTCCATCATCTTTGTCTTGGCTCTCTTCTTTGTCCTCATCCTCGCCCTCTTCATCTTCTGTACCGACGACAATATACGGCAGTCCAAAATGCCATCATTTCATTGTCAATTCTGTTGGCCAACTACTCTTGTTAATGGGTGTACATTGTTCAATGACCTATGAGCAAGATTGTCTAGCTTCCTGTGGATAGAATATGGAGACTTTAACTGTAGTACACCAGTAATTTTTGCACGCCAATCGTAGTGTTGGGGTTAGATGCATAATAGGTGTGCTCTTGAAGAGGCAGAATCCAAAACCTTGTCCATCACCTTGCTCTTCTAGTAGTTGTCTTTGTTGGTTAGCTATCCTGTCTCGGATAGTCTTGTTATGTTTCTTGGTAGTGGTCTTCAACCAATCACCTGTATGGGCTTGTCAAGTAGGATATTTTTACCAATTCTCAAAATTACACCTACATTAGAACACAAAAAAGTTATCAAGGTCGGAAAAATCAAACCGTTATGTTCTTTGTCCCCATTACATATGATTTCTTACTGAATTTCTAAAACAACATTAATATATATTCCTTTAATAAGAGCATATAATAACAAAGAACGTTCACAAGTCACTTTACTCAAAGTAGTAATAGGCAAGATATAAGAGGTAATAAAGTAATACCATGCATGTGCTCTAATTGATAGAAATGTTCTATTAAATTGCCTATGTTTCCCATCGGGATAAAATTCCCATTTTTGCCATTCCTATCGGTAACTTTTTGTTACTCAACTATCTCACCACCTCATCTTAATAGTTGTTGGTTCTCTAAATTTGAGCAAAATCACTATTTCAATAGTAGAAAGTTGGTAGTGAGCATTAATTATTTCCTTCCCAAAATTGACCAATTTTTTCCTAACCATTACAACTGTACCAACTATCTGGTGAATTATTTAGCATGCACATTTTAAGCCTTAGGATTAATAAATCTATATTATCAAATCGAATTTGGGGCTCACCTGTAGGGGTGGTAGAAGCTGTAGCCTTTGTAGAAGTCGAGGTTTTTCTCTTTTTTACCATATTAACAATCCCATAACAAAACCAAAAAAATTCAATTTAAAATTCAACAAATTGAGCACAAAATTTCCAAACTATAATAAACTAGAATTTTCTTACAATGCACAATTAAACTAATATGAAATTAAGCACAAAATTTTCAAACAAACAACAAAAATTAAATATGAATAACCAACCAACAAATTAAGAAAAAAGTTTTGTAGGAAAGAGATCTTATTTGGCTTGAAGAGGATGAAAGATTTGAATTCAAAATTTAGAAATATTCCCTTGAAGACTAGAAACTCTTCCCAACTTGGTCCTTGAATCTTCAATCAATGGTTGGTTGAAGGAATTTTTGGGTTTGAATGAAAGATTTTGTGGATAAAGATGGAATATTTGTGGTGGGTTTGTGAGATGATGGGTTTTTGTGGTTAGTTTTGGAGGGTAGAGATGGTTTTGTAGAGAAAGAAAGAGAAGAGTAAGTACGGAGAAGAATAGGAAAGAAGATGGAAGAGTAGGGAGTCAGAATTGGCTAGAAAAAATAAAAATAAAATGGTGGGTTGAAACTAATGTGAGTAGAGTTTTAACCCTTCTGTCTGCCTCAATACCTTCACCATGCCGAAGCATTTTGCTTGGGATAGTTTCGTTGCGCGAAGAATCCTCTGTTTATGGGTTTCATGGTGTCCTGGTCTATTTGCTCTGACTAAGAACCCTTCTATACAAGATTTCCAATGGTGTTTGTTATGGCGAACCACTCTTGCCTAGGGGCCTTCGCCTCTATTTCAAAAATTTTGCCTATAGTCTTAGCACCTTCAATGCTTATTTTTACCGTCTAACCTGCAATTAAACACACAACCATCAAAATTTAAAAATTCTACAACCAAAATAACCATAACATAACAAGTAACAGAACAAAAGGAAAAATGCACAAAATGTTTGGATTTCTTATCAAGTAATGCTTCTTAATAGTCGTTAACTTGACTTTTGATTTTTTAGAAATTATCAATCAAGGTGGACATTTTCACATCCATTATCATTCTAGCCTCCATGATAAATCTTATGCCTGATCCCATTAACTTGAAACGTTGAATTTTGACCCTGAAGTTCCGCTCTATATGGAAATGCATGAACCATTTGATATGGGCCACTCTACCTGGATATTAACTTCTTAGGAAATAGTTAAGGCTGAGAGCTGGAAAGCAACGCCTAGTTACCTGCACAAAGTTAATTCCCGATTTTGATATAAGAGACAGAAACTATTTCAATCAATTAATTGGTCTAATTACAATGCATGAATGTTCAATTCCAAAAATTTAACCTAACCATGGCTTTTAGTGATTGGATCCTATCAAATTAAATAATTAGGATTGGAGAACTTTCTTACCGATAACTCTAGTAAACTAGAGTTATTCTACTTCTAAACAATAGCTTTTTGTTTGTTTAACCCTTATTTTGTTAATTAATTAAGTGTTTTAGGTCAATTATTTACATTAGGTAATTGCATTAGCTTTATTTGTAAATATTAAGATATTAATATGATTTTTGCTTAATTCTAGTTTAATTTGACTACTTATGTAATTAAGTGTTTTGCAGGATACGAGTTAAAGGGGTACAAGTTCAAGATCACAAAAATTCAAGGAGCAAATTGCAAATGATGAAGAATGATGACTTGAGCTAGAAGAAGCTCGACGTCACGACATGGAAGATTTGATGTCGTGACATTAAGGAGGGATTTCAAAATGTAATTTTTAGCTTGATTCAATATCATCGTATTGATTATCCTAGATGCTTATGCTTGGTAGCTAGGGCAACTTCTAATTTTGGGTTGCAAATCTTTAAATTTTATCCTGTAAGCCATTCAAGTACACATAGTAGTAGTTTAGTTGGTAATTTAGTAGATTAGAGTAGCTTTTGTTTTATCTTAAGACTCAAGTTTCCTTTTAATATAAAAGTTCTCTTTTAATTTCCTTTAGATCTTGTCTTTAATTTCTAGCAAGTTTGAATTTTGATTAGTTAGTCTTAGTGGGATTTTCATCTGCTACAAAGAGATTTAAATTTTACATGCTTTCTCTTTAACTTTCTTTCAAGCCAAGTTTCTTGAGTCTCAAGTTTTCTTGGAGGCTTTCTTTGAAGTTCTTAGGATTCTTTCTAAGTTAGGAAATTTTTAATTAAAAATCTTTATTTCCTTGCACTAATTTCTAGTAGTAATTAGTGGGTTTCCTTTTGCTTAATAAAATATTCAAAAATATTTACTTTTAATCTATGTAAGTTCTCTTTACTAATTTATATAACTTTATTTAGTAGAAAGTGGAAATACCTTTGCTTTTATGCTTGCTTTGTGTTTCCTTTAGTCAAATTAGATTTACTTGCTTTTTAGGAATTATTTTAATTTAGTTGTTTTAAATAGTTTAGTGACAGATTTACATGCTTTAGATTACTTTAGATAGCCCTTTACTTGTTGATTACTTGCTTAATTGAACATGTTTAGGGCTAGTATTATTTCCCTTATTGCTTAGCCTAAGTATACAAGACCCTTGAATCTTGGTAATTGCTTAGCCAACAGTCCTTGTAGGACAATAACCACTTCCCATATTTTACTACCTACCCCTATGCTTGTGAGAGTGAGGCTAGAGTAAAAGGTATAGTAGCGTGGTTTATTTTATTACTTGGTTTAATTTGCACTCGACCCGAGGGAAACACGTTTTTTGCACCATTGCTAGGGAATTTCCTTGATATTTTGGCTATATTGAGCACTTAGGCATTTTTACTAGTCAATCTTTGGAGCTTAGTAGTTTAGTTTAGTTTTTAATTAGTAGTCTTTACTTGTTCATGTTTAATTCTTACTTTTATTTTTAATTGGCACTTGTGATTAATTTGTTGAAATTGTTCTTATAGTGCATGATTAGACGAGAAAAAAAGAACTTGATTTGCCTTGATGATGAAAAAGAGAAAGAATTGAGAGAAATTTGAAGAAGAAAAGAGTAAAACAAGAATTGACAAGACTCAACATGGAGAATCCTCAACGTAATCAAAGGATATTGAATGAGAATATTGGCAATAATGGTGATGATGAGCAAGTAGAAGTGGAGAATAATGCATAAGTGTTAATTTCAATGGAAATGGGGTGAATGGAAATGGCCATCCACTAAGGTATTATGCAATGCCAAACTTCAATGGAGCTAATTATAGAATTGCATGTATGTCGGTACATGCGAGTAAATTTGAAATCAAGGCCGCCCTTACACAAATGTTGCAAGCCCATGCGATGTTCAGTGAAGGCCTGAATTGAACGTGAGGATCCATATGCACACTTGATGAACTTTGGAGAAGTGTTGGACACTTTTAAATTTAATGGAGTCCATCTAGATTGCGTTCATATCAGGGTCTATCCTTTTCCATTAAGGATAGAGCAAAAACTTGGTTGCAATCACATGCACAAGGGACATTCACTACTTGGAATCAATTAGCCTAAGAATTTTTGGCAAAACGTTTCCCTCCTTCAAGAACCGCCAAACTAAGCAATGAACTCACATCATTCAAGCAAGATATAAGTGAAGGACTCAGTGAGGCATGGTAAAGATTCAAAGAATTATTGAGGAAGTGCCCACATCACGCTAGCCTCCTTTGGTTTCAAATACAAACTTTTTATAATGGCTTGACTCAAGAGACCAAATCAATTATTAATGAATCCGTGTATAGTTCATTGTGTTTCTAAACACCGGAGGAGGCTCAAGCATTACTGAACAGGATGGTGTCTAACTACGACTACCATGGCCCAATTGTTCAACCAGTTGCTAAGCAACAAGTTCATTAAGCCAATGCTCAACATGGTGGTGTCTTAAATTTGAACTCAAATGATTCATTTCTTGCTCAACAAGGATTATTGATGAATGTTATGAGTAACTTGGCAGGGGCTTTGGAGAATTTGGGAAGCAGAAACAATGTAAATGTCACAGCTTCTACATCTCAAGTGCCTCTTGTTTGTCATTTTTGTGGTGATGGACATCTAAATGGATAGTGTGAGGTTTCTATGGGATCAAATGAACAATTGAATTATGTGTCTAATAACCATCATCTTCAAGAAATCTTCTCAGAGTTTATAGAAATACTTACAACCCGACCTAGAGGAATCATCCAATTTTCTCTTGAAGCAACCAAAATAGCCAACAAAATCCTCCTTACCAACCTACCCTTCAACCACAAAATTTCCAAAATCAAGCATCTTCATCTTCTAGACCTTATCAACCCCCTCACCAAAGGAATTTCCAAACCAACTCCTATCAATGCCAATCAAATCCTTCCTAATGAAGAGAACTCCTAACAATCAATCAAGGCTTCTATATTAACAACAAAACCCTCCACCAACCTTCAACTACAATAAAAAACTCCATTTAGGGTAAAGATCTCCAAATGCAATTTGAATATTTTAAGGAGAGATTATGAATTTTGAAGGGGAGAAAATGAAAATCAAAGAAGAGAAATAGAGAATCAAAGGAGGGAGTAAGAGAATTTAAGAGCCACTACAAGGAATTTAGAGATCCAATTGGGTCAATTGGCTAGAAAATAATATGAAAGAAGGTGAATGTTGAGAAGATGGAATTATAAAGTGAAGGTCCTGCCATCATTTTGAAGCCTAAAGCAATAAATTGGTACTAAATTAGCTGTCCGTATTGTAAATGACCAAAATGGAAAGTAATCACTAAATTTTGCCTAGCTCTGAATAGATACTTCTATTTTGTTAGGATAACTACAAAATTTGCGCATTATAGACTTCAATATACTTTTTGCAGTTGCAGTCAAATTAGTGAATGTCTCCCTAGCAAAAAAAGAATGGTGATAAGCTTAAGTTTAGCTAGGCATCTCTTTTGTTAGAATCTTTTGTTCATGTACCATGTATTGTTGAATTGTTTTAAACTTGCGCTTTAATTTGGTTCATATTGTATTCTGCTATGCTTAAATCACAATGAGCTTTAATAGATCACATTATATATATAGAGCTAGCAAGATAAGAAATAACCATAAAGTATGACTAATGCATAGAAAAGCTGATAGAAGTATTTGTAAAGCACTTTAATTATGTGGTTGCCACTTATGGAGGCTTTTGTTTCTTAGTGTGTTTGAGGCAAATCCTTGATAACTTATAGTATGTAATTGGCACCTATGAATAAATATGAATTTTTTTATAAATATATTTCATATTATAGAAAATAGCGGGCACTCGCCGTGATCTTCTAGTCTTAAGTATAGAAAGTCAATTTCTTTTGCCTTATTTCATAGCTATAACTTTCAAAACAAGGAAGAGAGCAAGCATAAGCAAAGTGAAGCAAAAATCTTTGAATCTTTACCCTCTGGTGAAGATACCATTTCGCCAAAGATTGACTGACCCTAGGAAAGAAGAAAAAGAGGAACAATTCAATCATTTCTTTGAAGTGTTAAAAAGTTCCAAATTAATATTCCCTTACTTGAAGCACTTATGAAGATACCCTACTATGCTCGATTAAGAGAAAGTTGGAGGATGATTAGAAAGTGCTCCTTAATGCTAAATGTAGTACAATCTTGCAAAAGAATTTGCCTCCTAAGCTCAAGGATCCTGGTAGTTTCAATATACCGGTGAACATTGGGGTTACACCTTGCATTGTTCACTATGTGACTTAAGGGTGAGCATCAATGTTATGACAAAAGCCACATATGACAAGTTGGGAATTACATGTGCCAAAGCTACTCAAATCACCTTCCAATTGGCGGATCTTTTCGAGAGGAAGCCTTATGGATTATTGGAGTTGGCCCAAAAGCAACCTCAGAGGGCGTGAATTAGGTTGTTTCTCAAGATTGAATTTGAAACCTTTTAAAGTGCTTAAATGCAATTCAAACTATATGCAACAAACAAACACTTAAGGACAAATGATCAAGGATAAATATTCAACAATTTAATTTCAAAGAACAAATAAAAAGATTGAGATTAAGAAGTGCAAACCAAACTCCCAAGCTTCTCAAGCTTGGAGCTTACATCCCCAAAGAGCTTCTCCCAAGGCAACTACCAAGTTCCCGACTTGAAGTTTATCCAATAAGTGTCTCTTCAAAGTAAGTGAGACAATAACCATTTGTACACAAATGAGGATCACTCTTTCTCCAACTAATTCACTTTAGCTGAGCCAAGAATTTTAAACCCACAACCTTCTTTTGTTACAATTTTTATCTCTCCACTCTCACTCTTAAAGAACACTTATACTCTAAAGTCTTTTCACAAAACTACCTACACTATTACAGCACTTGTACCCACTATTTACCTCACAAATAGCTCAAGAATTACTGGCATCCAATGTAGAAGTCTCTTACAAGTCAATTGGATGTCCTTTGTCTATTTATAGATGAAGCAAGTGCCGAAAATTGAGCTCCAACGATCAAAAAACTAACTATTAAAAACTAGTCGTTAGGAGTTTGGACAGTGATTCAGACGTCCGATTTTGCATCCTATAGTTTTTTAATGAACAGTGTTTCGAATAGTCATATGTGTCCTACAGCTTGTGGCAGAAACTTATTTATTTTGAGCTCCTTTCTTCGGATGGTCTTTATTGTCAAAAGCTTTTGCTTTTGTTCCCTTCCTTGGACGGTCTTATGTATCTAAACCTTGACCGGAAACTTCTTGTTTTCACTTTTCTTAGATGATCATCAGCATCCAAAGCTTATTGCTCTTCTTGAGTTTTCTCCAGTTAAATGTTGGGCAATCATCATGCGTTCGATCATGCATCTGTGACGTATTACTTTGCTTTGATGTGTGGCTTCTTCATAGAGCTCGAACTACTGATGTTTTCTTCATGCGTCCGATGCTGTGTTCAAAGGTTCCCCTATCACTTTAGAAATTTCTACACACTAGTTCTTAACAGATTTGGACATTATCATGATTAGGATTCAACAAACTCTCCCTTTTTGATGATAACAAATCAGTTGCACAACTTAAACGAAAGTAAGAACAACAATTAGAAGAACAATCACAAGAAGTCTTGAAGTCCAATCTTTCTCCCTCTTTTGGCATTATCAAAACATTATAGTATAAAGCAATTTAAGCACATTAGACCTAGGAGTTAAATACATAAGGAACAGCCATACAATCTGTCCCTTAATTAAGGCCTCATCAAGTATCAAATATCTCCCCCTTAAACTATGCAAGCAATTCAAATAAGTACATAGAGGATAAGACAAGTTCAAACATTTTTTCCCTTCAAGAATATATAATCAAGTAGAAATGAGGAAATTTATGCAAAGGATTAACATCAAGGCATTTTTCACACATTCCTTACCAAAAAGCATCATCAAATCAATGAAGCATATGTGATGGAATTTCTTGTGAGATCGCGAATTAATTTCTAACATACAGGCCATTAGAAAAGAGCATGCTCCCCCTTTCTTTTGTAAGTAGTGACTTAATATAGAGAAAATTGGGGGTACTCATAACCAACATTCTAAAGTTTAAGGAAAACATATTCAATCACATAGTTGACTAACACTTAAGAGATCATAGTTCACATTATCAAATGATAGCACATTTTTGACAAAAAATTTTAAATGTTACCATTTCAATTGATCTTGTTTTCATGTCGTCTTTACTCATATGCTTTGAAACCCTCCATTAATGATCCATCCTGAATTCTTTGGTGCTCTCTAAGCATACCTACTTACAAAGTTGAGCAACAACTTTTGGTTCCCAAACTTTCTTGGGTCCAATGGGGTTAGTAGCATGCTTGATCACCCAAATTGCTTTCATTCCAAATTTCTCATTTTGTTTAACATAGCAATCTTTTTTCACATGCCCATGTTGATGACAATAATTGCAAATAATATTCATAAAAAGAAGATTAATGGATAAAACAAAGTATAAACCATCCTGTCTAAAGTTGGTTAAATTCTTGTTGATAAGCATGTTTCTAGTCCTTTTCTTTTCAACAACATTTTGGTTTTCTTTTTGCAAGAAAGAACTAAGATCATCTATTCTTTTCTTTAACAAAATTTGTTCTTCCTTGATCTTTGCCTTTGCATCCAATCCCTTTTTCTTCAATGCATCATTTTCTTTTGTCAACATATTATTTTCATGCACAAGCATTGAGTTAGCTGTCAATAAAGCATTAATATTGATTTTTAGCTCTTTGTTCCTAGCATATGATTCTCTCAAACATTCATGCATTTTTAAAATAAATGATTCAACATCGTTAACATCATTATCACAAGAATCATAACTAGAGGATACCTTATTATCTTCGAAGGCCATAAAGCCATTTGAGTCGCCTCATGTTCTTCTTCATTTTTTCCTTCTGAATTGCAATCTTTCCATGTTATTTGGAAGTTGTTGAAGTGAGGCTTCCTAATGAGTCTTTTCTCCTTTTTGATGAACACTCATTTGCAAGGTGGACAATTTGTCATATCCATGGCATTTTTCACTTGGCTTCTTGCTTGTATCTTTTTGTGAAGCCTTCAATGCTATGCCTATTTTTGCCCTTACCTCCTCATCATCTTGTACCCTATGTTTCAACTTCAATTCAAAGGAGGTTAATGAATTACAAAGACACAATTGGCATAGAGTTTAATTTTTTAGACTCTTCTATGGCGATGGATTTAGGTTTCCATTCCTTAGGTAAAGCCTTCAAAATATTTCTATTCTTTTCACCCAAATAATATTCTTTACCTAAGCCTTCCAAATCCTTTATAATATCATTGGACCTACAATACATATTATCCATATTCTCATGAGGTTCCATTTTGAAAGCTTCATATTAAGCCACAACAAGTGACTTCATTTTCTCTCTAATATCTTCACTAACTTCATGGATTTCTTTCAATTTATCCCAAATTTCCTTAGCCAATTTGCAACCTTACTTAACTTTAATGGATTCATCTATATCTAAGGCATTGTACAAAATATTCATGGCTTTAGCATTCAAGGTTAAATTTGCTCTTTCTTACGCATTTAACTCATATCTAGTCTTATCCCTTACTCTATGTGTATTTGCATCAATGATATTAGCTTCTAAAGGACCTTCACCAACAATACAAATATCAATAGATTGAATAAATATTTGCATTCTTTCCCTCCAACTAACAAAATTTACTCCATTAAAGATGGGAGTTACAGTAATGGATTGCCTCTCTAGAAATAATGCATTATTGGTTATCATGATCGTTACTCAAAAGCTAGTTAAGCTCAATACCACAGACCAAGCTCTGATACTAATGTTGTCCCAAAAGCAACCTAAGAGATGGGTGAATTAGGTTGTCTCTAAAAAAAAACCTTTTAAAGTGTTTAAAGGCAACTCAAACTATATGCAACAAATAAACACTTAAGCACAAATAATCAAGGAGAAATATTCAACAATTGAAGCTAAGTCAAAGAACAAATAAAAAGATTGAGATTAAAAAATGCAAACCAAATTCCCCAGCTTCACAAGCTTGGAGCTTACATCCACAAAAAACTTTTCCCAAGGTAACTACCAATTTTCCAACTTGAAGTTTAACTAATAAGTGTCTCTTGAAAGTAGGTGAGACAATAATCTTTCATAAACAAACGAGGATCACTCTTGCTCACACTAATTCCCCTTAGTTGAGCCAAGAGTTTTATACTTGCAACTTCTCTTTGTCACAATTGTTATCCTCCACTCTCACCCTATAGAACACTTTCATTCTAAGCTCTTTTCACAAAACTATCTACACTATTACAACATTTATACCCACTATTTTTCTTACAAATAACTCAAGAATTACTTGTAATCAATGTAGAAAGTCTCTTACATCAATTGGATAGCCTTTGGTTATTTATAGATGAAAAATGTGTTGAAACTTATAGCTTGAGATAGAAACTTCTTTATTTTGAGCTCTTTTCCTTTGATGGTCTAGTCAACTTTATTGTCTGAAGTTTTTGCTTCTATTCCCTTCCTCAAATGGTTATATGTGTCCAAACCTTAACCAGAAACTTCTTGGTTTTGGGTACTGCTTAACTCGGACGATCATCTGCATTCAAAACTTATTGCTTTTCTTGTAATTTTTCTCTTGCTCAATGTTGGATGATCATCATGTGTTTGTTCATGCTTCCATGATGCATTACTTTGCTTTGATGTGTGACTTCTTCTCGGAGTTCAAACGGCCGATGTTTTCTTCATGGGTTAGATGCTATGCCCGAAGGTTCCTATCACTTTAGAAAAATCTACACACTTGTTCTTAACTCATTAGTATGATTTGGTCTTCATCAAAATATGATTAGGGTCCAACAATTGGAAGATGTGTTAGTACAACTAGATAAACTCATTTTTTTTTATGGATTTTCAGTACTCAATATGTGGAAAAGTCAAATACTCCATTGATTTTAGGGAGGCATTTTCTATCAACCATGTATGTAATGATTGATATGACACAATGGGAAGTTGATATTTGAAGTTTAAAAGTAGATGGCTGAATTTGATTTTCTCAATTATAATGATAATATTCCAATTTTTGAAGAAAATTGTGTCAACCACTCACTTGGTTCTATTGTTGATAGGTTAAATGAGGAAGTACTCAAAGATGAGGAAGGCAAGACATTCCACATGGAGGATGAAACAAAGAAGGACGTGAGAAATGAATTGGAGGAAAAGCCACCTGATATTGGTTATAATATGATGAAGTATCAAGAGGTTTTCGTCAAGGATCGGGGGATTAATGTTGACAAAAGAGTGAAAATATGCAAAAAGAAGAGATGGTGGTTCAAGTAGCAATTTTGTGTGTTGCTTAGTCCATTAGCTCTTACAAATATACTTGGAAAAAAGGGGTAGTGCATGTTAAATTTGGGAGTCAAGCATTATTAATTGAAAAGAAAGGAATCAAGCTCTTCCTATGGAGACCAAAGAGAAAAAGATGGTCAACCATCCGTAATGGCTTTTATTTGATCAAGTGATGTCACAGTCAAGCTAATGAATATAAACAAGCACTTCTTCAGAGGCAACCCAAGTTTTAGCTTCATGTTTTGTTTATTTTAAGTGCTATTTCTTGTTTAGTTTTAATTTAGTTTGATTTGGTTTTCTTTTGGTTGAATTGTAGTTTGAAAAGTTTGCTTAAAATTTGAATAAATTATGCTAAGGATTGAAGGGGAAGTGTTTCTAATACTTGTGTTTTTAATGCTTGTAGTGGTGAGAAGACATGGGTGAAGTGAGAAAAATTCACTAAGTGTTGAAATCACAAAGAGCAGAAGTTCAATTCAATGTCGTGACATCGAGTTTTGATGTTGCTATATCAAAATCAATTTTGTAGGCAATTCAAAATGATGTTACGACATCAACTTAAACTTCCAAAAAAGCATAAAATCACCCCTATTTTGATTTCACGACACCGAACACTTGAGGGCACACTTGAAATTTGATGCCGCAGCATCAAAAACTCGATATTTCTGCGACACCTAAATGCATTTGGCAGGCATATGTTAGTCAATGTCGCGACATCGAGTATTTGATGTCGTGACATCAAAATCGAGAAAATTAATTTTTTAACATCTTTCAGCTTTTCTCTTCATCCAAACCTCAAAATTTCGTAACCCTAGCCATGTTCTTCGTTCTCTTCTTTTCCATTCTTTGAATTGCTTCCATAAATTCACCATAAATTTCATAACCCAAAACCCCCAAAACATCTTAGAAGAGTTTTTCATCCATTTTAGGACAAGAACAAGGGTTTTCATGGGATTCAAGGCTCGATTTCCACAAGTTTCCAAGGGCTTCAAGGCTTCAAATTGGTCTCCAATTTTCAGGTAATATCTTTCCTTTATGCTCAAGCTTGTAAGTATTAGTGATTGATTATTAACTTGTGAGATTTTGGACTCGATTTTCTTGGAATTTTTTGGACTAATTTGGCCTTGAATTTTTGGGTTTTGTTTGGTAAATTGAAGAATTGAATTTGGTTCAACCCATGCGAAATTCTTGGCTAAATTTGGTTGATTTTTGTTTGGGTATATCATAATTGTGAAAAATTTTGGTGGATTGTTTGATTTGGTATTGTTGAAGAATTGTTGGCCCAATTGATTTTGATAATTCTTGTGAGTTGAATTATTGATTTGGTTGATAAAAATGACATGAGAAGTTTATGGGAGTGGTAGGAGAGGTAGAGGAAGGGGAAGAGGTGAACTTCAAAGAAGAGAAAAATGGGAAAGGGGACTAGTAGTGAACCAATTTAAACCCCCAACAATCTAGTGAATGAGCTCGTGATTTGTTCAAAGCAAATGAGAAGAACGAGGTCATCAAAGAAAGGGGATTTTTTTATCAATGTATTGGGGGTATTATGAGGGAGTAAGGATGGAATTGGAAGCACAACTTAGCAAGGTAATGGGAAAGTTTTGATAGAGCAGTTGAACCTGGCACAAACTTAGTTATAGGAGTTTCATTATAATATGTGTGATTTGGAAGGAGGCAAGGTCTCGAGAGAGAGGGGTATTGGTTGATTTTAGTTCAGACAAGATCAATTCTTATTTCAATATACCTTTTGTTGATCATGAGAAATACCGGGAGTTTATAAATGACAAAAGCAAGGACATGAATGCAATAAAAAATGCTATGTGTTCTACTAATGTGAATTGAGTTATGAATGCCACAAATAATGAGTTGAAATTTTCTCGCAAGAGTCTATCTTTATTGGCTAAATTATATTTTTATTTCATTAGTTGTAGGATTTTGGGGTTCAAACTCAATGAGTTATTTTGAGGGATAAAGTATGCCTTCTGTATGCTATTCTTGGGGGCATGCCTTTTATTATTGGCTGATTGATTTGACAAGGATTCCTTGACAGTGGGAGAATCAGGAGGTCTATATTCTGTGCTTCAAGTTTGATCATTGATTTGTGTATGGTTGCAGGATGTCTTATCACTCTTGGAGAGCCTCAAACTCATCCAAGAGTGGGATTAATAGCGTATATGTGTACAAGATGTGTACGGGAGTTTGAGAGGCATCAACAGCCAAGAGAAGCCCTTATGGCTTTCCCCGCCACTTCTACGAGCATCACGCATTCCGATGCTAGTGGAGTTTGTATTCAATGCACGGAGCACAAAAGAGGAACGCAATGAACTTCAGGGATATTGGATCTACAGCCAACTAGTCCTCCACAACAACCTTGATACTTGTGAGTGAAGCCCTCAAGGCTACTACACTTAGTTCATGGATCTAGCCACGACAACTTCTAGAATGGCATTATGGTCCGCCTCATGAGACTTCTTGTTATAGGCCACCCGAGGGACCGGTGCTTCAAGGAGAACTAGAAAATGTTGGTGTCATTGGTAGGGTCCATGATGAGTATTTCGAGAAGAGCCAACACAGTAGTGTAGAAGATGGCTAAGTGGAGATAGAGCGAGACATTAATGAGACTGATGATGAAGAGTGATGGCTTGTAGCACATGTAGATGACCATTCCATTTCATTCCCAATTCTCCCCACTCTTTCTTTATATTATGCATTTAGTGGGATTTGAAGATATTTCTACTTTTCATTTCTTAGCATTTTTAGTAAATTATTTTGTCTATTTTACGGTTTTTGTGACCTTTTGATTTAGATATTTTCTTTTAGAATAATTTGGCTAAGGGCTTTACGCTGATGCCAAGTAGACTTATTATTAATCTTGACAGTGGATTGATCATTTTGAGATTTTATTGATAAATGCTTCGTTGTTGGTTTACTGTTGCTCTTAGTATTTGGTTTGGTTGAGTTATTGGTAGTTGGCTAAGGGCCTCAAACTGATGCCAAGTAGAATAATTATTGGTACATGAATGTGTGAATTGAATATTTTGAAGTCTATGCATGATTACTTGGTTTCGCTTAAGGTGCTCTTGGTAACTATTTTATTTGCATTGGTTTTATTAGAATTAGTTTTAGTGGCTAAGGGCCTCAAACTGATGCCAAGTAGAATAATTATTGGTACATGAATGTGTGAATTGAATATAACCCTTTTGAAGTCTATGCATGATTACTTGGTTTCTCTTAAGGTGCTCTTGGTAACTATTTTATTTGCATTGGTTTGATTAGAATTAGTTTTAGTTTATGATTTTGTGGTTTTAAGTTTGTTTGTATGTAGGTTTTTGGTTGTGAATTTTTAGGTGAGTGGATGGATGAGTTCTACTCATCATTAGAAAAAAATTGTCAAGTTTAGGGGTGTTCTTTTCTTGTGTTGTGAATGGCACTTTTGTGCTTGTCTATATTTGTTTGATGGCACTTGGATGGAAAATTGATCAATCAGGTACTCGATATGATGACACTTGACTTGCAATATCATATGATTGAACTATTTAATTGGACACTCCATGAATTTAGTTGTGTGTTGTGTAGTTCCTTTGTAACTCAAGAATTTCAAAAACCTTGTATTGCTATTTTCAAAAAGAAGGAATAATATTTTTTTGGCTAAATTCATTTGAAATATTGCTTTTGATTTAATCATGAGTATTACTTTGTTGAATCCTCCCTCAATTTGTCTTTGGAATTATTATTTTTTAAATGGAATAGAAGGGATTTAGGACATTTTGTGTGTTTGCATAAGAAATGTTATTCTAACTTGTGAATGATTGGTGTTGAATACTAATCTTAGGTACGTTTTACTCCTCTACCTTGGTTTAGGGCTCTGCGAAAAAAAATCATTTTGCTTTTAGAAATTAGACGAGTAGGCATTCCCACATGTTCCAATGTTATTTCTCCGAAGTAAGCCATTAAGTAGTAATAAGTCGAGTAGGGGATTCCGGCATGTGCCCTTGTTTCTCCGAAATAGGCCATTAGGAATTATGTTTTAGAATGCCATCAAGTTGAGGACGAAATGGCTATAACACCTATATTTGATATTATGCTACTCATTCCTTGATAGATTAATGTTCCCAACTTGTGTGACATGTGCATGTAGGTTAGACTCCTAATGAACTTCTATTTCCATGCAACCTTGTTGGGATGGTTGAACAACTTGGTAACCCTTTTGATTTCAGAGAAAAAACTATGTTTCGAATGAATGAAACTTGCTTTTCGAAAAGCTTTTTGAGCATTTGATCTTGTGATTTTTGGGAAATTTGAAAACTTGGAGTGACTAGTTGAAATGGTCCAATTGTCATATGGTATTTGAGGTTCCTTTAGAGATTTCCTTATTGTTCATCTTTTGTATTGTCATTTTTTGGTGGTGTGTTTTTGTTTGTTTGTTTAGTGTGGTCCTTTTTATTTCTTGTTTTACTCGGGACTCGCAAAATGCTAAATTTGGGGATGTGATAACTCTAGTAAACTAGAGTTATTCTACTTTTAAACTATAGTTTTTTGTTAGTTTAACCATTATTTTTGGTAATAAATTAAGTTTTTTAGCTTAATTATTTGGATTAGGTAATTGCATTTGCTTTATTTGGAAATATTAAGACATTAATATGTTTGCGCTTAATTTTAGTTTATTAGACTACTTGTGCATTAAAGTGTTTTGCAGGATAAGAGTTAAAGGAATGAAAGTTGATCAAGATTACAAAATTCCAAGGAGCAAATTGCAAATGATGAAGATTGAAGACTTGAGCTAGAAGAAGCTCGATGTCCTGAAATGGAAGATTTAATGTCGGACATCGAAGTGGGATTTCAAAATGAAATTTTCAGTTTGATGTTGCAAAATCGATTATCTCATATACAATATCAAAGCTCGTGTAAGCTGTTTAAGTACACATAGTAGTAGTGTAGTTGGTAATTTATTAATTAAAGTAGCTTTAATTTTAGCTTAAGACTCAAGTTTCCTTTTAATATAAACGTTCTCTTTTAATTTCCTTTGGATCTTGTCTTTAATTCTTAATAAGTTTAAATTTTGATTAGTTAGTCTTCGTGGGATTTTCATTTGCTACATGTGGATATAAATTTTACATGCTTTCTCTTTAATTTTCTTGCAATCCAAGTATCTTAAATCTCAAGTTTTCTTCAAAGTTTTCTTTGAAGTTCTTAGGGTTCTTTCTAAATTAGTAAAATTTAAATTATATAATCTTTATTTCCTTTAATAATTTCTAGTAGTTTTCAATGAGTTTCCTATTACTTAATAAAAAATCCAAAATATTTAGTTTTAATCTAGTTCTCTTTACAAATTTATATAGCTCTATTTAGTAGAAAATGGAAATCTCTGTTCTTTCTTTCTTTCTTTGTGTTTCCTTTAGTAAAATTAGATTTACTTGCTATTTAGGAGTTATTTTGATTTAGTTGTTTTAAAAAGTTCAGTGATAGATTTACTTGCTTTCTTTAGATTAGTTTAGATAGCCCTTTACTTGTTGATTACTTGCTCAGTTGAACTTGTTTAGGGTTAGTATTCCTTCCATTATTGCTTAGTCTAACTATACAGACACTTGAATCTTGGAATTTGCTTAACCCACAATCCTTGTGAGACAATACCCACTTGCCATATACAGTCTACCCCCATATACTTCCAAGAGTGAGGGTAAAGTAATAGCTATGGTGCGTTTTTTTTTATTACCTAGTTTAGTTTGCAATAAGAACGCCCTTAATTTAAGCAAACGCCCAAGAAGGCAGAAATTTTATTGATGTCAACAATTTTTACAATGTCGAAGAATAGGGCAGCCCCTAGGATCTAGGATAATCAAACCTTTAATAGGGCAAGGAATGGTATATCGAACATACTCAACATATGTAGGGTGTAGAATACCCTCATTTGCTAAACAATCCACAACTTGGTTTGACTCTCTAAATACATGTTTAAAAGAAATATCCCTACCTGCACAATAGCCTTTAATGAAGCGGAGTTGATTGTCAATGCTCCAAATTGATGCCGAAGAGCCATTCAAAGTGTTAAAGAAGAGTTGGTGAATAAATCTCCGCTTCCAATGCTTGTATCTTCAGTTTTCCATGCATCTTAAGCCTATCTACAAGGGCCATTGCCTCAGCTTGTAGGTTAAATTGGTGTTTGTAGCAAGTGGAGAAGGCCTTAATGCATTGCCCATTGTGATCTCTTAGAATGCCGCCACCTGTTGCCACACCTGTCGATTTCCTTTAGAAGCACCATCCACATTCAATTTAAAGCATTCGAGAGGAGGGCATTCCCATTTGATCGCCAAGACTTTCCTGGGTTTTGTTTTGAGTAGTTGCTTGCAAACGCCTTTTGAAAATAGCAAATCGTCTGCTTGGCTTACTCTTGTAAACAAATAAATGGAGGAGATATTCTCCACATAAGAATGTATGTCAACAATTATCCTTGTTGCACTAGTTGTTTTTCCTTCAAGAAAATGCCTTGTTTCTAACTGTCTATAAGAACCAGCAAATTATGCAAGGGAGGATTTTATGGATTGCCCCAAGTGTGGATGAATGAGCAGCAGCCCACCACCAAGAGTTTAGCTTGTCTAAGATGGTCATGGATGGAGCAATCATCACCTCAAGTCAAGCTTCAAAAAAATGCCAAATTTGCTGTGATATTTTGCACTCCACAAAAAAATGGTCCAAGGATTCTTCATGGCAACAAAAATAGCACTTGGAAGCTAATGAAAAACCAAGTCAATTTTGGACATAGTGTCGTCTAGTGGCAGCCTCTTATTCAGCCATTTCCGCATGAAGATGGAAATCTTCAACTGGAGTCTCACATCCCAAATCATTTGTCTAGATAGAATCCGCGCCTTTGTGGGGTTGGTTGATGACATTGAGAAAGAGCCCTTGGTTGTTAAGGTCCAAATGATTTGGTCTGGTTCCTCAATCAAGAAAATTGTCCTTTCATTGAGAATTGCTGCGATGTTTTGTAACTCCTCATTGGAATATCTTCCATCGAGAGAGGAAAGATTCCAGCCATTGGGACTTCATTCATGTGACACTTTAAGATGAGCATCATATACTTGTTCCACCATGTTGGAGAGAGGCCCATGTTCGGTCCAAGAATCAAACCCAAATGAGCAATCAGCTTTCGTTATTAGGAATAACAGCGACTTTTCTGCTTCATCACGAATTCTCAGCATTCTTTTCCGAGTAAGTGAATCCCCCGGGCTCAAGCTATGTGGAAAACTAAGGTGTTCTTCAGCAAGTTGAGGTGGAAATTGATTCGCAAGTCCTAGTAAACATCCTAAACAACCAAGCATGAATTCCATGGAGTTTAGACTTCCAAATTCAATTCATTTCTGATTTTGTAAACGACAAATGTTTTACTTTCACTCATGTATTCAGAGAAACCAACCAAATAGCCGATTGTTTTGCAAACAAGGGCATTAGGTCAAGAACATTTGTTGAATACTCCAGAGATTCAATGTCATGCCCCAAAAACGGGACCGTAACACGCCGCGCTAATGGGACACCGGCCCAAAGCGCAAGGCACAAACGAACAGAGCAACAAACTTAACCGCAATGTAATAGAACCATCAAACCATTTCTTAACTATAAAACCGAATATTTCCTTTTACACAAAAAATACGAATTACAAAATTTCTTCTTAGTACAAAA
This sequence comes from Cinchona pubescens, assembly GCA_025175665.1. Lineage (NCBI taxonomy): Eukaryota > Viridiplantae > Streptophyta > Magnoliopsida > Gentianales > Rubiaceae > Cinchona > Cinchona pubescens. Next base: position 1,570,866 of record JANKKI010000070.1, on the reverse strand, counting down.
GATGCTACCACAAAAACAAAGTTCATCAATACAAAACCTATCTAATACACTACCCCTCTCCAAACAACGGAGAAGCTTGGAAGATTATCCGCAGAGTCATACCAGACAGCAATGGCATCGGAGAAAATCTAAAAGTCGCTAACGCATGGAGAATCCAAAACGAGTATTGATCTGAAAAATTATAAGTTTTTGTGGTGAGCATCTTTTGTACTAAGATAGAAATTTTGTAATTCGTATTTTTTGTGTAAAAGGAAATATTCGGATAATAATATTTGTGAAAACCATAGTTATGAAGCAGTTTCTTAAATGTCTCATGCCATTTAAAAGTCAATAAATTTTAATCATAAGTAGTTTCTAAAATGTATCATGCCATTTAAACGTCAGGCATGTCCAGAACATAGCCAAAAAGATCCAATCATTTCAAAACATGGTTTGATAAATCATATGCCTTAAAATAGTACAGTTTGAAGCTAAATATAATAAAATAGCATGAGTATCTTTTAGGCTCAAAGGTATAACCTACAGTACTAGTCAGATCTAGTAATCTTTCATTTTTAACTAGATGTGCCGGGAGAGACAGACCTATCCCATCACAAGACCCCGCANTCNAATANTTCANAATGATCATAGCAATCACCATGGCGTCCCATGGATGACTATAGAACCGGTTCTCCACAAATCAAACATTTCCAAACACATCCAAAATTATATACCTAGGTCACATATGAGCCAAAACAGTCATAAAATGCTTTCATATCAAAAGAGTTTGCAAACATATCATTTGATTAACATAAAATAGCTTGGTCCCGATTTCATATGTAATAGTTCCAAAACTTGGTAAAAGTGCAGTTCCAAACATCATACACATTCTAAAATCCATCCAAACATATTTTGAAAGTCGTTAAACAAAATACAAGTGGAAGAGGGTCTATGTTACCCACCTATCAAAGCAAAACTGTACAAATGATCACAGAACGCGATCGCCGGCGGTAGGTGGCGTGGTACCTAAAACAGATATAAGAGGACTCTTAGAAGAGATGTAGAAGTTAAAGAATGACTAGGGAAGCGAAAACGACGCGAGAAACGATAGAAAACGACACCAACAGCTCTTTGGTCAAAAATGACCTTTTCACAATTTCTGACCAACTTCGACAAGCTAAAACCCCAGTCAAAACACTTAGTTAACCCCTCAAATTCGTATTACAGCTAGATTAGGAGATAATAAGCTCAGTTTTCCAGAAAAACCGAAAAACTTCGCCCCTCCCTAGGCTATAAGTAGGCTATCCTCCCTGCCAACAAAATCCAATTCCAAGGTATTCAAGGGACCTTGGTTACAACCCAACTCCAAACAACATATTCAACCAACGAACAAAATCCAATTCCAAGGTATTCAAGGGACCTTGGTTACAACCCAACTCAAAACAACATATTCAACCAACCAACAAAATCCATAAACGGAAAGATTCACCGGAGCAATAGCCGGGACTATATCAATAGCATTCCACAACAATCCATACCCCATAACCACTACAATTAACTCTATTACAACATTAGAGCAACAACCTATGGGTGGAATTCCTCTTTACTTTTCTAGCTAGTACCAAACTGAAATTTTTACCGATTAGCCACACGCATGATTCAAACATGCTTCCTATCCAACCCACTACCAAGGAAACACTTAAAATCATCAAAAGATCATTAAAGACCCTTCAAACATAACCAATTATCCAAATTATCTTAGTTGCGCCAAACTTCCGCTTACTTACAAAATGAAGGGAAATCAATTCCACTTGGTTCAAGTCTCAATTCCTATCCAAACTAACCTTAAAACACTCTTAAAACATCATTATGTGCATAGACATAAGCATTCATAGCATAACACTCTAGGCCACATATGGAAGACAAAACCCCAACTCATAATCTTAAAATTTGTAATCTAACCATGGAAAGTTGTTAAAAATCAACCCCAATCACTTCCCAACCTCCAAAACACTAAAAACAACCCATAACATACATAAATCAACACATATAAGGCTGCAAAGAGGGTTTTCTCAGCCATAAAGAATCCTACAAAACTTGAAATTAAAGCTTGGATCATCAAAGCCCATAAGCCAAAAAGTGCTAAAATACAAAAATTTTACCTTCCAAGTGATTTCTACTTGAAATCCAAGAAAATTTTTTGGGGAAAATGGAGGAAGAGGAGTTCGGCTGCTGCTAGGAAGAAATGAGGAAGAAACAACAAGAAGAAGACTTAAAAAGCTTCCAAAGTTGACCCAAATAGTACCCAAGTTGACCAAATAGTCTCCAAGTTGACTATTTGACCCAAAAACTAATTTTTTGCTACTAAATTAACATTATAAATCAGCCATCAAACAACACTCACACACCACAATGCACTAATTACACTTAGTCCAACTTTTGACCCGTTTACCCGCCGGTACCGAAATTGCGTAAATCGAAAAACTTGCCGAATTGAAAAACGAATAAGTTGAAGTACTTTATGACTAAAAATAATATGAAAAACATTTTAAACCAGTTAAAATCAAAGAACAAGGCTATTAAAATACTGGGTTTCACATTCAATCCCTAGCTTTGTAAAAGGACAATATTGTTGTCTTTGGATGTGAGGGGTAGCCCTTATATCCGTCATTGTAAAGCTTAATGTCCTATCAATAAAATTCACCTTCACTGGTGCTTTATTAAAAAAAAAAAACTCATCAATGAACTCATAGATCTGTTGGATCTGTTAAAATAAGATAATCACTTTTTTAATCATTCATGGATATGGAAAAAATCATTAATTTTGTCTTGTCATGATTGTATGCAATAGTTTTCCTTTTTGATTGTGTCTTCAAGACAGATGTAATTAAAATGGATTTTAAAATCCAAAATCTAAGACAAATAGTTCTTTCTCATTATGCCAAAGGCTATAAATTAAAGTTTGGTATAATTTGACATGATCAAAACAATAATCAATATAAATTCTAAAAATATTATAGTTGCACAATTCAAAGTTTAAAAATAAAAATGGTAGTAATAAATAATACTCTGTATGTTTAAATCATAACTTGGTTGTGATAATTTAAATTCCTATGCACCTTCGTTGTGTTGATGGAACTTTAAAATTTTATTTCAATTAGTTAAAGTCTCGTGCTAATTACTGGTTATAAAATAATGTAAAAGAAACATAGAAGAGACAAGAACATGTGGGAGTAGAATTATTATCTTATTCCTTTCAAATATATCCAAAATAAATTACAATGCCCCTATTTATAGGCATACAAGAGGTACATGAAGATACTTGATAGTTTGAGTAATAAATACTCATGGATAGATACATTTATATGATACATTGATCTCATAAGTAGATACATTGAATGTTCATTGATCCATAAATAGATTTGAATGTATTTGAGTTGAGAATGCAAATGGACATCCACATTTAATGTATTCATAACAAACATGACTATGTTTTAATTGAAATAACAATAAAAATAAAACAAATACAATAGGGGATATATCTTCATTTCCTATCAAATACACAGTGACTTTTTTCAAACCATTATATAATCTCTAACTATTATATTGAAGAACTAAGAAAGATTCCACAATGGATGAGGTTTAGTATGGTCTCATGATGGGATGAAGAAAGGATAGAAAAATGATTGCTTCATTAGGTAGAATTTAACTTTGAAAGGACAAACAAGCAATAATTAACCATACTAATTCACTACACTCTACCTAACTTCTGCAAGTATACGGAGTTGATAGTAGTATAGGATGAGTGGGTATCGTCCCACAAGGATTGTTGGAAGGCAATTACCAAGATTTATGGATATTTGTGTAGTTAAGAAAAATCAAACAAGGGATGATGGAACTATTCTAGTAAAACCATAATTAAATGAAAGTGATAAAACTTAATTTAAGGCTAGATTAACTAAAAAGCGAGTAAGTGAAAATAACTAATTACGATATTAAGAAACTAATTAAGCTATTCTAGTAAAAGCAAGTAAAGGAAAGCACTTAATTTTAATCTAAATTATCCAAATTAAAACTAAAATTAAAAGCAAGCAAATTACCCAATTAAAATGGCTACAATTAAGAGACTTTGAAGACTAAAAGCAATCATTTCTATAGTTTCTAGAAATTGGAAAGAGTTAAACTAGAAATCTAAGTATTTTTGAATTTTTGATAAAATAAAAAAAGCCCACTAAGAATTAACTAGAAATTAATGCATGAAATTGAGAATTCTAACTAGAAATGCAAGAAATTACCAAGAACCCTAATTTTTCCTAAGAAACCCTAAATTTCAAGTAAAGAAATTCTTACTAAATTAAACTAGAAAGCGGGTAAGGATTATATCTATGCGAAACTTGTGATTAACCCACTATGATTATCTAATCAAAATTTGAAGTTGACAAGAAATTAAAAGAAGATCTAAGAGACAATTAAAGAGAAATTTCTATTAAAGAAGTAAACTTGGAGTTCAAGCTAACCTAAACTATCCTAAAATCTAACTAAAACTATCTACTACTTACCTACTTTCTATTTTTAAGTAGCTTAAATAGTGTAATGCTACACAAGGCAAAAATCAGGGTTACTGGTTGACAATTTACCAAATTTACCAAATTGCCCTTACAACAATCTTAACTCTCAGCGAGTCGAGATCGCGATATGGAACAATTGAGATCGCGATCTCGACTCTAATACATTAAAACCATTTCCCGAGTCGAGATCGCGATATGGAACAATTTAGATCGCGATCTCAACTCTATTACATTAAGACCATTTCCCGAGTCGAGATCGCGATATGGAGAGTTTGACATTGCGATCTCCACTCTCCTCTCAGCATTCTTCATTTCTTCCATTATTGCAATTTGGTCCTTTGAGTTTGGTACATCCCAGCTTCCAACCTCTAATTTTAACCTGCATAATATTAACACCATTAAACAGTTAATTAAACTAAAAATTTAATAAAAACTTATCATATTTAATCAAGAACGGAAATACAAACACATATGAAAGAAATTAACCTAAATCTTCAATTACTTACCCAAAATTCGGGAGTTAAACTATCAAAATGCTATAATTTAAAGGAAAATAACTCTAGTTTAATAGAGTTATCAAAAAACAAAGTGGTATGGCTAAGTTGTATGCAGTTAACAAAGAATTTAGGCATTAAGGCTCAACAGGGACACTAAGAATAAAATTCATACAGAGTACGTTTTTTGGCTCAAACTATACAAGAAAATTCCTAGATCATTTCCAAAATCCAGCTACTTCACTAAAACTAGGAATCCACACTATCCCAATTAATGTTCCAAGCCAAAACTCACAAAACCCACAAAAATATCATAAAATGTAAGTCCATGCAATATGATCAAATGATGGCTTAATTCATTTCTTTCTATACTAAATGTTCAAAATGTTTAAACCACGTCAACAATCAATTAAATTTGGTATTAGATAAACACTTACAAAAAAGAAAAGTTTGAGGTAAAAACTTGTTAAAAAAACCATTTATAGAGTAGCAAAAAATATTGTTGAGTTTATAGGGTTAAATTCCATTTTTCACATGAATGGCTGGCTATGTTCAATATTCAATTTCAACACCTTCAAACTACATAAAATAAAATCATTCCCAACAAAAAATAATTAATCACCCCCAAACTTGTCATTTTGTTCAAGTGATGAGTACAACTCATCCTACCACTCACCCAAAATAGAACAAATATATAAGCTAACATGATTGAAATCAAAACAGAAAAAACATAATTAAATAGTAAAGTCCTACCAAATCGGCTCAATGACTTACTCAAAACTAATTAACCAATTTAAACATTCACAAACCAATGCATGAATAACTAAAACCAAGTAATCAATCCCTATAAGCTCAACGAAAGTTAACGAAATCAATCAAGTACAAATAAACAAAAATGTACTTGGCCTTAGCTATCTATCCTTAGCTAATTTATTCTAACAAAAGTAACTAATATAATATCCAAAAGCATAAAAAAGCATAATGTAGAAGTACTGAAAATTCTAAGGAAATAAAGACGGAAAATGTTTCTTCCAACTCTCAAAGATTATAAATCAAGGGGAAATGGGAATTCAAAGATGTAAGGATAAGGGTCTTCTCCAAGATTGGCATGAATCAACCTTACATTATTAGATGGATTAAGCTCTTCAACGACCAACTAGTTGTCGTCATCTGCTTCACCATGTTGGCTTTCTTCAAAGTCTCCCCCATGAACACCCCCGATTTCATCCATTAGCTCGGTCCCTCCTATACATCCTTGTTTTGATGCTTGAGTTAATCCCTTATGTGGTGTGTAAAAGTGTTGTCCTCGGAGAACTCTATAATGCCAAGTAGGTGGTGGTAGTAGAGGAATCCACGAATTCACTGAAGAAGGTTGAGCATTTTGCGTCATCAATGCATATTATGGAAAATTAGCATTTGACTGTAGGTTGAATTGGTGGTTCGACTATTCTCTGTTGCCTGCCGAACTCATGAACCATGTTTTAAGCATACTCCTTGTTGATCTGGCCTAGCTTAAATGTTTGAGGCTCTCTTGGAATCACCAGCTGTATACATAAAAATGAAACCAATTCTAGTAAATAAAAGCTAGGAAGATTTGATACTCCATTAGTAGTGAACCCCTACTGAAGAGAAAGCCAATCAACTTTCGAACATTAATTTTCATGCCCTGTAAATAGCATAGACTAGAAAAGCCCTATCCTTTTGAATCACACTCACAGCGCTTGAACCCTAAATTTGCAACTCACGAAATAAAACCAAAATTTGGCTATCAATCTAAGACCCATGCAAGGAAGCCTTAGAAAAGTATTATCGACGGCATTCATAATCCATTTCACATCTCCCTCACACAACCGGTTCTTAATAGCTTTTATATCTATCTTACCCCTAATGAACTCTCTATATTAATTGTTAGAAACATCTGGCAAGTTATAAAAGGCATTTATCTTCTCAGCAAAAAAATCTATTGATTTAGCCCAAACTCTACACTTGCCATCTACCAAATCACAAAGGTTGCAATGAAATTCCTTCACTAAGTTGGTGCAGCCCGATTGCACTTTTTTGATTGAAAAGCTCCCATTGCCTTCCAATCAACCGAGCCTCTAATTCCAACCTAAGGTACTCATATGTTTCCCAATTCATAGAAACAAATCAAATGCCCTCTCCCTAATTATGTCATGCTTTTGATATGATTCAAAAATTTCCTTGGCTCTATCTTTCAAAAATATCAATATATCACTAAGTTCAAGAACTTCACTCGGCCTTTCATCCACTTTTCTTTTCTTTGAAGTAAAGGCATCGCCTCTTCCCCTACCTTATCCCCTAAAAACACCCCTACGCATGATTATCATGCACAATTAAAAAATTCAATAGAAAAAATTTCCCAAAATCACCTTCAAATAACCCTTCACAAATAGGCAATTCACAAATGAATTCAACAAGTCCACAACCAAAATATTAAGCCCCGAATAATATAAACTCAATTTAATCAAAATACAAACCCAATTCAAAACCACAAGTCAATAAAATTAAATTCCACAAAATCCAAGAAAAATCCCAACAATAGAGCTCAAAATTACTCTTCAATTACCCCAAAAGTGATCACAGAACAAGAAGACTTACGAGCCTGAGCACAATTGAAAAAATTTACCTAGAAAATTTGAAGTTGAACTACCCTCAAAGACCTTCAACTTCTTCTTAATTTTGTGGAAAAACCACATTTCTTGCTAATTTGATGGTTGGAATTGAAAATTATAGGGTTGGGTGGACTTATGGTGGATCTTGGATGCTAGAGAATGTCCTTACATTCGCCATTGTTTTTTTAAGCAAACGCCCAAGAAGGTAGAAATTTTATTGATGTCAACAATTTTTACAATGTCAAAGATTGGGGCAGACCCTAGCATCTAGGTTAACCGAACCTTTAATAGGGAAAGGAAAGGTATATCGATCATACTCAACACATGTAGGGTGCAGAACACCCTCATTTGCTAAACAATCCGCAACTTGGTTTGACTCTCAAAATACATGTTTAAAAGAAATGTCCCTGCCTAGACAATAGCCTTTAATGAAGTGGAGTTGATTGGCAATGCTCCAAAATTGATGCCGATGAGCCATTCAAAGTGTTAACAAGAGTTAGTGAATCAGTCTCCACTCTCCAATACCTGTATGTTCAGTTTGCCACACATCTTAAGCCCATCTACAAGGCCCATTGCCTCAACTTGCAGGTTGGTCTGGTGTTTGTAGCCGGTGGAGAAGGCCTTAATGCATTGCCCGTTGTGATCTCTTAGAATGCCGCTACCTACTGCCATACATGGATTTCCTTTAGAAGCACCATCCACATTCAATTTAAAGCGTTCGAGAGGAGGGCATTCCCATTTGATTGCTGGGACTTTTTTTCGTTTTGAGTAGTTGCTTGCAAATGCCTTTTGAAAGTAGCAAATCGTCTGCTAGGGTTACTCTTGTAAAAGGATAAATGTAGGAGATATTCTCCACATAAGAATGTATGTCTGCAATTATCCTTGTTGCACTAGTTGTTTTTCCTTCAAAAAAAATGCATTGTTTCGAACTTTCCATAAGAACCAGCAAATTATGCAAGGGAGGATTTTATGGATTGCCCCAAGTGTGGATGAATGAGCAGCAGCCCACCACCAAGAGTTACATTGGCTTGTCTAAGATGGTCAAGGATGGGGCGAGCATCACCTCAAGCCAAGCTTCAAAAAAATGCCAGATTTGCTGTGATATTTTGCACTCCACAAAAAAAATGATCAAGGATTCTTCATGGCAACAAAAACAGCACTTGGAAGCTAATGAAAAACCAATTTTGGAAATAGTGTCGTCTAATGGCAGCCTCTTATTTAGCAATTTCCACATGAAGATGGAAATCTTCAACTAGAGTCTCACATCCCAAATCATTTGTCTAGATAGAATTCGCGCCTTTGGGGGGGTTAGTCAATGACATTGAGAAAGAGCCCTTGGTTGTTAAGGTCCAAATGATTTGGTTCGGTTCCTCAGTCAAGAAATTTGTCCTGTCATTGAGAATTGCTGCAATGTTTTGTAACTCTGAATTGGAATATCTTCCATCGAGATAGGAAAGATTCCAACCATTGGGACTCCATACATGTGACACTTTAAGATGAGCATCGTATACTTGTTCCACCATGTGGGAGACAGAGGCCCATGTTCGGTCCAAGGATCAAACCAAAAATAGCAATCAACTTTCCTTATTAGGAATAACAATGATTTTTCTGCTTCATCACGAACTCTCAGCATTCTTTTCTGAGTAAGTGAATCCCTCTGGTGATTCCGTGACTAAGGAGGGATGTTGACCTTTAAGATATCTTCCATGAAGAAATGAACACCACAGTGAGCTATTTTTCTAGAACTTCCACCAAAATTTGATACTAAAACTACGAACCACATCTTCTAGTGATGAAATTCCTAGCCCATTTGAATGTGTTGGCTAACAAACTATGGTCCATGAGATCCAATGTCATTTTAGAACCCCATCCGAGCATCCCCCAAAAAATTTGCAAATTGCCTTTCCAGCTCCTTGATAACTGATTTTTGGGGTAAAAGAACCGGTAATAAGACAATCGGGATGCTACTAAGGACATGCTTGATAAGGACAAGCCTGCCTTCGGGGGAAAGAAATCGAGTCTGCCATCCATGGATACGAAGAAGAAACTACTTTTTCAATTAGTGGTTGGAAAAGATTGCGTCGGCTTTTAGTTTTTTTAATGGGACCTCCCATGTATATGAAAGGAAGGGATTTATGGGCAAAACTCGTCTTTCCTTTCATCAACCAAATTTGGGCTAGTGCTGCCTTTTTGGATAAGTAGAAGGAACTTTTGGACTTGTTAAAGAGCTGCCCTGATGAGTTCTCAAAACTTGAGAGGAAGTTCATTAAGTTCCGAATGGATTTGACATCTCCCTTTGTGAAAATGGCAATGTCATCTGCAAATGCCAAGTGAGAGATCGTTGGACATTGCTGTGGAAGTGCATAATGTGTTATCTTGCCCAAACAAAATTGAGCATCCAATCCTCGGGAGAACGTCTCCAACATTATTACGAATAGGAGGGATGAAATGTTGTCTCCTTGGCGAACCCCTCTAGATGATTTGAAGAAACCCTAAGGTGCCCCATTGATGAGAATAGAAAACTAGCAATCCTCTAAAATATTCTTCTTGGCCTCCTAGGGAAATCCATTGTTCAGCAAACCCAAAATTTTGAAGAATTGCATAGAGGAAAGGCCAAGAAAGGCTATCAAACGCCTTGGTAAGATCAAGTTTGATGATCATGTTGCCTTCTCTTGTTTTTCGATCTATGAAACCGGCCATCTCTTGCACCAGAAGGATGTTGTGTGCAATATCTCCCCCTTGGACATAGGCAACCTGCTCGGATGAAATGATTTTTGGCAGAATGGAAGAGAGACGATTGGCCAGAATTTTAGTGCAAATTTGGTTAAAAAAAAGTGCACAAACTAATAGGCCGAAAGTCATTGAAGGATTAATGTTTTTGGGATTAATGTGATAAGAGTGCTGGTAAACATTCGTCGCAGCTTTGCACCCTTAATAAAATCACGCACTGCAAGGAAGAGATCGTGTTGAATAATTCCCCAGCAAGTAGGGAAGATAGTCCCGTTATAGCTGTCCATGCCAGCCGCACCATGAGGGTTGAGGGAGAACACTGCATCCTTCAATTCTTGATTGTTGAGAGTTAAGTTATTAAGCATTGATTATCCTCCTCTAATATGTTTCCTATGAGATTGTCTAGTAAAGAGAGGTCTATTACAGCAGAATGATTGCTAGTCAAGAGCTCCTGGAAAAACATAATTCCTGCATCCTCAATTAGCTGCATGTTTTCAGTCCAAGCACCAGCAACTTTGATCTTTGAGATGCGTAGTCTTTGCCTTTTGGCCAAAAGGGTGGAGTGGAAGAATTTGGAGTTTTTTTCCCCTCTTTTAGCCATTTCGTCCCCGCTGTTTGCCGCCAAAAACTTTCCTCTTCTGCAAGACATCTCATGTGAATAACTTGTGCGTGAGCTAATGCAATTTGGTTGTCTTTGCTATGATGTTACAAGAGAGTTTTTTCTTTCCATTTGACATCTTGTTCAGCTTCTTTGACCTTTGTGAAGACATTGCCAAACACTGTGTGACTCCAATTCCTTAGTTCCTCTTTTAGTCTTTTCAGTTCGGAGGCAAGAATGCAGATGGGGGAACCAATGCATTGCAAATGCCAATTACTGCTCACTACTTGCAGAAAGTCTTTGTGCTTAGTCCACATATTTAGGAATTTAAATTGCTTTGAACATGATGTAGTTTCATTAGAAGCTTTGAGAACAAGTGGCGAGTGATCTGAACATGTCTTGAGAAGGTGTTCAACACTAATATGTTGAAAAGCTGCCAGAAAATTGGTGTTACAGACAAATCTATACAGTCTCTTCCATACCACATTTCCAAACCTATTCCCACGCCAAGTGAATGTGCAGCCTTGAAAAGGTGAGTCCACCATGACACAATCATGGAGGCAATCATTAAATTCACTCATAGCGTCTAGTTGTAAAGAGCATGAGCCTTTATATTCATATAAGCTAGAGATAACATTAAAATCACCACCTACCAACCATGGAGCTTGTGGTTGGACAACTCGAAGTTCTTCCCAAAGAGCTCTTCTTTCCATCTTTGTGCACTTAGCGTATACAAAGGAGGCTGCCATATCAACGTGTGGAGGAGAAGAAGAGATGGATGCATGAAAGAGTTCATCAAAAATGAGAATGGGGGCTAAACCTAGCACCTTATTCCAGAAAACCCAAAATTTTTCGTTGGGGTTACATTCACAGCTATCAAAACCTAATTTATTAGCAAAGAAGGAGATTCTCGCGTTGTCCACCATTGGTTCCATTAAAGCAAGAATTTTTATTTTGAATTGTTTAATAAGCAACTTGAGTCTACGCATGGAGGGTTTATTAGGTACCCCCCTTATGTTCCATATGAGTACGCTATCCATGTAAAATGGGGGAGTTAGGTGGCTAGGAGATAGGTTTAAAGGAGAACCTTGTGCGAATTGATCTTGGCATGTTGTAGGTGCGTTTGCGTCTACTCTTTTTTTTTTTGATGAGGACTTATCTTGTAGCTTTGGCAATGAGGGTTCAAATTGGGAAGGGATTGCCGTAGCTTGGTTTGTATGAATAAGGGTATCCGTTGCTTGCTTTGCATGGGGTGTGTTGCACTGTCTGAAAAGTAGCATGGTAATTTCTCCAAAATTTTTACATGGGGAATGCAAGAATCATCTTTGGATAGGGTGCTTGAATTTGGGATTGGAAATGCTGCCTGGGGGATGTAAGAATCATTTTTGGATGGGGTGTCTGAAATTGGAGGTTTGAGGGTGTTGTGGACTGGTTTGTTGGTTCATTTGGCTGAGTCAACAGATTTGAATTTGGAGCTATTTGAATTTCGAATTCGGTTGGAGAAGTCTTCTCCAACAGATCAGGTTGGTGCGATTCTCCAACCAATGGACTCAAAATTTGAGTTTCCAAGTTTGTAGGAGAGTTTGTTGGGTCAGTTAGCTTCTTTGGAGGTGGCTGAGTTGCCGCCCTTTCCACCATCACTTCCACCACCGGTGCTGCCACGGATGGTGTTCTACATGCTCCAACTGATTCCTACGTTTCATCACAGAGCAAGGTATTTTTTGGCTAAGTTTGGAGGGAGCTTCTGAGATAGATGCGGCGAATTTCATGATTGTGGTCTCCATTGCGATTTCTCTTTGTCCCTAGGCAGTTAAGGTTTGGACGGTGCTGGGTCATGGTAGGTGTCAATTTTGGGAGCTCGAACTAGACATGAGTCTCGGCTATGGCCGAGTTTGTTGGACTTAGTGTAATTGCTTGGAATTTCATCGTAGCAAATTTTCTGCCATTTGCCATTGTCACCAACTGCTGCCCAAAGCCTAGTGGGAAGGGTGGCCAAGATGTCTACTTCCACACATACCTTTGTCGTGTTAGGGCAGGTGAAGTTTTCAGTGGCCATGTCAAGTTTGAGAGGGGTGCCAGCTGCTTGTGCCAAGCTGAAAATTGAGTGCTTGTTGAAGAAAATTGCATGAAGTCCCTCGATGATCCAAACAGGAACAATGGAGGGCTCAACGTTTGGGGTATAAAGTGGGTGCCATTTAAGGATTCGCATGAAAAATCCATTGATAAACCAAGTATTTTTGAGCCAGCAACGGAGATAGTCCTTTTCCAAGAAGAACCGAATTGGATGATGACATGTTTGTGATCAAGAAATCCAACAGTGAAGTTACCTTTAAATCCAACTGTGTGGAAGCTTTTTCTCACCGTCTCCATGTTAGGTTTGCCACAGGGAAAATTACCCACTAGAGTAAATCGAGATGGGGCAGCAAGCTGGTGGACTTCTTCTTCGGAGAAGAAGATGGCCGGTTCACCTTTATATGATTAGAGTTGCTTCAAAGTTTGTTCAGCTATGGGGGTTTTGTTTGTAACTGATTTTTTTTGAGTAAGACTTGTGCAAATGATCTAGTTTGCCCTTCAGCCGAAGACTGAAGGGCTTCCATCTTCATCATGCCGTTTGAAGATCAGGGAAGTGTTTTGGCATTTAATTTCAATAAAATATTATCTATGGGAAACCCCAGGAATCCAGACTAACAACCCTCGAGTAGATGAGGGAAGTGTTTCCTGGATATATTCTACATAAGTTGAGTTGACAATGCCTACATTAGCTAAGCTATTTGCCGCTTGATTGGCTTCTCAGAAGATGTTGGGAGAAAGCGTAATGTTTGCCAACTATGAAGCTGTTGATGAATTGTATTTGCAAGTCAATACTCCATGGAGGGGTTTCTGCACAGAGTAGAACATTGACAAGTATCAAGGAGTCTAGTTTGACCTCCACATTTTGCACCTACATTCTTTCACAAAGCTTTAATCCATCTATGAGTGCCATGACCTCTACTTGAAAATTTATTTTCTGACCATAAAAATTGTTGAAGGCTTTGATCAAATGCCCATTATGATCTCGAAGAACCCCACCCCTGGTTGCTAGACCAGAACTTCCTTTTGATGCCCCTTCTGAATTCATCTTTACTAGGCCAACCGGTGGTGGAGTCCATTTTACGGCCCTTGCATGCTTTGGTTTGGGTTGAATCAACCGTCTACAAATACCCTTAGAGAGGAGGATGTCATCAGTTGGTGAACCCTTTGAGAATGGGAAAAAGCTGGAAATGTTTTGTAAAAATACGTAAATCTCCTTTATGATCTCTTGTGCATTAGCTGTCATATAGCATGTCCTTCCTTCAAAAACTGCTTTGTTTCTGGCTTTCAACACAAACCAGCATATTAGGCATGGGAGAATTTTTTGTACACCTCCTATTGTGGATCAAGGCGAACTGTTCCACCACCATGAAGTTAGTTTGTCATATATAGCTGTTGGTGGAGGGAATACCATTTCCATCCATGCCTCAAAAAAGTGCCAAACTGGTTTGAAGATTGGACAATCCGCAAACAAATGATCGCATGATTCCTGGTTGCTACAAGAACAACATTTGGAGGCCATTGAAACCCCAACTTTTGAGAGATTTTTGTCAGTAGGAAGAAGCCTGTTCAACACTCTCCACATGAAAATGGATATCTTCAGTTGCAACCTCTCTTGTCCCAAATCATTTGTCTAGAGAAAGAGATTTTGCTGAAGGGTTGAAGAAATGCTGAAGTCACCATTTGTGGTTAGTGTCCAAAATGAACTTGTCTGGGCTGTCTATGAGATGAATGAAGTGATCTTGAAGGAGGAGCTAGGTAGTTTCCTAAGATCTTCCTTGGAGTAACGCTTGTCAAGGGTTGATAGATCCCATCTGTTGGATCTCCAAACTTGGGCCACCATGAGGGATTGATCAAAGACTTGTTCAACTTCAAGGAATAGGGACCGGTGCAGCAGCCATGGATCATACCAAAAGAACAATGTGCATTTTGAATCCAGAATAGAAAATACGTTTTAGCCTCATTACAGATGCGTAGCATTCTTTTCCAAGCATGAGAATCCCCCCTTGACACATTGCCATGCAGGGATGTTCATTGCCTCTTAGGTATCGACCACGAAGAAAGTTGCACCATAGTGAGTCTCCTTTCTGGAATTTCCACCATAGTTTGATGTTGAAACCTTTAACAACTTCAGAAAGAGAGCTGATGCCTAACCTGTTACAGGTGGTTGGCTGGCATATTGTGCTCCAAGAAATCCAGTGGTGTTTGTTGCCCATATCCGAGGAACCCCAAAAGAAGTTGGCAAATTATCGTTCGAGGTTTTGAAGATGGTTCACCAGGAACGGAGGGGAGAGGATAGCTAATAAGAAGGTTAGAATGCTGCTAAGAGCTTGTTTGATGAGAACCAACCATCCGCCTGGAGAAAGGAACTTTGATTGCCAGCCTTGGATCCTTGATACAACTTTTTCTATCACTGGTTGGAATAAAACTCTCCTTCTCTTGGCCTTTTGCATGAGACACCCCAAGTACGTAAACGGTGGAGTTTTCTTGACAAAACCTCTCTTGTGTTGTATCATTCTAATCCAAGAAGTTGTAGCCTTTTTGGAGACGTAGAAGGAACTTTTTGACTTGTTGATTAGCTGCCTTGATGAGACTCCAAATTAGGAAAGGAAAGTCGTGAGGTGCTAGAAGGATTTTACACCTCCTTTTGTGAATATAACGATATCATCTGCAAAGGCTAGGTGAGTGATTGGTGGGCAACGGCTTGGTAGAGCAAACTCTGAAAGTCGACCTAGGTGGTATTGTTGTTTCAGTCCATATGAAAATGGTTCCATCATACACATTATAAAGAGGAGAGGTGACAAAGGGTCTCCTTGACGCACTCCTCTAGATTACCTAAAGAATCCTTTTGGTGCCACATTGATTAGGATTGAAAACCAGCAATCCTCCATCACATTCCTCATGAGTGAGATCCATTCTTCTACAAATCCCAGTCTTCTCATTGCTGCATATAGGAAAGGCCAAGAGAGTCTATCAAAAACCTTTGTTAGGTCAAGCTTGACAAGCACGTTCCTACGTCTCGTTTTCCTGTCAATGAAGTCAAACATTTCTTGTACTAGAATATGTTATTCGAGATATCTCTACCACTCATGTAGGCTACATGTTCAGGCGAAATAATTCGTGGCAGTATGGAACAAGTCTAGTAGCCAAGAGTTTTGTGCAGATTTTGTTGAAAAATGTGCATAGACTAATGGGTTTAAAGTCACTATAGGAGGAAGGGTTTGCTTTTGTTGGAATTAAAGCAATTAGGGTATTTTTGAACATCCTTGGCAGACGGGCACCTACTTCACGAAATCGTTCACAGCCAGGAGGAGATCTTGTTGGATCATATTCCAACAAGTGGTGAAAAAAACACCATTAAAACCCTCTATACTAGTAGCTCCATCTGAGTTTAAGGAGAAAACCGCATCCTTTACTTCTTTCATTGATGGTTCAGTCAACAAAAAAAATGTTGTCTTTGTAAGTTAGCACTTGGGGGAGAGTTTCCAGCAAAGAAGGGTCAAGACTTGTAGGAGAATTTTTCGTTAAAGTCCATGGAAAAACTTCACACCTTCGGTTTCAATTGTGTGAAGGTCACACCTTCCCTTATCAAAACTTATTAGTCACATAATTTAGCAACTTAAACAATTTAAACCTAAATTTACCTACTTAAACCTAAAAATAAATCAAGATAACATTTAACTAAAAGTAGACAAAATCTTGAGGTCTGGTTACCATCAATTGAAAATTAAGGAGGACGATGTGCCCAAGAGTGCTTTTAGGACACGTTATGGGCACTATGAATTTTCGGTGATGCCATTTGGATTAACTAATGCCCCCGATGCATTTATGGATTTGATGAATAGAGTTTTCAGGCATCAACTCGACAAATTTGTGGTGGTATTCATTGGTGACATTCTGATATATTCCCCAGATGAGAAAACTCATAAAGGACACTTAGAGGTGTTCTTGGTATTTTGAGAAAGGAAAGACTTTATGCCAAACTTAGTAAATGCGAGTTTTGGCTATCAAGGGTGACATTTTTGGGTCATGTAATTTCAGCTGAAGGAGTCTCAATAGACGCTAAGAAGATTGAAGCCATTGTTGATTGGCCAAGACCCACTAATGTTATGGTAGTAAGAAACTTTTTGGATCTAGCTGGTTACTATCGTAAGTTTGTAGAAGGATTCTCAACTATTGCGATTCCATTAAGTAGATTGACCCAAAAGAAGGTGAAGTTTGTATGGTCACCGAAATGTGAGAATAGTTTTCAAACCTTGAAGGAGAAGTTGACTACTGCCCCATTTTTGGCTTTACCATCAGGGATTGGAGGGTACGTGATTTATAGTGGCGCGTCCAAGGATGGTCTAGGATGCGTACTTATGCAAAATGAAAAGGTTGTCACTTATGCATCTAGACAACTCAAGCCTAATGAGAAGAACTGCCCTACTCATGATTTAGAGTTTTGCTTTAAAGATATGGAGACATTATTTGTATGGTAGTCAATCGAGGTATTCACGGATCATAAGAGTCTCAAGTACCTATTTACCCAAAAGGAGTTGAATATGAGACAACGAATGTGGTTAGAGTTGTTGAAGGATTACGACTTGACCATAAGCTGTCACCTAGGAAAAGCCAACAAAGTAGCTAATGCCTTAAGTCGCAAAAGTGCAAATAGAAAAGCTTCAATGTTGGAAAAACAAATGGAGGATTTTGAGTTAGAAATGACAAAATCTACAGAGCGAGTTTTGGCTGCCTTGGTTTAAACGTCACGCCCTGTGGAAATCAACCATGGGTCCCTTTCCGATACAATACTTTTCACGGTACTCCATGTAAACTCACGATGTGTTCCACGTATAACTCTAAAAACTTTTCCATGGTTGCTTTTACCAACTTCCAACTTCCTTGGCAAATTAAACTGTCACGCCCCGTACCCGCGTAACTTTAAAAGCTATCTCTCAAAGGCACAAGGATCGAATCAAACATAATCCTCAATTAAATAATAACGGAATTCGTACATAAACAATAATTTGTATGTCTCACTAACGCGGAAAGTTAATATAAACTAAGTCAATCCACAAATTCTAAAACAACATAAGTTCAAATTAAATAACTAAATTAAGCAATAATTTATTTGGTCGCGAACTACTCCTAACTGGTACTCTTCAGAACTTTGGCGCAGCTAAACTTGTGAATCCTCCCCAAAATTCTCTAACTCTGCAAAATTGTCAGGAAATAAGGATGGGCGACAAATCGCTCAGGAAGTAGCTAACACCACCTTTGCTGGACCAAACAAGTTACACATGTATATACACATTTTTCTAAATACATACACATAGGAATCTTTCGAAAAGATTTTTATAAAAAATCGAAGCACAACTTATCCCACGTACAACAAAATTTCCTTCACAATGTCACTTCAACGACATTTACATACTTCCATAGCAAGTGGCATCATATCAAAAATTTACCACATATTTCTTGAAAATCGAAAATCCAAAATCAATATTTTAGAGTTCGAAGTTCATAATCGGAGTTTAGGGGTTCATATCTTAGTTTATTATAGGCTCATTAAAACAAACACGCTATCATCGGCTTACTGAGTACTCAACCTAGTGCTAAGAGATCCCACTAAAAAAGATTGCTAAGGGGTCTCGCGAAAACCATCTTAGCCAGAGTTTGGAGTTTAGAGACCAGGAGTTATCTTATCTGACAGCTCAGAAAGTGTAGAACTATAGTTCCTACAGACTATTCATGATTATTTTAAGAGCCTTGGTCCATTATTAAAATATTCCATGTACATACACATGCAAAATAACCATACAAAGTTTAAAATTTAATGCCACTTATATAAGTTCATAATTTAAAATAATTCAAATATCCATGTAAGGTCCAAGTTTAATAACTAAAATAATATGTTGTCAAAAATAATATTTAGACAAAATATTTTTGAAATTACAAAGGGGTAGTAACCACTTACCTCAAAGTAGTACAAAACTTATAGCAAGGAACCGACTAATCTCCTAACAAAATTATCAAATATTAACTAAAGTTAATTTCAAAATAATTCAGTTCGGACATAGACTATCATGCCTTCGGTAATATTATTCAAGTTCCAAAAATATTTGATCATGTTCATACTAAAATATATAAAAATATAACAGTCAAAATATATTATTAATACCGCAAAAGTATTCAATAAGTTATTATAACATAGTTCTTTAGTACCTTTAAATTACTTATACAACAAGTATTCAAATTTTCAGTCCCAAAACTTAAATTTCAAAAACCTAAGGACTTGCTGTGCTATTTACCTTAAACTGGTACACCAACAGTTGCCTAAAGGACCTACTATGCAATTAATCCAAATTTTGCAACTTTTCTGCCAAAAGTTAGTCGATGTCCCATCAACACTTTATTTCTCTCTCTTTCTCTGTCTTACTTTTCCTACTTTCCTCTTTCTTCTTTCTCTTTCTTCCTTATTCCTTCCAGTAGCCTCACGCTACCATCCATTCCAATTTATACCAGCCGCGGCCACCAGTAAACCGGAGTAGCCCGTCATTGTACAGCTGATCTTCTCCCCCCCGCCTTTCTTTATTCTTTTCAGACCCTTGTTCTAATACCATGTAGAAATAATTTTCAGAAATTTAATTCTTGATTACTTCTAACAACCTTATACGAAATTCATAAAAAAAATCTCCAAAATAAACTTCCATACTACAAAGTTAATTTTCCAGATTAAAATACGTAAAGCCCAATCAAAATCATTGTTTAAACGCAATAAAATAAAACATAATATACTTTTATTAGATTCCAAATTTGGAAACTTACCAAATTGATCTTTGGAACGACTTTCCAAATTCTAAATTTGGAAACTTACCAAATTCATCGTTGGAAACTTTCCAAATTCATTTTTGAAAACTTTCCAATTTCTAGATTTGGAAAACTTTCTATTTTTGAAAACTTTCCAAATTTGTAATTCTGTTTAAAAGCACTTAATTTTTGTTGGTTCTTTTAATTTCTTTGTTATTCTTAAGTGCTACTTGCTTGTTTTTGTGTTCTTAGTTTCCTTTTTTTTTTATTTGGAAAATTTTCTTACCAAATTCTTATTTGCTTTCTATACATCTTGTTGCTTCACGTAGTCTTGGATATTTTGTTATCTCTTCTTCTTTGAAGCTTAAATATGAAAGTTTGGTGTTTTTCATTTGTCGTTGGCCCATGATTTTTTGTTTTCTTTGACTTTCAGCCAATTAAGTGGTTAAGACATAATTGGAGCTCACTTTGGTCCTTGTAGTCTTCCAAAGACTTTGAGAGGGAACTAAAGAGAGGAAAAAGGCAGTGTGGTGAGATCATTCGAATGAGTGATAAAAAGCCATTCAATTGAGGGTAAAAATGAGGGATTAAGATATACTATTGATTATTGGGCTAACATGAAAGCTATTTTGCGCAAAATATTTGTTCCATCTCACTATTATAGGGAATTGTACCAAAAGCTACAAAGCTTAAGGTAGGGTACTAAGTCCGTTGAAGAGTACCATAAAGAGATAGAGATTTCCATGATTAGAACTGACATTGACGAAGATAGGGAGGCTACAATGGCACGGTTCTTGAGTGGACTTAACAAGGAAATTGCCGATGTAGTTGAGCTACACCACTATGTGGATCTCGAGGAAATGGTTCATATGGCTATCAAGGTAGAAAGATAACTCAAACGAGGTAAACAAAAGGTAACATCTAGTTCAAGCTCTAATTGGAAGCCGAATTAGCCTAGTGCAACAAAGCAAGGTGAGAAGTCTAACTTTAAACCTAGAGAAGTTGAAAGGCCATTTGTTCGCAATCAACCCCCAAATGACAAAGGTAATTCTGTAATTCTAGTACTAATCTAAGGGCTAGACATCTTAAATGTTTTCATTGTCATGGCGTAGGTCACATTGCTTCCCAATGTCCGAACAAGAAGGCTTTGAATATCATTCGTGGAGAGTTAGTGAGTGAAAGTGACGAGGAAGATGAGACCATGCCACCACTAGAAGGTCCAAGTGAAGATGAGTTTGAAGAGGAAGAAGCTGTCCATGGTCAAAGTTTGGTGGTTCTTAGAGCTCTTCATGCACAAGCTGTTGAACAAAATAAGGTTCAAAGGGAAAATATTTTTTATACTCGTTGTTTTGTTCAAGGAAAAGTTTGTGGTTTGATTATTGATAGTGGAAGTTGTGTGAATGTAGCTAGTCAATTAATGGTCGAAAATTTGGATTTGACAACTTTTAAGCATCCTAGACCATATAGATTGCAATGGTTAAATGAAAGTGGTGAACTAAAAGTTAACAAACAAGTTCTAATTTCTTTAACCTTAGGCAAATATAAGGATGAGTGCTGTCTTATGTGACGTTGTGCCTATAGCGAGACAAGAACCAAACTCTTAACAAGATTTAAAGCAAGAATTGACCCGTTGCCTATATGAATCAGGCAAGAACCAAATCTATAAGTTGGTTAGAACAATCATCGTTGCTCAAGCGATGATCCCAACAAAGTCTTAATCCAAAAACTGAAAGAAAGAACTTTTCCTCAAGAAAAAGTCAAGTTTGTTTTGGATAAAAATCTGCTGAAATTCGTCCATATAATACCTATTTATAGGCTTAATAAAGTCCTAAAAACTAGCTTAAAAATTCCTAAAAAAGTAGTGCTAGGGTTCAGCCATAAGTGGCCCCAAGATTTGGGCTAAATGGGCCTTATTTAGGATAATTAATGAGCCTAAAAACTAAGAACTAAATCACAACTAAACTCGACTTAAACCAACCCAATTTACACAAACTTAAACTACTATTGGGCTTTATATAATAATAGAGTAAACACAAACTACTGGACTTCTCCATTATTGTGGATTTAGACTTGGAGAATGTTCCAATCAGATTTACAAGCCTGTTCCAATTCTTGTTTGTTTTGGACGGCTTCCTCATCAAGAACACCTTGAACCAAACTTTGCATGGCTTGTTGGATTCTCTTTGCCCATGCTCTTGTAATTGGTCCAGTTGGCACTTGCAATGACTCTTCACGAACCTTAGTCAAGCTTGAAGATGCCCCTTGACTCGTATAACCATGTGTATTTGCAACCTTGGAAGGTTAGATCTAGCAAACCACAGTCAGATAAGCATTCATTGAATTCCTTCATCCCTTCGTAATCTAGGGTGCTCGAACCCCCTTTGTATTCATCAGAGGTTGATATGCTATTGAAATCACCTCCAACTATGCATGGAGTAGATATTGTGCTCTGGGTAGCTCTTAGCTCCGTCCATAGCTTCCTTCTTTCCACCTTTGTGCATTTAGCATACACAAATGATGCTAGTACATCCATGTTGCTAAGACTCGAAGAAATTGAAACATGGAAATACAAACAATTGGTCAAAAATTAAAATATCCG
This sequence comes from Cinchona pubescens, assembly GCA_025175665.1. Classification (NCBI taxonomy): domain Eukaryota; kingdom Viridiplantae; phylum Streptophyta; class Magnoliopsida; order Gentianales; family Rubiaceae; genus Cinchona; species Cinchona pubescens. Next base: position 1,548,403 of record JANKKI010000070.1, on the reverse strand, counting down.
TTAGGATAACATCTTTATTCCGAAACAGCCAAATTTGGCCATTTGTGTTTGATTTGCAATGTTCGAAACCTAATTTGTGTGCAAAAAAATTGATCCGGACCTTTTCCACCATTGGTTCTGATAGGCTAGGATCTTAATTTTGTGATCTCTTACCAGCAACTTTACTCTATGAATTGAAGGTTTATTGGCCATCCCCCTTATGTTCCACACTAACACACTATCCATTTATGAGGGCTGGGTAAGAAGGCGAGATGGGGTTGGATTTGGACATTGTTCGAATACTCCTAGGCATGTTGTAGAATCTTCTTCTTCTTGCTCTTTTCTTAGTCTTACTGTCCAGCCGTGCATTTGGTGATGCCTGCAGTGCCGGTGGTTCTTCTCCATCATCCAATTCGAGTGCATGGGAGTCTTCCACATTTTCAGAGAAGTAGCATGGCATTTCTTGCATGAATTTTGCATGTGGTAAAGAAAAATCATACCTTGGAGAGCTCCCTTGAAATTTGAATGTGCGGATTTTGAGGAAATTCTATCTGATTTGAATTGTTCAACCTTCCCCAACCAAATTAGTTACTAATGCATTCAAATTTGAATTTTCAATCCCTTGATCCAAGGGTGTCAAATTTTCAGCTCCCAAATTTTGGGGGGAGTTAGTTGGTGCACCCCCAGCGGGGTGAAATTCAAAATCTGACCCTACTAGTTTAGACCCCAATAGTTCCACCGTTGGTGTCTCCTCCACCTCGTGGTCCTCCTTGCGTTGCTTTTCCATCCTTGGTTGCTCAGCCACCTTAGTGACTATTTGTTGTTCCATTATTTGCTCACTTTGCGGTTCCAAACTTGTTGCATCTTCATGATCAGTAGAAGCATCTTCTTGAGCACTGTCACAAGCCACTCCTGAAGGACCAGCAACATTCTTTTTAATAGGTTGCCATTGCATTGTTTCATTCTTTTTGGACGTAGCTTTGGTGGGAGTCGTGTGTTCTTTTTGCATGAATTTTTTGCCCAGCAAAACAATCAACTGGACTGTGCCCAATCTTGTGACATTTTGTGCAATAGTGTGGAATTTCCTCATAGCTGATCTTCTGCCACTTTCCATTGTTTCCAACGCCTAGCCAAACTCTCGAAGAGAGGGTGGCCAATAGATCCACTTCCACACACACCTTGGCTATGTTTGGTTGAGTGAAATTCTCTGTGGCGATATATAGCTTTATTGCCAACAGCTTGTGCAAGGCTAAAGACTGAATGCTTTGTGAAGAAAGGTGCTAGTAGACCTTCAAATGTAATCCATATGGGCATTATTGATGGTTCAATGTCTAGAGGGTGCCATTTGAAAACACACATGTAGAAGCCATTGATAAACCACGTGTTCTTGAGCCAACAGCGAAGATAATCCTCCTCCAATACAAAACGAGATGAGCACAAGCTTTTAGTCGAGAAAACCAACTGAAAAATCACCTTTGAAACCAATAGTTTGGAAACTCTTCCTCATTGTTTCCACGTTGGGTTCCACATTTGCCTCGTGGGAAGTTTCCCACCAAAGTGAAGCAAAATGGGGCAGCTAGCCTCTGAACTTCTTCTTTAGTGAAAAATATGGCTAGCTCTTCCTTGTACGACTGAAGCATCTTCAATGGTCGATCCGGCTGTTGTATTGGTTCTAGGGAATGATTCTTACCCTTGAGAGCATCTGCAAAGGACTTCTTTTTTCCTTCAGTCGATGGCTGGAGTGATTTCTCTTGGGCCATAGCCGAGAGTGGTCGAGGAGGATGACTATGGTTGTTGTGTTTTAGTGAGGGAAAATAACTTTTTCCTCACAGAAAAGACAATTTTTATTGACAAAAATGTGCTGTCGATTGTCATCAGTTAAATTAGATTAAAGTTGTCATCAGCTAGCAACAATTTTCCAAGTATATCAAAAGTCATCCACAATACTAAAACATAAACTAAAATAAACACAAGGTTTCAAGGATTTATTAAGTCACTAGGTTCTAAAACTAAAACATGTAGACCATAAAAGAAAAGATCGAAAGAAATACTACTTGAACAAAAAAAAATAAGGCTTGCCAGGATATTGAAGGTCGTGGTAAATTTACTCCATCTCTTAACATATTAGAAGTTCTCATGGACATGTGGAACTTCGCTAAAAGTAGATGTCATCTCCTCAGCTCTGTCTAAATGTATCCCTCATTCTTTACCCCTTGATCTGGCTCTTTGTCAACAAACAATCTGTATGGAACTTATTCGTACATGATGGTTATGAAATTTGAACAAATGTTTGGTTCTTCTTTGTTAAGCTTGCTCTATGACTCAACCATAACACTTTGATTCTCAAGGTATCCATTTTGTCGTTTAGTTAGGAGGAGTGCTGGAGTTCCTTGGTCTTTACCCACCAACTTTCTTCTGAGTTCAGCAACTTGGTCTTCTAATCTCTTCATAAATTTGGTTTGGCTTTCTATGAAGGTAAGGATCATTTTCTCCAATCTTGTCTCATCTTCTTCTTGGTTTGGTATGGCTTCCTAATTAGTGAACACATTCTTTACCAAACCATTCCATAGTGTTGGGTTGGTCACGTAAATTTCTTTGAGTTTGAGGCTCCAATTGTTCAAATTTAAGCTCTTGAAGTGCAGAAAAGGAATAAGGATTTTCCTGATAGCTTACGGAGGTATTTGGATGGATATACCATCCCATTTGATCATCAAAAAAATCAAGGAGAATAGTCACAAGTAGGGGTGGTCAAACCCAACCCAACCCAATCCAAATGAATTTGGGGCTAAATTGTTGATGGATCTTAAACTATAATATAATGAAAACCAATGTTATCATAACCCGGATTCTTCATGTTTAATCATCAAGAAAATAACATAGAATCTAGATGAGGAAAGGAAGCTAAATCCATAAACGGATATGATTCTTGAATAAGCAGATGCAATTCTTGAACTATGAATCTGATTCTTGAGTCATGTGATTATAGATCTTCCATAGTACGGCGTATGTATTTTAAAGAATAGGGTTTCCATTTTTATGATGATGTGATATTCAAGTGAGGAAAGCAACATACATAGAATTTGGGGACATAATATATAGCAAACTGATTTCTTATTGCCCAAGTTTTTGCCCATTATAAATAGGACAAAAAGGCTCTAGGGTATCTACACAAAAAATGTCATACAAGTTAGATGACTTACGACCAAATATCTATAATCCATATTAGATCACTTTGGATTGGGCCATTTAATTGTGATAGTAGATATTAAAGTAATTAAAATATACGTAAATGTCCAAAATCCAACATTCTCCCACTTGGACTACATATATATCATTGTATAAAACCTTATGAGGTCAAAACCTTATGCTATCATGACCAAAGTCTTTCCCGAACAATCGCGTCCATTAATCATGTTAATATAGGATCAAAACAATTTGTATTACATTAATCTAACTGCACCGACTTTATACCCCAGACGTTGAGCCCTCCATTGTTCCTATTTGGATCATCCTCGAGGGACTTCCTACAGTTTTCTTCAACAAACACTCAATTTTCTGAGCTTGGCGCAAGCAGTTGGCACCCTCCTCAAACTTGACATGGCCACTGAAAACTTCACCTGCCCTAACACAGCAAAGGTATCTGTGGAAGTAGACATCTTGGCCACCCTCCCTACTAGGCTTTGGATAAGAGTTGGTGACAATGGAAAATGGCAAAAAAATTGTTGCGAAGAAATTCCAAGCTATTGCACTAAGTGCAAAAAACTCAGCCATAGCCTAGACTCATGCCCAGTTGGAGCTCCCAAAATTGACACCAACTATGACCCAGCACCGGCCAAACCTCAACTGCCAAGGGACAAAGAAAAATCGCAATGGAGACCAATCATGAAATCTGTCGTATCTACCTCAGAAGCTCCCACCAATAATCAGCCAAAAAAATACCTTGCTCTATGATCAAATGCAGGAAAATCAATTGGAGCATGTAGAACACCATGTGGCAACACCGATGATGGAAATGGTGGTGGAAAGGGCGGTAACTCAGCCACCTCCAAAGCAGCTAACCGACCCGAGTCCACCACCATTAACAAACTCCCCTACAAACTTGAAAACTCAAATTTTGAATCCATTGGATGGAGAATCCCACCAACCTTATCTATTGGAGAAGACTTCTCCAACCGAATTCCAAATTCAAATAGCTCCAAATTCAAAGCCGTTGACTCAGTCAAATGAATCAACAAACCAGCCCACAACACCCCCAAATCCAATTTCAGATACCCCATCCAAAAATGATTCTTACGTCCGCCAGGCAGCATCTCCAATCCCAAATTCAAGCACCCTATCCAAAGATGATTCTTGCATCCCCCATGCAAAAATTTTGGAGGAATTACCATGCTACTTTTCATACAACAACACACCCCATGCAAAGCAAGCAACGGATACCCTTATTCATGCAAACCAAGCTACGGGAATCCCTTCCCAATCTGAACCCTCATTGCCAAAGCTGCAAGGTAAGTCCTCATCAAAAAAGAAGAGTAGACGCAAACTCACCTACAACATGCCAAGACCAATGCGCACAAGGTTCTCCTCATCAACCTATCTCCCAGCCACCTAACTCCCCCATTTTACATGGATAGCGTACTAATATGGAACATAAGGGGGGTAGCTAATAAACCCTCCATTTGGAGACTCAAGCTGCTAATTAAACAATTCAAAATAAAAATTCTTGCTTTAATGGAACCAATGGTGGACAATGCAAGAATCTCCTTCTTTGCTAATAAATTAGGTTTAGATAGTTGTGAATGTAACCCCAATGGAATATTTTGGGTTTTTTGGTATAAGGTGCTAGGTTTGAACCCCATTTTCATTTCGGATCAACTCTTTCATGCATCCGTGTCCTCTTCTCCTCCACACATTGACATGGCAGCCTCCTTTGTATACGCTAAGTGCACAAAGACGGAAAGAAGAGCTCTTTGAGAAGATCTTCGAGCTATCCAACCGCAAGTTTCATGGCTGCTAGGTGGTGATTTTAATGTTATATCTAGCTCAAATGAAGATAAAGGCTCATGCTCTTTACAGCTGGACACTATGAGTGAATTTAATGATTGCCTCCATGATTTTGGCTTGGTGGACTTACCATTTCAAGGCTGCAAATTCACTTGGCATGGGAATAGGTTTGGAAATGTGGTATGGAAGAAACTGGACAGATTTGTCTGTAACACCAATTTTTCGGTAGCTTTTCAACATATTAGTGTTGAACACCTTCTCAAGACATGTTCAGATCACTTGCCACTTGTTCTCAAAGCTTCTAATGAAACTACATCAGGTCCGAAGCAATTTAAATTCCTAAATATATAGACTAAGCACAAAGACTTTTTGCAGGTAGTGAGCAATAATTGCCATTTGCAATGCACTGGTTCTCCCCTCTCCATTCTTGCCTCCAAACTGAAAGGACTAAAAGTGGAACTAAGGAATTGGAGTCACACGGTATTTGGGAATGTCTTCATGAAGGTCAAAGAAGCTGAACATGATGTCAAATGCAAAGAATAAGCTCTCTTGCAACATCACAGCCAAGACAACCAAATTGCATTAGCTCAGTACGCACAAGCTATTCACATGAGATGTCTTGCAGAAGAGGAAAGTTTTTGGCAGCAAAAAGTGGGGATGAAATAGCTGAAAGAGGGCCAAAAAAAATCCAAATTCTTCCACTCCATCCTTTTGGCCAATAGGCAAAGACTACGCATCTCAAAGATCAAAGTTGACGATGCTGGGATTGAAAACATGCAGCTAATTGAGGATGTAGGAATTATGTTTTTCTAGGAGCTCTTGACTAGCAATGATTCTACTGCTATAGACCTTTCATTACTAGACAATCTCATAGGAAACATATCAGAGGAGGATAATCAGTGCTTAATAATTGAACTCTCAACAAAGGAGTTGAAGGATGCGGTGTTCTCTCTCAACCCTCATGGTGCGACTGGCATTGACGGCTATAATGAGACTTTCTCACTACTTGCTGGGACATTATTCAACACGATCTCTTCCTTGCAGTGCGTGATTTTATTAAGGGTGCAAAGCTGCCACGAATGTTTACCAGCACTCTTATATTGTCTAGTCATATTGATCTCAAAAATAGCCAACCCCAACTCCTTCAATGACTTTCGGCCTATTAGTTTGTGCACTATTTTTAACAAAATTTGCACTAAAATTCTGGCCAATCATTTCTCTTCCTTCTGCCAAAAATCATTTCATCCGACAGGTTGCTTATGTCCAAGGGAGAGATATTGCGAACAACATCCTTCTAGTGCAAGAGATGGCCGGTTTCATAGATCAAAAAACAAGAGGAGGCAACACGATCATCAAACTTGATCTTACCAAAGCGTTTGATAGGCTTTCTTGGCCTTTCCTCTATGCAATTCTTCAAAAATTTGTGTTTGTTGAACAATGGATTTCCCTCATAAAGAATATTTTGGAGGATTGCTGGTTTTCTATTCTCATCAATGGGGCACTAAGGGTTTCTTCAAATCCTCCAAAGAGGTTCGCCAAGGAGACCCCATATCACCCCTCCTATTCATAATAATGCTGGAGACATTTTCTCGAGGATTGGATGCTCAATTTTTGTTTGGGCAAGATAACACATTATGCACTTCCGCAGCAATGTCCAGCCATCTCTCACTTGGCATTTGCAGATGACATTGCCATTTTCACGAAGGTAGATGTCAAATCCATTCAGAACTTAATGAACTTCCTCTCAAGTTTTGAGAACTCATCAGGACAGCTCTTTAACAAGTCCAAAAGTTCCTTCTACTTATCCAAAAAGGCAGCACTAGCCCGAATTCAGATGATCAAAGGAAAGACGGGTTTCGCCCATAAATCCCTTCCTTTCATATACTTGGGATGTCCCATTCAAAAAGTTAAAAGCCAACACAATCTTTTCCAGCCACTAATTGAAAAAGTAGCTTCTCGTATCCATGGATGGCAAGCTTGTCCTTAATAGCATCTCAATTTTCCTAGTATCAAGGAGCTGGGAAGGCAATTTGTAAATCTTTTTTTTGATGCTCGAATGGGGTTCTAAAACAACATTGGATCTCATGGACCATAGTTTGTCAGCCAACACATTCAAATGGGTCCTAGGAATTTTATCATTAGAAGATGTGGTTCGTAGTTTTAGTATCAAACTTTGGTGGAAGTTCTGGAAAAATAGCTCACTGTGGTGTTCATTTCTTCATGGAAGATATCTTAAAGGTCAACATCCCTCCTTAGTCACGGAATCACCAGGGGATTCACTTACATGGAAAAGAATGCTGAGAGTTAGTGATGAAGCAAAAAAGTCGCTGTTATTCCTAATAAGGAAAGCTGATTGCTCCTTTTGGTTTGATCCTTGGACCGAATATGGGCCTCTCTCCCACATGGTGGAACAAGTATACGATGCTTATCTTAAAGTGTCACGTGTATGGAGTCCCAATGGTTGGAATCTTTCCTTTCTCGATGGAAGATATTCCAATGAGGAGTTACAAAACATCGCAGCAATTCTCAATGAAAGGACAATTTTCTTGACTGAGGAACCGGACCAAATCATTTGGACCTTAACAACCAAGGGGTCTTTCTCAATGTCATCGACTAACCCCCCAAAGTATGTGCGGATTCTATCTAGACAAATGATTTGCGATGTGAGACTCCAGTTGAAGATTTCCATCTTCATGTGGAAATTGCTAAATAAGAGGCTGCTATTAGGTGACACTATGTCCAAAATTGGCTTTTCATTAGCTTTCAAGTGCTGTTTTTGTTGCCATGAAGAATCCTTGGAACATTTTTTTGTGGAGTGCAAAATATCACAACAAATCTGGCATTTTTTTGAAACTTGTCTTGAGGTGATGCTTGCTCCATCCATGACCATCTTAGACAAGCTAAACTCTTGGTGGTGGGCTGCTGCTCCTTCATCCACACTTGGGGCAATCCATATAATCCTCCCTTGCATAATTTGCTGGTTCTTATGGAAAGCTAGAAACAAGGCGGTTTTTGAAGAAAAAACAACTAGTGCAACAAGGATAATTGCTAACATACATTCTTATGTGGAGAATATCTCCTCCCTTTATTCGTTTACAAGAGTAAGCCCAACAGACGATTTGCTACTTTCAAAAGGTTAACCAAATGCGGTTTGCTAGCAACTACTCAAAACAAAACCCAGGAAAGTCCTGGCTATCAAATGGGAATGCACTTCTCTCAGATGCTTTAAATTGAATATGGATGGTGCTTCTAAAGGAAATCCAGGTATGGCAGCGGGTAGAGGCATTCTAAGAGGTCGCAATGGGCAATGCATTAAGGCCTTCTCCACCGGCTACAAACACCAAACCAACCTGCAAGCTGAGGCAATGGCCCTTGTAGATGGGCTTAAGATGTGTTGCAAACTGAAGATACAAGCATTGGAAGTGGAGATTGATTCACTAACTCTTGTTAACACTTTGAATGGCTCATCGACATCAATTTGGAGCATTGACAATCAACTCCGCTTAATTAAAGGCTATTGTGCAGGCAGGGATGCTTCTTTTAAACATGTATTTAGAGAGTCAAACCAAGTTGCGGATTGTTTAGCAAATGAGGATATTCTGCACCCTACATATGTTGAGTATGATCGATATACCATTCCTTGCCCTATTCAAGTGCAAGGTTTGGTTATCCTAGATGCTAGGGGATGCCCTAATTTTCAACATTGTAAAAATTGTTGACATCAATAAAATTTCTGCCTTCTTGGGCGTTTGCTTAAAAAAATCTAACTACACCCATTCTTGGTCACATACATCAACACCACCAAATGATATAGATCCAGTATAGATGTGTAACATGAAACTACACGCATTTGTGATGCCTATTTCTAAGCTATGCAACTGTATTCTTTATAGAGATCAAACTAAAACTGAATCAGAGGGTAACATAACTGAATACTTTATTTCTGCAAAAAATACCATAAATATAAGATGTGTCTTAAAATATAAAGTATATGAATACAATCTCCCACTAATCCAAAATATCCTTAAAAGACATAACACCCATATGAGTAGTGTGCCCATGAAAAACCTTGGGTGGTAAATCTTTAGTAAGTAGATCTGCAATCATGGAGTTCATGCCAAAATGTTCTATGGGCACTAAACCACTTTGAACTCTTTCCTTAACAATCAAGCTAGGAATTTGATGTCTATGTGCTGAGATTTCGTTCAACTCCTATTGTTGTTGGAATATAAAACTGTTGATTTATTATCAAAAAATATCTTAAATGATCTTTTAATACCATCTAGAATAAACAACCCTATGACAATTTTGTAGCGATATTCCTTGATTGGATGTCTCACAACATGTAATAAATTCAACTATCATAATTAAAGGATAGCTCCGCCATCAAACAAATAAATATAGCCGAAGTTGTATCTATAATTGTCTAGGCATCCATCAAAAACAAAGTCAAATACCCAATGATCTCTAATTTATCTGATCTCCTATATGTGAGCATGTAATGTTTTGTTCTCTAAAGATACTGTGTAACCTATTTGGCTGCTTTCGATGATCCATATAGCCGAAGTTGTATCTATAATTGTCTAGGCATCCATCAAAAACAAAGTCAAATACCCAATAATCTCTAATTTATCTGATCTCCTATATGTGAGCATGTAATGTTTTGTTCTCTATAAGATACCGTATAACCTATTTGGTTGCTTTCGATGATCCATTCCATTATGGTAGCTGAATTTATTGCATGTTGTGAGACATCCAATCAAGGAATATCGCTACAAAATTTTGTCAAGCAAATAAATATAGCCTGAAGCAAATAAATATAGCCCTAGAGATAGCTCCACCATCAAGCAATTAAATATAGCCTGAAGTTGGATCTATAATTGTCTAGGCATCCACAAAAAATAGAGTCAAATGAGGGTATAACCAAGACACTATCCCAAGGCCTATTAGTGGATAGGCTAGCAAATGAGTGTATTTTTAATTCTTCCTATCTGTAGTATAACCAAGACACTATCCCTAGGCCTATTAGTGGACTGTTGCGCTTGGATGCTCAAGGCTGCCCGTACATAAGGCATTGTAAATTTTGATTCCTTAAACTGCACCCACCTCGGGTGTTTGCTTAAAAAAAATAGAGTCAAAATACCCAATGACCTCTAATTTATCTGATCTCCTATATGTGAGAATATGTAATGTTTTGTTCTTTAAAGATACTGTATAGCCTATTTGGCTGCTTTCAATGATCCATTCCTGAATCGCTTAAGTATCCACCTAACATCCCAACAATGTACTTTATATCTGGATGATTACAAATTTGATCGTACATCAGATTATCCACTGCAAAAGCATAGGGAATCTACTGCATTTATTTACTTTCAAAATCATTCTTGGGCCATTGATCAAGATAGAACTTATCTCCCTTAGTAAAAGGGGTATCTTTTTTTTTTTTTGACAAAACTCCTAGTAGGGTGTTATTTTATTGAAAGAAGTTGCGAGCTACAAAGTCGAATGTAAGGGTATCACATTTTATCCAATCTAAGTAAACCCTTAACTTCTTTTGGGACAACACTTTGGCTAAATTCTACATACATGGTATGATTTAAAACTTCATTTGAGCTTGCTATCGTGAAGCAATAGATCAATGCTCCAAGGGGTGTTGCTTTGCCAAAACCAAAGAGTCCAGTTCCAAGTAACAGCAATACGGTGAGGCCAATTTTGTCACAAAGTTTCAAGCTGTCCAGCAATGCCCTTGTCTCCGCATACATATTGGAATGCTGCCCATAGGAGTTGCAAAATGCTTGAATGAATTTTCCCATGTTATCTCTACCAGCAGATTGGCCTGGGTTGCCGTTTGAGACACCATCCACATTGAGCTTAAGTACCTTTGTTTGGGAGGAGTCCAGTTAACAACTTGAATTCTTTTAGGTTTAATGGTTAGGAGTTCCTTGCAAAGGTTCTATCTTAGCAATATTTCATTAGCTAGAGAGCTTCTGAGGAATGTATAAGCTGAGGAAACCATTTTTAGTTGACCACATATTTGAGAAATGATTTAAAGAGATCCAATTGCCACCCCCCTCAAACAATGCTGCATTTCTTGCTTTCCAATGAACCAACATATAATGCTAGGAAGGATTTTGTGAAAAATACCTACGGCTGAGGAAGGAGGACTTGCCCACCACCAGGAGTTGAGCTTGGCCTCTAAAACTGTTCGCAGCATGCATGGGAAGGTCAGTTCCAATAAGGATTCGAAGAAACTCCAAACCGGTTTGGACGAATGTCAAGAGGTGAAGAGGTGGTCTAGGGTTTCTTGCTAGTTGCAACAACAATACTTGGATACTAAGTGTATATTGAATTTGATCAGTATGTCGTCCAATGGTAGCCTTCTATTCAACAACCTCCACATAAATATTGAGATCTTAAGTTGTACCCTCCTATCCCATATCATCTTCCTTGAGCTTATTAGAAAATTCAAATGGAATGGTGAATAAAATTGAGAAAGAGCTCATAGGATTGAGTGTCCATGCAATTGTGTCAGCTTCATTTGTTAGCCATAAGTGAACATCTTGAAGTTTTTGGGAAATCAACAATAGCTCCCTTTGTGCATTACTCCCACTTAAGCTTGAGAAATTCCAGCCATGTGGTGACCACACTTGTGCAACTGTGAGGGATGGATCCGCAACCTGATCCACAATATGAAAAAGAGGACCAGTAATCAAGAAGCCAATTTTCATACCAAAAGGAGAGGAACCATTTCTAATTACAGAAAAAATGTGCTGTTTAGCCTCTTCTCTAACACTTAGCATTCTTCTCTAGGTCAAAGAGTCCCCAAGTGATCCTTGTATCAATCTGGGGTGATGCCAATTTTTAAGGTATATCCCATTGAGAAGGGATGACCATAGTGAGCTGCCCTTTCTAAATCTCCACCATAGTTTGATAACGAAGCCCCTCGCAATATGTTCCATTGATTGAAGACCCAGGCCATTGCTTTTAGTTGGTTGATAGATGGTTTTCCATGAAATCTAGTGATGTTTTATGCCATGCTTGGACGAACCCCGAAAGAAGTGGGCAAATAGACCTTCCACTATTTTTAAGACTGATTTTGGAGGGTGCAAGACTGCCATCAAGTATTTGGGGATACCACTTAACACGTGTTTGATGAGGATGAGTCTGCCTCTTGGTGAAAGTAGAGTTTGGCTGCCATCCGTGGATTCTTGCAAGTCACCTTCTCCATCATTGGTTGGAACAACACCTTTCTCTTCTTGGCTTTCTGAATCGGACAGCCCAAGTAAACCATTGGAAAGGCCTTCTTCATAAAACTAGTTCTGGAGTGTACCATCCTGGCTTTGAGCCAAGGAGCCTTTGGGGAAACATAAAAAGAGCTTTTAGCACCATTGATGAGCTGACCACTAGAGGCTTCAAATTTTGACAAGAAAGCCATAAGACTTTTTAGGGAGTTCCCCTCCCCAGTGGTAAAGATCATTATATCATTCGCGTAGGTTAGATGTGTAATGGAAGGGCATGACCGAGGATGTGCATACTCACCAATTTTTCCCAATTGAAACTGACATTTGAGACTAGCACTGAAGGACTCCAGCATTAATATGAAAAGTAATAGGGAGAGAGGGTTACCTTGTTTAACCCCCATAACGGACTTAAAAAAACCTTTGGGATGTCATTCATGAGTATAGAAATCCAGCAATGTTCCAAAGAGTTTTTAACCAAAGAGAGCTTTATCCAAGCTTTAGAAAATCCCATCTTTCATAGTACAGCATAGAGAAAGACCCAAGATAACCTATCAAAGACTTTTTGGTCAGGTCTAGTTTTACGATGAGATTGCTTCCTCTTACTTTTCTGTCTATGAAGTCCACCATTTCCTAGGCTAAGAGGACGTTATCAGCAATCTCCCTTCCTTGAACAAAAGCGACCTGTTCTTTTGAAATGAGCTTAGGCAATAAGGCAGCAAGTCTTTTTTTTTTTTTTAATCAAGCACCCATGAAGGTGAATTTTATTGATAGGACATTAAGCTTTACAATGATGGATATAAGGGCAACCCCTTGCATCCAAAGGCAGCAATCCTTTTACAAAGCTAGGGACTGAATCTCTAGAGTACTCAGCAAATGGTCTTGACCTAATGCCCTCAGTTGCTAACCAATCGGCTATTTGGTTGGTTACTTTAAATTTATGAGTGAAAGTAAAACATTTGTCTTTCAAAAATTCAAAAATGAATTGAATTTGGAAGGAAATCTATACTCCATGGAATTTGTGCTTGGCCGTGTAGGATGTTTACTTGTACTTGCGAATCAATTTCCACCATAACTTGCTGAAGCCTTAGTTTTCCACATACCTTGAGCCCATCACTGAGCGCCAATGCTTCTGCTTGCAAATTGGTTTGTTGATTATAAAAGTTGCAAAATCCATGAAAATCTATCCATTTTGATCCCGAATAATGCCACTTCCTGCTGCCATCCCTGGAATGCCTTTTGAAGCTCCATCCATATTCAACTTATATGTACCACAAGAAGGGCAAGACCAACAAACCGATATTGCATTTCTTGTTTTATTTTGGATGAGTTGGTGAATGACTCCTTGAGTTAATAACATCTCATCAGCTCCTCCCATCCTTTTGAAGGGTTTGGAAAATGAAATATCCTTCAAGTGGGAACAAACTTCCTTGATAATTCTCTGGGGTGAAACCCGTTGTTCATCTTAGATAAGCTTGTTCCTTGCTTTCCATGCAAACCAACATATAAAACTCGGTATAATTTTATGTAGAATACCAATTGCAGTCGAGCTTGATGAGTTCCACCACCATGAGTTTAGCTTGTCCAGAATGCAGTTTGTTGCTGGAAAAGGCAGCTCCATACAATTCTAAAAAAAATCCATCTTGGCCATATCATTTCACACTCCACAAATAAGTGATTGGTTGTCTCAATGTTATTACAAAATAGCACTTCGAAACCATAGAGTAGCCGATTCTTGCAAGAGCATCATCTAGGTGTAGGCGGTTATTTAACAAACGCCACATGAAGATTGAAATTTTAAATTGGATTCTATCCTCCCAAATCATTTTTCTTGTGAATAGGCTGCTCTGGGAAGAAATGTGGAAGAGATGTAGAAGGTTCTGTTCAGGGATAGCATCCATATTAATTTGTCCGTTTCTTCCTTCAACACAAGCACTTTATCTTCAAGAAGTTTCCCAATGTTCCGCAGATCCACATTGGAATATCTTGTGTCTAGCATGGAAAGGTCCCATTACTATTTGCGCTCCAAACTTGTGAAACCCTAAGATGTCCATCATATACTTGTTCAACAAGTTGAAATAGTGTCCCTTGGTCCAACCACTTGTCATACCAAAAGGAGCAACTTGCATCCCTAGTCAAAAATAGCATGTGATTTTCATCATAGTCTCGTGCAGTGAGCATTCTTTTCCATGTGAATGAGTCCCTCGGATTTGGGTCAATTAAAGTGGCATGACTACTATTCCTTAGGTGCCTCCTTTTTATGAATTTACTCCACAGAGAATCTCCTTTGCAGAATTTCCACCACAGCTACATGCTAAATCCATTTACCACTTCTGTGAGAGAGTTAATGCGAGGCCATTAGCGGTTTTTGGTTGGCACGGCTGGACAGTAAGACTAAGAAGAAAGCAAGAAGAAAAAGATTATACAACATGCCTAGGACTATTCGAATAAGGTCCAAATCCAACCCCATATCGCCTTCTAACCCAGCCCTCATAAATGGATAGTGTGTTAGTGTGTGAGAACATAAGGGGGGTGGCCAATAAACCCACAATTCGTAGAGTAAAGTTGCTGGTAAGAGATCACAAAATAAAGATCATAGCCTTAGTAGAACCAATGGTGGATAAGGTCCAGATCAATTTTTTTGCACACAAATTAGGTTTTGATCACTGTAAATCAAACACAAATGGCCAAATTTGGCTGTTTTTGAATAAAGATGTTATCCTAAAGGATATTTTCATTTCTGACCAATTGTTTCATGTTTCAATTTCTTCGAGTCTTAGCAACATGGATGTACTAGCATAATTTGTGTATGCTAAATGCACAAAGGTGAAAAGAAGGAAGCTATGGATGAAGCTAAGAGCTGCCAAGAGCACAACATCTACTCCATGGATAGTTGGAGTTGATTTCAACACCATATCAACCTCTGATGAATACAAAGGGGGTGCAAAACCCCTAGATTATGAAGGGATGAAGGAATTCAATGAATGCTTATTTGACTGCGATTTTCCAAACCTAGCCTTCCAAGGGTATTACTGCAAATACACATGGATAGGGAACAGATTTTGAAATACGGTGTGGAAACGGTTGGACAGGATTGTTTGCAATAATGCCTTTCTCATGGCTGCTCAACAACTCACGGTCGACCATCTTTTAAAAACTTGCTCAGATGATTCACCACTTTTCCTCAAGTTGTCCAACACGTCAAAAGCAGGTCCAAAATCCTTTAAATTTTTAAATATGTGGGTTAAGCACCCAAATTTTGTGCAGGTTGTAGAAGCTAATTGGCAACTCCATTGCGTTGGAGATTCCTTGCAAGTTCCAGCTAGAAAATTCAAGCTCCTTAAGGCAGAGCTTAGAAATTGGAGTCACACAAGTTTTGGAAATGTGTTTTCCAAAGTCAAAGAAGATGAGCAGGATGACAAACAAAAGGAAGCCACTTTCTTGCAAACTCTGAGCCAAGCCAATCAACTAGCTGGGCTTACTCCCAAGCGCTTCATACCAAATGCCTAGTGGAGGAAGAAACATTTTGGAGGCAAATAATCTAGAATGAAATGGTTGAAAGAAGGAGATAAAAACTCAAAGTTCTTCCGCTCCTCTCTACTGGCCAAACGACAAAAGCTAAGCATCTCAAAAACAAAGGTGGAAGGTTCTTGGACGGATGACATGCAAAGAATCTGATATGGAACCGAACATCCTAAAAATGAGTCAAGATGAGGAGATAAATGCTAGAGCATGCTTGGACTCACTCTTGCCAAGATTGGAGCACATTCGTGGTATTTCGATCAAGTTGGATTGGACTATTCTCAGCTCCGTAATACATGAAGTCCAATTCTTCAAAGTGAAGCACAAGTGGAGATCCTTTAAGTATAAGAAGTCCAAATTTCCTTTCAAGTTTACTTTAGTTTGGTCTTTATTATGTAAATCCCAATAGCAGCTTAATTTTGTGTAAATTGGGTTGGTTTTAAGTTAGGTTTAGGTGTTGATTTAATTCTTAGTTTTTAGCCTCATTAATTAGCCTTAATAAGGCCTATTTAGCCCAAGATCTTGGGGCTACTTATGGCTAAACGCTAGCACAACTTTTTTAGGAGTTTTTAAGCTAGTTTTTACGACTTTATGAAGCCTACAAATAGGCATTATCATATGGACGAATTTCAGCACCTTTTTATCAATAATATTCATCTTTTTAGTGAGGAAAAATTTCTTTCTTTTAGACTTTGGATTAAGACTTTGTTGGGATCATCGCTTAAGCAACGGTGATTGTTCTAACTGACTTATAGATTTGGTTTCTTGATTCATATAGGCAATGGATCAATTCTTGCTTTAAATCTTGTTAAGAGTTTGGTTCTTGTCTCGCTGTAGACAACGGGTTGAATTCTTACTTGATTCTTGTGTGTTCTTTTCGTTCTTGTTTGTGTGTGTTTGCTATCTGAATTCTTGTGACCAACTTTGGAGTCGATCCTTGGGATTTTGGTGCCAACTTGAATTGTAGGGTTTCGTGGCATCAAGTCAATTGAGCACGGGGTTCACATCAGCTGTTGTTGCTTCTTTGTTATTGTTATTTATTGTTCTCTTTGTTGTTGCTACTACAAATATATATATATATATATATATCTTTGCTTTGCCGAATTCGACAAAAAAAATAAATAAATAAATAAATAAAAGGAAAAAAACTTGTTTGGCAGAAAAGAGAAAAAAAATGAAAAAAAGGGATAAAAAGGAAGAAGAAGAATTGGCAATTGAGGAGGACAAAAATTTTAGGACTTGCGTAGTTGGTTTGTTATAAATATAAGCAATTTTTTTTTGTTTATTTTCTGATTTAAAAAGGTTTTGGTTTCTTACCTTTTCCTACTTGTGTTTGGTACTCATATTCCAATTCTAATTGCACTTAGTTTCCTTATTCTAATCTTATTTGGAATTGGTTTCATGTCCTAACTATATTTGAAATTGGTTTAGAATCCTAATCCTAATCGGATTTGAAAAAAACCTAATCCAAGTTGACTTAGAAAAATTATCCAAATCTCAGTTGGACTAGGAAAGCTAATCCTAATCCTAATGTAGGATTTAGATTACTTACCCTAATCCCAATTGAATTAAGAAATCCACCAAATTTGGCACTTTCCATTTTTGGAAACTTCCTACTTTTGGAAACTTTCTATTTTTGGAAACTTTTTAAATCAAGGTCTACTTTCCAAGTTTGTAATTCTGTTCAAAAGCACTTAATTTTGTTGGTTCTTTTAATTTCTTTGTTAGTCTTAAGTGCTACTTGTTTGTTCTTATGTGCTTAGTTTTCTTTTTTATTTGGTAAATTTGCTTACCAAATTCTTATTTGCTTTTTATACGTTTTGTTGCTTCAAGCAGTCTAGGATATTTTGTTGTCTCTTGTTCTTTGAAGTTTAAATCCGAAAGTTTGGTGTCTCTTATTTGTCATTGGCCAGTGATTATTTGTTTTCTTTAACTTTCAACCAATTAAGTGGTTAAAACATAATTAGAGCTCACTTTGGTCCTCGCAGTCTTCCAAAGACTTTGAGAGTGAACTAAAGAGAGGAAAGAAGGCATTGTGGTGACGAGATCATTTGAGTGATAAAAGCCATTCAATTGAGAGTATACACGAGGGACTGAGTGATACAATTTGAGTAAATTGCTCTCCAAAGAGTAAATCGAAATGGTAAGGAAAATTCTGATTATTTTTTTCTTAACACTAACCACTTTGTTTTGTGAGTTTTATTTGTGATGTGTCGCAGGCGGGAAGAGAATTTCATCACTAAGGTTCTTGTGAATGAAAGGGTTTGTGGTACTGTAATTGATAGTAGCATATGGATTAATATGGCAAGTACATATCTTGTTGAAAAGTTGAATTTTCCTACTTTGCCACATCCAAAACCTTATAAGTTCCGATGGTCAACAGAAAATGAAGCGTTTGAGAAAAACTAAGCAAGTTATTATATCCTTCACTATTGGCTTCATTTCTCGGTTCTTCTTCAAATAAGGTTGGATAATCTTTTGTTCAAAGTCTTTTTCAATTTGAACTCATTCTTGGTTCTTAATCTAGCATAATTAATTCACATTTTAGGCGTTCTTATCATGAGTTAATAGAACTTATTATGTTTCTACATGTACTTTATTTTGAACTCCTTTCTTGTTTCTTAATCTTATGCGACTTCATCCCAGTTATTTGTATTTAATCTTGTACAATTTGTCCCCTTACTTAGTTCTCAATATCGTACGAGTACAACTCCTTCCACTGTGATTAACCACGTATACTTGGCCTCATTTCTCACTTATTTCTTCAAAACCATCATATTATATTTTAGTTCTTATTCTTTTATGCATAGTTATCACTCATGGTTCTTAATTTGGCCAAACCAAATCGCATTTAAGTTCTTATCTTGAGTTACGAGATTTACTTTTATAAGAACTCCTGATCTATTTCTTAATCTGATATGACTCGATCTACTTTGTTAGTTCTCAATCCTGTACGATTAGATCTCCTTTATTGTGCAGGCATAATTAATAGGCCTCATTTCTCAGTTCTTTTTCTTATACGATTAGATAATCTCTTAATTATAAATCTTTAAAGGATTGAATACGACCCGCTCTTGGTTCTTTTTAAATATAATACGACTACTTCTCCTTTATTAGTTCTCAATCTTGTTTGATTGTATCTCCTTTTGCGACTCACATTATATTACGATTAGTCGACTTTCTTCGTTCTCAATATCTTACGATTACACATCTTCCACAGTTATTAAGCTAATATAGTGGCCTCCGTTCTCTTTCGAATGCGATTAGATCATTCATTTGATCTAAATCTTTTGTGCAGAGGTCCCACACATGGTTCTTCATCTAGTCTAACTAAGTCACGTATTAGGGGCTTATCATCCGTTATTATATATTCTTATCTTTACAACATGTATGTCGATTAGATCACCTTTCTAGTTTCCTATTTATCTCCCTAATATTTTATCGTGTGTTCTCCTTTTGCGATTCATAACGTAGAATAGTTAGTCAATTTCTTGGCTCTCAATATCGAACGATTGCAACTTCTTCCTTACTCGTAAAGCAAGTTTGATCGGCCTCATTTCTCTATTCTTTTGCAAATGCTATTAGATGATGTATTAGTTCTAAATCGTCAAGGAATAGGTCCCGCAAATGGTTCTTAATCCCTTCTTATGAAAGCATATTTATGTTCTTACCTTGTGAAATTTGATCTCATATATTTTCAAAATGTGCTATGATTGGTTCTGCTCTCATATTTCATAATCTAACACGACTAATCTCCTTTCTCTGTTCTGAATTGCATATGTTACGTCTCCTTTTGTTGTTCATTGTATAGCTCGATTAGTCACAATTTTTAGTTCTCAGTATTGTACGATTATCACTTCTTCCTTTGTCATTATACAAGGTGTAATTGGCTTCATTTCTCGGTTCTTTTTCAAATAAGGTTAGATAATCTTTTGTTCAAAGTCTATTTCAATTTGAACTCATTCTTGGTTTTTAATCTAGCATAATTAAATCACATTTTACGTTCTTATCATGAGTTAATAGAACTTATTATGTTTCTACATGTACTTTGTTGTGAACGAGGTATCCTTTCTTGTGTCTTAATCTTATGCGACTTGATCCCAGTTATTAGTATTTAATCTTGTACGATTTGTCCCCTTTCTTAGTTCTCAATATCGTACGAGTACAACTCCTTCCACTGTGATTAAGCACGTATACTTGGCCTCATTTCTCACTTATTTCTTCAAAACCATCATATTATATTTTAGTTCTTATTCTTTTATGCATAGTTATCACTCATGGTTCTTAATTTGGCCAAATCAAATCGCACTTTTAAGTTCTTTTATGCATAGTTATCACCTTTCTAGTTTCATCATTATCTCCATAATATTTTATCATGTGTTCTCCTTTTGCGATTCATAACATAGAACAGTTAGTCAATTTCTTGGCTCTCAATATCGAACGATCGCAACTTCTTCCTTACTCGTAAAGCAAGTTTTATAAACCTCATTTCTCTATTCTTTTGCAAATGCTATTAGATGAAGAAAGAAGTTCTATGAATCTTCATGGAATAGGTCAAGCGCATGGTTGTCTTTATCCATTCTATTTAAAACAATTTATGTTCTTACCTTGTGAAATTTGATCTCATATCTTTTCCAAATGTGCTGTGATTGGAACTCCTCTCATATTTCACAATCTTACACTACTAAACTCCTTTCTTTGTTCTGAATTGCATATGTTATGTCTCCTTTTGTTGTTCATTGTATAGCTCGATTAGTCTCATTTCACAGTTCTCAACATTGTACCATTATCACTTCTTCCTTTGTCATTATACGTGGTGTAATTGGCTTCATTTCTCAATTCTTTTTCAAATTAGGTTAGATAATCTTTTGTTCAATGTCTTTTTCAGTTTGAACTCATTATTGGTTCTAAATCTAGCATAATTAAATCACATTTTACGTTCTTATCATGAGTTATTAGAACTTATTATGTTTCTACATGTACTTTCTTGAGAAGTCCTTTCTTGGGTCTTAATCTTATGCGACTTGATCCCAGTTATTCGTATTTAATCTTGTACGATTTTTTCACTTTCATTAATTCTCAATATCGTACTATTACAACTCCTTCCACAGTGATTAAATACGTATACTTGGCCTCATTTCTCACTTATTTCTTCAAAACCATCATATTATATTTTAATTCTTATTCTTTTATGCGTAGTTATCACTCATGATTCTTAATTTGGCGAAATCAAATCGCATTTTAAGTTTGTATCTTGAGTTACGGGATTTACTTTTATAAGAACTCCTGTTCTATTTCTTAATCTGATATGACTCGATCTACTTTGTTAGTTCTTAATCCTGTACGATTAGATCTCCTTTACTGTGTCATAATATAGTACGATTAGACCCTTTCTTTCTTCTCAATATCGTACTATTACAATTTCTTCCTTAATCATTGTGCAGGCATAATTAATAGGCCTCATTTCTCAGTTCTTTTTCTTATACGATTAGATAATCTCTTAATTATAAATCTTTAATTAATACGACCCGCTCTTGGTTCTTTTTAAATCTAATACGACTACTTCTCCTTCAAATAAGAGAAATATTAGTTCTCAATCTTGTTTGATTGTATCTCCTTTTGCGACTCACAATATATTAGGATTAGTCGACTTTCTTAGTTCTCATTATCTTACGATTACACTTCTTCCTTAGTTATTAAGCTAATATAGTAGCCTCCGTTCTCTTTCGAATGAGATTAGATCATTCATTTGATCTCAATCTTTTGTGCAGAGGTCCCACACATGGTTCTCAATCTAGTCTAACGAAGTCACGTATTAGGGGCTTATCATCCGTTATTAGATATTCTTATCCTTTCAACATGTATGTCGATTAGATCACCTTTCCAGTTTCTTAATTATCTCCCAAATATTTTATCATGTATTCTCCTTTTGCGATTCAAAACATAGAACAATTAGTCAATTTCTTCGCTCTCAATATCGAACGATCGCAACTTCTTCCTTACTCGTAAAGTAACTTTTATTGGCCTCATTTCTCTATTCTTTTGGAAATGCTATTAGATGAAGTATTAGTTCTAAATCGTCATGGGGAATAGGTCAAGCGCATGGTTCTTTATCTATTCTATTTAAAACATATTTATGTTCTTACCTTTCGAAATTTGATCTCATATCTTTTCCAAATGTGCTGTGATTGGAACTCCTCTCATATTGCACAATCTTACACTACTAAACTCCTTTCTTTGTTCTGAATTGCATAGGTTATGTCTTTTTTTTGTTGTTCATTGTATAGCTCGATTAGTCGTATTTCGTAGTTCTCAACATTGTACCATTATCTCTTCTTCCTTTGTCATTATACAGGGTGTAATTGGCTTCAGAAACTCAGTTCTTTTTCAAATAAGGTTAGATAATCTTTTGTTCAATGTCTTTTTCAGTTTGAACTCATTCTTGGTTCTTAATCTAGCATAATTAAATCACATTTTACGTTCTTATCATGAGTTATTAGAACTTATTATGTTTCTACATGTACTTTCTTGAGAAGTCCTTTCTTGGGTCTTAATCTTATGCGTCTTGATCCCAGTTATTCGTATTTAATCTTACGTGCAATTTTTCCAATTTCTTAGTTCTCAATATCGTATGATTACAACTCCTTCCACAGTGATTAAACACGTATACTTGGCCTTATTTCTCACTTATTTCATCAAAACCATCATATTATAAATTAATTCTTATTCTTTTATGCGTAGATATCACTCACGGTTCTTAATTTGGCGAAATCAAATCGCATTTTAAGTTTGTATCTTGAGTTACGGGATTTACATTTATAAGAACTCCTGTTCTATTTTCTTAATCTTATATGACTCGATCTACTTTGTTAGTTCTTAATCCTGTACGATTAGATCTCCTTTATTGTGTCATAATATAGTATGATTAGACCCATTCTTTCTTCTCAATATCGTACTATTATAATTTCTTCCTTAATAATTGTGCAGGCATAATTAATAGGCCTCATTTCTCAGTTCTTTTTCTTATACGATCAGATAATCTCTTAATTATAAATCTTTAATGAATACGACCCGCTCTTGGTTCTTTTTAACTCTTTTACGTCGACTACTTCTCCTTTATTAGTTCTCAATCTTGTTTGATTGTATCTCCTTTTACGAATCACAATATATTACTATTAGTCGACTTTCTTAGTTCTCAATATCTTACAATTACACTTCTTCCTTACATATTAAGCTAATATAGTAGCCTCCGTTCTCTTTCGAATGCAATTAGATCATTCATTTGATCTAAATCTTCTGTGCAGAGGTTCCACAGATGGTTCTCAATCTAGTAGACGAAGTCACGTATTAGGGGCTTGTCATCCGTTATTAGATATTCTTACCCTTTCAACATGTATGTCGATTAGATCACCTTTCTAGTTTCTTAATTATCTCCCTAATATTTTATCATGTGTTCTCCTTTTGCGATTCATAACATAGAACAGTTAGTCAATTTCTTGGCACTCAATATCGAACGATCGCAACTTCTTCCTTACTCGTAAAGCAAGTTTGATCGGCCTCATTTCTCTATTCTTTTGCAAATGCTATTAGATGATGTATTAGTTATCTAAATCGTCAAGGAATAGGTCCCGCGAATGGTTCTTATTCTCTTCTTATGAAAACATATTTATGTTCTTACCTTGTAAAATTTGATCTCATATCTTTTCGAAATGTGCTCTGATTGGATCTCCTCTCATATTTCATAATCTTACAAGACTAATCTCCTTTCTTTGTTTTGAATTGAATATGTTATGTCTCCATTTGTTGTTCATTGTACAGCTCGATTCGTCGCATTTTTTAGTTCTCAGTATTGTACGATTATCACTTCTTCCTTTGTCATTATACAAGGTGTAATTGGCTTCATTTCTCAGTTCTTTTTCAAATACGGTTAGATAATCTTTTGTTCAAAGTCTTTTTCAGTTTCAACTCATTCTTGGTTCTTAATCTAGCATAATTAAATCACATTTTACGTTGTTCTAATGAGTTATTAGAACTTATTATGTTTCCACATGTACTTTGTTGAGAACTCCTTTCTTGTGTCTTAATCTTATGTGACCTGATCCCAGTTTTTACAAGTGTTTAATCTTGTACGATTTGTCCCCTTTCTTAGTTCCCAAAATCGTACGATTACAACTCCTTCCACTGTGATTAAGCACGTATACTTGGCCTCATTTCTCACTTATTTCTTCAAAACCATCATATTGTATTTTAGTTCTTATTCTTTTATGCATAGTTATCACTCATGGTTCTTAATTTGGCCAAATCGAATCGCATTTTAAGTTCTTATCTTGAGTTACGAGATTTACTTCTATAAGAACTCCTGTTCCATTTCTTAAACTGATATGACTCGATCTAATTTGTTAGTTCTTAATCTTGTACGATTAGATCTCCTTTATTGTGTCATAATATTGTACGATTAGACCCTTTCTTTTTTCTCAATATCGTACTATTACAATTTCTTCCTTAATAATTGTGCAGGCATAATTAATAGGCCTCATCTATTAGTTCATTTTCTTATACGTTTAGATAATCTCTTAATTATAAATCTTTAATGAATACGACCCGCTCTTGGTTCTTAATTTTAAATCTAATACGACTACTTCTCCTTTATTAGTTCTCAATCTTGTTTGATTGTATCTCCTTTTGCGACTCACAATGATTAAGCTTAGTCGACTTTCTTAGTTCTCAATATCTTATGATTACACTTCTTCCTTAGTTATTAAGCTAATATAGTAGCCTCCGTACTCTTTCGAATGCAATTAGATCATTCATTTGATCTAAATCTTTTGTGCAGAGGTCCCACACATGGTTCTCAATCTAGTCTAACGAAGTCACATATTAGGGGCTTATCATCCGTTATTAGATATTCTTATCCTTTCAACATGTATGTCGATTAGAACACCTTTCTAGTTTCTTAATTATCTCACCAATATTTTATCATGTTCTCCTTTTGTGATTCATAACATAGAACAGTTAGTCAATTTCTTGGCACTCAATATCGAACGATCGCAACTTCTTCCTTACTCGTAAAGCAAGTTTGATCGGCCTCATTTCTCTATTCTTTTGAAAATGCTATTAGATGATGTATTAGTTCTAAATAGTCAAGGAATAGGTCCCGCGAATGGTTCTTAATCTCTTCTTATGAAAACATATTTATGTTCTTACCCTGTGAAATTTGATCTCGTATCTTTTCGAAATGTGCTCTGATTGGATCTCCTCTCATATTTCATAATCTTGCAAGACTAATCTCCTTTCTGTGTTTTGAATTGAATATGTTATGTCTCCTTTTGTTGTTCATTGTACAGCTTGATTCGTCGCATTTCTTTGTTCTCAGTATTGTAAGATTATCACTTCTTCCTTTGTCATTATACAAAGTGTAATTGGTTTCATTTCTCAGTTCTTTTTCAAATAAGATTAGATAATCTTTTGTTCAAAGTCTTTTTCAGTTTGAACTCATTCTTGGTTCTAAATCTAGCATAATTAAATCACATTTTATGTTGTTATCGTGAGTTATTAGAACTTATTATGTTTCCACATGTACTTTGTTGAGAACTCCTTTCTTGTGTCTTAATCTTATGCGACAAACTGATCCCAGTTTTTAGTGTTTAATCTTGTATGATTTGAACCCTTTCTTAGTTCCCAATATCGTACGACTACAACTCCTTCCACTGTGATTAAGCACGTATACTTGGCCTCATTTCTCACTTATTTCTTCAAAACCATCATATTGTATTTTAGTTCTTATTCTTTTATGCATAGTTATCACTCGTGGTTCTTAATTTGGCTAAATCGAATCGCATTTTAAGTTCTTATCTTGTGTTACGAGATTTACTTTTATAAGAATTCCTGTTCTATTTCTTAATCTGATATGACTCGATATACTTTGTTAGTTCTTAATAATGTACGATTAGATCTCCTTTATTGTGTCATAATATAGTACGATTAGACCCTTTCTTTCTTATCAATATCGTGCTATTACAAGTTCTTCCTTAATCATTGTGCAGGCATAATTAATAGGCCTCATTTCTCAGTTCTTTTTCTTTTACGATTAGATAATCTCTTAATTATAAATCTTTAATGAATACGACCAACGCTCTTGGTTCTTTTTAAATCTAATACGACCACTTCTCCTTTATTAGTTCTCAATCTTGTTTGATTGTATCTCCTTTTGCGATTAGTCGACTTTCTTAGTTCTCAGTATCTTACTATTACACTTCTTCCTTAGTTATTAAGCTAATATAGTAGCCTCCGTACTCTTTCGAATGCGATTAGATCATTCATTTATCTAAATCTTTTGTGCAGAGGTCCCACACATGGTTCTCAATCTAGTCTAACGAAGTCACGTATTAGGGGCTTATCATCCGTTATTAGATATTCTTATCCTTTCAACATGTATGTCGATTAGATCACCTTTCTAGTTTCTTAATTATCTCTCCAATATTTTATCATGTGTTCTCCTTTTGTGATTCATAACATAGAACAGTTAGTCAATTTCTTGGCACTCAATATCGAACGATCGCAACTTCTTCCTTACTCGTAAAGTAAGTTTTATTGGCCTCATTTCTCTATTCTTTGGCAAATGCTATTAGATGAGCTGTATTAGTTCTAAATCTTCAAGGAATAGGTCCCACGGATGGTTCTTTATCTTTTCTTATGAAAACATATTTATGTTCTTACCTTGTGAAATTTGATCTCATATCTTTTCGAAATGTGCTCTGATGGGATCTCCTCTCATATTTCATAATCTTATAAGACTAATCTCCTTTCTTTGTTTTGAATTGAATATGTTATGTCTCCTTTTGTTGTTCATTGTACAGCTCGATTCATCGCATTTCTTTGTTCTCAGTATTGTACGATTATCACTTCTTCCTTTGTCATTATACAAGGTGTAATTGGCTTCATTTCTTAGTCCTTTTTCAAATAAGGTTAGATAATCTTTTGTTCAAAGTCTTTTTTTCAGTTTGAACTCATTCTTGGTTCTTAATCTAGCAAAATTAAGTCACATTTTACGTTGTTATCATGACTTATTAGAACTTATTATGTTTCCACATGTACTTTGTTGACAACTCCTTTCTTGTGTCTTAATCTCATACGACTTGCATCCCAGTTTTTAGTGTTTAATCTTGTACGATTTGTCCCCTTTCTTAGTTCCCAATATCGTACGATTACAACTCCTTCCACTGTGATTAAGCACGTATACTTGGCTTCATTTCTCACTTATTTCTTCAAAACCATCATATTGTATTTTAGTTATTATTCTTTTATGCATAGTTATCACTCATGGTTCTTAATTTGGCCAAATCGAATCGCATTTTAAGTTCTTATCTTGAGTTACGAGATTTAATTTTATAAGAACTCCTGTTCTATTTCTTAATCTGATATAACTCGATCTGCTTTGTTAGTTCTTAATCTTGTACGATTAGATCTCCTTTATTGTGTCATAATATAGTACGACTAGTCCCTTTCTTTCTTCTCAATATCGTACAATTACAATTTCTAACTAAATCATTGTGCAGGCATAATTAATAGGCCCCATTTCTCAGTTCATTTTCTTATACGATTAGATAATAGCTTAATTATAAATCAGTAATGAGTACGACCCTGCTCTTGGTTCTTTTTAAATCTAATACGACTACTTCTCCTTTATTAGTTCTCAATCTTGTTTGATTGTATCTCCTTTTGCGACTCACAATATATTAGGATTAGTCGACTTTCTTAGTTCTCATTATCTTACGATTACACTTCTTTCTTAGTTATTAAGCTAATATAGTAGCCTCCGTTCTCTTTCGAATGCTATTAGATCATTCATTTGATCTAAATCTTTTGTGTAGAGGCTCCACACATGGTTCTTAATCTAGTCTAACGAAGTCACGTATTAGGGGCTTATCATCCGTTATTAGATATTCTTATCCTTTCAACATGTATGTCGATTAGATCACCTTTCTAGTTTCTTAATTATCTCCCTAATATTTTATCATGTGTTCTCCTTTTGCGTTTCATAACATAGAACAGTTAGTCAATTTCTTGGCTCGCAATATCGAACGATCGCAACTTCTTCCTTACTCGTAAAGTAAGTTTTATTGGCCTCATTTCTCTATTCTTTTGGCAAATGCTATTAGATGAAGTATTAGTTCTAAATCTTCATGGAATAGGTCAAGCGCATGGTTCTTTATCCATTCTATTTAAAACATATTTATGTTCTTACCTTGCAAAATTTGATCTCATATCTTTTCCAAATGTGCTGTGATTGGAACTCCTCTCATATTGCACAATCTTACACTACTAAACTCCTTTCTTTGTTCTGAATTGCATAGGTTATGTCTTTTTTTGTTGTTCATTGTATAGCTCGATTAGTCGTATTTCGTAGTTCTCAACATTGTACCATTATCTCTTTTTCCTTTGTCATTATACATGGTGTAATTGGCTTCATTTCTCAGTTCTTTTTCAAATAAGGTTAGATTATCTTTTGTTCAATGTCTTTTTCAGTTTGAACTCATTCTTGGTTCTTAATCTAGCATAATTAAATCACATTTTACGTTCTTATCATGAGTTATTAGAACTTATTATGTTTCTACATGTACTTTCTTGAGAAGTCCTTTCTTGGGTCACACTTAATGTGAAACCCAGTATTTTACTAGCCTTGTTCTTTGATTTTTAACTGGTTTAAAATTTTTTTCATATTATTTTTAGTTATAAAGTACTTCAACTTATTTGTTTTTCAATTCGGCAAATTTTTCGATTTACGCGATTTCGGTTCCGGCGGGTAAACGGGTCAAAAATTGGACTAAGTGTAATTAGTGCATTGTGGTGTGTGGGTGTTGTATGATGGCTGAATTATTCAAAAAAAAAATCTTCATTCATATCAAAAGTAGCAAAAATTTTGAAAGTCAAATTTAAATAGCCAACCGAAAAACTAAATGGAAAAATTTGCCGAATAGATGTGTATAAGAGACAGCACCACGAATTTCAAGTTTTGTAGGATTCTTTATGGCTATAAACCCTCTTTGCAGCCTTATATGTTATGATTTATGTATGTTATGGGTTGTTTTTAGTGTTTTGGAGGTTGGGAAGTGATTGGGGTTGATTTTTAACAACTTTCCACGGTTAGATTACATATTTTAAGATTATGAGTTGGGGTTTTGTCTTCCATATGTGGCCCTAGAGTGTTATGCTATGAATGCTTATGTCTATGCATATAATGATGTTTTAAGAGTGTTTTAAGGTTAGTTTGTGTGAAACCCAGTATTTTAATAGTCTTGTTCTTTGATTTTAACTGGTTTAAAATGTTTTTCATATTATAAATAGTCATAAAGTACTTCAACTTATTCGTTTTTCAATTCGGCAAATTTTTCGGTTTACGAGATTTAGATGTGAGCCCTTAAGTTAGTAGCAAAAAAATTAGTTTTTGGGTCAAATAGTCAACTTGGAGACTATAAGGTCAATTTGGCACTATTTGGGTCAACTATGGAATTTCTTTTTAACCCTTCTTCATGCTTTATTTTTCCTCATTTCTTCCTTGCTGCTGGCCGACTCTTCTCCTCCATTTTTCCCTCAAAAATTTTCTTGGATTTCAAGTAGAAATCACTTGGAAGGTAAGATTTTATGTATTTTAGCATTTATGGCTTATGGTGCTATAAGATTTAAGCTTTAATTTCAAGTTTTGTATAATTAGACACCATAAATAATCTGAGAAAACCACATGAACCTTATAAGTTGTGATTTATGTATGTTATGGGTTGTTTTTAGTGTTTTGGAGGTTGAGAAGTGATTGGGGTTGATTTTTAACAACTTTCCATGGTTAGATTACAAATTTTAAGATTATGAGTTAGGGTTTTGTCTTCCATATGTGACCTAGAGTGTTATGCTTATGTCTATGCACATAACACTGATGTTTTAAGAGTGTTTTAAGGTTAGTTTGGATAGGAATTGAGACTTGAAACCAAGTGGAATTGATTTCCCTTCATTTTGTAAGTAAGCAGAAGTTTGGCGCAACTAGGATAATTTGGATAATTGGTTATGTTTAAAGGGCCTTTAATGATCTTTTGATGGTTTTAGGTGTTTTCCATTGTTGTGGAAGCTGTTGATAAGAGACCCCAATCACTTCTCAATCTCCGTTTATGGATTTTGTTGGTTTGAATATGTTGTTATGAGTTGGGTTGTAACCAAGGTCCACTTGAATACCTTGGAAATGGATTTTGTTGGTTGGTTGTATATGTTGTTTTGAGTTGGGTTATGACCAAGGTCCCTTGAATACCTCTGGAATTGGATTTTGTTGGCAGGGAGGATAACCGACTTATAGCCTAGGGAGGCGAAGTTTTCGGTTTTTCGGAAAACTGAGCTTATTATCTCCTAATCTAGTCAGAATACGAATTTGAGGGGTTAACTAAAAGAGGTTCCAGGCAATTTACCCTAAATTCTACAAAAAATATTTATATTTCCAGTACTAGGTTTCATATCATAACCTTTGGTTTGAATAGTCAAAGTACAAGAATATCTCTTATACACATCTAGATGTGTATAAGAGACAGGCGGTATCTGGCGTGGTATCTCGAATTACTCCTCACGCCTGATCTGTCTCTTAAGAGACAGGATCTAGATGTGTAACAAGAGACTCTCTGACACTGGAGGTCACATTAACGACCCAAGAAACTACCTGTCCAGATCACAAATAAATATGTGTAT
The DNA here is from genome assembly GCA_025175665.1 of Cinchona pubescens. Taxonomy (NCBI): domain Eukaryota; kingdom Viridiplantae; phylum Streptophyta; class Magnoliopsida; order Gentianales; family Rubiaceae; genus Cinchona; species Cinchona pubescens. The sequence goes on along the minus strand of JANKKI010000070.1, from coordinate 1,517,942 downwards.
GACATTTGGAACTGCACTTTTACAATGTTTTGGAATTATTAGATATGAAATCGGGACCAAGCTATTTTATGTTAATCAAATGATATGTTTATAAGACTCTTTTCATATGATAGAATTTTATGAATTTTTGGCTCATAGGTGACCGAGGTATATAATTTTGGATGTGATTGGAAATGTTTGATTCTTATAGAACCGGTTCTATAAGTCATCCATGGGACGCCAATGGTGACTTCTGTGAATGTTATGAACTCTCTGATACAGGGTCTTGTGATGGGATAACTTGACCTCCTTTATGACTATAGGTGTGGTAGATTACTAGATCTCGCTAGTCGTAGGTTATATCTAGATGTGTATAAGAGACAGCTGCTAAAAGATACTCATGCTAAAAGATACTCGTGCTATTTTATTATTTTCCGGATTAAAACTGTACTTGGATTTGTTAGCTATGCTTTAGCATACTATGTTTTGAAATGATTGGATCTTTTTGACTATGTTTTGGACATGCTTGACGTTTAAATGGCATGAGACATTTTAGAAACTACTTATGATTATGGTTTATTGACGTTTAAATGGCATGAGACATTTTAGCTATGTTTTGAAATGAATGGATCTTTTTGGCTATGTTTTGGACATGCCTGACGTTTAAATGGCATGAGACATTTTAGAAACTGCTTTATGACTATGGTTTTCGCAAATGTTACACTCACATCTAGATGTGTATAAGAGACAGATGGCACAATCTTCCAAAGCGCAAGGCACAAACGGTGAGGGTAGTGTATTAGATAAGTTTTGTATTGATGAACTTTGTTTTTTGTTGTAGCATCTTTTGTACTAAGAAGAAATTTTGTAATTCGTATTTTTGTGTAAAATGAAATATTCGGTTTTATAGTTAAGAAATGGTTTGATGGTTCTATTACATTGTGGTTAACTTTGTTGCTCTGTTCGTTTGTGCCTTGCGCTTTGGACCGGTGTGCCATTAGCGACAAACCTTACGGTCTAAGACTCACCTGTCTCTTATACACATCTAGATGTGTATAAGAGACAGAGCCGGGACTAAGCATTCGATGAGTCTTTCGAGGTTTAAATCGATGTGCTCGGCTTAGAATTATATAGATTCTGTTTTGTTCGCGGCATTACAGATCTGTGGAATTCTTTGACACGAGAGACAGACTTCTTCCTTTGGGAGGTTTTGAGAGGTCCTTGCTTATGTAATTTTTGTTGTACCTCTTTTGTTGAATCTTGAAGAGTTATTCTTTGCTCATGATTCCGTCTTTGACTCTTATCAGCTAGTATGCCGCCTAGGACGCGTTTTGGTTCTAGAGGTCGCGGTAGAGGCTCGGCATACTAGCTGATCAGGAGGGATGTTTTCACAAAAATTTACTTATTCACACTATGTATGCTAAAATTGTTCATGTGCAAGTTCAAGTGGTATGATTTTGAAAAGCTTGTAGAAATGAGTTTCAAAGATGTGGAAGATGGAAGATTGTATCATTGTAACCTAGGGCAATGGGCATTACTTACCACGTGGAATGTGAATATCATGTAATCGAAGAGAGAGAACAATATAGAGTATAATTATTGATGTGTATAATAGACAGAGCAAAAACTCATTTCGATACAAAGAAAACATAAAGATAATGTATCGAGTGAAGGCGTCTATTACATAAGCCAAATATCTCTATAGAGATATATCTAAGGCCTTAAACCTGTCTCTTATACAGCTTACATTGAGGAATAAAGTTATCCCTACGTGAAGGTTTTATGGTCTAATCATTCGAGCGAGAAGCTACCGGGAGCTTGAGAGCCTCATGAGATCGAAGTATCCACTTTGTTTGCTTTGATTTCGTAAGTTTCGAGGACGAAACTTTGTTTAAGGTAGAATTTCACATTCTACAGTGTCTCTAATAGTCTTGTCTCTTATGTGTTGTAACTGTGTTTAAAATTTTTTTCATATTATGCACTATTTATAAAGTACTTCAACTTATTCGCTTTTCAATTCGCAAATTTTTCTTTACGCGATTTCGGTACCGGCGGGTTAACGGGTCAAATATTGGACTAAGTGTAATTAGTGCATTGTGGTGTGTAAGTGTTGTATGATGGCACGCCGCGCTAACCAAAATGGAAAGTTGTTAAAAATCAAATTAATCACTTGGGTCAAATAGTCAACTTGGAGACTATTTGGTCAATTTGGCACTATTTGGGTCAACTTTGGAATTTCTTTTTAAGCCTTCTTCTTGCTTTATTTTTCCTCATTTCTTCCTTGCTGCTGGCCGACTCTTCTCCTCCATTTTTCCCTCAAAAATTTTCTTGGATTTCAAGTAGAAATCACTTGGAAGGTAAGATTTTATGTATTTTAGCATTTATGGCTTATGGGCTTTATGATTTAAGCTTTAATTTCAAGTTTTGTAGGATTATTTATGGCTGAGAAAACCCTCTTTGCAGCCTTATAAGTAAGAGATTTATGTATGTTATGGGTTGTTTTTAGTGTTTTGGAGGTTGAGAAGTGATTGGGGTTGATTTTTAACAACTTTCCATGGTTAGATTACAAATTTTAAGATTATGAGTTAGGGTTTTGTCTTCCATATGTGACCTAGAGTGTTATGCTTATGTCTATGCACATATGGTTAAGCGCAACTAGGATAATTTGGATAATTGGTTATGTTTAAAGGGTCTTTAATGATCTTTTGATGGTTTTAGGTGTTTTCCATTGTTGTGGAATGCTATTGATATAGTCCCGGCTATTGCTCCTGAACCTAGATCTCTTAACAACATCTAGATGTGTACCAGACAAAATCCAGAAGAGATGTAACCAAGGTAAAGGTTGAATACCTTGGTCAATGGATTTTGTTGGTTGGTTGTATATGTTGTTTTGAGTTGGGTTATGACCAAGGTCCCTTGAATACCTTACAATTGATGTGTATAAGGGACAGATAACCGTCTCTTATAGCATCTAGATGTGTATAAGAGACAGGTGTGAGAACGAAAACAGCTTATTATCTCCTAATCTAGTCTAATACGAATTTGAGGGGTTAACTAAGTGTTTTGAGTATAAGATACGCTGCTGCTCGTCACGCCAGACCTGTCTCTTATACACATCTAGATGTGTATAAGAGACAGTCCCATCGCTTTCGCGTTTTTCTTGATTCAGGAGTCATTCTTTAACTTCTACATCTTTTCTAAGAGTCCTCTTATATCTGTTTTAGGTACCACGCCACCTACACGCGATCGCATTCAGTGATCTTTTGTGCAGTTTTTGCTGCGATAGGTGGGTAACATAGAACATCTTCCACTTGCACTTTGTTTAACGACTTTCGAAATATGTTTGGATGGATTTTAAAATGTGTATGATGTTTGGAACTGCACTTTTACAATGTTTTGGAATTATTACATATGAAATCGGGACCAAGCTATTTTATGTTAATCAAATGATATGTTTGTAAACTCTTTTGATATGAAAGCATTTTATGACTGTTTTGGCTCATAGGTGACCGAGGTATATAATTTTGGATGTGATTGGAAATGTTTGATTTGTGGAGAACCGGTACGGTCTATAGTCATCCATGGGACGCCGTGGTGACTTCTGTGAATGTTATGAACTCTCTGATACGGGGTCTTGTGATGGGATAACTTGACCTCCCGGTCAGACTAGTAGGTGTGGTAGATTACTAGATCTGGCTAGTACTGTAGGTTATACCTTGGAGCCTAAAAGATACTCATGCTAAAAGATACTCATGCTAAAAGATACTCGTGCTATTTTATTATTTTCCGGATTAAAACTGTACTTGGATTTGTTAGCTATGCTTTAGCATACTATGTTTTGAAATGATTGGATCTTTTTGACTATGTTTTGGACATGCTTGACGTTTAAATGGCATGAGACATTTTAGAAACTACTTATGATTATGGTTTATTGACGTTTAAATGGCATGAGACATTTTAGCTATGTTTTGAAATGAATGGATCTTTTTGGCTATGTTTTGGACATGCTAGATGTGATGTGTATGACAAGAGACAGACCTAGAAACTGCTTTATGACTATGGTTTTCGCAAATGTTAGTTATCTTTATGTTTTCTTTGTATCGAAACACTTGGCCCCATTTGAAGAGCTTTTATGATATCCACTGAGCTAGTTATGCTCACCCCACGTGATTACAATTTTTCAGATTAGGTGCTCGCTTTTGGACTCTCATCACGTTAGCGCTTTAGATTTTCTCCGATTCCACATTCGGTAGGACTCATGATAATCTTCCAAGCTTCTCTTTTGTTTGGAGAGGGGTAGTGTATTAGATAAGTTTTGTATTGATGAACTTTGTTTTTTTGTTGTAGCATCTTTTGTACTAAGAAGAAATTTTGTAATTCGTATTTTTGTGTAAAATGAAATATTCGGTTTTATAGTTAAGAAATGGTTTGATGGTTCTATTACATTGTGGTTAACTTTGTTGCTCTGTTCGTTTGTGCCTTGCGCTTTGGACCGGTGTGCCATTAGCACGGCGTGTTACGGTCCCGTTTTTGGGGCGTGACAGTTTGGATAGGAATTGATTTCCCTTCATTTTGTAAGTAAGCGGAAAGTTTGGATAGGAATTGATTTCCCTTCATTTTCAAATAAGGTTAGATAATCTTTTGTTCAAAGTCATTTTCAATTTGAACTCATTCTTAGTTCTTAATCTAGCATAATTAAGGAGGTGTTTGGTTTATGGGTATGAGAGGGGGAATGGGAATCAAAGTTAATGATACCCATAGATGGTGTTTGGTTGAACACTATGGGATCATTCTATGGGAATGAAAGTGTTAGAAAATACCTACTTTCATTCCCCACTTGTGACATGGGTTTCAAGTTGAGTAACTTATTAACATAATGAAACCCATTCCTATGTTAAACCAAACAAGTAAGGGGGAATGATATAAACCCATACCAATAGTGGGGTTTATGATTCCCATTCCGATTCCGATTCCCGAATGTGAACCGAACACCTCCTAAATCACATTTTACGTTCTTGTCATGAGTGACTAGAACTTATTATGTTTCTACATGTACTTTGTTGAGAACTCCTTTCTTGTGTCTTAATCTTAACTGTATGGGACTTGATCCCAGTTATTAGTATTTAATCTTGTACGATTTGTCCCCTTTCTTAGTTCTCAATATCGTACGACTACAACTCCTTCCACTGTGATTAAGCACGTATGCTTGGCCTAATTTCTCAGTTATTTCTTCAAAACCATCATATTATATTTTAGTTCTTATTCTTTTATGCATAGTTATCACTCATGGTTCTTAATTTGGCCAAATCAAATCGCATTTTAAGTTCTTATCTTGAGTTACGAGATTTACTTTTATAAGAATTCCTGTTCTATTTCTTAATCTGATATGACTCGATCTACATTGTTAGTTCTTAATCCTGTACGATTTGATATCCTTTATTGTGTCATAATATAGTACGATTAGACACTTTCTTTCTTCTCAATATCGTACTATTACATTTTCTTCCATAATCATTGTGCAGGCATAATTTATAGGCCTCATTTCTCAGTTCATTTTCTTATACGATTAGATAATCTCTTAATTTTAAATCTTCAATGAATACGACACCGCTCCTGGTTCTTTTTAAATCTAATAGGACTACTTCTCCTTTATTAGTTCTCAATCTTGTTTGATTGTATCTCCTTTTTCGACTCACAATGTATTAAGATTAGTCGACTTTCTTAGTTCTCAATATCTTACGATTACACTTCTTCCTTAGTTATTAAGCTAATATAGTAGCCTCCGTTCTCTTTCGATTTCGATTAGATCATTCATTTGATCTAAATCTTTTGCGCAGAGGTTCCACACATGGTTCTGAATCTAGTCTAACGAAGTCACGTATTAGGGGTTTATCATCCGTTAGTAGATATTCTTATCTTTTCAACATGTATGTCGATTAGATCACCTTTCTAGTTTCTTAATTATCTCCCTAATATTTTATCATGTGTTCTCCTTTTACGATTCATAACATAGAACAGTTAGTCAATTTCTTGGCTCCCAATATCGAACGATCGCAACTTCTTCCTTACTCGTAAAGCAAGTTTCACTGGCTTCATTTCTCTATTCTTTTGCAAATGCTATTAGATGATGCATTAGTTCTAAATCTTCAAGGAATAGGTCCAGCGCACGGTTCTTAATCCATTCTTATTAAAACATATTTTTGTTCTTACCTTGTGAAATTTGATCTCATATCTTTTCCAAATGTGCTATGATTGGAACTCCTCTCATATTTCATAATTCTAAATGACTAAACTCCATTCTTTCTTCTGAATTGCATATGTTATGTCTCCTTTTGTTGTTCAATGTATAGCTCGATTAGTCGTATTTCACAGTTCTCAATATTGTACCATTATCACTTCTTCCTTTGTCATTATACACGGTGTAATTGGCATTATTTCTCATTTCTTTTTCAAATAAGGTTAGATAATCTTTCGTTCAAAGTCTTTTTCAATTTGAACTCATTCTTGGTTCTTAACCTAGCATAATTAAATCACATTTTACGTTCTTATCAGGAGTTATTAGAACTTATTATGTTTCTACATGTACTTTGTTGAGAACTCCTTTCTTGTGTCTTAAGATCATCTTATGGGACTTGATCCCAGTTATTAGTATTTAATCTTGTACGATTTGTCCCCTTTCTCAGTTCTCAATATCGTACGAGTACAACTCCTTCCACTGTGATTAAACACGTATTGTTGGCCTCATTTCTCACTCATTTCTTCAAAACCATCATATTATATTTTACTTCTTATTCTTTTATGCATACCTATCACTCATGGTTATTAATTTGGCCAAATCAAATTGCATTTTAAGTTCTTATCTTGAGTTACGACATTTACTTTTATAAGAACTCCCGTTTTATTTCTTAATCTGATATGACTCGATCTACATTGTTAGTTCTCAATTTTGTACGATAAGATCTCCTTTATTGTGTCATAATATAGTACGATTAGACCCTTTCTTTCTTCTCAATATCGTGCTATTACAATTTCTTCCTTAATCATTGTGCAGCCATAATTAATTGCCTCATTTCTCAGTTCTTTTTTTTATACGATTAGATAATCTCTAAATTATAAATCTTTAATGAATACAGACCCACTCTTTGTTCTTTTTACACCTAATACAACTACTTCTCCTTTATTAGTTCTCAATCTTGTTTGATTGTATCTCTTTTTACGACTCACAATATATTACGATTACTCGACTTTCTTAGTTCTCAATATCTTGCGATTACACTTCTTCCTTAGTTATTAAGCTAATATAGTAGCCTCCGTTCTCTTTCGATTCCGATTAGATCATTCATTTGATCTAAATCTTTTGTGCAGAGGTTCCACACATGGTTCTGAATCTAGTCTAACGAAGTCACGTATTAGGGGCTTATCATCCTTTATTAGATATTCTTATCTTTGTCAAAATGTATGTCGATTAGATCACCATTCTAGTTTCTTAATTATCTCCATAATATTTTATCATGTGTTCTCCTTTTGCGATTCATAACATAGAACAGTTAGTCAATTTCTTGGCTCCCAATATCGAACGATCGCAACTTCTTCCTTACTCGTAAAGCAAGTTCTATTGGCCTCATTTCTCTATTCAACTTTTGCAAATGCTATTAGATGAGGCATTCGTTCTAAATCTTCAAGGAATAGGTCCAGCCCATGGTTCTTAATCCATTCTTATTAAAACATATTTATGTTCTTACCTTGTGAAATTTGATCTCATATCTTTTCCAAATGTGCTATGATTGGAACTCCTCTCATATTTCATAATCTTACACGACTAATCTCCTTTCTTTGTTCTGAATTGCATATGTTATGTCTCCTTTTGTTGTTCATTGTATAGCTCGATTAGTAGCATTTCGTAGTTCTCAGTACTGAACGATTATCACTTCTTCCTTTGTCATTATACAAGGTGTAATTGGCTTCATTTCTCAGTTCTTTTTCAAATAAGGTTAGATAATCTTTTGTTCAAAGTCTTTTTCAATTTGAACTCATTCTTGGTTCTTAATCTAGCATAATTAAATCACATTTTACGTTCTTATCATGAGTTATTAGAACTTATTATGTTTCTACATGTACTTTGTTGAGAACTCCTTTAAAAATAGGTCTTGTGTCTTAATCTTATGCGACTTGATCCCAGTTATTAGTATTTAATCTTGTACGATCTGTCCCCTTTCTTAGTTCTCAATATCGTACGTTTACAACTCCTTCCACTGTGATTAAGCACAGGTATACTTGTCTCAATTCTCACTTATTTCTTCAAAACCATCATATTATATTTTAGTTATTATTCTTGTGTGAATAGTTATCACTCATGGTTCTTAATTTGGCTAAATCAAATCGCATTTTAAGTTCTTATCTTGAGTTACGAGATTTACTTTTATATGAATTCCTGTTCTATTTCTTAATCTGATATGACTCGATCTACTTTGTTAGTTCACAATTCTGTACGATTAGATCTCCTATCTTTCTTTCCTATCAATATCGTGCTATTACAATTTCTTCCTTAATCATTGTGCAGGCATAATTAATAGGCCTCATTTCTCAGTTCTTTTTCTTATACGATTAGAGATAATCTCTTAATTATAAATGTTTAATGAATACGACCCCTGCTCTAGATTCTTTTGAAATCTAATATGACTACTTCTCCTTTGTTAGTTTTCAATCGTGTTTGATTGTATCTCCTTTTGCGACTCACAATATATTACGATTAGTCGACTTTCTTAGTTCTCAATATCTTAAGATTTCACATCTTCCTTTGTTGTTAAGCTAATATAGTAGCCTCCGTTCTCTTTCGAATGTGATTAGATCATTCATTTGATCTAAATCTTTTGTGTAGAGGTCCCACACATGGTTCTCAATCTATGCTAACGAAATCACGTATTGGGGGCATATGATCCGTTATTAGATATTCTTATCCTTTCAACATGTATGTCGATTAGATCACCTTTCTAGTTTCTTAATTATCTCCCTAATATTTTATCATGTGTTCTCCTTTTCCGATTCATAACATAGAATAGTTAGTCAATTTATTGGCTCTCAATATCGAACGATCGCAACTTCTTCCTAACTTGTAAAGCAAGTTTGATTGGCCACATTTCTCTATTCTTTTGATAATGCAAATGCTATTAGATGATGCATTAGTTCTAAATCATCAAGGAATAGATCCAACGCATGGTTCTTAATCCATTCTTATTAAAACATATTTATGTTCTAACCTACTGAAATTTGATCTGATATCTTTTCCAAATGTGCTATGATTGGAACTCCTCTCATATTTCATAATCTTACACGACTAATCTCCTTTCTTTGGTCTGAATTGCATCTGTTATGTCTTCTTTTGCTGTTCATTGTATAGCTCGATTAGTCGTATTTCTAAGGTCTCAATATTGAACGATTATTATTTCTTCCTTTGTCACTATACACGGTGTAATTGGCTTCATTTCTAAGTTCTTTTTCAAATAAGGTTAGATAATCTTTTGTTCAAAGTCTTTTTTCAATTTGAACTCATTCTTGGTTCTTAATCTAACATAATTAAATCACATTTTACGTTCTTATCATGAGTTATTAGAACTTATTATGTTTCTACATGTACTTTGTTGAGAACTCCTTTCTTGAGTATGCTTAATCTTATGTGACTTGATCCCAGTTATTAGTATTTAATCTTGTACGATTGGTCCCCTTTCTTAGTTCTCAGTATCGTACGAGTACAACTCCTTCACTGTGATTAAACACGTATACTTGGCCTCAATTCTCACTTATTTCTTCAAAACCATCATATTATATTTTAGTTCTTATTATTTTTTGCATAGTTATCACTCATGGTTCTTAATTTGGCCAAATCAAATCGCATTTTAAATTCTTAACTTGAGTTACGAGATTTACTTTTATAAGAATTCCTGTTCTATTTCTTAATCTGATATGACTCTATCTACTTTGTTAGTTCTTAATCCCTGTACGATTAGATCTCCTTTATTGTGTCATAATATAGTACGATTAGACCCTTTCTTTCTTATCAATATCGTGCTATTACAAGTTCATCCTTAATCATTGTGCATGCATAATTAATAGCCCTCATTTCTCAGTTCTTTTTCTTTAACGATTAGATAATCTCTTAATTATAATGTATCTTTAATGAATACGACCCGCTCTTGGTTCTTTTTAAATCTAATACGACCACTTCTCCTTTATTAGTTCTCAATCATGTTTGATTGTATCTCCTTCTACGACTCACAATATATTACAATTACTCAACTTTCTTAGTTCTCAATATCTTACAATTACACTTCTTCCTTAGTTATTAAGCTAATATAGTTGCCTCCGTTCTCTGTCGAATGCGATTAGATCATTCATTTGATCTAAATCTTTTGTGCACAGGTCCCACACATGGTTCTCAATCTAGTCTAACTAAGTCACGTATTAGGCGCTTATCATCAGTTATTAGATATTCTTATCTTTGTCAAAATGTATGTCGATTAGATCACCTCTCTAGTTTCCTAATTATCTCCCGAATATTTTATGATGTGTTCTCCTTTTGCGATTCATAACATAGAACAGTTAGTCAATTTCTTGGCTCTCAACATCGAACGATTGCAACTTCTTCCTTACTCGTAAAGCAAGTTTGACAAGTAAATCGGCGTCAATTTATATTCTTTTGCAAATGCTATTAGATGATGCATTAGCTCTAAATCTTCAAGGAATAGGTCTCGCGAATGGTTCTTAATCCCTTCTTATGAAAACATATTTATGTTCTTAACTTGTGAAATTTGATCTCATATCTTTTCAAAGTGTGCTATGATTGGATCTCCTCTTATATTTCATAATCTTACATGACTAAGCTCCATTCTTTGTTCTGCATTGCATATGTTAATACTCCTTTTATTGTTCAATGTATAGCTCGATTAGTAGCATTTTTTAGTTCTCAGTATTGTACGATTATCTGTTCTTCCTTTGTCATTATGCAAGGTGTAATTGGCTTCATTCTCAGTTCTTTTTCAAATAAGGTTAGATAATCTTTTGTTCAAAGTCTTTTTCAATTTGAACTCATTCTTGGTTCTTAATCTTGCATAATTAAATCAGATTTTACGTTGTTATCATGAGTTATTAGAACTTATTATGTTTCTACATGTACTTTGAGTTGAGAACTTCTTTCTTGTGTCTTAATCTTATACGACTTGATCCCAGTTATTAGTATTTAATCTTGTACGATTTGTCCCCTTTCTTAGTTCTCAATATCGTACGACTCCAACTCCTTCCATTGTCATTAAGCACGTAAACTTGGCCTCATTTCTCGCTTATTTCTTCAAAACCATCATATTATATTTTAGTTCTTATTCTTTTATGCATAGTTATCACTCAAGGTTCTTAATTTGGCCAAATCAAATTGCATTTTAAGTTCTTATCTTGAGTTACGAGATTTACTTTTATAAGAATTCCTTTTCTATTTCTTAATCTGATATGACTCGATCTACTTTGTTAGCTCTTAATCCTGTACGATTAGATCTCCTTTATTATGTCATAATATAGTACGATTAGACCCTTTCTTTCTTATCAATATCGTGCTATTACAAGTTCTTCCTTAATCATTGTGCAGGCATAATTAATTGGCCTCATTTCTCAGTTCTTTTTCTTATAAATCACGATTAGATAATCTCTTAATTATAAATCTTTAATGAATACGACCCGCTCTTGATTCTTTTTAAATCTAATACGACCACTTCTCCTTTATTAGTTCTCAGTCTTGTTTGATTGTGTCTCCTTTTGCGACTCACAATATATTACGATTAGTCGACTTTCTTAGTTCTCAATATCTTACGATTACACTTCTTCCTTAGTTATTAATCTAATATAGTAGCCTCCGTTCTCTTTCGAATGCGATTAGCTCATTCATTTGATCTAATCTTTTGTGCACAGGTCCCACACATGGTTGTCAATCTAATCTAACTGAGTCACGTATTAGGCGCTTATCATCAGTTATTAGATATTCTTATCTTTGTCAAAATGTATCTCGATTAGATCACCTCTCTAGTTTCCTAATTATCTCCCGAATATTTTATGATGTGTTCTCCTTTTGCGATTCATAACATAGAACAGTTAGTCAATTTCTTGGCTCTCAACATCGAACGATTGCAAGTTCTTCCTTCAATACTCGTAAAGCAAGTTTGATCGGCGTCAATTCTATATTCTTTTGCAAATGCTATTAGATGATGTATTAGTTCTAAATCGTCAAGGAATAGGTCCCGCGAATGGTTCTTAATCTCTTCTTATGAAAACATATTTATGTTCTTACCTTGTGAAATTTGATCTCATATCTTTTCGAAATGTGCTATGATTGGATCTCCTCTCATATTTCATAATCTTACAAGACTAATCTCCTTTCTTTGTTCTGATTGAATATGTTGATGTTTTCCAAACCTTATTTTGATGATGACATAAACACTTAACTCTGTAAAACAAGCTTTTGCAGGAACAGCTCTTTCGGATCAAGCACAGGACCGTCCGAACTAGGTCAAAAGCACCTCGGACGCATTGAAACGTCCGAACAAACTGGCAGAAAGAATGGAACTCTACTGCCTTTCTTTCGGACGCTCAGGACCGTCCGAAGCTCTATCGGACGAAGGATCGGACGCATGCTCGGACGTCCGAACGAAGCATCTCTCTATTGCAACACTGGAAAAAGATCGGACGCTTACAATCCCTCTCGGACGTCCGAAACCCCAACGGCTATTTTTTGTGCATTTATTACTTAGCCGTTAGGAAGTGGTTGAAGCCAGTATTTATTGCTCTTATAAATAGGAGCTTTTATAACCTGTAAATATCATCTAATACATTGAATACAAGCCTTAGAAGAAAGTAATTTGAAGTGCAAATTGACTTTAGAGCCTTGTTGTATTAGTGTGAAATTGTGAGTGTAATTCAACATTGAGTGGAGGGATAATCTTGTACAGAAGTGTGGTTGCAAGTGAGATTCTTGGCTCAACTAAAAGAGTTTTAGTGTGAGCAAGAACTTCCCAGCTTTGTAAAGATTATTGGCTCACCAAGTGTGTGAAGCATTCAAATTTGATACTTCAAGCTTGCTAGCTTGGAAGTAGTTTTTTGTTCAATTTATTCTCTCTTTAATTTACTGTTCTATTGATATTATTATAACTGATTTTGTTATAACTGATCTTAAATGAAGTCTTGAAAATCTCAATATCTCTTAAAGTATTTTTAAGAAACCTAATTCACCCCTCCTCTTAGGTTGCTTTGGGACCAACAATTGGTATCAGAGCTTGGTCTCATTTTATTGCTTAAACTGCTTTTGAGAAAAGAACTATGGCAACCAACAATGCTCTATTTTTTGAAGGCCAATCTATTACTAGGCCTCCCATGTTTAATGGGACAAATTTTATTAGTTGGAGAGATAGAATGAAAATATTTCTGCAATCTATTGACATTGAGTTGTGGTATGTTGTCAATGAAGGTCCATTTGAAGCTTCTATCATTGATGATCATACAAATAGAAGAAGAGAAAAGACAAGGATTGAGCTCACTCCACAAGACAAGGCGAATTTGACGTTAAACGCAAAAGCCATGAATGTGCTATACAATGCCTTGGATGCAAATGAATCAACTCGCGTAAAGGGTTGCAATTCTGCTAAGGAAATATGGGATAAGCTGAAGGAAATTCATGAAGGAAGCTTGAGAGATGATGTTCGTGAGCAAAAGAAATCTCTACTTGTTGCCAAGTATGAGTCCTTCAAGATGGAACCACATGAGAACATAGACAAAATGTACTGCAGGTTCAATGACATTATAAAAGATCTTGAAGCCTTGAGTAAGGAGTACTCTTTGGGTGAGAAAAATAGAAAAATCCTGAATGCTCTATCCAAAGAATGGGATGCCAAAACAATTGCCATAGAGGAAGCTAAGAATTTAAATTTAATGCCTATTGAATCACTAATCAATTCTCTTACATCTTATGAACTTAAGCTAAAGGCAAAGGTTGTGGATGATGAAGAAGCAAGGCCAAGAAGGGGCATTGCTCTAAAGACCTCTCAAGAGGAAGATGAAAACAGCTCCATCAATCTAGAAGATGAAGATCTTGATGAAGGAGATCTTGCACTCATCACCAAAGGATTTCTCAAACATTACATCAACAAACGAAGGATGAGAAGAGGAGGAGCTGCAAACACAAATAATTTCAAACAGGGAAGTCAAGACTTGAAACAAAGAAGCAAAATGATAAATGCTTTGAATGCGGTCAACTCGGGCATTTTGCAAATGAGTGTCCTTCCAAGAAAAGAAGGAAGGAAGGAAACCAAGATTCAACAACTTTCAAATCACATGGGACGATTGCAATTCCGAAGGAGAAGTTGAAGAAGAAATGGAGTCGGCACAAATGGCCTTTATGGCTATTGGAGATGATGAGGTAAAATCTAACTATGACTCTAATGATGAAAATGATGAAGATGATCTTGAAGCTTTCATTTTAAAATTGCATGATAGCTTAAAAGAATCATATGCTAGAAATAAGGAGTTAGTAAAAAAGTCAAATGCCTTATTGAATGCTAACTCTAAACTTGTGAATGAAAACAATAGGCTATCACAAGAAAATCATGAGTTGAAGAAAAGAATGCATGTGAGATCAAAGGTCAAGGAAGAACAAGCCTCCTTGAAGAAAAGAATGGATGACTTGAACGCTCTCTTGGATCTAGAAAGAAAGAAAACATTGTTGATATGAAAAGAAATAGAAATGTAGCAATCAACAAAAATTTTGTCATGTTTAGAAGGGATGACTTATGTATTGTGAAACCAAAATCTTCTTTATATGGTAATAAAAGAATTATGTGTAATTATTGTCAACAACATGGACATACTAAGAATTTGTGTTATGTCAAGAAGAATGAAAAACTTGGAATGAAAGTTGCATGGGTAGTAAGCAATTTCACTAACACAAATGGACCCAACAAGAAATGGGTACCAAAAGTTATCAATTGATTTATTGTGTAGGTACTTAACACCACCAACAATGCTAAATGGTTCATAGATAGTGGATGTTCAAGGCACATGACGGGTGATGCCTCTCTCTTCACAAACCTTACATCCAAAAACAGTGGAAAAGTCACTTTTGGAGACAACAACAAAGCAAAATCAATCGGCATTGGTGATGTAGGTAAAAATGGTGAAACTTTGATTAAGAATGTGCTTCTTTTATCAAGTACAGTTGACAATTTGAACTATAATCTTCTAAGTGTTAGTCAACTTTGTGATAAAATTTATATGTTTTCTTTACCAAGCATGAATGTCTTATCCTTGATAAAAATCATGTTGTTTTGTTCAAAGGCACTAGGCATAATGATGTTTATGTGATTCATCTTGATAAAATTAGCAATAGCAATATAAAATGTCTTACCGCTTCCATAGATGATCCTTGGCTTTGGCATAGAAGACTTTGTCATTTTAATATGGATTTGATTGAAAAATTAGTCAAGAAAGATTTGGTAAGAGGCTTGCCAAAACTGAAATTTCTGAAAAATAAAATTTGTGATGCTTGTCAATTTGGTAAACAAGTCAAAGTTTCTTTTAAACCTAAGAATTTTGTGTCTACTCATAAACCTTTAGAACTATTGCATTTAGACTTATTTGGACCTACTCAATATGCTAGTCTAGGTGGTTGCAAATATGCTTTTGTTATTGTAGATGACTATTCTAGGTTTACTTGGTAGAGACATGTCACAAAATCACAAAAGTATTATTTCTTGTTCACAAAAATGAAGCATTTGAAAAATTTGTAAAATTGTTTTCCAAAATTCAAAATTTATTGGATACAAAAATTGTTCGTTTAAGGAGTGACAATGGTGCCGAATTTAAATTTGGGGGTTTTCCCGATTTTTGTGATCACAACGGTATCTTTCATGAGTTTTCGGTTGTTAGAGTTCCTCAACAAAATGGTGTTGTTGAAAGGAAAAATAAGACTCTTCAAGAAACGGCTAGAACTATGATTAGTGAGTGTGACCTACCACAATACTTTTGGGCCGAAGCGGTTAACACGGCTTGCTATGTCATGAATTGAGTTTTATTAAGATCTTCTTTAAATAAAACTCCTTATGAACTCATTTTTTGTAGAAAACCCGTTGTGAGCTATTTCAAAGTTTTTGGTTGCAAATGCTTTATTTTAAAAATCAAAGAGAACCTTGGAAAATTTGACAAAAAATCAGATGAAGGAATTTTTCTAGGATATTCTAGTGACACACTTGAGAAAGCATACCGGGTTTACAATAGAAGAACGCTTTTAATTGAAGAGGTTGTGCATGTTACATTTGATGAAACTAATGATGTTATCTCAAAGAATTTATGTGAAGATGAAGATACAGGTATTTTAAAGGAGCTCGAAAAGCTTGTCATTCATAAAGATCATCAAGAGGTTACATCAAGCATTGATATCAACAACCATCAAATTGATGATGAAAAGAATGAGGATGCTCAAAACGATCTTCCGAAAGCTTGGAGATTCGTCTCTAATCATCCTCAAGATTTAATCATAGGTGATCTTTTCGATGGGGTAACTACTCGTTCTCATAAACCTTTGAATAATAATTGTGCATTACTTTCTCACATTGAACCCAAACATATAGATATTGCCTTAAGTGATGAATCTTGGGTTAATGCTATGCAAGATGAACTTAGTCAATTTGAGAAAAATAATGTATGGACCTTAGTTGAAAGACCTTCTTCTCATCCCGTCATTGGTACTAAATAGATTTGGGTGTTTAGAAACAAACTAAATGACAAAGGTGAGATCATAAGAAACAAAGCTCGACTTGTTGCAAAAGGATATGCTCAAGAAGAAGGTATTGACTTTGATGAAACCTTTGCACCCGTGGCTAGATTAGAATCCATCCGGATGTTTCTTGCATTTGCATGTTTCAATAATTTGAAATTATTTCAAATGGATGTTACCAATCTTGTTGGGACTGAAGTTCCAGCGATCAAGAAGTTTTCGTCGAACAACCTCCGGGCTTTGAAAATAAGAATCTTCCAAATTATGTTTTCAAACTTTCCAAAGCTTTATATGGTTTGAAACAAGCTCCAAGAGCTTGGTATGAAAGATTAAGTGGCTTCTTGATAGAAAATGGCTTCAAAAGGGGTATAGTTGACACCACACTTTTCACAAAAACTGATTTAAAAGGATTGTTAATTGTTCAAATTTATGTTGATGACATCATCTTTGGTGCAACTAATGAAAGTTTGTGCAAGGATTTTTTACAACTAATGCAAGAAGAATTTGAGATGAGTATGATGGGCAAGTTGCAATTTTTCCTCGGACTACAAATTCATCAAACTAAGGAAGGAACATTTATTACGCAAATCAAATACACAAAGGAGCTGCTCAAACGATTTGGTATGGAAGATTGCAAACAAGTTGGTACACCTATGTGTACTTCAACCAAACTTGATAAAGACGAAGAAGGTAATAGTGTTGATGAAAAACACTATAGAGGTATGATCGGAAGTCTACTTTACTTAACTGCTAGTAGACCAGATATCATGTTTGTTGTTTGTCTATGTGCTAGATTTCAATCTTGTCCTAAAGAATCACATTTGATGGCAGTTAAAAGAATTTTTAGATATCTAAAAGGAACAACAGATTTTGGTCTGTGGTATCCAAAATCCTCTACTTTTGACTTAATTAGCTATTCTGATGCTGACTTTGCTGGGTGTAAAATTGATAGAAAAAGTACAAGTGGTATGTGTTATTTTCTAGGAAAATTGCCTTATGTCTTGGTTTAGTAAAAAACAAAATTCCATTTCTCTTTCTACGGCTGAAGCCGAATATATTGCTGCCGGAAATTGTTGTGCTCAACTTCTTTGGATGAAACATACTCTGAAAGATTTTGGTGTAATTTTTGATTGTGTTCCTATATTGTGTGACAACACTAGTGCAATTAATCTAACGAAAAATCCTGTCTTGCACTCTAGAACCAAACACATTGATGTTAAGCATCATTTCATTAGAGACCTTGTTTGTAAAAAGGAAATTCGTGTTGATTATGTGCCTACTTCAGATCAATTAGCTGATATTTTTACAAAACCCTTAGCTCTAGATCGCTTTGACATCACTGCAGAAACTGCTTAGGGATGTGTACGTTTTTCTAAAACTCTCTGGACAATCTTTAAGAGAGTATTAGGATCGTCCGAAGGAAGTTTGGACGCTTTGACTCCTCTCTCGGCCGTCCGTTCTTCAGCTCTCGGACGCTTTGTCGGACGCACACCAACCGTTCGGCCGTTCGAACGGCACCCCTGTTTCATTAAAACCGTCCAAATCCCCTCTTTCGGACTTACCTCCCCCACCGAAAACCCTCTAGCGAATTTTTCCCCTTCACTACCCAATCCAAATTCACACTTCTATTTCCAAAATTGCTTAAAGAATAACTGGGATCAAGTCGCAATATATATCTATGGGTTGTATGTTAGAGAGGTATACTTCGGGTGTTCTAAATCGTTTTGAGCATAAGGAGTTTTATTTAATCATCAATTAATAACCTTGATGATATCAATGCTAACAAGCCGTGTTAACCGCTGTCTCTTATACACATCTAGATGTGTATGTACTGTTTATCATGATATGGTGCTTCAATTCACGGCCAATCTTCGAAAGGTAAAGCATTTGCAACCAAAAACTTTGAAATCTGTCTCACCGATCTTGAGATTTCATCGAACATAATCAACACCATTTTCGAATGTGAAATCTCAAACCCATCGATTTTTCGTACTTCTTTTCATTAGTATAAATGGCCTGCTAAAGATATTAAGTTTGATATAAATGAAGTTCGCGCCATCTTTAATATCCATTTTAAACAGGCTTCGGAAGCCAAAACTACTTTGCTAACCCCTGAACTTAATATTTTGTATACTCTTGTTACAAATCTTTAAGAGACCGGTTGAGATTGGCATCGAAAACTTCTTGATCGATAAAGATTTGTCATATTTATTTTTCTGTGTCTTCAAGGGTATTCCTCTTGACTTCGGGTATGATTTTTGTTCAAAGATGGGAACTGCTTTCTCACTGATAACCCAGAAACATTCTTATTTGGAAAATTTCTCACAAAGGTTTTTGATGTCCTCAACGTTCCCTTTTCCGGAAACAAACAATTTCCTCCATATTTTAATAAATCCTACATTGAACGAAAAGGTCTTCGGTTTTTTAATGACCAATGGCTCACTAAGGCAGCCTTTGACATTGCTCAGTCACAATCACATGCCTCCACATTCAAAGGTTTATCCCTGTCTCTCCTACTCCTCAACCACCTCCACTCACATCTGCACCCTCTACTTCTGCGCCATCTTCTGAACCATCCCTTTCACATATCTGTGAACTCCTCACCTCACTTAGCACTCAAGTCAACTCCTTTCAACGTCGTACAAATCGCAAGCTAAAACGACTTGAGACTCGTCAAATCATTCTCCAAGAATAGCACTCAGTCTTGGCATGTCTGCTTCGGCTCAAGTCCAGTTCGCTGAACTTCAGTCCCAACATCCACTTGAGTCATCCTCTGACAGTGATGGAACTGAAGATGAACCTACACGAGAAGCCACTGCAGAAGCTGCTCAAGGAGCTGCAAATGACGATGACGATGACGACAACAATGACGATGACAATGACGACGAGAATAAAGATATTGACGGCACATTTGAGTATATCATGCAACGTCGTACCGGGGAGGAGCATGACAGTGAAGCCACTGATGAAGATGTTCCATCCAAACGCCAAAAGACAGAGAAACGCTCAAAAAAGAAAAATGACTCCCATTAGTTTCTTTCTGTTTTTTTGTTTTCCGCAGTGAACCTTTTAGCATTGAATATGTATTTTCTTAAACCCTTCAGTTGAATGTACTAAATTTTTTTTTTCAATTCTATAAAAACTGCCTGCATGTTCTAAGGGGGAGTCTTTTTGATTGATGTCAAAAGGGGGAGTAATTATACTATGCTGTGATTGAGCGTGATATGACTAATATGCTGAGTTATACTATGCTATGTTATGTTGAGCTGAGATTACAACATTGTGCCTTGATATGATTAATCTGTGAAAAATTGATATCCCACTATGATATATTGCAAATTGATTAGTCATATTCAATTAAGGTTTGTCATCATCAAAAAGGGGAAGATTGATGTTTTCCAAACAGGTACATATTTTGATGATGACATAAACACTTAACTCTGTAAAGGAGATCTAATCGTACAGCTCTTTCGGACGCACATGACCGTCCGAACTAGGTCAAAAGCACCTCGGACGCATTGAAACGTCCGAACAAAGCGAAAGAATGGAACTCTCGCCTTTCTTTCGGACGCCAGAAGTGTGAAGCTCTATCGGATGAAGGATCGGAAGCATGCTCGGACGTCCGAACGAAGCATCTCTACAACACTGGAAAAAGATCGGACGCTTACAATCCCTCTCGGACGTCCGAAACCCCAACGGCTATTTTTTGTGCATTTATTACTTAGCCGTTTCTAGGAAGTGGTTGAAGCCAGTATTTATTGCTCTTATAAATAGGAGCTTTTATAACCTGTAAATATCATGTAATACATTGAATTCAAGCCTTAGAAGAAAGTAATTTGAAGTGCAAATTGACTTTAGAGCCTTGTTGTATTAGTGTGAAATTGTGAGTGTAATTCAACATTGAGTGGAGGGATAATCTTGTACAGAAGTGTGGTTGCAAGTGAGATTCTTGGCTCAACTAAAAGAGTTTTAGTGTGAGCAAGAACTTCCCAGCTTTGTAAAGATTATTGGCTCACCAAGTGTGTGAATCATTCAAATTTGATACTTCAAGCTTGCTAGCTTGGAAGTAGTTTTTTGTTCAATTTATTCTCTCTTTAATTTACTGTTCTATTGATATTATTATAACTGATTTTGTTATAACTGATCTTATCTTCAAAATCTCAATATCTCTTAAAGTATTTTTAAGAAAACCTAATTCACCCCTCCCTCTTAGGTTGCTTTGGGACCAACATATGTTATGGTCTCCTTTTGTTGTTCATTGTAAGCTCGATTTGTTGCATTTCTTAGTTCTCCGTATTGTACGATTATCACTTCTTCCTTTGTCATTATACAAGGTATAATTGGCTTAATTTCTCAGTTTCTTTTTCAAATAAGGTTAGACAATCTTTTGTTCAAAGTCTTTTTCAGTTTGAACTCATTCTTGGTTCTTAATCCAGCATAATTAAATCACATTTGACGTTCTTATCAAGAGTAATTAGATTATTATGTTTCTATACACATACTTTGTTGAGAACTCCTTTCTTGAAAGATTCTCAAGAACTGATGAAATGAGCCCAGTTATTAGTATTTAATCTTGTATGATTTGTCCCCTTTCTTAGTTCTCAATATCGTACGATTACAACTCCTTCCACTGTGATTAAGCACGTATTCTTGGCCTCATTTCTCACTTATTTCTTCAAAACCATCATATTATATTTTAGTTCTTATTCTTTTCTGCATAGTTATCACTCATTGTTCTTAATTTGATTGGGCAAATCAAATCGCATTTTAAGTTCTTATCTTGAGTTACGAGATTTACTTTTATAAGAATTCCTGTGCTATTTCTTAATCTGATATGACTCGATCTACATTGTTAGTTCTTAATCCTGTATGATTAGATCTCCTTTATTGTGTCATAATATAGTACGATTAGACCCTTTCTTTCTTATCAATATCGTGCTATTACAAGTTCTTCCTTAATCATTGTGCAGGCATAATTAATAGGGCTCATTTCTCAGTTCTTTTTCTTATACGATTAGATAATCTCTTAATTATAAATCTTTAATGAATACGACCCGCTCTTGGTTCTTTTTAAATCTAATACGACCACTTCTCCTTTATTAGTTCTCAATCTTGTTTATTGTATCTCCTTTTACGACTCACAGTTTTTTACGATTAGTCGACTTTCTTAGTTCTCAATATCTAACGATTACACTTCTTCCTTAGTTATTAAGCAAATATAGTTGTCTCCGTTCTCTGTCGAATGCGATTAGAAAAATTCATTCATTTGATCTACATCTTTTGTGCACTGGTCCCACACATGGTTCTCAATCTAGTCTAACTAAGTCACGTATTAGACGCTTATCATCTGTTATTAGATATTCTTATCTTTGTCAAAATGTATGTCGATTAGATCACCTTTCTAGTTTCCAAATTATCTCCTGAATATTTTATGATGTGTTCTCCTTTTACGATTCATAACATAGAACAGTTAGTCAATTTCTTGCCTTTAAATATCGAACGATTGCAACTTCTTCCTAACTCGGAAAGCAAGTTTGATTGGCCTCATTTCTCTATTCTTTTGCAAATGCTATTAGATGATGCATTAGTTCTAAATCTTCAAGGAATAGGTCCCGCGAATGGTTCTTAATCCCGTCTTATGAAAACATATTTATGTTCTTACCTTGTGAAATTTGATCTCATATCTTTTCAAAGTGTGCTATGATTGGATCTCCTCTTATATTTCATAATCTTACACGACTAAGCTCCTTTCTTTGTTGAATATCTCAAGATAGCTGCATTGCATATGTTATGTCTCCTTTTGTTGTTCAATGTATAGCTCGATTAGTCGCATTTTTTAGTTCTCAGTATTGTACGATTATCTGTTCTTCCTTTGTCATTATGCAAGGTGTAATTGGCTTCATTTCTCAGTTCTTTTTCAAATAAGGTTAGATAATCTTTTGTTCAAAGTCTTTTTCAATTTGAACTCATTCTTGGTTCTTAATCTTGCATAATTAAATCAGATTTTACGTTGTTATCATGAGTTATTAGAAGTTATTATGTTTCTACATGTACTTTGTTGAGAACTCCTTTCATGTGTCTTAATCTTATGCGACTTGATCCCAGTTATTAGTATTTAATCTTGTACGATTTGTCCCCTTTCTTAGTTCTCAATATCGTACGACTACAACTCCTTCCACCGTCATTAAGCACCATAACTTGGCCTCATTTCTCACTTATTTCTTCAAAACCATCATATTATATTTTAGTTCTTATTCTTTTATGCATAGTTATCACAAGATCAAGGTTCTTAATTTGGCTAAATCAAATTGCATTTTATGTTCTTATCTTGAGTTACGAGATTTACTTTTATAAGAATTCCTTTTCTATTTCTTAATCTGATATGACTCTATCTACTTTGTTAGTTCTTAATCCCTGTACGATTAGATCTCCTTTATTGTGTCATAATATAGTACGATTAGACCCTTTCTTTCTTATCAATATCGTGCTATTACAAGTTCTTTTTTAATCATTGTGCAGGCATAATTAATTGGCCTCATTTCTCAGTTCTTTTTCTTATACGATTAAATAATCTCTTAATTATAAATCTTTAATGAATACGACCCGCTCTTGGTTCTTTTTAAATCTAATACGACCACTTCTCCTTTATTAGTTCTCAGTCTTGATTGATTGTGTCTCCTTTTGCGACTCACAATATATTACGATTAGTCGACTTTCTTAGTTCTCAATATCTTACGATTACACTTCTTCCGTAGTTATTAAGCTAATATTGTAGCCTCCGTTACGCTCTTTCGAATGCGATTAGCTCATTCATTTGATCTAAATCTTTTGTGCACAGGTCCCACACATGGTTCTCAATCTAGTCTAACTAAGTCACGTATTAGGCGCTATCATCAGTTATTAGATATTCTTATCTTTGTCAAAATGTATGTCGATTAGATCACCTCTCTAGTTTCCTAATTATCTCCCGAATATTTTATGATGTGTTCTCCTTTTGCAATTCATAACATAGAACAGTTAGTCAATTTCTTGGCTCTCAACATCGAACGATTGCAACTTCTTCCTTACTCGTAAAGCAAGTTTGATCGGCGTCAATTCTATATTCTTTTGCAAATGCTATTAGATGATGTATTAGTTCTAAATCGTCAAGGAATAGGTCCCGCGAATGGTTCTTAATCTCTTCTTATGAAATTTGATCTCATATTTTTTCGAAATGTGCTATGATTGGATCTCCTCTCATATTTCATAATCTTACAAGACTAATCTCCTTTCTTTGTTCTGATTGAATATTTGTTATGTCTCCTTTTGTTGTTCATTGTAAGCTCGATTTGTTGCATTTCTTAGTTCTCCGTATTGTACGATTATCACTTCTTCCTTTGTCATTAGACAAGGTATAATTGGCTTCATTTCTCAGTTTCTTTTTCAAATAAGGTTAGACAATCTTTTGGTCAAAGTCTTTTTCAGTTTGAACTCATTCTTGGTTCTTAATCCAGCATAATTAAATCACATTTTACGTTCTTATCAAGAGTTATTAGAACTTATTATGTTTCTACATGTACTTTGTTGAGAACTCCTTTCTTGTGTCTTAAACTTATGCGACTTGATCCCAGTTATTAGTATTTAATCTTGTACGATTTGTCCCCTTTCTTAGTTCTCAATATCGTACGATTAGAACTCCTTCCACTGTGATTAAGCACGTATTCTTGTCCTCATTTCTCACTTATTTCTTCAAAACCATCATATTATATTTTAGTTCTTATTCTTTTATGCATAGTTATCACTCATGGTTCTATTAATTTGGCCAATTCAAATCGCATTTTAAGTTCTTATCTTGAGTTACGAGATTTACTTTTATAAGAATTCCTGTGCTATTCCTTAATCTGATATGACTCGATCTACATTGTTAGTTCTTAATCCTGTACGATTCGATCTCCTTTATTGTGTCATAATATAGTACGATTAGACCCTTTCTTTCTTTTCAATATCGTGCTAATGCAAGTTCTTCCTTAATCATTGTGCAGGTATAATTAATAGGCCTCATTTCTCAGTTCTTTTTCTTATAAGATTAGATAATCTCTTAATTTTAAATCTTCAATGAATACGACACGCTCTTTTTTCTTTTTACACCTAATACGACTACTTCTCCTTTATTAGTTGTCAATCTTGTTTGATTGTATCTCTTTTCGCGACTCACAATATATTACGATTAGTCGACTTTTTTAGTTCTCAATATCTTACGATTACACTTCTTCCTTAGTTATTAAGCTAATATAGTAGCCTCCGTTCTCTTTCGATGAGATTTGACTCCGATTAGATCATTCATTTGATCTAAATCTTTTGTGCAGAGGTTCCACACATGGTTCTCAATCTAGTCTAACGAAGTCACGTATTAGGGGCTTATCATCCGTTATTAGATATTCTTATCTTTGTCAAAATGTATGTCGATTAGATCACCATTCTAGTTTCTTAAATATCTCCATAATATTTTATCATGTGTTCTCCTTTTGCGATTCATAACATAGAACAGTTAGTCAATTTCTTGGCCCCCAATATCGAACGATCGCAACTTCTTCCTTACTCGTAAAGCAAGTTCTATTGGCCTCATTTCTCTATTCTTTTGCAAATGCTATTAGATGAGGCCTTAGTTCTAAATCTTCAAGGAATAGGTCCAGCCCATGGTTCTTAATCCATTCTTATTAAAACATATTTATGTTCTTACCTTGTGAAATTTGATCTCATATCTTTTCCAAATGCGCTATGATTGGAACTCCTCTCATATTTCATAATCTTACACGACTAATCTCCTGTTCTTTGTTCTAAATTGCATATGTTATGTCTCCTTTTGTTGTTCATTGTATAGCTCGATTAGTAGCATTTCGTAGTTCTCAGTACTGAACGATTATCACTTCTTCCTTTGTCATTATACAAGGTGTAATTGGCTTCATTTCTCAGTTCTTTCTCAAATATGGTTTGATAATCTTTCGTTCAAAGTCTTTTTCAATTTGAACTCATTCTTGGTTCTTAATCTAGCATAATTAAATCACATTTTACGTTCTTATCAAGAGTTATTAGAACTTATTATGTTTCTACATGTACTTTGTTGAGAACTCCTTTCTTGTGTCTTAATCTTATGCAACTTGATCCCAGTTATTAGTATTTAATCTTGTACGATCTGTCCCCTTTCTCAGTTCTCAATATCGTACGTTTACAACTCCTTCCACTGTGATTAAGCACAGGTATACTTGGCCTCAATTCTCACTTATTTCTTCAAAACCATCATATTATATTTTAGTTATTATTCTTTTAATGAATAGTTATCACTCATGGTTCTTAATTTGGCCAAATCAAATCGTATTTTAAGTTCTTATCTTGAGTTACGAGATTTACTTTTATATGAATTCCTGTTCTATTTCTTAATCTGATATGACTCGATCTACTTTGTTAGTTCACAATTCTGTACGATTAGATCTCCTTTATTGTGTCATAATATAGTACGATTAGACCCTTTCTTTCCTATCAATATCGTGCTATTACAATTTCTTCCTTAATCATTGTGCAGGAATAATTAATAGGCCTCATTTCTCAGTTCTTTTTCTTATACGATTAGAGATAATCTCTTAATTATAAATCTTTAATGAATACGACCCGCTCTTGATTCTTTTGAAATCTCATATGACAACTTCTCCTTTGTTAGTTCTCAATCTTGTATGATTGTATCTCCTTTTACGACTCACAATATATTACGATTAGTCGACTTTCTTAGTTCTCAATATCTTAAGATTTCACATCTTCCTTAGTTGTTAAGCTAATACACAACTGCTAGTGGCCTCCGTTCTCTTTCGAATGTGATTAGATCATTCATTTGATCTAAATCTTTTGTGCAGAGGTCCTACACATGGTTCTCAATCTAGTCTAACGAAATCACGTATTAGAGGCATATGATCCGTTATTAGATATTCTTATCCTTTCAACATGTATGTCGATTAGATCACCTTTCTAGTTTCTTAATTATCTCCCTAATATTTTATCATGTGTTCTCATTTTCTGATTCATAACATAGAACAGTTAGTCAATTTATTGGCTCTCAATATCGAACGATCGCAATTTCTTCCTAACTTGTAAAGCAAGTTTGATTGGCCACATTTCTCTATTCTTTTGCAAATGCTATTAGATGATGCATTAGTTCTAAATCTTCAAGGAATAGATCCAACGCATGGTTCTTAATCCATTCTTATTAAAACATATTTATGTTCTAACCTACTGAAATTTGATCTGATATCTTTTCCAAATGTGCTATGATTGGAACTCCTCTCATATTTCAGGATAATCTTACACGACTAATCTCCTTTCTTTGGTCTGAATTGCATATGTTATGTCTCCTTTTGCTGTTCATTGCAAAGCTCGATTAGTTGCATTTCTTATTTCTCAATATTGAACGATTATCACTTCTTCCTTTGTCAATATACAAGGTGTAATTGGCTTCATTTCTAAGTTCTTTTTCAAATAAGGTTAGATAATCTTTTGTTCAAAGTCTTTTTCAATTTGAACTCATTCTTGGTTCTTAATCTAGCATAATTAAATCACATTTTACGTTCTTATCATGAGTTATTAGAACTTATTATGTTTCTACATGTACTTTGTTGAGAACTCCTTTCTTGTGTCTTAATCTTATGTGACTTGATCCCAGTTATTAGTTTTTAATCTTGTACGATTGGTCCCCTTTCGTAGTTCTCAATATCGTACGAGTACAACTCCTTCCACTGGATTAAACACGTATACTTGGCCTCAATTCTCACTTATTTCTTCAAAACCATCATATTATAACTATTTTAGTTCTTATTATTTTTTGCATAGTTATCACTCATGGTTCTTAATTTGGCCAAATCAAATCGCATTTTAAATTCTTATCTTGAGTTACGAGATTTACTTTTATAAGAATTCCTGTTCTATTTCTTAATCTGATATGACTCGATCTACTTTGTTAGTTCTCAATCCTGTAAGATTAGATCTCCTTTTTTGTGTCATAATATAGTACGATTAGACCCTTTCTTTCTTATCAATATCGTGCTATTACAAGTTCTTCCTTAATCATTGTGCAGGCATAATTAATAGGCCTCATTTCTCAGTTCTTTTTCTTTTACGATTAGATAATCTCTTCATTATAAATCTTTAATGAATACGACCCGCTCTTGGTTCTTTTTAAATCTAATACGACCACTTCTCCTTTATTAGTTCTCAATCTTGTTTGATTGTATCTCCTTTTGCGACTCACAATATATTACGATTAGTCGACTTTCTTAGTTCTCAATATCTTACGATTACAATTCTTCTGACTTAGTTATTAAGCTAATATGTTGCCTCCGTTCTCTGTCGAATGCGATTAGATCATTCATTTGATCTAAATCTTTTGTGCAGAGGTTCCACACATGGTTCTCAATCTAGTCTAACTAAGTCACGTATTAGGCGCTTATCATCCGTTATTAGATATTCTTATCTTTGTCAAAATGTATGTCGATTATATAACCTTTCTAGTTTCCTAATTATCTCCTGAATATTTTATGATGTGTTCTCCTTTTGCGATTCATAACATAGAACAGTTAGTCAATTTCTTGCCTCTTAATATCGAACGATTGCAACTTCTTCCTAACTCGGAAAGCAAGTTTGATTGGCCTCATTTCTCTATTCTTTTGCAAATGCTATTAGATGATGCATTAGTTCTAAATCTTCAAGGAATAGGTCCCGCGAATGGTTCTTAATCCCTTCTTATGAAAACATATTTATGTTCTTACCTAGTGAAATTTGATCTCTTATCTTTTCAAAGTGTGCTATGATTGTTGAGATCTCCTCTTATATTTCATAATCTTACACGACTAAGCTCCTTTCTTTGTTCTGAATTGCATATGTTATGTCTCCTTTTGTTGTTCAATGTATAGCTCGATTAGTCGCATTTTTTAGTTCTCAGTATTGTACGATTATCTGTTCTTCCTTTGTCATTATGCAAGGTGGCTTCAATTCTCAGTTCTTTTTCAAATAAGGTTAGATAATCTTTTGTTCAAAGTCTTTTTCAATTTGAACTCATTCTTGGTTCTTAATCTTGCATAATTAAATCAGATTTTACGTTGTTATCATGAGTTATTAGAACTTATAATGTTTCTACATGTACTTTGTTGAGAACTCCTTTCTTGTGTCTTAATCTTATGCGACTTGATCCCAGTTATTAGTATTTAATCTTGTACGATTTGTCCCCTTTCTTAGTTCTCAATATCGTACGACTACAACTCCTTCCACTGTCATTAAGCACGTAAACTTGGCCTCATTTCTCACTTATTTCTTCAAAACTTCCATCATATTATATTTTAGTTCTTATTCTTTTATGCATAGTTATCACTCATGGTTCTTAATTTGGCCAAATCAAATCGCATTTTAATTTCCTATCTTGAGTTACGAGATTTACTTTTATAAGAACTCCTGTTCTATTTCTTAATCTGATATGACTCGATCTACTTTGTTAGTTCTCAATCCTGTACGATTAGATCTCCTTTATTGTGTCATAACATAGTACGATTAAACCCTTTTCTTTCTTCTCAATATCGTTCTATTACAATTTCTTCTTGAGTCATTGTGCAGGCATAATTAATAGGCCTCATCTGTCACGCCCCAAAAACGGGACCGTAACACGCCGCGCTAATGGTACACTGGACCAAAGCGCAAGGCACAAACGAACAAAGCAACAAACTTAACCGCAATGTAATAGAACCATCAAACCATTACTTAACTATAAAACCGAATATTTCATTTTACACAAAAATATGAATTACAAAATTCCTTCTTAGTACAAAAGATGCATACAACAAAAACAAGGTTCATCAATACAAAACCTATCTAATACACTACCCCTATCATGCCTTTTAGGCTCGAAGGTATGACCTACAGTACTAGTCAGATCTAGTAATCTACCACACCTACTAGTCTGACCGAGAGGTCAAGTTATCCTATCACAAGACCCCGCAGTCAATTAGTTCAAAACATTCACAGCAGTCACCATGGCGTCCCATGGATGACTATAGAACCGGTTCTCCACAAATCAAACATTTCCAAACACATCCAAAATTATATACCTAGGTCACCTATGAGCCAAAACAGTCATAAAATGCTTTCATATCAAAATACTATTGATTAACAAAAAATAGCTTAGTCCCGATTTCATATGTAATAATTCCAAAACTTGGTAAAAGTGCAGTTCCAAACATCATACACATTTTAAAATCCATCCAAACATATTTCGAAAGTTGTTAAACAAAATACAAGTGGAAGAGGGTCTATGTTACCCACCTATCAAAGCAAAAATTGCACAATGATCACTGAACGCGATCGCCGGCGGTAGGTGGCGTGGTACCTAAAACAGATATAATATAAAGAGGACTCTTAGAAGAGATGTAGAAGTTAAAGAATGACTAGGGAAGCGAAAACGACGCGAAACGATAGAAAACACACCAAAAGCTCTATAAGAGACAGGTGTGCCATCAAAAGATCATTAAAGACCCTTTAAACATAACCAATTATCCAAATTATCCTAGTTGCGCCAAACTTCCGCTTACTTACAAAATGAAGGGAAATCAATTCCACTTGGTTTCAAGTCTCAATTCCTATCCAAACTAACCTTAAAACACTCTTAAAACATCATTATGTGCATAGACATAAGCATTCATAGCATAACACTCTAGGCCACATATGGAAGACAAAACCCTAACTCATAATCTTAAAATTTGTAATCTAACCATGGAAAGTTGTTAAAAATCAACCCCAATCACTTCCCAACCTCCAAAACACTAAGAACAACCCATAACATACATAAATCAACATATATAAGGCTGCAAAGAGGGTTTATTTTCAGCCCTAAGAATCCTACAAAACTTGAAATTAAAGCTTGAATCATAAAGCCCATAAGCTATAAATGCTAAAATACATAAAATCTTACCGTCCAAGTGATTCCTACTTGAAATCCAAGAAAATTTTTTGGGGAAAAAAGTGGAGGAAGAGTTTTTATATAGCAGCTAGGAGAAATGTAGAAGAAATAAGATTACTGAGAGATGATGTGAACCCCGTAATCTTCCAAGCTTCTCTGTTCTTTGGAATTGTACGGTTTAAAATTTTCTCCAAGTTGACTATTTAACCCAAAAACTAATTTTTGCTACTAAATTAACATTATAAATCAGCCATCTTACAACACTCACACACCACAATGCACTAATTACACTTAATCCAACTTTTGACCCGTTTACCCGCCGGTACCGAAATCGCGTAATCGAAAAATTTGCCGAATTGAAAAACGAATAAGTTGAAGTACTTTATGACTAAAAATAATATGAAAAACATTTTAAACCAGTTAAAACAAATCAAAGAACAAGGCTATTAAAATACGGGGTTCACATCATCTCTCAGTTCTTTTTCTTATACGATTAGATAATCTCTTAATTATAAATCTTTAATGAATACGACCCGCTCTTGGTTCTTTTTAAATCTAATACGACCACTTCTCATTTATTAGTTTAGAGACGAATCGTATTAATTACTCAGTCTTGTTTGATTGTACCTCCATTTGCGACTCACAATATATTACGATTAGTCGACTTTGTTAGTTCTCAATATCATACGATTACACTTCTTCCTTAGTTATTAAGCTAATATAGTAGCCTCCGTTCTCTTTTGAATGCGATTAGCTCATTCATTTCATCTAAATCTTTTGCGCACAGGTCCCACACATGGTTCTCAATCTAGTCTAACTAAGTCACGTATTAGGGGCTTATCATCCGTTATTAGATATTCTTATCTTTTCAACATGTATGTCGATTATATCACCTTTCTAGTTTCCTAATTATCTCCCTAATATTTTATGATTTGTTCTCCTTTTGCGATTCAAACATAGAACAGTTAGTCAATTTCTTGGCACTCAATATCGAACGATTGCAACTTCTTCCTCACTCGTAATGCAACTTTGATCGGCCTCATTTCTCTATTCTTTTGGAAGTGCTATTAGATGATGTATTAGTTCTAAATCGTCAAGGAATAGGTCCCGGCAAATGGTTCTTAATTCCTTCTTATTAAAAACTTATTTATGTTCTTACCTTGTGAAATTTGATCTCATATCTTTTCGAAATGTGCTACGATTGGATCTCCTCTCATATTTCAAAATCTAACACGACTAATCTCCTTTCTTTGTTCTGAATTGCATATGTTATGTCTCCTTTTGTTGTTCATTGTATAGCTCGATCAGTAGCATTTCATAGTTCTCAGTATTGTACGATTATCACTTCTTCCTTTATCATTATACAAGGTGTAATTGGCTTCATTTCTAAGTTCTTTTTCAAATAAGGTTAGATAATCTTTTGTTCAAAGTCTTTTTCAATTTGAATTCATTCTTGGTTCTTAATCTAGCATAATTAAAACACATTTTACGTTGCTATCATGAGTTATTAGAACTTATTATGTTTCTACATGTACTTTGTTGAGAACTCCTTTCTTGTGTCTTAATCTTATGCGACTTGATTACAGTTATTAGTATTTAATCTTGTACGATTTGGTTCCCTTTCTTAGTTCTCAATATCGTACGATTACAACTCCTTCCACTGTGATTAAGCACTATAACCTCATTTCTCACTTATTTCTTCAAAACCATCATATTATATTTTTGTTCTTATTCTTTTATGCATAGTTATCACTCATGGTTCTTAATTTGGCCAAATCAAATCGCATTTTAATTTCTTATCTTGAGTTACGAGATTTACTTTTATAAGAACTCCTATTCTATTTCTTAATCTGATATGACTCGATCTACTTTGTTAGTTCTCAATCCTGTACGATTAGATCTCCTTTATTGTGTCATAACATAGTACGATTAAACCCTTTTCTTTCGAGTATATCGAAGAAGATATATAAAGATCGCATTTATTAGTTCTCAATCTTGTTTCATTTTATTTCCTTTTGCGACTCACAATATATTACGATTAGTCGACTTTGTTAGTTCTCAATATCATACGATTACACTTCTTCCTTAGTTATTAAGCTAATATGGTTGCCTCCGTTCTCTTTCGAATGCGATTAGATCATTCATTTGATCTAAATCCTTTGTGCACAGGTCCCACACATGGTTCTCAATCTAGTCTAACTAAGTCACGTATTAGGGGCTTATCATCCGTTATTAGATATTCTTATCTTTTCAACATGTATGTCGATTATATCACCTTTCTAGTTTCCTAATTATCTCCCTAATATTTTATGATTTGTTCTCCTTTTGCGATTCAAACATAGAACAGTTAGTCAATTTCTTGGCACTCAATATCGAACGATTGCAACTTCTTCCTCACTCGTAATGCAACTTTGATCGGCCTCATTTCTCTATTCTTTTGGAAGTGCTATTAGATGATGTATTAGTTCTAAATCGTCACAGGAATAGGTCCCGCAAATGGTTCTTAATCCCTTCTTATTAAAAACTTATTTATGTTCTTACCTTGTGAAATTTGATCTCATATCTTTTCGAAATGTGCTACGATTGGATCTCCTCTCATATTTCGAAATCTAACACGACTAATCTCCTTTCTTTGTTTTGAATTGCATATGTTATGTCTCCTTTTGTTGTTCATTGTATAGCTCGATTAGTAGCATTTCATAGTTCTCAGTATTGTACGATTATCACTTCTTCCTTTATCATTATACAAGGTGTAATTGGCATCATTTCTAAGTTCTTTTTCAAATAAGGTTAGATAATCTTTTGTTCAAAGTATTTTTCAATTTGAATTCATTCTTGGTTCTTAATCTAGCATAATTAAAACACATTTTACGTTGCTATCATGAGTTATTAGAACTTATTATGTTTCTACATGTACTTTGTTGAGAACTCCTTTCTTGTATCTTAATCTTATGCGACTTGATTACAGTTATTAGTATTTAAGTCTTGTACGATTTGTTCCCTTTCTTAGTTCTCAATATCGTACGATTACAACTCCTTCCACTGATGAAATTAAGCACTATAATCTCATTTCTCACTTATTTCTTCAAAACCATCATATTATATTTTTGTTCTTATTCTTTTATGCATAGTTATCACTCATGGTTCTTAATTTGGCCAAATCAAATCGCATTTTAATTTCTTATTTTGAGTTACGAGATTTACTTTTATAAGAACTCCTATTCTATTTCTTAATCTGATATGACTCGATCTACTTTGTTAGTTCTCAATCCTGTACGATTAGATCTCCTTTATTGTGTCATAACATAGTACGATTAAACCCTTTTCTTTCTTCTCAATATCGTTCTATTACAATTTCTTCCTTAACATTGTGCAGGCATAATTAATAGGCCTCATCTCTCAGTTCTTTTTCTTATACGATTAGATAATCTCTTAATTATAAATATTTAATGAATACGACCCGCTCGTGGTTCTTTTTAAATCTAAGTATACGACTACTTCTCATTTATTAGTTCTCAATCTTGTTTGATTTTGTTTCATTTTGCGACTCACAATATATTACGATTAGTCGACTTTGTTAGTTGTCAATATCATACGATTACACTTCTTCCTTAGTTATTAAGCTAATATGGTTGCCTCCGTTCTCTTTCGAATGCGATTAGATCATTAATTTCATCTAAATCTTTTGTGCACAGTTCCTACACATGGTTCTCAATCTAGTCTAACTAAGTCACGTATTAGGGGCTTATCATCCTTTATTAGATATTCTTATCTTTTCCACATGTATGTCGATTAGATCACCTTTCTAGTTTGCTAATTATCTCCCTAAAATTTTATGATATGTTCTCCTTTTGCGATTCATAACATAGAACAGTTAGTCAATTTCTTGGCACTCAATATCGAACGATGGCAACTTCTGCCTTTCTCGTATAGCATGTTTGATCGGCCTCATTTCTCTATTCTTTTGCAAATGCTATTAGATGATGTATTAGTTCTAAATCATCAAGGAATAGGTCCCGCGAATGGTTCTTAATCCCTTCTTATGAAAGCATATTTATGTTCTTATCTTGTGAAATTTGATCTCGTATATTTTCGAAATGTGCTATGATTGGATATCCTCTCATATTTCATAATCTAGCACGACTAATCTCCTTTCTTTGTTCTGAATTGCATATGTTAAGTCTCCTTTTGTTGTTCTTTGTATAGCTCGATTAGTCGCATTTCTTAGTTCTTAGTATTGTAATTGGCTTCATTTCTCAGTTCTTTTTCAAATAAGGTTATTTAATCTTTTGTTCAAAGTCATTTTCAGTTTTAACTCGTTCTCGGTTCTTAATCTTGCATAATTAAATCACATTTTACATTCTTATCTTGAGTTATTAGAACTTATTATGTTTCTACATGTACTTTGTTGAGAACTCCTTTCTTGTGTCTTAATCTAGTGCGACGTGATCAAAGTTATTAGCATTTAATCTTGTAAGATTTGTCCCCTATCTTAGTTCTCAATATCGTACGATGACAACTCCTTCCACTGTGATTAAGCACGTATACTTGGCCTCATTTCTCCCTTATTTCTTCAAAACCATCATATTATATTTTAGTTCTTATTCTTTTATGCATAGTTATCACTCATGGTTCTTAATTTGTCAAAATCAAAACGGATTTTAAGTTCTTATCTTGAGTTACGAGATTTACTTTTATAAGAACTCTTGTTTAATCTGATATGCCTCTATCTACTTTGTTAGTTCGCAATCCTGTACGATTAGATCTCTTTTATTGTGTCATAATATAGTATGATAAGACCCTTTCTTTTTTCTCAATATCGTGCTATTACAATTTCTTCCTTAATCATTGTGCAAGCATAATTAATAGGCCTCATTTCTCAGTTCTTTTTCTTATACGATTAGATAATCTCTTAATTATAAATCTTTAATGAATACGACCCTCTCTTGGTTGTTTTTAAATCTAATACGACTACTTCTCCTTTATTAGTTTTCTCAATCTTGTTTGATTGTATCTCCTTTTGCGACTCACAATATATATTACGATTAGTCGACTGTCTTAGTTCTCAATATCTTACGATTACACTTCTTCCTTAGTTATTAAGCTAATATAGTTGACTCCGTTCTCTTTCGAATGCAATTAGATCATTCATTTCATCTAAATCTTTTGTGAACAGGTCCCACAGATGGTTCTCAATCTAGTCTAACTAAGTCACGTATTAGGGGCTTATCATCCGTTATTAGATATTCTTATCTTTTCAACACGTATGTCGATTAGATCACCTTTCTAGTTTCTTAATTATCTCTCTAATATTTTGTCATGTGTTCTCCTTTTGCAATTCATAACATAGAACAGTTTGTCAATTTCTTGGAACGCAATATCGAACGATCGCAACTTCTTCCTTACTCGTAAAGCAAGTTTTATTGGCCTCATTTCTCTATTCTTTTGCAAATGCTATTAGATGATGTATTAGTTCTAAATCGTCAACGAATAGTCAAGACAAGTTCCGCGAATGGTTCTTAATCCCTTCTTATGAAAGCATATTTTTATGTTCTTACCTTGTGAAATTTGATCTCATATGTTTTCGAAATGTGCTGTGATTGGATCTCCTCTCATATTTCATAATCTAACACGACTAATCTCCTTTATTTGTTCTGAATTGCACATGTTATGTCTC
This sequence comes from Cinchona pubescens, assembly GCA_025175665.1. Classification (NCBI taxonomy): domain Eukaryota; kingdom Viridiplantae; phylum Streptophyta; class Magnoliopsida; order Gentianales; family Rubiaceae; genus Cinchona; species Cinchona pubescens. The sequence continues at coordinate 1,481,519 of JANKKI010000070.1, read as the reverse complement.
CTTTTGTTGTTCATTATATAGCTCAATTAGTCACATTTTTTAGTTCTCAGTATTGTACGATTATCACTTCTTCCTTTGTCATTATTCAAGGTGTAATTGGCTTCATTTCTCAGTTCTTTTTCAAATAAGGTTAGATAATCTTTTGTTCAGAGTCTTTTTCAATTTGAACTCATTCTTGGTTCTTAATCTAGCATAAGTAAATCACATTTTACGTTGTTATCACGAGTTATTAGAACTTATTATGTTTCTACATGTAATTTGTTGAGAACTCCTTTCTTGTGTCTTAATCCTTTGCGACTTGATCCCTGTTATTAGTATTTAATCTTGACATCTATATGATGTATGATTTGTCCCCATTCTTAGTTCTGAATATCGACGATTACAACTTTCCACTGTGATTAAGCACTATAACCTCATTTCTCACTTATTTCTTAAAAACCATCATATTATATTTTTGTTCTTATTCTTTTATGCATAGTTATCACTCATGGTTCTTAATTTGGCCAAATCAAATCGCATTTTAATTTCCTATCTTGAGTTACGAGATTTACTTTTATAAGAACTCCTATTCTATATCTTAATCTGATATGACTCGATCTACTTTGTTAGTTCTCAATCCTGTACGATTAGATCTCCTTTATTGTGTCATGACATAGTACGATTAAACCCTTTTCTTTCTTCTCAATATCGTGCTATTACAATTTCTTCCTTAATCATTGTCCATACATAATTAATAGGCCTCATCTCTCAGTTCTTTTTCTTATACGATTAGATAATCTCTTAATTATAAATCTTTAATGAATACGACCCGCTCTTGGTTCTTTTTAAATCTAATATGACTTGACTTCTCCTTTATTAGTTCTCAATCTTGCTTGATTGTATCTTCTTTTGCGACTCACAATATATTACAATTAGTCGACATTCTTAGTTCTCACTATCTTACGATTACACTTCTTCCTAAGTTATTAAGCTAATATAGTAGCCTCCGTTCTCTTTCGAATGCGATTAGATCATTTATTTCATCTAAATCTTTTGTGCACAGGTCCCACACATGGTTCTCAATCTAGTCTAACTAAGTCACGTATTAGGGGCTTATCATCCGTTATTAGATATTCTTATCTTTCAACACGTATGTCGATTAGATCACCGTTCTAGTTTCTTAATTATCTCTCTAATATTTTGTCATGTGTTATCCTTTTGCATTTCATAACATAGAACAGTTAGTCAATTTCTTGGCACTCACTATCGAACGATCGCAACTTCTTCCTGACTCGTAAAGCAAGTTTTATTGGCCTCATTTCTCTATTCTTTTGGAAGTACTATTAGATCATGTATTAGTTCTAAATCGAAGCTTCAAGGAATAGGTCAAGCGCATGGTTCTTAATCCATTCTTATTAAAACATATTTATGTTCTTACCTTGTGAAATTTGATCTCATATCTTTTCCAAATGTGCTATGATTGGAACTCCTCTCGTATTTCATAATCTTACACGACTAATCTCCTTTCTTTTTTCTGAATTGCATATGTTATGTCTTCTTTTGTTGTTCATTGTATAGCTCGATTAGTCACATTTTTTAGTTCTCAGTATTGTACGATTATCACTTCTTTCTTTGTGATTATGCAAGGTGTAATTCACTTCATTTCTCAGTTCTTTTTCAAATAAGGTTAGATAATCTTTTGTTCAATGACTTTTTCAATTTGAACTCATTCTTGGTTCTTAATCTAGCATAATTAAATCACATTTTACGTTGTTATCATGAGTTATTAGAACTTATTATGTTTCTACGGGTACTTTGTTGAGAACTCCTTTCTTCTGTCTTAATCTTATTCGATTTCAACCCAGTTATTAGTATTACACATCATAATCTTGTACGATTTGTACCCTTTCTTAGTTCTCAATATCGTACGATTACAACTCCTTCCACTGTGATTAAGCACGTATACTTGGCCTCATTTCTCACTTATTTCTTTAAAACCACCATAATATATTTTAGTTCTTATTCTTTTATGCATAGTTATCACTCATGGTTCTTAATTTGGCCAAATCAAAACGGATTTTAAGTTCTTATCTTGAGTTACGAGATTTATTTTATAAGAACTCCTGTTTAATCTGATTTGCCTCTATCTACATTGTCAGTTCGCAATCCTTTACGATTACATCTCTTTTATTGTGTCATAATATAGTACGATTAGACCCTTTCTTTCTTCTCAATATCGTGCTATTACAATTTCTTCCTTAATCATTGTGCAGGCATAATTAATAGGCCTCATTTCTCAGTTCTTTTTCTTATACGATTAGATAATGTCTTAATTATAAATCTTTAATGAATACGGTCTCTTGGTTGTTTTTAAATCTAATACGACTGAGGACTTCTCCTTTATTATTTCTCAATCTTGTTTGATTGTATCTCCTTTTGCGACTCACAATATATATTACGATTTTGTCGACGTTCTTAGTTCTCAATATCTTACGATTACACTTCTTCCTTAGTTATTAAGCTAATATAGTTGACTCCGTTCTCTTTCGAATGCGATTAGATCATTCATTTCATCTAAATCTTTTGTGAACAGGTCCCACACTTGGTTCTCAATCTAGTCTAACTAAGTCACGTATTAAGGGGCTTAGCATCCGTTATTAGATATTCTTATCTTTTCAACACGTATGTCGATTAGATCACCGTTCTAGTTTCTTAATTATCTCTCCAATATTTTGTCATGTGTTCTCCTTTTGCATTTCATAACATAGAACTGTTAGTCAATTTCTTGGCACTCAATATCGAACGATCGCAACTTCTTCCTGACTCGTAAAGCAAGTTTTATTGGCCTCATTTCTCTATTCTTTTGCAAATGCTATTAGATGATGTATTAGTTTATCTAAATCGTCAACGAATAGGTTCCGCGAATGGTTCTTAATCCCTTCTTATGAAAGCATATTTCGAAACTTACCTTGTGAAATTTGATCTCATATGTTTTCGAAATGTGCTGTGATTGGATCTCCTCTCATATTTCATAATCTAATACGACTAAGAACCTTTATTTGTTCTGAATTGCACATGTTATGTCTCCTAATTCGAGAAAGATTATATAGCTCGATTAGTCGCATTTTGAAAAAGACTTTGTTTGGTTATCACTTCTTCCTTTGTCATTACTCAAGGTGTAATTGGCTTCATTTCTCAGTTCTTTTTCAAATAAGGTTAGATAATCTTTTGTTCAAAGTCTTTTTCAATTTGAACTCATTCTTGGTTCTTAATCTAGCATAATTAAATCACATTTTATGTTGTTATCAGGAGTTATTAGAACTTATTATGTTTCTACATGTAATTTGTTGAGAACTCCTTTCTTGTGTCTTAATCCATTGCGACTTGATCCCAGTTATTGAGCAGTATTTAATCTTGAACGATTTGTCCCCTTTCTTAGTTCTGAATATCGTACGATTACAACTCCTTCCACTGTGATTAAGCACTATAACCTCATTTCTCACTTATTTCTTCAAAACCATCATATTATATTTTTGTTCTTATTCTTTTATGCATAGTTATCACTCATGGTTCTTAATTTGGCCAAATCAAATCGTATTTTAATTTCTTATCTTGAGTTACGAGATTTACTTTTATAAGAACTCCTATTCTATTTCTTAATCTGATATGACTCGATCTACTTTGTTAGTTCTCAATCCTGTATGATTAGATCTCCTTTATTGTGTCATAATATAGTACGATTAGAACCTTTCTTTCTTCTCAATATCGTGCTATTACAATTTCTTCCTTAATCATTGTGCAGGCATAATTAATGGCCTCATTTCTCAGTTCTTTTCTGGATTAAGATTAGATGATCTCTTAATTATAAATCTTTAATGAATACGACCAGCTCTTGGTTCTTTTTAAATAGACTAATACGACTACTTCTCCTTTATTAGTTCTCAATCTTGTTTGATTGTATCTCTTTTTGCGACTCACAATATATATTACGATTAGTCGACTTTCTTAGTTCTCAATATCTTACGATTACACTTCTTCCTTAGTTATTAAGCTAATATAGTTGACTCGTTCTCTTTCGAATGCGATTAGATCATTCATTTGATCTTAATCTTTTGTGCACAGGTCCCACACATGGTTCTCAATCTAGTCTAACTAAGTCACGTATTAGGGACTTATCATCCGTTATTAGATATTCTTATCTTTTCAACACGTATGTCGATTAGATCACCGTTCTAGTTTCTTAATTATCTCTCTAATATTTTTTCATGTGTTATCCTTTTGCATTTCATAACATAGAACAGTTAGTCAATTTCTTGGCACTCAATATCGAACGATCGTAACTTCTTCCTTACTCGTAAAGCAAGTTTTATTGGCCTCATTTCTCTATTCTTCTGGAAGTGCTATTAGATCATGTATTAGTTCTAAATCTTCAAGGAATAGGTCAAGCGCATGGTTCTTAATCCATTTTTATTAAAACATATTTATGTTCTTACCTTGTGAAATTTGATCTCATATCTTTTCCAAATGTGCTATGATTGGAACTCCTCTCATATTTCATAATCTTACACGACTAGTCTCCTTTCTTTGTTCTGAATTGCATATGTTATGTCTTCTTTTGTTGTTCATTGTATAGCTCGATTAGTCACATTTTTTAGTTCTCAGTATTGTACGATTATCATTTCTTTCTTTGTCATTATGCAAGGTGTAATTCGCTTCATTTCTCAGTTCTTTTTCAAATAATGTTAGATAATCTTCTGTTCAATGACTTTTTCAATTTGAACTCATTCTTGGTTCTTAATCTAGCATAATTAAATCACATTTTATGTTGTTATCATGAGTTATTAGAACTTACTATGTTTCTACGTGTACTTTGTTGAGAACTCCTTTCTTGTGTCTTAATCTTATGCGACTTGATCCCGAAATGTTATTAGTATTTAATCTTGTACGATTTGTACCCTTTCTTAGTTCTCAATATCGTACGATTACAACTCCTTCGACTGTGATTAAGCACGTATACTTAGCCTCATTTCTCACTTATTTCTTCAAAACCATCATATTATATTTTAGTTCTTATTCTTTTACGCATAGTTATCACTGATGGTTCTTAATTTGGCCAAATCAAAACGGATTTTAAGTTCTTATCTTGAGTTACGAGATTTACTTTTATAAGAACTCCTGTATAATCTGATATGACTCGATCTACTTCGTTTGTTTTCTCAATCCTGTATGATTAGATCTCCTTTATTGTGTCATAATATAGTACGATTAGATCCTTTCTTTCTTCTCAATATCGTGCTATTACAATTTCTTCCTTAATCATTGTGCAGGCATAATTAATAGGCCTCATTTCTCAGTTCTTTTTCTCTTACGATTAGATGATCTCTTAATTATAAATCTTTAATGAATACGACCAGCTCTTGGTTCAACATTTTTAAATCTAATACGACTACTTCTCCTTTATTAGTTCTCAATCTTGTTTGATTGTATCTCCTTCTGCGACTCACAATATATTACTATTAGCCGACATTCTTAGTTCTCACTATCTTACGATTACACTTCTTCCTAAGTTATTAAGCTAATATAGTAGCCTCCGTTTTCTTTCGAATGCGATTAGATCATTCATTTGATCTTAATCTTTTGTGCACAGGTCCCACACATGGTTCTCAATCTAGTCTAACTAAGTCACGTATTAGGGGCTTATCATCCGTTATTACATATTCTTATCTTTTCAACATGTATGTCGATTAGATCACCTTTCTAGTTTCCTAATTATCTCCCTAAAATTTTATGATTTGTTCTCCTTTTGCGATTCATAACACAGAACAGTTAGTCAATTTCTTTACACTCAATATCGAACGATGGCAACTTCTGTCTTTCTCGTATAGCATGTTTGATCGGCCTCATTTCTCTATTCTTTTGCAAATGCTATTACATACGATGATGTATTAGTTCTAAATCATCAAGGAATAGGTCCCGCGAATGGTTCTTAATCCCTTCTTATGAAAGCATATTTATGTTCCTATCTTGTGAAATTTGATCTCATATATTTTCGAAATGTGCTATGATTGGATCTCCTCTCATATTTCATAATCTAGCACGACTAATCTCCTTTCTTTGTTCTGAATTGCTTATGTTATGTCTCCTTTTGTTGTAATTTGTATAGCTCGATTAGTCGCATTTCTTGGTTCTCAGTATTGTACGGTTATCACTTCCTCCTTTGTCATTGTACAAGGTGTAATTGGCTTCATTTCTCAGTTCTTTTTCAAATAAGGTTAGATAATCTTTTGTTCAAAGTCATTTTCAATTTGAACTCATTCTCGGTTCTTAATCTTGCATAATTAAATCACATTTTACATTCTTATCTTGAGTTATTAGAACTTATTATGTTTCTACATGTACTTTGTTGAGAAATCCTTTCTTGTGTCTTAATCTAGTGACGACGTGATCCCAGTTATTATCATTTAATCTTGTACGATTTGTCCCCTATCTTAGTTCTCAATATCGTACGATTACAACTCCTTCCACTGTGATTAAGCACGTATACTTGGCCTCATTTCTCACTTATTTCTTCAAAACCACCATATTATATTTTCGTTCTTATTCTTTTACGCATAGTTATCACTCATGGTTCTTAATTTGGCCAAATCAAAACGGATTTTAAGTTGTTATCTTGAGTTACGAGATTTACTTTTATAAGAATTCCTGTTTAATCTGATATGCCTCTATCTACTTTGTTAGTTCGCAATCCTGTACGATTATTTCTCTTTTATTGTGTCATAATATCGTACGATTAGACCCTTTCTTTCTTCTCAATATCGTGCTATTACAATTTCTTCCTTAATCATTGTGCAGGCATAATTAATACGCCTCATTTTCTCAGTTCTTTTTCTTATACGATTAGATAATCTCTTAATTCTAATTCTTTAATGAATACGGTCTCTTGGTTGTTCAATCCTTTTTAAATCTAATACGACTACTTCTCCTTTATTATTTCTCAATCTTGTTTGATTGTATCTCCTTTTGCGACTCACATTATATATTACGATTTTGTCGACGTTCTTAGTTCTCAATATCTTACGATTACACTTCTTCCTTAGTTATTAAGCTAATATAGTTGACTCCGTTCTCTTTTGAATGCGATTAGATCATTCATTTCATCTAAATCTTTTGTGAACAGGTCCCACACTTGGTTCTCAATCTAGTCTAACTAAGTCACGTATTAAGGGGCTTAGCATCCGTTATTAGATATTCTTATCTTTTCAACACGTATGTCGATTAGATCACCGTTCTAGTTTCTTAATTATCTCTCCAATATTTTGTCATGTGTTCTCCTTTTGCATTTCATAACATAGAACAGTTAGTCAATTTCTTGGCACTCACTATCGAACGATCGCAACTTCTTCCTGACTCGTAAAGCAAGTTTTATTGGCCTCATTTCTCTATTCTTTTGCAAATGCGTGTCTATTAGATGATGTATTTGTTCTAAATCGTCAACGAATAGGTTCCGCGAATGGTTCTTAATCCCTTCTTATGAAAGCATATTTCTGTTCTTACCTTGTGAAAGAGATCTCATATGTTTTCGAAATGTGCTGTGATTGGATCTCCTCTCATATTTCATAATCTAATACGACTAATCTCCTTTATTTGTTCTGAATTGCACATGTTATGTCTCCTTTTGTTGTTCATTATATAGCTCGATTAGTCGCATTTTTTAGTTCTCAGTATTGTACGGTTATCACTTCTTCCTTTGTCATTACTCAAGGTGTAATTGGCTTCATTTCTCAGTTCTTTTTCAAATAAGGTTAGATAATCTTTTGTTCAGAGTCTTTTCAATTGACTATTCTTGGTTCTTAATCACAATAATTAAATCACATTTTACGTTGTTATCACGAGTTATTAGAACTTATTATGTTTCTACATGTAATTTGTTGAGAACTCCTTTCTTGTGTCTTAATCCTTTGCATAATAAAGGACTTGATCCCTGTTATTAGTATTTAATCTTGAACGATTTGTCCCCATTCTTAGTTCTCAATATCGTACGATTACAACTCCTTCCACTGTGATTAAGCACTATAACCTCATTTCTCACTTATTTCTTCAAAACCATCATATTATACAGAACCATATGTTCTGATTCTTTTATGCATAGTTATCACTCATGGTTCTTAATTTGGCCAAATCAAATCGCATTTTAATTTCTTATCTTGAGTTACGAGATTTACTTTTATAAGAACTCCTATTCTATTTCTTAATCTGATATGACTCGATCTACTTTGTTAGTTCTCAATCCTGTACGATTAGATCTCCTTTATTGTGTCATAACATAGTACGATTAAACCCTTTTCTTTCTTCTCAATATCGTTCTATTACAATTTCTTCCTTAATCATTGTGCAGGCATAATTAATTGGCCTCATCTCTCAGTTCTTTTTCTTATACGATTAGATAATCTCTTAATTATAAATCTTTAATGAATACGACCTTCGCTCTTGGTTCTTTTAAAATCTAATACGACTACTTCTCCTTTATTAGTTCTCAATCTTGTTTCATTTTATTTCCTTTTGCGACTCACAATATATTACGATTAGTCGACTTTGTTAGTTCTCAATATCATACGATTACACTTCTTCCTTAGTTATTAAGCTAATATGGTTGCCTCCGTTCTCTTTCGAATGCGATTAGATCATTCATTTGATCTAAATCCTTTGTGCACAGGTCCCACACATGGTTCTCAATCTAGTCTAACTAAGTCACGTATTAGGGGCTTATCATCCGTTATTAGATATTCTTATCTTTTCAACATGTATGTCGATTATATCACCTTTCTAGTTTCCTAATTATCTCCCTAATATTTTATGATATGTTCTCCTTTTGCGATTCATAACATAGAACAGTTAGTCAATTTCTTGGCACTCAATATCGAACGATGGCAACTTCTGCCTTTCTCGTATAGCATGTTTGATCGGCCTCATTTCTCTATTCTTTTGCAAATTAATCTGCTATTAGATGATGTATTAGTTCTAAATCATCAAGGAATAGGTCCCGCGAATGGTTCTTAATCCCTTCTTATGAAAGCATATTTATGTTCTTACCTTGTGAAATTTGATCTTTTATATTTTCGAAATGTGCTATGATTGGATCTCCTCTCATATTTCATAATCTAGCACGACTAATCTCCTTTCTTTGTTCTGAATTGCATATGTTATGTCTCCTTTTGTTGTAATTTGTATAGCTCGATTAGTCGCATTTCTTGGTTCTCACTATTGTACGGTTATCACTTCCTCCTTTGTCATTGTACAAGGTGTAATTGGCTTCATTTCTCAGTTCTTTTTCAAATAAGGTTAGATAATCTTTTGTTCAAAGTCATTTTCAATTTGAACTCATTCTCGGTTCTTAATCTTGCATAATTAAATCACATTTTACATTCTTATCTTGAGTTATTAGAACTTATTATGTTTCTACATGTACTTTGTTGAGAACTCCTTTCTTGTGTCTTAATATCCTTGTGCGACGTGATCCCAGTTATTATCACTTAATCTTGAACGATTTGTCCCCTATCTTAGTTCTCAATATCGTACGATTACAACTCCTTCCACTGTGATTAAGCACGTATACTTGGCCTCATTTCTCACTTATTTCTTCAAAACCACCATATTATATTTTAGTTCTTATTCTTTTACGCATAGTTATCACTCATGGTTCTTAATTTGGCCCAATCAAAACGGATTTTAAATTCTTATCTTGAGTTACGAGATTTACTTTTATAAGAACTCCAGTTTAATCTGATATGCCTCTATCTACTTTGTTAGTTCGCAATCCTGTACGATTACATCTCTTTTATTGTGTCATAATATAGTACGATTAGACCCTTTTCTTTCTTCTCAATATCGTGCTATTACAATTTCTTCCTTAATCATTGTGCAGGCATAATTAATACGCCTCATTTCTCAGTTCTTTTTCTTATACGATTAGATAATCTCTTAATTATAAATCTTTAATTAATACATGACCCTCTCTTGGTTGTTTTTAAATCTAATACGACTACTTCTCCTTTATTAGTTCTCAATCTTGTTTGATTGTATCTCTTTTTGCGACTCACAATATATATTACGATTAGTCGACTTTCTTAGTTCTCAATATCTTACGATTACACTTCTTCCTTAGTTATTAAGCTAATATAGTGGACTCTGTTCTCTTTCGAATGCGATTAGATCATTCATTTCATCTAAATCTTTTGTGAACAGGTCCCACACAAGGTTCTCAATCTAGTCTAACTATGTCACGTATTAGGGGCTTATCATCCGTTATTAGATATTCTTATCTTTTCAACACGTATGTCGATTAGATCACCTTTCTAGTTTCTTAATTATCTCTCTAATATTTTGTCATGTGTTCTCCTTTTGCAATTCATAACATAGAACAGAGTGTCAATTTCTTGGCACGCAATATCGAACGATCGCAACTTCTTCCTTACTCGTAAAGCAAGTTTTATTGGGCTATTAGATGATGTAACTTAGTTCTTAATCGTCAAGGAATAGGTTCCGCGAATAGTTCTTAATCCCTTCTTATGAAAGCATATTTATGTTGTTACCTTGTGAAATTTGATCTCATATGTTTAAGAAATATGCTGTGATTGGATCTCCTCTCATATTTCACAATCTAACACGACTAATCTCCTTTCTTTGTTCTGAATTGCATATGTTATGTCTCCTTTTGTTGTTCATTATATAGCTCGATTAGTCGCATTTTTTAGTTCTCAGTATTGTACGATTATCACTTCTTCCTTTGTCATTATTCAAGGTGTAATTGGCTTCATTTCTCAGTTCTTTTTCAAATAAGGTTAGATAATCTTTTGTTCAAAGTCTTTTTCAATTTGAACTCATTCTTGGTTCTTAATCTAGCATAATTAAATCACATTTTACGTTGTTATCATGAGTTATTAGAACTTATTATGTTTCTATATGTAGCTTTGTTGAGAACTCCTTTCTTGTGTCTTAATCCTTTGCGACTTGAGTCCTGTAATTAGTCTCGTAATCTTGAACGAAATGTAAAATTCGAGTTCTCAATATCGTACGATAACAACTCCTTCCACTGTGATTAAGCACTATAACCTCATTTCTCACTTATTTCTTCAAAACCATCATATTATATTTTTGTTCTTATTCTTTTATGCATAGTTATCACTCATGGTTCTTAATTTGGCCAAATCAAATCGCATTTTAATTTCTTATCTTGAGTTATCTAGATTTACAAGATAAGAACTCCTATTCTATTTCTTAATCTGATATGACTCGATCTACTTTGTTAGATCTGTAAAGAGACAGATTAGATCTCCTTTATTGTGTCATAACATAGTACGATTAAACCCTTTTCTTTCTTCTCAATATCGTTCTATTACGATTTCTTCCTTAATCATTGTGCAGGCATAATTAATAGGCCTCATCTCTCAGTTCTTTTTCTTGTACGATTAGATAATCTCTTAATTATAAATCTTTAATGAATACGACCCTCTCTTGGTTGTTTTGAAATCTAATACGACTACTTCTCCTTTATTAGTTCTCAATCTTGTTTGATTGTATCTCTTTTTGCGACTCACAATATATATTACGATTAGTCGACTTTCTTAGTTCTCAATATCTTACGATTACACTTCTTCCTTAGTTATTAAGCTAATATAGTTGACTCCGTTCTCTTTCGAATGCGATTAGATCATTCATTTGATCTTAATCTTTTGTGCACAGGTCCCACACATGGTTCTCAATCTAGTCTAACTAAGTCACGTATTAGGGACTTATCATCCGTTATTAGATATTCTTATCTTTTCAACACGTATGTCGATTAGATCACCGTTCTAGTTTCTTAATTATCTCTCTAATATTTTTTCATGTGTTATCCTTTTGCATTTCATAACATAGAACAGTTAGTCAATTTCTTGGCACTCAATATCGAACGATCGCAACTTCTTCCTTACTCGTAAAGCAAGTTTGATCGGCCTCATTTCTCTATTCTTTTGCAAATGCTAAAGTTAGATGATGTATTAGTTCTAAATCGTCAAGGAATAGGTCCCGCGAATGGTTCTTAATCCATTCTTATGAAAACATATTTATGTTCTTACCTTGTGAAATTTGACCTCATATCTTTTCCAAATGTGCTATGATTGGAACTCCTCTCGTATTTCATAATCTTACACGACTAATCTCCTTTCTTTGTTCTGAATTGCATATGTTATGTCTCCTTTTGTTGTTCATTGTATAGCTCGATTAGTCGCATTTTTTAGTTCCCAGTATTGTACGATTATCACTTCTTTCTTTGTCATTATGCAAGGTGTAATTCGCTTCATTTCTCAGTTCTTTTTCAAATAATGTTTGATAATCTTTTGCTCAATGAGTTTTTCAATTTGAACTCATTCTTGGTTCTTAATCTAGCATAATTAAATCACATTTTACGTTGTTATCATGAGTTATTAGAACTTATTATGTTTCCACGTGTACTTTGTTGAGAACTCCTTTCTTGTGTCTTAATCTTATAAGTAAAGCGACTTGATCCCAGTTATTAGTATTTAATCTTGTATGATTTGTACCCTTTCTTAGTTCTCAATATCGTACGATTACAACTCCTTCCACTGTGATTAAGCACGATACTTAGCCTCATTTCTCACTTATTTCTTCAAAACCATCATATTATATTTTAGTTCTTATTCTTTTATGCATAGTTATCACTCATGGTTCTTAATTTGGCCAAATCAAATCGCATTTTAAGTTCTTATCTTGAGTTATGAGATTTAGTTTTATAAGAACTCCTGTATAATCTGATATGACTCGATCTACTTCGTTTGTTTTCTCAATCCTGTATGATTAGATCTCCTTTATTGTGTCATAATATAGTACGATTAGATCCTTTCTTTCTTCTCAATATCGTGCTATTACAATTTCTTAAGAATCATTGTGAAACTAATTAAAAACTCCTTTCTCAGTTCTTTTTCTCTTACGATTAGATGATCTCTTAATTATAAATCTTTAATGAATACGACCAGCCTCTTGGTTCTTTTTAAATCTAATACGACTACTTCTCCTTTATTAGTTCTCAATCTTGTTTGATTGTATCTCTTTTTGCGACTCACAATATATATTACGATTAGTCGACTTTCTTAGTTCTCAATATCTTACGATTACACTTCTTCCTTAGTTATTAAGCTAATATAGTTGACTCCGTTCTCTTTCGAATGCGATTAGATCATTCATTTGATCTTAATCTTTTGTGCACAGGTCCCACACATGGTTCTCAATCTAGTCTAACTAAGTCACGTATTAGGGACTTATCATCCGTTATTAGATATTCTTATCTTTTCAACACGTATGTCGATTAGATCACCGTTCTAGTTTCTTAATTATCTCTCTAATATTTTTTCATGTGTTATCCTTTTGCATTTCATAACATAGAACAGTTAGTCAATTTCTTGGCACTCAATATCGAACGATCGCAACTTCTTCCTTACTCGTAAAGCAAGTTTGATCGGCCTTATTTCTCTATTCTTTTGAAAGTTAGATGGGAACAAATGCTATTAGATGATGTATTAGTTCTAAATCGTCAAGGAATAGGTCCCGCGAATGGTTCTTAATCCATTCTTATGAAAACATATTTATGTTCTTACCTTGTGAAATTTGACCTCATATCTTTTCCAAATGTGCTATGATTGGAACTCCTCTCGTATTTCATAATCTTACACGACTAATCTCCTTTCTTTGTTCTGAATTGCATATGTTATGTCTCCTTTTGTTGTTCATTGTATAGCTCGATTAGTCGCATTTTTTAGTTCTCAGTATTGTACGATTATCACTTCTTTCTTTGTCATTATGCAAGGTGTAATTCGCTTCATTTCTCAGTTCTTTTTCAAATAATGTTTGATAATCTTTTGCTCAATGACTTTTTCAATTTGAACTCATTCTTGGTTCTTAATCTAGCATAATTAAATCACATTTTACGTTGTTATCATGAGTTATTAGAACTTATTATGTTTCTACGTGTACTTTGTTGAGAACTCCTTTCTTGTGTCTTTAATCTTATGCGACTTGATCCCAGTTATTAGTATTTAATCTTGTATGATTTGTACCCTTTCTTAGTTCTCAATATCGTACGATTACAACTCCTTCCACTGTGATTAAGCACGATACTTAGCCTCATTTCTCACTTATTTCTTCAAAACCATCATATTATATTTTAGTTCTTATTCTTTTATGCATAGTTATCACTCATGGTTCTTAATTTGGCCAAGTCAAATCGCATTTTAAGTTCTTATCTTGAGTTATGAGATTTAGTTTTATAAGAACTCCTATATAATCTGATATGACTCGATCTACTTCGTTTGTTTTCTCAATCCTGTATGATTAGATCTCCTTTATTGTGTCATAATATAATACGATTAGATCCAATCTTTCTTCTAATCTTATGATATCTAGAATGTGTATAAGAGACAGGAAGAACAATCTAAATAAGGCATAATCGTAGATGTGAGATAAGAAATTCAGATAAAGGAGTCTCTTATATTAGATGATCTCTTAATTATAAATCTTTAATAGAATACGACCAGCTCTTGGTTCTTTTTAAATCTAATACGACTACTTCTCCTTTATTAGTTCTCAATCTTGTTTGATTGTATCTCCTTCTGCGACTCACAATATATTACTATTAGCCGACATTCTTAGTTCTCACTATCTTACGATTACACTTCTTCCTTAGTTATTAAGCTAATAGAGTAGCCTCAAATGGATTCGATAAGCCCCTAATACGCTTCTCTTATACACATCTAGATGTGTATAAGAGACATAGAACCATGTGTGGGACCTGTGCATAAAAGATTAAGATCAAATGAATGATCTAATCGCACGTCAGAGACAGTCAACTATCTTTTCAACAAGTATGTCGATTAGGAGATTTCTAGTTTCCTAATTATCTCCCTAAAATTTTATGATGTGTTCTCCTTTTGCGATTACATAATGCGAGTTTAGTCAATTTCTTTACACTCAATATCGAACGATGGCAACTTCTGTCTTTCTCGTATAGCATGTTTGATCGGCCTCATTTCTCTATTCTTTTGGTCAAATGCTATTAGATGATGTATTAGTTCTAAATCATCAAGGAATAGGTCCCGCGAATGGTTCTTAATCCCTTCTTATGAAAGCATATTTATGTTCCTATCTTGTGAAATTTGATCTCATATAAGAATCTAATGTGCTATGATATGGATCTCCTCTCATATTTCATAATCTAGCACGACTAATCTCCTTTCTTTGTTCTGAATTGCTTATGTTATGTCTCCTTTTGTTGTAATTTGTATAGCTCGATTAGTCGCATTTCTTGGTTCTCAGTATTGTACGGTTATCACTTCCTCCTTTGTCATTGTACAAGGTGTAATTGGCTTCATTTCTCAGTTCTTTTTCAAATAAGGTTAGATAATCTTTTGTTCAAAGTCATTTTCAATTTGAACTCATTCTCGGTTCTTAATCTTGCATAATTAAATCACATTTTACATTCTTATCTTGAGTTATTAGAACTTATTATGTTTCTACATGTACTTTGTTGAGAAATCCTTTCTTGTGTCTAATGTAGAATTAATCTAGTGCGACGTGATCCCAGTTATTATCATTTAATCTTGTACGATTTGTCCCCTATCTTAGTTCTCAATATCGTACGATTACAACTCCTTCCACTGTGATTAAGCACGATCTGTCCTCTTATCTCACTTATTTCTTCAAAACCACCATATTATATTTTCGTTCTTATTCTTTTACGCATAGTTATCACTCATGGTTCTTAATTTGGCCAAATCAAAACGGATTTTAAATTCTTATCTTGAGTTACGAGATTTACTTTTATAAGAACTCCTGTTTAATCTGATATGCCTCTATCTACTTTGTTAGTTCGCAATCCTGTACGATTATTTCTCTTTTATTGTGTCATAATATTGTATGATTAGACCCTTTCTTTCTTCTCAATATCGTGCTATTACAATTTCTTCCTTAATCATTGTGCAGGCATAATTAATACGCCTCATTTCTCAGTTCTTTTTCTTAGAGAGACAACTCTTAAGGAGACATCTAGATGTGTATGAGATTCAGATCTAATCGCATTCGAAAGAGAACGGTCGTTAAATTATGACTACTTCTCAATTATTAGTTCTCAATCTTGTTTGATTGTATATTTTTGCGACTCACAATATATATTACGATTTTGTCGACGTTCTTAGTTCTCAATATCTTACGATTACACTTCTTCCTTAGTTATTAAGCTAATATAGTTGACTCCGTTCTCTTTCGAATGCGATTAGATCATTCATTTCATCTAAATCTTTTGTGAACAGGTCCCACACTTGGTTCTCAATCTAGTCTAACTAGGGGCTTATCATCTATTATTAGATATTCTTATCTTTTCAACACGTATGTCGATTAGATCACCTTTCTAGTTTCTTAATTATCTCTCTAATATTTTGTCATGTGTTCTGCTTTTGCAATTCATAACATAGAACAGTTTGTCAATTTCTTGGCACGCAATATCGAACGATCGCAACTTCTTCCTTACTTGTAAAGCAAGTTTTATTGGCCTCATTTCTCTATTCTTTTGCAAATGCTATTAGGCATGATGTATTAGTTCTAAATCGTCAAGGAATAGGTTCCGTGAATGGTTCTGAATCCCTTCTTTTGAAAGCATATTTATGTTCTTACCTTGTGAAATTTGATCTCATATGTTTTCGAAATGTGCTGTGATTGGATCTCCTCTCATATTTCATAATCTAACACGACTATTCTCCTTTATTTGTTCTGAATTGCACATGTTATGTCTCCTTTTGTTGTTCATTATATAGCTCGATTAGTCGCATTTTTTAGTTCTCAGTATTGTACGATTATCACTAATTCCTTTGTCATTATAGCATTTGCAATAGAATAGAGAAATGAGGCCGATATTGCTGTCTGCTTAGACACATCTTTTGTTCAAAGTCTTTTTCAATTTGAACTCATTCTTGGTTCTTAATCTAGCATAATTAAATCACATTTTACGTTTTTATCATGAGTTATTTGAACTTATTATGTTTCTACATGTAATTTGTTGAGAACTCCTTTCTTTTGTCTTAATCCTTTGCGACTTGATCAGGTGCCAGTTGTTAGTATTTAATCTTGAACGATTTGTCCCCTTTCTTAGTTCTCAATATCGTACGATAACAACTCCTTCCACTGTGATTAAGCACTATAACCTCATTTCTCACTTATTTCTTCAAAACCATCATATTATATTTTTGTTCTTATTCTTTTGTGCATAGTTATCACTCATGGTTCTTAATTTGGCCAAGTCAAATCGCATTTTAATTTCTTATCTTGAGTTACGAGATTTACTTTTATAAGAACTCCTATTCTATTTCATAATCTGATATGACTCGATCTACTTTGTTAGTTCTCAATCCTGTACGATTAGATCTCCTTTATTGTGTCATGACATAGTACGATTAAACCCTTTTCTTTCTTCTCAATATCGTTCTATTACGATATCTTCCTTAATCATTGTGCAGGCATAATTAATAGGCCTCATCTCTCAGTTCTTTTTCTTACGACTACTTCTCCTTTATTAGTTCTCAATCTTGTTTGATTGTATCTCCTTCTGCGATTCAGACTCACAATATATTACAATTAGTCGACATTCTTAGTTCTCACTATATTACGATTACACTTCTTCCTAAGTTATTAAGCTAATATAGTTGACTCCGTTCTCTGTCGAATGCGATTAGATCATTCATTTGATCTTAATCTTTTATGCACAGGTCCCACACATGGTTCTCAATCTAGTCTAACTAAGTCACGTATTAGGGGCTTATCATCCGTTATTAGATTAATAGATCTTTTCAACACGTATGTCGATTAGATCACCGTTCTAGTTTCTTAATTATCTCTCTAATATTTTGTCATGTGTTATCCTTTTGCATTTCATAACATAGAACAGTTAGTCAATTTCTTGGCACTCAATATCGAACGATCGCAACTTCTTCCTTACTCGTAAAGCAAGTTTTATTGGCCTCATTTCTCTATTCTTTTGGAAGTGCTATTAGATCATGTATTAGTTCTAAATCTTCAAGGAATAGGTCAAGCGCATGGTTCTTAATCCATTCTTATTAAAACATATTTATGTTCTTTCCTTGTGAAATTTGATCTCATATCTTTTCCAAATGTGCTATGATTGGAACTCCTCTCGTATTTCATAATCTTACACGACTAATCTCCTTTCTTTGTTCTCTATTGTCATATGTTATGTAGATCCTTTTAAGAGTTCATTGTATAGCTCATTAGCACATTTGGAGTTCTCAGTCAAATTTGTAAGATTATCAGAACATAAATTCTTTGTCATTATGCAAGGTGTAATTCGCTTCATTTCTCAGTTCTTTTTCAAATAATGTTTGATAATCTTTTGTTCAAAGTCTTTTTCAATTTGAACTCATTCTTGGTTCTTAATCTAGCATAATTAAATGAGAACTATGTTGTTATCATGAGTTATTAGAACTTATTATGTTTCTACGTGTACTTTGTTGAGAACTCCTTTCTTGTGTCTTAATCTTATGCGACTTGATCCCAGTTATTAGTATTTAATCTTGTACGATTTGTACCCTTTCTTAGTTCTCAATATCGTACGATTACAACTCCTTTCCACTGTGATTAAGCACGTATACTTAGCCTCATTTCTCCCTTATTTCTTCAAAACCATCATATTATATTTTAGTTCTTATTCTTTTATGCATAGTTATCACTAATGGTTCTTAATTTGGCCAAGTCAAATCGCATTTTAAGTTCTTATCTTGATTTATGAGATTTAGTTTTATAAGAACTCCTGTATAATCTGATATGACTCGATCTACTTCGTTTGTTTTCTCAATCCTGTATGATTAGATCTCCTTTATTGTGTCATAATATAGTACGATTAGATCCTTTCTTTCTTCTCAATATCTAATCGTACTATTATTATGAACTAATATGGGGATCTAATCATACAGATAAATGTATAAGAGACAGCAAAAAGAGATCTTACGATTAGATTGTCTCTTAATTATAAATCTTTAATGAATACGACCAGCTCTTGGTTCTTTTTAAATCTAATACGACTACTTCTCCTTTATTAGTTCTCAATCTTGTTTGATTGTATCAATAATACATCTTTTTGCGACTCACAATATATATTACGATTAGTCGACTTTCTTAGTTCTCACTATCTTACGATTACACTGTTGGTCCCAAAGCAACCTAAGAGGGGGGGTGAATTAGGTTTCTAAAAATTATACTTTCAGAAAATAGTAATCTTTTTAAATTCAAATGTAGATATAATAAATTTACTAGAAGAAGTGTAATCGTAAAGATTGAGAACTATACATGAATCAATTACACCTGAATAAGCGAGCAACCTGTCTCTTATACACATTCTTGAATGCTTCACACACTTGGTGAGCCAATAATCTTTACAAAATTGGGAAGTTCTTGCTCACACTAAAACTCTTTTAGTTGAGCCAAGATTCTTACTTACAACCACACTTTCATACAAGATTATCACTCCACTCAAAGTTGAATTGCACTCACAACTTCACACTAATACAACAAACCACTATAGTCAATTTGCACTCAAATTACTCTTTTCTTAGGCTTGTATTCAATGTATTAGATAATCTTTTAAGGTTATTAAGAAGCCCCTATTTAGAAGAGCAATAAATAGTGGCAACTACTTCCTAACGGCTAAGTAATAAATGCACAAAAAATAGCCGTTGGGGTTTCGGACGTCCGAGAGGGATTGAATGCGTCCGAGGAAGCGTCCGATCTTCTTTCAGTGTTGTTGAGAGACTTCGTTCGGACGTCCGAGCATGCTTCCTGTCCTTCGTCCGACAGAGGCTTCGGACGGTCCTAAGCGTCCGAAGGAAAGGCAGTAGGATCCCATTGATATGATTAATTTGTTGATAATTGATATCCAATTATGAGATATTGCAAATTGATTAGTCGGCCTGGCGTCCGAAAGATCAGTTCCTGCAACAGCTTGTTTTACAGAGTTAAGTGTTTATGTCATCATCAAAATAAGGTTTGGAAAACATCAATCTCCCCTTTTTGATGATGACAAACCTCAATTGAATATGACTAATCAATTTGCAATATCTCATAATTGGATATCAATTATCAACAAATTAATCATATCAAAGCATTTCAATAATGTAACCTCAGCACAATAGTATAACTACTCCCCCTTTTGACATCAATCAAAAAGACACCCCCTTAGAATATGCAGGCAGTTTTGATAGAAATGAAATAAGTTTAATACATTCAACTGAAAAGTTTAAGTAAATACATATCCAAGCTACATAATTGCTGAACACAAAAGGAAATGCTGAAATGTTCTAAAAAGCAGAGAATCGCTGAAAACAAAGTACAAAAATAAAAAAATAAAAAAATAAAAAAAAAACTAATGGGAGTCATTTCGCTTTTTAGAGCGCTTTTCATCCTTTTGACGTTTGGATGGAACGTCTTCAGCGGTGGCTTCACTATCATCCTTCTCCCCGGTACGACGTTGCATGATATACTCAAACGTGTCGTCAATATCTTCATCATCGTCTTCATCGTCATCGTCAGCTCCTTGAGCAGCATCGGCATTGTCTTCAAGAGTACATTCATTTCAAATCCATCCGCATGTTTCTTGCTGACTCAAGTGGATGTTGGGACTGAAGATCAGTAAAATCTGGACTTGAGCCGAAGCAGACATGCCAAGACTGAGTGCCTCTTGGAGAATTATTTGACGTGTTTCAAGTCGTTTTAACTTGCGATTTGTGCGACGTTGAAATGAACTGACTTGAGTGCTCAGAGATTGGAGAAGTCCACAGATGTGTGAAAGAGATGGTTCAGAAGATGGCTCAGAAGTAGATGGTGCAGATGTGAGTGGAGGTGGTTGAGGAGTAGGAGAATGAGGGATAGCAAAATCAGATGTCGAGGCATGGGATTGTGACTGGGCAATATCAAAGGCTGCCTTAGTGAGCCATTGATCATTAAAAAAACAAAGACCTTTTCGTTCAATGTAGGATTTATTAAAATATGGAGGATATTGTTTGTTTCCGGTAAATGGAACGTTGAGGAAATCAAAAACCTTGGTGAGAAATTTTCCAAAAGGAATGTTTCTGGGAGTATCAGTGAGAAAAAGTTCCCATAGGGAACAAAAAAGATACCCAAAGTCAAGAGGAATAAATTTGAGAAGACACAAAAAATACAAAGTTGCATTTTGACAAAGCTGAGAAGTGATAATCGTACAAAGCTAGAGAACTTGCAAAATGTTACTAATCGAGAAGAATACAATGAACAACAAAAGGTTTTTTTAACATCAATGTCTCCTAAGCCTGTTTAAAATGGATGTTAAAAACGGCTCGAACTTCATCTATATCAAACTGAGTATATCAGCGGGCCATTTATCTAATGAAAAGAAGTAAGAAAAATCAGAGGGGTTTGAGATTTTACATTCAAAAATGGTGTTGATTATGTTCCATGATTATCAAATCCTGTTGTTAACACGAGAAATGAGGGTGCGAATAGTAGGACCTTTCCGAAGATTGGCCGTGAATTGAAGCACCATATCGTGATAAACAGGTAAATCGAGATGCACTAAATGACCCCAATTTTGTTTTTCAAAACAGGATTTGATAATTGGAAGATTATATTCATCAAAAAGACTATTAGAAGCAGGAGCTGAATGATGATGGATTTACTGAGAAGAAAAGTATACCGTTCGGATGCCTTGGCATCGATAAATTTGGATAAAGTTGGAGTGGTGGAAACTTGAGGATTTGCCGATGATTCTCCTCGTACAGGAGCCTTCCCTTTAGTTTTCTACCCCGAATTGCTGTAGAGGAACCGCCACGAGATTTCACCATTGGAATGGAAGAAGAGAAAAATTGAAAAATTTTGAAGATTTGTGAGATTTTGAGGAAATGAGATGTGATTTAGGTGATAAGGGTTATGGGTAGGATGATTTTTCAATCAATTTTGGAAGAGAGAGTGGAAATTTGGAGGGGGTAGTGGAGAGGAAGAAAAATCGCCTAAGGGTTTCGGGGGAGAAGATAAGTCCGAAAAGGGGAATTTGGATGGTTTTAATGAAATAGGGGTACCGTTCGGACGGCCGAACGTTTAGTGTACGTTCGACACAAAGTGAAGAACGGACGGCCAAGGATGAGCTAGTCGTCCGAACGAAGTCTCTTTCAACACTGAAACTCGTCCGGAAGATTTCCGGACGCATTCAGAGTCGTTCGTCCGAAAGAACGGCTTCCGGCGCTTATGATGTGTATAAGAGACAGATGTTTGCCTCTTGAGACAAACCCATAGGATGTTAACGGACCCTTTTGTGATCACAACGGTATCTAAAAATGAATTTTCGGTTGATTAGAGTCCCTAAAATCCTAAGCATTTTCTCGAGTGATTCAAAGCGATCTAGAGCTAGGGGTTTTGTAAAAATATCAGCCAATTGATCTGAAGTAGGCACATAATCAACACAAATTTCCTTTTACAAACGAGGTCTCTAATTAAATGATGCTTAACATCATTGTGATGTGGTTAAGAGACAGGAATATGTGTTGTTGTCAAGATTACTAGTTTGATATTACTTGTTGATAAATTGACATTCTAGATGTGTAAATGGATTAGTCATATCCAATTGAGGTTTGTCCAAAGAAGTTGAGCACAACAATTTCCGAAGAATGTATTCGGCTTCAGTAGAAAGAGAAATGGAATCTTGTTTTTTACTACATCTAAAGAGACAAGACAATCTTTCCTTAAATAACACATTCCACTGGTACTTTTTTGTATCAATTTTACACCCAGCAAAGTCAGCATCAGAATAAATAATCAGATCAAATGTAGAGGACTTTGGATACCACAGCTTGTAATCAAGATATCCTTTTAGTTATCTAAAAATTCTTTTAATCGCTTTGAATCCTTTTAGTTTCAATGTCGCATTAAACGCAAGTTTCATTTCTGTCAAACCCGCGAACAATAATTCTCCAAGAGGCACTCAGTCTTGGCATGTCTGATGATATCCGGTCTCTATAAACATCTTCATGTCTAAGAGATACACATCTAGATGTGTTTAAGAGAAGGTACACATTGACTACACAACTTGTTTGGCTTTGAAAATAAGAATCTTCCAAATTATGTTTTCAAACTTTCCAGTATGATTATATGGTTGATAATTGTTCCTTCCTTAGTATGATCAAGATTGTAGTCTTCTTGATACAAATGGTTGCAAATCAGACTCATATGTTCTTATACACCACAGCTTGTGTATAATCTTCAGGAATTTGTGTTCAAACTTTGCTCAAAAATAATATCATCAACATAAATTTGAACAATTAACAATCCTTTTAAATCTGTTTTTGTAAAAAGTGTGGTGTCAACTATACCTCTTTTGAAACCATTTTCTATCAAGAAGCCACTTAATCTTTCATACCAAGCTCTTGGAGCTTGTTTCAATCCATATAAAGCTTTGGAAAGTTTGAAAACATAATTTGGAAGATTCTTATTTTCAAAGCCCGGAGGTTGTTCGACGAAAACTTCTTGGTCGATAAAACCATTTAAAAGCACTTTTGACATCCATTTGAAATAATTTTAAATTATTGAAACATGCAAATGCAAGAAACATGCGGATGGATTCTAATCTAGCCACGGTGCAAGATGTGTATGTTTTCAGATGCTATGCAAATGAGCGTAACCTTTTGCAACAAGTCTAGCTTTGTTTTTTATGATCTCACCTTTGTCATTTAATTTGTTTCTAAACACCCATTTAGTAGACCAATAACGGGATGAGAAGAAGGTTTTCAACTAAGGTCCATACATTATTTTTCTCAAATTGACTAAGTTCATCTTGCATAGCATTAACCCAAGATTCATCACTCAAAGCAACATCTATATGTTTGGGTTCAATGTGAGAAAGTAATGCACAATTATTATTCAAAGGTTTATGAGAACGAGTAGTTACCCCATCGGATAGATCACCTATGATTAAATCTTGAGGATGATTAGAGACGAATCTCCAAGCTTTCGGAAGATCGCTTTGAGCATCCTCATTCTTTTCATCATCAATTTGATGGTTGTTGATATCAACGCTTGATGTAATCTCTTGATGATCTTTATGAATAACGAGCTTTTCGAGCTCCTTTAAAATACCTCTATCTTCATCTTCACATAAATTCTTTGAGATAACATCATTAGTTTCATCAAATGTAACATGCACAACTTCTTCAATTAAAAGCGTTCTTCTATTGTAAACTCGGTATGCTTTCTTGTCACTTATAGAGAATATAGATAAAAATTCCTTCAAGAGATTACATCAAGCGCTGTCTCTTATACACATCTAGATTTTTAAAATAAAGCATTTGCAACCAAAAACTTAGGTTAACTCAACCTACGGGTTGAGGGTTTATTAGCTATCCCCCAAATGTTCCTGTTTATCATGCGATCCATTAGAGACTCTTATCTGTCTCATCTAGGACATCGTAATTATGCTCCTAAAATCTATTTTGGTAGGTCACACTCACTAGATCATTGAGTTCTAGCCGTTTCTTGAATAGTCCTATTTTTTCTTTCAACAACACCATTTTGTTGAGGGACTCTAACAACCGAAAATTCATGAAAGATACCGTTGTGATCACAAAAGTAGGAAAACCCCAAATTTAAATTCGGCACCATTGTCACTCCTTAAACGAACAATTTTTGTATCCAATAAATTTTGAATTTTGGAAAACAATTTTACAAATTTTTCAAATGCTTCATTTTTGTGAACAAGAAATAATACCCAAATAAACCTACTATTCTAGGGCGAATAGTCATCTACAATAACAAATGCATATAAACTTATTGGTGGTTGTTACTCAATTCTCTCCTCCTTCTCTCTAGACTTCCTCTCACTAAAACACAGCACCTATCTCACTAAAACACAGCACCTATTCTTCTCCTTTTGCCACTCGGCCATGGTCGAACCAGCTGCCCTTCACCATCGGTTGAAGGGCAACCAAAACCTTTGCACAAGCTCTTTCGGTGGACAAATCCTAAGCCTTCACGCACCAAATCCAGACTCGCCTTGAAAGCTCTTCAACCGCACAAAGGGGAACCAGCGAATTTCTTCTCCCAAGATGAAGTTCAACACAGATTGCTGCACCATTCCGTTACACATTGGTGGGTAATTTTCCAAGAGGCAAGCCGAACATGGAAACTCTTCGTAAAAGTTTTCACACCATTGGATTCAAAGGTCAGTTCAACATCGGATATCTTGATTACAAGCACATATTGATAGGTTTTCATTGGAGGAGGACTTCCTACGATGTATTGTGGCTCAAAAACACCTGGTTTGTTAATGGCTACTACATGAGGGTTCTTGAGTGGCACCCATTATTTACCACTGATGAAGAACCGTCCATAGCCCCTATATGGATTACTTTTGAAGGACTTCCAGCTGTCTCTTCAACACATCTAGATGTGTATTTAGCCTTGCTCAAGCGGTGCAGCACCCCTGTAAACCGAGTCTCTTAGCCACATCTAGATGTGTATACTGTGCCAAGTGTTGCTAAGGTATGTGGAAGTAGACCTCTATCCGACCTTCCTTCTAGGGTGTGGTTGGGGTCGGTAATGAGGGCATTTGGCAAAAATTACCTACGAAGTCCCATCTTATGTGTATAAGATGACAGAACTTTGCCTTTGTGAATGGTGCAACCCAAGTAGGTAAAGCTTAGGCTGTCTCTTAAGCAACGGTGGTGCAACCACCAGCCGTGGAAGAACAACCACTCTTGTTGGATGTGATTCAAAATTCAAACGCCACCTCTCATGGGATTGCACCAACAACTTCGGATAAGGCCAATCCAAATCAACAAACGGATTCAAACCAGCAGATGGATAAGGCCAAAGCACACTAGCACTTGGATTCAAATTTTGAAAATGAGCACATTGTGGAAGGTCAGCCCTTGAACCCCTTGGAGAGTGGGGCCAATTCGAATTTTGTGAAACCACCAACATCCTTGGCTGCACAATCAAGGGATGCTGAAAATCAGCCAACAAACATTCAAATTTCAAACAATCCCTTCATGGATGTGATGATTCACTCATCTCTCATGGTAAAATAATGGAGGAATTACCATGTTACTATTCAAACAATGACTCCCCCCATGCAAGCCATGCAAACAACAAAGATCTTCAGCCGATCACCCCACCTCACACACAATTGGTGAAGCCCTTATACAAAAAGAAAAGTCGCAAAAGACACCTAGATCTATTGCCAGAGGCAGCAATGCGCATCTAGATGTGTATAAGAGCACAGTCCAAGCTGCCTCCCTCCCACAATGTTAAATGGATCGCATTTTAGTTTGGAACATTCGGGGGATAGCTAATAAACCCTCACTTCGTAGGTTAAAGTTAATCATTCAACAACATCAAATAAAACTCATTGCTCTAATGGAGCCAATGGTTGACAAAGCTAGAATCCTAATGTTTTCTAATAAGCTAGGTTTTGATAGCTGCGAGTGCAACTCAAATGGCAAAATTTGGCTTTTTTGGAACCGAGAGCTAGGTCTCGTCCCCACATTCAGCTCGGATCAGCTCCTCCATGTTTCCATTCATCCCTTCCTCTCCTCAGCAAAGTGCCATGGAAGCCTCCTTTGTTTACGCAAAATGCACAACAGCGGAACGAAGAGCTCTTTGGGAAGAACTTTGAGCTGTCCAACCTCAAACTCCATGGCTAGTGGGTGGCGACTTCAATGTCATATCTAGTTCTGATGAGTACAAAGGAACTTCCCCATTGCACCTTGATGCCATGAATGACTTCAATGATTGCCTACATGCATGTGGCTTGGTGGACTTACCTTTTCAAGGCTCTAAATTCACTTGGCGTGGGAATAGACTTGGAAAATTGGTATGGAAGAGGCTGGATAGATTTGTTTGTAACACACATTTTCTAGCAGCCTTTCAACAAGTTAGTGTTGAACACCTTCTCAGACGTGTACCAAAGACAGGTTTGTAAGAGTTGAAAGCAGATGCAATGTAGATGGCTCCTATATCTCCATTTTTGCTTCAAAACTCAAAAGGCTAAAAGACGAACTCAGGAATTGGAGTCACACGGTATTTGGCAATGTCTTTGACAAGGTTAAAGAAGCCGAACAAGAGGTCAAAATCAAGGAAGAAGCACTTTTGGCACACCAGAGCCAAAGTAACCAAATTGCCTTAGCTCATGCCTAGGCGATCCATATGAGGTGCTTGGCAGAAGAGGAAGCTTTTTGGCAGCCAACCACACCCTAGAAGGAAGGTCAGATAGGAGGTCTCCACCCGAAAGCTGTCTCTTATACACATCTAGAAAAGAGTTCGAAGAAACATTGATTATCTCCAAGATCAATCTCTGATACACATCTAGACGAGAATTTGCAGCTCATTGAACGGCAGGGTTAACTTCTTTCAGAGCTCTTGACCTCTAACAAGACGGCAGAATTGTCTCTTATACACATCTAGTGTGTATAACACATCAGATGTGTCTCAAGAGACAATGGGTGAACCCGCAACCTGTCACAGAGCTTGAGCCCCTTTTCAAGTGTTAAGCCTCTGCTAACAAGCCGGTTTGCTGATGGCTATAAGAGACAGGAAAACCCCACCACCTGTGTATATTATTCACCATGATCTTTTTCTTGCGGTGAGAGATTAGTTCTTAAATTTGCTAAGCTGCCACGAATGTTTACTAGTACTCTTATTGCTCTTATCCCAAAAAAGCCAATCCGAATTCTTTTAGTGACTTCCGCCCATAAGCTTGTGCACTCTGACAATTCCTTTAATAAACCGGAGTCCAACGTGTTTGGAGATGGGTATGCTTGGCTGAAACAATATCATTTGTTCAATCTGTCTCTTATACACATCTAGATGTGTATAAGAGACAGCTCTATTCTGCAAATCAAAATACAATTTAGATGATGTGATGCCTTTAATCCAATGTGAAAATGTCTCCAACATCAAACTCGACTCGCCAAGGCGTTTCTTTCTCACTTATGTTCTTCAAAACCATCATATTATATTTTGAGGTCCAATGTTCAGCATATCCAATCTTGTGTAGACTTCCTCATCAAGAACGCTTTGGAGGAATGTTGGTTTTCTCAGTACTCATCATTGGCATGACCAATTTTCTTGCATTTGGTGCAATAAGATGGGACTGCATCGGAGGTAATTTTTTGCCAAAGGTACGATTAGATCTCCTTCACTGTGTCATAATATAGTAAAGGCAGAAGTTCTTTAAAAGTAATCCATCCGTTATTAGCTGTCTCTTATCTTTTCAACACGTATGTGTAACTAGATCACCATTCTGGTTTCTTAATTATCTCCCTAATAAAGGAGAAACCAAATCCATTCGACACTTAACGAGCTTCTTAGCACGGTTTGAGAACTCCTCCGCCAGCTCTTTAACAAGTCCAAAAGCTTCTTTACCTATCAAAGAAGGCAGCACTGGTCGCTCAAAGGATCCAAGCCAAGACTGGTTTATACACACTAGATGTGTATAATTTAATTACTTGGGTTGTCCCATTCACAAAGGCAAAGGACGGCGCACTATCTTCCAGCCATTAGATTGAAAAGGTAGCTTCCCGGATTCATGGATGGCGATTTGGTTCCTCTCTCCAGCGGCCGGTTAATTCTAATCAAGCATGTTCGAAAAGCAGCATTCCCATCTACCTATAATAGGTCTCTCTCTTCCCCCAAGATCAGTAATTAAAGAGTTACAACGGCAATTTGCAAACTTTTTCTGGGGGCTCAAACGAGGTGCTAAAACGACATTGATCGCATGGGGTAAAGTTTGCCACCAACCTATTCCAATGGTCTAGGATTCCACCACTAGAAGATGTGGTACGAGGCTTTAGTATCAAACTTTGGTGGAAGTTTCAAGGGCAGCTCTTTGTGGTGTTCCTTTTTCAAGGCAACGACCTTAAGGGCCAACACCCTACCTTGGTCTTTGTGGTGGAGAGCCAGAGCTCCTGTGGAAAATTTGATGTTGTTCGTGATGAGGAGCAGAGAAGGGCCTGTTATTCCTCATTCGAAACGCTGATTGCTCCTTCTGGTTCGACCCATGGACCATTGGAATACGGACCTCTTTCCCACAAGGTAGAACAGGTGTATGATGGGCAGCTCAAGGTTTCCCATGTTTGGGGTTCTAATGGTTGGAATATTTCCTCTTTGGATGTTGTACTCCATGGAGGAGCAAGGCTCACAAGGAGCAAGTTTTGAAGAAGATGGACGTTGCACAAATACAGATGTATGGCCTATAAGAGATGAGGTCCGAACTTTGGCCTTTATGGGTCTAAGAGTGAAAATGCTGTCATCTTCTACACATCTAGATGATTATAAGAAACAGATCATATAGGCTTAGACAAGCTTAGCTCATGGTGGTGGGCTGCAGCACCCTCTTCCACCATTGGGCTAATCCACAAAATCCTCCCTTGTATAATATGTTGGTTCTTATGGAAAGCTAGGAACATGGCTGTGTTTGATGGGAAAACAAGTAGTGCTGCACGCATCATTGCCAACATCAACTCATATTTAGTGAATATTTCCTCAATCTTATACTTCATCTAGAAAGCACATGAGAAATTGTTTCATGCAAAGTACATCTGCTTTCAGTTGTCAATGAAAACAAAAGCTAGTGAGAATTGATTGCAAGTCAAGAATGGAGATAAAGAAGAAATTAATTGATAAATGCTGTTGCCTACGACCTGCAAGAAATCTTTGTGTTTAGTCCACAGTTCACCCATTGGAGGTTGAGATTGATTCACTCATCCTTGTCAACACTTTGAATGGTTCGTCGTCACCAATTTGGAGTATTGATGACCAATTCCGTGTCATACAAGGCCTTTGTGTTGGAAAGCAGATTTTATTTAAACATATTTTTAGAGAGTCTAATCAAGTTGCTGATAGATTAGCTAATGAGGGTATTGCAAATCCAATGTATGTGGAGTACGAGCACAACACCATTCCT
Organism: Cinchona pubescens; assembly: GCA_025175665.1. Lineage (NCBI taxonomy): Eukaryota > Viridiplantae > Streptophyta > Magnoliopsida > Gentianales > Rubiaceae > Cinchona > Cinchona pubescens. The sequence continues at coordinate 1,451,509 of JANKKI010000070.1, read as the reverse complement.
TGCTCTATAAAAGGTCTGGTTTGGCTAGATGCTAGGGGCTGCCCTAACCTTCGATATTGTAATAACTCATAAAATAAATAAAAGTTCTGCCCACCTTTTGGGCGTTTGATTAAAAAAAAATAAAAAATAACAAATGCATATTTGCAACCACCTAGACTAGCATATTGAGTAGGTCCAAATAAGTCTAAATGCAACAATTCTAAAGGTTTATGAGTAGACACAAAATTCTTAGGTTTGAAAGAAACTTTGACTTGTTTACCAAATTGACAAGGCATCAGAAATTTTATTTTTCAGAAATTTCAGTTTTGGCAAGCCTCTTACCAAATCTTTCTTGGCTAATTTTTCAATCAAATCCATATTAAAATGACAAAGTCTTCTATGCCAAAGCCAAGGATCATCTATGGAAGTGGTAAGACATTTTACATTGCTATTGCTAATTTTATCAAGATGAATCACATAAACATCATTGTGCCTAGTGCCTTTGAACAAAACAACATGATTTTTATCAAGGATAAGACATTCATGCTTGGTAAAGAAAACATATAAATTTTTGTCACAAAGTTGACTAACACTTAATAAATTATAGTTCAAATTATCAACAAGAAGTACATTCTTAATCAAGGTTTCACCATTTTTACCTACATCACCAATGCCGATTGATTTTGCTTTGTTGTTGTCTCCAAAAGTGACTTTTCCACTGTTTTTGGATGTAAGTTTTGTGAAGAGAGAGGCATCACCCGTCATGTGCCTTGAACATCCACTATCTATGAACGCACTGACACTTAGCTTTGTTGGCGATGTTAAGTACCTACACAATAAATCAATTGATAACTTTTGGTATCCATATCTTTTTGGGTCCATGAGCGTTAGTGAAATTACTTACTATCCATGCAACTTTCATTCCAAGTTTTTCATTTTTCTTGACATAACACATATTCTTACTATGTCCATGTTGTTGGCAATATCTACAAACAATGCTTTTATTACCATATAAAGAAGCTTTTGGTTTTACAATACATAAGTCATCCCTTCTAAACATGACAAAATTTTTGTTGATTGCTACATTTCTATTTCTTTTCATATCAACAACATTTTCTTTCTTTCTAGCTAAGAGAGCATTCAAATCATCCATTCTTTTCTTCAAGGAGGCTTGTTCTTCCTTGACCTTTGATCTCACATGCATTCTTTTCTTCAAATCACGATTTTCTTGTGATAGCCTATTGTTTTCATTCACAAGTTTAGAGTTAGCATTCAATAAGGCATTTGACTTTTTTACTAACATTCCTTATTTCTACCATATGATTCTTTTAAGCTATCATGCAATTTTAAAATGAAAGCTTCAAGATCATCTTCATCATTTTCATCATTAGAGTCATAGTTAGAATTTACCTCATCATCTCCAATAGCCATCGATTAGGCCATTTGTGCCGTGTCCATTTCACTTCAACTTGTCCTTCGGAGTTGCAATCGTCCCATGTGATTTGAAAGTTGTTGAATCTTGGTTTTCTTCCTTCCTTCTTTTTCTTGGAAGGACACTCATTTGCAAAATGCCCGAGTTGACCACATTCAAAGCATTTATCATTTTGCTTCTTTATTTCAAGTCTTGACTTCCCTTTGAAATTATTTGTGTTTGCAGCTCCGCCTCATCTCATTCTTCGTTTGTTGATGTAATGTTTAAGAAATCCTTGGGTGATGAGTGCAAGATCTCCTTCATCAAGATCTTCATCTTCTAGATTGATGGAGCTGTTTTCATCTTCCTCTTGAGAGGTCTTTAGAGCAATGCCAATGAACCTTCTTGGCCTTGCTTCTTCATTATCCACAACCTTGGCCTTTAGCTTGAGTTCATAAGATGTAAGAGAATTGATTAGTGATTCAATAGGCATTAAATTTAAATTCTTAGCTTCCTCTATGGCAATTGTTTTGGCATCCCATTCTTTGGATAGAGCATTCAGAATTTTTCTATTTTTCTCACCCAAAGAGTACTCCTTACTTAAGGCTTCAAGATCTTTTATAATGTCATTGAACCTGCAGTAGATTTTGTCAAAATGTTCTCAGGGACTTCTTCTATTTGTGTGATCATCAATGATAGAAGCTTCAAATGGACCTTCATTGATTATATACCATAAGTTGCAATGTCAATAGAACTATGGCAACCAATATTTTCATTCTATCTCTCCAACTAATAAAATTTGCCCCATTAAACATGGGAGGCCTAGTAACAGATTGGCCTTCAAAAAACAAAGCATTGTTGGTTGCCATAGTTCTTTTCTCAATAGCAGTTTAAGCAATATAATGAGACCAAGCTCTGATACCAATTGTTGGTCCCAAAGCAACCTAAGACACTAAATATTTTAGTTGAGCCAAGATTCTTACTTACAACCACACTTTCATACAAGATTATCACTCCACTCAAAGTTGAATTGCACTCACAACTTCACACTAATACAACAAACCACTATAGTCAATTTGGACTCAAATTACTCTTTTCTTAGGCTTGTATTCAATGTATTAGATAATCTTTTAAGGTTATTAAAGCCCCAATTTATAAGAGCAATAAATAGTGGTTTCAACTACTTCCTAACGGCTAAGTAATAAATGCACAAAAAATAGCCGTTGGGGTTTCGGACGTCCGAGAGGGATTGAATGCGTCCGAGGAAGCGTCCGATCTTCTTTCAGTGTTGTTGAGAGACTTCGTTCGAACGTCCGAGCATGCGTCCGGTCCTTCATCCGATAGAGGCTTCGGACGGTCCTAAGCGTCCGAAGGAAAGGCAGTAGGATCCCATTCTTTTTGCCAGTTTGTTCGGACGATGCAATGCGTCCGAGGAGTTTTGTCCTAGTTCGGACTGTCCTGTGAGTCCGAAATGATCTGTTCCTGCAACAGCTTGTTTTACAGAGTTAAGTGTTTATGTCATCATCAAAATAAGGTTTGGGAAACATCATACACTTCTTCCTAAGTTATTAAGCTAATACAGTAGCCTCCGTTCTCTTTCGAATGCGATTAGATCATTCATTTGATCTTAATCTTTTGTGCACAGGTCCCACACATGGTTCTCAATCTAGTCTAACTAAGTCACGTATTAGGGGCTTATCATCCGTTATTAGATATTCTTATCTTTTCAACATGTATGTCGATTAGATCACCTTTCCAGTTTCCTATTTATCTCCCTAAAATTTTATGATATGTTCTCCTTTTGCGATTCATAACATAGAACAGTTAGTCAATTTCTTGGCACTCAATATCGAACGATGGCAACTTCTGCCTTTCTCGTATAGCATGTTTGATCGGCCTCATTTCTCTATTCTTTTGCAAATGCTATTAGATGATGTCTTAGTTCTAAATCATCAAGGAATAGGTCCCGCGAATGGTTCTTTCTTAATCCCTTCTTATGAAAGCATATTTATGTTCTTATCTTGTGAAATTTCATCTAATATATTTTTGAAATGTTCTATGATTGGATCTCCTCTCATATTTCATAATCTAGCACGACTAATCTCCTTTCTTTGTTCTGAATTGCATATGTTATGTCTCCTTTTGTTGTTCTTTGTATAGCTCGATTAGTCGCATTTCTTAGTTCTCAGTATTGTACGGTTATCACTTCCTCCTTTGTCAATGTACAAGGTGTAATTGGCTTCATTTCTCAGTTCTTTTTCAAATACGGTTAGATAATCTTTTGTTCAAAGTCATTTTCAATTTGAACTCATTCTCGGTTCTTAATCTTGCATAATTAAATCACATTTTACATTCATATCTTGAGTAATTAGAACTTATTATGTTTCTACATGTACTTTGTTGAGAACTCCTTTCTTGTGTCTTAATCTAGTGCGACGTGATCCCAGTTATTAGCATTTAATCTTGTACGATTTGTCCCGTAAATCTTGATCGTCTTAGTTCTCAATATCGTACGATTACAACTCCTTCCACTGTGATTAAGCACGTATACTTGGCCTCATTTCTCACTTATTTCTTCAAAACCACCATATTATATTTTAGTTCTTATTATTTTTTGCATAGTTATCACTCATGGTTCTTAATTTGGCCAAATCAAAACGGATTTTAAGTTCTTATCTTGAGTTACGAGATTTACTTTTATAAGAACTCCTGTTTAATCTGATATGCCTCTATCTACTTTGTTAGTTCGCAATCCTGTACGATTAGATCTCTTTTATTGTGTCATAATATAGTACGATTAGACCCTTTCTTTCTTCTCAATATCGTGTTATTACAATTTCTTCCTTAATCATTGTGCAGGCATAATTAATACGCCTCATTTCTCAGTTCTTTTTCTTATACGATTAGATAATCTCTTAATTATAAATCTTTAATGAATACGACCCTCTCTTGGTTGTTTTTAAATCTAATACGACTACTTCTCCTTTATTAGTTACTCAATCTTGTTTGATTGTATCTCCTTTTGCGACTCACAATATATATTACGATTATTCGACTTTCTTAGTTCTCAATATCTTACGATTACACTTCTTCCTTAGTTATTAAGCTAATATAGTTGACTCTGTTCTCTTTCGAATGCTATTAGATCATTCATTTCATCTAAATCTTTGTGAACAAGTCCCACACATGGTTCTCAATCTAGTCTAACTAAGTCACGTATTAGGGGCTTATCATCCGTTATTAGATATTCTTATCTTTTCAACACGTATGTCGATTAGATCACCTTTCTAGTTTCTTAATTATCTGTCTAATATTTTGTCATGTGTTCTGCTTTTGCAATTCATAACATAGAACAGTTTGTCAATTTCTTGGCACGCAATATCGAACGATCGCAACTTCTTCCTTACTCGTAAAGCAAGTTTTATTGGCCTCATTTCTATATTCTTTTGCAAATGCTATTAGATGATGTATTAGTTCTAAATCGTCAAGGAATACAGGTTCCGCGAATGGTTCTTAATCCTTCTTATGAAAGCATATTTAAGTTCTTACCTTATGAAATTTGATCTCATATGTTTTCGAAATGTGCTGTGATTGGATCTCCTCTCATATTTTATAATCTAACACGACTAATCTCCTTTATCTGTTCTGAATTGCACATGTTATGTCTCCTTTTGTTGTTCATTATATAGCTCAATTAGTCGCATTTTTTAGTTCTCAGTATTGTACGATTTTCACTTCTTCCTTTGTCATTATTCAAGTTGTAATTGGCTTCATTTCTCAGTTCTTTTTCAAATAAGGTTAGATAATCTTTTGTTCAAAGTCTTTTTCAATTTGAACTCATTCTTGGTTCTTAATCTAGCATAATTAAATCACATTTTACGTTGTTATCATGAGTTATTAGAACTTATTATGTTTCTACATGTAATTTGTTGAGAACCCCTTTCTTGTGTCTTAATCCTTTGCGACTTGATCCCAGTTATTAGTATTTAATCTTGAACGGTAAAGATTTGTCCCCTTTCTTAGTTCTCAATATCGTACGATTACAACTCCTTCCACTGTGATTAAGCACGTAACTTGGCCTCATTTTCTCACTTATTTCTTCAAAACCATCATATTTTATTTTAGTTCTTATTCTTTTACGCATAGTTATCACTCATGGTTCTTAATTTGGCCAAATCAATTCTCATTTTAAGTTCTTATCTTGAGTTACGAGATTTAGTTTTATAAGAACTCCTGTTTAATCTGATATGACTCGATGTACTTTGTAAGTTCTCTATCCTGTACGATTAGATCTCCTTTATTGTGTCATAACATAGTACGATTAGACCATTTCTTTCTTCTCAATATCGTGCTATTACAATTTCTTTCTTAATCATTGTACAGTCCTCATTTCTCAGTTCTTTTTCTAATACGATTAGATAATCTCTTAATTATAAATCTTTAATGAATACAACCCGCTCTTGGTTCTTTTTAAATCTAATACGACTACTTCTCCTTTATTAGTTCTACCAATCTTGTTTGATTTTATTTCCTTTTGCGACTCACAATATATTACGATTAGTCGTCTTTTTTAGTTCTCAATATCTTACGATTACACATCTTCCTTAGTTATTAAGCTAATATAGTTTCCTCCATTCTCTTTTGAATGCGATTAGATCATTCATTTGATCTTAATCTTTTGTGGGAAAAATCGCCAAAATAGTCCCTCAACTTTTTCACTTTAGCCAGAATAGTCCCTCAACTTTTTTTTTAGCCAGAATAGTCCTTCAATGAAATTTTTTAGCCAGAATAGTCCTTTAACTTTTATTTTTTAGCCAAAAAAGTCCTTTTATGGTGTAGTCACCATAAATTTTTTTTTTTATTTTATAAATTTCACATAGAAGGACTATCTTGGCTAAAAAATAAAAGTTGGAGGACTATTTTGGCTAAAAAATAAAAGTTGGAGGACCATTTTGGCTACAAAAAAAGTTGAAGGACTATTTTGGCTAAAATAAAAAAGTTTAAGGACTATTTCAGCGATTTTCCCATCTTGTTGTGCACAGGTCCCGCACATGGTTCTCAATCTAGTCTAACTAAGTCACGTATCAGGGTCTTATCATCCGTTATTAGATATTCTTATCTTTTCAACACGTATGTCGATTAGATCACCTTTCTAGTTTCTTAATTATCTCCCTAATATTTTTTTATGTGTTCTCCTTTTGTGACTCATAACATAGAACAGTTAGTCATTTTCTTGGCTCCCAATATCGAATGATCGCAACTTCTTCCTTACTCATCAAGCAAGTTTGATCGCCCTAATTTCTCTATTCTTTTGGAAGTGCTATTAGATGATACATTAGTTCTAAATCTTCAAGGAATAGGTCAAGCGCGTGGTTCTTAATCCATTCTTATGAAAACATATTTATGTTCTTACCTTGTCAAATTTGATCTCATATCTTTTCCAAATGTGCTATGATTGGAACTCCTCTTGTATTTCATAATCTTACACGACTAAACTCCTTTCTTTGTTCTGAATTGCATATGTTATGTCTCCTTTTGTCTATTGTTGTTCAATGAATAGCTCGATTAGTCGCATTTTTTTGTTCTCAGTATTGTACGATTGTCACTTCTTCCTTTGTCATTATAATAGGTGTCATTGGCTTCATTTCTCAGTTCTTTTTCGAATAAGGTTAGATAATCTTTTGTTCAAAGTCTTTTTCAATTTGAACTCATTCTTGGTTCTTAATCGAGCATAATTAAATCACATTTTACGTTGTTATCATGAGTTATTAGAACTTATTATGTTTCTACATGTACTTTGTTGAGAACTCCTTTCTTGTGTCTTAATCTTATGCGACTTGATCCCAGTTATTAGTATTTAATCTTCAACGATTTGTACCCTTTCTTAGTTCTCAATATCGTACGATTACAACACCTTCCACTTTGATTAAGCACGTATACTTGGCCTCATTTCTCACTTATTTCTTCAAAACCATCATATTATATTTTAGTTCTTATTCTTTTATGCATAGCTATCACTCATGGTTCTTAATTTGGCCAAATCAAAAGATACTCGCATTTTAATTTTTTATCTTGAGTTACGAGATTTAGTTTTATAAGAACTCCTGTTTAATCTGATATGACTCGATCTACTTTGTTAGTCCACAATCCTGTACGATTAGATCTCCTTTATTGTGTCATAATATAGTACGATTACGCCCTTTCTTTCTTCTCAATATCGTGCTATTACAATTTCATCCTTAATCATTGTACAGGCATAATTAATAGGCCTCATTTCTTAGTTCTTTTTCTTATACGATTAGATAATCTCTTAAATATAAATCTTTAATGAATACGACCCTCTCTTGGTTGTTTTTAAATCTAATACGACTACTTCTCCTTTATTAGTTCTCAATCTTGTTTGATTGTATCTCCTTTTGGGACTCACAATATATTACGATTAGTCGACTTTCTTAGGTCTCAATATCGTACTATTACACTTCTTCCGTTGTTATTAAGCTAAATAGTAGCCTCTGTTCTCTTTCGCATGCGATTAGATCATTCATTTGATCTGATCTTTAATCTTTTGTGCACAGGTCCCACACATGGTTCTCAATCTAGTCTACCTAAGTCACGTATTAGGGGCTTATCATCCGTTATTAGATATTCTTATCTTTTCAACGTGTATGTCGATTAGATCACCTTTCTAGTTTCTTAATTATCTCCCTAATATTTTATGATGTGTTCTCCTTTTGCGATTCTTAACATAGAACAGTTAGACAATTTCTTGGCACTCAATATCGAACGATTGCAACTTCTTCCTTACTTGTAAAGCAAATTTGATCGGCCTCATTTCTCTATTCGTTTGCCAATGCTATTAATTGATGTATTAGTTCTAAATCGTCAAGGAATAGGTCCCGCGAATGGTTCTTAATCCCTTCTTATGAAAACATATTTATGTTCTTACCTTGTGATATTTGATCTCATATCTTTTCGAAATGTGATGTGATTGGATCTCCTCTCATATTTCATTATCTAACACCACTAATCTCCTTTCTTTGTTTTGAATTGCATATGTTATTAATGTCTCCTTTCTTGTGTCTTAATCTTATGCAACTTGATCCCAGTTATTAGTTTTTAATCTTGTACGATTTGTCCCCTTTCTTAGTTCTCAATATCGTACGATTACAACTCCTTCCACTGTGATTAAGCACGTATTGTTGGCCTCATTTCTCACATATTTGTTCAAAGCCATCATGTTATATTTTAGGTGTTAGTTATCACTCATGGTTCTTAATTTGGCAAATCAAATTGCATTTTAAGTTCTTTTCTTGAGTTACGAGATTTACTTTATAAGAACTCCTGTTCTATTTTTTAATCTGATATGACTCGATCTACTTTGTTTGTTCTTAATCCTATACGATTAGATCTCCTTTATTGTGTCATAATATAGTACGATTAGAATCTTTCTTTCTTCTCAATATCGTGCCATTACAATTTCTTGCTTAATCATTGTGCAGCCGTAATCAATAGGCCTCATTTCTCAGTTCTTTTTCTTATACGATTATTAAATCTCTTAATTATAATACAATCTTTAATGAATACGACCCGCTCTTGGTTCTTTTTAAATCTAATCCGAATACTTCTCCTTTATTAGTTCTCAATCTTGTTTGATTGTATCTCCTTTTGCGACTCACAATATATTACGATTAGTCGACTTTCTTAGTTCTCAATATCTTACGATTACACATCTTTCTTAGTTATTAAGCTAATATAGTTTCCTCCGTTCTCTTTCAAATGCGATTAGATCATTAATTTGATCTAAATCTTTTGTGCAGAGGTTCCACACATGGTTCTCAATCTAGTCAAACGAAGTCACGTATTAGGGGCTTATCATCCGTTATTAGATATTCTTATCTTTTCAACATGTATGTCGATTAGATCACCATTCTAGCTTCCTAATTATCTCCCTAATACTTTATCATGTGTTCTGCTTTTGCGATTCGTAACAAAGAACAGTTAGTCAATTTCTTGGCTCCCAATATCGAACGATCGCAACTTCTTTCTTACTCGTAAAGCAAGTTTTATTTATCGGCCTCATTTCTCTATTCTTTTGCAAATGCTATTGGATGATGCATTAGTTCTAAATCTTCAAGGAATATGTCCAGCGCATTGTTCTTAGCCCATTCTTATTAAAACATATTTATATTCTTTCCTTGTAAAATTTGATCTCATATCTTTTCTAAATGTGCTATGATTGGAACTCCTCTCATATTTCATAATCTTACACGACTAAACTCCTTTCTTTGTTCTGAATTGCATATGTTAAGTCTCCTTTTGTTGTTCATTGTATAGCTCGATTAGTCGCATTTCATAGTTCTCAATATTGTACCATTATCACTTCTTCCTTTGTCATTATATAGGGTGTAATTGGATTCATTTCTCAGTTGTTTTTCAAATAAGGTTAGATAATCTTTTGTTCAAAGTCTTTTTCAGTTGGAACTCATTCTTGGTACTTAATCTATCATAATTATATCACGTTTTACATTCATATCATGAGTTATTAGAACTTATTATGTTTTTGGATGTACTTTCGTAAGTCGAGAACTCCTTTCTTGTGTCTAAATCTTATGCGACTTGATCCCAGTTAGTAGTATTTAATCTTGTACGATTTGTCCCCTTTCTTAGTTCTCAATATCGTACGATTACAACTCCTTCCACTGTGATTAAGCACACGTATACTTGGCCTCATTTCTCACTTATTTCTTCAAAACCATCTTGTTATATTTTAGTTCTTATTCTTTTATGCCTAGTTATCACTTATGGTTCTTAATTTGGCCAAATCAAATCGCATTTTAAGTTCTTATCTTGAGTTACGAGATTTATTTTATAAGAACTCCTGTTTAATCTGATATGACTCGATCTACTTTGTTAGTTCTCAATCATGTACGATTAGATCTCCTTTATTGTGTCATAATATAGTACGATTACGCCCTTTCTTTCTTCTCAATATCGTACTATTACAATTTCTCCCTTAATCATTGTGCAAGCATAATTAATAGGCCTCATTTCTGAGTTCTTTTTCTTATATGATTAGATAGTCAAACGATCTCTTAACTATAAATCTTTAAAGAATACGACCCGCTCTTGGTTCTTTTTAAATCTAATACGACTACTTCTCCTTTATTAGTTCTCAATCTTGTTTGATTGTATCTCCTTTTGTTACTCACAATATATTACGATTAGTCGACTTTCTTGGTTCTCAATATCTTATGATTACACTTCTTCCTTTGTTATTAAGCAAATATAGTTGCCTCCCTTCTGTTTCGAATGCGATTAGATCATTCATTTGATGTAAATATTTTGTGCACAGGTCCCACACATGGTTCTCAATCTAGTCTACCTAAGTCACGTATTAGGGGCTTATCATCCGTTATTAGATATTCTTATCTTTTCAACATGTATGTCGATTATATCACCTTTCTAGTTTCCTAATTATCTCCCTAATATTTTATGATGTGTTCTCCTTTTGCGATTCATAACATAGAACAGTTAGACAATTTCTTGGCACTCAATATCGAACGATTGCAACTTCTTCCTTACTCGTAAAGGCAAGTTTGATCGGCCTCATTTCTCTATTCTTTTGCAAATGCTATTAGATGATGTATTAGTTCTAAATCGTCAAGGAATAGGTCCCGCGAATGGTTCTTAATCCATTCTTATGAAAACATTATGTTCTTACCTTGTGAAATTTGATCTCATATCTTTTCCAAATGTGCTATGATTGGAACTCCTCTCATTTTTCGTTATCTTACACGACTAATCCCCTTATCTATTCTGAATTGCATATGTTATGTCTCCTTTTGTTGTTCATTGTATAGCTCGATTAGTCGGATTTCGTAGTTCTCAATATTGTACGATTATCACTTCTTCCTTTGTCATTATACAGGGTGTAATTGGCTTCATTTCACAGTTCTTTTTCAAATAAGGCTAGATAATCTTTTGTTCAAAGTCTTTTTCAATTTGAACTCATTCTTGGTTCTTAATCTAGCATAATTAAATCACATTTCACGTTCTTATCATGAGTTATTAGAACTTATTGTGTTTCTACAGATGTACTTTGTTGAGAACTCCTTTCTTGTTTCTTAATCTTATGCGACTTGATCCCAGTTATTAGTATTTAATCTTGTACAATTTGTCCCCTTTCTTAGTTCTCAATATCGTACGATTACAACTCCTTCCACTGTGATTAAGCACGTATACTTGGCCTCATTTCTCACTTATTTCTTAAAACCATCATATTATATTTTAGTTCTTATTCTTTTATGCATAGTTATCACTCATGGTTCTTAATTTGGCCAAATCAAATCGCATTTTAAGTTCTTATCTTGAGTTACGAGATTTACTTTTATAAGAACTCCTATTTAATCTGATATGACTCGATCTACTTTGTTAGTTCTCAATCCTATTTGATTAGATCTCCTTTATTGTGTCATAATATAGTACGATTAGACCCTTTCTTTCTTCTCAATATCGTACTATTACAATGTTTTTTTCTTAATCATTGTGCAGGCATAATTAATAGGCCTCATTTCTCAGTTCTTTTTCTAATACGTGAATTAGATAATCTCTTAATTATAAATCTTTATTGAATACGACCCACTATTGGTTCTTTTTAAATCTAATACGACTACTTATCCTTTATTAGTTCTCAATCTTGTTTGATTGTATCTCCTTTTGCGACTCACAATATTTTACGATTAATCGACTTTCTTAGTTCTCAATATCTTATGATTACACTTCTTCCTTAGTTATTAAGCTAATATAGTTGCCTCCGTTCTCTTTCGATTGCGATTAGATCATTTATTTGATCTAAATCTTTTCTGCACAGGTCCCACACCTGGTTCTCAATCTAGTCTAACTAAGTCACGTATTAGGGGCTTATCATCCGTTATTAGATATTCTTATCTTTTCAACATGTATGTCTATTAGATCACCTTTCTAGATACACATCTATAATTATCTCCTAATATTTTATCATGTGTTCTGCTTTTACGATTGATGACATAGAACAGTTAGTCAATTACTCAATATCGGACGTTGGCAACTTCTTCCTTTCTCGTAAAGCAGAATGAGTTTGATCGCCCTCATGTCTCTATTCTTTTGCAAAAGCTATTAGATGATGTATTAGTTCTAAATCGTCAAGGAATAGGTCCCGCGAATGGTTCTTAATCCCTTCTTATGAAAGCACATTTATCGTACGATTACAACTCCTTCCACAGTGATTAAGAGACGTATACTTGGCCTCATTTCTCACTTATTTCTTCAAAACCACCATATTATATTTTACTTCATATTCTTTTATGCATAGTTTTCACTCATGGTTCTTAATTTGGCCAAATCAAAACGGATTTTAAGTTCTTATCTTGAGTTACGAGATTTACTTTTATAAGAACTCCTGTTTAATCTGACACGCCTCTATCTAATTTGTTAGTTCTCAATCCTGTACGGTTAGATCTCTTTTATTGTGTAATAATATAGTAAGATTAGACCCTTTCTTTCTTCTCAATATCGTACTATTACAATTTCTTCCTTAATCATTGTGCAGGCATAATTAATAGGCCTCATTTCTCAGTTCATCTTTTTTTCTTATATGATCAGATAATCTCATAATTATAAATCTTTAATGAATACGACCCGTTCTTGGTTCTTTTTAAATCTAATAGGACTACTTCTCCTTTATTAGTTCTCAATCTTGTTTGATTGTATCTCCTTTTTCGACTCACAATATATTACGATTAGTCGACTTTCTTAGTTATGAATATCTTACAATTACTCTTCATCCATAGTTATTAAGCTAATATGGTTGCCTCCGTTCTCTTTCGAATGCGAGTTGATCATTCATTTGATCTAAATCTTTTGTGCACCGGTCCCGCACATGGTTCTCAATCTAGTCACTCTAAGTCAGGTATTAGGGGCTTATCATCCGTTACTAGATATTCTTATATTTTCAACATGTATGTCGATTAGATAACCTTTCTTGTTTCTTAATTATCTCCCTAATATTTCATCATGTGTTCTCCTTTTGCGATTCATAACATAGAACTGTTAGTCAATTTCTCGGCTCTCAATATCGAACGAACAAATCTGACTTCTTCCTTACTCGTAAAGCAAGTTTGACTGGCCTCACTTCTCTATTCTTTTGCAAATGCTATTAGATTATGTATTAGTTCTAAATCTTCAAGGAATATGTCCAGCGCATGGTTCTTACTCCATTCTTATTAAAACATATTTATGTTCTTACCATGCGAAATTTGATATCATATCTTTTCCAAATGTGCTATGATTGGAACTCCTCTCATATTTCGTTATCTTACACGACTAATCCCCTTATCTGTTCTGAATTGCGCATGTGATGTCTCCTTTTGTTGTTCATTGTATAGCTCGATTAGTCGCATTTCTTAGTTCTCAGTATTGTACGATTATCACTTCTTCCTTTGTCATTATACAAGGTGTAATTGGCTTCATTTCTCAGTTCTTTTTCGAATAAGGTTAGATAATCTTTTGTTCAAAGTCTTTTTCAATTTGAACTCATTCTTGGTTCTTAATCTTGCATAATTAAATCACATTTTACGTTCTTATCATGAGTTATAATAGAACTTATTATGTTTCTACCTGTACTTTGTTGAGAACTCCTTTCTTGTGTCTTAATCTTGTGCGACTTGATCCCAGTTATTAGCATTTAATCTTGTACGATTTGTCCCCTTTCTTAGTTCTCAATATCGTACGATTACAACTCCTTCCACTGTGATTAAGCACGTATACTTGGCCTCATGTCTCACTTATTTCTTCAAAACCACCATATTATATTTTAGTTCTTATTCTTTTATGCATAGTTATCACTCATGGTTCTTAATTTGGCCAAATCAAAACGGATTTTAAGTTCTTATCTTGAGTTACGAGATTCACTTTTGTAGGAACTCCTATTTAATCTGATAAGACTCGATCTACTTTGTTTGTTCTCAATCCTGTACGATTACATCTCCTTTATTGTGTCATAATATAGTACGATTAGACCCTTTCTTTCTTCTCAATATCGTACTATTACAATTTTTTTTCCTTAATCATTGTTGAGGCATAATTAATAGGCCTCATTTAAGTGAATTACTCAGTTCTTTTTCTAATACAATTAGATAATCTCTTAATTATAAATCTTCAATGAATACGACCCGCTATTGGTTCTTTTTAAATCTAAAACGACTACTTATCCTTTATTAGTTCTCAATCTTGTTTGATTGTATCTCCTTTTGCGACTCACTATATATTACGATTCGTCGACTTTCTTAGTTCTCTTACGATTACACTTCATCCTTAGTCATTAAGCTGATATGGTTGCCTCCGTTATCTTTCGAATGCGATTAGATCATTCATTTGATCTAAATCATTTGTGCACAGGTCCCACACCTGGTTCTCAATCTAGTCTAACTAAGTCACGTATTAGGGGCTTATCATCCGTTATTAGATATTCTTATCTTTTCAACATGTATCTCTATTAGATCACCTTTCTAGTTTCTTAATTATCTCCCTAATATTTTATCATGTGTTCTGCTTTTACGATTGATGACATAGAACAGTTAGTCAATTACTCAAATATCGGACGTTGGCATAAGACTTCTTCCTTTCTCGTAAAGCAAGTTTGATCGCCCTCATGTCTTAATTCTTTTGCAAAAGCTATTAGATGATGTATTAGTTCTAAATCGTCAAGGAATAGGTCCCGCGAATGGTTCTTAATCCCTTCTTATGAAAGCACATTTATGTTCTTATCTTGTGAAATTTGATCTCATGTATTTTCGAAATGTGCTATGATTGGATCTCCTCTCATATTTCATAATCTAGCACGACTAATCACCTTTCTTTGTTCTGAATTGCATATGTTATGTCTCCTTTTGTTGTTCTTTGTATAGCTCGATTAGTCGCATTTCTTAGTTCTCAGTATTGTACGATTATCACTTCTTCCTTTGTCATCATACAAGGTGTAATTGGCTTCATTTCTCAGTTCTTTTTCAAATAAGGTTAGATAATCTTTTGTTCAAAGTCATTTTCAATTTGAACTCATTCTCGGTTCTTAATCTTTCATAATTAAATCACATTTTACGTTCTTATCTTGAGTTATTGAGAACTTATTACGTTTCTACATGTACTTTGTTGAGAACTCCTTTCTTGTGTCTTAATCTTGTGCGACTTGATCCCAGTTATTAGCATTTAATCTTGTACGATTTGTTCCCTTTCTTAGTTCTCAATATCGTACGATTACAACTCCTTCCACAGTGATTACCTCTGTTCTATTTCTTAATCTGATATGACTCGATCTACTTTGTTAGTTCTTTATCCTGCAAAATTAGATCTCCTTTATTGTGTCATAATATAGCACGAATAGACCCTTTCTTTCTTCTCAATATCGTACTATTACAATTTCTTCCTTAATCATTGTACTGGCATAATTAATAGGCCTCATTTCTCAGTTCTTTTTCTTATACGAATAGATAATCTCTTAATTAAAAATCTTTAATGAATACGACCCGCTCTTGGTACTTTTCAAATCTAATACGACTACTTCTCCTTCATCAGTTCTCTCAATCTCGTTTGATTGTATCTCCTTTTGCGACTCACAATACATATTACGATTAGTCGACTTTCTTAGTTCTTAATATCTTACAATTACACTTCTTCCTTATTTATTAAGCAAATCTAGTTGCCTCCGTTCTCTTTCGAATGAGATTAGATCAATGATATTTGATCTAAATCTTTTGTGCACAGGTCCCACACATGGTTCTCCATCTAGTCTGACTAAGTCACGTATTAGGGGCTTATCATCCGTTATTAGATATTCTTATCTTTTCAACACGTATGTCGAATAGATCACCTTTCTAGTTTCTTAATTATCTGCCTAATATTTTATCATGTGTTCTCCTTTTGCGATTCATAACATAGAACTGTTAGTCAATTTCTTGGCTCTCAATATCGAACGAACAAAACTTCTTCCTTACTCGTAAAGCAAGTTTGACTGGCCTCACTTCTCTATTCTTTTGCAAATGCTATTAGATTATGTATTAGTTCTAAATCTTCAAGGAATATGTCCAGCGCATGGTTCTTACTCCATTCTTATTAAAACATATTTCTATGTTCTAACCTTGTGAAATTTGATCTCATATCTTTTCCAAATGTGCTATGATTGGAACTCCTCCCATATTTCGTAATCTTACACGACTAATCCCCTTATCTATTCTGAATTGCGTATGTGATGTCTCTTTTTGTTGTTCATTGTGTAGCTCGATTAGTCGTATTTCATAGTTCTCAATATTGTACGATTATCACGTCTTCCTTCGTAATTATACAGGGTGTAATTGGCTTCATTTCTCAGTTCTTTTTCAAATAAGGCTAGATAACCTTTTGTTCAAAGTCTTTTACAATTTGAACTCATTCTTGGTTCTTAATCTAGCATAATTAAATCACATTTTACGTACTTATCATGAGTTATTAGAACTTATTATGTTTCTACATGTACTTTGGTGAGAACTCCTTTCTTGTTTCTTAATCTTGTGCGACTTGATCCCAGTTATTAGTATTTAATCTTGTACGATTTGTCCCCTTTCTTAGTTCTCAATATCGTACGAGTACAACTCCTCATCCACTGTGATTAAGCACAGTATACTTGCCTCATTTCTCACTTATTTCTTCATAACCATCATATTATATTTTAGTTCTTATTCTTTTATGCATAGTTATCACTCATGGTTCTTCATTTGGCCAAATCAAATCGTATTTTAAGTTCTTATCTTGAGTTACGAGATTTACTTTTATAAGAACTCCTGTTCTATTTCTTAATCTGATATGACTCGATCTACTTTGTTAGTTCTTTATCCTGCAAAATTAGATCTCCTTTATTGTGTCATAATATAGCACGAATAGACCCTTTCTTTCTTCTCAATATCGTACTATTACAATTTCTTCCTTAATCATTGTACTGGCATAATTAATAGGCCTCATTTCTCAGTTCTTTTTCTTATACGAATAGATAATCTCTTAATTAAAAATCTTTAATGAATACAACCCGCTCTTGGTACTTTTCAAATCTAATACGACTACTTCTCCTTCAACAGTTCTCTCAATCTCGTTTGATTGTATCTCCTTAATTGCAACTCACAATATATTACGATTAGTCGACTTTCTTAGTTCTCAATATCATACGATTACACTTCTTCCATAGTTATTATGCAAATCTAGATGCCTCCGTTCTCTTTCGAAGGCGATTAGATCATTCATTTGATCTAAATCTTTTGTGCACAGGTCCCACACATGGTTCTCCATCTAGTCTAACTAAGTCACGTATTAGGGGCATTTCATAGTTCTAAATATCGTACGATTATCACTTCTTCCTTCGTCATTATACAGGGTGCAATTAGCTTCATTTCTCAGTTCTTTTTCAAATAAGCCTAGATAATCTTTTGTTTAAAGTCTTTTTCAATTTGAACTCATTCTTGGTTCTTAATCTAGCATAATTAAATCACATTTTACGTTCTTATCATGAGTTATTAGAACTTATTATGTTTCTACATGTACTTTGTTGAGAACTCCGTTCTTGTTTCTTAATCTTATGCGACTTGATCCCAGTTATTAGTATTTAATCTTGTACTAAGTATGATTTGTCTCCTTTCTTAGTTCTCAACATTGTACGTGTACAACTCCTTCCACTTTGATTAAGCACCTATACTTGGCCTCATTTCTCACTTATTTCTTCAAAACCAGCATATCATATTTTAGTTCTTATTGTTTTATGCATAGTTATCACTCATGGTTCTTCAATTGGCCAAATCAAATCGTATTTTAATTTCTTATCTTGAGTTACGAGATTTACTTTTATATGAACTCCTATTCTATTTCTTAATCTGATATGATTCGATCTACTTTGTCAGTTCTTAATCTTGTACGATTAGATCTCCTTTATTGTGTCATAATAGACCCTTTCTTTCTTCCCAATATCGTACTATTACAATTTCTTCTTTAATCATTGTACTGGCATAATTAATAGGCCTCATTTCTCAGTTCTTTTTCTTATACGATTAGATAATCTCTTAATTAAAAATCTTTAATGAATACGACCCGCTCTTGGTACTTTTCAAATCTAATACGACTACTTCTCCGTTCATCAGTTCTCTCAATCTCGTTTGATTGTATCTCCTTTTGCAACTCACAATATATTACGATTAGTCGACTTTCTTAGTTCTCAATATCAAACGATTACACTTCTTCCATAGTTATTAAGCAAATCTAGTTGCCTCCGTTCTCTTTCGAATGCGATTAGATCATTCATTTGATCTAAATCTTTTGTGCACAGGTCCCACACATGGTTCTCCATCTAGTCTGACTAAGTCACGTATTAGGGGCTTATCATCCGTTATTAGATATTCTTATCTTTTCAACATGTATGGAGATTAGATCACCTTTCTAGTTTCTTAATTAACTCCCTAATATTTTATCATGTGTTCTCCTTTACGGATTCATAACATAGAACTGTTAGTCAATTTCTTGGCTCTCAATATCAAACGATCAAAACTTCTTCCTTACTCGTAAAGCAAGTTTGACCGGACTCACTTCTCTATTCTTTTGCACATGCTATTAGATTATGTATTAGTTCTAAATCTTACAAGGAATATGTCCAGCGCAAGGTTCTTAATCCATTCTTATTAAAACTTATTTATGTTCTTACCATGTGAAATTTGATCTCATATCTTTTCCAAATGTGCTATGATTGGAACTCCTCTCACATTTCATTATCTTACACGACTAATCCCCTTATCTGTTTTGAATTGCGTATGTGATATCTCCTTTTGTTGTTAATTGTATAGCTCGATTAGTCGTATTTCATAGTTCTCAATATTGTACGATTATCACTTCTTCCTTTGTCATTATAGAGGGTGTAATTGGCTTCATTTCTTAGTTCTTTTTCAAATAAGGCTAGATAATCTTTTGTTCAAAGTCTTTTTCAATTTGAACTCATTCTTGGTTCTTAATCTATCATAATTAAATCACATTTTTCGTTTTTATCATGAGTTATTAGAACTTATTATGTTGCTACATGTACTTTGTTGAGAACTCCTTTCTTGTTTCTTAATCTTATGCGACTTGATCCCAGTTATTAGTATTTGAATCTTGTACGATTTGTCCCCTTTCTTAGTTCTCAATATCGTACGCGTACAACTCCTTCCACTGTGATTAGCCACGTATACTTGGCCTCATTTCTCACTTATTTCTTCATAACCATTATATTATATTTTAGTTCTTATTCTTTTATGCATAGTTATCACTCACGATTCTTCATTTGGCCAAATCAAATCGTATTTTAATTTCTTATCTTGAGTTACGAGATTTACTTTTATATGAAATCCTGTTCTATTTCTTAATCTGATATGACTCGATCTACTTTGTTAGTTCTTAATCTTGTACGATTAGATCTCCTTTATTGTGTCATAATATAGCACGAATAGACCCTTTCTTTTTTCTCAATATCGTACTATTATAATTTCTTCCTTAATCATTGTAGATGGCATAATTAATAGGCCTAATTTCTCAGTTCTTTTTCTTATACGAATAGATAATCTCTTAATTAAAAATCTTTAATGAATACGACCCGCTCTTGGTACTTTTCAAATCTAATCTACGACTACTTCTCCTTCATCAGTTCTCTCAATCTCGTTTGATTGTATCTCCTTTTGCAACTCACAATATATTACGATTAGTCGACTTTCTTAGTTCTCAATATCAAACGATTACACTTCTTCCATAGTTATTAAGCAAATCTAGTTGCCTCCGAAAAAAGAAAGAATGCGATTAGATCATTCATTTGATCTAAATCTTTTGTGCACAGGTCCCACACATGGTTCTCCATCTAGTCTGACTAAGTCACGTATTAGGGGCTTATCATCCGTTATTAGATATTCTTATCTTTTCAACACGTATGTCGAATAGATCACCTTTCTAGTTTCTTAATTATCTGCCTAATATTTTATCATGTGTTCTCCTTTTGCGATTCATAACATAGAACGGAGTCAATTTCTTGGCTCTCAATATCGAACGAACAAAACTTCTTCCTTACTCGTAAAGCAAGTTTGACTGGCCTCACTTCTCTATTCTTTTGCAAATGCTATTAGATTATGTATTAGTTATATTAGAAATTCTAAATCTTCAAGGAATATGTCCAGCGCATGGTTCTTACTCCATTCTTATTAAAACATATTTATGTTCTTACCATGCGAAATTTGATATCATATCTTTTCCAAATGTGCTATGATTGGAACTCCTCTCATATTTCGTTATCTTACACGACTAATCCCCTTATCTGTTCTGAATTGCGCATGTGATGTCTCCTTTTGTTGTTCATTGTATAGCTCGATTAGTCGTATTTCATAGTTCTAAATATTGTACGATTATCACTTCTTCCTTCGTCATTATACAGGGTGCAATTAGCTTCATTTCTCAGCTCTTTTTCAAATAAGGCTAGATAATCTTTTGTTCAAAGACTTTTTCAATTTGAACTCATTCTTGGTTCTTAATCTAGCATAATAAAATCACATTTTACGTTCTTATCATGAGTTATTAGAACTTATTATGTTTCTACATGTACTTTGTTGAGAACTCCGTTCTTGTTTCTTAATCTTATGCGACTTGATCCCAGTGCATATTAGTATTTAATCTTGTACGATTTGTCCCCTTTCTTAGTTCTCAATATCGTACGAGTAGATTTGCTTAATAACTAAGGACGTATATTTGGCCTCATTTCTCACTTATTTCTTCAAAACCATCATATTATATTTTAGTTCTTAGATTTTATGCATAGTTAAGACTCATGGTTCTTCATTTGGCCAAATCAAATCGTATTTTAAGTTTCTTATCTTGAGTTACGAGATTTAAAAATAATAAGAACCTCTGTTCTATTTCTTAATCTGATATGACTCGATCTACTTTGTTAGTTCTTAAGGTTGTACGATTAGATCTCCTTTATTGTGTCATAATAAGCTCGAATAG
Organism: Cinchona pubescens; assembly: GCA_025175665.1. Lineage (NCBI taxonomy): Eukaryota > Viridiplantae > Streptophyta > Magnoliopsida > Gentianales > Rubiaceae > Cinchona > Cinchona pubescens. The sequence continues at coordinate 1,430,058 of JANKKI010000070.1, read as the reverse complement.
ACCCTTTCTTTCTTCCCAATATCGTACTATTACAATTTCTTCTTTAATCACATACTGCATAATTAATAGGCCTCATTTCTCAGTTCTTTTTCTTATACGATTAGATAATCTCTTAATTATAAATCTTTAGTGAATACGACCCCCTCTTGGTACTATAATTTCAAATCTAATACGACAACTTCTCCTTCATCAGTTCTCTCAATCTCGTTTGATTGTATCTCCTTTTGCGACTCACAATATATTACGATTAGTCGACTTTCTTAGTTCTCAATATCTTACGATTACACTTCTTCCTTAGTTATTAAGCAAATCTAGTTGCCTCCGTTCTCTTTCGAATGCGATTAGATCATTCATTTGATCTAAATCTTTTGTGCACAGGTCCCACACATGGTTCTCCATCTAGTCTGACTAAGTCACGTATTAGGGGCTTATCATCCGTTATTAGATATTCTTATCTTTTCAACATGTATGTAGAAGAGATCACCTTTCTAGTTACAATCATAGCAGATTTGTATAAGATGAAGGATCAAATTGTCGACAAATAAAGAACTAGATAATCAATTTCTTGGAATCTACAATATCAAATAATCAAAATATCTCCTTACTCGTAAAGCAAGTTTGACCGGACTCACTTCTCTATTCTTTTGCAAATGCTATTAGATCTATGTATTAGTTCTAAATCTTCAGGGAATATGTCCAGCGCATGGTTCTTAATCCATTCTTGTTAAAACTTATTTATGTTCTTACCTTGTGAAATTTGATCTCATATCTTTTCCAAATGTGCTATGATTGGAACTCCTCTCATATTTCGTTATCTTACACGACTAATCCCCTTATCTATTCTGAATTGTATATGTTATGTCTCCTTTTGTTGTTCATTGTATAGCTCGATTAGTCGGATTTCGTAGTTCTCAATATTGTACGATTATCACTTCTTTCTTTGTCATTATACAGGGCGTAATTGGCTTCATTTCACAGTTCCTTTTCAAATAAGGCTAGATAATCTTTTGTTCAAAGTCTTTTTCAATTTGAACTCATTCTTGGTTCTTAATCTAGCATAATTAAATCACATTTCACGTTCTTATCATGAGTTATTAGAACTTATTGTGTTTCTACATGTACTTTGTTGAGAACTCCTTTCTTGTTTCTTAATCTTATGCGACTTGATTAGTCACAGTTATTAGTATTTAATCTTGTACGATTTGACCCTTTTCTTAGTTCTCAATATCGTACGAGTACAACTCCTTCCACTGTGATTAAGCACGTATACTTGCCCTCATTTCTCACTTATTTCTTCATAACCATCATATTATATTTTAGTTCTTATTCTTTTATGCATAGTTATCACTCATGGTTCTTCATTTGGCCAAATCAAATCGTATTTTAAGTTCTTATCTTGAGTTACGAGATTTACTTTTATAAGAACTCCTGTTCTATTTCTTAATCTGATATGACTCGATCTACTTTGTTAGTTCTTTATCCTGCAAAATTAGATCTCCTTTATTGTGTCATAATATTGCACGACTAGACCCTTTCTTTCTTCTCAATATCGTACTATTACAATTTCTTCCTTAATCATTGTACTGGCATAATTAATAGGCCTCATTTCTCAGTTCTTTTTCTTATACGAATAGATAATCTCTGAATTAAAAATCTTTAATGAATACGACCCGCTCTAATGGTACTTTTCAAATCTAATACGACTACTTCTCCTTCATCAGTTCTCTCAATCTCGTTTGATTGTATCTCCTTTTGCAACTCACAATATATTACGATTAGTCGACTTTCTTAGTTCTCAATATCATACGATTACACTTCTTCCATAGTTATTAAGCAAATCTAGTTGCCTCCGTTCTCTTTCGAATGCGATTAGATCATTCATTTGATCTAAATCTTTTGTGCACAGGTCCCACACATGGTTCTCCATCTAGTCTGACTAAGTCACGTATTAGGGGCTTATCATCCATTATTAGATATTCTTATATTTTCAACATGTATGTCGATTAGATAACCTTTCTTGTTTCTTAATTATCTCCCTAATATTTTATCATGTGTTCTCCTTTTGCGATTCATAACATAGAACTGTTAGTCAATTTCTCTCAGCTCTTTTTCAAATAAGGCTAGATAATCATTTGTTCTAAGACTTTTTCAATTTGAACTCATTCTTGGTTCTTAATCTGAGCATAATAAAATCACATTTTACGTTCTTATCATGAGTTATTAGAACTTATTATGTTTCTACATGTACTTTGTTGAGAACTCCGTTCTTGTTTCTTAATCTTATGCGACTTGATCCCAGTTATTAGTATTTAATCTTGTACGATTTGTCCCCTTTCTTAGTTCTCAATATCATACGAGTACAACTCCTTCCACTGTGATTAAGCACGTATATTTGGCCTCATTTCTCACTTATTTCTTCAAAACCATCATATTATATTTTAGTTCTTATTCTTTTATGCATAGTTATCACTCATGGTTCTTCAATTGGCCAAATCAAATCGTATTTTAATTTCTTATCTTGAGTTACGAGATTTACTTTTATATGAACTCCTGTTCTATTTCTTAATCTGATATGATTCGATCTACTTTGTCAGTTCTTCATCTTGTACGATTAGATCTCCTTTATTGTGTCATAATAGACCCTTTCTTTCTTCCCAATATCGTACTATTACAATTTCTTCATTTAATCATTGTACTGGCATAATAATTAGTCCTCATTTCTCAGTTCTTTTTCTTATACGATTAGACAATCTCTTAATTATAAATCTTTAGTGAATACGACCCGCTCTTGGTACTTTTCAAATCTAATACGACTACTTCTCCTTCATCAATTCTCTCAATCTCGTTTAATTGTATCTCCTTTTAGGACTCACAATATATTACGATTAGTCGACTTTCTTAGTTCATAATCTTACGATTACACTTCTTCCTTAGTTATTAAGCAAATCTAGTTACCTCCGTTCTCTTTCGAATGCGATTAGATCATTCATTTGATCTAAATCTTTTGTGCACAGGTCCCACACATGGTTCTCCATCTAGTCTGACTAAGTCACGTATTAGGGGCTTATCATCCGTTATTAGATATTTTTATCTTTTCAACATGTATGTAGATTAGATCACCTTTCTAGTTTCTTAATTAACTCCCTAATATTTTATCATGTGTTCTCCTTTTGGGATTCATAACATAGACTGATCGTATGAGTCACTGTTAGTCAATTTTTTGGATCTCAATATCAAACGATCAAAACTTCTTCCTTACTCGTAAAGCAAGTTTGACCGGACTAACTTCTCTATTCTTTTGCACATGCTATTAGATTATGTATTAGTTCTAAATCTTCAAGCAATATGTCCAGCGCAAGGTTCTTAATCCATTCTTATTAAAACATATTTATGTTCTTACCATGTGAAATTTGATCTCATATCTTTTCCAAATGTGCTATGATTGGAACTCCTCTCACATTTCATTATCTTACACGACTAATCCCCTTATCTGTTCTGAATTGCGTATGTGATATCTCCTTTTGTAGTTAATTGTATAGCTCGATTAGTCGTATTTCATAGTTCTCAATATTGTACGATTATCACTACTTACTTTGTCATTATAGAGGGAGTAATTGGCTTCATTTCTTAGTTCTTTTTCAAATAAGGCTAGATAATCTTTTGTTCAAAGTCTTTTTCAATTTGAACTCATTCTTGGTTCTTAATCCTAGCATAATTAAATCACATTTTACGTTCTTATCATGAGTTATTAGAACTTATTGTGTTTCTACATGTACTTTGTTGAGAACTCCTTTCTTGTTTCTTAATCTTATGCGACTTGATCCCAGTTATTAGTATTTAATCTTGTACGATTTGTCCCCTTTCTTAGTTCTCATTATCGTACGAGTACAACTCCTTCCACTGTGGTTAAGCACGTATACTTGCCCTCATTTCTCACTTATTTCTTCAAAACCATCATATTATATTTTAGTTCTTATTCTTTTATGCATAGTTATCACTCACGATTCTTCATTTGGCCAAATCAAATCGTATTTTAATTTCTTATCTTGAGTTACGAGATTTACTTTTATATGAACTCGTGTTCTATTTCTTAATCTGATATGACTCGATCTACTTTGTTAGTTCTTAATCTTGTACGATTAGATCTCCTTTATTGTGTCGTAATATAGCACGAATAGACCCTTTCTTTCTTCCCAATATCGTACTATTGGAGACAATTTCTTCTTTAATCGTTGTACTGGCATAATTAATAGGCCTCATTTCTCAGTTCTTTTTCTTATACGATTAGATAATCTCTTAATTATAAATCTTTAATGAATACGACCCGCTCTTGGTACTTTTCAAATCTAATACGACAACTTCTCCTTCATCAGTTCTCTCAAGCTCGTTTGATTGTATCTCCTTTTGCGACTCACAATATATTACGATTAGTCGACTTTCTTAGTTCTCAATATCTTACGATTACACTTCTTCCTTAGTTATTAAGCAAATCTAGTTGCCTCCGTTCTCTTTCGAATGCAATTAGATCATTCATTTGATCTAAATCTTTTGTGCACAGGTCCCACACATGGTTCTCCATCTAGTCTGACTAAGTCACGTATTAGGGGCTTATCATCCGTTATTAGATATTCTTATCTTTTCAACACGTATGTCGAATAGATCACCTTTCTAATTTCTTAATTAACTCCCTAATATTTTATCATGTGTTCTCCTTCTTGCGATTCATAACATAGAACTGTTAGTCAATTTCTTGGCTCTCAATATCAAACGATCAAAACTTCTTCCTTACTCGTAAAGCAAGTTTGACCGGACTCACTTCTCTATTCTTTTGCAAATGCTATTAGATTATGTATTAGTTCTAAATCTTCAAGCAATATGTCCAGCGCATGGTTCTTAATCCATTCTTATTAAAACATATTTATGTTCTTACCATGTGAAATTTGATCTCATATCTTTTCTAAATGTGCTATTATTGGAACTCCTCTCACATTTCATTATCTTACACGACTAATCCCCTTATCTGTTCTGAATTGCGTATGTGGTATCTCCTTTTGTTGTTAATTGTATAGCTCGATTAGTCGTATTTCATAGTTCTCAATATTGTACGATTATTACTACTTACTTTGTCATTATAGAGGGTGTAATTGGCTTCATTTCTTAGTTCTTTTTCAAATAAGGCTAGATAATCTTTTGTTCAAAGTCTTTTTCAATTTGAACAGTAAACCGTCATTCTTGGTTATTAATCTATCATAATTAAATCACATTTTACGTTCTTATCATGAGTTATTAGAACTTATTATGTTGCTACATGTACTTTGTTGAGAACTCCTTTCTTGTTTCTTAATCTTATGCGACTTGATCCCAGTTATTAGTATTTAATCTTGTACGATTTGTCCCCTTTCTTAGTTCTCAATATCGTACGTGTACAACTCCTTCCACTGTGATTAACCACGTATACTTGGCCTCATTTCTCACTTATTTCTTCATAACCATCATATTATATTTTAGTTCTTATTCTTTTATGCATAGTTATCACTCACGATTCTTCATTTGGCCAAATCAAATCGTATTTTAATTTCTTATCTTGAGTTACGAGATTTACTTTTATATGAACTCCTGTTCTATTTCTTAATCTGATATGACTCAATCTACTTTGTTAGTTCTTAATCTTGTACGATTAGATCTCCTTTATTGTGTCATAATATAGAACGAATAGATCCTTTCTTATATATTCTTTTCAATATCGTACTATTACAATTTCTTCTTTAATCATTGTACTGGCATAATTAATAGGCCTCATTTCTTAGTTCTTTTTCTTATACGATTAGATAATCTCTTAATTATAAATCTTTAGTGAATACGACCCGCTCTTGGTACTTTTCAAATCTAATACGACTACTTCTCCTTTATTAGTTCTCTCAATCTTGTTTGATTGTATCTCCTTTTGCGACCCCAATATATTACGGTTAGTCGACTTTCTAAGTTTTCAATATCTTACGATAACACTTTTTTCCTGAGTTATTAAGCTCATCTTGTTGCCTCCGTTCTCTTTCAAATGCTATTTGCTCATTCATTTGATCTAATCTGTTATGCACAGGTCCCACACATGGTTCTCAATCTAGTCTAACTAAGTCACGTATTAGGGGCTTATCATCCGTTATTAGATATTCTTATCTTTTCAACACGTATGTTGAATAGATCACCTTTCTAGTTTCTTAATTATCTGCCTAATATTTTATCATGTGTTCTCCTTTGCAATTCATAACATAGAACTGTTAGTCAATTTCTTGGCTCTCAATATCGAACGAACAAAACTTCTTCCTTACTCGTAAAGCAAGTTTGACTGGCCTCACTTCGCTATTCTTTTGCAAATGCTATTTGATTATGTATTAGTTCTAAATCTTCAAGGAATATGTCCAGCGCATGGTTCTTAATCCATTCTTATTAAAACATATTTATGTTCTTACCTTGTGAAATTTGATCTCATATCTTTTCCAAATGTGCTACGATTGGAACTCCTCTCATATTTCGTTATCTTACATGACTAATCCCCTTATCGGTTCTGAATTGCGTCTGTTATGTCTCCTTTTGTTGTTCATGGTATAGCTCGATTAGTCGTATTTCATAGTTCTCAATATTGTACGATTATCACTTCTTCCTTCGTCATTATACAGGGTGCAATTAGCTTCATTTCTCCGTTCTTTTTCAAATAAGGCTGGATAATCTTTTGTTCAAAGTCTTTTTCAATTTGAACTCCTTCTTGGTTCTTAATCTAGCATAATTAAATCACATTTTACGTTCTTCTCATGAGTTATTAGAACTTATTATTTTGCTACGTGTGTTTTGTTGAGAACTCCTTCCTTGTTTCTTAATCTTATGCGACTTGATCCCAGTTATTAGTATTTAATCTTGTACGATTTGTCCCCTTTCTTAGATGTGTATAAGATATCGTACGAAGACTCATATACACATTAAGATGTGTACTTGAGACTCATATTGTCAAAGATTTCTTCAAAACCAACATATTATATTTTAGTTCTTATTCTTTTATGAATAGTTATCAGTCCTGTTCTAAGTTCTTAATCTGATATGAGATCGATCTACTTTGTTAGTTCTTAATCCTGTACTTATTAGATCTCCTTTATTTTGTCATAATATAGCTCGAATAGACCCTTTCTTTCTTCCCAATATCGTACTATTACAATTTCTTCTTTAATCATTGTACTGGCATAATTAATAGGCCTCAAATTTCTCAGTTCTTTTTCTTATACGATTAGCTAATCTCTTAATTATAAATATTTAATGAATACGACTCGCTCTTGGTACTTTTCAAATCTAATACGACTACTTTTCCTTTATTAGTTCTCTCAATATCGTTTGATTGTATCTCCTTTTGCGACTTGCAATATATTACGATTAGTCGACTTTCTTAGTTCTCAATATCTTACGATTACACTTCTTCCTTTGTTATTAAGCAAATCTGCTTGCCTCCGTTTTCTTTCGAATGCGATTAGATCATTCATTTGATCTTAATCTTTTGTGCACAGGTCCCACACGTGGTTCTCTATCTAGTCTAACTAAGTCACGTATTAGGGGCTTATCATCCGTTATTAGACATTCTTATCTTTTCAACACGTATGTCGATTAGATCACCTTTCTAGTTTCTTAATTATTTGCCTAATATTTTATCATGTGTTCTCCTTTTGCGATTCATAATATAGAACTGTTAGTCAATTTCTTGGCTCTCAACTGAACATATCGAACGAACAAAACTTCTTCCTTACTCGTAAAGGAAGTTTGACTGGCCTCACTTCTCTATTCTTTTGCAAATGCTATTAGATTATGTATTAGTTCTAAATCTTCAAGGAATATGTCCAGTGCATGGTTCTTAATCCATTCTTATTAAAACATATTTATGTTCTTACCTTGTGAAATTTGATCTCATATCTTTTCCAAATGTGCTATGATTGGAACTCCTCTCATATTTCATTATCTTGCACGACTAATCCCCTTATCTGTTCTGAATTGCGTATGTGATGTCTCCTTTTGCTGTTCATTGTATAGCTCGATTAGTCGTATTTCATAGTTCTCAATACTGTACGATTATCACTTCTTCCTTTGTCATTATACAGGGTGTAATTGGCTTCATTTCTCAGTTCTTTTTCAAATATGGCTAGATAATCTTTTGTTCAAAGTTTTTTCAATTTGAACTCATTCTTGGTTCTTAATCTAGCATAATTAAATCACATTTTAAGTTCTTATCATGAGTTATTAGAACTTACTATGTTGCAACATGTACTTTGTTGAGAACTCCTTTCTTGTTTCTTAATCTTATGCTACTTGATCCCAGTTATTAGTATTTAATCTTGTGCGATTTGTCTCCTTTCTTAGTTCTCAACATCGTACGAGTACAACTCCTTCCACTGTGATTAATCACGTATACTTGGCCTCATTTCTCACTTATTTCTTCAAAACCATCATATTATATTTTAGTTCTTATTCTTTTATGCATAGTTATCACTCATGGTTCTTCATTTGGCCAAATCAAATCGTATTTTAAGTCCTTATCTTGAGTTACGAGATTTACTTTTGTAAGAACTGCTGTTCTATTTCTTAATCTGCTACAACTCGATCTACTTTGTTAGTTCTTAAACCTGTACGATTATATCTCCTTTATTGTGTCATAATATAGCACGAATAGACCCTTCCTTTCTTCTCAATATCGTACAATACAATTTCTTCCTTAATCATTGTACTGACATACATTAATAGGCCTCATTTCTCAGTTCTTTTTCTTATACGATTAGATAATCTCTTAAATATAAATCTTCAATGAATACGACCCGCTCTTGGTACTTTTCAAATCTAATACGACTACTTCTCCTTCATTAGTTCTCTCAATCTTGTTTGATTGTATCTCCTTTTGCGACTCACAATATATTACGATTAGTCGACTTTCTTAGTTCTCAATATCTTACGATTACACTTCTTCCTTAGTTATTAAGCAAATCTACTTGCCTCCGTTCTCTTTTGAATGCGATTATATCATTCATTTGATCTAAATCTTTTGTACACAGGTCCCACACATGGTTCTCCATCTAGTCTAACTAAGTCACGTATTAGGGGCTTGTCATCCGTTATTAGATATTCTTATCTTTTCAACATGTATGTCGATTAGATCACTTTTCTAGTTTTTTAATTATCTCCCTAATATTTTATCATGTGTTCTTCTTTTGCGATTCATAACATAGAACTGTTAGTCAAGATGTGTATAATATTCTTTTCTTGGTTCTCAATATCGAACGATCAAAACTTCTTCCTTACTCGTAAAGCAAGTTTGACTGGCCTCACTTCTCTATTCTTTTGCAAATGCTATTAGAATATGTATTAGTTCTAAATCTTCAAGGAATATGTCCAGCGCATGGTTCTTAATCCATTCTTATTAAAACATATTTATGTTCTTACCTTGTGAAATTTGATCTCATATCTTTTCCAAATGTCCTATGATTGGAACACCTCTCATATTTCGTTATCTTACACGACTAATCCCCTTATCTGTTCTGAATTGCGTATGTGATGTCTCCTTTTGTTATTCATTGTATAGCTCGATTAGTCGTATTACATAGTTCTCAATACTGTACGATTATCACTTCTTCCTTTGTCATTATACAGGGTGTAATTGGCTTCATTTCTCAGTTCTTTTTCCAATATGGCTATATAATCTTTTGTTCAAAGTTTTTTCAATTTGAACTCATTCTTGGTTCTTAATCTAGCATAATTAAAGAAATCACATTTTAAGTTCTTATTATGTTGCTACATGTACTTCGTTGAGAACTCCTTTCTTGGTTCTTAATCTTATGCGACTTGATCCCAGTTATTAGTATTTAATCATGTACGATTTGTCCCCTTTCTTAGTTCTCAATATCGTACGAGTACAACTCCTTCCACTGTGATTAATCACGTATACTTGGCCTCATTTCTCACTTATTTCTTCAAAACCATCATATTATATTTTAGTTCTTATTCTTTTGTTCATAGTTATCACTCATGGTTCTTCATTTGGCCAAATCAAATCGTATTTTAAGTTCTTATCTTGAGTTACGAGATTTACTTTTATAAGAACTCCTGTTCTTTTTCTTAATCTGATATGACTCGATCTACTTTGTTAGTTCTTAATCCTGTTCGATTAGTCTCCTTTCTTGTGTCATAATATAGCTCGAATAGACCCTTTCTTTCTTCCCAACATCGTACTATTACAATTTTTTCTTTAATCATTGTTCTGGCATAATCGGTGTCTAATAGGCCTCATTTCTCAGTTCTTTTTCTTATACGAATAGATAATCTCTTAATTATAAATCTTTAACGAATGCGACCCGCTCATGGTCTTTTCATATCTACAACGACTACTTCTCCTTCATTAGTTCTGTCAATCTTGTTTGATTGTATCTCCATTTGGGACTCCCAATATATTACGATTAGTCGACTTTCTTAGTTCTCAATATCTTACGATTACACTTCTTCTTTAGTTATTAAGCAAATCTAGTTGCCTCCGTTCTCTTTCGAATGCGATTAGATCATTCATTTGATCTAAATCTTTTGTGCACAGGTCCCACACATGGTTCTCCATCTAGTCTGACTAAGTCACGTATTAGGAGTTTATCATCCGTTATTAGATATTCTTATCTTTTCAACAGGTATGTCGATTAGATCACCTTTCTAGTTTCTTAATTATCTCCCTAATATTTTATCATGTGTTCTCCTTTTACGATTCATAACATAGAACTGTTAGTCAATTTTCTTGAAGCTCTCAATATCGAACGATCAAAACTTCTTCCTTACTCGTAAAGCAAGTTTGACAGGCCTCACTTCTCTATTCTTTTGCGAATGCTATTAGATTATGTATTAGTTCTAAATCTTCAAGGAATATGTCCAGCGCATGGTTCTTAATCCATTCTTATTAAAACATATTTATGTTCTTACCTTGTGAAATTTGATCTCATATCTTTTCCAAATGTGCTATGATTGGAACACCTCTCATATTTCGTTATCTTACACGACTAATCCCCTTATCTGTTCTGAATTGCGTATGTGATGTCTCCTTTTGTTGTTCATTGTATAGCTCGATTAGTCGTATTTCATAGTTCTCAATATTGTGCGATTATCACTTCTTCCTTCGTCATTATACAGGGTGTAATTGGCATCATTTCTCTGTTCTTTTTCAAATATGGCTAGATAATCTTTTTTTCAAAGTTTTTTCAATTTGAACTCATTCTTGGATCTTAATATAGCATAATTAAATCACAATTTTAAGTTCTTATCAGGAGTTATTAGAACTTATTATGTTGCCACATGTACTTTGTTGAGAACTCCTTTCTTGTTTATTAATCTTATGCGACTTGATCCCAGTTATTAGTATTTAATCTTGTACGATTTGTCCCCTTTCTTAATTCTCAATATCGTACTAGTACAACTCCTTCCACTGTGATTAATCACGTATACTTGGCCTCATTTCTCACTTATTTCTTCAAAACCATCATATTATATTTTAGTTATTATTCTTTTGTTCATAGTTATCACTCATGGTTCTTCATTTGGCCAAATCAAATCGTATTTTAAGTTCTTATCTTGAGTTACGAGATTTACTTTTATAAGAACTCCTGTTCTTTTTCTTAATCTGATATGACTCGATCTACTTTGTTAGTTCTTAATCCTGTTCGATTAGTCTCCTTTCTTGTGTCATAATATAGCTCGAATAGACCCTTTCTTTCTTCCCAATATCGTACTATTACAATTTCTTCTTTAACGGATCATTGTACTGGCATAATTAATAGTCCTCATTTCTCAGTTCTTTTTCTTATACGATTAGATAATCTCTTAATTATAAATCTTTAACGAATGCGACCCGCTCTTGGTACTTTTCAAATCTACAACGACTACTTCTCCTTGATTAGTTCTGTCAATCTTGTTTGATTGTATCTCCTTTTGAGACTCACAATATATCACGATTAGTCGACTTTCTTAGTTCTCAATATCTTACGATTACACTTCTTCCTTAGTTATTAAGCAAATCTAGTTGCCTCCATTCTCTTTCGAATGCGATTAGATCATTCATTTGATCTAAATCTTTTGTGCACAGGTCCCACACATGGTTCTCCATCTAGTCTGACTAAGTCACGTATTAGGGGCTTATCATCCGTTATTAGATATTCTTATCTTTTCAACATGTATGTCGATTAATCACCTTTCTAGTTTCTTAATTATCTCCCTAATATTTTATCATGTGTTCTCCTTTTACTATTCATAACATAGAAGCCGTTGTTAGTCAATTTCTTGGCTCTCCATATCGAACGATGAAAACTTCTTCCTTACTCGTAAAACAAGTCTTACCTTGTGAAATTTGATCTCATATCTTTTCCAAATGTGCTAAGATTGGAACTCCTCTCATATTTCATTATCTTACACGACTAATCCCCTTATCTGTTCTGAATTCCGTATGTGATGTCTCCTTTTGTTGTTCACTGTATAGCTCGATTAGTCGTATTTCATAGTTCTCAATATTGTACGATTATCACTTCTTCCTTTGTCATTATACAGGGTGTAATTGGCTTCATTTCTCTGTTCTTTTTCAACTAAGGCTAGATAATCTTTTGTTCAATGTCTTTTTCAATTTGAACTCATTCTAGGTTCTTAATCTAGCATAATTAAATCACATTTTACGTTCTTATCATGAGTTATTAGAACTTATTATGTTTCTACATGTACTTTGTTGAGAACTCCTTTCTTGTTTCTTAATCTTATGCGACTTGATCCCAGTTATTCAGTATTTAATCTTGTACGATTTGTCCCCTTTCTTAGTTCTCAATATCGTAGGAGTACAACTCCTTCCACTGCGATTATGCACGTATATTTGGCCCTATTTCTCACTTATTTCTTCAAAACCAACATATTATATTTTAGTTCTTATTCTTTTATGCATAGTTATCACTCATGGTTCTTCATTTGGCCAAATCAAATCGTATTTTAAGTTCTTATCTTGAGTTACGAGATTTACTTTAATAAGAAAGCCTGTTCTATTTCTTAATCTGATATGACTCGATCTACTTTGTTAATTCTTAATCCTGTTCGATTAGTCTCCTTTCTTTCTTCCCAATATCGTACTATTACAATTTCTTCCCAATTCTAGGTTCTTAATCTAGCATAATTAAATCACATTTTACGTTCTTATCATGAGTTATTAGAACTTATTATGTTTCTACATGTACTTTGTTGAGAACTCCTTTCTTGTTTCTTAATCTTATGCGACTTGATCCCAGTTATTAGTATTTTAATCTTGTACGATTTGTCCCCTTTCTTAGTTCTCAATATCGTACGAGTACAACTCCTTCCACTGTGATTAAGCACGTATACTCATTTCTCACTTATTTCTTCAAAACCAACATATTATATTTTAGTTCTTATTCTTTTATGCATAGTTATCACTCATGGTTCTTCATTTGGCCAAATCAAATCGTATTTTAAGTTCTTATCTTGAGTTACGAGATTTACTTTAATAAGAAACCCTGTTCTATTTCTTAATCTGATATGACTCGATCTACTTTGTTAATTCTTAATCCTGTTCGATTAGTCTCCTTTCTTTCTTCCCAATATCGTACTATTACAATTTCTTCCCAATTCTAGGTTCTTAATCTAGCATAATTAAATCACATTTTACGTTCTTATCATGAGTTATTAGAACTTATTATGTTTCTACATGTACTTTGTTGAGAACTCCGTTCTTGTTTCTTAATCTTATGCGACTTGATCCCAGTTATTAGTATTTATAATCTTGTACGATTTGTCCCCTTTCTTAGTTCTCAATATCGTACGAGTACAACTCCTTCCACTGCGATTAAGCACGTATATTTGGCCCTATTTCTCACTTATTTCTTCAAAACCAACATATTATACTTTAGTTCTTATTCTTTTATGCATAGTTATCACTCATGGTTCTTCATTTGGCCAAATCAAATCGTATTTTAAGTTCTTATCTTGAGTTACGAGATTTACTTTAATAAGAAACCCTGTTCTATTTCTTAATCTGATATGACTCGATCTACTTTGTTAATTCTTAATCCTGTTCGATTAGTCTCCTTTCTTTCTTTCCAATATCGTACTATTACAATTTCTTCTTTAATCATTGTACTGGCATAATTAATAGGCCTCATTTCTCAGTTCTTTTTCTTATACGATTAGATAAATTCTTAATTATAAATCTTTAACGAATGCGACCCGCTCTTGGTACTTTTCAAATCTACTACGACTACTTCTCCTTCATTAGTTCTCTCTCAATCTTGTTTGATTGTATCTCCTTTTGCGACTCACAATATATTACGATTAGTCGAAATTCTCAGTTCTCAATATCTTACGATTACACTTCTTCCTTAGTTATTAAGCAAATTTACTTGCCTCCGTTCTCTTTTGAATGCGATTTCAGAATTCATTTGATCTATTCTTTTGTGCATAGGTCCCACACATGGTTCTCAATCTAGTCTAACTAAGTCACGTATTAGGGGCTTATCATCCGTTATTAGATATTCTTATCTTTTCAACACGTATGTCGGTTAGATCACCATTCTAGTTTCTTAATTATCTCCCTAATATTTTATCATGTGTTCTTCTTTTGCGATTCATAACATAGAACTGTTAGTCAATTTCTTGGCTCTCAATATCGAACGATCAAAACTTCTTCCTTACTCGTAAAGCAAGTTTGATTGGCCTCACTTCTCTATTCTTTTGCAAATGCTATTGGATTATGTATTAGGTCTAAATGTTCAAGGCATATGTCCAATGTGTGCATGGTTCTTAATCCATTCTTATTAAAACATATTTATGTTCTTACCTTATGAAAATTTCATCTCATATCTTTTCCAAATGTGCTGTGATTGGAACTCCTCTCATATTTCATTATCTTACACGACTAATCCCCTTATCTGTTCTGAATTGCATATGTTATGTCTCCTTTTGTTGTTCATTGTATAGCTCGATTAGTCGCATTTCATAGTTCTCAATATTGTACGATTAGTCGCATTTCATAGTTCTCAATATTGTACTATTATCACTTCTTCCTTTGTCATTATACAGGGTGTAAATGGCTTCATTTCTCCGTTCTTTTTCAAATAAGGTTAGATAATCTTTCGTTCAAAGTCTTGGTCATTTTAAACTCGTTCTTGATTCTTTTTTTTTTTTTAATCAAACGCCCAAAAGGTGGGCAGAACTTTTATTTATTTTATGAGTTTTTACAATATAGAAGGTTAGGGCAGCCCCTAGCATCTAGCCAAACCAGACCTTTTATAAGTACAGGAACGATCAAGGAATGGTGTTGTGCTCGTACTCAACATACATTGGATTTGCAATACCCTCATTAGCTAATCTATCAGCAACTTGATTAGACTCTCTAAAACTATGTTTAAATGAAATCGGCTTTCCAACACAAAGGCCTTGTATGACACGGAGTTGGTCATCAATACTCCAAATTGGTGGCGACGAACCATTCAAAGTGTTGACTAGGATTAGTGAATCAATCTCGACCTCCAATGGGTGAACCCGCAACCTGTCACAGAGCTTGAGCCCCTCTTCAAGTGCCATTACCTCTGCTTGCAAGCTGGTTTGCTGAAAATAACCATTTGAAAATGCCCGTATACAATGGCCCTTGTGATCCCTTATGACGCCACCACCTGCTGCCATTCCCGGATTACCTTTAGAGGCGCCATCCACATTTAATTTGAAGCATCCTGGAGGAGGGCATTCCCATTTGACCGCCAAGATTCTCTTAGGTTTTGTTTGTAAGAGTTGAAAGCAAATGTCTCATCAAATGGTTAAAATCAGAAACCAGGAATTGGAATAGCTACATATTATACAAGGGAGGATTTTGTGGATGAGCCCAATTGTGGAAGAGGGTGTTGCATCCCACCAGTCTGAGCTACACATCTAAGATGGTCGTAGAAGAACATGATCATCACCTCTAGGCAAGTTTCGAAAAAGGTTGGCCAAATATACTTGTCTCTTATAGCGCAGCCCACAAAAAGATGATCCAAGGACTCTCCATGACAACAGTAGTAGCACTTGGAGGCTAAGGAAAAGCCGATTGTAATCAAAATATCATTTAGTGGCAGCCTCCTATTCAGCAATTTTCACATGAAAATGGAGATCTTCAGTTGGAGTCTCCCATCCCAAATCATTTGTCTAGAAAAAGTCCGCACCGTTGTATAAGGCATATGTCGTTGAGAGTGAAAAGGAACCAGTAGATGTAGGGGTCCAAACAATCCGGTCTGGTTCATCAGTCATGAAGATCGATCTTTCATTGAGAATTGCTTCAATGGTTTGCAGCTCCTCCATGGAGTATCTCTCGTCCAAAGAGGAAATATTCCAACCATTAGAACCCCAAACATGGGAAACCTTGAGCTGCCCATCATAAACCTGTTCTACCTTGTGGGAAAGAGGTCCGTTTTTGGTCCATGGGTGTTGGCCATTAAGGTAGCGGCCTTGAAGAAAGGAACACCACAAAGAGCTGCCCCTTCGAAACTTCCACCAAAGTTTGATACTAAAGCCTCGTACATCTTCTAGTGGTGGAATCCCTAGACCATTGGAATACGTTGGCTGGCGAACTTCACCCCATGTCGAGTTCAATGTTGTACAAAGGAACCCCCATTGAACCTTGTTGCCATGAATGACTCTCAACACATTGCCGTATAAGATTGGAATACTAATCTATGGGATGAGAGAACAGAAGACCTGTCTCTTATCTACATCAGAAACAGGCTTGTCTCTTATTACACCGTCCTCCTGGAGAGAGGAACCTCGTCTGCCATCCATGAATCCGGGCTACCTTTTCAATCAATGGCTGGATTCATAGTGCGCCGTCCTTTGCCTTTGTGAATGGGACAACCCAAGTAATTAAATGGGAGGGAGTTGTGGGTGAAACCCGTCTTGGCCTGGATTCATCCGAACGCAGACGAGGTGCTCCTTCTCATGATAGGTAGAAGAATTTTGGACTTGTTAAAGAGCTGGCCTTATACACAAAAAGATGTGTATAAGAGACAGATGCAAGCCATGCAAAAAACAAGGATCTTAAGAGACAGCCTTTGTGAAAATGACAATATCATCTCGCGAAGGCCAAGTGGGAGGTAGTTGGGCATTGTTGCGGGAGTGAGTAAGCTGAAATTTTACCTCGTGAACTTTTGCCTTTAATCCTGTGAATATATATACATACACCTGTCTCTTATACACATGAAAACCAACATTCCTCCAAAACGTTCTTGATGAGGGAAGTCCAATGTTCAGCAAATCCAATCTTGTGTAGAATGGCATATAAGAAAGGCCATGAAAGCCTATCAAACGCCTTGGCGAGGTCGAGTTTGATGATCAAATTTCCTCCTCTCGTCTTCCGATCTATGAAATTGGTCATTTCTTGCACAAGAAGAATGTTATCGGCAATGTCCCTCCCTTGAACATAGGCCACTTGTTCGTCTGAAATGATCTTCGGTAGAATGAGGGAAAGTCGGTTGGCCAATATCTTGGTGCAGATTTTGTTGAAGAAAGTGCACAAGCTTATGGGCCGGAAGTCACTAAAAGAATTCGGATTGGCTATTTTTGGGATAAGAGCAATAAGAGTACTAGTAAACATTTGTGGCAACTTAGCTCCTTTAAGAAAATCTCTCACCGCTAGAGACAAAGGGATCATGGTGAACAATGTGCCAGCAGGTAGTGAAGAAAACCCCATTTTCAGCAATCAATTCCGGCTTTGCTCCATTAGGATTAAGGGTGAACACGGCCTCCCTCAACTCCCCTGACAATTCCTTTAATAAACCCCGGTTGTCCTCCTCAGAAACCGTGCATGGGAGGTACTGTGTGAAAGATGGGTCAATTCCAGCCGTGTTGTTAGAGGTCAAGAGCTCCTGAAAGAAGTTAACCCCTGCACGTTCAATGAGCTACAAATTTTCAGTCCATTCCCCATCAATTTTGATCTTGGAGATACGCAATCTTTGTCGTTTAGCTAGGAGGGTGGAGTGGAAGAATTTGGAGTTTTTGTCACCCTCTTTCAGCCATTTCATCCCCGCTTTTTGCTGCCAAAAGGCTTCCTCTTCTGCCAGGCACCTCATATGGATCGCCTGGGCATGAGCTAAGGCAATTTGGTTGCTTTGGCTCTGGTGTGCCAAAAGTACTTCTTCCTTGATTTTGACCTCTTGTTACCTCACTGTCGGCTTCTTTAACCTTGTCAAAGACATTGCCAAATACCGTGTGACTCCAATTCATGAGTTTGGCTTTTAGCCTTTTGAGTTATGAAGCAAAAATGGAGATAGAGGAGCCATTACATTGCAGCTGCCAATTGTTGCCTATGACCTGCAAGAAATCTTTGTGTTTAGTCCACATATTAAGAAATTTAAATGGCTTTGGTCCTGAGGTGTTCTCATTGGAGGCTTTGAGCACAAGTGGAGAGTGGTCTGAGCAGGTTTTGAGAAGGTGTTCAACACTAACTTGTTGAAAGGCTGCTAGAAAATGTGTGTTACAAACAAATCTGTCCAGCCTGTTCCATATAAACAGCTAAAGTCTATTCCCATGCCAAGTGAATTTACACCTTGAAAAGGTAAGTCCACCAAGCCACATGCATGTAGGCAATCATTGAAGTCATTCATGGCATCAAGGTGCAATGGGGAAGTTCCTTTGTACTCATCAGAACTAGATATGACATTGAAGTCGCCACCCACCAGCCATGGAGTTTGAGGTTGGACACTCAAGTTCCTCCCAAAGAGCTCTTCGTTCCGCTGTTGTGCTTTTTGCGTAAACAAAGGAGGCTTCCATGGCACTTTACTGAGGAGAGGTAGGAATGGAAACATGGAGGAGCTGATCCGAGCTGAATGTAGGGACGAGACCTAGCTCTCGGTTCCAAAAAAGCCAAATTTTGCCATTTGAGTTGCACTCACAGCTATCAAAACCTAGCTTACTCCAAACATTAATTCTAGCTTTGTACTTTTTTGGCTCCATTAGAGGAATGAGTTTTATTTGATGTTGTTGAATGATTAACTTTAACCTACGAAGAGAGGGTTTATTAGCTATCCCCCGAATGTTCCAAACTAAAATGCGATCCATTTAACATTGTGGGAGGGAGGGCAGCTTGGAATTTGCTTTGGCCAACCTAGTGCGCATTGGCCTTGGCATAGTGTAGGTTCTTTTGCGTCTTTTCTTTTTGGATGAGGGCTTACCAATCTACCAGCTCATGGTAATTCCTCCATTATTTTACCAAGAGAGATGAGTGAATCATCCATGAAGGGATTGTTTGAAATTTGAATGTGAAGGGGTGTTTATACACATCTAGATGTGCATAAGAGACAGTGCAACAAGGGAACCAAATACATTCACCACAAAATTCGGATGGATCCATACACATCTAATGGGTATAAGGGCATGTGATTCAAAACATGGATGTTCCCCATTTCAAGGCTTGAATCCAACTTTGACTTCAATGATTGCCCCGTCATTTTGGGAAATTTCCGGCATTGGTATTGGAGCTACGTTGGTTGCAGCTGGTGGAGTATCCTTTCGGTGGTCCTTCAAGCTTATCTCTTATACATTCACATGTGGAAGAGATGGGGCTGATTTTGAGCCCGAAGCTCCAGCCATAAAGAATCCTACACCGGACTAAAAATGTTGCACCTTGGATCATCAATAATAAGACAGATAGTGCACATCTAGAAAAAAATCTTACCTTCCAAGTGATTTCTATTTGTTCTGAAGAAGATTTTCACTATGGATTCCTTTTGTGTCTCTTATACACATCTAGATGTGACCGCATCGTCGGATGATCCAGGCCCTGTCTCTTATACACATCTAGATGTGTATAAGAGACAGGAAGGTCGGATAGGAGGTCTACTTCACACATACCTTAGCAACACTTGGCCTGGTGAAATTTGCAGTGGCTAAGTCGAGTTTAAGGAGTGTTCCAACCGCTTGAGCAAGGCTAAATACGGCGTGTTTGTTGAAGAATTCAGACTGCTGGAAGTCCTTCAAAAGTAATCCATATAGGGGCTATGGACGGTTCTTTATCAGTGGTAAATAATGTGTGCCACTTAAGAACCCTCATGTAGTAGCCATTAACAGTGTTAAATGAGCCAACATCGTAGGACGTCCTCCTCCAATGAAAACCTCATCAATATGTGCTTGTAATCAAGATATCCTATGGTGAACTGACCTTTGAATCCAATGGTGTGAAAGCTTTTACGAAGAGTTTCCATGTTCGGCTTGCCTCTTGGAAAGTTACCCACCAATGTGTAACGAAATGGTGCAGCAAGGTGTTGAACTTCATCTTGGGAGAAGAAAATCGCTGGTTCCCCTTTGTGCAGTTGAAGAGCTTTCAAGGCGAGATTTGGATTTGGTGCGTGAAGGCTTAGGATTTGTCCACCCGAAAGAGCTTGT
Organism: Cinchona pubescens; assembly: GCA_025175665.1. NCBI lineage: Eukaryota > Viridiplantae > Streptophyta > Magnoliopsida > Gentianales > Rubiaceae > Cinchona > Cinchona pubescens. The sequence continues at coordinate 1,409,610 of JANKKI010000070.1, read as the reverse complement.
GCAAAGGTTTTGGTTGCCCTTCAACCGATGGCTGAAGGGCAGCTGGTTCGACCATGGCCGAGTGGCAAAAGGAGGAGAATAGGTGTTGTGTTTTAGTGAGAGGAAGTCTAGAGAGAAGGAGGAGAGAATTTCATGTTGTTGGCTTCACATTACATCACGACTAATCTCCTTTATTTGTTCTGAATTGCATATGTTATGTCTCCTTTTGTTGTTCATTGTATAGCTCGATTAGTCGCATTTCATATGTGAAACCCAGTATTTTAATAGCCTTGTTCTTTGATTTTAACTGGTTTAAAATGTTTTTCATATTATTTTTAGTCATAAAGTACTTCAACTTATTCGTTTTTCAATTCGGCAAATTTTTCGATTTACGCGATTTGGTTGTTTCTTCCTCATTTCTTCCTAGCAGCAGCCGAACTCCTCTTCCTCCATTTTCCCCCAAAAATTTTCTTGGATTTCAAGTAGAAATCACTTGGAAGGTAAGATTTTTTGTATTTTAGCACTTTTTGGCTTATGGGCTTTATGATCCAAGCTTTAATTTCAAGTTTTGTAGGATTCTTTATGGCTGAGAAAACCCTCTTTGCAGCCTTATATGTGTTGATTTATGTATGTGATGGGTTGTTTTTAGTGTTTTGGAGGTTGGGAAGTGATTGGGGTTGATTTTTAACAACTTTCCATGGTTAGATTACAAATTTTAAGATTATGAGTTGGGGTTTTGTCTTCCATATGTGGCCTAGAGTGTTATGCTATGAATGCTTATGTCTATGCACATAATGATGTTTTAAGAGTGTTTTAAGGTTAGTTTGGATAGGAATTGAGACTTGAAACCAAGTGGAATTGATTTCCCTTCATTTTGTAAGTAAGCGGAAGTTTGGCGCAACTCCAGGATAATTTGGATAATTGGTTATGTTTGAAGGATCTTTAATGATCTTTTGATGATTTTAAGTGTTTCCTTGGTAGTGGGATGGATAGGAAGCATGTTTGAATCATGCGTGTGGCTAATCGGTAAAAATTTCAGTTTGGTAGTAAAGAGGAATTCCACCCATAGGTTGTTGCTCTAATGTTGTAATAGAGTTAATTGTAGTGGTTATGGGGTATGGATTGTTGTGGAATGCTATTGATATAGTCCCGGCTATTGCTCCGGTGAATCTTTCCGTTTATGGATTTTGTTGGTTGTTTGAATATGTTCTGGGTTGTAACCAAGGTCCCTTGAATACCTTGGAATTGGATTTTGTTGGTTGGTTGAATATGTTGTTTTGAGTTGGCTTTGGTCCTGAGGTGTTCTCATTGGAGGCTTTGAGCACAAGTGGCGAGTGGTCTGAGCAGGTCTTGAGAAGGTGTTCAACACTAACTTGTTGAAAGGCTGCTAGAAAATGTGTGTTACAAACAAATCTGTCCAGCCTCTGCCATACCAAATTTCCAAGTCTATTCCCACGCCAAGTGAATTTACAGCCTTGAAAAGGTAAGTATACCAAGCCAGATGTGTATAAGAGACAATTATTGAACATTCCATGGCGCCATTAAGGTGCAATGGGGAACTTCCTTACAACTAGAGCAACTACCTATGGGTGGAATTCCTCACCCTACCAAACTGAAATTTTTACCGATTGGCCAGCTAAGTTGCGGGGAAAGAGCTCCAGCAACCACCAGAAGCAACGGTGGTGCAACAAAGGAGCCCTGTCTCTGGCACTTTCGAGTGACCTACAATTATAATTTTCCATGTGTTTGGAAATGTTGTGATTATCTGTCTCACACCGGTTTTTGGAACCGAGAGCTAGCCAAATTTTGCCATTTGAGTTCACTCATGACTATCAAAACCTAGCTTATTAGAAAACATTAGGATTCTAGCTTTGTCAACCATTGGCTCCATTAGAGCAATGAGTTTTATTTGATGTTGTTGAATTATATAACTTTAACCTACGAAGTGAGGGTTTATTAGCTATCCCCCGAATGTTCCAAACTAAAATGCGACATCATTTAACATTGTGGGAGGGAACTTTGGATAAGGCCAATTTGCTTTGGCCAACGTGCGCATTGGCCTTGGCATAGAGTAGGTTCTTTTGCGTCTTTTCTTTTGGATGAGGACTTACCAATTGTGTGTGAGGTGGGGGTGATCGGCTGGAGATCCTTGTTGTTTGCATGGCTTGCATGGGGAGTCATTGTCTGAATAGTAACATGGTAATTCCTCCATTATTTTACCATGAGCGATGAGTGAATCATCCATGAAGGGATTGTTTGAAATTCGAATCTGTGTTGGCTGATTTTTAGCATCCCTTTATTGTGCAGCCAAGGATGTTGGTGGTTCCACAAAATTCGAATTGGCCCCACTCTCCAAGGGGTTCAAGGGCTGACCTTCCACAATGTGCTCATTTTCAAAATTTGAATCCAAGTGCTGGTGTGCTTTGGCCTTATCCATTAACACGGTTTGAGACTGTCTCTTATACACATCTAAGTTGTTGTTGCAATCCCATGAGAGGTGGCGTTTGAATTTTGAATCACATCCAGCAAAGATGAGTCACTCCTGTCTCTTATACACATCTACCACTGTATGCTTCTGGTGGTTGCTAGACGGACTTCCCCCGCATGTTTGAAGGATTTTTAATGATCTTGGGAAATTTCTGGCATTGGTATTGGAGCTACGTTGGTTACAGATGGTGGAGTATCCTTTCGGTGGTTCTTCAAGCTTATCATTGCATTCACATGTGGAAGAGATGGGGCTGATTTTGAGCCCGAAGCTCCAGCCGTGTGTTCCTTTACCGGAGTCAGCCGTGTTCTTTTATTGACCCATCCTTCATATTTTGTCAGTGCACCAACACCGATTCATGCACAATAGGATGCCCCGCTTCACCTCTCCGGCATTCACCATTGGCATGGCCAATTTTCTTGCATTTCGTGCAATAAGATGGGACTGCATCGTAGGTAATTTTTTGCCAAATGCCCTAATTCCGAAAATCAACCACACTGAAAAACGAATTAGTCTGAAGTAGGTCTATGACTAAAAATAATATGAAAAACATTTTAAACCAGTTAAAATCAAAGAACAAGGCTATTAAAATACTGGGTTTCACATATGAAGCAAGGCTAAATACGGCGTGTCGTTGAAGAAGACTGCCCTGTCTCTTCACAAAGTAGATCCATATAGGGGACATGACGGTTCTTCATCAGTCTCTTAATACATCTAGTGTGTATTAAGAGACAGGATGTTGGCTCAAAAACAGTGTTTTTGAGCCAACATCGTAGAAGTGTATCCTCCAAGGAAGGAGTTCATCAATATGTGCTTGTAATCAAGATATCCGATGGTGAACTGACCTTTGAATCCAATGGTGTGAAAACTTTTACGAAGAGTTTCCATGTTCGGATTGCCTCTTGGAAAATTACCCACCAATGTGTAACGAAATGGTGCAGCAAGGTGTTGTCTCCAACTTCATCTTGGGAGAAGAAAATCGTTGGTTCACCTTTGTGCAGTTGAAGAGCTTTCAAGGCGAGGTCTGGATTTGGTGCGTGAAGGCTTAGGATTTGTCCACCCGAAAGAGCTTGTGCAAAGGTTTTTGGTTGCCCTTCAACCGATGGCTGAAGGGCAACTGGTTCTACCATGGCCGAGTGGCAAAAGGAGAGGAATAGGTGCTGTGTTTTAGTGAGATAGGTGCTGCGTTTTAGTGAGAGGAACTCTAGAGAGAAGGAGGAGAGAATTTTCAATTTTTACTAGGTTCATCCAATTAAATCACATTTTACGTTCATATCATGAGTTATTAGAACTTATTAAGATTCTACATGTACTTTGTTGAGAACTCCTTTCTTGTTTCTTAATCTTATGCGACTTGATCCCAGTTATTAGTATTTAATCTTGTACGATTTGTCCCCTTTCTTAGTTCAAATATCGTACGAGTACAACTCCTTCCACTGTGATTTAGCACGTATACTTCATGGCCTCATTTCGCACTTATTTCTTCAAAACCATCATATTATATTTTAGTTCTTATTCTTTTATGCATAGTTATCACTCTCGGTTCTTCATTTCGCCAAATCAAATCGTATTTTAAATTCTTATCTTGAGTTTTGAGATTTACTTTTATAAGAACTCCTGTTATATTTCTTAATCGGTTATGACTCGATCTACTTTGTTAGTTCTTAATCCTGTACAATTAGATCTCCTTTATTGTATCGTAATATAGTACGATTAGACCCTTTCTTTCTTCTCAATACCGTACTATTACAATTTCTTCCTTAATCATTGTGCAGGCATAATTAATAGACCTCATTTCTCAGTTCATTTTCTTATACGATTAGATAATCTCTTAATTATAAATCTTTAATGAATACGACCCGCTCTTGGTTCTTTTTAAATCTAATAGGACTACTTCTCCTTTATTAGTTCTCTCAATCTTGTTTGATTGTATCTCCTTTTGCGACTCACAATATATTACGATTAGTCGACTTTCTTTGTTCTCAATATATTACGATTACACTTCTTCCTTAATAAATAAGCTAATATAGGCCTCAGTTCTATTTTGAATGCCATTACATCATTCATTTGATCAAAATATTTTGTGCACAGGTCCCACACAAGGTTCTCAATGTAGTCTAACTAAGTCACGTATTAGGGGCTTATCATCCGTTATTAGATATTCTTATCTTTCCAACGTGTATGTCGATTAGATCACCTTTCTAGTTTCTTAATTATCCCCCTAATATTTTATCATGTGTTCTCCTTTTGCGATTCACAACATAGAATTGTTAGTCAATTTCTTGGCTCTCAATATCGAACGATCGAAACTTCTTCCTTACTCGTAAATCAAGTTTGATTGGCCTCACTTCTCTATTCTTTTGAAAATGCTATTAGATGATGTATTAGTTCTCAATCTTCAAGGAATATGTCCAGCGCATGGTTCTTAATCCATTCTTATTAAAACATATTTATGTTCTCACCACCATTGTGAAATTTGATCTCATATCTTTTCCCAATGTGCTATAATTGGAACTCCTCTCATATTTCATTATCTTACACGACTAATCTCCTTTATTTGTTCTGAATTGCATATGTTATGTCTCCTTTTGTTGTTCATTGTATAGCTTGATTTGTCGCATTTCATAGTTCTCAATATTGTACGATTATCACTTCTTCCTTTGTCATTATACAGGGTGTAAATGGCTTCATTTCTCAGTTCTTAATCAAATAAGGTTAGATAATCTTTCGTTCAAAGTCTTGGTCATTTTGAACTCGTTCTTGGTTCTTAATCTAGCATAATTAAATCACATTTTACGTTCATATCATGAGTTATTAGAACTTATTATGATTCTACGTGTACTTTGTTGAGAACTCCTTTCTTGTTTCTTAATCTTATGCGACTTCATCCCAGTTATTAGTATTTAAACGTGTACGATTTATCCACTTTCTTAGTTCTCAATATCGTACGAGTACAACTCCTTCCACTGTGACATTAAGCACGTATACTTGGCCTCATTTCACACTTATTTCTTCAAAACCATCATACAAATCGTATTTTAAGTTCTTATCTTGAGTTACGAGATTTACTTTTATAAGAACTCCTGTTCTATTTCTTAATTTGATATGACTCGATCTACTTTGTTAGTTCTTAATCCTGTACGATTAGATCTCCTTTATTATGTCATAATATAGTACGATTAGACCCTTTCTTTCTTCTCAATATCGTACTGTTTCAATTTCTTCCTTAATCATTGTGCAGGCATAATTAAATAGGCCTAATTTCTTAGTTCTTTTTCTTATAAGATTAGATAATCACTTAATTATAAATCTTTAATGAATACGACCCGCTCTTGGTTCTTTTTAAATCTAATATGACTACTTCTCCTTTATTAGTTTTCTCAATCTTGTTTGACTGTATCTCCTTTTGCAACTCACAATATATTACGATGACTCGACTTTCTTAGTTCTCAATAGCTTACGATTACACTTCTTCCTTAAGTAGTTATTAAGCTAATATAGTTGCCTCCGTTCTCTTTCGAATGCGATTAGATCATTCATTTGATCTAAATATTTTGTGCACAGGTCCTACACAAGTCTAACTAAGTCACGTATTAGGGGCTTATCATCCGTTATTAGATATTCTTATCTTTTCAACTTGTATGTCGATTAGATCACCTTTCTAGTTTCATAATTATCTCCCTAATATTTTATCATGTGTTCTCCTTTTGCGATTCACAACATAGAATTGTTAGTCAATTTCTTGGCTCTCAATATCGAACGATCGAAACTTCTTCCTTACTCGTAAAGCAAGTTTGATTGGCCTTACTTCTCTGTTCTTTTCAAAATGCTATTAGATGATGTATTAGTTCTCAATCTTCAAGGAATATGTCCAGCGCATGGTTCTTAATCCATTCTTATTAAAACATATTTATGTTCTCACCTTGTGAAATTTGATCTCATATCTTTTCCAAATGTGCTATAATTGGAACTCCTCTCATATTTCATTATCTTACACGACTAATCTCCTTTATTTGTTTTGAATTGCATATGCTATGTCTCGTTTTGTTGTTCATTGTATAGTTCGATTAGTCGCATTTCATAGTTCTCAATATTATACGATTATCACTTCTTCCTTTGTCATTATACAGGGTGTAAGTGTAGCCCTGTCTCTTATACACATCTAACAATTCTATAAGGTAGCAAATATTTAGATCAAATCTAGAATGATCTAATCGCATTCTTAATCATAATTAAGAAATAGAACATTTTACGTCTCTTATCATAACATCTTAGATGTGTATAAGAGACAGAGATGTACTTTGTTGAGCAAGGAGTTCTCAACAAAGTACATGTTATGCGACTTCATCCCGCTTTGAAGAAATAAGTGTGAAATGAGGCCAAGTATACGTGCTTAATCACAGTGTACTACTCCTTCCACTGTGATTAAGCACGTATACTTGGCCTCATTTCACACTTATTTCTTCAAAACCATCATACAAATCGTATTATTTTAAGTTCTTATCTAGAGTTACGAGATTTACTTTTATAAGAACTCCTGTTCTATTTCTTAATCTGATATGACTCGATCTAGATTTAGTTTGTAAGGTGATTAATCTAGTACATAAGAAACAGGTAAGAAGGCTAATATCTTATAATGAGACAGTGTCTATAACAGACAGATAATACGACATTGAGAAGAATAGATATTAATCATAATCAGACATATTATAAATAGGCCTCATTTCTCAGTTCTTTTTCTTGTAAGATTAGATAATCACTTAATTATAAATCTTTAACGAATACAACCCGCTCTTGGTTCTTTTTAAATCGAATATGACTACTTCGCTTTATGAAGCCACTCAATCTTGTTTGATTGTAAAGAAGAACTGATAACAATATATTACGATTATTCGACTTTCTTAGTTATCAATATCTTACGATTACACTTCTTCCTTGGTTATTAATCACAGTGGAAGGATAACGACAAAGGAGATCTAAATATTTGTGCATGTGTCCCACACATGGTTCTCAATCTAATCTAAGTCATGTATTAGGGGCTTATCATCCGTTATTAGTTATTCTTATCTTTTCAACATGTATGTCGATTAGATCACCTTTCTAGTTTCTTAATTATCTCCCTAATATTTTATCATGTGACCTGTGATACCTTTGCGATTCACAACATAGAATTGTTAGTCAATTTCTTGGCTCTCAATATCGAACGATCGAAACTTCTTCCTTACTCGTAAAGCAAGTTTGATTGGCCTCACTTCTCTGTTCTTTTCAAAATGCTATTAGATGATGTATTAGTTCTCAATCTTCAAGGAATATGTCCAGCGCATGGTTCTTAATCCATTCTTATTAAAACATATTTATGTTCTCACCTTGTGAAATTTGATCTCATATCTTTTCCAAATGTGCTATAATTGGAACTCCTCTCATATTTCATTATCTTACACGACTAATCTCCTTTATTTGTTCTGAATTGCATATGCTACTGTCTCGTTTTGTTGTTCATTGTATAGTTCGATTAGTCGCATTTCATAGTTCTCAATATTATACGATTATCACTTCTTCCTTTGTCATTATACAGGGTGTAAGTGGCTTCATTTCTCAGATATTGAGAAGAAAGAAAGGGTCTAATTGTACTATAGTATGACACAATTTGAACTCATTCTTGGTTCTTAATCTAACATAATTAAATCACATTTTACGTTCTTATCATGAGTTATTAGAACTTATTATGTTTCTACATGTACTTTGTTGAGAACTCCTTGCTTGTTTCTTAATCTTATGCGACTTCATCCCAGTTATTAGTATTTAATCTGTACGATTTGTCCCCTTTCTTAGTTCTCAATATCGCAGTACTACTCCTTCCACTGTGATTAAGCACGTATACTTGGCCTCATTTCACACTTATTTCTTCAAAACCATCATACAAATCGTATTTTAAGTTCTTATCTAGAGTTACGAGATTTACTTTTATAAGAACTCCTGTTCGGATATTTCTTAATCTGATATGACTCGATCTACTTTGTTAGTTTTGAATCCTGTACGATTAGATCTCCTTTGTTGTGTCATAATATAGTACGATTAGACCCTTTCTTTCTTCTCAATATCGTATTATTACAATTTCTTCCTTAATCATTGATAGCCATAATTAAATAGGCCTCATTTCTCAGTTCTTTTTCTTGTAAGATTAGATAATCACTTAATTATAAATCTTTAACGAATACAACCCGCTCTTGGTTCTTTTTAAATCTAATATGACTAACTTCTGCTTTATTAGTTCTCTCAATCTTGTTTGATTGTATCTCCTTTTGCGACTCACAATATATTACGATTATTCGACTTTCTTAGTTATCAATATCTTACGATACACATCTAGATGTGTATATGAGGCCAAGTATTAGCTTTGTATTAGGGGCTTATCATCCGTTATTAGTTATTCTTATCTTTTCAACATGTATGTCGATTAGATCACCTTTCTAGTTTCTTAATTATCTCCTAATATTTTATCATGTGTTCTCCTTTTGCGATTCACAACATAGAATTGTTAGTCAATTTCTTGGCTCTCAATATCGAACGATCGAAACTTCTTCCTTACTCGTAAAGCAAGTTTGATTGGCCTCACTTCTCTGTTCTTTTCAAAATGCTATTAGATGATGTATTAGTTCTCAATCTTCAAGGAATATGTCCAGCGCATGGTTCTTAATCCATTCTTATTAAAACATATTTATGTTCTCACCTTGTGAAATTTGATCTCATATCTTTTCCAAATGTGCTATAATTGGAACTCCTCTCATATTTCATTATCTTACACGACTAATCTCCTTTATTTGTTCTGAATTGCATATGCTACATCTAAGTGTGTTGAGACATTGTATACGTCGATTAGTCGCATTTCATAGTTCTCAGATATTATACGATTATCAACTAAGAATTGTCATTATACAGGGTGTAAGTGGCTTCATTTCTCAGTTCTTTTTCAAATAAGGGTAGATAATCTTTTGTTCAAAGTCTTTTTCAATTTGAACTCATTCTTGGTTCTTAATCTAACATAATTAAATCACATTTTACGTTCTTATCATGAGTTATTAGAACTTATTATGTTTCTACATGTACTTTGTTGAGAACTCCTTGCTTGTTTCTTAATCTTATGCGACTTCATCCCAGTTATTAGTATTTAATCCTGTACAATTTGTCCCCTTTCTTAGTTCTCAATATCGTACGAGTACTACTCCTTCCACTGTGATTAAGCACGTATACTTGGCCTCATTTCACACTTATTTCTTCAAAACCATCATACAAATCGTATTTTAAGTTCTTATCTAGAGTTACGAGATTTACTTTTATAAGAACTGATAAGAACATTAGAGTGAATCGATAATTAGATCTCCTTTGTTGTGTCATAATATAGTACGATTAGACCCTTTCTTTCTTCTCAATATCGTATTATTACAATTTCTTCCTTAATCATTGTGCAGCCATAATTAAATAGGCCTCATTTCTCAGTTCTTTTTCTTGTAAGATTAGATAATCACTTAATTATAAATCTTTAACGAATACAACCCGCTCTTGGTTCTTTTTAAATCTAATATGACTACTTCTGCTTTATTAGTAGATCAATCTTAAGACAGATTGTATCTCCTTTTGCGAGTACTCACAATATATTACAATCAAGAAAGTTCTCAAGTTATCACATATAGAAACATAATCACTTCTAATAAGGAGTAGTACTCTACGATATTGAGAACTCAGTTCTCTTTCGAATGCGATTAGATCATTCATTTGATCTAAATATTTGTGCATGTGTCCACACATGGTTCTCAATCTAATCTAAGTCATGTATTAGGGGCTTATCATCCGTTATTAGTTATTCTTATCTTTTCAACATGTATGTCGATTAGATCACCTTTCTAGTTTCTTAATTATCTCCCTAATATTTTATCATGTGTTCTCCTTTTGCGATTCACAACATAGAATTGTTAGCCAAGAAATTGACTAACAATTCTATGTCTGTCTCTTATACACATCTAGATGTCGTAAAGCACAGCTGATTAGCCTCACTTCTCTGTTCTTTTCAAAATGCTATTAGATGATGTATTAGTTCTCAATCTTCAAGGAATATGTCCAGCGCATGGTTCTTAATCCATTCTTATTAAAACATATTTATGTTCTCACCTTGTGAAATTTGATCTCATATCTTTTCCAAATGTGCTATAATTGGAACTCCTCTCATATTTCATTATCTTACACGACTAATCTCCTTTATTTGTTCTGAATTGCATATGCTATGTCTCGTTTTGTTGTTCATTGTATAGTTCGATTAGTCGCATTTCATAGTTCTCAATATTATACGATTATCACTTCTTCCTTTGTCGTTATACAGGGTGTAAGTGGCTTCAGAAAGTTTCTCAGTTCTTTTTCAAATAAGGGTAGATAATCTTTTGTTCAAAGTCTTTTTCAATTTGAACTCATTCTTGGTTCTTAATCTAACGTAATTAAATCACATTTTACGTTCTTATCATGAGTTATTAGAACTTATTATGTTTCTACATGTACTTTGTTGAGAACTCCTTGCTTGTTTCTTAATCTTATGCGACTTCATCCCAGTTATTAGTATTTAATCCTCTACAATTTGTCCCCTTTCTTAGTTCTCAATATCGTACGAGTACTACTCCTTCCACTGTGATTAAGCACGTATACTTGGCCTCATTTCACACTTATTTCTTCAAAACCATCATACAAATCGTATTTTAAGTTCTTATCTAGAGTTACGAGATTTACTTTTATAAGAACTCCTGTTCTATTTCTTAATCTGATATGACTCGATCTACTTTGTTAGTTTTGAATCCTGTACGATTAGATCTCCTTTGTTGTGTCATAATATAGTACGATTAGACCCTTTCTTGTTATCTTCTCAATATCGTATTATTACAATTTCTTCCTTAATCATTGTGCAGCCATAATTAAATAGGCCTCATTTCTCAGTTCTTTTTCTTGTAAGATTAGATAATCACTTAATTATAAATCTTTAACGAATACAACCCGCTCTTGGTTCTTTTTAAATCTAATATGACTACTTCTCCTTTATTAGTTCTCTCAATCTTGTTTGATTGTATCTCCTTTTGCGACTCACAATATATTACGATTATTCGACTTTCTTAGTTATCAATATCTTACGATTACACTTCTTCCTTGGTTATTAAGCTAATATAGTTGCCTCAGTTCTCTTTCGAATGCGATTAGATCATTCATTTGATCTAAATATTTGTGCACAGGTCCCACACATGAAGAAAGGAGATCTAATACATGTATCAGATGCTTAAGAACAGAAAATTAGTTATTCTTATCTTGCTCAACTATATTAGCTGAAGTCAATTAGACACATCGGATGTGTATAAGAGACAGTATTTATATCATGTGTTCTCCTTTTGCGATTCACAACATAGAATTGTTAGTCAATTTCTTGGCTCTCAATATCGAACGATCGAAACTTCTTCCTTACTCGTAAAGCAAGTTTGATTGGCCTCACTTCTCTGTTCTTTTCAAAATGCTATTAGATGATGTATTAGTTCTCAATCTTCAAGGAATATGTCCAGCGCATGGTTCTTAATCCATTCTTATTAAAACATATTTATGTTCTCACCTTGTGAAATTTGATCTCATATCTTTTCCAAATGTGCTATAATTGGAACTCCTCTCATATTTAAGTCTTTTCAATTTGAACTCATTCTTGGTTCTTAATCTAACGTAATTAAATCACATTTTAAGTTCTTATCATGAGTTATTAGAACTTATTATGTTTCTACATGTACTTTGTTGAGAACTCCTTGCTTGTTTCTTAATCTTATGCGACTTCATCCCAGTTATTAGTATTTAATCCTCTACAATTTGTCCCCTTTCTTAGTTCTCAATATCGTACGAGTACTACTCCTTCCACTGTGATTAAGCACGTATACTTGGCCTCATTTCACACTTATTTCTCCAAAACCATCATACAAATCGTATTTTAAGTTCTTATCTAGAGTTACGAGATTTACTTTTATAAGAACTCCTGTTCTATTTCTTAATCTGATATGACTCGATCTACTTTGTTAGTTTTGAATCCTGTACGATTAGATCTCCTTTGTTGTGTCATAATATAGTACGATTAGACCCTTTCTTTCTTCTCAATATCGTATTATTACAATTTCTTCCTTAATCATTGTGCAGCGTCATAATTAAATAGGCCTCATTTCTCAGTTCTTTTTCTTGTAAGATTAGATAATCACTTAATTATAAATCTTTAACGAATACAACCCGCTCTTGGTTCTTTTTAAATCTAATATGACTACTTCTGCTTTATTAGTTCTCTCAATCTTGTTTGATTGTATCTCCTTTTGCGACTCACAATATATTACGATTATTCGACTTTCTTAGTTATCAATATCTTACGATTACACTTCTTCCTTGGTTATTAAGCTAATATAGTTGCCTCAGTTCTCTTTCGAATGCGATTAGATCATTCATTTGATCTAAATATTTGTGCACAGGTCCCACACATGGTTCTCAATCTAATCTAAGTCATGTATTAGGGGCTTATCATCCGTTATTAGTTATTCTTATCTTTTCAACATGTATGTCGATTAGATCACCTTTCTAGTTTCTTAATTATCTCCCTAATATTTTATCATGTGTTCTCCTTTTGCGATTCTAGATAGAATTGTTAGTCAATGTGTTCTTGGCTCTCAATATCGAACGATCGAAACTTCTTCCTAACTCGTATTCGAGTCATATCAGCCTAAGAAATCATTCTTTTCAAAATGCTATTAGATGATGTATTAGTTCTCAATCTTAAGGAATATGTGTAGCGCATGTGCACTTAATCCATTAGATTATTAAAACATATTTATGTTCTCACCTTGTGAAATTTGAGACAGATATCTTTTCCAAATGTGCTATAATTGGAACTCCTCTCATATTCATCAGATATGTATAAGAGACAGGAACTTTATTTGTTCTGAAGACATATGCTATGTCTCGTTTTGTTGTTCATTGTATAGTTCGATTAGTCGCATTTCATAGTTCTCAATATTATACGATTATCACTTCTTCCTTTGTCGTTATACAGGGTGTAAGTGGCTTCATTTCTCAGTTCTTTTTCAAATAAGGGTAGATAATCTTTTGTTCAAAGTCTTTTTCAATTTGAACTCATTCTTGGTTCTTAATCTAACGTAATTAAATAATTCACATTTTACGTTCTTATCATGAGTTATTAGAACTTATTATGTTTCTACATGTACTTTGTTGAGAACTCCTTGCTTGTTTCTTAATCTTATGCGAAGATACCCAGTTATTAGTATTTAATCCTCTACAATTTGAGAAGAAAGAAAGTTCTCAATATCGTACGTACTACTCCTTCCACTGTGATTAAGCACGTATACTTGGCCTCATTTCACACTTATTTCTCCAAAACCATCATACAAATCGTATTTTAAGTTCTTATCTAGAGTTACGAGATTTACTTTTATAAGAAACAGATGGTAATCACTTAATTATAAATCTTTAACGAATACAACCCGCTCTTGGTTCTTTTTAAATCTAATATGACTACTTCTGCTTTATTAGTTCTCTCAATCTTGTTTGATTGTATCTCCTTTTGCGACTCACAATATATTACGATTATTCGACTTTCTTAGTTATCAATATCTTACGATTACACTTCTTCCTTGGTTATTAAGCTAATATAGTTGCCTCAGTTCTCTTTCGAATGCGATTAGATCATTCATTTGATCTAAATATTTGTGCACAGGTCCCACACATGGTTCTCAATCTAATCTAAGTCATGTATTAGGGGCTTATCATCCGTTATTAGTTATTCTTATCTTTTCAACATGTATGTCGATTAGATCACCTTTCTAGTTTCTTAATTATCTCCCTAATATTTTATCATGTGTTCTCCTTTTGCGATTCACAACATAGAATTGTTAGTCAATTTCTTGGCTCTCAATATCGAACGATCGAAACTTCTTCCTTACTCGTAAAAATAGAAACGCAAGTTTGATTGGCCTCACTTCTCTGTTCTTTTCAAAATGCTATTAGATGATGTATTAGTTCTCAATCTTCAAGGAATATGTCCAGCGCATGGTTCTTAATCCATTCTTATTAAAACATATTTATGTTCTCACCTTGTGAAATTTGATCTCATATCTTTTCCAAATGTGCTATAATTGGAACTCCTCTCATATTTCATTATCTTACACGACTAATCTCCTTTATTTGTTCTGAATTGCATATGCTATGTCTCGTTTTGTTGTTCATTGTATAGTTCGATTAGTCGCATTTCATAGTTCTCAATATTATACGATTATCACTTCTTCCTTTGTCGTTATACAGGGTGTAAGTGGCTTCATTTCTCAGTTCTTTTTCAAATAAGGGTAGATAATCTTTTGTTCAAAGTCTTTTTCAATTTGAACTCATTCTTGGTTCTTAATCTAACATAATTAAATCACATTTTACGTTCTTATCATGAGTTATTAGAACTTATTATGTTTCTAATAACAAGAGAGGTGATTTAATTCCACTGTTAGATTAAGATGTGTATAAGAGACAGTTCATTTCACACTTATTTCTTCAAAACCATCATACAAATCGTATTTTAAGTTCTTATCTAGAGTTACGAGATTTACTTTTATAAGAACTCCTGTTCTATTTCTTAATCTGATATGACTCGATCTACTTTGTTAGTTTTGAATCCTGTACGATTAGATCTCCTTTGTTGTGTCATAATATAGTACGATTAGACCCTTTCTTTCTTCTCAATATCGTATTATTACAATTTCTTCCTTAATCATTGTGCAGCCATAATTAAATAGGCCTCATTTCTCAGTTCTTTTTCTTGTAAGATTAGATAATCACTTAATTATAAATCTTTAAGAATACAACCCGCTCTTAGGGTCCCACACATGGTTCTCAATCTAATCTAAGTCATGTATTAGGGGCTTATCATCCGTTATTAGTTATTCTTATCTTTTCAACATGTATGTCGATTAGATCACCTTTCTAGTTTCTTAATTATCTCCCTAATATTTTATCATGTGTTCTCCTTTTGCGATTCACAACATAGAATTGTTAGTCAATTTCTTGGCTCTCAATATCGACATCGAAACTTCTTCCTTACTCGTAAAGCAAGTTTGATTGGCCTCACTTCTCTGTTCTTTTCAAAATGATAACTATTAGATGATGTATTAGTTCTCAATCTTCAAGGAATATGTCCAGCGCATGGTTCTTAATCCATTCTTATTAAAACATATTTATGTTCTCACCTTGTGAAATTTGATCTCATATCTTTTCCAAATGTGCTATAATTGGAACTCCTCTCATATTTCATTATCTTACACGACTAATCTCCTTTATTTGTTCTGAATTGCATATGCTATGTCTCGTTTTGTTGTTCATTGTATAGTTCGATTAGTCGCATTTCATAGTTCTCAATATTATACGATTATCACTTCTTCCTTTGTCATTATACCTATATTATGGCACATTTCTCAGTTCTTTTTCAAATAAGGGTAGATAATCTTTTGTTCAAAGTCTTTTTCAATTTGAACTCATTCTTGGTTCTTAATCTAACATAATTAAATCACATTTTACGTTCTTATCATGAGTTATTAGAACTTATTATGTTTCTACATGTACTTTGTTGAGAACTCCTTGCTTGTTTCTTAATCCAGGCTCTTATGCGACTTCATCCCAGTTATTAGTATTTAATCCTGTACAATTTGTCCCCTTTCTTAGTTCTCAGGTTAAAAGTAAATGAAGCCACTTAAGTCTGCATAAGCTTAAGCACGTATACTTGGCCTCATTTCACACTTATTTCTTCAAAACCATCATACAAATCGTATTTTAAGTTCTTATCTAGAGTTACGAGATTTACTTTTATAAGAACTCCTGTTCTATGTTCTTAATCTGATATGACTCGATCTACTTTGTTAGTTTTGAATCCTGTACGATTAGATCTCCTTTGTTGTGTCATAATATAGTACGATTAGACCCTTTCTTTCTTCTCAATATCGTATTATTACAATTTCTTCCTTAATCATTGTGCAGCCATAATTAAATAGGCCTCATTTCGATCGTCGATATTGTAAGCCTAGACAATCGTATGTCTCTATATACACATCTAGATGTGTATAAGAGACAGCTCGTACGATATTGAGAACTAAGAAAGGGGACAAATTGTACAGGATTTCGACAGCTATGTTGCCTAGATATCAATGAAGAATCTGTCTCTTATACACATCTAGATGTGTATAAGAGACAGAACGATCGAGGCCTATTTAATTACTCGCAAAATGATTTGAGGCCTCACTTCTCTATTGAGAAAATGCTATTAGATGATGTATTAGTTAAGAATCTTCAAGGAATATGTCCAGCGCCATGGTTCTTAATCCATTCTTATTAAAACATATTTATGTTCTCACCTTGTGAAATTTGATCTCATATCTTTTCCAAATGTGCTATAATTGGAACTCCTCTCATATTTCATTATCTTACACGACTAATCTCCTTTATTTGTTCTGAATTGCATATGCTATGTCTCGTTTTGTTGTTCATTGTATAGATCGATTAGTCGCATGTCATAGTTCTCAATATTATACGATTATCACTAATCGTATCAATATACAGAACTAAGAAATTATTTCTCAAATTTTTCATAATAAGGGACAGTAACTCATGATAGATTGTAAAAAATTCTTTTCAAGGGGACAAATCGTACAAGATTAAATACTAATATACTTAAATCAAGTTTACGTTCATAAGATTAAGAAACAAGAAAGGCTTCTCTTTCTACATGTAGATTGTTGAGAACTCCTTGCTTGTTTCTTAATCTTACAAAGAGATCATCCCAGTTATTAGTATTTAATCCTGTACAATTTGTCCCCTTTCTTAGTTCTCAATATCGTACGAGTACTACTCCTTCCACTGTGATTAAGCACGTATACTTGGCCTCATTTCACACTTTTTCTTCAAAACCATCATACAAATAGTATTTTAAGTTTTAATCTTGAGTTACGAGATTTACTTTTATAAGAACTCCTGTTCTATTTCTTAATCTGATATGACTCGATCTACTTTGTTAGTTCTTAATCCTGTACGATTTTTTTTTTATAAAACCCAAGACGGGTAATTAATTTATTAAGAACCAAATTCAATTTTTACAACACCTGATGTAGGGACATTTTTTAGCTTCCAGGCGCACCAAGCCTTTTACAATGTTTGGGATTGTGTGCTGGTTATACTCAAGATATGTCTCATTTTTTATACCCTCATTGGCTAGGGTGTCTGCTACTTGGTTTGCTTCTCTAAAAACATGTACAAAAGAAAAATTCTTTCCTATAACAAGATGATAAATAAGTTGCACTAGGGATCAATACTCCAAGGCGGTGTTGCTTTTCCTGGATTCAAAATGTTAACGATTAAGAGTGAGTCCATCTCTACTTGAATTGATGAGAGTTGAAACTTGGCTCAGAGTTTTAATCCTATCAGGGCCATCATTGTCGATTTAAGGTTGGACTGATTGTGATAGAAGTTGGAAAATGCACCATAAAACTGACCATTATGATCTCGGATGATTCCTCCTCCAGCCGCATTCCCCGGGTGTCCTTTAGACGCGCCGTCAACATTAAGCTTTGCCACTCCTTGAGGAGGGCGAGACCAGCTCACTGTAATAAGATCCCTTGGTTTGTGGTGGATGAAACCATGTCTTAAAACTCGAGATAGGATGAGTTCATTGGCAGTAGCGTGTGAAAGGTTGAATTGTGGAAAGGTTTTCCAAGGCAACACATATTTCAGTTATTAAATCGACAAAGATGTCAGTGATTAGGATTCATAGAGCAGCGTCTTTCGGCCTTTCCATATGGACCAGCAAATCAGGCTTGGAATGATTTTGTGAATCGCCGCCATTGTGGGTGAAGGGGTTGGATGCCACCACCAAGAATTGAGCTTTTCTACATTGTATTTGATTGCAAGAATTCCAGTTCCAACCAAGACTCAAAAAAGCGCCATATCTGTGAGGACCAAAGACATGTTGTAAAGAGGTGATTCAGGGTTTCTTGTGATGCTTCACAGAAGCTACATCGTGAGGTAAGAGGAAAGTCATGCTGCTGGAAGATAAGATGAAAATGGAAGAGAGCTTATTATGAAGCAACCTCCACATGAAGAAAGAGATTTTTGTCTATAACCTTGCATCCCAAATCATTGTCCTTGTAAAGCTCGAAGGAAAGGTTGGTAGGGTGGATGAGATGGAAAAGGTTCCTCTTGATGTAAGCTTCCATATCAGCACATCTTTTGCTTGTGAAGTGGTCAATGATTTCCCCGATATAGCGTGAAATATTCTATCCCGGTGCCTTGTGTGTATCTAGTGTCCAACGCATTGAGATTCCAGCCCGTAGTACTCCAAACTTGCACAATTGTGCTGATGAGATCTTGGTCAAAAACTTGTTCCATGTCTTGAGCTAGAGGGCCACGTTCCGTCCATGAGTCATACCAAAAAGAGGAGTTTCCACTTCGCAGGAGCACCACAAGGTTAAGTTCAGCCTTTTCTCGAACCTTTAACATTCTTTTCCATGTTGAGAAGGCGGTCTGCTTTTCTTTCATTGTGTAAGGGTGCATTGAACCGCGTATGTATCTTGCTTGAAGAAAGCTGCGCCATAGTGAATTGCCTTGACGAAATTCCTACCAAAGCTTGAGGCTAAAGCCGTGTGCTATGTCTTTGAGAGAAGGAATTCCTAGACAATTTGATGACGTAGGTTTACAAACCTCTTTCCAAGCGACCCAATGTCTTCTCTTTCCTAGGGCAGATTCTCCCCAAAAAAAATTTGCAAGTTGCCGATTCACCTCTTGGATTACAACTTTTGGTGGTTGAAGGACCGCCAAAAGATAGATAGGAATGCTGGTGAGGACATGCTTTATGAGGCATTAGTTTCCCCCCCGGAGAGATACGCTTGGAATGCCAACCACTAATTCGAGTTGTAATTTTATCAATCATCAGCTAGAAGAGTGCCCTTCTTTTCTTTGCTTTTTGGATGGGGCAGCCTAGGTACGTGAATGGGAAAGATTTTTTAGCAAAGCCCGTCTTATGTTGGATAATGCGTGTTCGAGCTAAAGGTGTTGTCTTGGAATAGGAAAAATGAACATTTAGCTTTGTTCACCTGTTGGCCAGTGAAAGATGCAAATTTATCCAGGAATAACACTAGATTGTTCACTGATTTTGCATTTCCTTTTGTGAAGATGACTACATCATTTGCAAAAGCAAAATGGGTGATTGGAAGGCAATGACTGGGGAGACCAAATTCCATTATTCTTTCTTGCCGAACCAGGTTGTTTAGGTTCCTAGAGAAAACTTCCATCATAATGATGAAAAGCATAGGTGAAAGGGGATCTCCTTGCCGAATTCCACTTGAGGATTGAAAGAAGCCTTTTGCGATTCCATTAATGAGATCATTGAGAACCAAAGAATGTTCAATGGCATTGTGTATGACTGAAATCCAGGTGTCATTGAATCCCATCTTTCGCATTATGGAGTATAGACTGGTCCAAGAAAGCCGATCAAAAGCTTTGGAGAGGTCCAACTTGATAATGAGGTTTCCTCCTCGTGTTTTGATCTAAATCTTTTGAGCACAGGTCCCACACATGGTTCTCAATCTAGTCTAACTAAGTCACGTATTAAGGCTTATCATCCGTTATAAGATATTCTTATCTTTTCAACATGTATGTCGATTAGATCACCTTTCTAGTTTCTTAATTATCTCCCTAATATTTTCTCATTGTTCTCCTTTTGCGATTCACAACATAGAATTGTTAGTCAATTTCTTGGCTATGAATATCAAACGATCGAAACTTCTTCCTTACTTGTAAAGCAAGTTTGATTGGCCTCACTTCTTTATTCTTTTGCATATGCTATTAGATGATGCATTAATCTAAATCTTCAAGGAATATGTCCAGCTGACGCATGGTTCTTAATCCATTCTTATTAAAACATATGTTCTTACCTTGTGAAATTTGATCTCACATCTTTTCCAAATGTGCTATGATTGGAACTCCTCTCATATTTAATAAGCTTACACGACTAAACTACTTTCTTTGTTCTGAATTGCATATGTTATGTCTCCTTTTGTTGTTCATTGTATAGCTCGATTAGTCACAATTCATAGTTCTCAATATTGTAACGTTATCACTTCTTCCTTTGTCATTATACATGGTGTAATTGGCTTCATTTCTCAGTTCTTTTTCAAATAAGGTTAGCTAATCTTTTGTTCAATGTCTTTTTCAGTTTGAACTCATTCTTGGTTCTTAATCTAGCATAATTAAATCACATTTTACGTTGTTATCATGAGTTATTAGAACTTATTATGTTTCTACATATACTTTTTTGAGAACTCGTTTCCTGTGTCTTAATCTTATGCCACTTGATCCCAGTTATAAGTATTTAATCTTGTACAATTTGTCCCCGTTTCTTAATTCTCAATATCGTACGATTACAACTCCTTCCACTGTGATTAAGCACGTACACTTCGCCTCATTCCTCAATTATTTCTTCAAAACCATCATATTATATTTTAGTTCTTATTCTTTTATGCATAGTTATCACTATGGTTCTTAATTTTGCCAAATCAAATCGCATTTTACGTTCTTATCTGTAGTTACGAGATTTACTTTTATAAGAACTCCTGTACTATTTCTTAATCTGATATGACTCGATCTACTTTGTTAGTTCTTATTCCCGTACGATTAGATCTCCTTTATTGTGTCATAATATAGTACGATTAGACCCTTTCTTTCTTCTCAATATCGTACTATTACAATTTATTCCTTAATCATCGTGCAGGCATAATTAATAGGCCTCATTTCTTAGTTCTTTTTCTTATACGATTAGATAATCTCTTAATTATAAATCTTTAATGAATACGACCCGCTCTTGGTTCTTTTTAAATCTAATACGACTACTTCTCCTTTATTAGTTCTCAATCTTGTTTGATTGTATCTCCTTTTGCGACTCACAATATATTACGATTAGTCGACTTTCTTAGATCTCAATATCTTACGATTACTTCTTCCTTAGTTATTAAGCTAATATAGTATAGCCTCCGTTCTCTTTCGAATGCGATTCGATCATTCATTTGATCCAAATCTTTTGTGCAGAGGTCCCACACATCGTTCTCAATCTATTCTAACTAAGTCACGTATTAGGGGCTTATCATCCGTTATTAGAATTCTTATCTTTTCAACATGTATGTCGATTAGATCACGACCTTTCATGTTTCTTAATTATCTCCCTAATATTTTATCATGTGTTCTCCTTTTGCGATTCATAACATAGAACAGTTAGTCAATTTCTTGGCTCTCAATATCAACGATCGCAACTTCTTCCATACTCGTAAAGCAAGCTTGATTGGCCTCATTTCTATATTCTTTTGCAAATGCTATTAGATGATGCATTAATCTAAATCTTCATAGGAATAGGTCCAGCGCATGGTTCTTAATTCATTCTTATTAAAACATATTTATGTTCTTACCTTGTGAAATTTGATCTCATACCTTTTCCAAATGTGCTATGATTGGAACTCCTCTCATATTTCATTATCTTACACGACTAAAACTCCTTTCTTTGTTCTGAATTGCATATGTTATGTCTCCTTTTGTTGTTCATTGTATAGCTCGATTAGTCACATTTCATAGTTCTCAATATTCTACGATTATCACTTCTTCCTTTGTCATTGTACAAGGTGTAGATGGCTTCATTTCTCAGTTCTTTTTCAAATAAGGTTAGATAATCTTTTGTTCAAAGTCTTTTTCAATTTGAATTCATTCTTGATTCTTAATCTTGCATAATTAAATCACATTTTCCGTTCTTATCATGAGTTATTAGAACTTATTATGTTTCTACATGTACTTTGTTGAGAACTCCTTTCTAGTTTCTTAATATTATGCGAGTTGATCCCAATTATTAGTATTACAAGATAATCTTGTACGATTTGTCCCCTTTCTTAGTTCTCAATATCGTACGAGTACAACTCCTTCCACTGTGATTAAGCACATATACTTGGCCTCATTTCACATTTGTTTCTTCAAAACCATCATATTATATTTTAGTTATTATTCTTTTATGCATAGTTATCACTCATGGTTCTTAATTTGGCTAAAATCAAATCGCAATTTAAGTTCTTATCTTGAGTTACAAGATTTACTTTTATAAGAACTCTTGTTCTATTTCTTAATCTGATATGACTAGATCTACTTGTTAGTTCTTATTAATGTACAATTAGATCTTCTTTATTGTGTCATAATATAGTACGACTAGACCCTTTCTTTCTTATCAATATCGAACTATTACAATTTCTTCCTTAATCATTGTGCAGGCATAATTAATAGGCATCATTTCTCAGTTCTTTTTCTTATACGATTAGATAATCTCTTAATTATAAATCTTTAATGAATACCACCCGCTCTTGGTTCTTTTATATCTAATACGACTTCTTCTCCTTTATTAGTTCAAAATCTTGTTTGATTGTATCTCCTTTTGCGACTCACAATATATTACGATTAGTCGACTTTCTTTGTTCTCAATATCTTACGATTACACTTCTTCCTTAGTTATTAAGCTCATATAGTTGCCTCCGTTCTCTTTCAAATGCGATTAGATCATTCATTTGATCTAAATCTTTTGTGCACAGGTCCTACACATGGTTCTCAATCAAGTCTAACTAAGTCACGTATTAGGGGCTTATCTTCCGTTATTAGATATTCTTATCTTTTCGACATGCATGTCGATTAGATAACCTTTCTAGTTTCTTAATTATCTCCCTAATATTTTTTGATGTGTTCTCCTTTTGCGATTCATAACTTAGAACAGTTAGTCAATTTCTTGGCTCTCAATATCGGACGATCGCAACTTCTTCCTTACTTATAAAGCAAGAATGATCGGCCTCATTTCTCTATTCTTTTGCAAATGCTATTAGATGATGCTATTAGTTCTAAATCTTCAAGGAATAAGTTCACGCGAGTGGTTCTTTGTCCATTCTTATGAAAATATATTTATGTTCTTACCTTGTGAAATTTGATCTCATATCTTTTTGAAATGTGCTATGATTGGAACTCCTCTCATATTTCATAATCTAACACGACTAATGTCCTTTCCTTGTTCTGAATTGCATATGTTATGTCTCCTTTTGTTGTTCATTGTATAGCTCGATTAGTCGCATTTCTTAGTTCTCAGTATTGTACGATTATCACTTCTTCTTTTGTCATTATACAAGGTGTAATTGGCTTCATTTCTCAGTTCTTTTTCAAATAAGGTTAGATAATCTTTTGTTCAAAGTCTTTTTCAATTTGAACTCATTCTTGGTTCTTAATCTTGCATAATTAAATCACATTTTACGTTCTTATCAAAAGTTATTAGAACTTATTATGTTTCTACACGTACTCTGTTGAGAACTCCTTTCTTGTTTCTTAATCTTATGCGAGTTGAGACTCCCAGTTATTAGTATTTAATCTTGTACGATTTGTCCCCATCCTTGGTTCTCAATATCATACATGTACAACTCCTTCCATTGTGATTAAGCACGTATACTTGGCCTCATTTCTCATTTGTTTCTTCAAAACCATCGTATTATATTTTAGTTCTTATTCTTTTATGCATAGTTATCACTCATGGTTCTTAATTTGGCCAAATCTAATAGCATTTTAAGTTCTTATCTTGAGTTACAAGATTTA
This sequence comes from Cinchona pubescens, assembly GCA_025175665.1. Lineage (NCBI taxonomy): Eukaryota > Viridiplantae > Streptophyta > Magnoliopsida > Gentianales > Rubiaceae > Cinchona > Cinchona pubescens. Next base: position 1,385,405 of record JANKKI010000070.1, on the reverse strand, counting down.
CTTTTATAAGAACTCCTGTTCTATTTCTTAATCTGATATGACTCGATCTACTTTGTTAGTTCTTAATCCTGTGCGAATAGATCTCCTTTATTGTGTCATAATATAGTACGATTAGACCCTTTCTTTCTTCTCAATATCGTACAATTTCAATTTCTTCCTTAATCATTGTGCTGGCATAATTAATAGGCCTCATTTCTCAGTTCTTTTTCTTATACGATTAGATAATCTCTTAATTATAAATCTTTAATGAATACGACCCATATAAGAGCTCTTGGTTCTTTTTCAATCTAATACGACTACTTCTCCTTTATTAGTTCTCAATCTTGATTGATTGTATCTCCTTTTGCGACTCACAATATATTACGGTTAGTCGACTATCTTAGTTCACAATATCTTATGATTATACTTCATCCTTAGTTATTAAGCTAATATAGTTGCCTCCGTTCTCTTTCGAATGCGATTAGATCATTTATTTGATCTAAATCTTTTGTGCACAGGTCCCACACATGGATCTCAATCTCGTCTAACTAAGTCACGTATTAGGGGCTTTTCATCCGTTATTAGATATTCTTATCTTTTAAACATGTCTACCGATTAGATCACCTTTCTAGTTTCTTCATTTCTCCCTAATATTTTATCATGTGTTCTCCTTTTGCGATTCATAACATAGAACTGTTAGTCAATTTCTTGGCTCTCAATATCGAACGATCGAAACTTCTTCCTTACTCGTAAAGAAAGTTTGACTGGCCTCACTTCTCTATTCTTTTGTGCAAATGCTGTTAGACGATGTATTAGTTCTGAATCTTCAAGGAATAGGTCCAGCGCATGGTTCTTAATCCATTCTTATTAAATCATATTTATGTTCTTACCTTGTGAAATTTTATCTCATATCTTTTCCAAATGTTCTATGATTGGAACTCCTCACATATTTCATTATCTTACACGACTAATCTCCTTTCTCTATTCTGAATTGTATATGTTATCTCCTTTTGTTGTTCATTGTATAGCTCGATTAGTCGCATTTCATAGTTCTCAAAAGATTACCATTATCACTTCTTCCTTTGTCATTATACAAGGTGTAATTGGCATCATTTCTCAGTTCTCTTTCGAATAAGGTTAGATAAGCTTTTGTTCAAAGTCTTTTTCAATTTGAACTCACTCTTGGTTCTTAATTTAGCATAATTAAATCACATTTTACGTTCTTATCATGAGTTATTAGAACTTATTATGTTTGTGCATGTACTTTGTTGAGAACTCCTTTCTTGTTTCTTTATCTCGAAATTAAATATGCGAATTGATCCCAGTTATTAGTATTTAATCTTGCACGATTTGTCCCCTTTCTTAGTTCTCAATATCGTACGAGTACAACTCCTTCCACTATGATTAAGCACGTATACTTGGCCTAAGTTCTCAGTTGTTTCTTCAAAACCATCATATTATATTTTAGTTCTTATTCTTTTTTGCATAGTTATCACCCATGCTTCTTAATTTGGCCAAATCAAATCGCATTTTAAGTTCTTACCTTGAGTTGTGAGAATAAGAACTCCTGTTCTATTTCTTAATTAGATATGACTCGATCTACTTTGTTAGTTCTTAATCCTATACGATTAGATCTCCTTTATTGTGTCATAATATAGTACGATTAGGCCCGTTCTTTCTTCTCATTATCGTACTATTACAATTTCTTCCTTAATCATTGTGCTGGCATAATTAATAGGCCTCATTTCTCAGTTCTTTTTCTTATACGATTAGATAATCCCTTAGTTATAAATCTTTAATGAATACGACCCGCACATTGTTTCTTTTTAAACCTACTACGACTACTTCTCCCTTTTTAGTTCTCAATCCTGTTTGATTGTATCTCCTTTTGCGACTCACAATATATTACGATTAGTCGACTTTCTTCGTTCTGAATATCTTACGATTACACTTCTTCCTTAGTTATTAAGCTCATATAGATGCCACCGTTCTCTTTCGAATGCGATTAGATCATTCATTTGATCTAAATCTTTTGTGCACAGGTCCCACACATGGTTCTCAATCTTGTCTAACTAAGTCACATGTTAGGGGCTTTTCATCCGTTATTAGATATTCTTATCTTTTCAACATGTATGTCGATTAGATCACCTTTCTAGTTTCTTAATTATCTCCCTAATATTTTATCATGTGTTCTCCTTTTGCGATTCATAACATAGAACAGTATTCAATTTCTTGGCTCTCAATATCGAACGATCGCAACTTCTTGCTCACTCCTAAAGCAAGTTTGATTGGCCTCATTTCCCTATTCCTTTGCAAATGATCTAAGATGATGTATTAAATCTAAATCTTCAATGAATAGGTCCAGCGCATGGTTCTTAATCCATTCTTATTAAATCATATTTATGTTCTTACCTTGAGAAATTTGATCTCATATCTTTTCCAAATGTGCTATGATTGGAACTCCTCTCATATTTCATTATCTTACACGACTAAACTCCTTTCTTTGTTCTGAATTGCATATGTTATGTCTCCTTTTGTTTTTCATTGTATAGCTTGATTAGTCACATTTCATAGTTCTCAATATTGTACCATTATCACTTCTTCCTTTGTCATTATACCAGGTGTAATTGGCTTCATTTCTCAGTTGGTTTTCAAATAAGGTTAGATAATCTTTTGTTCAAAGTCTTTTTCAATTAGAACTCATTCTTGGTCCTTTATCTTGCATAATTAAATCATATTTTACGTTCTTATCATGAGTTATTAGAACCTATTATGTTTCTACATGTACTTTGTTGAAAACTCCTTTCTTGTTTCTTAATCTTATGAGAGACGACTTGATCCCAGTCATTAGTATTCAATCTTGCACGATTTGTCCCCTTTCTTAGTTCTCAATATCGTACGAGTACAACTCCTTCCACTGTGATTAAGCATGTATACTTGGCCTTATTTCTCACTTGTTTCTTCAAAACCATCATATTTTATTTTAGTTCTTATTCTTTTATGCATAGTTATCACTCATGGTTCTTAATTTGGCCAAATCAAATCGCATTTTAAGTTCTTATCTTGAGTTACGAGATTTACTTTTATAAGAACTCCAGTCCTATTTCTTAATCTGATATGACTCGATCTACTTTGTTAGTTCTTAATCCTGTACGATTAGATCTCCTTTATTGTGTCATAATATAGTACGATTAGACTCTATCTTTCTTCTCAATATCGAACTATTACAATTTCTACCTTAATCATTGTGCAGGCTCAATTAATTGGCCTCATTTCACAGTTCTTTTTCTTATAAGATTAGATAATCTCTTAATTTTAAATCTTTAATGAGAATACGACCCGCTCTTGGTTTTTTTTAAATCTAATACGACTACTTCTCCTTTATTAGTTCTCAATCTTGTTTGATTGTATCTCATTTTGCGACTCGCAATATATTACGATTAGTCGACTTTCTTAGTTCTCTTACGATTACACTTCTTCCTTTGTTATTAAGCTCATATAGTTGCCTCCGTTCTCTTTCGAATGCGATTAGATCATTCATTTGATATAAATCTTTTGTGCATAAGAGTCCCACACATGGTTCTCAATCTAGTCTAACTAGTCACGTATTAGGGGCTTTTCATCCGTTATTAGATATTCTTATCTTTTCAACATGTACGTCGATTAGATCACCTTTCTAGTTTCATCATTATCTCCCTAATATTTTATCATGTGTTCTCCTTTTGCGATTCATAACATAGAACAGTTAGTCAATTTCTTGGCTCTCAATATCGAACGATCGCAACTTCTTGCTTACTCGTAAAGCAAGTTTGATTGGCCTATTAGATGATGTATTAAGTAGTTCTAATCTTCAAGGAATAGGTCCAACGCATGGTTCTTAATCCATTCTTATTAAATCATATTTATGTTCTTACCCTGTGAAATTTGATCTCATATCTTTCCCAAATGTGCTATGATTGTAACTCCTCTCATATTTCGTTGTCATACACGACTAATCTCCTTTCTTTGTTCTAAATTGCATATGTTATGTCTCTTTTTGTTGTTCATTGCATAGCTCGATTAGTCGCATTTCATACTTCTCAATATTGTACCATTATCACTCTTCCTTTGTCATTATACAAGGTGTAATTGGCATCATTTCTCAGTTCCTTTTCAAATAAGGTTAGATAATCTTTTCTTCAAAGTCTTTTTCAATTTGAATTCATTCTTAGTTCTTATTATGAGTTATTAGAAATTATTATGTTTGTACTTGTACTTTGTTGATAACTCCTTTCTTGTTTCTTAATCTTATGCGAGTTGATCCCAGTCATTAGTATTCAATCTTGCACGATTTGTCCTCTTCTCTTACACAATATCTTAGTTCTCAATATCATACGAGTACTACTCCTTCCACTGTGATTAAGCACGTATACTTGGCCTCATTTCTACTTGTTTCTTCAAAACCGTCATATTATATTTTAGTTCTTATTCTTTTATGCATAGTTATCACTCATGGTTCTTAATTTGGCCAAATCAAATCGCATTTTAAGTTCTCATCTTGAGTTACGAGATTTACTTTTATAAGAACTCCAGTTCTATTTCTTAATATATATGACTCGATCTACTTTGTTAGTTCTTAATCCTGTAGGATTAGATCTCCTTTATTGTGTCATAATATAGTACGATTAGACTCTATCTTTCTTCTCAATATCGAACTATTACAATTTCTACCTTAATCATTGTGCAGGCACAATTAATAGGCCTCATTTCTCAATTCTTTTTCTTATACGATTAGATAATCTCTTAATTTTAAATCTTTAATGAATACGACCCGATTTTGGTTTTTTTTAAATCTAATACGACTACTTCTCCTTTATACTAGTTCTCAATCTTGTTTGATTGTATCTCATTTTGTGACTCGCAATATATTACGATTAGTCGACTTTCTTAGTTCTCTTACGATTACACTTCTTCCTTAGTTATTAAGCTCATATAGTTGCCTCCGTTCTCTTTCGAATGCGATTAGATCATTCATTTGATCTAAATCTTTTGTGCACAGGTCCCACACATGGTTCTCAATCTAGTCTAACTAAGTCACGTATTAGGGGCTTTTCATCCGTTATTAGATATTCTTATCTTTTCAACATGTACGTCGAATAGATCACCTTTCTAGTTTAATCATTATCTCCCTAATATTTTATCATGTGTTCTCCTTTTGCGATTCATAACATAGAACAGTTAGTCAATTTCTTGGCTCTCAATATCGAACGATCGCAACTTCTTGCTTACTCGTAAAACAAGTTTGATTGGCCTCATTTCCCTATTCCTTTGCAAATGCTATTAGATGATGTATTAGTTCTAATCTTCAAGGAATAGGTCCAGAGTCGCATGGTTCTTAATCCATTCTTATTAAATCATATTTATGTTCTTACCTTGTGAAATTTGATCTCATATCTTTCCCAAATGTGCTATGATTGTAACTCCTCTCATATTTCGTTATCATACACGACTAAACTCCTTTCTTTGTTATGAATTGCATATGTTATGTCTCCTTTTGTTTTTCATTATTTAGCTCGATTAGTCGCATTTCATACTTCTCAATATTGTACCATTATCACTTCTTCCTTTGTCATTATACAAGGTGTAATTGGCATCATTTCTCTGTTCCTTTTCAAATAAGGTTAGATAATCTTTTCTTCAAAGTCTTTTTCAATTTGAGGTTCTTATTATGAGTTATTAGAATTTATTATGTTTGTACTTGTACTTTGTTGAGAACTCCTTTCTTGTTTCTTAATCTTATGCGAGTTGATCCCAGTCATTAGTATTCAATCTTGCACGATTTGTCCCCTTTCTTAGTTCTCAATATAAATGCTGTAGACTTATGTGCACTGTGATTAAGCACGTATACTTGGCCTCATTTCTCACTTGTTTCTTCAAAACCATCATATTATATTTTAGTTCTTATTCTTTTATGCATAGTTATCACTCATGGTTTTAATTTGGCCAAATCAAATCGTATTTTAAGTTCTTATCTTGAGTTACGAGATTTACTTTTATAAGAACTCCAGTTCTATTTCTTAATCTGATATGACTCGATCTACTTTGTTAGTTCTTAATCCTGTACGATTAGATCTCCTTTATTGTGTCATAATATAGTACGATTAGACTCTATCTTTCTTCTCAATATCGAACTATTACAATTTTTACCATAATCATTGTGCAGGCACAATTAATAGGCCACATTTCTCAGTTCTTTTTCTTATACAATTAGATAATCTCTTAATTTTAAATCTTTAATGAATACGACCCGCTCTTGGTTCTTTTTAAATCTAATACGACTACTTCTCCTTTATTAGTTCTCAATCTTGTTCTTAATCCATTCTTATTATTAAGATCATATTTATATTCTTACCTTGTGAAATTTGATCTCATATCTTTTCCAAATGTGCTATGATTGTAATTCCTCACATATTTCATTATCTTACTCGACTAATCTCCTCTCTCTATTCTGAATTGCATATGTTATCTCCTTTTGTTGTTCATTGTATAGCCCGATTAGTCGCATTTCATAGTTATCAAAAGATTACCATTATCACTTCTTCCTTTGTCAATATACAAGGTGTAATTGGCATCATTTCTCAGTTCTCTTTCAAATAAGGTTAGATAAGCTTTTGTTCAAATTCTTTTTCAATTTGAACTCACTCTTGGTTCTTAATCTTGCATAATTAAATCACATTTTACGTTCTTATCAAAAGTTATTAGAACTTATTATGTTTCTACACGTACTTTGTTGAGAACTCCTTTCTTGTTTCTTAATCTTATGCGAGTTGATCCCAGTTATTAGTATTTAATCTTGTACGATTTGTCCCCGTCCTTGATTCTCAACATCATACATTATACAACTCCTTCCATTGTGATTAAGCACGTATACTTGGCCTCATTTCTCATTTGTTTCTTCAAAACCATCGTATTATATTTTAGTTCTTATTCTTTTATGCATAGTTATCACTCATGGTTCTTAATTTGGCCAAATCTAATCGCATTTTAAGTTCTTACCTTGAGTTGTGAGAATAAGAACTCCTGTTCTATTTCTTAATTAGATATGACTCGATCTACTTTGTTAGTTCTTAATCCTGTACGATTAGATCTCCTTTATTGTGTCATAATATAGTACGATTAGGCCCTTTCTTTCTTCTCAATATCGTAATATTACAATTTCTTCCTTAATCATTTTGCTGGAATAATTAATAGGCCTCATTTCTCAGTTCTTTTTCTTATACGATTAGATAATCCCTTAGTTATAAATCTTTAATGAATACGACCCGCACTTGTTTCTTTTTAAACCTACTACGACTACTTCTCCCTTATTAGTTCTCAATCCTGTTTGATTGTATCTCCTTTTCTAAATTTGTGCGACTCACAATATATTACGATTAGTCGACTTTCTTAGTTCTAAATATCTTACGATTACACTTCTTCCTTAGTTATTAAGCTCATATAGTTGCCTCCGTTCTCTTTCGAATGCGATTAGATCATTCATTTGATCTAAATCTTTTGTGCACAGGTCCCACACATGGTTCTCAATCTAGTCTAACTAAGTCACGTATTAGGGGCTTTTCATCCGTTATTAGATATTCTTATCTTTTCAACATGTATGTCGATTAGATCACCTTTCTAGTTTCTTAATTATCTCCCTAATATTTTATAATGTGTTCTCCTTTTGCGATTCATAACATAGAATAGTTATTCAATTTCTTGGCTCTCAATATCGAACGATCGCAACTTCTTGCTCACTCGTAAAGCAAGTTTGATTGGCCTCATTTCCCTATTCCTTTGGAAATGCTATTAGATGATGTATTAGTTCTAAATCTTCAAGGAATAGGTCAAGCTCATGATTCTTAATCCTTTCTTATTAATATAAACATATTTATGTTCTTACCTTGTGAAAGTTGATCTCATATCTTTTCCAAATGTGCTATGATTGGAACTCCTCTCATATTTCGATATCAACACGACTAAACTCCTTTCTTTGTTCTGAATTGCATATGTTATGTCTCCTTTTGTTGTTCATTGTTTAGCTCGATTAGTCGCATTTCATACTTCTCAATGTTGTACCATTATCACTTCTTCCTTTGTCATTATACAAGGTGTAATTGGCATCATTTCTCAGTTCTTTTTCAAATAAGGTTAGATAATCTTTTCTTCAAAGTCTTTTTCAATTTGAACTAATTCTTGGTTCTTATTATGAGTTATTAGAATTTATTATGTTTGTACTTGTACTTTGTTGAGAACTCCTTTCTTGTTTCTTAATCTTATGCGAGTTGATCCCAGTCATTAGTATTCATGGAGACACGATTTACCCCTTTCTTAGTTCTCAATATCGTACGAGTACAACTCATTCCACTGTGATTAAGCACGTATACTTGGCCCCATTTCTCACTTGTTTCTTCAAAACCATCATATTATATTTTAGTTCTCATTCTTTTATGCATAGTTATCACTCATGGTTCTTAATTTGGCCAAATCAAATCGCATTTTAAGTTCTTATCTTGAGTTACGAGATTTACTTTTATAAGAACTCCAGTCCTATTTCTTAATCTGATATGACTCGATCTACTTTGTTAGTTCTTAATCCTGTACGATTAGATCTCCTTTATTGTGTCATAATATAGTACGATTAGACTTTATCTTTCTTCTCAATATCGAACTATTACAATTTCTACCTTAATCATTGTACAGGCACAATTAATAGGCCTCATTTCTCAGTTCTTTTTCTTATACGATTAGATAATCTCTTAATTTTAAATCTTTAATGAATACGACCCACTCTTGGTTCTTTTTAAATCTAATACGACTACTTCACCTTTATTAGTTCTCAATCTTGTTTGATTGTATCTCATTTTGCGACTCGCAATATATTACGATTAGTCGACTTTCTTAGTTCTCTTACGATTATACTTCTTCCTTAGTTATTAAGCTCATATAGTTGCCCCGTTCTCTTTCGAATGCGATTAGATCATTCATTTGATCTAAATCTTTTGTGCACAGGTCCCACACATGGTTCTCAATCTACTCTAACTAAGTCACGTATTAGGGGCTTTTCATCCGTTATTAGATATTCTTATCTTTTCAACATGTACGTCGATTAGATCACCTTTCTAGTTTCTTCATTATCTCCCTAATATTTTATCATGTGTTCTCCTTTTGCGATTCATAACGTAGAACAGTTAGTCAATTTCTTGGCTCTCAATATCGAACGATCGCAACTTCTTGCTTACTCGTAAAACAAGTTTGATTGGCCTCATTTCCCTATTCCTTTGCAAATGCTATTATATGATGTATTAGTTCTAAATCTTCAAGCAATAGGTCCAGTGCATGGTTCTTAATCCATTCTTATTAAATCATATTTATGTTCTTACCTTGTGAAGTTGGATTTGATCTCATATCTTTTCCAAATGTGCTATAATTGTAACTCCTGTCATATTTCGTTATCATACACGACCAAACTCCTTTCTTTGTTATGAATTGCATATGTTATGTCTCCTTTTGTTGTTCATTGTATAGCTCGATTAGTCGCATTTCATACTTCTCAATATTGTACCATTATCACTCTTCCTTTGTCATTATACAAGGTGTATTTGGCATCATTTCTCAGTTCCTTTTCAAATAAGGTTAGATAATCTTTTCTTCAAAGTCTTTTTCAATTTGAACTAATTCTTGGTTCTTATTATGAGTTGTTAGAACTTATTATGTTTGTACTTGTACTTTGTTGAGAACTCCTTTCTTGTTTCTTACTCTTATGCGAGTTGATCCCAGTCATTAGTATTCAATCTTGCACGACCTTTCTTAGTTCTCAATATCGTACGAGTACAACTCCTTCCACTGTGATTAAGCACGTATACTTGGCCCCATTTCTCACTTGTTTCTTCAAAAAGGACCATCATATTATATTTTAGTTCTCATTCTTTTATGCATAGTTATCACTCATGGTTCTTAATTTGGCCAAATCAAATCGCATTTTAAGTTCTTATCTTGAGTTACGAGATTTACTTTTATAAGAACTCCAGTCCTATTTCTTAATCTGATATGACTCGATCTACTTTGTTAGTTCTTAATCCTGTACGATTAGATCTCCTTTATTGTGTCATAGATATAGTATAATTAGACTTTATCTTTCTTCTCAATATCGAACTATTACAATTTCTACCTTAATCATTGTACAGGCACAATTAATAGGCCTCATTTCTCAGTTCTTTTTCTTATACGATTAGATAATCTCTTAATTTTAAATCTTTAATGAATACGACCCACTCTTGGTTCTTTTTAAATCTAATACGACTACTTCACCTTTATTAGTTCTCAATCTTGTTTGATTGTATCTCATTTTGCGACTCGCAATATATTACAATTAGTCGACTTTCTTAGTTCTCTTACGATTACACTTCTTCCTTCCTTAGTTATTAAGCTCATATAGTTGCCTCCGTTCTCTTTCGAATGCGATTAGATCATTCATTTGATCTAAATCTTTTGTGCACAGGTCCCACACATGGTTCTCAATCTAGTCTAACTAAGTCACGTATTAGGGGCTTTTCATCCGTTATTAGATATTCTTATCTTTTCAACATGTACGTCGATTAGATCACCTTTCTAGTTTCATCATTATCTCCCTAATATTTTATCATGTGTTCTCCTTTTGCGATTCATAACATAGAACAGTTAGTCAATTTCTTGGCTCTCAATATCGAACGATCGCAACTTCTTGCTTACTCGTAAAGCAAGTTTGATTGGCCTCATTTCCCTATTCCTTTGCAAATGCTATTAGATGATGTATTAGTTCTAATCTTGAAGGAATAGCGCATGGTTCTTAATCCATTCTTATTAAATCATATTTATGTTCTTACCTTGTGAAATTTGATCTCATATCTTTTCCAAATGTGCTATGATTGGAACTCGCTCTCTTATTTCATAATCTAACACGACTAATCTCCTTTCTTTGTTCTGAATTGTGTATACTATGTCTCCTTTGTTGTTCATTGTTTAGGTTGATTAGTCGCATTTCTTAGTTATCAGTATTGTACGATTATCACTTCTTCCTTTGTCATTATACAAGGAGTAATTGGCTTCATTTCTCAGTTCTTTTTCAAATAAGGTTAGATAATCTTTTGTTCAAAGTCTTTTTCAATTTGAACTCATTCTTGGTTCTTAATCTTGCATAATTAAATCATATTTTACGTTCTTATCATTAGTTATTAGAACTTATTTTGTTTCTACATGTACTTTGTTGAGAACTCCTTTCTTGTTTCTTAATGTTATGCGAGTTGATCCCAGTCATTAGTATTCAATCTTGCACGATTTGTCCCCTTTCTTAGTTCTCAAAATCGCACGAGTACAACTCCTTCCACTTTGATTAAGCACGTATACTTGGCCTAATTTCTCACTTGTTTCTTCGAAACCATCAAATTGTGCATATTATATTTTAGTTCTTATTCTTTTTTGCATAGTTATCACTCATGCTTCTTAATTTGGCCAAATCAAATCGCATTTTAAGTTCTTACCTTGAGTTGTGAGAATAAGAACTCCTGTTCTGTCACGCCCCAAAAACGGGACCGTAACACGCCGCGCTAATGGTACACCGGCCCAAAGCGCAAGGCACAAACGAACAGAGCAACAAACTTAACCGCAATGTAATAGAACCATCAAACCATTACTTAACTATAAAACCGAATATTTCATTTTACACAAAAAAATACGAATTACAAAATTTCTTCTTAGTACAAAAGATGCTACAACAAAAACAAAGTTCATCAATACAAAACCTATCTAATATACTACAGATGTGGTTAGTAACTAACTAGCTCAGTGGATATCATAAAAGCTCTTCAAATGGGGCCAAGCATTTCGATAAAAGAAAACATGAAGATAATATAATTTGCGAAAACCATAGTCATGAATAATTTTATGAAACTTATCAGAGACATTGTTTTCGTCAATATGTTCTTATCTTAATTAGTCTTCTTAAAGAGATGCATGGTTTTGAAACGTCTTTTATGTCCAAAACATAGCTAGTTATGCTCCTGTCTCTTATAAACATAGTATGCTAAAGCATAGCGAACAAATCCAAGTACAGTTTCAATCCGAATATGTCTAAAATAGCATGAGTATCTTTTAGGCTCAAAGGTATGACCTACAGTACTAGTCAGATCTAGTAATCTACCACACCTACTAGTCTGACCGGGAGGTCAAGTTATCCCATCACAAGACCCCGCAGTCAAATAGTTCATAACAGTCATAGCAGTCACCTATCGATCCCCTGTCTCTTATACACATCTAGATCCCCAAATCAAACATTTCCAAACACATATCCAAAATTATATACCTAGGTCACCTATGAGCCAAAACAGTTATAAACATGCTACCGATATCAATCGAGTTTGCAAACATATCAATTGTTTAACATAAAATAGCTTGGTCCCGATAGACATATGTAATAGTTCCAAAACTTGGTAAAAGCATTCCAAAGCATTTTACACATTCTAAAATTTGGAAACATATTTGATCTAGTCGTTAAACAAAATACAAGTGGAAGAGGGTCTATGTTACCCACCTATCAAAGCAAAAACTGCACAAATGATCACTGAACGCGATCGCCGGCGGTAGGTGGCGTGGTACCTAAAACAGATATAAGAGGACTCTTAGAAGAGATGTAGAAGTTATAAGAGACAGGGAAGCGAAAGCGAAACGATAGAAAACGACACCAACAGCTCTTTGGTCAAAATGAACTTTTCACAATTTCGACCAACCCGACAAGCTAAAACCCAGTCAAAACACTTAGTTAACCCTCAAATTCGTATTACAGCTAGATTCCAAGGTATTCAAGGGACCTTGGTTACGCCCAACTCAAATCAACATCTTATACACAACTAACAAAATATAATTCCAAGGTATTCAAGGTCCCTTGATGTGTACCCAACTCAAAACAACATATTCAACCAACCAACAAAATCCATAAACGGAAAGATTCACCGAAGCCTAGCCGGGACTATATCAATAGCATTCCACAACAATCCATACCCCATAACCACTACAATTAACTCTATTACAATATTAGAGCAACAACCTATGGGTGGAATTCCTCTTTACTACCAAACTGAAATTTTTACCGATTAGCCACACGCATGATTCAAACATGCTTCCTATCCAACCCACTACCAAGGAAACACTTAAAACCATCAAAAGATCATTAAAGATCCTTCAAACATAACCAATTATCCAAATTATCCATAGTTGCGCCAAACTTCCGCTTACTTACACAGTGAAGGAAATAAAAATTTCAGTTTGGTAGTAAAGAGGAATTCCTATCCAAACTAACCTTAAAACACTCTTAAAACATCATTATGTGCATAGACATAAGCATTCATAGCATAACACTCTAGGCCACATATGGAAGACAAAACCCCAACTCATAATCTTAAAATTTGTAATCTAACCATGGAAAGTTGTTAAAAATCAACCCCAATCACTTCCCAACCTCCAAAACACTAAAAACAACCCATAACATACATAAATCAACACATATAAGGCTGCAAAGAGGGTTTTCTCAGCCATAAAGAATCCTACAAAACTTGAAATTAAAGCTTGGATCATAAAGCCCATAAGCCAAAAGTGCTAAAATACAAAAATCTTACCTTCCAAGTGATTTCTACTTGAAATCCAAGATGCGGTTTGAAGAAAATGGCCGAAGAGGTCTTCCTCCATTGCTAGGTTAACAAATGAAGGATTTAACAACAAATCAAGAAGACTTAAAAAGCTTCCAAAGTTGACCCAAATAGTACCCAAGTTGACCAAATAGTATCCAAGTTGACTATTTGACCCAAAAACTAATTTTTTTTGCTACTAAATTAACATTATAAATCAGCCATCAAACAACACTCACACACCACAATGCACTAATTACACTTAGTCCAACTTTTAACCCGTTTACCATCGAAATCGCGAAATGAAAAATGTGCCGAATTGAAAAACGAATAAGTTGAAGTACTTTATGACTAAAAATAATATGAAAAACATTTTAAACCAGTTAAAATCAAAGAACAAGGCTATTAAAATACTGGGTTTCACATGTTCTATTTCTTAATTAGATATGACTCGATCTACTTTGTTAGTTCTTAATCCTGTACAATTTGATCTCCTTTATTATGTCATAATATAGTACGATTAGGCCCTTTCTTTCTTCTCAATATCGTACTATTACAATTTCTTCCTTAATCATTGTGCAGGCATAATTAATAGGCCTCACTACCTTTCTCTGTTCTTTTTCTTATACGATTAGATAATCCCTTAATTATAAATCTTTAATGAATACGACCCGCTCTTGTTTCTTTTTAAACCTACTACGACTACTTCTCCTTTAATAGTTCTCAATCCTGTTTGATTGTATCTCCTTTTGTGACTCACAATATATTACGATTAGTCGACTTTCTTTGTTCTCAATATCTTACGATTACACTTCTTCCTTAGTTATTAAGCTCATATAGATGCCCCGTTCTCTTTCGAATGCGATTAGATCATTCATTTGATCTAAATCTTTTGTGCACAGGTCCCACACATGGTTCTCAATCTACTCTAACTAAGTCACGTATTAGGGGCTTTTCATCCGTTATTAGATATTCTTATCTTTTCAACATGTACGTCGATTAGATCACCTTTCTAGTTTCTTCATTATCTCCCTAATATTTTATCATGTGTTCTCCTTTTGCGATTCATAATGTGTATAAGAGTTAGTCAATTTCTTGGCTCTCAATATCGAACGATCGCATACTTCTTGCTTACTCGTAAAGCAGTTTGATTGGCCTGATTTCCAAATTCCTTTGCAAATGCTATTATATGATGTATTAGTTCTAAATCTTCAAGCAATAGGTCCAGTGCATGGTTCTTAATCCATTCTTATTAAATCATATTTATGTTCTTACCTTGTGAAATTTGATCTCATATCTTTTCCAAATGTGCTATAATTGTAACTCCTGTCATATTTCGTTATCATACACGACCAAACTCCTTTCTTTGTTCTGAATTGCATATGTTATGTCTCCTTTTGAAGTATGTTCATTGTATAGCTCGATCTAGCATTTCATACTTCTCAATATTGTACCATTATCACTCTTCCTTTGTCATTATACAAGGTGTATTTGGCATCATTTCTCAGTTCCTTTTCAAATAAGGTTAGATAATCTTTTCTTCAAAGTCTTTTTCAATTTGAACTAATTCTTGGTTCTTATTATGAGTTATTAGAACTTATTATGTTTGTACTTGAACTTTGTTGAGAACTCCTTTCTTGTTTCTTAATCTTATGCCAGTTGATCCCAGTCATTAGTATTCAATCTTGCACGATTTGTCCCCTTTCTTAGTTCTCAATATCGTACGAGTACAACACCTTCCACTGTGATTAAGCACGTATACTTGGCCTCATTTCTCACTTGTTTCTTCAAAACCACCATATTATATTTTAGTTCTTATTCTTTTATGCATAGTTATCACTAATGGTTCTTAATTTGGCCAAATCAAATCGCATTTTAAGTTCTTATCTTGAGTTACGAGATTTACTTTTATAAGAACTCCATTTCTATTTTTTAATCTGATATGACTCTATCTACTTTGTTAGTTCTTAATCCTGTACGATTAGATCTCCTTTATTGTGTCATAATATAGTACGATTAGACCCTATCTTTTCTTCTCAATATCGAACTATTACAATTTCAACCTTAATCATTGTGCAGGCACAATTAATAGGCCTCATTTCTCAGTTCTTTTTCTTTTTGGGAATACGAAATTAGATAATCTCTTAATTTTAAATCTTTAATGGTTACGATTACAAATTTCTTTTTAAAGTAATACGACTACTTCTCCTTTATTAGTTCTGAATCTTGTTTGATTGTATCTCATTTTGCGACTCGCAATATATTACGATTAGTCGACTTTCTTAGTTCTCTTACGATTACACTTCTTCCTTAGTTATTAAGCTAATATAGTTGCCTCCGTTCTCTTTCGAATGCGATTAGATCATTCATTTGATCTAAATCTTTTGTGCACAGGTCCCACACATGGTTCTCATCTAGTCTAACTAAGTCACGTATTAGGGGCTTTTCATCCGTTATTAGATATTCTTATATTTTCAACATGTACGTCGATTAGATCACCTTTCTAGTTTCTTCATTATCTCCCTAATATTTTATCATGTGTTCTCCTTTTGCGATTCATAAAATAGAACAGTTAGTCAATTTCTTGGCTCTCAATATCGAACGATCGCAACTTCTTGCTTACTCGTAAAGCAAGTTTGAAGATGATTGGCCTCAATTTCCCTATTCCTTTGCAAATGCTATTAGATGATGTATTAGTTCTAAATCTTCAAGGAATAGGTCCGGCGCATGGTTCTTAATCCATTCTTATTAAATCATATTTATGTTCTTACCTTGTGAAGTTTGATCTCATATCTTTTCCAAATGTGCTATGATTGGAACTCCTCTCTTATTTCATAATCTAACACGACTAATCTCCTTTCTTTGTTCTAAATTGTGTATACTGTGTCTCCTTTGTTGTTCATTGTTTAGGTTGATTAGTCGCATTTCTTAGTTATCAGTATTGTACGATTATCACTTCTTCCTTTGTCATTATACAAGGAGTAATTGGCTTCATTTCTCAGTTCTTTTTCAAATAAGGTTAGATAATCTTTTGTTCAAAGTCTTTTTCAATTTGAACTCATTCTTGGTTCTTAATCTTGCATAATTAAATCATATTTTACGTTCTTATCATTAGTTATTAGAACTTATTTTGATTCTATATGTAGAAGCAGTTGAGAACTCCTTTCTTGTAAGTTAATGTTCCTTGAGTTTGGGAAAGTCATTAGTATTCAATCTTGCACGATTTGTCCCCTTTCTTAGTTCTCAAAATCGCACGAGTACAACTCCTTCCACTTTGATTAAGCACGTATACTTGGCCTAATTTCTCACTTGTTTCTTCGAAACCATCATATTATATTTTAGTTCTTATTCTTTTTTGCATAGTTATCACTCATGCTTCTTAATTTGGCCAAATCAAATCGCATTTTAAGTTCTTACCTTGAGTTGTGAGAATAAGAACTCCTGTTCTATTTCTTAATCAGGTATGAATCGATCTACTTTGTTAGTTCTTAATCCTGTACGATTAGATCTCCTTTATTGTGTCATAATATAGTACGATTAGACCCTTTCTTTCTTCTCAATATCGTACTATTACAATTTCATCCTTAATCATTGTGCTGGCATAATTAATAGGCCTCATTTCTCAATTCTTTTTCGTATACGATTAGATACGACCCGCTCTTGTGCTAAGAGACAGAAGTAGTTTCTTTTTAAACCTACTACGACTACTTCTCCTTTATTAGTTCTCAATCCTGTTTGATTGTATCTCCTTTTGCGACTCACAATATATTACGATTAGTCGACTTTCTTTGTTCTCAATATCTTACGATTTCACTTCTTCCTTAGTCAATAAGCTGTTATAGTTGCATCTGTTCTCTTTCGAATGCGATTAGATCATTCATTTGATCTAAATCTTTTGTGCACAGGTCCTACGTATGGTTCTCCATCCAGTCTAACTAAGTCACGTATTAGGGGCTTATCATCCGTTGTTAGATATTCTTATCTTTTCAACATGTATGTCGATTAGATCACCTTTCTAGTTTCTTAATTATCTCTCTAATATTTTATCATGTGTTCACTTTTTTCGATTCATAACATAGAACAGTTAGTCAATTTCTTGGCTCTAAATATCGAACGATCGGAACTTCTTCCTTACTCGTAAAGCAAGTTTGATTGGCCTCATTTCTCTATTGTTTTTGCAAATGCGTATTAGATGATGTATTAGTTCTAAATCTTCAAGGAATAGGTCAAGCTCATGATTCTTAATCCATTCTTATTAAAACATATTTATGTTCTTACCTTGTGAAATTTGATCTCATATCTTTTCCAAATGTGCTATGATTGGAACTCCTCTCATATTTCGTTATCACACACGACTAAACTCCTTTCTTTGTTCTGAATTGCATATGTTATGTCTCCTTTTGTTGTTCATTGTATAGCTCGATTAGTCGCATTTCATAGTTCTCAATATTGTACCATTATCACTTCTTCCATTGTCATTATACAAGGTGTATTTGGCATCATTCCTCAGTTCCTTTTCAAATAAAGTTAGATAATCTTTTCTTCAAAGTCTTTTTCAATTTGAACTAATTCTTGGTTCTTATTATGAGTTATTAGAACTTATTATGTTTGTACTTGTACTTTGTTGAGAACTCCTTTCTTGTTTCTTAATCTTATGCGAGTTGATCCTAGTCATTAGTATTCAATCTAGTGCACGATTTGTCCCCTTTCTTAGTTCTCAATATCGTACGAGTACAACTCCTTCCACTGTGATTAAGCACGTATACTTGGCCTCATTTCTCACTTGTTTCTTCAAAACCATCATATTATATCTTAGTTCTTATTCTTTTATGCATAGTTATCACTCATGGTTCTTAATTTGGCCAAATCAAATCGCATTTTAAGTTCTTATCTTGAGTTACGAGATTTACTTTTATAAGAACTCCAGTTCTATTTCTTAATCTGATATGACTCGATCTACTTTGTTAGTTCTTAATCCTGTACGATTAGATCTCCTTTATTGTGTCATAATATAGTACGATTAGACCCTATCTTTCTTCTCAATATCGAACTATTACAATTTCTACCTTATTCATTGTGCAGGCACAATTAATAGGCCTCATTTCTCAGTTCTTTTTCTTATACGATTAGATAATCTCTTAATTTTAAATCTTTAATGAATACGACCCGCTCTTGTTTCTTTTTAAAATCTAATACGACTACTTCTCCTTTATTAGTTCTGAATCTTGTTTGATTGTATCTCATTTTGCGACTCGCAATATATTACGATTAGTCGACTTTCTTAGTTCTCTTACGATTACACTTCTTCCTTAGTAATTAAGCTAATATAGTTGCCTCCGTTCTCTTTCGAATGCGATTAGATCATTCATTTGATCTAAATCTTTTGTGCACAGGTCCCACACATGGTTCTCAATCTAGTCTAACTAAGTCACGTATTAGGGGCTTTTCATCCGTTATTAGATATTCTTATCTTTTCAACATTTACGTCGATTAGATCACCTTTCTAGTTTCTTCATTATCTCCCTAATATTTTATCATGTGTTCTCCTTTTGCGATTCATAACATAGAACAGTTAGTCAATTTCATGGCTCTCAATATCGAACGATCGTAACTTCTTGCTTACTCGTAAAGCAAGTTTGATTGGCCTCATTTCCCTATTCCTTTGCAAATGCTATTAGATGATGTATTAGTTCTAAATGTAAATCTTCAAGGAATAGGTCCGGCGCATGGTTCTTAATCCATTCTTATTAAATCATATTTATGTTCTTACCTTGTGAAATTTGATCTCATATCTTTTCCAAATGTGCTATGATTGGAACTCCTCTCGTATTTCATAATCTAACACGACTAATCTCCTTTCTTTTTTCTGAATTGCGTATACTATGTCTCCTTTGTTGTTCATTGTATAGGTCGATTAGTCGCATTTTTTAGTTATCAGTATTGTACGATTATCACTTCTTCCTTTGTCACCTTTGTCACCTACTACGACCCGCTCTTGTTTCTTTTTAAACCTACAACGACTACTTCTCCTTTATTAGTTCTCAATCCTGTTTGATTGTATCTCCTTTTGCGACTCACAATATATTACGATTAGTCGACTTTCTTTGTTCTAATATCTTACGATTTCACTTCTTCCTTAGTCAATAAGCTGTTATAGTTGCCTCCGTTCTCTTTCGAATGCGATTAGATCATTCATTTGATCTAAATCTTACTTGTGCACAGGTCCTACGTATGGTTCTCCATCTAGTCTAACTAAGTCACGTATTAGGGGCTTATCATCCGTTTTAGATATTCTTATCTTTTCAACATGTATGTCGATTAGATCACCTTTCTAGTTTCTTAATTATCTCTCTAATATTTTATCATGTGTTCACTTTTTTCGATTCATAACATAGAACAGTTAGTCAATTTCTTGGCTCTAAATATCGAACGATCGGAACTTCTTCCTTACTCGTAAAGCAAGTTTGATTGGCCTCATTTCTCTATTGTTTTGCAAATGCTATTAGATGATGTATTAGTTCTAAATCTTCAAGGAATAGGTCAAGCTCATGATTCTTAATCCATTCTTATTAAAACATATTTATGTTCTTACCCTGTGAAATTTGATCTCATATCTTTTTGAAATGTGCTATGATTGGAATTCCTCTCGTATTTCATTATCTTACATGACTAATCTCCTTTCTCTATTCTGAATTGCATATGTTGTCTTCTTTTGTTTGACAAACAGTTCATTGTATAGCTCGATTAGTCGCATTTCATAGTTCTCAATATTGTACCATTATCACTTCTTCCTTTGTCATTATACAAGGTGTAATTGGCATCATTTCTCAGTTCTTTTTCAAATAAGGTTAGATAAGCTTTTGTTCAATGTCTTTTTCAATTTGAACTCATTCTTGGTTATTAATCTAGCATAATTAAATCACATTTTACGTTCTTATCATGAGTTATTTAGAACTTATTATGTTTCTACAAGTACTTTGTTGAGAACTCCTTTTTTGTTTCTTAATCTTATGCAAGTTGATCCCAGTTATTAGTATTTAATCTTGTACGATTTGTCACCTTTCTTAGTTCTCAGAATCGTACGAGTACAACTCTTACCGCTGTGATTAAGCACGTATACTTGGCCTCATGTCTCACTTGTTTCTTCAAAACCATCATATTATATTTTAGTTCTTATTCTTTTATGCGTAGTTATCACTCATGGTTCTTCATTTGGCCAAATGAAATCGAGATGTGTATTATTTTAAGTTCTTATCTTGAGTTACTAGATTTATAATTAAAGAAACTCTAATTCTATTTTCTTAATATGATATGACTCGATCTACTTTGTTAGTTCTTAATCCTGTACGATTAGATCTCCTTTATTGTGTCATAATATAGTACGATTAGATCCTATCCTTCTTCTCAATATCGAACTATTACAATTTCTACCTTAATCATTGTGCAGGCATATTTAATAGTATAAGAAACTCGCTTCTTTTTCTTATACGATTAGACAATCTCTTAATTATAAATCTTTAAGGAATACGACACGCTCTTGGTTCTTTTTAAATCTAATACGACTACTTCTCCTTTATTAGTTCTCAATTTTGTTTGATTGTATCTCATTTTGCGACTCGCAATATATTACGGTTAGTCGACTTTCTTAGTTCTCTTACGATTACACTTCTTCCTTAGTCAATAAGCTGTTATAGTTGCTTCCGTTCTCTTCGAATGCGATTAGATCATTCATTTGATCTAGAAATACATCTTTTGTGCACAGGTCCTACGTATTGTTCTCACTCTAGTGTAACTAAGTCACGTATTAGGGGCTTATCATCCGTTATTAGATATTCTTATCTTTTCAACATGTATGTCGATTAGATCACCTTTCTAGTTTCTTAATTATCTCTCTAATATTTTATCATGTGTTCTCTTTTTTCGATTCATAACATAGAACAGTTAGTCAATTTCTTGGTTCTAAATATCGAACGATCGGAACTTCTTCCTTTCTCGTAAAGCAAGTTTGATTGGCCTCATTTCTCTATTGTTTTGCAAATGCTATTAGATGAAGTATTAGTTCTAAATCTTCAAGGAATAGGTCAAGCTCATAATTCTTAATCCATTCTTATTAAAACATATTTATGTTCTTACCTTGTGAAATTTGATCTCATATCTTTTCCAAATGTGCTACGATTGGAACTCCTCTCGTATTTCATTATCTTACACGACTAATCTCCTTTCTCTATTCTGAATTGCATATGTTGTCTTAATCCTTTTGTTGTTCATTGTATAGCTCGATTAGTCGCATGTCATAGTTCTCAATACTGTATCATTATCACTTCTTCATTTGTCATTATACAAGGTGTATTTGGCATCATTTCTCAGTTCTTTTTCAAATAAGGTTAGATAAGCTTTTGTTCAAATTCTTTTTCAATTTGAACTCATTCTTGGTTATTAATCTAGCATAATTAAATCACATTTTACGAAGTTATAATGAGTTATTAGAACTTATCATGTTTATACATGTACTTTGTTGAGAACTCCTTTTTTGTTTCTTAATCTTACGCAAGTTGATCCCAGTTATTAGTATTTAATCTTGTACGATTTGTCACCTTTCTTAGTTCTCAATATCGTACGAGTACAACTCCTTCCACTGTGATTAAGCACATATACTTGGCCTATTGTCTCACATGTTTCTTCAAAACCATCATATTATATTTTAGTTCTTATTCTTTTATGCGTAGTTATCATTCATGGTTCTAAATTTGTCCAAATCAAGATCGTATTTTAAGTTCTTATCTTGAGTTACGAGATTTACTTTTATAAAAACTCCAGTTCTATTTCTTAATATGATATGACTCGATCTACTTTGTTAGTTCTTAATCCTGTACGATTAGATCTCCTTTATTGTGTCATAATAATGTACGATTAGATCCTATCCTTCTTCTCAATATCGAACTATTACAATTTCTACCTTAATCATTGTGCAGGCATAATTAATAGGCCTCATTTCTCAGTTCTTTTTCTTATACGATTAGACAATCTCTTAATTATAAATCTTTAAGGAATACGACACGCTCTTGGTTCTTTTTAAATCTAATACGACTACTTCTCCTTTATTAGTTCTCAATCTTGTTTGATTGTATCTCATTTTACGACTCGCAATATATTACGATTAGTCGACTTTCTTAGTTCTCTTACGATTACACTTCTTCCTTAGTCAATAAGCTGTTATAGTTGCTTCCGTTCTCTTTCGAATGCGATTAGATCATTCATTTGATTGATATTAACTAAATCTTTTGTGCACAGGTCCTACGTATGGTTCTCACTCTAGTGTAACTAAGTCACGTATTAGGGGCTTATCATCCGTTATTAGATATTCTTATCTTTTCAACATGTATGTCGATTAGATCACCTTTCTAGTTTCTTAATTATCTCTCTAATATTTTATCATGTGTTCTCTTTTTTCGATTCATAACATAGAACAGTTAGTCAATTTCTTGGTTCTAATTATCAAACGATCAGAACTTCTTCCTTTCTCGTAAAGCAAGTTTGATTGGCCTCATTTCTCTATTCTTTTGCAAATGCTATTAGATGAAGTATTAGTTCTAAATCTTCAAGGAATAGGTCAAGCTCATAATTCTTAATCCATTCTTATTAAAACATATTTATGTTCTTACCTTGTGAAATTTGATCTCATATCTTTTCCAAATGTGCTATGATTGGAACTCCTCTCGTATTTCATTATCTTACACAACTAATCTCCTTTCTCTATTCTGAATTGCATATGTTGATAACTCTCCTTTTGTTGTTAATTGTATAGCTCGATTAGTCGCATTTCATAGTTCTCAATACTGTACCATTATCACTTCTTCATTTGTCATTATACATGGTGTATTTGGCATCATTTCTCAGTTCTTTTTCAAATAAGGTTAGATAATCTTTTGTTCAAATTCTTTTTCAATTTGAACTCATTCTTGGTTATTAATCTAGCATAATTAAATCACATTTTACGTTCTTATAATGAGTTATTAGAACTTATTATGTTTATACATGTACTTTGTTGAGAACTCCTTTTTTGTTTCTTGATCTTATGCAAGTTGATCCCAGTTATTAGTATTTAATCTTGTATGATTTGTCACCTTTTTTAGATCTCAGTATCGTACGAGTACAACTCTTACCGCTGTGATTAAGCATGTATACTTGGCCTCTTGTCTCACATGTTTCTTCAAAACCATCATATTATATTTTAGTTCTTATTCTTTTATGCGTAGTTATCATTCATGGTTCTAAATTTGTCCAAATATAAGAACTCAAATCGTATTTTAAGTTCTTATCTTGAGTTACGAGATTTACTTTTATAAAAACTCCAGTTCTATTTCTTAATATGATATGACTCGATCTACTTTGTTAGTTCTTAATCCTGTACGATTAGATCTCCTTTATTGTGTCATAATATAGTACGATTAGATCCTATCCTTCTTCTCAATATCGAACTATTACAATTTCTACCTTAATCATTGTGCAGGCATAATTAATAGGCCTCATTTCTCAGTTCTTTTTCTTATACGATTAGACAATCTCTTAATTATAAATCTTTAAGGAATACGACACGCTCTTGGTTCTTTTTAAATCTAATACGACTACTTCTCCTTTATTAGTTCTCAATTTTGTTTGATTGTATCTCATTTTGCGACTCGCAATATATTACGGTTAGTCGACTTTCTTAGTTCTCTTACGATTACACTTCTTCCTTAGTCAATAAGCTGTTATAGTTGCTTCCGTTCTCTTTCGAATGCGATTAGATCATTCATTTGCTATCTAAATCTTTTGTGCACAGGTCCTACGTATTGTTCTCACTCTAGTGTAACTAAGTCACGTATTAGGGGCTTATCATCCGTTATTAGATATTCTTATCTTTTCAACATGTATGTCGATTAGATCACCTTTC
Organism: Cinchona pubescens; assembly: GCA_025175665.1. Classification (NCBI taxonomy): domain Eukaryota; kingdom Viridiplantae; phylum Streptophyta; class Magnoliopsida; order Gentianales; family Rubiaceae; genus Cinchona; species Cinchona pubescens. The sequence goes on along the minus strand of JANKKI010000070.1, from coordinate 1,360,820 downwards.
TAGTTTCTTAATTATCTCTCTAATATTTTATCATGTGTTCTCTTTTTTCGATTCATAACATAGAACAGTTAGTCAATTTCTTGGTTCTAAATATCGAACGATCGGAACTTCTTCCTTTCTCGTAAAGCAAGTTTGATTGGCCTCATTTCTCTATTGTTTTGCAAATGCTATTAGATGAAGTATTAGTTCTAAATCTTCAAGGAATAGGTCAAGCTCATAATTCTTAATCCATTCCTATTAAAACATATTTATGTTCTTACCATGTGAAATTTGATCTCATATCTTTTCCAAATGTGCTATGATTGGAACTCCTCTCGTATTTCATTATCTTACACGACTAATCTCCTTTTTCTATTCTGAATTGCATATGTTGTGTACTCCTTTTGTTGTTCATTGTATAGCTCGATTAGTCGCATTTCATAGTTCTCAATACTGTACCATTATCACTTCTTCCTTTGTCATTATACAAGGTGTATTTGGCATCATTTCTCAGTTCTTTTTGAAATTAGGTTAGATAAGCTTTTGTTCAAATTCTTTTTCAATTTGAACTCATTCTTGGTTATTAATCAGGCATAATTAAATCACATTTTACGTTCTTATCATTAGTTATTAGAACTTATTATGTTTCTACATGTACTTTGTTGAGAACTCCTTTTTTGTTTCTTAATCTTATGCAAGTTGATCCCAGTTATTAGTATTTAATCTTGTACGATTTGTCACCTTTCTTAGTTCTCAATATCGTACGAGTACAACTCTTAACACTGTGATTAAGCACGTATACTTGGCCTCATGTCTCACTTGTTTCTTCAAAACCATCATATTATATTTTAGTTCTTATTCTTTTATGCGTAGTTATCATTCATGGTTCTTCATTTGGAGGCCTCCAAATCAAATCATATTTTAAGTTCTTATCTTGAGTTACGAGATTTACTTTTATAAAAACTCCAGTTCTATTTCTTAATATGATATGACTCGATCTACTTTGTTAGTTCTTAATCCTGTACGATTAGATCTCCTTTATTGTGTCATAATATAGTACGATTAGATCCTATCCTTCTTCTCAATATCGAACTATTACAATTTCTACCTTAATCATTGTGCAGGCATAATTAATAGGCCTCATTTCACAGTTCTTTTTCTTAAACGATTAGATAATCTCTTAATTATAAATCTTTAATAAATACGACACGCTCTTGGTTATTTTTAAATTTAATACGACTACTTCTCCTTTATTAGTTCTCAATCTTGTTTGATTGTATCTCATTTTGCGACTCGCAATATATTACGCTTAGTCGACTTTCTTAGTTCTCTTACGATTACACTTCTTCCTTAGTCAATAAGCTGTTATAGTTGCCTCCGTTTTCTTTCGAATGCGATTAGATCATTCTATTTTCCATTTGATCTAAATCTTTTGTGCACAGGTCCCACGCATGGTTCTCAATCTTGTCTAAGTTCTAATAACTCATGATAACAACGTAAAATGTGATTTAATTATGCTAGATTAAGAACCAAATGAGTTCAAATTGAAAAAGACTTTGAACAAAAGATTATCATAATTAAAACTGAATTAAAAAGCATAAAGAAAGAAACTTACAAAGTTATTGAAGACCTACTCCTATTGATTTAAGTTATGAAGATCCACAAATAATGGCAAATTCTTATAATTCTGGAACAATATATGAGTGGTGTATCAATGCTCATAGTAATGCTGCAATACAAAAAACTTTACATAACATGCTTATTTATATAAATATTTTGAAACAAAAAGGAACTTCTGAGCCAAATGCTGTCAAAATAGTTATTGAAGGATTTTCTGGAATCCTTAGAGGTTGGTGGGATAATTATCTCACTGAAACTCAAAAAAATGAAATAGTAAACCATACTAAAATTAAAATAGGAGGTTTTATGTCCAAGTTCAAACTACTGAATCAGATGCTGCCTTTACTTTAATAATAAATATTGTTAAACATTTTATTGGAAATATTGCAAATTCCAATAATGTTCATAGAGAATTATTAATGAATTTAAAATGTCCTACTTTATCCCATTTCAGATGGTATAAAGATGTTTTCTTAGGAAGACTTCTACATAGATCTGATGCTTCTTCAAATTTTTGGAAAGAAAAATTTATAACTGGATTACCTACTCTTTTTGCTGAAAGAATAACAAATGTCTTGAAAACAATGCATGATGGATATAATATTCTTTATGAAAATCTAACTTATGGAGATATTCTTTCTGTCTGTACAGAAGAAGGAATAAAATTATGTAATGATATTAAATTAAAAACTCAAACTAAAAAGTACAAACGAAGAACTGAATTTGGAGATTTTTGTCAAAAAGCAAAAAGAATTAGAAGAAATAAAAAGAAAAATAAATTTAAAAACTCTAAAAAACCATATAAACAATTTTGACAGGATAAGAAAGAAAAATAAAAATAAGGCAAACATGAATTCTAACAATAAAACAGATCAAGAAGTAAAAGATTGGATAAAAGCAAATATAATTTGCAGAAAATGTGGAAAGAAATGACATTATGCTAATAAATGTACAACTAAAATAAATTTAATAGAAAAAATCGCAGATTTACAAATAGATGAAGAAATTAAAGAGCAAATTATTAATCATCTAAATTTTAATGATAATAATTCTGAAGAAAATTATGAGGATGAAACTTCTGAAACAAGTTCTGATGATTCGGATGAATGTTCTAATTGTACCCCTGAATTAATGTATTATAAATCTATAGTTGAAGCTCATGATTTAAAACCTAAAATTTTTACTTTAACAGATAATCCAAAAATTATTTTAGATTTGATAGATGAAATAGAAAATCCTGATCAATCTTCTTATACATTGAAAGATATATTAGCCTTACATCTTGATATAAAAAATGAAGAAAAAATATTTATGTTCCCCCTATAATTTATTAAAGAACAATTAGAAATTAAAAATATAGTTTTCGATGAAAGATGTTTTTAATCATATTCAAAACACTTCTAATAAACCAATAACAATTCAAATTTTAAAACAAGAAATAAATGAATTAAAACAAGAAATTAAAGAAATAAATATTCTTAAACAAAATTTTGAAAATCTAAAAGAAATAGTCATTAATTTAGAAGAACTTTCTCTAGTTGAAGAACTAAGAAAAATAAAATTAGAAACAAATAATACAGAAGATAAATCTTCTACTGAAAATTTAAAAGAATTTTTAAATTATGATATTAACACTATGTATATATCTCAGAAACAATACATTTATGTTTCAATTGTTATAAATGAAACTTATGCCTTTAAATCAATCGCTATGGTTGATGGTGGTGCTGATTTAAATTGTATTAGAGAAGCATTAGTTCTGTCTCAATATTTTGAAAAAACTACAGCTTCTTTAACAGCAGCTGAAGGATCAAAAATTCATATTGAACATAAAATCTATCTAATGTTTGTGTTTTTTCAAAAGAAGGAAATTTTGTTAAAATACCTTTTATATTAACCAAAAATGTTGGATTTCATTTAATTTTAGGAACTCCATTTTTATGTCAAATGTATCCTTATTATTGTGATGGAAAAATAATATGTAATAAAGATAAAGAATTAACTTTTGATTTTTCTACTACAAAAAATTTCTGATTTAAACTCTTTAGACTATAATATTAAATCTTAAACAAAATCAAATTAATTATCTACATAAAGATCTATATTAATTTAAAAATAAAAGATCAATTAAACTCTCCTAAAATAAAAGAAAAAATCCACCAAGTATGTAAACTTATTAGAAAAGAAAATAATTAGAAAATCTTATTCTCCTTGGAGTAGTACTGCTTTCTATGTCAATAAAAATTCAGAAATAGAAAGACAATTCCTAGATTAGTTATTAATTATAAACCACTTAACAAAGTTTTAAAATGGATAAGATATCCTATTCCTAATAAAAAAGATTTATTAAATAGAACAGTTGGATCAAATATATATTCTAAATTTGATTTAAAATCAGGATTTTGGCAAATACAAATAGCTGAAAAGGATAGATATAAAACTGCTTTTACAGTACCATTTGGACATTATGAATGGAATGTTATGCCCTTTGGTCTTAAAAATGCTCCCTCTATACAGAGATTTAAATTTGTTTAAGATACCTGTAAAAATATGAATTTTTTATCATCTAAATTATTTCAAAATAAAATTAGATTTCTTGGATTTGAAATAGAAAATGGACAAATTATACCTATTTCAAGAAGTATTGAATTTGCAAATAAATTTCCAGATGAAATAAAAGATAAAAAACAATTACAAAGATTTTTAGGAAGTTTAAATTATATTGCTGAATATTATAAAAATATTGCACAATATAGTAAACCTTTATATGAAAGATTAAGAAAGAATCCTCCCACTTGGACACAAATTCATACTAATGCTGTTAAGAAAATTAAAGATAAAGTCAAACATTTACCTTGTTTATCTTTAGCAAATATTAAATGGTAGAAAATTGTGGAAACAGATGCCTCTAATATAGGATTTGGTGGCATATTAAAACAAATTAATCCTAAAAATAATAAAGAAGAATTAGTAAGATTCAAATCTGGACTTTGGAAAAATGCACAATTAAATTATTCTACAATTAAAAAAGAAATTTTATCTATTGTCCTTTGTATTTCTAAATTCCAAGAAGATTTATTAAATCAAAAGCTGCAAAATATGTTCTAGAACAAGATATTAAAAACATCGCTTCTAAACAAATCTTTGCTAGATGGCAGTCCATATTATCTGTATTTGATTTTGATATTGAATATATCAAAGGTGATTCTAAACATCTTAGGACCTGATTTTATCTTATACATCCATCAAGACTTGTGTATAAGAGACTCTTTTTAGAACCAAGAAAGGATGAAAAGATTAATTGTGCATTTATCCAATAGTCCAGACTTCTGTCTCTTATACACATCTAGATGTGAATTTAAAGTAAAAATTTTAGAAAAACTAGATAGACTAGATTATACAAAATTGGTTTTGCCTTATACAAAATATATATAATCAAAATTATAAGACATATAAAACTGATTTAATTAGAAGCAAAAATTATTTTAGATCTAGAATAATTATAGCAAAAAATAGAATAGAAAAATAAGAAAGAAAATAATAGATTTAGAATATAAATTATATTATAAATTAGAAAAAGATCCTTTATGGACATATGCTTTATTACAACAAGAAACTAATATATATAATGAAGAACAAGAAGAAATAAAATATTTCACAAAAGCATATCATTTAAGAATAAAACAATTATATGAATTATCAATTTAAATAAAAATATTAATGTGTTTAATTGCTTTTGTCTCTTTATGACAAATATCCTCGGGAGAGGATTAATTGGATTGTTGTAATAAAATTTAGGACCTGTCTCTTATACACATCTAGATGTGTATAAGAGACAGCAAAAACTTTCCCCCTCTCACTTCAAATACTTCAAATGCAAATTTAAATTTTTTACAAGCAGTGGAAAATCCTTTAAATTTTCCTTCAAATCCAATTTTTCCATTCAACAAAATGACTATTCTTGGATCAATTCCAAATAGCTCAATTCCAAACAGCTCAAATCGACCTAAAACTGCCATACAATTTGCTTCAAATCCTGCTAGTACTTTTTCTATTGGAATTCTTTTAGAAGAAGAAAAATCTTCTCCTATACCTATTATTGAAAAAGGGCCTTATAAACCAAATGGAACTAAAGGACATATTGCTTTCATTGAATTAAATGAAATAAATCAAAATATATTTCAAATTGTAAATAAATATTTTTCAAAAAATTATGGCTCTTTCTTTCTTATTACATCAAATGATCCTCCTAAATACAAGCATACTTATGCGGACTTCCTTAATCTTACTAAAATTGTTGATATTAAAGATGGTGATATTGGATGGAGACCCACTATCCAAGATCATTATTTCACAATGTCTAAAATGTTTATTAAAGTGGTCCCCTTTGCTGATGATTGGAGTACACACTCCTCTGATGTGTTCTCTTTCAGATCCTTTTTAATAATTCAAATTACAATTTCAATTATTGGGATTGTATAAACTCATTCACCTATGTTCTTCTTTACAATACTACTGATTTTAAACATACTTGGTGGATCCGTATGGAACCTACAATTCTAAATAACAAAACTTTTCTTCCTTTGTGGTTCTATAGATGGTTTCAAGCATATGGAATTCCTGAAAAATTTCTTCCTTCTGATCTTCAAAAATTATTCAAAAAATAATTAAAAAGGTTTTTGAGAGTGATTTCTCTGATCCTGACATTCCTGGAAGACAATTACTACACTTCCTAGCCAAATTTAGTATCCCGTGGCTTTTTTCATGGAAATTGGAAACTGGCATTGCTGCAGGATATTTTCTTCCTCAAATCAGAAGAATTCATGAGAACAAATGGCGGCCTAGATGTGAATATAATTCTTCTCAAATTGAACAATCATCTACTATTTCATAAAAAAGGAAAGTGCTAAAAGAGATCTAGGAACTTATAAAAAGAAAATTGAAAAAGAAGAGTCTATTTTCCAGAAAAGTAGTCCTTTGAAAGAAGAAAAAATTGATAGGCAAAAGTTGGATTGAGAAAAAATAAAGGATCAGATCATGCAAGAAGTCTCCAAACAAATTGATTCTATTCAAAGGACCTCTTCTAAGGGAAAAGAAAAAATTTCTTCACCAGTCAAAATTGACAACAAATTTGAACCATCCTTTTCTCTAATGGATTTTGATGAAACAAATGAAGATGATGATCCTTTCATGAATGAAGAAATGGATAAATACATGGGAATTCATGAAATCATATAACAGAGGACACAAGAGCTGGAAAATCTTATTACCAGAGCAAAATCTCCTAACAGATGTTGCAATAAAACTTTTTTCAGATGATGAAATAAGTTCTCAATCAGGATCTCAAAGTTCCCAAAAATAAAAAAAGAAGCAAAAATAAGGGACCCCACTTCTGTCAGACAGTACTGTGGACTCCAAAAGAAAAATTTGAAATCCAAATCACTGTGCGGACTCCAAAGAAAAATTTCAAGTCCGACTTCTTTTATTATAAATAGAAGCCTTCAAATGTTAGGGAAGGCAGAGTTTTTAGAACTCAGAACTTTCTTCTCTCTTCTCTCTTCTCTCCCCACTTATAATATTTCAGTCTTTCTACTTCTTGCTTTCGATAATAATCTTTTCATCCTCTCTTGTAAATTAAAGCTTGCGTCTTTAGGCTTGGTCTTCAATAAATTTGTAAGTTTCTTTCTTTATGCTTTTTAATTCAGTTTTAATTATCCTGGTTGTTGTTGGTATCAGAGCCATGTGTAACTAAATTCTTGAAGGATTGATTATAATTGTATTAAATCATGACTTAATGATAAAATCAGTAAACAATAAGGATGGTCAAGTAAAATGATTTTTATTCCCTAATATCGATTTATTGTTAAATGGTTCGTCACCCAAGTCGTAACTGGCATAAAAGACTGCCGGGCTGTTATCGTAAGACCCATTTGTCTTAAGCCATTAAAGTTATTGACAGACGAGTTTAACAATTATCTTTATTTTTGAATAAAAATAATTTTATTCTAATCACCAATAAGTTTATTGAATTTATTATTAAGACATGAATTTAGTCAGTTATAATTAGTCCTTAAGTTTACTCATCATGCTTTCTCGTATTTTTGGTTCAGCTTCTACTTCATCTACTAAATCTACAAAAAATTCTGAATTAGATTAAATTTGAAGATATAGAAAATACTATACAAAATTGGCATTTACCCAAATTAAAACCTGAAACAGTTTATAAATTTGGAGCTTTTGATTATAAATCAAAATTAAAGATAAAAACAGTTGAAAAAACTATTCCTATCAGAGGAGTTGATGAAACTATTAAATTATTAAAAGAAAAAGAGTAGGTAATCCATTTATAAATTTTTCTTTCCAAAAATTTGAAGAAGCATCAGATCTATGTGGAAGTCTTCCTAAGAACACAACTTTATACCATCTGAAATGGGATAAAGTAGGACATTTTAAATTCATTAATAATTCTCTATGAACATTATTGGAATTTGCAATATTTCCAATAAAATGTTTAACAGTATTTATTATTAAAGTAAAGGTAGCATCTGATTCAGTAGTTTGAACTTGACCATCTATTTTAAAGGACGAGAATTAAAATTAAAATATTTAGAAAAACTTCCTAGACTAGATTATACAAAATTGGTTTTGCCTATACAAAATACTATATAATCAAAATTATAAGATATAATCGTACAATACTGAGAACAAAGAAATGCGACTAATCGAGCTATACAATGAACAACAAAAGAAGACATAACACATGCAATTCAGAACAAAGAAAGGAGATTAGTTGTGTTAGATTATGAAATATGAGAGGAGTTCCAATCATAGCACATTTCGAAAAGATATGAGACCAAATTTCACAAGGTAAGAACATAAATATGTTTTCATAAGAATGGACTAAGAACCACTCGCGGGACCTATTCCTTGAAGATTTAGAACTAATACATCATCTAATAGCATTTGCAAAAGAATAGAGAAATTAGGCCGATCATACTTACTTTACGAGTAAGGAAGAAGTTGCGATCGTTCGATATTGAGAGCCAAGAAATTGACTAACTGTTCTAAGTTATGAATCGCAAATGGAGAACACATCAGAAAATATTAGGGAGATAATTAAGAAACTAGAAAGGTTATCTAATCGACATGCATGTGGAAAAGATAAGAATATCTAATAACGGATGATAAGCCCCTAATACGTGACTTAGTTAGACTAGATTGAGAACCATGTGTGGGACCTGTGCACAAAAGATTTAGATCAAAAGAATGATCTAATCACATTTGAAAGAGAACGTAGGCAACTAACTATATTAGCTTAATAACTAAGGAAGAAGTGTAATCGTAGGATATTGAGAACAAAGAAAGTCGACTAATCGTAATATATTGTGAGTCGCAAAAGGAAATACAATCAAACAAGATCGAGAACTAATAAAGGAGAAGTAGTCGTATTAGAATTAAAAATAACCAAGAGCGGGTCGTATTCATTAAAGATTTATAATTAAAAAATTATCTAATCGGATAAGAAAAAGAATTGAGAAATGATGACTATTAATTATGCCTGCACAATGATTAAGGAAGAAATTGTAATAGTACGATATTACGAAGAAAGAAAGGGTTTAATCGTACTATATTACGACACAATAAAGGAGATCTAATTGTACAGGATTAAGAACCAACTAAGTAGATCGAGTCATATCAGATTAAAAAATAGAACAGGAGTTCTTATAAAAATAAATCTCGTAACTCAAGATAAGAACTTAAAATATGATTTGATTTGGCCAAATGAAGAACCATGAGTGATAACAATGCATAAAAGAAAAAGAACTAAAATATAATATAATGCTTTTGAAGAAATACGTGAGAAATGAGGCCAAGTATACGTGCTAAATCACAGTGGAAGGAGTTGTAATCGTAGATATTGAGAACTAAGAAAGGGGACAAATCATACAAGATTAAATATTAATAACTGGGATCAAGTCGCATAAAATTAAGACACAAGAAAGGAGTTCTCAACAAAGTACATGTAGAAACATAATAAGTTCTAATAACTCATGATAACAACGTAAAATGTGATTTAATTATGCTAGATTAAGAACTAAGAATGAGTTCAAATTGAAAAAGACTTTGAACAAAAGATTATCTTACCTTATTTGAAAAAGAATTGAGAAATGAAGTTCCTAGAATTACACCTTGTATAATGACAACAGAAGAAGTGATAATCGTACAATACTGAGAACTACGAAATGCGACTAATCGAGCTATACAATGAACAACAAAAGGAGACATAACATATGCAATTCAGAACAAGGAAAGGAGATTAGTCGTATTAGATTATGAAATATGAGAGGAGTTCCAATCATAGCACATTTCGAAAAGATATGAGATGAAATTTCACAAGGTAAGAACATAAATACGTTTTCATAAGAATGGACTAAGAACCACTAGGGACCTATTCCTTGAAGATTTAGAACTAATACATCATCTAATAGCATTTGCAAAAGATTAGAGAAATGAGGCCGATCATACTTGCTTTACGAGTAAGGAAGAAGTTGCGATCGTTCGATATTGAGTGCCAAGAAATTGACTAACTGTTCTAAGTTATGAATCCCAAAAGGAGAACACATCATAAAATATTAGGGAGATAATTAAGAAACTAGAAAGGTTATCTAATCGACATGCATGTTGTTAAAAGATAAGTATAGGGATGATAAGCCCCTAATACGTGACTTAGTTAGACTAGATTGAGAACCATGTGTGGGACCTATGCACAAAAGATTTAGATCAAATGAATGATCTAATCGCATTCGAAAGAGAACGTAGGCAACTATATTAGCTTAATAACTAATGAAGAAGCGTAATCGTAAGATATTGAGAACTAAGAAAGTCGACTAATCGTAATATATCGTGAGTCGCAAAAGGAGATACAATCAAACAAGATGGAGAACTAATAAAGGAGAAGTAGTCGTATTAGATTTAAAAAAAACCAAGAGGGTCTATTCATTAAAGATTTATAATTAAGAGATTATCTAATCGTATAAGAAAAAGAATTGAGAAATGAGGCCTATTAATTATGCCTGCACAATGATTAAGGAAGAAATTGTAATAGTACGATATTGCGAAGAAAGAATGGGTTTAATCGTACTATATTATGACACAATATTAGGAGATTAGTTGTCTACATTTTAAGAACTAACAATCTAGTAGATCGGGTCATAACAGATTAAGAAATAGAACAGGAGTTCTTATAAAAGTAAACGTCGTAACTCAAGAGAATAACTTAAAATACGATTTGATTTGGCCAAATTAAGAACCACGAGTATGCATAAAAGGATAAGAACTAAAATATAATATGATGGTTTTGAAGAAAAAAGTGAGAAATGAGGCCAAGTATACGTGCTTACTTACAGTGGAAGGTGTTGTAATCGTACGATATTGAAAACTAAGAAAGGGGACAAGTTGTACAAGATTAAATACTAATATTTGGGATCAATTCGCATAAGATTAAGACACAAGAAAGGAGTTCTCAACAAAGTACATGTTTAGTTCCAATAACTATTGATAACAACGTAAAATGTGATTAATTATGCTAGATTAAGAACCAAGAATGAGTTCAAATTGAAAAAGACTTTGAACAAAAGATTATCCTTACCTGTATTTATAACATCTAGAACCTGGATATGAAGCCAATTACACTTAGTATAATTACAACTAGGAAGAAGTGATAATCGTACAATATCGAGAACTATGAAATGCGACTAATCGAGCTATACAATGAACAACAAAAGAGACATAACATATGCAATTCAGAACAAAGAAAGGAGATTAGTCATGTTAGATTATGCAATATGAGAGGAGTTCCAATCACATCACATGTCGAAAAGATATGAGACCAAATTTCACAAGGAAAGAACATTAATATGTTTTCATAAGAATGGATTAAGAACCACTCGCGGGACCTATTCCTTGAAGATTTAGAACCAATGCATCATCTAATAGCATTTAAAAAAGATTAGAGAAATGAGGCCGATCATACTTGCTTTACGAGTAAGGCAGAAATTGCGATCGTTCGATATTGAGTGCCAAGAAATTGACTAATTGTTCTAAGTTATGAATCCAAAGTCTTACACATGATAAAATATTGGGAAGATAATTAAGAAACTAGAAAGGTAATCTAATGGACATACATGTTGAAAAGATAAGTATAGGGATGATAAGCCCCTAATATCCTACGATGACTTAGTTAGACTAGATTGAGAACCATGGGTGGGACCTGTGCACAAAAGATTTAGATCAAATGAACGATCCAATCGCATTCGAAAGAGAACGTAGGCAACTATATTAGCTTAATAACTAAGGAAGAAGCGTAATCGTAAGATATTGAGAACTAAAAAATTGACTAATTGTAATATATCGTGAGTCGCAAAAGGAGATATAATCAAACAAGATGGAGAACTAATAAAGGAGAAGCAGTCATATTAGATTTAAAAAGAACCAGGAGCGGGTCATATTCATTAAAGATTTATAATTAACAGATTATCTAATCATATAAGAAAAAGAACTGAGAAATGAGGCCTATTAATTATGCCTGCACAATCATTAAGGAAGAAATTGTAATAGTACGATATTGAGGAGAAAGAAAGGGTCTAATCGTATTATATTATGACACAATAAAGGAGATCTAATCGTACAGGATTAAGAACTAACAAAGTAGATCGAGTCACCTGTATCTGAATAAGAAATAAACAGGAGTTCTTATTCTCGCAACTCAAGATAAGAACTTAAAATGCGATTTGATTTGGCCAAATTAAGAAGCATGAGTGATAACTATGGAAAAAAGAATAAGAACTAAAATATAATATTGTTGGTTTCGAATTCTCTTAAGTTCTTAATCTGTCTTTTATTATATCTAGATTTATAAGACTCACAGCTAATATAGTCTCTTATACACATCTAGATGTGTATAAGAGACAAATCGTACAAGATTAAATGCTAATAACTGGGATCAACTGGAATAAGATTAAGAAACAAAAAAGGAGTTCTCAACAAAGTACATGTAGAAACATAATAAGTTCTAATAACTCATGATAAGAACGTAAAATGTGATTTAATTATGCTAGATTAAGAACCAAGAATGAGTTCAAATATTAGGGACTTTGAACAAAAGCTTATCTAACCTTATTCAACATGAACTGTCGAATGATGCCCTTTCTACCTTGTTATAATGACTCCTTTTGAAGTGATAGAAATCGTACAATACTGTGTACTAAGAAATGCGACTAATCGAGCTATACAATGAACAACAAAAGCAGACATAACATATGCAATTCAGAACAAAGAAAGGAGATTAGTCGTGTTAGATTATGAAATATGAGAGGATTTCCAATCATAGCACATTTCGAAAAGATATGAGATCAAATTTCACAAGGGAAGAACATAAATATGTTTTCATAAGAATGGACTAAGAACCACTCGTGGGACCTATTGCTTGAAGATTTAGAACTAATACATCATCTAATAGCATTTGCAAAAGAATAGAGAAATGAGGCCGATCATACTTGCTTTACGAGTAAGGAAGAAGTTGCGATCGTTCGATATTGAGAGCCAAGAAATTGACTAACTGTTCTAAGTTATGAATCGCAAAAGGAGAACACATCATAAAATATTAGGGAGATAATTAAGAAACTAGAAAGGTTATCTAATCGACATGCATGTTGAAAAGATAAGTATAGGGATGATAAGCCCCTAATACAACATACGTGACTTAGTTAGACTAGATTGAGAACCATGTGTGGGACCTGTGCACAAAAGATTTAGATCCAATGAATGATCTAATCGCATTCGAAAGGGAATGTAGGCAACTATATTAGCTTAATAACTAAGGAAGAAGCGTAATCGTAAGATATTGAGAACTAAGAAAGTTAATATATTGTGAGTCACAACAGGAGATACAATCAGATAAGATGGAGAACTAATAAAGGAGAAGTAGTTATTAATTTAATCATAGTTAGCTGTTTCGTATGCATTTTTATCTGTTAAGAGATTATCTAATCGTATAAGAAAAAGAACTGAGAAATGAGGACTATTAATTATGCCAGCACAATGATTAAGGAAGAAATTGTAATAGTACGATATTGCGATGAAAGAAAGGGTTTAATCGTACTATATTATGACACAATGAAGGAGATCTAATCGTACAGGATTAAGAACTAACAAAGTAGATCGGGTCATGTCAAATATCGTACTATTACAATTTCTTCCTTAATCATTGTGCTGGCATAATTAATAGTCCTCTTTTACACATCTAGATTTGTATAAGAGACAGTAATAGATCATTTCTCAATTCTTTTTCTTTAATGAATACGACCTGTCTCTTATACACATGGTTTCGAAGAAAAAGTGAGAAATGAGGGCAAGTATACGTGCTTACTTACAGTGGAAGGTGTTGTAATCGTGCAATATTGAGAACTAAGAAAGGGGACAAGTTGTACAAGATTAAATACTAATAATTGGGATCAATTCGCAAAAGATTAAGACACAAGAAAGGAGTTCTCAACAAAGTACATGTAGAAACATAATAAGTTATAATAACTCATGATAACAACGTAAAATGTGATTTAATTATGCTAGATTAAGAACCAAGAATGAGTTCAAATTGAAAAAGACTTTGAACAAAAGATTATCTTACCTTATTTGAAAAAGAACTGGGATATGAAGCCAATTACACCCTGTATAATGATAAAGGAAGAAGTGATAATCGTACAATATTGAGAACTATGAAATGCGACTAATCTAGCTATACAATGAACAACAAAAGGAGACATAACATATGCAATTCAGAACAAAGAAAGGAGATTAGTCATGTTAGATTATGCATATGAGTCAAGTTTTGCTCTCAGCACATTGTCGATCATTTATAGACCTGTCTCTTATACAGATCTAGATGTGTATAAGAGATTAAGAACCACTCGCGGGACCTATTCCTTGAAGATTTAGAACCAATACATCATCTAATAGCATTTGCAAAAGAATAGAGAAATGAGACCGATCAAACTTGCTTTACGAGTAAGGAAGAAGTTGCGATCGTTCGATATTGAGTGCCAAGAAATTGACTAACTGTTCTTGGTCTTATCTAGCATATAAGATGTGTATAAGAGACAGTCTTTGGGTGGGACCTGTGCACAAAAGATTTAGATCAAATGAATGATCCAATCGCATTCGAAAGAGAATGTAGGCAACAATATTAGCTTAATAACTAAGGAAGAAGCGTAATCGTAAGATATTGAGAACTAAGAAAGTCGACGAATCGTAATATATTGTGAGTCGCAAAAGGAGATACAGTCAAACAAGATGGAGAACTAATAAAGCAGAAGTAGTCGTATTAGATTTAAAAAGAACCAAGAGCTGGTCGTATTCATTAAAGAGTTATAATTAAGAGATTATCTAATCGTATAAGAAAAAGAACTAAGAAATGAGGCCTATTAATTATGCCAGCACAATGATTAAGGAAGAAATTGTAATAGTACGATATTGAGAAGAAAGAAAGGTCTAATCGTACTATATTAGGACACAATAAAGGAGATCTAATCGTATAGGATTAAGAACTAACAAAGTAGATCGAGTCATATCAGATTAAGAAATTTCTTGGTTCTGATAGGAGTTCTTATATGTATATCTTTATTAATCAATAACTTTTTCTACTGTCTCTTATACACATCTGTAGATGTGTATAAGAGACAGCATTTCTCTTATTTTCATTTCTTCCTTCTTTTGTGCAAAATATAATTACACGTCTATTTGTGTTCTTTTTGAGAAATGAGGCCAAGTATACGTGCTTAATCCCAGTGGAAGCAGTTGTAATCGTACGACATTGAGAACTAAGAAAGGGGACAAATCGTATAATGTTAAATACTAATAACTGGGATCAAGTCGCATAAGATTAAGACACAAGAAAGGAGTTCTCAACAAAGTACATTTAGAAACATAATAAGTTCTAATAACTCAAGATAAAAACGTAAAATGTGATTTAATTATGCTAGATTAAGAACCAAGAATGAGTTCAAATTGAAAAAGACTTTGAACAAAAGGTTATCTGACCTTATTTGAAAAAGAACTGAGAAATGAAGCCAATTACACCTCGTATAATGACAAAGGAAGAAGTGATAATCGATACAATAATGAGAACTAAGAAATGCGACTAATCGAGCTATACAATGAACAACAAAAGGAGACATAAGATATGCAATTCAGAACAAAGAAAGGAGATTAGTCGTGTTAGATTATGAAATATTAGAGGAGTTCCAATCAGAGCGCATTTCGAAAAGATATGAGATCAAATTTCACAAGGCAAGAACATAAATATGTTTTCATAAGAATGGACTAAGAACCACTCGCGAGACCTATTCCTTGAAGATTTAGAATTAATACATCTTCTAATAGCATTTGCAAAAGAATAGAGAAATGAGGCCGATCATACTTCCTCTACGAGTAAGGAAGAAGTTGCGATCGTTCGATATTGAGAGCCAAGAAATTGACTAACTGTTCTAAGTTATGAATCCCAAAAGGAGAACACATCATAAAATATTAGGGAGATAATTAAGAAACTAGAAAGGTTATCTAATCGACATGCATGTTGAAAAGATAAGAATATCTAATAACGGATGATAAGCCGTCTTACCTAACACGTGACTTAGTTAGACTACCTTGAGAACCATATGTGGGACCTGTGCACAAAAGATTTAGATTAAATGAATGATCTAATCGCATTCGAAAGAGAACGTAGAAAACTATATTAGCTTAATAACTAAGGAAGAAGTGTAATCGTAAGATATTGAGAACTAAGAAAGTCGACTAATCGTAATATATCGTGAGTCGCAAAAGGAGATACAATCAAACAAGATGGAGAACTAATAAAGGAGAAGTAGTCGTATTAGATTTAAAAAAAACCAAGAGGGTCTATTCATTAAAGATTTATAATTAAGAGATTATCTAATCGTATAAGAAAAAGAATTGAGAAATGAGGCCTATTAATTATGCCTGCACAATGATTAAGGAAGAAATTGTAATAGTACGATATTGCGAAGAAAGAATGGGTTTAATCGTACTATATTATGTCACAATAAAGGAGATCTAATCGTACAGATTAAGAACTAACAAAGTAGATCGGGTCATAACAGATCAAACTGTCGCATAAGATTAAGACACAAGAGAGGAGTTCTCAACAAAGTACATGTTTAGTTCCAATAACTATTGATAACAACGTAAAATGTGATTAATTATGCTAGATTAAGAACCAAGAATGAGTTCAAATTGAAAAAGACTTTGAACAAAAGATTATCTTACCTTATTTGAAAAAGAATTTGAACTCATTCTTGGTATAATAATCATATAAGAAGTGATAATCGTACAGCAATATCGAGAACTATGAAATGCGACTAATCGAGCTATACAATGAACAACAAAAGAGACATAACATATGCAATTCAGAACAAAGAAAGGAGATTAGTCATGTTAGATTATGCAATATGAGAGGAGTTCCAATCAAATCACATGTCGAAAAGATATGAGACCAAATTTCACAAGGAAAGAACATTAATATGTTTTCATAAGAATGGATTAAGAACCACTCGCGGGACCTATTCCTTGAAGATTTAGAACCAATGCATCATCTAATAGCATTTAAAAAAGATTAGAGAAATGAGGCCGATCATACTTGCTTTACGATAAGAGGCAGAAATTGCGATCGTTCGATATTGAGTGCCAAGAAATTGACTAACTGTTCTAAGTTATGAATCGCAAAAGGAGAACTCATGATAAAATATTGGGAAGATAATTAAGAAACTAGAAAGGTAATCTTATGGACATACATGTTGAAAAGATAAGTATAGGGATGATAAGCCCCTAATATGTGACTTTAGTTAGACTAGATTGAGAACCATGGGTGGGACCTGTGCACAAAAGATTTAGATCAAATGAACGATCCAATCGCATTCGAAAGAGAACATAGGCAACTATATTAGCTTAATAACTAAGGAAGAAGCGTAATCGTAAGATATTGAGAACTAAAAATCAACATCTAGATGTGTATAAGAGACAGATCGTGACTCGCAAAACTTTGATACAATCAAACAAGATGGAGAACTAATAAAGGAGAAGATCGTATTAGATTTAAAAAGAACCAGAGCGGGTCATATTCATTAAAGATTTATAATTAAGATTATCTAATCATATAAGAAAAGAACTGAGAAATGAGGCCTATTAATTATACCTGCACAATGATTAAGGAAGAAATTGTAATAGTACGATATTGAGGAGAAAGAAAGGGTCTAATCGTATTATATTATGACACAATAAAGGAGATCTAATCGTACAGGATTAAGAACTATCAAAGTAGATCGAGTCATATCTGAATAAGAAATAGAACAGGAGGTATGAGTTCTTATTCTCGCAACTCAAGATAAGAACTTAAAATGCGATTTGATTTGGCCAAATTAAGAAGCATGAGTGATAACTATGGAAAAAAGAATAAGAACTAAAATATAATATGATGGTTTTGAAGAAACAAGTGAGAAATGAGGCCAAGTATACGTGCTTAATCACAGTGGAAGGAGTTGTACTCGTACGATATTGAGAACTAAGAAAGGGGACAAATCGTACAAGATTAAATGCTAATAACTGGGATCAACTGGAATAAGATTAAGAAACAAAAAAGGAGTTCTCAACAAAGTACATTTAGAAACATAATAAGTTCTAATAACTCATGATAAGAACGTAAAATGTGATTTAATTATGCTAGATTAAGAACCAAGAATGAGTTCAAATTGAAAAAGACTTTGAACAAAAGCTTATCTAACCTTATTTGAAAAGAACTGAGCAATGATGCCAATTACACCTTGTATAATGACAAAGGAAGAAGTGATAATCGTACAATACTGGGAACTAAGAAATGCGACTAATCGAGCTATACAATGAACAACAAAAGCAGACATAACATATGCAATTCAGAACAAAGAAAGGAGATTAGTCGTGTTAGATTATGAAATATGAGAGGATTTCCAATCATAGCACATTTCGAAAAGATATGAGATCAAATTTCACAAGGGAAGAACATAAATATGTTTTCATAAGAATGGACTAAGAACCACTCGTGGGACCTATTGCTTGAAGATTTAGAACTAATACATCATCTAATAGCATTTGCAAAAGAATAGAGAAATGAGGCCGATCATACTTGCTTTACGAGTAAGGAAGAAGTTGCGATCGTTCGATATTGAGAGCCAAGAAATTCAATTTCTTAGTCTAACTAAGTCACGTATGGACTCAGTGTCTATTAAGATTTAGATCAAATGAATGATCTAATCACATTCGA
Source organism: Cinchona pubescens (assembly GCA_025175665.1). Taxonomy (NCBI): domain Eukaryota; kingdom Viridiplantae; phylum Streptophyta; class Magnoliopsida; order Gentianales; family Rubiaceae; genus Cinchona; species Cinchona pubescens. The sequence continues at coordinate 1,341,856 of JANKKI010000070.1, read as the reverse complement.
AAGAGAATGTATGCAACTATATTAGCTTAATAACTAAGGAAGAAGCGTAATCGTAAGATATTGAGAACTAAGAAAGTTAATATATTGTGAGTCACAACAGGAGATACAATCAGATAAGATGGAGAACTAATAAAGGAGAATTGATCCCATTATATTAGTATTTAATCTAGATCTAGATGTCGTATTCATTAAAGATTTACAATTAAGAGATTATCTAATCGTATAAGAAAAAGAACTGAGAAATGAGGACTATTAATTATGCCTGCACAATGATTAAGGAAGAAATTGTAATAGTACGATATTGCGATGAAAGAAAGGGTTTAATCGTACTATATTATGACACAATGAAGGAGATCTAATCGTATTCTAATATTATCAACAGTGGAAGGTGTTGTAATCGTGCAATATTGAGAACTAAGAAAGGGGACAAGTTGTACAAGATTAAATACTAATAATTGGGATCAATTCGCAAAAGATTAAGACACAAGAAAGGAGTTCTCAACAAAGTACATGTAGAAACATAATAAGTTATAATAACTCATGATAACAACGTAAAATGTGATTTAATTATGCTAGATTAAGAACCAAGAATGAGTTCAAATTGAAAAAGACTTTGAACAAAAGATTATCTTACCTTATTTGAGATGTTGGTAAGATGCGACTAATCGAGCTATACAATGAACAACAAAAGGAGACATAACATATGCTGTCTTCAGACACAAAGAAAGGTATAAGAGTCATGTTAGATGTTAATATAGATTATTATGTTTCTACATGTACTTTGTTGAGAACTCCTTTCTTGTGTCTTAATCTTTTGCGAATTGATCCCAATTATTATGTTTTCATCGAATGGATTAAGAACCACTCAGGGACCTATTCCTTGAAGATTTAGAACCAATACATCATCTAATAGCATTTGCAAAAGAATAGAGAAATGAGACCGATCAAACTTGCTTTACGAGTAAGGAAGAAGTTGCGATCGTTCGATATTGAGTGCCAAGAAATTGACTAACTGTTCTAAGTTATGAATCGCAAAAGGAGAACTCATGATAAAATATTAGGGAGATAATTAAGAAACTAGAAAGGTTATCTAATCGACATGCATGTTGAAAAGATAAGTATAGGGACAGGACCATGTGTGGGACCTATGCACAAAAGATTTAGATCAAATGAATGATCCAATCGCATTCGAAAGAGAATGTAGGCAACAATATTAGCTTAATAACTAAGGAAGAAGCGTAATCGTAAGATATTGAGAACTAAGAAAGTCGACTAATCGTAATATATTGTGAGTCGCAAAAGGAGATACAGTCAAACAAGATGGAGAACTAATAAAGCAGAAGTAGTCGTATTAGATTTAAAAAGAACCAAGAGCTGGTCGTATTCATTAAAGAGTTATAATTAAGAGATTATCTAATCGTATAAGAAAAAGAACTAAGAAATGAGGCCTATTAATTATGCCACAATGATTAAGGAAGAAATTGTAATAGTACGATATTGAGAAGAAAGAAAGGTCTAATCGTACTATATTAGGACACAATAAAGGAGATCTAATCGTATAGGATTAAGAACTAACAAAGTAGATCGAGTCATATCAGATTAAGAAATAGAATAGGAGTTCTTATAAAAGTATCTAATCCCGTAACTCAAGATAAGAACTTAAAATACGATTGGATTTGGCCAAATGAATAACCATGAGTGATAACAATGCACAAAAGAAAAAGAACTAAAATATAATATGATGGTTTTGAAGAAATACATGAGAAATGAGGCCAAGTATACGTGCTTAATCCCAGTGGAAGCAGTTGTAATCGTACGACATTGAGAACTAAGAAAGGGGACAAATCGTATAATGTTAAATACTAATAACTGGGATCAAGTCGCATAAGATTAAGACACAAGAAAGGAGTTCTCAACAAAGTACATTTAGAAACATAATAAGTTCTAATAACTCAAGATAAAAACGTAAAATGTGATTTAATTATGCTAGATTAAGAACCAAGAATGAGTTCAAATTGAAAAAGACTTAGATCTCCTTTAAATGCGACTAATCGAGCTATACAATGAACAACAAAAGGAGACATAAGATATGCAATTCAGAACAAAGAAAGGAGATTAGTCGTGTTAGATTATGAAATATTAGAGGAGTTCCAATCAGAGCGCATTTCGAAAAGATATGAGATCAAATTTCACAAGGCAAGAACATAAATATGTTTTCATAAGAATGGACTAAGAACCACTCGCGAGACCTATTCCTTGAAGATTTAGAATTAATACATCTTCTAATAGCATTTGCAAAAGAATAGAGAAATGAGGCCGATTATACTTCCTCTACGAGTAAGGAAGAAGTTGCGATCGTTCGATATTGAGAGCCAAGAAATTGACTAACTGTTCTAAGTTATGAATCCCAAAAGGAGAACACATCATAATAATATTAGATCACTAGATGAGGTAGTCTAACTAAGTCATGCACAAAAGATTTAGATTAAATGAATGATCTAATCGCATTCGAAAGAGAACGAGAGGTACTATATTAGCTTAATAACTAAGGAAGAAGTGTAATCGTAAGATATTGAGAACTAAGAAAGTCGACTAATCGTAATATATCGTGAGTCGCAAAAGGAGATACAATCAAACAAGATGGAGAACTAATAAAGGAGAAGTAGTCGTATTAGATTTAAAAAAAACCAAGAGGGTCTATTCATTAAAGATTTATAATTAAGAGATTATCTAATCGTATAAGAAAAAGAATTGAGAAATGAGGCCTATTAATTATGCCTGCACAATGATTAAGGAAGAAATTGTAATAGTACGATATTGCGAAGAAAGAATGGGTTTAATCGTACTATATTATGTCACAATAAAGGAGATTTCTAATCGTATACACATCTAGATGTGTATAAGAGACAGGTGTAATTGGCTTCATATCCCAGTTCTTTTTCAAATAAGGTAAGATAATCTTCTAGATGTGTATAAGAGACAGTCATTATACAGGGTGTAATTGGCTTCATATCCCAGTTCTTTTTCAAATAAGGTAAGATAATCTTTTGTTCAAAGTCTTTTTCAATTTGAAATGAGGCCAAGTATACGTGCTTACTTACAGTGGAAGGTGTTGTAATCGTACGATATTGAAAACTAAGAAAGGGGACAAGTTGTACAAGATTAAATACTAATATTTGGGATCAATTCGCATAAGATTAAGACACAAGAGAGGAGTTCTCAACAAAGTACATGTTTAGTTCCAATAACTATTGATAACAACGTAAAATGTGATTAATTATGCTAGATTAAGAACCAAGAATGAGTTCAAATTGAAAAAGACTTTGAACAAAAGATTATCTTACCTTATTTGAAAAAGAACTGGGATATGAAGCCAATTACACCCTGTATAATGACAAAGGAAGAAGTGATAATCGTACAATATCGAGAACTATGAAATGCAGATTCTTATATTGTGACTAATCGAGCTATACAATGAACAACAAAAGAGACATAACATATGCAATTCAGAACAAAGAAAGGAGATTAGTCATGTTAGATTATGCAATATGAGAGGAGTTCCAATCACATCACATGTCGAAAAGATATGAGACCAAATTTCACAAGGAAAGAACATTAATATGTTTTCATAAGAATGGATTAAGAACCACTCGCGGGACCTATTCCTTGAAGATTTAGAACCAATGCATCATCTAATAGCATTTAAAAAAGATTAGAGAAATGAGGCCGATCATACTTGCTTTACGAGTAAGGCAGAAATTGCGATCGTTCGATATTGAGTGCCAAGAAATTGACTAACTGTTCTAAGTTATGAATCGCAAAAGGAGAACTCATGATAAAATATTGGGAAGATAATTAAGAAACTAGAAAGGTAATCTTATGGACATACATGTTGAAAAGATAAGTATAGGGATGATAAGCCCCTAATATGTGACTTAGTTAGACTAGATTGAGAACCCTTGATGATGGGTGGGACCTGTGCACAAAAGATTTAGATCAAATGAACGATCCAATCGCATTCGAAAGAGAACATAGGCAACTATATTAGCTTAATAACTAAGGAAGAAGCGTAATCGTAAGATATTGAGAACTAAAAAATTGACTAATCGTAATATATCGTGAGTCGCAAAAGGAGATATAATCAAACAAGATGGAGAACTAATAAAGGAGAAGCAGTCGTATTAGATTTAAAAAGAACCAGGAGCGGGTCATATTCATTAAAGATTTATAATTAACAGATTATCTAATCATATAAGAAAAAGAACTGAGAAATGAGGCCTATTAATTATACTTGCACAATGATTAAGGAAGAAATTGTAATAGTACGATATTGAGGAGAAAGAAAGGGTCTAATCGTATTCTATTATGACTAATAAAGGAGATCTAATCTTATAGGATTAAGAACTATCAAAGTAGATCGAGTCATATCTGAATAAGAAATAGAACAGGAGTTCTTATTCTCGCAACATCAAGATAAGAACTTAAAATGCGATTTGATTTGGCCAAATTAAGAAGCATGAGTGATAACTATGGAAAAAAGAATAAGAACTAAAATATAATATGATGGTTTTGAAGAAACAAGTGAGAAATGAGGCCAAGTATACGTGCTTAATCACAGTGGAAGGAGTTGTACTCGTACGATATTGAGAACTAAGAAAGGGGACAAATCGTACAAGATTAAATGCTAATAACTGGGATCAACTGGAATAAGATTAAGAAACAAAAAAGGAGTTCTCAACAAAGTACATTTAGAAACATAATAAGTTCTAATAACTCATGATAAGAACGTAAAATGTGATTTAATTATGCTAGATTAAGAACCAAGAATGAGTTCAAATTGAAAAAGACTTTGAACAAAAGCTTATCTAACCTTATTTGAAAAAGAACTGAGCAATGATGCCAATTACACCTTGTATAATGACAAAGGAAGAAGTGATAATCGTACAATACTGGGAACTAAGAAATGCGACTAATCGATAGCTATACAATGAACAACAAAAGCAGACATAACATATTCAATTCAGAACAAAGAAAGGAGATCTAGTCGTGTTACATCTAGATGTGTATGAGAGGATTTCCAATCATAGCACATTTCGAAAAGATATGAGATCAAATTTCACAAGGGAAGAACATAAATATGTTTTCATAAGAATGGACTAAGAACCACTCGTGGGACCTATTGCTTGAAGATTTAGAACTAATACATCATCTAATAGCATTTGCAAAAGAATAGAGAAATGAGGCCGATCATACTTGCTTTACGAGTAAGGAAGAAGTTGCGATCGTTCGATATTGAGAGCCAAGAAATTGACTAACTGTTCTAAGTTATGAATCGCAAAAGGAGAACACATCATAAAATATTAGGGAGATAATTAAGAAACTAGAAAGGTTATCTAATCGACATGCATGTTGAAAAGATAAGTATAGGGATGATAAGCCCCTAATACGTGACTTAGTTAGACTAGATTGAGAACCATGTTAGATCACTACTTCTTATTGCACAAAAGATTTAGATCAAATGAATGATCTAATCACATTCGAAAGAGAATGTATGCAACTATATTAGCTTAATAACTAAGGAAGAAGCGTAATCGTAAGATATTGAGAACTAAGAAAGTTAATATATTGTGAGTCACAACAGGAGATACAATCAGATAAGATGGAGAACTAATAAAGGAGAAGTAGTCGTATTAGATTTAAAAGAATCAAGAGGGGGTCGTATTCATTAAAGATTTACAATTAAGAGATTATCTAATCGTATAAGAAAAAGAACTGAGAAATGAGGACTATTAATTATGCCTGCACAATGATTAAGGAAGAAATTGTAATAGTACGATATTGCGATGAAAGAAAGGGTTTAATCGTACTATATTATGACACAATGAAGGAGATCTAATCGTACAGGATTAAGAACTAACAAAGTAGATCGGGTCATGTCAAATTAAGAAATAGAACAGGAGTTCTTATAAAAGTAAACGTCGTAACTCAAGAGAAGAACTTAAAATACGATTTGATTTGGCCAAATGAAGAACCATGAATGATAACAACGCATAAAAGAAAAAAAACTAAAATATAATATGATGGTTTTGAAGAAAAAAGTGAGAAATGAGGGCAAGTATACGTGCTTACTTACAGTGGAAGGTGTTGTAATCGTGCAATATTGAGAACTAAGAAAGGGGACAAGTTGTACAAGATTAAATACTAATAATTGGGATCAATTCGCAAAAGATTAAGACACAAGAAAGGAGTTCTCAACAAAGTACATGTAGAAACATAATAAGTTATAATAACTCATGATAACAACGTAAAATGTGATTTAATTATGCTAGATTAAGAACCAAGAATGAGTTCAAATTGAAAAAGACTTTGAACAAAAGATTATCTTACCTTATTTGAAAAAGTCATATCGATATGAACGTTGTTACTGAGTATAATGATCTGGAAGAAGTGATAATCGTACAATATCGAGAACTATGAAATGCGACTAATCGAGTACAAGTTTGATCGGTCTCATTCCTCTAAGATTTTGCACCAATACATTCAGATGTAGTATTGGCTTAATCTTAGAGAAATGAGACCGATCTCTTGCTTTACGAGTCTAAGAAGTTGCGATCGTTCGATATTGAGTGCCAAGAAATTGACTAACTGTTCTAAGTTATGAATCGCAAAAGGAGAACTCATGATAAAATATTAGGGAGATAATTAAGAAACTAGAAAGGTTATCTAATCGACATGCATGTTGAAAAGATAAGTATAGGGATGATAAGCCCCTAATACGTGACTTAGTTAGACTAGATTTAGAACCATGTGTGGGACCAATATGCACAAAAGATTTAGATCAAATGAATGATCCAATCGCATTCGAAAGAGAATGTAGGCAACAATATTAGCTTAATAACTAAGGAAGAAGCGTAATCGTAAGATATTGAGAACTAAGAAAGTCGACGAATCGTAATATATTGTGAGTCGCAAAAGGAGATACAGTCATCTAGATGGAGAACTAATAAAGCAGAAGTAGTCGTATTAGATTTAAAAAGAACCAAGAGCTGGTCGTATTCATTAAAGAGTTATAATTAAGAGATTATCTAATCGTATAAGAAAAAGAACTAAGAAATGAGGCCTATTAATTATGCCAGCACAATGATTAAGGAAGAAATTGTAATAGTACGATATTGAGAAGAAAGAAAGGTCTAATCGTACTATATTAGGACACAATAAAGGAGATCTAATCGTATAGGATTAAGAACTAACAAAGTAGATCGAGTCATTCTTCTCTTAAGAAATAGATTCTAGTTCTTATAAAAATAAATCCCGTAACTCAACTCCTGATAAGAACTTAAAATACGATTGGATTTGGCCAAATGTAGAACCATGAGTGATAACAATGCACAAAAGAAAAAGAACTAAAATATAATATGATGGTTTTGAAGAAATACATGAGAAATGAGGCTTAGTATACGTGCTTCATGTGGAAGCAGTTGTAATCGTACGACATTGAGAACTAAGAAAGGGGACAAATCGTATAATGTTAAATACTAATAACTGGATCAAGTCGCATAAGATTAAGACACAAGAAAGGAGTTCTCAACAAAGTACATTTAGAAACATAATAAGTTCTAATAACTCAAGATAAAAACGTAAAATGTGATTTAATTATGCTAGATTAAGAACCAAGAATGAGTTCAAATTGAAAAAGACTTTGAACAAAAGGTTATCTGACCTTATTTGAAAAAGAACTGATAAATGAAGTCAATTACTTTCATAATTACATTAGAAGAAGTGATAATCGTACAATAATGAGAACTAAGAAATGCGACTAATCCTCAACTCATTTTACATAAATGTGTCATAATAAGAATGGATGTAAGACCCTTATTCCTATTCCTTGAAGATTTAGAATTAATACATCTTCTAATAGCATTTGCAAAAGAATAGAGAAATGAGGCCGATCATACTTCCTCTACGAGTAAGGAAGAAGTTGCGATCGTTCGATATTGAGAGCCAAGAAATTGACTAACTGTTCTAAGTTATGAATCCCAAAAGGAGAACACATCATAAAATATTAGGGAGATAATTAAGAAACTAGAAAGGTTATCTAATCGACATGCATGTTGAAAAGATAAGAATATCTAATAACGGATGATAAGCCCCTAACACGTGACTTAGTTAGACTACCTTGAGAAATGAGAAGCCATATGTGGGACCTGTGCACAAAAGATTTAGATTAAATGAATGATCTAATCGCATTCGAAAGAGAACGTAGAAAACTATATTAGCTTAATAACTAAGGAAGAAGTGTAATCGTAAGATATTGAGAACTAAGAAAGTCGACTAATCGTAATTCTCAATCTCCTTCGCAAAAGGAGATACAATCAAACAAGATGGAGAACTAATAAAGGAGAAGTAGTCGTATTAGATTTAAAAAAAACCAAGAGGGTCTATTCATTAAAGATTTATAATTAAGAGATTATCTAATCGTATAAGAAAAAGAATTGAGAAATGAGGCCTATTAATTATGCCTGCACAATGATTAAGGAAGAAATTGTAATAGTACGATATTGCGAAGAAAGAATGGGTTTAATCGTACTATATTATGTCACAATAAAGGAGATCTAATCGTACAGGATTAAGAACTAACAAAGTAGATCGGGTCATAACAGATTAAGAAATAGAACAGGAGTTCTTATAAAAGTAAACTCTCTAAGTCGTAACTCAAGAGAATAACTTAAAATACGATTTGATTTGGCCAAATTAAGAACCACGAGTATGCATAAAAGGATAAGAACTAAAATATAATATGATGGTTTTGAAGAAATCTGAGAAATGAGGCCAAGTATACGTGCTTACTTACAGTGGAAGGTGTTGTAATCGTACGATATTGAAAACTAAGAAAGGGGACAAGTTGTACAAGATTAAATACTAATATTTGGGATCAATTCGCATAAGATTAAGACACAAGAGAGGAGTTCTCAACAAAGTACATGTTTAGTTCCAATAACTATTGATAACAACGTAAAATGTGATTAATTATGCTAGATTAAGAACCAAGAATGAGTTCAAATTGAAAAGACTTTGAACAAAAGATTATCTTACCTTATTTGAAAAAGAATCGATATGAAGCCAATTACACCCTGTATAATGACAAAGGAAGAAGTGATAATCGTACAATATCGAGAACTATGAAATGCGACTAATCGAGCTATAATAAGGTAACAATGAACAACAAAAGAGACATAACATATGCAATTCAGAACAAAGAAAGGAGATTAGTCATGTTAGATTATGCAATATGAGAGGAGTTCCAATCACATCACATGTCGAAAAGATATGAGACCAAATTTCACAAGGAAAGAACATTAATATGTTTTCATAAGAATGGATTAAGAACCACTCGCGGGACCTATTCCTTGAAGATTTAGAACCAATGCATCATCTAATAGCATTTAAAAAAGATTAGAGAAATGAGGCCGATCATACTTGCTTTACGAGTAAGGCAGAAATTGCGATCGTTCGATATTGAGTGCCAAGAAATTGACTAACTGTTCTAAGTTATGAATCGCAAAAGGAGAACTCATGATAAAATATTGGGAAGATAATTAAGAAACTAGAAAGGTAATCTAATGGACATACATGTTGAAAAGATAAGTATAGGGATGATAAGCCCCTAATATGTGACTTAGTTAGACTAGATTGAGAACCATGGGTGGGACCTGTGTGTCACAAAAGATTTAGATCAAATGAACGATCCAATCGCATTCGAAAGAGAACATAGGCAACTATATTAGCTTAATAACTAAGGAAGAAGCGTAATCGTAAGATATTGAGAACTAAAAAATTGACTAATCGTAATATATCGTGAGTCGCAAAAGGAGATATAATCAAACAAGATGGAGAACTAATAAAGGAGAAGCAGTCGTATTAGATTTAAAAAGAACCAGGAGCGGGTCATATTCATTAAAGATTTATAATTAACAGATTATCTAATCATATAAGAAAAAGAACTGAGAAATGAGGCCTATTAATTATACCTGCACAATGATTAAGGAAGAAATTGTAATAGTACGATATTGAGGAGAAAGAAAGGGTCTAATCGTATTATATTATGACACAATAAAGGAGATCTAATCCCAGTATAGGATTAAGAACTATCAAAGTAGATCGAGTCATATCTGAATAAGAAATAGAACAGGTTCTTATTCTCGCAACTCAAGATAAGAACTTAAACCATGCGATTTGATTTGGCCAAATTAAGAAGCATGAGTGATAACTATGGAAAAAAGAATAAGAACTAAAATATAATATGATGGTTTCTCTTATAAACAAGTAGATGAAATGAGGCCAGCGTATACGTGCTTACGATAAATCTAATACCTGTCTCTTATACACATCTGAATAAAGGGGACAAATCGTACAAGATTAAATGCTAATAACTCGGGATCAAGCTGAAGAGACAGTCATTGTATAGCTCGATTAGTCGCATTTCTTAGTTAGAAACATAATAAGCCTGTTGTGACGTCATTTGACACTTTAATAAGGAGCTGTAATTATACAGATTAAGAACCAAGAATGAGTTCAAATTGAAAAAGACTTTGAACAAAAGCTTATCTAACCTTATTTGAAAAAGAACTGAGCAATGATGCCAATTACACCTTGTATAATGACAAAGGAAGAAGTGATAATCGTACAATACTGGGAACTAAGAAATGCGACTAATCGAGCTATACAATGAATCAACAAAAGCAGACATAACATATCAATTCCTGTCTCTTATAAACATCTATTCGTTAGATTATGAAATATGAGAGGATTTCCAATCATAGCACATTTCGAAAAGATATGAGATCAAATTTCACAAGGGAAGAACATAAATATGTTTTCATAAGAATGGACTAAGAACCACTCGTGGGACCTATTGCTTGAAGATTTAGAACTAATACATCATCTAATAGCATTTGCAAAAGAATAGAGAAATGAGGCCGATCATACTTGCTTTACGAGTAAGGAAGAAGTTGCGATCGTTCGATATTGAGAGCCAAGAAATTGACTAACTGTTCTAAGTTATGAATCGCAAAGGTTCTCCTTTGGCGATTCATACAGGTCCCACATTACGATCTAATCACATTCGAAAGAGAATGTATTACAACTATATTAGCTTAATTACTAAGGAAGAAGCGTAATCGTAAGATATTGAGAACTAAGAAAGTTAATATATTGTGAGTCACAACAGGAGATACAATCACACTTCTTCCTTAGTTAATACGACTACTTACCTTTTCTTAGCTGTCTCTTATACTTAATCTGCAGATCTTGTCTCACAGAAGATTTCTATATGTGTTATCTTAGAGTTTAATTAAACAGTCCTCATTTCTCAGTTCTTTTTCTTATGCCGCACAATGATTAAGGAAGAAATTGTAATAGTACGATATTGCGATGAAAGAAAGGGTTTAATCGTACAGGATTAGATCTCCTTCATTGTGTCATAATATATTTGGCCAAATGAAGAACCATGAATGATAACAACGCATAAAAGAAAAAAAACTAAAATATAATATGATGGTTTTGAAGAAAAAGTGAGAAATGAGGGCAAGTATACGTGCTTACTTACAGTGGAAGGTGTTGTAATCGTGCAATATTGAGAACTAAGAAAGGGGACTCTTGTACAAGATTAAATACTAATAATTGGGATCAATTCGCAAAAGATTAAGACACAAGAAAGGAGTTCTCAACAAAGTACATGTAGAAACATAATAAGTTATAATAACTCATGATAACAACGTAAAATGTGATTTAATTATGCTAGATTAAGAATCTTTCTGTGTTAATGAGCACGGAGAACCAACAAAAGATTATCTTACCTTATTTGAAAAAGAACTGGGATATCTCCTCAATTACACCCTGTATAATGATAAAGGAAGAAGTGATAATCGTACAATATCGAGAACTATGAAATGCGACTAATCGAGCTATACAATGAACAACAAAAGGCAAGACATAACATATGCAATTCAGAACAAAGAAAGGAGATTAGTCATGTTAGATTATGCAATCTGAGAGGAGTTCCAATCACAGCACATTTCGAAAAGATATGAGACCAAATTTCACAAGGAAAGAACATTAATATGTTTTCATCAGAATGGATTAAGAACCACTCGCGGGACCTATTCCTTGAAGATTTAGAACCAATACATCATCTAATAGCATTTGCAAAAGAATAGAGAAATGAGACCGATCAAACTTGCTTTACGAGTAAGGAAGAAGTTGCGATCGTTCGATATTGAGTGCCAAGAAATTGACTAACTGTTCTAAGTTATGAATCGCAAAAGGAGAACACATGATAAAATATTGGGGAGAAAATTAAGAAACTGGAAAGGTGGTCTAATGGACATACATGTTGAAAAGATAATTATAGGGATGATAAGCCCTTAATACGTGACTTAGTTAGACTAGATTTAGAACCATGTGTGGGTCCTGTGCAAAAAAGATTTAGATCATGGCAGTCTTATCATCTAATGAATGATCCAATCGCATTCGAAAGAGAATGTAGGCAACAATATTAGCTTAATAACTAAGGAAGAAGCGTAATCGTAAGATATTGAGAACTAAGAAAGTCGACGAATCGTAATATATTGTGAGTCGCAAAAGGAGATACAGTCAAACAAGATGGAGAACTAATAAAGCAGAAGTAGTCGTATTAGATTTAAAAAGAACCAAGAGCTGGTCGTATTCATTAAAGAGTTATAATTAAGAGATTATCTAATCGTATAAGAAACAGCTTACTTGAGTTGCGAGGCCTATACACATGCCAAAGACAATGATTAAGGAAGAAATTGTAATAGTACGATATTGAGAAGAAAGAAAGGTCTAATCGTACTATATTAGGACACAATAAAGGAGATCTAATCGTATAGGATTAAGAACTAACAAAGTAGATCGAGTCATATCAGATTAAGAAATAGAATAGGAGTTCTTATAAAAGTAAATCCCGTAACTCAAGATAAGAACTTAAAATACGATCTACCTTATTGGATTTGGCCAAATGTAGAACCATGAGTGATAACAATGCACAAAAGAAAAAGAACTAAAATATAATATGATGGTTTTGAAGAAATACATGAGAAATGAGGCCAAGTATACGTGCTTAATCCCAGTGGAAGCAGTTGTAATCGTACGACATTGAGAACTAAGAAAGGGGACAAATCGTATAATGTTAAATACTAATAACTGGGATCAAGTCGCATAAGATTAAGACACAAGAAAGGAGTTCTCAACAAAGTACATTTAGAAACATAATAAGTTCTAATAACTCAAGATAAAAACGTAAAATGTGATTTAATTATGCTAGATTAAGAGACAAGATCTGAGTTCAAATTGAAAAAGACATCTAGATGTGTATAAGAGACAGGTTATACACATCTAGTTCTTATCTTCTCAATATGTACGTGTTACTGTCTCTTATACATTTCTTAAGTGATAATCGTACAATAATGAGAACTAAGAAATGCGACTAATCGAGCTATACAATGAATCAACAAAAGGAGACATAAGATATGCAATTCAGAACAAAGAAAGGAGATTAGTCGTGTTAGATTATGAAATATTAGAGGAGTTTTCCAATCAGAGCGCATTTCGAAAAGATATGAGATCAAATTTCACAAGGCAAGAACATAAATATGTTTTCATAAGAATGGACTAAGAACCACTCGCGAGACCTATTCCTTGAAGATTTAGAATTAATACATCTTCTAATAGCATTTGCAAAAGAATAGAGAAATGAGGCCGATCATACTTCCTCTACGAGTAAGGAAGAAGTTGCGATCGTTCGATATTGAGAGCCAAGAAATTGACTAACTGTTCTAAGTTATGAATCCCAAAAGGAGAACACATCATAAAATATTAGGGAGATAATTAAGAAACTAGAAAGGTTATCTAATCGACATGCATGTTGAAAAGATAAGAATATCTAATAACGGATGATAAGCCCCTAACACGTGACTTAGTTAGACTACCTTGAGAACCATATGTGGGACGTGTGCACAAAAGATTTAGATTAAATGAATGATCTACGTCTCATTCGATTAGATCAACCTAGAAAACTATATTAGCTTAATAACTAAGGAAGAAGTGTAATCGTAAGATATTGAGAACTAAGAAAGTCGACTAATCGTAATATACCGTGAGTCGCAAAAGGAGATACAATCAAACAAGATGGAGAACTAATAAAGGAGAAGTAGTCGTATTAGATTTAAAAAAAACCAAGAGGGTCTATTCATTAAAGATTTATAATTAAGAGATTATCTAATCGTATAAGAAAAAGAATTGAGATGATGAGGCCTATAAATTGTGAAGAGATCTCCTTAAAATACGACATGATTTAGCCAAATTAAGACCCATTCTTTCTTCATAAAATCGATAAGAACTAAAATACAATCTAGATGTGTATAAGAGACAGATCTTACGATTACGCTTCTTCCTTAGTTATTACAACTTGAAGGTGTTGTAATCGTACGATATTGAAAACTAAGAAAGGGGACAAGTTGTACAAGATTAAATACTAATATTTGGGATCAATTCGCATAAGATTAAGACACAAGAGAGGAGTTCTCAACAAAGTACATGTTTAGTTCCAATAACTATTGATAACAACGTAAAATGTGATTAATTATGCTAGATTAAGAACCAAGAATGAGTTCAAATTTTAAAGACTTTGAACAAAAGATTATCTTACCTTATTTGAAAAAGAATGGGATATGAAGCGATTCAATTACACCCTGTATAATGACAAAGGAAGAAGTGATAATCGTACAATATCGAGAACTATGAAATGCGACTAATCGAGCTATACAATGAACAGGGACCTATTCCTTGAAGATTTAGAACCAATGCATCATCTAATAGCATTTAAAAAAGATTAGAGAAATGAGGCCGATCATACTTGCTTTACGAGTAAGGCAGAAATTGCGATCGTTCGATATTGAGTGCCAAGAAATTGACTAACTGTTCTAAGTTATGAATCGCAAAAGGAGAACTCATGATAAAATATTGGGAAGATAATTAAGAAACTAGAAAGGTAATCTAATGGACATACATGTTGAAAAGATAAGTATAGGGATGATAGTATACACATCTAGATGTGTATAAGAGACAGAGTTAGACTAGATTGAGAACCATGGGTGGGACCTGTGCACAAAAGATGTTTAGATCAAATGAACGATCCAATCGCATTCGAAAGAGAACATAGGCAACTATATTAGCTTAATAACTAAGGAAGAAGCGTAATCGTAAGATATTGAGAACTAAAAAATTGACTAATCGTAATATATCGTGAGTCGCAAAAGGAGATATAATCAAACAAGATGGAGAACTAATAAAGGAGAAGCAGTCGTATTAGATTTAAAAAGAACCAGGAGCGGGTCATATTCATTAAAGATTTATAATTAACAGATTATCTAATCATATAAGAAAAAGAACTGAGAAATGAGGCCTATTAATTATACCTGCACAATGATTAAGGAAGAAATTGTAATAGTACGATATTGAGGAGAAAGAAAGGGTCTAATCGTATTATATTATGACACAATAAAGGAGATCTAATCGTACAGGATTAAGAACTATCAAAGTAGATCGAGTCATATCGAATAAGAAATAGAACAGGTTCTTATTCTCGCAACTCAAGATAAGAACTTAAAATGCGATTTACATCCTAGAACTAAGAAAGGGGACAAATCGTACAAGATTAAATGCTAATAACTGGGATCAACTGGAATAAGATTAAGAAACAAAAAAGGAGTTCTCAACAAAGTACATTTAGAAACATAATAAGTTCTAATAACTCATGATAAGAACGTAAAATGTGATTTAATTATGCTAGATTAAGAACCAAGAATGAGTTCAAATTGAAAAAGACTTTGAACAAAAGCTTATCTAACCTTATTTGAAAAAGAACTGAGCAATGATGCCAATTACACCTTGTATAATGACAAAGGAAGAAGTGATAATCGTACAATACTGGGAACTAAGAAATGCGACTAATCGAGCTATACAATGAACAACAAAAGGTTCTTCTAGCATAATTAAATCTACATAACATATGCAATTCAGAACAAAGAAAGGAGATTAGTCGTGTTAGATTATGAAATATGAGAGGATTTCCAATCATAGCACATTTCGAAAAGATATGAGATCAAATTTCACAAGGGAAGAACATAAATATGTTTTCATAAGAATGGACTAAGAACCACTCGTGGGACCTATTGCTTGAAGATTTAGAACTAATACATCATCTAATAGCATTTGCAAAAGAATAGAGAAATGAGGCCGATCATACTTGCTTTACGAGTAAGGAAGAAGTTGCGATCGTTCGATATTGAGAGCCAAGAAATTGACTAACTGTTCTAAGTTATGAATCGCAAAAGGAGAACACATCATAAAATATTAGATCATTCATTTGAAACTAGAAAGGTTATCTAATCGACATGCATGTTGAAAAGATAAGTATAGGGATGATAAGCCCCTAATACGTGACTTAGTTAGACTAGATTGAGAACCATGTGTGGGACCTGTGCACAAAAGATTTAGATCACACTACAATGAATGATCTAATCACATTCGAAAGAGAATGTATGCAACTATATTAGCTTAATAACTAAGGAAGAAGCGTAATCGTAAGATATTGAGAACTAAGAAAGTTAATATATTGTGAGTCACAACAGGAGATAGATGTGTATAAGATGGAGAACTAATAAAGGAGAAGTAGTCGTATTAGATTTAAAAGAATCAAGAGGGGGTCGTATTCATTAAAGATTTACAATTAAGAGATTATCTAATCGTATAAGAAAAAGAACTGAGAAATGAGGACTATTAATTATGCCTGCACAATGATTAAGGAAGAAATTGTAATAGTACGATATTGCGATGAAAGAAAGGGTTTAATCGTACTATATTATGACACAATTTTTTTTCTTCCACTGTAATTAAGCACGTAACAAAGTAGATCGGGTCATGTCAAATTAAGAAATAGAACAGGAGTTCTTATAAAAGTAAACGTCGTAACTCAAGAGAAGAACTTAAAATACGATTTGATTTGGCCTTTATTAAATGAAGAACCATGAATGATAACAACGCATAAAAGAAAAAAAACTAAAATATAATATGATGGTTTTGAAGAAAAAAGTGAGAAATGAGGGCAAGTATACGTGCTTACTTACAGTGGAAGGTGTTGTAATCGTGCAATATTGAGAACTAAGAAAGGGGACAAGTTGTACAAGATTAAATACTAATAATTGGGATCAATTCGCAAAAGATTAAGACACAAGAAAGGAGTTCTCAACAAAGTACATGTAGAAACATAATAAGTTATAATAACTCATGATAACAACGTAAAATGTGATTTAATTATGCTAGATTAAGAACCAAGAATGAGTTCAAATTGAAAAAGACTTTGAACAAAAGATTATCTTACCTTATTTGAAAAAGAACTGGGATATGAAGCCAATTACACCCTGTATAATGATAAAGGAAGAAGTGATAATCGTACAATATCGAGAACTATGAAATGCGACTAATCGAGCTATACAATGAACAACAAAAGGAGACATGTTATTCATAATCCCAGTTCTTTAACATATGCAATTCAGAACAAAGAAAGGAGATTAGTCATGTTAGATTATGCAATCTGAGAGGAGTTCCAATCACAGCACATTTCGAAAAGATATGAGACCAAATTTCACAAGGAAAGAACATTAATATGTTTTCATCAGAATGGATTAAGAACCACTCGCGGGACCTATTCCTTGAAGATTTAGAACCAATACATCATCTAATAGCATTTGCAAAAGAATAGAGAAATGAGACCGATCAAACTTGCTTTACGAGTAAGGAAGAAGTTGCGATCGTTCGATATTGAGTGCCAAGAAATTGACTAACTGTTCTAAGTTATGAATCGCAAAAGGAGAACTCATGATAAAATATTAGGGAGATAATTAAGAAACTAGAAAGGTTATCTAATCGACATGCATGTTGAAAAGATAAGTATAGGGATGATAAGCCCCTAATACGTGACTTAGTTAGACTAGATTGAGAACCATGTGTGGGACCTATGCACAAAAGATTTAGATCATATCTTTAATTAATGAATGATCCAATCGCATTCGAAAGAGAATGTAGGCAACAATATTAGCTTAATAACTAAGGAAGAAGCGTAATCGTAAGATATTGAGAACTAAGAAAGTCGACGAATCGTAATATATTGTGAGTCGCAAAAGGAGATACAGTCAAACAAGATGGAGAACTAATAAAGCAGAAGTAGTCGTATTAGATTTAAAAAGAACCAAGAGCTGGTCGTATTCATTAAAGAGTTATAATTAAGAGATTATCTAATCGTATAAGAAAAAGAACTAAGAAATGAGGCCTATTAATTATGCCAGCACAATGATTAAGGAAGAAATTGTAATAGTACGATATTGAGAAGAAAGAAAGGTCTAATCGTACTATATTAGGACACAATAAAGGAGATCTAATCGTATAGGATTAAGAACTAACAAAGTAGTTCTTAATATATCTAGATTAAGAAATAGAATATCTCATCTTATAAAAGTAAATCCCTTAACTCAAGATAAGAACTTAAAATACGATTGGATTTGGCCAAATGTAGAACCATGAGTGATAACAATGCACAAAAGAAAAAGAACTAAAATATAATATGATGGTTTTGAAGAAATACATGAGAAATGAGGCCAAGTATACGTGCTTAATCCCAGTGGAAGCAGTTGTAATCGTACGACATTGAGAACTAAGAAAGGGGACAAATCGTATAATGTTAAATACTAATAACTGGGATCATCTAGCATGTGTTAAGAACAAGACAGGAGTTCTCAACAAAGTACATTTAGAAACTTAATAAGTTCTAATAACTCAAGATAAAAACGTAAAATGTGATTTAATTATGCTAGATTAAGAACCCTTGTGAAATTTGATCTCATATCTTTTCGAAATGTGCTATGACTGTCTCTTATACACATCTAGATGTGTATAATTACACCTCGTATAATGACAAAGGAAGAAGTGATAATCGTACAATAATGAGAACTAAGAAATGCGACTAATCGAGCTATACAATGAACAACAGACAAAAGGAGACATAAGATATGCAATTCTTAACAAAGAAAGGAGATTAGTCGTGTTAGATTATGAAATATTAGAGGAGTTGCAATCAGAGCGCATTTCGAAAAGATATGAGATCAAATTTCACAAGGCAAGAACATAAATATGTTTTCATAAGAATGGACTAAGAACCACTCGCGAGATTCCTTGAAGATTTAGAATTAATACATCTTCTAATAGCATTTGCAAAAGAATAGAGAAATGAGGCCGATCATACTTCCTCTACGAGTAAGGAAGAAGTTGCGATCGTTCGATATTGAGAGCCAAGAAATTGACTAACTGTTCTAAGTTATGAATCCCAAAAGGAGAACACATCATAAAATATTAGGGAGATAATTAAGAAACTAGAAAGGTTATCTAATCGACATGCATGTTGAAAAGATAAGAATATCTAATAACGGATGATAAGCCCCTAACACGTGACTTAGTTAGACTACCTTGAGAATCATATGTGGGATGAGATACGATGTTATAACTCGATTTAGATTAAATGAATGATCTAATCGCATTCGAAAGAGAACGTAGAAAACTATATTAGCTTAATAACTAAGGAAGAAGTGTAATCGTAAGATATTGAGAACTAAGAAAGTCGACTAATCGTAATATATCGTGAGTCGCAAAAGGAGATACAATCAAACAAGATGGAGAACTAATAAAGGAGAAGTAGTCGTATTAGATTTAAAAATAACCAAGAGCGGGTCTCGTATTCATTAAAGATTTATAATTAAGAGATTATCTAATCGTATAAAAAAAAAGAACTGAGAAATGAGGCCTATTAATTATGCCTGCACAATGATTAAGGAAGAAATTGTAATAATACGATATTGCGAAGAAAAAAGGGTTTTTTTAACCTTCTCAAACGCCCAAAAGGTGGGCAGAACTTTTATTTATTTTATGATGTATTACAATTATCGACTTTTTGAGGCAGCCCCTAGCATCTAGCCAAACCAGACCCTTTATAGAGCAAGGAATGGTGTTGTGCTCGTACACAACATATCATTCCTTGCTCTATAAAAGGTCTGGTTTGGCTAGATGCTAGGGGTTGCCCTAACCTTCGATATTGTAATAACTCATAAAATAAATAAAAGTTCTGCCCACCTTTTGGGCGTTTGAGAAAAAAAAAAAAGGGTTCAATCGTACTATATTATGACACAATAAAGGAGATCTAATCGTACAGGATTAAGAACTAACAAAGTAGATCGGGTCATATCAGATTAAGAAATAGAACAAGAGTTCTTATAAAAGTAAACGTCGTAACTCAAGAGAAGAACTTAAAATACGATTTGATTTGGCCAAATTAAGAACCATGAGTGATAACTATGCACAAAAGAATAAGAACTAAAATATAATATGATGGTTTTGAAGAAAAAAGTGAGAAATGAGGCCAAGTATACGTGCTTAATCACATTGGAAGGAGTTGTAATCGTACGACATTGAGAACTAAGAAAGGGGACAAATCATACAATGTTAAATACTAATAACTGGGATCAAGTCGCATAAGATTAAGATTCTTATACACAAGAAAGGAGTTCTCAACAAAGTACATGTAGAAACATAATAAGTTCTAATAACTCATGATAACAACGTAAAATGTGATTTAATTATGCTTGAATAAGAACCAAGAATGAGTTCAAATTGAAATAGACTTTGAACAAAAGATTATCTGACCTTATTTGAAAATGAAATGAGAAATGAAGAGAATTACACCTCGTATATTGACAAAGGAAGAAGTGATAATCGTAAAATACTGAGAACTAAGAAATGCGACTAATCGAGCTATACAATGAACAACAAAAGGAGACATAACATATGCAATTTAGAATAAAGAAAGGATATTAGTCGTGTTAGATTATGAAATATGAGAGGAGTTCCAATCAGAGCGCATTTCGAAAAGATATGAGATCAAATTTCACAAGGTAAGAACATAAATATGTTTTCATAAGAATGGACTAAGAACCACTCGCGGGACCTCTTCCTTGAAGATTAAGAACTAATACATCATCTAATAGCATTTGCAACTCAAGATAAGAGATATGAGGCCGATCATACTTGCTTTACGAGTAAGGAAGAAGTTGCAATCGTTCGATATTGAGAGCCAAGAAATTGACTAACTGTTCTAAGTTATGAATCGCAAAAGGAGAACACATCATAAAATATTAGGGAGATAATTAAGAAACTAGAAAGGTTATCTAATCGACATGCATGTTGAAAAGATAAGAATATCTAATAACGGATGATAAGCCCCTAATACGTGAATTAGTTAGACTAGATTGAGAACCATGTGTGGCACCTGTGCACAAAAGATTTAGATCAAATGAATGATCTAATCGCATTCGAAAGAGAACGTAGGAAACTATATTAGCTTAATAACTAAGGAAGAAGTGTAATCGTAAGATATTCAGAACCAAGAAAGTCGACTAATCGTAATATATTGTGAGTTGCAAAAGGAGATACAATCAAACAAGATCGAGAACTAATAAAGGAGAAGTAATCGTATTAGATTTAAAAATAACCAAGAGCGGGTCTCACAGAGTATTCATTAAAGATTTATAATTAAGAGATTATCTAATCGTATAAGAAAAAGAACTGAGAAATGAGGCCTATTAATTATGCCAGTACAATGATTAAGGAAGAAATTGTAATAGTACGATATTGAGAAGAAGAAAGGGTCTATTCGTGCTATATTATGACACAATTAAGGAGATCTAATCTCTTATTAAGAACTAACAAAGTAGATCGGGTCATATCAGATTAAGAAATAGAACAGGAGTTCTTATAAAAGTAAACGTCGTAACTCATGAGAAGAACTTAAAATACGATTTGATTTGGCCAAATGAAGAACCATGAGTGATAACAATGCACAAAAGAAAAAGGACTAAAATATAATATGATGGTTTTGAAGAAAAAAGTGAGAAATGAGGGCAAGTATACGTGCTTACTTACAGTGGAAGGTGTTGTAATCGTACGATATTCAGAACTAAGAAAGGGGACAAATCGTACAAGATTAAATACTAATAATTGGGATCAAGTCGTTCATAAGATTAAGACACAAGAAAGGAGTTCTCAACAAAGTACATGTAGAAACATAATAAGTTCTAATAACTCATGATAACCACGTAAAATGTGATTTAATTTTGCTAGATTAAGAACCAAGAATGAGTTCAAATTGAAAAAGACTTTGAACAAAAGATTATCTTACCTTATTTGAAAAAGAACTGAGAAATGAAGAGAATTACACCTAGTATAATGACAAAGGAAGAAGTGATAATCGTACAATACTGAGAACTGAGAAATGCGACTAATGGAGCTATACAATGAACAACAAAAGGAGACATAACATATGCAATTCAGAACAAAGAAAGGAGATTAGTCGTGTTAGATAATGAAATATGAGAGGATTTCCAATCATAGCACATTTCGAAAAGATATGAGAACAAATTTCACAAGGTAAGAACACAAATATGTTGATATGGATCCGAATAGCCCAAATATGTGTCAAGATGAGGAGATGAAAGATAGAGCAAGCATGGATTCACTCTATGCCAAGATTGGAGTACATTCGTGGTATTTCGATCAAGTTGGATTGAACTATTCTCAATTCAATAATATATGAAGTCCAATTCTTCAAATTGAAGCACAAGTGGAGATCCTTTGAGTGCAATTAGACCCTTTCTTTCTTCTCGATATCGTACTATTACAATTTCTTCCTTAAACATTGTACAGGCACAATTAATTGGCCTCATTTCTCAGTTATTTTTCTTATACGAGTAGATAATCTCTTAATTATAAATCTTTAATTAAATACGACCCGCTCTTGGTTCTTATTAAATCTAATACGACTACTCTCCTTTATTAGTTCTCAATCTTGTTTGATTGTATCTCCTTTTGCGACTCACAATATATTATGATTAGTCGACTTTCTTAGTTCTCAATATCTTACGATTACACTTCTTCCTTATTCATTAAGCTGATATAGTTGCATCTCTTCTATTTCGAATGCGATTTGATCATTCATTTGATCTGAATCTTTTGTATACAGGTCCCACGCATGGTTCTCAATCTAGTCTAACTAAGTCACGTATTAGGGCTTATCATCCGTTATTAGATATTCCTATCTTTTCAACATGTATGTCGATGAGATCACCTTTCTAGTTTCTTAATTATCTCCCTAATATTTTATCATGTGTTCTCCTTTTGCGATTCATAACATAGAACAGTTAGTCAATTTCTTGGCTCTGAATATTGAACGATCGCAACTTCTTCCTTTCTCGTAAAGCAAGTTTGATCGGCCTCACTTCACTATTCTTTTGCAAATGCTATTAGATGATGTATTTGTTCTATATCTTCCAGGAATAGGTCAAGCGCATGATTCTTAATCCATTCTTATTAAAACATATTTATGTTCTTACCTTGTGAAATTTGATCTCATATCTTTTCCAAATGTGCGATGATTCGAACTCCTCTAATACTTCATTACCTTACACGGCTAAACTCCTTTCTTTGTTCTGAATTGCATATGTTATGTCTCCTTTTGTTGTTCATTGTAATAGCTCGATTAGTCGCATTTCATAGTTCTCAATATTGTACCATTATCACTTCTTCCTTTGTCATTATACAGGGTGTAATTGGCTTCATTTCTCAGTTCTTTTTCAAATAAGGTTAGATAATCTTTTATTCAAAGTCTTTTTCAATTTCAACTCATTCTTGGTTCTTAATCTAGCATAATTAAATCACATTTTACGTTCTTATCATGAGTTATTAGAACTTATTATGTTTCTACATGTACTTTATTGAGAACTCCTTTGTTCTTTCTTAATCTTATGCGAGTTGATCCCAGTTATTAGTATTTAATCATGTACGATTTGTCCCCTTTCTTAGTTCTCAATATAGTACGAGTACAACACCTTCCACTATGATTAAGCACGTATACTTGGCCTTATTTCTCACTTGTTTCTTCAAAACCATCATATATATTTTAGTTCGTATTCTTATATGCATAGTTATCACTCATGGTATTTAATTTGGCCAAATTAAATCGCATTTTATGTTCTCCTCTTTCTTGAGTTACGAAATTTACTTTTATAAGAACTCCAGTTCTATTTCTTAATTTGATATGACTCGGTGTACTTTGTTAGTTCTTAATCCTGTACGATTAGATCTCCTTTATTGTGTCATTATATTGTACGATTAGACCCTTTCTTTCTTCTCAATATCGTACTATTACAATTTCTTCCTTAATCATTGTGCAGGCATAATTAATAGGCCTAATTTCTTAGTTCTTTTTCTTATACGATTAGATAATCTCTTAATTATAAATCTTAAATGAATACGACCCGCTCTTGGTTCTTTTTAATTCCAATACGACTACTTCTCCTTGTTAGTTCTCATTCTTGTTTGATTGTATCTCCTTTTGTGACTCACAATATATTACGATTAGTCGACTTTCTTAGTTCTCTTACGATTACACTTCTTCCTTAGTCATTAAGCTGATATAGTTGGCTCCGTTCTCTTTCGAACGCGATTAGATCATTCATTTGATCTAAATCTTTTGTATACAGTGATAGTCCCAGGCATGGTTCTCACTCTAGTCTAACTAAGTCACGTATTAGGGCTTATCATCCGTTATTAGATATTCCTATCTTTTCAACATGTATGTGGATTAGATCACCTTTCTAGTTTCTTAATTATCTCCCTAATATTTTATCATGTGTTCTCCTTTTTTGATTCATAACATAGAACAGTTAGTCAATTTATTGGCTCTAAATATCGAACGATAGCAACTTCTTCCTTACTCGTAAAGCAAGTTTGATTGGCCTCACTTCTCTATTCTTTTGCAAATGCTATTAGATGATGTATTTGTTCAAAATCTTCAAGGAATAGGTCAAGCGCATGATTCTTAATCCATTCTTATTAAAACATATTTATGTTCTTACCTTGTGAAATTGGATCTCATTTCTTTTCCAAATGTGCTATAATTGGAACTCCACTCATATTTCATTATCTTACACGGCTAAACTCCTTTTTTTTTTTTTTAATCAAACGCCCAAAAGGTGGGCAGAACTTTTATTTATTTGTTTTATGAGTTTTTACAATATCGAAGGTTAGGGCAGCCCCTAGCATCTAGCCAAACCAGACCTTTTATAGAGCAAGGAATGGTGTTGTGCTCGTACTCAACATACATTGGATTTGCAATACCCTCATTAGCTAATCTATCAGCAACTTGATTAGACTCTCTAAAAATATGTTTAAATGAAATCTGCTTTCCAACACAAAGGCCTTGTATGACACGGAGTTGGTCATCAATACTCCAAATTGGTGGTGACGAACCATTCAAAGTGTTGACTAGGATGAAAAAATCAATCTCAATGTCCAATGGGTGAACCCGCAACCTGTCACAGAGCTTGAGCCCCTCTTCAAGTGCCATTACCTCTACTTGCAAGCTGGTTTGCTGAAAATAACCATTTGAAAATGCCCGTATACAATGGCCCTTGTGATCCCTTATGACGCCACCACCTGCTGCCATTCCCGGATTACCTTTGAGGCGCCATCCACATTTAATTTGAAGCATCCTGGAGGAGTGGGCATTCCCATTTGACCGCCAAGATTCTCTTAGGTTTTGTTTGTAAGAGTTGAAAGCAAATGTCCCGTGAGAGAAGCAATTCATCAGCTGTGCTTTCTCTTGTGAAGGGGTGGATTGAGGAAATATTCACTAAATATGAGTTGATGTTGGCAATGATGCGTGCAGCACTACTTATTTTCCCATCAAACACAGCCATGTTCCTAGCTTTCCATAAGAACCAATATATTATACAAGGGAGGATTTTGTGGATTAGCCCAATTGACTAAATCTGTGACTTCAATGATCTAAGAGTGCTGGACAGATGTGTTTGGTAGACAAATCATTTGTCTAGGACTGTCAGGCTCAAGTGGCATAGATGTGTATAAGAGACAGGTAAATTCACTTGGCGTGTGGCGACTTCAATGTCATATCTAGTTCTGATGAGTACAAAGTTATCTTTCATTGAGAATTGCTTCAATGGTTTGCAGCTCCTCCATGGAGTATCTCTCATCCAAAGAGGAAATATTCCAACCATTAGAACCCCAAACATGGGAAACCTTGAGCTGCCCATCATAAACTTGTTCTACCTTGTGGGAAAGAGGTCCGTTTTTGGTCCATGGGTCGAACCAGAAGGAGCAATCAGCGTTTCGAATGAGGAATAACAGGCCCTTCTCTGCCTCATCACGAACTCGCATCATTCTTTTCACATCGCAGAGTGAATCTCCTGACAGGGTCCAGCACAACAAAAGAAGAACATCAAGTACGATATTGAGAAGGTAGCAGCATTCCCCCTCCAATACTAGCCTAACCCTGTCTCTTATACCACTAGAAGATGTGGTGGAATCCTAGACCATTGGAATAGGTTGGTGGCAAACTTTACCCCATGCGATCCAATGTCGCTTTAGCACCTCGTTTGAGTGGGGCCAATTCGAATTTTGTGGAACCACCAACATCCTTGGCTGCACAATCAAGGGATGCTGAAAATCGATAACACCCCTAGATTCGAATGCTGCTCAGAACATCCCTTCATTATGATTAACTCATCTCTCATGGAGAGAGGAACCTCGTCTGCCATCCATGAATCCGGGAAGCTACCTTTTCAATCAATGGCTGGAAGATAGTGCGCCGTCCTTTGCCTTTGTGAATGGGACAACCCAAGTAATTAAATGGGAGGGAGTTGTGGGTGAAACCCGTCTTGGCTTGGATCATCCGAATGCGACCAGATGCTGCCTTCTTTGATAGGTAAAAGAAGCTTTTGGACTCGTTAAAGAGCTGGCCGGAGGAGTTCTCAAACCGGGGATGATAAGCCCTAATACGTGACTTAGTTAGACTAGAGCTGTCTCTTATACACATCCAGATGTGTAAAGGTAAGAATCTGTAACCAAGATCTGTCTCTTACGGACATCTAGATGTCCTATCAAATCATTTTGGCGACCTATTGAGTTTGATTTTCAAATTTCCTCCCCTCGTCTTCCGATCTGTGAAATATGGTCATTTCTTGCACAAGAAGAATGTTATTGGCAATGTCCCTCCCTTGAACATAGGACACTTGTTCGGCTGAAAGACAACCTGTCAAATGATCTTTGGTAGAATGAGGGAAAGTCGGTTGGCCAATATCTTGGTACAGATTTTGTTGAAGAAAGTGCACAAGCTAATGGGCCGGTCACTAACTTGAAGGAGGGGCTGTTTAAAGATATTGCGTACTAGTCTCTTATACACATCTGATGTGATAAGAGACAGTCCTTGCGGTATCTTGCCACCTTAATAGGAGGGTGGAGTGTAAGAATTTGGAGTTTTTGTCACCCTCTTTCAGCCATTTCATCCCCACTTTTTGCTGCTAAAAGATGGCTTCCTCTTCTGCTTGGAGAATCTAATCAAGTGCTGCGCATGAGCTAAGGCAATTTGGTTGCTTTGGCTCTGGTGTGCCAAAAGTACTTCTTCCTTGATTTTGACCTCTTGTTCGGCTTCTTTAACCTTGTCAAAGACATTGCCAAATACCGTGTGACTCCAATTCCTGAGTTCTGCTTTTAGCCTTTTGAGTTTTGAGGCCAATCAAATTGCTTTAGAGGAGCCAGGACATTGGTTNCCTTGTCATGTAATCCGGGAATGGCAGCAGGTGGTGGCGTCATAAGGGATCACAAGGGCCATTGTATACGGGCTGTCTCTAAGTCCACCAAGCCACATGCATGTAGGCAATCATTGAAGTCATTCATGGCATCAAGGTGCAATGGGGAAGTTCCTTTGTACTCATCAGAACTAGATATGACATTGAAGTCGCCACCCACCAGCCATGGAGTTTGAGGTTGGACAGCTCGAAGTTCCTCCCAAAGATCTCTTCGTTCTGCTGTTGTGCATTTTGTGTAAACAAAGGAGGCTTCCATGGCACTTTGCTGAGGAGAGGAAGGAATGGAAACATGGAGGAGCTGATCCGAGCTGAATGTGGGGACGAGACCTAGCTCTCGGTTCTAAAAAACCCAAATTTTGCCATTTGAGTTGCACTCACAGCTATCAAAACCTAGCTTATTAGAAAACATTAGGATTCTAGCTTTGTCAACCATTGGCTCCATTAGAGCAATGAGTTTATTTGATGTTGTTGAATGTATAGATTAACTTTAACCTACGAAGTGAGGGTTTATTAGCTATCCCCCGAATGTTCCAAACTAAAATGCGATCAATTTAACATTGTGGGGGGGAGGGCAGCTTGGAATTTGCTTTTGCCAACCTAGTGCGCATTGGGCTTGGCATAGTGTAGGTTCTTTTGCGTCTTTTCTTTTTGGATGAGGGCTTACGAATTGTGTGTGAGGTGGGGGTGATCGGCTGAAGATCCTTGTTGTTCGCATGGCTTGCATGGGTGGAGTCAGTGTCTGAATAGTAACATGGTAATTCCTCCATTATTTTACCATGAGAGATGAGTGAATCATCCATGAAGGGATTGTTTGAAATTCGAATGTGAAGGGGTGTTGGCTGATTTTCAGCATCCCTTGATTGTGCAGCCAAGGATGTTGGTGGTTCCACAAAATTCGAATTGGCCCCACTCTCCAAGGGAGACAGCTCTTATACAATGACCTTCCACAATGATATAATTCGACTTTCTCAAACTTTGAATGGAAGTTTCTAAGGGGTACTCTTTGTGGAGAACGACTCCTAGCCTAGGGAGGGGCGAAGTTTTTTGGTTTGGATTGGCCTTATCCGGGTTGTTGGTGCAATCCCCGAGAGGTGGCGTTTGAATTTGAATCACATCCGGCATGAGTGGTTGTTCTTCCACGGCTGGTGGTTGCACCACCGCTTCGTGGTTCGGACGGACTCCCCGCATGTTAGCATTGCCGTCATTTCCAAATTTTCGGCATTGGTATTGGAGCTACGTTGGTTGCAATGGTAGAGTATCCTGTCTCTTATACACATCTAGATGTGTATAAGAGACAGAAACTCACTTGTGGACAAGATGGGGCTGATTTTGAGCCCGAAGGTCAAGCCGAGTGTTCCTTTACCGGAGTCCAACGTGTTCGGATGGGTTGCTTGGCTGAGTTCTTTATTTGTTCACCGTTACCTACAGGTTGGTTAGGATGCCCCGCTTTACCTCTCCGGCATTCACCATTGGCATGACCAATTTTCTTGCATTTCGTGCAATAAGATGGGACTGCATCGTAGGTAATTTTTTGCCAAATGCCCTCATTACCGACCCCCAAGAACACCCTACAAGGAAGGTCATTGGAGGAGGTCTACTTCCACACATACCTTAGCAACACTTGGCCCGGTGAAATTTGCGGTGGCTAAGTCGAGGCTGTCTCTTATACACATCTTTCACGCACCAAATCCAGATCTCGCCTTGAAAGACTCTTCAACTGCACAAAAGTAATCCATATAGGGGCTATGGACGGTTCTTCATCAGTGGTAAATAATGGGTGCCACTTAAGAACCCTCATGCAATAGCCATTAACAAACCAGGTGTTTTTGAGCCAACATCGTAGGAAGTCCTCCTCCAATGAAAACCTCATCAATATGTGCTTGTAATCAAGATATCCTATGGTGAACTGACCTTTGAATCCAATGGTACGAAAGCTTTTACGAAGAGTTTCCATGTTCGGCTTGCCTCTTGGAAAGTTACCCACCAATGTGTAACGAAATGGTGCAGCAAGGTGTTGAACTTCTTATCTTGGGAGAAGAAAATCGCTGGTTCCCCTTTGTGCAGTTGAAGAGCTTTCAAGGCGAGATCTGGATTTGGTGCGTGAAGGCTTAGGATTTGTCCACCCAAAAGAGCTTGTGCAAAGGTTTTTGGTTGCCCTTCAACCGATGGCTGAAGGGCAGCTGGTTCGACCATGGCCGAGTGGCAAAAGGAGGAGAATAGGTGCTGTGTTTTAGTGAGAGGAAGTCTAGAGAGAAGGAGGAGAGAATTTCCACGGCTAAACTCCTTTCTTTGTTCTGAATTGCATATGTTATGTCTCCTTTTGTTGTTCATTGTATAGCTCGGTTAGTCGCATTTCATAGTTCTCAATATTGTACCATTATCACTTCTTCCTTTGTCATTATACCGGGTGTAATTGGCTTCATTTCTCAGTTCTTTTTCAAATAAGGTTAGATAATCTTTTGTTCAAAGTCTTTTTCAATTTCAACTCATTCTTCTTTCTTAATCTAGCATAATTAAATCACTTATCATCTATGAGTTATTAGAACTTATTACGTTTCTACATGTACTTTGTTGAGAACTCCTTTCTTGTTTCTTAATCTTATGCCAGTTGATCCCAGTTATTAGTATTTAATCTTGTACGATTTGTCCCCTTTCTTAGTTCTCAATATAAATTTGCAGTACAACTCCTTCCAGATGTGATTAAGCACGTATACTTGGCCTCATTTCTCACTTGTTTCTTCAGAACCATCATATTATATTTTAGTTCTTATTCTTTTATGCATAGTTATCACTCATGGTTCTTCATTTTGCCAAATCAAATCGTATTTTAAGTTCTTATCTTGAGTTACGAGATTTAGACATTATAAGAACTTGTTCTATTTCTTTTTATCTGATATGACTCGATCTACTTTGCTAGTTCTTAATCCTGTACGATTACATCTCCTTTATTGTGTCATAATATAGTGTGATTAGACCCTTTCTTTCTTCTCAATATCGTACTATTACAATTTCTTCCTTAATCATTGCGCAGGCAAAGAATTGATAGGCCTAATTTCTCATTTCTCTTTCTTATACGATTAGATAATCTCTTAATTATAAATCTTTATTGAATAATACCCGCTCTTGGTTCTTTTTAAATCCAATACGACTACTTCTCCTTTATTAGTTCTCAATCTTGTTTGATTGTATCTCCTTTTCCGACTCACAATGTATTACGATTAGTCGACTTTCTCAGCTTTCTTACGATTACACTTCTTCCTTAGTCATTAAGCTGATATAGTTGCCTCCGTTCTCTTTTGAATGCGATTAGATCATTCATTTGATCTAAATCTTTTGTATACAGGTCCCACGCATGGTTCTCAATCTAGTCTAACTAAGTCACGTATTAGGGCTTATCATTCGTTATTAGATATTCCTATCTTTTCAACATGTATGTCAATTAGATCACCTTTCTAGTTTCTTAATTATCTCCCTAATATTTTATCATGTGTTCTGCTTTTACGATTCACAACATAGAACAGTTAGTCAATTTATTGGCTTACTCTAAATATCGAACGATCGCAACTTCTTCCTTACTCGTAAAGCAAGTTTGATCGCCTCACTTCACTATTCTTTTGCAAATGCTATTAGATGATGTATTACTTCTAAATCTTCCAGGAATAGGTCAAGCGCATGATTCTTAATCCATTCTTACTAAAACATATTTATGTTCTTACCTTGTGAAATTTGATCTCATATCTTTTCCAAATGTGCTATGCTTGGAACTCCTCTCATATTTCATTATCTTACACGGCTAAACTCCTTTCTTTGTTTTGAATTGCATATGTTATGTTTTCTTTTGTTGTTCATTGTATAGCTCGATTAGTCGCATTTCATAGTTCTCAATATTGTACCATTATCACTTCTTCCTTTGTCATTATACAGGGTGTAATTGGCTTCATTTCTCAGTTCTTTTTCAAATAAGGTTAGATAATCTTTTGTTCAAAGTCTTTTTCAATTTCAACTCATTCTTCTTTCTTAATCTAGCATAATTAAATCACATTTCTCTTCTACGTTCTTATCATGAGTTATTAGAACTTATTATGTTTCTACATGTACTTTGTTGAGAACTCCTTTCTTGTTTCTTAATCTTATGCGAGTTGATCCCAGTTATTAGTATTTTAGCTTGTACGATTTGTCCCCTGAGTTCTCAATATCGCACAAGAGTACAACTCCTTCCACTGTGATTAAGTATAAGAGACAGGCCTCATTTCTCACTTGTTTCTTCAGAACCATCATATTATATTTTAGTTCTTATTCTTTTATGCATAGTTATCACTCATGGTTCTTCATTTTGCCAAATCAAATCGTATTTTAAGTTCTTATCTTGAGTTACGAGATTTACTTTTATAAGAACTCCTGTTCTATTTCTTTTTATCTGATATGACTCGATCTACTTTGCTAGTTCTTAATCCTGTACGATTACATCTCCTTTATTGTGTCATAATATAGTGTGGTTAGACCCTTTCTTTCTTCTCAATATCGTACTATTACAATTTCTTCCTTAATCAAGATTCATTGCGCAGGCATAATTGATAGGCCTAATTTCTCATTTCTCTTTCTTATACGATTAGATAATCTCTTAATTATAAATCTTTATTGAATAATACCCGCTCTTGGTTCTTTTTAAATCCAATACGACTACTTCTCCTTTATTAGTTCTCAATCTTGTTTGATTGTATCTCCTTTTCCGACTCACAATGTATTACGATTAGTAACAACAAAAGGAGACATAAGAGAAATTCTCTCCTCCTTCTCTCTAGACTTCCTCTCACTAAAAGACAGCACCTATTCTCTCCATTTGCCACTCGGCCATGGTCGAACCAGCTGCCCTTCAGCCATCGGTTGAAGGGCAACCAAAAACCTTTGCACAAGCTCTTTCGGGTGGTCAAATCCTAAGCCTTCACGCACCAAATCCAGATCTCGCCTTGAAAGCTCTTCAACTGCACAAAGGGGAACCAGCGATTTTCTTCTCCCAAGATGAAGTTCAACACCTTGCTGCACCATTTCGTTACACATTAGGTGGGTAACTTTCCAAGAGGCAAGTCGAACATGGAAACTCTTCGTAAGAGCTTTCACACCATTGGATTCAAAGGTCAGTTCACCATAGGATATCTTGATTACAAGCACATATTGATGAGGTTTTCATTGGAGGAGGACTTACTACGATGTTGGCTCAAAAACACCTGGTTTGTTAATGGCTACTACATGAGGGTTCTTAAGTGGCACCCATTATTTACCACTGATGAAGAACCGTCCATAGCCCCTATATGGATCACTTTTGAAGGACTTCCAGCAGTCTTCTTCAACAAACACGCCGTATTTAGCCTTGCTCAAGAGGTTGGAACACCCCTTAAACTCGACTTAGCCACTGCAAATTTCACCAGGCCAAGTGTTGCTAAGGTATGTGTGGAAGTAGACCTCCTATCTAACCTTCCTTCTAGGGTGTGGTTGGGGGTCGGCAATGAAGGCATTTGGCAAAAAATTACATACGACGCAGTCCCATCTTATTGTACGAAATGCAAGTATAAGGAAAATTGGTCATGCCAATGGTGAATGCCGGAGAGGTGAAGCGGGGCATCCTAACCAACCTGTAGGTAACGGTGAACAAATAAAGAACTCAGCCAAGCAACCCATCTGAACACGTTGGACTCCGGTAAAGGAACACACGACTGGACCTTCGGGCTCAAAATCAGCCCCTCCACATGTGAATGCAGTGATAAGCTTGAAGGACCACCGAAAGGATACTCCACCAGCTGCAACCAACGTAGCTCCAACACCAATGCCGGAAATTTGCCAAAATGAAGGCAATGCTAACATGCGGGGGAAGTCCGTCCAAACCACAAGTAAGCAACGGTGGTGCAACCACCAGCCGTGGAAGAACAACCACTCATGCTGGATGTGATTCAAAATTCAAACGCCACCCCTCCTGGAGATTGCACCAACAACCTTATACACATCTAGATGTGTATCAACAAACGGATTCAAACCAGCAGATGGATAAGGCCAAAGCACACCAGCACTTGGATTCAAATTTTGAATTATAAGGAGCACATTGTGGAAGGTCAGCCCTTGAACCCCTTGGAGAGTGGGGCCAATTCGAATTTTGTTGAACCACCAACATCCTTGGCTGCACAATCAAGGGATGCTGAAAATCAGCCAACACCCCTTCACATTCGAATTTCAAACAATCCCTTCATGGATGATTCACTCATCTCTCATGGTAAAATAATGGAGGAATTACCATGTTACTATTCAGACTCATTGCTCTAATGGACTATTCGGGGGATAGCTAATAAACCCTCACTTCGTAGGTTAAAGTTAATCATTCAACAACATCAAATAAAACTCATTGCTCTAATGAAGCCAATGGTTGGCTAGAATCCTAATGTTTTCTAATAAGCTAGGTTTTGATAGCTGTGAGTGCAACTCAAATGGCAAAATTTGGCTTTTTTGGAACCAAGAGCTAGGTCTCGTCCCCACATTCAGCTCGGATCAGCTCCTTCATGTTTCCATTCCTTCCTCTCCTCAGCAAAGTGCCATGGAAGCAGGCTAGACTCCTTTGTTTACGTAAAATGCACAACAGCGGAACGAAGAGCCCTTTGGGAGGAACTTGAGCTGTCCTCCATTATTTTACCATGAGCTGGTGAGTGGCGATCTGCTGGGTGTAGGCTGATTTTCAGCATCCCTTGAGTACAAAGGAACTTCACATCTAGATTGTATAAGAGCCATGGATGACTTCAATGATTGCCTACATGCATGATGGCTTGGTGGACTTACCTCCTCAAGGCTGTAAATTCACTTGAAAGTGGGAAAGACTTGGAAATTTGGTATGGAAGAGGTCGACAGATTTGTTTGTAACACACATTTTCTAGCACCTTTCAACAAGTTAGTGTTGAACACCTTCTCAAGACCTCCGCTGACCACTCGCCACTTGTGCTCAAAGCATCCAATGAGAACACCTCAGGACCAATTGCCATTTAAATTTCTTAATATGTGGACTAAACACAAAGATTTCTTCCAGGTCGTAACAATTGGCAGCTGCAATGTAATGGCTCCTCTATCTCCATTTTTGCTTCTCAAAACTCAAAAGGCTAAAAGCCGAACTCAGGAATTGGAGTCACACGGTATTTGGCAATGTCTTTGACAAGGTTGCACAGATCTGTTCTATAAGAGGTCAATCGCAAGGAAGAACAGAACTTAAAATACCAGAGCCAAAGCAACCAAATTGCCTTAGCTCATGCCCAGGCGATCCATATAAGGTGCTGCGTGTAAGAGGAAGCCTTTTGGCAGCAAAAGCGGGGATGAAATGGCTGAAAGAGGGTGACAAAAACTCCAAATTCTTCCACTCCAATCTCCTAGCTAAACGACAAAGACTGCGTATCTCCAAGATCAAAATTGACGGGGAATGGACTGAAAATTTGCAGCTCATTGAACGTGCAGGGGTTAACTTCTGCTCCAGGAGCTCTTGACCTTAACAACACTACTGGAATTGACCCATCTTTCACCGAGTACCTCCCATGCACGGTTTCTGAGGAGGACAACTGGGGTTTATTAAAGGAATTGTCAGAAGGGGAGCTGAGGGAGGCCGAATGTTCACCCTTAATCCTAATGGAGCAGCCAATACGACTACTTCTCCTTTATTAGTTCTCAATCCATTCGACACTTAATGAGCTTCTTAGCACGGTTTGAGAACTCCTCCGGCTAGCTCTTTAACGAGTCCAAAAGCTTCTTTTACCTATCAAAGAAGGCAGCACTTGGTCGCATTCGGATGATCCAAGCCAATACGGGTTTCACCCACAACTCCCTCCCATTTAATTACTTGGGTTGTCCCATTCACAAAGGCAAAGGACGGCGCACTATCTTCCAGCCATTGATTGAAAAGGTAGCTTCCCGGATTCATGGATGGCAGACGAGGTTCCTCTCTCCAGGAGGACGGTTAATTCTAATCAAGCATGTTCTGAGCAGCATTCCCATCTAGGTATTATTGGTTCTTATTCACATCAAGATCAGTAATTAAAGAGTTGGAGCGGCAATTTGCAAACTTCTTCTGGGGCAGCTCAAACCAATCTAAAACGACATTGGATCGCATGGGGTAAAGTTTGCCAGCCAACCTATTCCAATGGTCTAGGGATTCCACCACTAGAAGATGTGGTACGAGGCTTTAGTATCAAACTTTGGTGAAAGTTTTGAAGGGGCAGCTCTTTGTGGTGTTCCTTTCTTCAAGGCCGCTACCTTAAGGGCCAACACCCTGCCTTGGTCGCTGAATCACCAGGAGATTCACTCTTATGGAAAAGAATGATGCGAGTTCGTGATGAGGCAGAGAAGGACCTGTTATTCCTCATTCAAAACGTTGATTGCTCCTTCTGGTTCAACCCATGGACCAAAAACGGACCTCTTTTCCACAAGGTAGAACAGGTTTATGATGGGCAGCTCAAGGTTTCCCATGTTTGGGGTTCTAATGGTTGGAATATTTCCTCTTTGGACGAGAGATACTCCATGGAGGAGCTGCAAACCATTGAAGCAATTCTCAATGAAAGATCTTATCTTCATGACTGATGAACCAGACCGGATTGTTTGGACCCCTACATCTACTGGTTCCTCATATTTCACTCTCAACGACATATGCCACAACGGTGCGGACTTCTTCTAGACAAATGATTTGGGATGGGAGACTCCAACTGAAGATCTCCATTTTCATGTGGAAATTGCTGAATAGGAGGCTGCCACTAGATGATATTTTGATTAAAATCGGCTTTTCCTTAGCCTCCAAGTGCTACTACTGTTGTCATGGAGAGTCCTTGGATCATCTTTTTGTGGGCTGCGCTATCTCACGCCAAGTTTGGTACTTTTTCGAAACTTGGCTAGAGGTGATGATCGCACCTTCAACGACCATCTTAGACAAGCTTAGCTCATGGTGGTGGGCTGCAGCACCTCTTCCACAATCGGGCTAATCCACAAAATCCTCCCTTGTATAATATGTTGGTTCTTATGGAAAGCTAGGAACATGGCTGTGTTTGATGGGAAAATAAGTAGTGCTGCACGCATCATTGCCAACATCAACTCATATTTAGTGAATATTTCCTCAATCCACCCCTTCACAAAAGAACAGCACAGCTGATGAATTGCTTCTCCGACGGGACATTTCCTTTCAACTCTTACAAACAAAACCTAAGAGAATCTTGGCGGTCAAATGGGAATGCCCTCCTCCAGGATGCTTCAAATTAAATGTGGATGGCGCCTCTAAAGGTAATCCGGGAATGTAAGAGTCTGTCTCCAAGTCTATTCCCTGTCTCTTATACACATCTTCAGATGTGTTATTTTCAGCAAACCAGCTTGCAAGCAGTGGTAATGGCACTTGAAG
This sequence comes from Cinchona pubescens, assembly GCA_025175665.1. Classification (NCBI taxonomy): domain Eukaryota; kingdom Viridiplantae; phylum Streptophyta; class Magnoliopsida; order Gentianales; family Rubiaceae; genus Cinchona; species Cinchona pubescens. Next base: position 1,304,611 of record JANKKI010000070.1, on the reverse strand, counting down.
AGGGGCTCAAGCTCTGTGACAGGTTGCGGGTTCACCCATTGGAGGTTGAGATTTATTTACTCATCCTAGTCAACACTTTGAATGGTTCGTCACCACCAATTTGAAGTATTGATGACCAACTCCGTGTCATACAAGGCCTTTGTGTTGGAAAGCAGATTTCATTTAAACATATTTTTAGAGAGTCTAATCCTTTCTTTCTTGTCGATTAGCTAATGAGGGTATTGCTTATCCAATGTATGTTGAGTATAAACGAGCACAACACCATTCCTTGCTCTATAAAAGGTCTGGTTTGGCTAGATGCTAGGGGCTGCCCTAACCTTCGATATTGTAAAAACTCATAAAATAAATAAAAGTTCTGCCCACCTTTTGGGCGTTTGATTAAAAAAAAAAAAGGAGATACAATAAAAAAAGATTGAGAACTACTAAAGGAGAAGTAGTCGTATTAGATTTAAAAAGAACCAAGAGCGGGTCGTATTCATTAAAGATTTATAATTAAGAGATTGTCTAATCGTCCAAGAAAAAGAACTAAGAAGTGAGGCCTATTAATTATGCCTGTGCAACGATTAAGGAAGAAATTGTTATAGTACGATATTGAGAAGAAAGAAAGGACATAGTCGTACTATATTATGACACAATAAAGGAGATCTAATCGTACAGGATTGAGAACTAACAATGTAGATCAAGTCATATCAGATTAAGAAATAGAACAGGAGTTCTTATAAAACTAAATCTCGTAACTCAAAATAAGAACATCACTATTCCTGGATTAAAATGGGATTTGAGTTGGCCAAATTAAGAACCACTAGTGATAACTATGCATAAAATAATATGAACTAAAATATAATATGACGGTTTTGAAGAAATAAGTAAGAAATGAGGCCAAGTATACGTGATTAATCACAGTGGAAGGAGTTGTAATCGTACGATATTGAGAACTAAGAAAGGGGACAAATCGTACAAGATTAAATACTAATAACTGGGATCAAGTCGCGGAAGATTAAGACATAGGAAAGGAGTTCTCAACAAAGTACATGTAGAAACATAATAAGTTCTAATAACTCATGATAACAACGTAAAATGTGATTTAAATATGCTAGATTAAGAACATAAATATGTTTTCAAATGAATGGATTAAGAACCACTCGCGGGACCTATTCATTCAAGATTTAGAACTAATACATCATCTAATAGCATTTGCAAAAGAATAGAGAAATGAGGCCCAACAAACTTGCTTTACGAGTAACGAAGAAGTTGCAATCGTTCGATCAGTCTAATATTGAGAGCCAAGAAATTGACTTTACTGTTCTATGTTATGAATCGTATAAGGAGAACACATGATAAAATATTAGGGAGATAATTAAGAAACTAGAAAGGTGATCTAATCGACATACATGTTGAAAAGATAAGACTATCTACTAACGGATGATAAGGCCCTAATACGTGACTTAGTTAGACTAGATTGAGAACCATGTGTGGGACCTCTGCACAAAAGATTTAGATCAAATGAATGATCTAATCGCATTCGAAAGAGAGCGGAGGCTACTATATTAGCTTAATAACTAAGGAAGAAGTGTAATCGTAAGATATTGAGAACTAAGAAAGTCGACAAATCGTAATTTATTGTGAGTCGCAAAAGGAGATACAGTCAAACAAGATTGAGAACTAATAAAGGAGAAGTAGTCGTATTAGATTTAAAAAGAACCAAGAGCGGGTCGTATTCATTAAAGATTTATAATTAAGAGATTGTCTAATCGTATAAGAAAAAGAACTGAGAAGTGTCGCAGGCCTATTAATTATGCCTGCGCAATGATTAAGGAAGAAATTGTTATAGTACAATATTCTAAGAAAGGAAGGGCGTAGTCGTACTATATTATGACTCAATAAAGGAGATCTAATCGTACTGGATTGGGAACTAACAATGTAGATCGAGTCGTATCAGATTAAGAAAAATAGTACAGGAGTTCTTATAAAAGTAAATCTCGTAACTCAAGATAAGAACTTAAAATGCGATTCGATTTGGCCAAATTAAGAACCATGAGTGATAACTATGCATAAAAGAATAAGAACTAAAATATAATATGATGGTTTTGAAGAAATAAGTGAGAAATGAGGCCAAATATACGTGCTTAATCACAGTGGAAGGAGTTGTAATCGTACGATATTAAGAACTAAGAAAGGGGACAAATCGTACAAGATTAAATACTAATAACTTGGATCAAGTCCCGTAAGATTAAGACACAGGAAAGGAGTTGTCAACAAAGTTCATGTAGAAACATAATAAGTATCTAATAACTCATGATAACAACGTAAAATGTGATTTAAATATGCTAGATTAAGAACCAAGAATGAGTTCAAATTGAAAAAGACTTTGAACAAAAGATTATCTAACCTTATTTGAAAAAGAACAGCGAAATGAAGCCAAGTGATACAATACTGAGAACTAAGAAATGCGACTAATCGAGCTATACAATGAACAACAAAAGGAGACATAACATATGCAATTCAGCACAAAGAAAGTAGATTATTCGTGTTAGATTATGAAATATGAGAGGAGTTCCAATCAAGCACATTTGGAAAAGATATGAGATCAAATTTCACAAGGTAAGGACATAAATATGTTTTCATATGAATGGATTAAGAACCACTTGCGGGACCTATTCATTGAAGATTTAGAACTAATACATCAGCTAATAATATTTGCAAAAGAATAGAGAAATGAGGCCCATCAAACTTGCTCTACGAGTAAGGAAGAAGTTGCAATCGTTCGATATTGAGAGCCAAGAAATTCTCATGACTTACTGTTCTATGTTATGAATCGCATAAGGAGAACACATCATAAAATATTAGGGAGATAATTAAGAAACTAGAAAGGTGATATAATCGACATACATGTTGAAAAGATAAGAATATCTAATAACGGATGATAAGCCCCTAATACGTGACGTAGTTAGACTAGATTGAGAACCATGTGTGGGACCTCTGCACAAAAGATTTAGATCAAATGAATGATCTAATCACATTTGAAAGAGAACGGAGGCTACTATATTAGCTTAATAACTAAGGAAGATGTGTAATCGTAGGACATTGAGAACTAAGAAAGTCGACTAATCGTAATATATTGTGAGTCGCAAAAGGAGATACAATCAAACAAGATTGGGAACTAATAAAGGAGAAGCAGTTGTATTAGATTTAAAAAGAACCAAGAGCGGGTCGTATTCATTAAAGATTTATAATTAAGAGATTATCTAATCGAATAAGGAAAAGAACAGAGAAATGAGGCCTATTAATTATGTACCTGCACAATGATTAAGGAAGAAATTGTAATAGTACGATATTGAGAAGAAAGAAAGGGTCTAATTGTACTATATTATGACACAATAAAGGAGATCTAATCGTACTGGATTGAGAACTAACAAAGTAGATCGAGTCATATCAGATTAAGAAATAGAATAGGAGTTCTTACAAAGTAAATCATGTAACTCAAGATAAGAACTTAAAATGGGATTTGAGTTGGCCAAATTAAGAACCACGAGTGATAACTATGCATAAAATAATATGAACTAAAATATAATATGATGGTTTTGAAGAAATAAGTGAGAAATGAGGCCAAGTCTACGTGCTTAATCACAGTGGAAGGTGTTGTAATCGTACGATATTGAGAACTAAGAAAGGGGACAAATCGTACAAGATTAAATACTAGTAACTGGGATCAAGTCACATAAGATTAAGACACAAGAAAGGAGTTCTCAACAAAGTACATGTAGAAACATAATAAGTTATAAGTTCTCATGAGATAACAACGTAAAATGTGATTTAATTACGCTAGATTAAGAACCAACAATGAGTTCAAATTGAAAAATTTACTTTGAACAAAAGATTATCTTACTTTATTTCAAAAAGAACTGAGAAATGAAGAGAATTACACCTTGTATAACGACAAAGGAAGAAGTGATAATCGTACAATACTGAGAACTAAGAAATGCAACTAATCGACCTATACAATGAACAACAAAAGGAGGCATAACATATGCAATTCAGAACAAAGAAAGGAGATTAGTCGTGTAAGATTACGAAATATCTTAGGAGTTCCAATCAGAGCGCATTTCGAAAAGATATGAGATCAAATTTCATAAGGTTAGAACATAAATATGTTTTCATAAGAATGGACTAAGAACCACTCGCGGGACCTATTCCTTGAAGATTTAGAACTAATACATCATCTGATTGCATTTGGAAAATAATAGAGAAATGTGGCCAATCAAACTTGCTTTACGAGTAAGTAAGAAGTTGCGATCGTTCGATATTGAGAGCCAAGAAATTGACAAACTGTTCTATGTTATGAATCGCAAAAGGAGAACACATCACAAAATATTAGTTAGATAATTAAGAAACTACAAAGGTGATCTAATCGACATGCATGTTGAAAAGATAAGAATATCTAATAACGGATGATAAGCCCCTAATACGTGACTTAGTTAGACTGGATTGAGAACCATGTGTGGGACCTGTGCACAAAAGTTTTGGTCAAATGAATGACCTAATCACATTCGAAAGAGAACGGAGGCAACTATATTAGCTTAATAACAAAGGAAGAAGTGTAATCGTAAGATATTGAGAACTAAGAAAGTCGACAAATCGTAATTTATTGTGAGTCGCAAAAGGAGATACAATCAAACAAGATTGAGAACTAATAAAGGAGTAGTCGTATTAGATTTAAAAAGAACCAAGAGCGGGTCGTATTTAATTAAAGATTTATATTTAAGAGATTGTCTAATCGTATAAGAAAAAGAACTGAGAAGTCGCATGAGGCCTATTAATTATGCCTGCGCAATGATTAAGGAAGAAATTGTAATAGTACGATATTGAGAAGAAAGAAAGGGCGTAGTCGTACTATATTATGACACAATAAAGGAGATCTAATCGTACAGGATTGAGAACTAACAAAGTAGATCGACCCATATCAGATTAAGAAAATAGAACAGGAGTTCTTTTAAAAGTAAATCTCGTAAATCAGGATAACATAAAATACGATTTGATTTGGCCAAATTAAGAACCATTACAGATAACTATGCATAAAGAATAAGAACTAAAATATAATATGATGGTTTTGAAGAAATGAGTGAGAAATGAGTGCTTAATCACAGTGGAAGGAGTTGTACTTGTACGATATTGAGAACTAAGAATGGAGACAAATTGTACAAGATTAAATACTAATAACTGGGATCAAGTCGCATAAGATTAAGACACAAGAAAGGAGTTCTCAACAAAGTACGTGTAGAAACACAATAAGTTCTAATCACACATGATGATAAGAACGTAAAATTTGATTTAATTAGGCTAGATTCAGAACCAAGAATGATTTCATATTGAAAAAGACTTTGAACAAAAGATTATGTAACCTTATTTGAAAAAGAATTGAGAAATGAAGCCAATTACACCTTGTATATTGACAAAGGAAGAAGTGATAATCGTACAATATTGAGAACTAAGAAATGCTACTAATCGATCTATACAATGAACAACAAAAGGAGGCATAACATATGCAATTCAGAACAAAGAAAGGAGATTAGTCGTGTAAAATTATGAAATATGAGAGGAGTTCGAATCATAGCACATTTCGAAAAGATATGATATCAAATTTCACAAGATAAGAACATAAATATGTTTACATAAGAATGGATTAAGAACATTGCGTTGGACCTATTCCCTGAAGATTTAGAACTAATACATCATCTAATAGCATTTGGGAAAGAATAGAGAAATGAGGCCAATCATACTTGCTTTACGAGTAAGGAAGAACATGTGATCGAGTTCAATTCGATATTGAGAGCCAAGAAATTGACTAACTGGTCTAAGTTATGAATCGCAAAAGGAAAACACATCATAAAATATTAGGGAGATAATTAAAAAACTAGAAAGGTTATCTAATCGACATGCATGTTGAAAAGATAAGAATATCTAATAACGGATATAAGCCCCTAATACGTGACTTAGTTAGACTACATTGAGAACTATGTGTGGGACCTGTGCACAAAAGATTTAGATCAAACGAATGATCTCATCGCATTCGAAAGAGAACGTAGGAAACTATATTAGCTTAATAACTAAGAAAGAAGTGTAATCGTAAGATATTGAGAACTACGAAAGTCGACTAATCGTAATATATTGTGAGTCGCAAAAGGAGATACAATCAAACAAGATGGAGAACTAATAAAGGAGAAGTAGTCGTATTAGATTTAAAATAACCAAGGACGGGTCGTATTCATTAAAGATTTATAATTGAGAAATTATCTAATCGTATAAGAAAAGGAACGGAGATTATGAATGAGGACTATTAATTATGCTTGCACAATGATTAAGGAAGAAATTGTAATAGTATGATATTGCGAAGAAAGAAAGGGTTTAATCATACTATATTATGACACAATAAAGGAGATCTAATCGTACAGGATTAAGAACTAACAAAGTAGATCGGGTCATATCAGATTAAGAAATAGAACAGGAGTTCTTATAAAAGTAAACGTCGTAACTCAAGAGAAGAACTTAATATGCGATTTGATTTGGCCAAATGAAGAACCATGAGTGCTCACAATGCATAAAAGAAAAAGAACTAAAAGATAATATGATGGTTTTGAAGAAATAAGTGAGAAATGAGGCCAAGTATACGTGCTTAATCGCAGTGGAAGGAGTTGTAATCGTACGATATTGAGACCTAAGAAAGGGGACAAATCATACAGGATTAAATATTAATAGCTGGGATCAAGTCGCATAAGATTAAGCACAAGAAAGGAGCTCTCAACAAAGTACATGTAGAAATATAATACTTATACAGATCTAATAACTCATGATAACAACGTAAAATGTGATTTAATTACGCTCTCTTATACACATCTAGATGTGTATAAATTGAAAAAGACTTTGAACAAAAGATTATCTTACTTTATTTCAAAAAGAACTGAGAAATGAAGAGAATTACACCTTGTATAATGACAAAGGAAGAAGTGATAATCGTACAATACTGAGAACTAAGAAATACGACTAATCGAGCTATACAATGAACAACAAAAGTAGACAAAACATATGCAATTCAGAACATGGAAAAAAGATATTCATCATGTTAGATTATGAAATATGAGAGGAGTTCCAATCATCGCACATTGTGAAAAGATATGAGATCAAATTGCACAAGGCAAGAACATAAATATGTTTTCATAAGAATGGACTAAGAACCACTCGCGAGACCTATTCCATGAAGATTTAGAACTAATACATCATCTAATAGCATTTGCAAAAGAATAGAGAAATGAAGCCGATCATATTTGCTTTACGAGTACCAGTAGGAAGAAGTTGCGATCGTTCGATATTGAGAGCCAAGAAATTGACTAACTGTTCCAGGTTATGAATCGCACAAGGAGAAAACATTATAAAATATTAGGGAGATAATTAAGAAACTAGAAAGGTTATCTAATCGACATGCAAGTGGAAAAGAAAAGAACATCTAATAACGAATGATAAGCCCCTAAAACGTCACTTAGTTAAACTACATTGAAAACCATGTGTGGGACCTGTGCTTAAAAGATTTAGATCAAATGAATGATCTAATCGCATTCGAAAGAGAACGTAGGAAACTTTTTTTTTTTTTTTTTTTTCTCAAACGCCCAAAAGGTGGGCAGAACTTTTATTTATTTTATGAGTTATTACAATATCGAAGGTTAGGGCAGCCCCTAGCATCTAGCCAAACCAGACCTTTTATAGAGCAAGGAATGGTGTTGTGCTCGTACTCAACATACAATGGATTTGCAATACCCTCATTAGCTAATCTATCTGCAACTTGATTAGACTCTCTAAAAATATGTTTAAATGAAATCTGCTTTCCAACACAAAGGCCTTGTATGACACGGAGTTGGTCATCTATACAACAAATTGGAATTGACGAATCATTCAGAAGTGTACCTTAGGATGAGTGAATCAATCTCAACCTGAGATGGGTTCACTCATCCTCACCTGTCATAGATCTTGACCCCCTGCGGTGAGAGATTTTCTTCAAACTAAGCTTGCAAGCTTTTTTCTGAAAATAGCCATTTATATCCCCTGTATCAAGTGGCAGATGTGATCCCTTATACACATCTAGCTGTTCCCGGATTAATTTGGAGGCGATTGGCGTTTAATTTGAAGTCATCCTTATGGCATTCCCATGTGACCGCCAGATTCTCTTAGGTTTTGTTTGTAAGAATTGATGGCTATAATGGTGTTTTCTTCACCAACTCCTCTCATACTGTCTGCGGCACTACTTTTTCCCATCAAACACAGCCATGATAACAACGTAAAATGCGATATAATTATACCTGTACAAGGAGGATTTTGTGGATTAGCCCAATTGTGGAAGAGGTGCTGCAGCCCACCACCATGAGCTAAGCTTGTCTAAGATGGTCGTTGAAGGTGCGATCATCACCTCTAGCCAAGTTTCGAAAAAGTACCAAACTTGGCGTGAGATTGCGCAGCCCACAAAAAGATGATCCAACGACTCTCCATGAAGACAGTAGCTGCACTTGGAGGCTAAGGAAAAGCCGATTGTAATCAAAATATCATCTAGTGGCAGCCTCCTATTCAGCAATTTCCACATGAAAATGGAGAGCACAGGGCCAAGCTGCCCTCCCTCCTTTGTGGTTTGTTAATTAGTTCACTAAGCTGGCATGATGTCGTTGAGAGTGAAAAAGAACCCGTAGATGTAGGGGTCCAAACAATCCGGTCTGGTTCATCAGTCGTGAAGATCGATCTTTCATTGGAGAGAATTGCGACAATGGTTTGCAGCTCCTCCATGGAATATCTCTCGTCCAACGAGGAAATATTCCAACCATTAGAGCCCCAAACATGGGAAACCTTGAGCTGCCCATCATACACCTGTTCTACCTTGTGGGAAAGAGGTCCGTATTTGGTCCATGGGTCGAACCAGAAGGAGCAATCAGCGTTTCGAATTTTCCATAACTTGCCTCTTATACCTTGGTAGAACTGTATCAGAGACAGGTGAATTCATTGAATCACCTGGTGATTCAGCTACCAAGGTAGGCCAACACCCTTAAGGTAGCGGCCTTGGAGAAAGGAACACCACAAGGAGCTGCCTCTTCGAAACTTCCACCAAAGTTTGATACTAAAGCCTCGTACCACATCTTCTAGTGGTGGAATCCCTAGACCATTTGAATAGGTTGGCTGGCAGACTTTACCCCATGCGATCCAATGTCGTTTTAGCACCTCGTTTGAGCTGCCCCAGAAGAAATTTGCAAATTGCCGCGTCCAACTCTTTAATTACTGATCTTGGGGGAAGGAGAACCGATAATAGGTAGATGGGAATGCTGCTCAGAGCATGTTTGATTAGAATTAACCGTCCTCCTGGAGAGAGGAACCTCGTCTGCGTTCCATGAATCCAAGCCAAGCTAGGTTTCATCCACAAGTGGAAGGACTGTCTCTTATACTTGGGTTGATGTGTATAACCCAAGTAATTAAATGGGAGGAGTTGTGGATGAAACCTGTCTTGGCTTGGATCATCCGAACGCGACCAGGTGCTGCCTTCTTTGATAGGTAAAAGAAGCTTTTGGACTTGTTAAAGAGCTGGCCGGAGGAGTTCTCAAACCGTGCTAAGAAGCTCATTAAGTGTTGAATGGACAGGTTTCTCCCTTTGTGAAAATGACAATATCATCTGCGAAGGCCAAGTGGGAGGTAGTTGGGCATTGTTGCGGGAGTGAGTAAGCTGAAATTTTGCCCTCGTGAACTTTTGCCTTTAATCCCTGTGAAAAAGTCTCCAACATTAATATGAATAAAAGGGGTGATAAGGGATCTCCTTGACAAACCCCTCTGTTGGATATAAAGAATAGATTGGGTGCTAAATTGATGAGTACAGAAAACCAACATTCCTCCAAAAGCGTTCTTGATGAGGAAGTCCAATGTTCAGCAAATCCAATCTTGTGTAGCATGGCATATAAGAAAGGCCATTACAGCCAATGCAAACCCATCTTATTGTACGAAATGCAAGAAAATTGGTCATGCCAAGTCTTCCGATCTATGAAATTGGTCATTTCTTGCACGAGAAGAATGTTATCGGCAATGTCCCTCCCTTTAACATAGGCCACTTGTTCGGCTGAAATGATCTTCGGTAGAATGAGGGAAAGTCGTTTGGCCAATATCTTGGTGCAGATTTTGTTGAAGAAAGTGCACAAGCTAATGGGCGGAAGTCACTAAAAGAGTTCGGATTGGCTATTTTTGGGATAAGAGCAATAAGAGTACTAGTAAACATTCGTGAGCAACTTAGCTCCTTTAAGAAAATCTCTCACCGCAAGGAAAAGATCCTGGTGAATAATGTCCCAGCAGGTGGTGAAGAAAACACCATTATAGCCATCAATTCCGGCTGCTCCATTAGGATTAAGGGTGAAAACGGCAGCCCTCATCTCCCCTTCTGACAATTCCTTTAATAAACCCCGGTTGTCCTCCTCGGAAACATCATAGATGTGTACTAAGTGAAAGATGGGTCAATTCCAGCCGTCTTTGTTAGAGGTCAAGAGCTCTGGAAGAAGTTAACCCTCGCACGTTCAATGAGCTGCAAATTTTCTGTCCATTCCCATCAATTTTGATCTTGGAGATACGCAATCTTTGTCGTTTAGCTAGGAGGGTGGAGTGGAAGAATTTGGAGTTTTTGTCACCTCTTTCAGCCATTTCATCCCCGCTTTTGCTGCCAAAAGGCTTCCTCTTCACCATGCACCTCATCTGAATCGCCGGGCATGAGCTAAGGCAATTTGGTTGCTTTGGCTCGTGTGTCAAAAGTACTTCTTCCTTGATTTTGACCTCTTGTTCAGGTTCTTTAACCTTGGCAGCAGACATTGGCGCTGTCTCGTGTGACTCCAATTCCGAGTTCGGCTTTTAGCCTTTTGAGTTTTGAAGCAAAAATGGAGATAGAGGAGCCATTACATTGCAGTGCCAATTGTTGCCTACGACTGCAAGAAATCTTTGTGTTTAGTCCACATATTAAGAAATTTAAATGGCTTTGGTCCCGAGGTGTTCTCATTGGAGGCTTTGAGCACAAGTGGCGAGTGGTCCGAGCGGTGTCTTGAGAACATCTAGATGTGTATAAGAGACAGCACCAAATCCAGATCACGCCTTGAAAACAAATCATCCACCTCTTCCATACCAAATTTCCAAGTCTATTCCCACGCCAAGTATCTAGATGTGTAAAGGTAAGTCCACCAAGCCACATGCATGAAGGCAATCATTGAAGTCATTCATGGCATCAAGGTGCAATGGGGCAGTTCCTTTGTGGAGACTCATCAGAACTAGATATGACATTCTTTTATACACATCTAGACCATGGAGTTTGAGGTTGGACAGCTCAAGTTCCTCCCAAAGAGCTCCTGTCTCTTATACACATTTAGATTGAACAAAGGAGGCTTCCATGGCACTTTGCTGAGGAGACTAAGATCTGGATACGTGGAGGATGTGTGATCCAGCTGAATGTGGGGAGTCTGTCTCTTATACACATCTAGATAAGAGACAGCCCCTTCAGTTGCACTCACCTTGCTATCAAAACCCAGCATATTAGAAAACATTAGGATTCTAGCTTTATCAACCATTGGCTCCATTAGGGCAATGAGTTTTATTTGATGTTGTTGAATGATTAACTTTAACCTACGAAGTGAGGGTTTATTAGCTATCCCCCGAATGTTCCAAACTAAAATGCGATCCATTTAACATTGTGGGAGGGAGGCACTTGGAATTTGCTTTGGCCAACTCAGAATTGGCCTTGGCATAGAGTAGGTTCATTTTGCGTCTTTTCTTTTTGGATGAGGACTTACCAATTGTGTGTGAGGTGGGGGTGATCGGCTGGAGATCCTTGTTGTTTGCATGGCTTGCATGGGGGGAGTCATTGTCTGAATAGTAACATGGTAATTCCTCCATTATTTTACCATGAGAGATGAGTGAATCATCCATGAAGGGATTGTTTGAAATTCGAATATGTGTTGGCTGATTTTCAGCATCCCTTGATTGTGCAGCCAAGGATGTTGGTGGTTCCACAAAATTCGAATTGGCCCCACTCTCCAAGGGTTACAGTGGTTCTTAGTTCCCAAAATGACGGCAATACTAACATGCGGGGGAAGTCCGTAATCCACTAGAGGGGCTGTCTCTTATGTTAGTATAGCCGTCATCTTGGGAAACTTCTAGCATGTGGTATGGAGCTACAACCAAGGCAGCTGGTGGAGTATCCTTTCGGTGGTCCTTCAAGCTTAATACTGCATTCACATGTGGAAGAGATCCTAGTCTCAGGATGAGTACGAAGGTCCAGCCATGTGTTCCTTTACCGGAGTCCAACGTGTTCGGATGGGTTGCTTGGCTGAGTTCTTTACTTGTTCACCGTTACCTACAGGTTGGTTAGGATGCCCCGCTTCATCTCTCCGGCATTCACCATTGGCATGACCAATTTTCTTGCATTTCGTACAATAAGATGGGACTGCGTCGTATGTAATTTTTTGCCAAATGCCTTCATTGCCGACCCCCAACCACACCCTAGAAGGAAGGTTAGATAGGAGGTCTACTTCCACACATAAGATAACCTTCCTTGCTTGAGCAAGGCTAAATACGGCGTGTTTGTTGAAGAAGACTGCTGGAAGTCCTTCAAAAGTAATCCATATAGGGGCTATGGACGGTTCTTCATCAGTGGTAAATAATGGGTGCCACTTAAGAACCCGCATGTAGTAGCCATTAAGAAACCAGGTGTTTTTGAGCCAACATCGTAGGAAGTCCTCCTCCAATGAAAACCTCATCAATATGTGCTTGTAATCAAGATATCCTATGGTGAACTGACCTTTGAATCCAATGGTGTGAAAACTTTTACGAAGAGCTTCCATGTTCGGCTTGCCTCTTGGAAAGTTACCCACCAATGTGTAACGAAATGGTGCAGCAAGGTGTTGAACTTCATCTTGGGAGAAGAAAATCGCTGGTTCTCCTTTATTAGTTGGAGAAATTTCAAGCCTTGATGCACTATCTGGTGCATGAAGGCTTAGGATTTGTCCACCCGAAAGAGCACATGCAAAGGTTTTTGGTTGCCCTTCAACCGATGGCTCACCTTTGAAGGGCAGCTGGTTTGTCCATGGCCAGTGGAAAAGGAGGAGAATAGGTGCTGTGTTTTAGTGAGAGGAAGTCTAGAGAGAAGGAGGAGAGAATAGGTGCTGTTTTTTCGTAGGTTTTAATTTTTAATTTTAGAACGTAGGAAACTATATTAGCTTAATAACTAAGGAAGAAGTGTAATCGTAAGATATTGAGAACTAAGAAAGTCGACTAATCGTAATATATTGTGAGTCGCAAAAGGAGATACAATCAAACAAGATGGAGAACTAATAAAGGAGAAGTAGTCGTATTAGATTTAAAAATAACCAAGGGCGGGTCATATTCATTAAAGATTTATAATTAAGAAATTATCTAATCGTATAAGAAAAAGAACTGAGAAATGAGGACTATTAATTATGCTTGCACAATGATTAAGGAAGAAATTGTAATAGTACGATATTACGAAGAAAGAAAAGGGTTTAATCGTACTATATTATGACACAATAAAGGAGTTCAAATCGTACTGAGGATTAAAAACTAACAAAGTCGATCGGGTCATAACAGATTAAGAAATAGAACAGGAATATATATAAAAGTAAATCTTGTAACTCAAGATAAGAACTTAAAATGCGATTTGATTTGGCCAAATGAAGAACCATGAGTGCTCACAATGCATAAAAGAAAAAGAACTAAAATATGATATGATGGTTTTGAAGAAATAAGTGAGAAATGAGGCCAAGTATTCGTGCTTAATTACAGTGGAAGGTGTTGTAATCGTACGATATTGAGAACTAAGAAAGGGGACAAATCGTACAAGATTAAATACTAGTAACTGGGATCAAGTCACATAAGATTAAGACACAAGAAAGGAGTTCTCAACAAAGTACATGTAGAAACATAATAAGTTCTAATAACTCATGATAACAACGTAAAATGTGATTTAATTATGCTAGATTAAGAACCAAGAATGAGTTCAAATTGAAAAAGACTTTGAACAAAAGATTATCTTACCTTATTTGAAAAAGAAATGTTGAGAAATGAAGAGAATTACACCTTGTATAACGACAAAGGAAGAAGTGATAATCGTACAATACTGAGAACCAAGAAATGCGACTAATCGACCTATACAATGAACAACAAAAGGAGACATAACATATGCAATTCAGAATACAAGAAAGGAGATTAGTAGTGTAAGATTACAAAATATGAGAGGAGTTCCAATCATCGTACATTGTGAAAAGATATGAGATCAAATTGCACAAGGCAAGAACATAAATATGTTTTCATAAGAATGGACTAAGAACCACTCGCGGGACCTATTCCTTGAAGATTTAGAACTAATACATCATCTAATAGCATTTGCAAAAGAATAGAGAAATGAAGCCGATCATACTTGCTTTACGAGTATGGAAGTAGTTGCGATCGTTCGATATTGAGAGCCAAGAAATTGACTAACTGTTCTAAGTTATGAATTGCAAAAGAAGAACACATCATAAAATATTAGGGAGATAATTAAGAAACTAGAAAGGTTATCTTATAGATAATCGACATGCATGTTGAAAAGATTAGAATATCTAATAACGGATATAAGCCCCTAATACGTGACTTAGTTAGACTACATTGAGAACCATGTGTGGGACCTGTGCACAAAAGATTTAGATCAAATGAATGATCTAATCGCATTCGAAAGAGAACGTAGGAAACTATATTAGCTTAATAACTAAGAAAGAAGTGTAATCGTAAGATATTGAGAACTAAGAAAGTCGACTAATCGTAATATATTGTGAGTCGCAAAAGGAGATACAATCAAACAAGATGGAGAACTGATAAAGGAGAAGTAGTCGTATTAGATTTAAAAAGAACCAAGAGCGGGTCGTATTCATTAAAGATTTATAATTAAGAGATTATCTAATCGTATATGAAAAAGAACTGAGAAATGAGGCATATTAATTATGCCTGCACAATTATTAAGGAAGAAATTGTTATAGTACGATATTGAGAAGAAAGAAAGGGTCTAATCGTACTATATTATGACACAATAAGATGAGATCTAAACGTACAGGATTAAGAACTAACAAAGTAGATTGGGTCATAACAGATTAAGAAATAGAACAGGAGTTCTTATAAAAGTAAATCTCCTAACTCAAGATAAGAACTTAAAATGCGATTTGATTTGGCCAAATGAAGAACCATGAGTGCTCACAATGCATAAAAGAAAAAGAACTAAAAGATAATATGATGGTTTTGAAGAAATAAGTGAGAAATGAGGCCAAGTATACGTGCTTAATCGCAGTGGAAGGAGTTGTAATCGTACGATATTGAGACCTAAGAAAGGGGACAAATCATACAGGATTAAATATTAATAGCTGGGATCAAGTCGCATAAGATTAAGCACAAGAAAGGAGCTCTCAACAAAGTACATGTAGAAATATAATAAGATCTAATAACTCATGATAACAACGTAAAATGTGATTTAATTACGCTAGATTAAGAACCAAGAATGAGTTCAAATTGAAAAAGACTTTGAACAAAAGATTATCTTACTTTTTAATTATTTCAAAAAGAACTGAGAAATGAAGAGAATTACACCTTGTATAACGACAAAGGAAGAAGTGATAATCGTACAATACTGAGAACCAAGAAATGCGACTAATCGACCTATACAATGAACAACAAAAGGAGACATAACATATGCAATTCAGAACAAAGAAAGGAGATTAGTAGTGTAAGATTACAAAATATGAGAGGAGTTCCAATCAGAGCGCATTTCGAAAAGATATGAGATCAAATTTCACAAGGTAAGAACATAAATATGTTTTCATAAGAATGGACTAAGAACCACTCGCGGGACCTATTCCATGAAGATTTAGAACTAATACATCATCTAATAGCATTTGCAAAAGAATAGAGAAATGAAGCCGATCATATTTGCTTTACGAGTAAGGAAGAAGTTGCGATCGTTCGATATTGACAGCCAAGAAATTGACTAACTGTTCCAGGTTATGAATCGCACAAGGAGAAAACATTATAAAATATTAGGGAGATAATTAAGAAAACTAGAAAGGTTATCTAATCGACATGCAAGTGGAAAAGAAAAGAACATCTAATAACGAATCTTAAGCCCCTAAAACGTCACTTAGTTAAACTACATTGAAAACCATGTGTGGGACCTGTGCTTAAAAGATTTAGATCAAATGAATGATCTAATCGCATTCGAAAGAGAACGTAGGAAACTATATTAGCTTAATAACTAAGGAAGAAGTGTAATCGTAAGATATTGAGAACTACGAAAGTCGACTAATCGTAATATATTGTGAGTCGCAAAAGGAGATACAATCAAACAAGATAGAGAACTAATAAAGGAGAAGTAGTCGTATTAGATTTAAAAATAACCAAGGGCGGGTCGTATTCATTAAAGATTTATAATTAAGAAATTATCTAATCGTATAAGAAAAAGAACTGAGAAATGAGGACTATTAATTATGCTTGCACAATGATTAAAGAAGAAATTGTAATAGTACGATATTGCGAAGAAAGAAAGGGTTTAATCGTACTATAGGAACTCCACTTATGACAGAATAAAGGAGTTCAAATCGTACAGGATTAAGAACTAACAAAGTAGATCGGGTCATATCAGATTAAGAAAATAGAACAGGAGTTCTTATAAAGTAAACGTCGTAACTCAAGAGAAGAACTTAAAATGCGATTTGATTTGGCCAAATTAAGAACCATGGGAGATAACTATGCATAAAAGAATAAGAACTAAAATATAATATAATGGTTTTGAAGAAATAAGTGAGAAATGAGGCCAAGTATACGTGCTTAATTACAGTGGAAGGTGTTGTAATCGAACGATATTGAGAACTAAGAAAGGGGACAAATCGTACAAGATTAAATACTAGTAACTGGGATCAAGTCACATAAGATTAAGACACAAGAAAGGAGTTCTCAACAATATACATGTAGAAACATAATAAGTCTAATAACTCATGATAACAACGTAAAATGTGATTTAATTATGCTAGATTAAGAAACAAGAATGAGTTCAAATTGAAAAAGACTTTGAACAAAAGATTATCTTACCTTATTTGAAAAAGAAATGAGAAATGAAGAGAATTACACCTTGTATAATGACAAAGGAATGAAGTCGATTATCGATAATACTTGAACTATGTACGACTAATCGAGCTATACAATGAACAACAAAAGTAGACATAACATATGCAATTTAGAACAAGGAAAAAATATATTAGTCGTGTTAGATTATGAAATATGAGAGGAGTTCCAATCATAGCACATTGTGAAAAGATATGAGATCAAATTGCACACTATTAATATATAAATATGTTGTTCAGGCAGATTGCACTATGTTATGTCTACTCGCGGGACCTATTCCTTGAAGATTTAGAACGAATACATCATCTAATAACATTTGCAAAAGAATAGAGAAATGAAGCCGATCATACTTGCTTTACTAGTAAGGAAGTAGTTGCGATCGTTCGATATTGAGAGCCAAGAAATTGACTAACTGTTCTAAGTTATGAATCGCAAAAGGAGAACACATCATAAAATATTAGGGATATTCATAGATAATTAAGAAACTAGAAAGGTTATCTAATCGACATGCATGTTGAAAAGATAAGAATATCTAATAACGGATATAAGCCCCTAATACGTGACTTAGTTAGACTGCATTGAGAACCATGTGTTTTTCTAGAGTGTATAAGATGACAGGAGTTCATTCAATTGATCTAATCTCATTTGAAAGAGAACGTAGGAAACTATATTAGTAGTTAACTAAGAAAGAAGTGTAATCGTATGATATTGAGAACTACGAAAGTCGACTAATAGTAATATATTGTGAGTCGAAAAAGGAGATACAATCAAACAAGATCGAGAACTAATAAAGGAGAAGTAGTCATATTAGAAATAAAAATAATCAAGAGCGGATCGTATTCATTAAAGATTTATAATTATGAAATTATCTAATCGTATAAGAAAAAGAACTGAGAAATGGGGACTATTAATTGTGACTGCACAATGATTAAGGAAGAAATTGTAATAGTACGATATTGCGAATAAAGAAAGGGTTTAATCTCTTGGTACTATATTATGACACAATAAAGGAGATCTAATCGTACATGATTAAGAACTAACAAAGTAGATTGGGTCATAACAGATTGAGAAATAGAACAGGAGTTCTTATAAAAGTAAACATCGTAACTCACGAGAAGAACTTAAAATGCGATTTGATTTGGCCAAATTAAGAACCATAAGTGATAACTATGCATAAAAGAATAAGAACTAAAATATAATATAATGGTTTTGAAGAAATAAGTGAGAAATGAGGCCAAGTATACGTGCTTAATTACAGTGGAAGGTGTTGTAATCGTACAATATTGAGAACTAAGAAAGGAGACAAATCGTACAAGATTAAATACTAATAACTGGGATCAAGTCGCATAAGATAAAGACACAAGAAAGGAGTTCTCAACAAAGTACATGTAGAAACATAATAAGTTCTAATAACTCATGATAACAACGTAAAATGTGATTTAAATTTGCTAGATTAAGAACCAAAAATGAGTTCAAATTGAAAAAGATCTTTGAACAAAAGATTATCTATCCTTATTTGAAAAAGAACCGCGAACTGAAGCCAATTACACCTTGTATAATGACAAAGGAACAAGTGATACAATACTGAGAACTAAGAAATGCGACTAATCGATCTATACAATGAACAACAAAAGGAGACATAACATATGCAATTCAGAACAAACAAAGGAGATTAGTCTTGTTAGATTATGAAATATGAGAGGAGTTCCAATCACAGCACATTTTAAAAAGATATGGGACCAAATTTCACAAGGAAAGAACATTAATATGTTTTCATAACAATGGATTATGAACCACTCGCGGGACCTATTCCTTGAAGATTTAAAACTAATACATCATCTAATAGCATTTGCAAGAGAATAGAGAAATGAGGCCGATCAAACTTGCTTTACGAGTAAGGAAGAAGTTGCGATCGTTCGATATTGAGTGCCAAGAAATTGACTAACTGTTCTAAGTTATGAATTGCAAAAGGTGATAAAATATTGCGGAGATCAAGACATAATTAAGAAACTAGAAAGGTGATCTCATGGACATACATGTTGAAAAGATAAGTATAAGATGATGAGCCCCAAATACGTGACTTAGTTAGACTAGATTGAGAACCATGTGTGGGACCTGTGCACAAAAGATTTAGATCAAATGAATGATCTAATCTAGATTCGAAAGAGAACGTAGGCAACTATATTAGCTTAATAACTAAGGAAGAAGCGTAATCGTAAGATATTGAGAACTAAGAAAGTCGACTAATCGTAATATATTGTGAGTCGCAAAAGGAGATACAATCAAACAAGATGGACAACTAATAAAGGAGAAGTAGACGTATTAGATTTAAAATGAACCAAGAGCGGGTCGTATTCATTAAAGATTTATAATTAAGAGATTACCTAATCGTATAAGAAAAAAAACTGAGAAATGAGGCATATTAATTATGCCTGCACAATTATTAAGGAAGAAATTGTAATAGTACGATATTCCGAAGAAAGAAAGGGTCTAATCGTACTATATTAGATATGACACAATAAAGGAGATCTAATCGTACAGGATTAAGAACTAACAAAGTAGATCGAGTCCTATCAGATTAAGAAATAGAACAGTATTAGAACTTTTATGTTTCTACATGTACTTAAGTTGAGAACTCCTTTCTTGTTTCTTAATCTTATGCGACTTGATCCCAGTTATTAGTATTTAATCTTGTACGATTTGACCTCTTCCTTAGTTCTCAATATCGTACGAGTACAACTCCTTCCACTGTGATTAAGCATGTATACTTGGCCTCATTTCTCACATATTTCTTCAAAACCATCATATTATATTTTAGTTCTTATTCTTTTATGCATAGTTATCACTCATGGTTCTTAATTTGGCCAAATCAAATCGCTTTTTAAGTTCTTATCTTGAGTTACGAGATTTAGTTTTATAAGAACTCCAGTTCTATTTCTTAATCTGATATGACTCGATCTACTTTGTTAGTTCTTAATTCTATACGATTAGATCTCCTTTTATGTGTCATAATATAGTACACGATTAGACCCTTTCTTTCTTCTCAATATCGTACTATTACAATTTCTTTCTTAATCATTGTGCAGGCATAATTAATAGGCCTCATTTCTCAGTTTTTTTTCTTATACTATTAGATAATCTATTAATTATAAATCTTTAATGAATACGGGCAGCTCTTGGTTCTTTTTAAATCTAATACGACTAATTCTCCTTTATTAGTTCTCAATCTTGTTTGATTGTATCTCCTTTTGCGACTCACAATATATTACGATTAGTCGACTTTCTTAGTTCTCAATATCTTATGATTACACTTCTTCCTTAGTTACTAAGCTAACATAGTTTCCTGCGTTCTCTTTCGAATGCGATAGATCATTCATTTGACATACATCTTTTGTGCACAGGTCCCACACATGGTTCTCAATCTAGTCTAACTAAGTCACGTATTAGGGACTTATCATCCGTTATTAGATATTCTTATCTTTTCAACATGCATGTCGATTAGATAACCTTTCTAGTTTCTTAATTATCTACCTAATATTTTATGATGTGTTATCCTTTTGCGATTCATAACTTAGAACAGTTAGTCAATTTCTTGGCTCTCAATATCGAACGATCGCAACTTCTTCCTTACTCGTAGAG
This sequence comes from Cinchona pubescens, assembly GCA_025175665.1. Lineage (NCBI taxonomy): Eukaryota > Viridiplantae > Streptophyta > Magnoliopsida > Gentianales > Rubiaceae > Cinchona > Cinchona pubescens. The sequence goes on along the minus strand of JANKKI010000070.1, from coordinate 1,283,770 downwards.
TAAGTATGATCGGCCTCATTTCTCTATTCTTTTGCAAATGCTATTAGAGATGTAGTAGTTCTAAATCTTCATGGAATTGGTCCCGCGAGTGGTTCTTAATCCATTCTTGTGAAAACATATTTATGTTCTTACCTTGTGAAATTCGATCTCATATCTTTTCGAAATGTGCTATGATTGGAACTCCTCTAGTATTTCATAATCTAACACGACTAATCTTCTTTCTTTGTTAGAATTGTATATGTTATGTCTCCTTTTGTTGTTCATTGTATAAGCTGGATTAGTAGCATTTGCTTAAGAACTCAGTATCTTACGATATATGACTTCTTCCTTTGTCATGATACAAGGTGTAATTTGCTTAATGACAAAGGAAGAAGTCTAGATGTGTATAAGATAATGTCTCTTATACACATCTAAACCAAGAATGAGCTCAAAATTTCTGAATCTAAGATAATTAAATGTTCATTTTATTGTTGTTATCAAATGAGTTATTGAAACTTATTATGTTTCTACATGTACTTTGTATGAGAACTCCTTTCTAAGTGTCTTAATCTTATACGACTTGATTCCAGTTATTAGTATTTAATCTTGTACGATTTGTCCCCTTTCTTAGTTCTCAATATCTGTCTCTTATACACATCTAGATGTGTATAAGAGACAGGTGATTAAGCACGTAGATCTGTCCTCTTATACACATCTATATAATCACGATGGTTTTGAAGAAATTTTAGTTCTTTTCTTTTATGCACAAGTCCCACTTATGGTTCTTCATCTTGGCTAAATAAGTCGTGTATTAGGTTCTTATCTTGAGTAACGAGATTTACTTTTATAAGAACTTGCTCTATTTCTTAATCGATATGACTCGATCTACTTTGTTAGTTCTTAATCTGTATGATTAGATCTCCTTTACTGTGTCATAATATAGTACGATTAGACCCTTTCTTTCTATAAGATACAGTATAAAGATAATTTCTTTCTTAATCATTGGGCAGGCATAGAGGATAGGGCTCATTTCTCAGTTCTGTCTCTTATACACATCTAGATGTGTATAAGAGACAGGATTAGTCGTTAAGAATGAATACGAGCACGCTCTTGGTTCTTTTTAAATCTAATACGACTACTACTCCTTATTTAGTTCTCAATCTTTTTGATTGTATCTCCTTTGCGACTCACAATCTCCAAACAAAAGAGAAGCTTGGAAGATTATCCGCAGAGGAAGACCAGTGTAATCGTACTGTCACATCTACACATCTAGATGTCGCATTCGAAAGAGAATGCGATTAGATCATTAATTTGATCTAAATCTTTTGTGCACAAGTCCCACACATGGTTCTCAATCTTGTCTAACTAAGTCACGTATTAGGGGCTTATCATCCGTTATTAGATATTCTTTATCTTTTCAACATGTATGTTGATTAGATCAAATTTCTAGTTTCTAATAATTACCTCCCTAATATTTTGTGATGTGTTCTCCTTTTGCGATTCATAACTTAGAACAGTTAGTCAATTTCTTGGCTCTCAATATCGAACGATCGCAACTTCTTCCTTACTCGTGAAGCAAGTTTGATCGGCCTCATTCCTCTATTCTTTTGCAAATGCTATTAGATGATGTATTAGTTCTAAATCTTCAAGGAATAGGACCCGCGAGTGGTTCTTAATCCATTCTTATGAAAATATATTTATGCTCTTACCTTGTGAAATTTGATCTCATATATTTTCCAAATGTGCTATGATTGGAACTCCTCTCATATTTCATAATTTAACACGACTAATACAGGATCTTTGTTCTGAATTGTATATGTTATGTCTCCTTTTGTTGTTCATTGTCATAGCTCGATTAGTCGCATTTCTTAGTTCTCAATATTGAACGATTATCACTTCTTCCTTTGTCATTATACAAGGTGTAATTCTCTTCATTTCTTAGTTCTTTTTCAAATAAGGTAAGATAATCTTTTGTTCAAAGTCTTTTTCAATATGAACTCATTCTTGGTTCTTAATCTAGCATAATTAAATCACATTTTACGTTGTTATCATGAGTTATTAGAACTTATTATGTTTCTTCATGTACTTTGTTGAGAACTCCGTTCTTGTGTCTTAATCTTATGCGACATTATCCCAGTTATTAATATTTAATCTTGTCTGATTTGTCCCCTTTCTTAGTTCTCAATATCGTACGATTACAACTCTTTCCACTGCGATTAAGCACGTATACTTGGCCTCATTTCTCACTTATTTCTTCAAAACCATCATATTATATTTTAGTTCTTTTTCTTTTATGCATTGTTTTCACACATGGTTCTTCATTTGGCCAAATCAAATCGTATTTTAAGTTCTTATCTTGAGTAACGAGATTTACTTTTATAAGAACTTCTGTTCTATTTGTTAATCTGATATGACTCGATCTACTTTGTTAGTTCTTAATCCTATACGATTAGATCTCGAGGCTTTATTGTGTCATAATATAGTACGATTAGACCCTTTCTTTCTTCTTAAAATCGTACTATTACAATTTCTTCCTTAATCATTGTGCAAGCATAATTAATAGGCCTCATTTCTCAGTTCTTTTTCTTATACGATTAGGTAATCTCTTAATTATAAATCTTTAATGAATACGACCCGCTCTTGGTTATTTTTAAATCTAATACGACTACTTCTCCTTTATTAGTTCTCCATCTTGTTTGATTCTATCTCCTTTTGCGACTCACAATATATTACGATTAGTCGACTTTCTTAGTTCTCAATATCTTATGATTACACTTCTTCCTTAGTTATTAAGCTAATATAGTTGCCTAAGTTCTCTATCGACTGCGATTAGATCATTCATTTGATCAAAATTTTTTGTGCACAGGTCCCACACATGGGTATAACTAAGTCACGTATTAGGGGCTTATATCCCTATACTTATCTGTTCAACATGTATTTCCATTAGATCACCTTTCTAGAGAACCTTTCTTAATTACCTCCCTAATATTTTGTGATGTGTTCTCCTTTTGCGATTCATAACATAGAACAGTTAGTCAATTTCTTGGCGCTCAATATCGAACAATCGCAACTTCTTCCTTACTCGTAAAGCAAGTTTGATCGGCCTCATTCCTCTATTCTTTTGCAAATGCTATTAGATGATGTATTAGTTCTAAATCTTCAAAGAATAGGACCCGCGAATGGTTCTTAATCCATTCTTATGAAAATATATTTATGCTCTTACCTTCTGAAATATGATCTCATATATTTTCCAAATGTGCTATGATTGGAACTCCTCTCATATTTCATAATTTAACACGACTAATCTCCTTTCTTTGTTCTGAATTGCATATGTTATGTCTCCTTTTGTTGTTCATTGTATAGCTCGATTAGTCGCATTTCTTAGTTCTCAATATTGCACGATTATCACTTCTTCCTTTGTCATTATACAAGGTGTAATTCTCTTCATTTCTTAGTTCTTTTTCAAATAAGATGTCGTAAGATAATCTTTTGTTCAAAGTCTTTTTCAATTTGCACAATTCTTGGTTCTTAATCTAGCATCTTAAATCTGTATTTTACGTTGTTATCCCGAGTTATTAGAACTTATTATGTTTCTACATGTATTTGTTGAGAACTCCTTTCTTGTGTCTTAATCTTATGCGACTTGATCTCAGTTAGTAGTATTTAATCTAGAAGTACGATTTGTCTCCTTATACACATCTAGAATATATATTAGACACAAGATTTGCACTATAATTAAGCACGTATACTTGGCCTCATTTCTCACTTATTTCTTCAAAACCGTCATATTATATTTTAGTTCTTATTCTTTTATGCATAGTTATGACTCATGGTTCTTCATTTGGCCAAATCAAATCGCATTTAAAGTTCTTCTCTTGAGTAACAACGTTTAATTTTATAAGAACTCCTGTTCTATTTCTTAATCTGATATGACCCGATCTACATTGTTAATTCTTAATCTTGTACGATTAGATCTCCTTTACACAGAATATAATATGACTCTTTTTGAAGAAATAAGTGAGTCATGAGGACAAGTATACGCTGTCTCTTATACACATGTAGATTGTATAAGAACAGGTTTCTAAGTTATTAATCTTAAAAGACTTGATCCAAGTTATAAAATATTAGGAAGATAATTAAATTTGTCCCTTTCTTAGTTCTCAATATCAAATACGATTACAACTCCTTCCACTGTGATTTAGCACGTATACTTGGCCTTATTTCTCACGTATTTCTTCAAAACCATCATATTATATTTTAGTTCTTTCTCTTTTATGCATTGTTATCACTCATGGTTCTTCATTTGGCCAAATCAAATCGTATTTTAAGTTCTTATCTTGAGTTACGAGATTTACTTTTACAAGAACTCCTGTTCTATTTTTCAATCTGATATGACTCGATCTACCTAGTAAGATTTAGTTCTTAATCTAGTCCACATTTCGATTAGACCTCCTTTATTGTGTCATAATATATACGAACAGACCCTTTCTTTCTTCTCAATATCGTACTATTACAATTTCTTCCTTAATCATTGTGCAGGCATAATTTCTTCCTTAATCAGTGCTTTTTCTTATTCAATTAGATAATCTCTTAATTATAAATCTTTAGTGAATACGACCCGCTCTTGGTTATTTTTAAAGATAATACGACTAAGATAGGAATTAGTTCTCGATCTTGTTTGATTGTATTTCCTTTCGCGACTCACAATATATTACGATTAGTCGACTTTCTTAGTTCTCAATATTTTACGATTACACTTCTTCCTTAGTTATTAAGCTAATATAGTTGCCTACGTTCTCTTTCGAATGCGATTAGACCATTCATTTGATGTAAATCTTTTGACTAAGGGAGAACTTATCTTTTCAACATGCATGTCGATTAGATCACCTTTCCAGTTTCTTAATTATCTCCCTAATATTTATGATGTGTTCTCCTTTTGCGATTTATAACTTAGAACAGTTAGTCAATTTTCTTGGCTCTCAATATCGAACGATCGCAACTTCTTCCTTACTCGTAAAGTAAGTATGATCGGCCTCATTCTCTATTCTTTTGCAAATGCTATTAGATGATGTATTAGTTCTAAATCTTCAAGGAATAGGACCCGCGAGTGGTTCTTAATCCATTCTTATGAAAACATATTAATATTCTTTCCTTGTGAAATTTGGTCTCATATCTTTTCGAAATGTGCTGTGATTGGAACTCCTCTCATATTTCATAATCTAACAACTAATCTCCTTTCTTTGTTCTGTATTGCATATGTTATGTCTCCTTTTGTTGTTCATTGTATAACTCGATTAGTCGCATTTCTTAGTTCTCGGTATTGTACGATTATAACTTCTTCCTTTGTCATTATAGACAAGGTGTAAGATAATATTTTGTTCAAAGTCTTTTTCAATTTGAACTCATTCTTGGTTCTTAATCTAGCATAATTAAATCACATTTTACGTTGTTATCATGAGTTATTAGAACTTATTATGTTTCTACATGTACTTTGTTGAGAACTCCTTTCTTGTGTCTTAATCTTATGCGCCTTGATCCCAGTTATTAGTATTTAATCTTGTACGATTTGTCCCCTTTCTCAGTTCTCAATATCGTACGATTTCAACTCCTTCCACTGCGATTAAGCACGTATACTTGGCCTCATTTATCACTTATTTCTTCAAAACCATCATATTATATTTTAGTTCTTTTTCTTTTATGCATTGTTATCACTCATGGTTCTTCATTTGGCCAAATCAAATCGTGTTTTAAGTTCTTATCTTGAGTTATGAGATTTACTTTTATAAGAACTCCTGTTCTATTTTTTAATCTGATATGACTAAATCTACTTTGTTAGTTCTTAATCCTATACGATGGTAGATCTCCTTTATTGTGTCATAATATAGTACGATTAGACCCTTTCTTTCTACTCAATTTCGTATACAAGATTAAGATGTCTATAAGAGACAGAATGAGGCCTATTAATTATGCCTGTATAAGAGACAGAGTTATACTAATTAGATAATCTCTTAATTATAAATCTTTAATGAATACGACCCGCTCTTGGTTCTTTTTAAATCTAATACGACTAAGAGATATTAGTTCTCCATCTTGTTTGATAGTATCTCCATTTGCGACTCGCAATATACTACGGTTAGTCGACTCTCTTAGTTCTCAATATCTTACGATTGTGCTTCTTCCTTAGGTATTAAGCTAATATAGTTGCCTACGTTCTCCTTCGAATGCGATTAGATCATTCATTTGATCTAAATCTTTTGTGCACAGGTCCCGCACATGGTTCTCAATCTAGTATAACTAAGTCACGTATTAGAGGCTTATCATCCGTTATTAGATATTCTTATCTTTTCAACATGAAACTAACATGTCGATTATATCACCTTTCTAGTTTTTTAATTATCTTCCTAATATTTTATGATGTGTTCTCCTTTTGCGATTCATAACTTGACAGTTAGTCAATTTCTTGGCTCTCAATAATTATGCCTGCACAGTGATTAAGGTAAAGTAAGTATGATCGGCCTCATTTCTCTATTCTTTTGCAAATGCTATTAGATCTGTATTAATTTTAAATCTTCAAAGAATTGGTCCCGCGAGTGGTTCTTAATCCATTCTTATGAAGACATATTTATGTTCTTACCTTGTGAAATTTGATCTCATATCTTTTCGAAATGTGCTATGATTGGAACTCCTCTCATATTTCATAATCTAACACGACTAATCTCCTTTCTTTGTTTTGATTATGCATATGTTATGTCTCCTTTTGTTGTTCATTGTATAGCTCGATCTAGAAATGTATAAGAGTTCTCGGTATTGTACGATTATCACTTCTTCCTTTGTCATTATACAAGATGTAATTGGCTTCTTTTCTCAGTTCGTTTTCAAATAAGGTAAGATTAAGTTTTGTTCAAAGTCGTATTCACTACAGTGTCATAATTAGAGAGCTGAATCTAGCATACATTGCGGGATGTGAGTAAGCTGACAATTTTACCCTCGTGAACTTTTGCCTTTAATCCCTGTGAAAATGTCTCCAACATTAATATGAATAAAAGGGGTGCGAAGGGATCCCAGTTATTAGTATTTAATGTTATACGATTTGTCCCCTTTCTTAGCTCGTTAATATCGAATGGATTACAACTCCTTCCACTGTGATTAAGCACGTATACTTGGCCTCATTTCTCAAGATATTTCTTCAAAACCATCATATTATATTTTAGTTCTTAAGAGACAGAACATAGTTATCACTCATGGTTCATCAAACTCGATGTGTATAAGAGACAGCATCAACCCTTATCATCGTGGTATCATATGAAAAAGAACTGAGAAATTAGGCCTAGCTGTCCTTCAAAAGTACTCTCATATAGGAGCTCCATTAGATGCTGGGCTGTCTCTTATACACATCTAGATGTGTTATATACACTTTTATTCATATTCCATGATGGAGACACTTATAATGGGATTAAGAGGCAAAAGTTAACGAGGGTAAAAGTGGAGCTTACTCATGCATAAAAGAATGCCCAACTAAAATATAACTTGGCCTTTGAAGATGCATATTGAGATAAGAACTAAAATATAATATGATGGTTTTGAAGAAAAAAGTGAGAAATGAGGCCAAGTATACGTGATTATCACAGTGGAAGGAGTTCCTACAGATAAAAGAATAAGAACTAAAATATAATATGATCGCGTTTTGAAGATCCAAGCCAAAACGGGTTTCAGTATACGTGCTTAATCACAGTGGAAGGAGTTGTACTCGTACGATATGGAGAACTACAAAATGGGGAACTACACATGAGATTGAAGTCGCCAGAGACCAGAATAATGCGAGTTCGTGGTTGGACAGAGAAGTTCCTGTTATTCCTCATTCGAAACGCTGATTGCTCCTTCTGGTTCGACCCATGGACCAAATACGGACCTCTTTCCCACAAGGTAGAACAGAGGCGAACTTCCATACCAAATTTCCAAGTCACGTTTGGAAATCTAATGGTTGGAATATTTCCTCTCGTCCATATCCATGTAGGAGCTGCATACCATTGTCGATGTTCATCAATGAAAGATCGATCTTCATGACTGATGAACCAAACCGGATTGTTTGGACCCCTACATCTACAGTTCCTTTTCACTCTCAACGACATATGCCACAACGGTGCGGACTCTTTCTAGACAAATGATTTGGGATGGGAGACTCCAACCAAGATGATAGTCACCAGGTACTGTCTCTTATACACATCTCCACAATTGGGCTAATCCACAAAATCCTCCCTTGTATAAGATGTTGGTTCTTATGGAAAGCTCTTAACATGGCTGTGTTTGATGGGAAATAAGTAGTGCTGCACGCATCATTGCCAACATCAACTCATAGTTAGTGAATATTTCTTCAATCCACCCCTTCACAAGAGAAAGCACAGCTGATGAATTGCTTCTCTCACGGGACATTTTCTTTCAACTCTTACAAACAAAACCTAAGAGAATCTTGGCGGTCAAATGGGAATGCCCTCCTCCAGGATGTTTCAAATTAAATGTGGATGGCGCCTTTAAAGGTAATCCGGGAATGGCAGCAGGTATAAGCGTCATAAGGGATCACAAGGGCCATTGTATACGGGCAAGCAAATGGTATGAGACAGTCATACAAACCAGCTTGCAAGCAGAGGTAATGGCACTTGAAGAGGGGCTCAAGCTCTGTGACAGGTTGCGGGTTCATCCATTGGAGGTTGAGATTGATTCACTCATCCTTGTCTCAAAGCTGAGCTAATGAGGGTATTGCAAATCCAATGTATGTTGAGTACGAGCACAACACCATTCCTTGCTCTATAAAAGGTCTGGTTTGGCTAGATGCTAGGGGCTGCCCTAACCTTCGATATTGTAATAACTCATAAAATAAATAAAAGTTCTGCCCACCTTTTGGGCGTTTGATTAAAAAAAAAAAAAAAACCAAGAATCAGTTCAGATTGAATAGACATTGAACAAAAGATGATTATCTAACCTTATTTGAAAAAGAACGGAGAAATGAAGCTGTTTACACCTTGTATAATGACAAAGGAAGACTAGTGATCATCGTACAATATTAGCTCTTTAAGAATTATACTAATCGAGCAATACAATCTAAGATACACATCTTTGATGTAATCTCCTTTCACAGTTCTGTGAAAGGAGATATACACGTGTAAGATTATGTAATAAGAGACAGCGTCACGCCCCAAAAACGGGACCGTAACACGCCGCGCTAATGGTACACCGGCCCAAAGCGCAAGGCACAAACGAACAGAGCAACAAACTTAACCGCAATGTAATAGAACCATCAAACCATTTCTTAACTATAAAACAGGTTATGTCATTGGAACAATCTCATAGTCTGACGGTTTCTAAAATGTCTCATGCCATTTAAACGTCAATAAACCATAATCATAAGTAGTTTCTAAAATGTATCATGCCATTTAAACGTATGTCCAAAACATAGCCAAAAGATCCAATCATTTCAAAACATAGTATGCTAAAGCATAGCGAACAAATCCAAGTATTTCAATATATAATAAAAACATGAGTATCTTTTAGGCTCAAAGGTATGACCACTAGCGATCTAGTAATCTACCACACCTACTAGTCGACTCGAGGTCAAGTTATCCCAAAGACAAGACCCCGTATTCAAATAGTTCATAATTTGGCGTCCCATGGATGACTCTTGATTTGTCTCTTATACCGGTTCTATAGCTGTCCAAACACATCCAAAATTATATACCTAGGTCACCTAGTTGCCAGAACATCAATAGGGAATGCTTTCATTTTCCGTTTTTCTGGAAAACTGAGCTTATTATCTCCTAATCTAGCTTCATATGTAATAGTTCCAAAACTTGGTAAAAGTGCAGTTCAAACATCATACTCTTTCATTACTGATCCTGTCTCTTATACACATCTAGATGTGTATAAGAGACAGGGGTAACATAGACCTTCTTCCCACCTATCAAAGCAAAACTGCACAAATGATTAGGTGGCGTGGTACCTAAAACAGATATAAGAGGACTCTTAGAAGAGATGTAGAAGTTAAAGAATGACTAGGAAGCGAAACGACACGAAACGATAGAAAACGACACCAACAGCTCTTTGGTCAAAAAGACCTTTTCACAATTTCTAGCCAACTTCACAAGCTAAAAGTCAAAACACTTAGTTTCAAATTCACATAGATTAGGAGATAATAAGCTTTTCGCCTCTCTTATACACATCTAGATGTGTATTACGAGACAGCAATGAGGATGGTTCTTATATCTGCCTGGATCTTAATTACAATCCAATTAGCAGTCACAGTAATATATTTAAAAATTCTTTAAAGATTCACGGAGCAATAGCCGACTATATCAATAGATTAACTCTATTACAACATTAGAGCAACAACCTATGGGTGGAATTCCGCTTTACTACCAAACTGAAATTGTTACCGATTAGCCACAACGAAAACTGCTTCCTATCCAAACCACTGATTCTTGGTTCTAAAACCATCAAAAGATCATTGTAAAGATCCTTCAAACATAACCAATTATCCAAATTATCCTAGTTGCGCCAAACTTCTGCTTACTTACAAAACGAAGGGAAATCAATTCCACTTGGTTTCAAGTCTCAATTCCTATCCAAACTAACCTTAAAACACTCTTAAAACATCATTATGTGCATAGACATAAGCATTCATAGCATAACACTCTAGGCCACATATGGAAGACAAAACCCAACTCATAATCTTAAAATTTGTAATCTAACCATGGAAAGTTGTTAAAAATCAACCCCAATCACTTCCCAACCTCCAAAACACTAAAAACAACCCATAACATACATAAATCAACACATATATAAGGCTGCAAAGAGGGTTTTCTCAGCCATAAAGAATCCTACAAAACTTGAAATTAAAGCTTGGATCATAAAGCCCATAAGCCAAAGTGCTAAAATACAAAAATCTTACCTTCCAAGTGATTCCTACTTGAAATCCAAGAAAATTTTTGGGGGAAAATGGAGGAAGAGGAGTTCGGCTGCTGCTAGGAAGAAATGAGGAAGAAACAACAAGAAGAAGACTTAAAAAGCTTCCAAAGTTGACCCAAATAGTACCCAAGTTGACCAAATAGTCTCCAAGTTGACTATTTGACCCAAAAACTAATTTTTTTGCTACTAAATTAACATTATAAATCAGCCATCAAACAACACTCACACACCACAATGCACTAATTACACTTAGTCCAACACCTAAATCGCGTAAATCGAAAAATTTGCGAATTGAAAAACGAATAAGTTGAAGTACTTTATGACTAAAAATAATATGAAAACATTTTAAACCAGTTAAAATCAAAGAACAAGGCTATTACAATACGTTTAAAATGTTTTTCATATTACATTTAGTCATAAAGTACTTCAACTTATTCGTTTTTCAATTCGGCAAAAGATGTGTATAAGAGACAGCACGTATACTTGGCATCATTTCTCACTTATTTCTTCAAGACCAGACTTATACATCATCTAATGGCATTTTCAAAAGAATCTAGAAATGAGGCCGATCAAACTTCTTTATGTGTATAGTTATCAGTATTTAATTGTTCGATATTGTGAGCCAAGAAATTGCCTTTTTAGTTGATATTATGAATCGCACAAGGAGAACACACGATAAAATATTAGGGAGATAATTAAGAAACTAGAGAGGTGATCTAATCGACATACATGTTGAAAAGATAAGAATATCTAATAACGGATGATAAGCCCCTAATACGTGACTTAGTTAGACTAGATTGAGAACCATGTGTGGGATCTGTGCACAAAAATTTAGATCAAATGAATGATCTAATCGCATTCGAAAGAGAACAATATGAGGCAACTATATTAGCTTAATAAATAAGGAAGAACGTAATCGTTAGACTTTGAGAACTAAGAAAGTCAACTATCGTAACGATTGTGAGTCGCAAAGGAGATACACATCTAGAGAGTATTGAGACAGGTTCCGACCTCTATGGTCGATTAGATCAAATAGAACCAAGAGCGGGTCAACAGTCATGACCTCTGTCTCTTATACACATCTAGATGTGTATAAGAGAACGAACTAAGAATTGAGGCCTATTAATTATGTCTGCACAATGATTAAGGAAGAAATTGTAATAGTACGATATTTAGAAGAAAGAAAGGGTCTAATCGTACTATATTATGACACAGTAAAGGAGACCTAATCGTACAGGGTTAAGAACTAACAAAGTAGATCGAGTCATATCAGATTAAGAAATAGAACAAGAGTTCTTATAAAAGTAAATGTCGTAACTCAAGATAAGAACTTGAAATGCGATTTGATTTGGCCAAATTAAGAACCATGAGTGACTCAACTATGCATAAAAGAATAAGAACTAAAATGTAATATGATGGTTTTGAAGAAATAAGTGAGTAAAGATGCCAAGTATATGTGCTTAATCACAGTTGAAGGAGTTGTACTCGTACGATATTGAGAACTAATAAAGGGGACAAATCGTACAAGATTAAATACTAATAACTGGGATCAAGTCGTATGAGATTAAGAAACAAGAAAGGAGTTCTCAACAAAGTACATGTAGAATATCGTACTACTGTCTCTTATACACATCTAGATGTGTATAAGAGACAGAGCATAACAAAGAAAGGAGATTAGTCGTTTGAATCACTGAGACGAGTTCCAATCATAGCACATTTGGAAAGGATATGAGAACAAATTTCACAAGGTAAGAACATAAATATGTTTTAATAAGAATAGATAAAGAACCATGCGCTGGACTTATTCCTCGAAGATTTAGAACTAATACATCATATAATAGCATTTGCAAAAGAATAGAGAAATGAGGCCGATCAAACTTCTTTACGAGTAAGGAAAAAGTTGCGATCGTTCGATATTGAGAGCGAAGAAATTGACTAAATTTCTAATCCTATGAATTGCTGTCAATAGGAACGGGCAGGATAAAATATTAGGGAGATAATTAAGAAACTAGAAGGTGATCTAATCGACATACATGTTGAAAAGATAAGAATATCTAATAACGGATTATAAGCCCCTAATACGTGACTTAAATAGACTAGATTGAGAACCATGAGTGGGACTAGAACTTATTATGTTTCTACATGTACTTTGTTGACAACTTGTGTATAAGAGATGGAGGAAACTTCATTAGCTTAATAACTAAGGAAGATATGTAATCGTAAGATATTGAGAACTAAGAAAGTCGACTAATCGTAATATATTATGAGTCGCAAAAGGAGACACAATCAAACAAGATTGAGAACTAATAAATGAGAAGGAGTCGTATTAGATTTAAAAAGAACCAAGAGCGGGTCGTATTCATTAAAGATTTATAATTAAGAGATTATCTAATCGTATAAGAAAAAGAACTGAGAAATGAGGCCTATTAATTATGCCTGATTAAGGAAGAAATTGTAATAGTACGATACTGAGAAGAAAGAAGGGTCTAATCGTACTAAATAATGACACAGTAAAGGATATCTAATATACACATTCTAGGAGTTGATAACTATGTATTTCAGAATAAAAACTAAAATATAATTTGATGGTTTTGATAGAAATAAGTGAGAAATTATACACATATACGTGTGTAATAACAGACTTAGGTCTTCAACGCGCATCAATATAGAGATTTAATTTTGTACGATTTCTGTCCCCTTTCTTAGTTCTAATATCTGTCTCTTATACACATCTATTCGTTTTGTAACAAGAAATTAGTTCTCAAAAAGTTCATGTACAAACGATAATAAGTTCTAATAACTCATGATGACAACGTAAAATGTGATTTAATTATGCTAGATTAAGAACCAAGAATCAGTTCAGATTCAAAAAGACTTTGAACAAAAGATGATTATCTAACCTTATTTGAAAAAGAACTGAGAAATGAAACCAATTACACCTTGTATAATGACAAAGGAAGAAGTGATCATCGTACAATATTGACAACTAAGAAATGCGACTAATCGAGCTATACAATAAACAACAAAAGGAGACATAACATATGCAATTCACAGAACAAAGAAAGGAGATTAGTCGTGTAAGATTATGAAATATGAGACGAGTTCCAATCATAGCACATTTGGAAAAGATATGAGATCAAATTTCACAAGGTAAGAACATAAATATGTTTTAATAAGAATGGACTAAGAACCATGCGCTGGACCTATTCCTCGAAGATTTAGAACTAATACATCATCTAATAGCATTTGCAAAAGAATAGAGAAATGAGGCCGATCACACTTGCTTTACGAGTAAGGAAGAAGTTGCGATCATTCGATATTGAGAGCCAAGAAATGACTAACTGTTCTATGTTCTAAATCGCACAAGGAGAACACACGATAAAATATTAGGCAGATAATTAAGAAAGTAGAATGGTGATGTAATCGACATACATGTTTAAATGATAAGAATATCTAATAACGGATGATAAGCCTAATACGTGACTGAGTTAGACTAGATTGAGAACCGTGTGTGGGACCTTTGCACAAAAGATTTAGATCAAATGAATGATCTAATCGCATTCGATAGAGAACGGAGGTAACTATGTTAGCTTAATAACCCAGGAAGATGTGTAATCGTCAGATATTGAGAACTAAGAAAGTCGACTAATCGTAATATATTGTGAGTCGCAAAAGGAGATACAATGAAACAAGATTGAGAACTAATAAAGGAGAAGTAGTCGTATTAGATTTAAAAAGAACCAAGAGCGGGTCGTAACCATTAAAGATTTATAATTTAGAGATTATCTAATCGTATAAGAAAAAGTACTTTTACAATTTCTTTCTTAATCGACAACTATGCATAAAAGAATAAGAACTAGAATGTAATATGGTAGTTTTGAAGAAATAAGTGAGAAAAGATGCCAAGTATATTTGCTTAATCACAGTTGATAGAGTTGTACTCGTACGATATTGAGAACTAATAAAGGGGACAAAACTTACAAGACTTAATACTAATAACTGGGATCAAGTCACATGAGAATAAGAAACTAGAAAGGAGTTCTCAACAAAGTACATGTAGAAACATAATAAGTTCTAATAACTCATGATAACTACGTAAAATGTGATTTAATTATGCTAGATTAAGAAACAAGAATCAGTTCATTGAAAAGACTTTGAACAAAAGATGATTATCTAACCTTATTTGAAAAAGAATTGAGAAATGAAGTCAATTACACCTCTTATAATGACAAAGGAAGAAGTGATCATCGTACAATATTGAGAACTAAGAAATGCGACTAATCCTGCTGTACAATGAACAATAAAAGGAGACATAACATATGCAATTCACAGAACAATAAGAAAGGAGATTAGTCGTGTCAGATTATGAAATATGAGACGAGTTCCAATCATAGCACATTTGGAAAAGATATGAGATCACATTTCACAAGGTAAGAACATAAATATGTTTTAATAGGAATGGATTAATAACCATGCGCTAGACCTATTCCTCGTAGATTTAGAACTAATACATCATCTAATGGCATTTGCAAAAGAATAGAGAAATGAGGCCGATCAAACTTGCTTTACGAGTAAGGAAAAAGTTGCGATCGTTCGATATTGAGAGCCAAGAAATTGACTAACTATTCTATGTTCTGAATCGCACAAGGTGAACACACGATAAAATATTAGGGAGATAATTAAGAAACTAGAGAGGTGATCTAATTGACATACATGTTGAAAAGATAAGAATATCTAATTACGGATGATAAGCCCCTAATACGTGACTTAGTTAGACTAGATTGAGAACCATGTGTGGGATTTGTGCACAAAAGATTTAGATCAAATGAATGATCTAATCTCGCATTCGAAAGAGAACGGAGGCAACTATATTAGCTTAATAACTAAGGAAGAAGTGTAATCGTAGATATCGAGAACTAAGAAAGTCGACTAATCGTAATATATTGTGAGTCGCAAAAGGAGATACAATCACAAGAGATTGAGAACTAATAAAGGAGTAGTCGTATTTGATTTAAATAGAACCAAGAGCTGGTCGTATTCATTAAAGATTTATAATTAAGAGATTATCAAATCGTATAAGAAAATGAAGTAAGAAATGAGGCCTATTAATTATGCCTGCACAATGATTAAGGAAGAAATTGCAATAGTACGATATTGAGAAGAAAGAAAGGGTCTAATCGTACTATATTATGACACAGTAAAGGACATCAAATAGTACAGGATTAAGAACTAACAAAGTAGATCGAGTCATGTCAGATTAAGAAAAATAGAACAAGAGTTCTTATAAAAGTAAATGTCGTAACTCAAGATAAGAACTTGAAATTCAATTTGATTTGGCCAAATTATTCAGAACCATGAGTGACACCTATGCATAAAAGAATAAGAACTAAAAGGTAATATGATGGTTTTGAAGAAATAAGTCAGAAAAGATGCCAAGTATACGTGCTTAATCACAGTTGAAGGAGTTGTACTCGTACGATACTGAGAACTAATAAAGGGGACAAATCGTACAAGATTAAATACTAATAACTGGGATCAAGTCGCTGAGATTAATAAACAAGAAAGCAGTTCTCAACAAAGTACATGTAGAAACATAATAAGTTGTAATAAACTCATGATAACTACGCAAAATGTGATTTAATTATGCTAGATTAAGAACCAAGAATCAGTTCAAATTGAAAAAGACTTTGAAGAAAAGATGATTATATAACCTTATTTGAAAAAGAAAACTGAGAAATGAAGCCAATTACACCTTGTATAATGACAAAGGAAGAAGTGATCATTGTACAATATTGAGAACTAAGAAATGCGACTAATCGAGCTATACAATGAACAACAAAAGGAGACATATGCAATTCACAGAACAAAGAAAGGAGATTAGTCGTGTAAGATTGTGAAATATGAGACGAGTTCCAATCATAGCCCATTTGGAAAAGATATGAGATCAAATTTCACAAGGTAAGAACATAAATATGTTTTAATAAGAATGGACTAAAAACCATGCGCTGGACCTATTCCTCGAAGATTTAGAACTAATACATCATCTAATAGCATTTGCAAAAGAATAGAGAAATGAGGCCGATCAAACTTGCTTTACGAGTAAGGAAGTTATATCCGATATTTCGATATTGAGAGCCAAGAAATTGACTTAACTGTTCTAGATTCTGAATCGCACAAGGAGAACACACGATAAAATATTAGGAGATAATTAATAAACTAGAAAGGCTGATCTAATCGACATACATGTTGAAAAGATAAGAATATCTAATAACGGATGATAAGCCCTAATACGTGACTTAGTTAGCTAGATTGAGAACCACGTGTGGGACCTGTGCACAAAAGATTTAGAACAAATGAATGGATCTAATCGCATTCGAAAGAGAAAGGAGGCTAGTATATTAGCTGAATAACTAAGGAAGATGTGTAATCGTAAGATATTGAGAACTAAGAAAGTCGACTAATCGTAATATATTGTGAGTCGCAAAAGGAGACACAATCAAACAAGATTGAGAACTAATAAATGAGAAGGAGTCGTATTAGATTTAAAAAGAACCAAGAGCGGGTCTTATTAATTTAAGATTTATAATTAAGAGATTATATAATCGTATAAGAAAATGAACTGAGAAATGAGGCCTATTATTTAAGCCTGCACAATGATTAAGGAAGAAATTGCAAAAGTTCAATATTGAGAAGAAAGAAAGGATCTAATCGTACTGTATTATGACACAGTAAAGGAGATCTAATCGTACAGGATTAAGAACTAACATAGTAGATCGAGTCATGTCAGAGTGAGAAATAGAACAAGAGTTCTTATAAAAGTAAATCTCGTAACTCAAGATAAAAACTTAAAATGCGATTTGATTTAAGGCCAAATTAAGAACTATGAGTGATAACTATGCATAAAAGAATAAGAACTAAAATATAATATGATGGTTTTGAAGAAATAAGTGAGAAATGAGGCCAAGTATACGTTATTAATCACAGTGGAAGGAGTTGTACTCGTACGATATTGAGAATTAATAGAGGGGACAAATCGTACAAGATTAAATACTAATAACTGGGATCAAGTCGCATGAGATTAAGAAACAAGAAAGGAGTTCTCAACAAAGTACATGTAGAAACAAAATAAGTTCTAATAACTCGTGATAACAATGTAAAATTTGATTTAATTATGCTAGATTAAGAATCAAGAATCAGTTCAGATTGAAAAAGACTTTGGACAAAAGATGATTATCTAACCTTATTTGAAAAAAAAAACTGAGAAATGAAGCCAATTACACTTTGTATAATGACAAAGGAAGAAGTGATCATCGTACAATATTGAGAACTAAGAAATGCGAACAATCAAGCTATACTTAGAACTCAATAAGGAGACATGACATATGCAATTCACGAACTAAGAAGAGACATGTTGTAGATTATGTATAAGAGACGAGTTATGTCATCTAGCAATTTTGGGAAAGAATATCGAGATCAAATTTCACAAGGTAAGAACATAAATATGCTTAAATAAGAATGGATTAAGAACCATGCGCTGGACCTAATCCTCGAAGATTTAGAACTGATACATCATCTAATAGCATTTGCAAAAGAATAGAGAAATGAGGCTATTCAAACTTGCTTTACGAGTAAGGAAGAAGTTGCGATCGTTCGATATTGAGAGCCAAGAAATTGACTAACTGTTCTATGTTCTGAATCGCACAAGAAGAACACATGATAAAATATTAGGGAGATAATTAATAAACTGGAAAGGTGATCTAATCGACATACATGTTGAAAAGATAAGAATATCTATTAACGGATGATAAGCCTCTAATACGTGACTTAGTTAGACTAGATTGAGAACCATGTGTGGGAATTGTGCACAAAGGATTCTCATGATTCTAGATCAAATGAATGATCTTATCGCATTCGAAAGAGAACGGTGGCAAGTATATTAGCTTAATAACTAAGGAAGATGTGTAATCGTAAGATATTGAGAACTAAGAAAGTCGACTAATCGCAATATATTGTGAGTGGCAAAAGGAGATACAATCACAAGAGATCGAGAACTAATAAAGGAGTAGTTGTATTAGATTTAAATAGAACCAAGAACGGGTCGTATTCATTAAAGATTTATAATTAAGAGATTATCTAATAGTATAATAAAATAATAAGCGAGAAATGAGGCCTATTAAATATGCACAATGAGTAAGGAAGAAATATGCAATAGTACGATATTGAGAAGAAAGAAAGGGTCTAATCGTACTATATTATGACACAGTAAAGGACATCAAATAGTACAGGATTAAGAACTAACAAAGTAGATCGAGTCATGTCAGATTAAGAAAAATAGAACAAGAGTTCTTATAAAAGTAAAGGTCGTAACTCAAGATAAGAACTTGAAATCTCATGCGATTTGATTTGGCCAAATTAAGAACCATGAGTGATAACTATGCATAAAAGAATAAGAACTAAAATATAATATGGTGGTTTTGAAGAAATAAGTGAGAAAGCCTCCCAGGCACGGTTTTCAAGGAGGACAACCGGGGTGTTAGTGTTGAACAAGGAGTTGTACTCGCACGATCTGAGAACTAAGAAAGGGGACAAATCGTACAAGATTAAATACCAGTTATTAGGATCAAGTCGCTTGAGATTAAGAAACAAGAAAGCAGTTCTCAACAAAGTACATGTAGAAACATAATAAGTTGTTCTAAACTCATGATAACTACGCAAATGTGATTTAATTATGTAGATTAACAATCTAGAATCAGTTCAAATTGAAAAAGACTTTGAAGAAAAGATGATTATATAACCTTATTTGAAAAAGAAAACTGAGAAATGAAGCCAATTACACCTTGTATAATGACAAAGGAAGAAGTGATCATCGTACAATATTGAGAACTAAGAAATGCGACTAATCGAGCTATACAAGGCTGAACAACTCGCATCATTCTTTTCCATAAGAGTGAATCTCCTGGTGATTCAGCGACCAAGGTAGGGTGATGGCCCTTAAGGTAGCGGCCTTGAAGAAAGGAACACCACAAAGAGCTGCCCCTTCGAAACTTCCACCAAAGTTTGATACTAAAGCCTCGTACCACATCTTCTAGTGGTGGAATCCCTAGACCATTGGAATAGGTTGGCTGGCAAACTTTACCCCATGCGATCCAATGTCGTTTTAGCACCTCGTTTGAGCTGCCCTAGAAGAAGTTTGCAAATTGCCGCTCCAACTCTTTAATTACTGATCTTGGGGGAAGGAGAACCGATAATAGGTAGATGGGAATGCTGCTCAGAACATGCTTGATTAGAATTAACCGTCCTCCTGGAGAGAGGAACCTCGTCTGCCATCCATGAATCCGGGAAGCTACCTTTTCAATCAATGGCTGGAAGATAGTGCGCCGTCCTTTGCCTTTGTGAATGGGACAACCCAAGTAATTAAACAAGTCCCTCACTTCGTAGGTTAAAGTTAATCATTCAACAACATCAAATCCGAACACGACCAGTGCTGCCTTCTTTGATAGGTAAAAGAAGCTTTTGGACTTGTTAAAGAGCTGGCCGGAGGAGTTCTCAAACCGTGCTAAGAAGCTCATTAAGTGTCGAATGGATTTGGTTTCTCCCTTTGTGAAAATGACAATATCATCTGCGAAGGCCAAGTGGGAGGTAGTTGGGCATTGTTACGGGAGTGAGTAAGCTGAAATTTTACCCTCATGAACTTTTTCCTTTAATCCCTGTGAAAATGTCTCTAACATTAATATGAATAAAAGGGGTGATAAGGGATCTCCCTTGAAAACCCTTTTATTCATATTAATGTTAGAGACATTTTCTCAGGTGTGGCGAGGTCGAGTTTGATGATCAAATTTCCTCTCCTCGTCTTCCGATCTATGAAATTGGTCATTTCTTGCACAAGAAGAATGATACGGCAATGTCCCTCCCTTGAACATAGGCCACTTGTTCGGCTGAAATGATCTTCTGGGACAAGCACAGGATGTTTCAAACTGTTTTGAGTTGGGTTGTAACCAAGGTCCCTTGAATACCACAAACCTTAGATGTGTATAAGAGACACAAGGGCTATAATGATAAGAGCAATTCAGAGTACTAGTAAACATTCATGGCAACTTAGCTCATTTAAGAAAATCTCTCACCGCAAGGAAAAGATCATGGTGAATAATGTCCCAGCAGGTAGTGAAGAAAACCCCATTATAGCCATCAATTCCGGCTGCTCCATTAGGATTAAGGATGAACACGGCCTACCTCAGCTCCCCTTATGACAATTCCTTTAATAAACCCCGGTTGTCCTATTGAAAACCGTGCATGGGAGGTACTCTGTGAAGAGATGGGTCAATTCCAGCCGTGTTGTTAGTGTATAAGAGCTCCTGAAAGAAGTTAACCCTACGTTCAATGAGCTGCAAATTTTCAGTCCATTCCCATCAATTTTGATCTTGGAGATACGCAATCTTTGTCGTTTAGCTAGGAGGGTGGAGTGGAAGAATTTGGAGTTTTGTCACCCTCTTTCAGCCATTTCATCCCCGCTTTTGCTGCCAAAAGGCTTCCTCTTCGCCAGCACCTCATATGGATCGCACAGGCATGAGCTCTTGTTCAATTTTTCTTAATCTGGTGTGCCAAAAGTACTTCTTTTTTTATTTTGACCTCTTGTTCGGCTTCTTTAATCTTGTCAAAGACATTGCCAAATACCGTGTGACTCCAATTCCTGAGTTCGGCTTTTAGCCNATTTAAATGGCTTTGGTCCCTGAGGTGTTCTCATTGGAGGCTTTGAGCACAAGTGGCGAGTGGTCCGAGCAGTCTTGAGAAGGTGTTCAACACTAACTTGTTGAAAGGCTGCTAGAAAATGTGTGTTACAAACAAATCTGTCTAGCCTCTTCCATACCAAATTTCCAAGTCTATTCCCACGCCAAGTGAATTTGCAGCCTTGAAAAGGTAAGTCCACCAAGCCACATGCATGTAGGCAATCATTGAAGTCATTCATGGCATCAAGGTGCAATGGGGAAGTTCCTTTGTACTCATCAGAACTAGATATGACATTGAAGTCGCCACCCACCAGCCATGGAGTTTGAGGTTGGACAGCTCAAGTTCCTCCCAAAGAGCTCTTCGTTCTGTTGTGCATTTTGTCTCAAATGGAGGCTTCCATGGCACTTTGCTGAGGAGAGGAAGGAATGGAAACATGGAGGAGCCGATCCGAGCTGAATGTGGGGACGAGACCTAGCTCTCGGTTCCAAAAAAGCCTAATTTTGCCATTTGAGTTGCACTCACAGCTATCAAAACCTAGCTTACTAGAAAACATTAGGATTCTAGCTTTGTCAATCATTGGCTGTCTCTTATACACATCTAGATGTTTATAAGAGACAGCTGAATGATTAACTTTCATCTACGAAGAAAAGACGCAATTAACCTACACTATGCCAAGGCCAAAGTGCGACTAATCAAGCTATGCAATGAACAACAAAAGGAGACATAACCTATGCAATTCAACACCCTTGATTGTGCAGCCAAGGATGTTGGTGGTTCCACAAAATTCGAATTGGCCCCACTCTCCAAGGGGTTCAAGGGCTGACCTTCCACAATGTGCTCCTTTTCAAAATTTGAATCCAAGTGCTGGTGTGCTTTGGCCTTATCCATCTCGTTAATTTGAATCCAAGCTTAGTTGATTTGGACCAATTATCCGAAATTGTTGGTGCAATCCCATGAGAGGTGGCGTTTGACGGCGCACTATCTTCCAACCATCTGTCTCCACGGCTTGTGGTTGCACCACCGTTGCTTCTGGTGGTTGCTGGACGGACTTCCCCCGCATGTTAGCATTGCCGTCATTTTGGGAAATTTCCGGCATTGGTATTGGAGCTACGTTGGTTGCAGCTGGTGCAGTATCCTTTCGGTGGTCCTTCAAGCTAGATGTGCATAAGAGACTGGAAGAAGATGGGGCTGATTTTGAGCCCGAAGGTCCAGCCGTGTGTTCCTTTACCGGAGTCCAACGTGTCACACAGGTTCGGATGGGTTGCTTGGCTGAGTTCTTTATTTGTTCACCGTTACCTACAGGTTGGTTAGGATGCCCCGCTTCACCTCGCCGGCATTCACCTTTGGCACGACCAATTTTCTTGCATTTCGTGCAATAAGATGGGACTGCATCGTAGGTAATTTTTTGCCAAATGCCCTCATTATTACCCCCAACCACACCCTAGAAGGACAGTCAGATGTTCTCTTTTGCTTGTAATCAAGATATCCTATGGTGAACTGACCTTTGAATCCAATGGTGTGAAAGCTTTTACGAAGAGTTTCCATGTTCGGCTTGCCTCTTGGAAAGTTAACCACCAATGTGTAACGAAATGGTGCAGCAAGGTGTTGAACTTCATCTTGGGAGAAGAAAATCGCTGGTTCCCCTTTGTGCAGTTGAAGAGCTTTCTAGGCAAGATCTGGATTTGGTGCGTGAAGGCTTAGGATTTGTCCACCCGAAAGAGCTTGTGCAAAGGTTTTTGGCGAAGGGCAGCTGGTTCGACCATGGCCGAGTGGCAAAAGGAGGAGAATAGGTGCTGTGTTTTAGTGAGAGGAAGTCTAGAGAGAAAGAGGAGATTATTTTTTTTAATCACATTCCTAATCGAGCTATACAATGAACAACAAAAGGAGACATAACATATGCAATTCATAGAACAAAGAAAGGAGATTAGTCGTGTAAGATTATGAAACATGAGACGAGTTCCAATCATAGCACATTTGGAAACGATATGAG
The DNA here is from genome assembly GCA_025175665.1 of Cinchona pubescens. NCBI lineage: Eukaryota > Viridiplantae > Streptophyta > Magnoliopsida > Gentianales > Rubiaceae > Cinchona > Cinchona pubescens. Next base: position 1,260,120 of record JANKKI010000070.1, on the reverse strand, counting down.
ATCAAATTTCACAAGGTAAGAACATAAATATGTTTTTAACAAGAATGGATTAAGAACCATGCGCTGCTGGACCTATTCCTCGAGGATATTGAACTAATACACCATCTAATAGCATTTGCAAAAGAATAGAGAATTGAGGCCGATCAAACTTGCTTTACGAGTACACATCTTCCTTGTGATCGTTCGATATTGAGAGCCAAGAAATTGACTAACTGTTCTGTGTTCTGAATCGCACAAGGTGGACACATCTTTAAATATTATTTAGATAATTAAGAAACTAGAAAGGTGATCTAATCGACATACATGTTGAAAAGATTAGAATATCTAATAACGGATAGTAAGCCACTAATACGTGACTTAGTTAGACTAGATTGACAACCATGTCGGGACCTGTCATAAAAGATTTAAATCAAATGTATGAGAGAATCGCTATTAGATGTGTATATCTTATGATATCCTTTAGTTAATAACTAAGGAAGAAGTGTATATCGTAGGATATTGAGAACTAAGAAAGTCGACTAATCTTAATATACTGTGAGTCGCAAAAGGAGATACAATCACAAGAGATTGAGAACTAATAAAGGAGAAGTAGTAGTATTAGATTTAAAAAGAACCAAGAGCGGGTCGTATTCATTAAAGATTTATAATTAAGAGATTATCTAATCGTATAAGAAAAAGAACTGAGAGATGAGGCCTATTAATTATGCCCGCACAATGATTAAGAAAGAAATTGTAATAGTACGATATTGAGAAGAAAGAAAGGGTCTAATCGTACTATATTATGACACAGTAAAGGATATTTAATCGTACAGGATTAAGAACTAACAAAGTAGATCGAGTCATATCAGATTAACAAATAGAACAAGAGTTCTTATAAAAGTAAATCTCGTAACTCAAAATAAGAACTTAAAATGCGATTTGATTTGACCAAATTAAGAACCATGAGTGATAACTATGCATAAAAGAATAAAAACTAAAATATAATATGATCTGGTTTTGAAGAAATAAGTGAGAAATGAGGCCAAGTATACGTGCTTAATCACAGTGGAAGGAGTTGTACTCGTACGATATTGAGAACTAAGAAAGGGGACAAATCGTACAAGATTAAATACTAATAAATGGGATCAAGTCACACAAGATTAAGAAACAACAAAGGAGTTCTCAACAAAGTACAGGTAAAAATATAATAAGTTCGAATAACTCATGATAAAAACGTAAAATGTGATTTAATTATGCTAGATTAAGAACCGAGAATCAGTTCAGATTGAAAAGACTTTGAACAAAAGATGATTATCTAACCTTATTTGAAAAAGAAAACTGAGAAATGAAGCCAATTACACCTTGTATAATGACAAAGGAAGAAGTGATCATCGTACAATATTGAGAACTAAGAAACATGTACTAATCGAGCTATACAATGAACAACAAATTAGACATAATATATGCAATTCACAGAACAAAGAAAGGAGATTAGTCGTGTAAGATTATGAAATCATGAGACGATTTCCAATCATAGCACATTTGGAAACGATATGAGATCAAATTTCACAAGGTAAGAACATAAATATGTTTTAACAAGAATGGATTAAGAACCATGCGCTGGACCTATTCCTCAAAGATTTAGAACTAATACATCATCTAATAGCATTTGCAAAAGAAAAGAGAAATGAGGCCGACCAAACTTACTTTACGAGTAAGGAAGAAGTTGCGATCACATCTAGATGTGTATAAGAGACAGAAATTGACTAACTCATCTGTATTCTGAATCGCACAAGGAGAACACACGATAGAATAGTAGGGAGATAATTAAGAAACTAGAAAGGTGACCTAATCGACATACATGTTGAAAAGATAAGAATATCTAATAACGGATGATAAGCCCCTAATACGTGACTGAGTTAGACTAGATTGACAACCATGTCCGGGACCTGTGCACAAAAGATTTAAATCAAATGAATGATCTAATCGCGTTCGAAAGAGAACAGAGTCAAAAGGAAGATAAGTGTAATCGTAAGATATTGTGAACTAAGAAGGTCGACTAATTGTAATATATTGTGAGTCGTAAAAGGAGATACAATCACAAGAGATTGAGAACTAATATAGGAGAAGTAGTAGTATTAGATTGGAAAAGAATCAAGAGCAGGTCGTAATCATTAAAGATTTATAATTAAGAGATAATGTAATCGTAGAAGAAAAATAACTGAGAAATGAGGCCTATTAATTATGCCTGCACAATGATTAAGAAAGAAATTGTAATAGTACGATATTGAGAAAGAAGGGTCTAATCGTACTGTATTATGACACAGTAAAGGAGATCTAATCGTACATGATTAAGAACTAACAAAGTAGATCGAGTCATATTAGATTAAGAAATAGAACAAGAGTTCTTATAAAAGTAAATCTCGTAACTCAAGATAAGAACTTAAAATACGATTTGATTTGGCCAAATTAAGAACCATGAGTGATAACTATGCATAAAAGAATAAGAAGTAAAATATAATGAGACATTGGATGATGGTTTTCAAGAAATAAGTGAGAAATGAGGCCAAGTATACGTGCTTAATCACAGTTGAAGGAGTTGTACTCGTACAATATTGAGAACTAATAAAGGGGACAAATCGTACAAGATTAAATACTAATAACTGGGATCAAGTCGCTTAAGATTAAGAAACAACAAAGGAGTTCTCAACAAAGGAGTTCTCCACAACGTACATGTAGAAACATAATAAGTTCTAATAACTCATGATAATAGCGTAAAATGTGATTTAATTATGCTAGATTAAGAACCAAGAATAAGTTCAGATTGAAAAAGACTTTGAACAAAAGACGATTATCTAACCTTATTTGATATAAGAACTGAGAATTAACCACTTACACCTGTGTACAATACACAGGAAGAAGTGTATCATCGTACAATATTGAGAACTATTGAAAGCTCGACTAATCGAGCTATACAATAAACAACACGATGATCACTTCATAACGATTAGTCGACCTTCTTAGTTCTCAGAAAGGAGATTAGATTTCGTGTAAGATTATGAAACATGAGACGAGTTCCAATCATAGCACATTTGGAAACGATATGAGATCAAATTTCACAAGGTAAGAACATAAATATGTTTTAACAAGAATGGATTAAGAACCATGCGCTGCTGGACCTATTCCTCGAGGATATTGAACTAATACACCATCTAATAGCATTTGCAAAAGAATAGAGAATTGAGGCCGATCAAACTTGCTTTACGAGTAAGGAAGAAGTTGCGATCGTTCGATATTGAGAGCCAAGAAATTGACTAACTGTTCTGTGTTCTGAATCGCACAAGGTGGACACACGATAAAATATTAGGGAGATAATTAAGAAACTAGAAAGGTGATCTAATCGACATACATGTTGAAAAGATAAGAATATCTAATAACGGATGATAAGCCCCTAATACGTGACTCAGTTAGACAAGATTGACAACCATGTGCTGGACCTGTGCACAAAAGATTTAAATCAAATGAATGATCTAATAGCGTTCGAAATTAGAACAGAGGCAGCTATATTAGCTTAATAAATAAGGAAGAAGTGTAATCGTAACATATTGAGAACTAAGAAGGTCGACTAATCGTAATATATTGTTGGCTCTCAATATCGATTCAGTTCACAAGATATTGAGAACTAGTAAAGGAGAAGTAGTAGTATTAGATTGAAAAAGAATCAAGAGCGGGTCGTATTCATTAAAGATTTATAAACAAGAGATTATGTAATCGTATAAGAAAAAGAACTGAGAAATGAGGCCTATTAATTATGCCTGCACAATGATTAAGGAGAAATCGTAATAGTACGATATTGAGAAGAAAGAAAGGGTCTAATCGTATTGTATTATGACACAGTAAAGGATATCTAATCGTAAAGGATTAAGAACTAAGAAAGTAGATCGAGTCATATCAGATTAAGAAATAGAACAAGATTTCTTATAAAAGTAAATCTCGTAACTCAAGATTGAACTTGAAATGCGATTTGATTTGGCCAAATTAAGAACCATGACTAGTGATAACTATGCATAAAAGAATAAGAACTAAAATATAATATGATGGTTTTGAAGAAAGAAGTGAGAACGATGAGGCCAAGTATACGTTATTAATCTTTATGAATAGTTATCACTATGCGATATTGAGAACTAAGAAAGGGGACAAATCGTACATGATTAAATACTAATACCTGGGATCAAGTTGCAGAAGGTTAAGAAACAACTTAGCTGTCTCTCAACAAAGTACCTGTAAAAACATAATAAGTTCTAATAACTCATGATAACAACGTAAAATGTGATTTAATTATGCTAGATTAAGAACCCAGAATCAGTTCAGATTGAAAAAGACTTTGAACAAAAGTTGATTATCTAACCTTATTTGAAAAAGAACTGAGAAATGATGCTAATTACACATTGTACAACGACAAAGGAAGAAGTGATCATCGTACAATATTGAGAACTAAGAAACGCGACTAATCGAGCTATACAATGAACAACAAAGGAGACATAACATATGCAATTCACGTTGGTTATCTCCCGATTACACTTGTAAGATTATGAAACATGAGATGAGTTCCAATCATAGCACATTTGGAAACGATATGAGATCAAATTTCACAAGGTAAGAACATAAATATGTTTTAACCTGAATGGATTAAGAACCATGCGCTGCTGGACCTATTCCTCGAGGATTTTGAACTAATACACCATTTAATAGCATTGGCAAAAGAATAGAGAATTGAGGCCGATCAAACTTGCTTTACGAGTAAGGAAGAAGTTGCGATCGTTCGATATTGAGAGCCAAGAAATTGACTAACTGTTCTGTGTTCTGAATCGCACAAGGAGAACACACGATAAAATATTAGGGAGATAATTAAGAAACTAGAAAGGTGATCTAAACGACAGACATGTTGAAAAGATAAGAATATCTAACAACGGATGATAAGCCCCTAATACGTGACTCAGTTAGACTAGCTTGACAACCATGTGCGGGACCTGTGCACAAAAGATTTAAATCAAACGAATGATCTATCTAATGCGCGTTCGAAAGAGAACGGAGGCAACTATATTAGCTTAATAACTAAGGAAGAAGTGTAATCGTAAGATATTGAGAACTAAGAAAGTCGACTAATCGTAATATATTGTGAATCGCAAAAGGAGATACAATAACAAGAGATTGAGAACTAATAAAGGAGAAGTAGTAGTATTAGATTGAAAAAGAATATTGAGCGGGTCGTATTCATTAAAGATTTATAATTAAGAGATTATGTAATCGTATAAGAAAAAGAACTGAGAAATGAGGCCTACTAATTATGCCTGCACAATGATTAAGGGAGAAATTGTAATAGTACGATATTGAGAAAGAAGGGTCTAATCGTACTGTATTGTGACACAGTAAAGGATATCTAATCGTAAAGGATTAAGAAACTGACAAAGTCGATCGAGTCATATCAGATTAAGAAATAGAACAAGAGTTCTTATAAAAGTAAATCTCGTAACTCAAGATTGAACTTGAAATGCGATTTGATTTGGCCAAATTAAGAACCATGAGTGATAACTATGCATAAAAGAATAAGAACTAAAATATAATATGATGGTTTTGAAGAAAGAAGTGAGAAATGAGGCCAAGTATACGTGCTTAATCACAAGGAAGGAGTTGTACTGCATTTATATTGAAAAGTAAGAAAGAGGACAAATCGTACAAGATTAACTACTAATACAGATGTGTATAAGAGACAGGGATTAGATAAAGAAACAACAAAGGAGTAAATATACACAGTACCTATAAAAACTTAATAAGTTCTAATAACTCATGATAACAACGTAAAATGTGATTTAATTATGCTAGATTAAGAACCGAGAATCAGTTCAGACTGAAAAGACTTTGAACAAAAGATGATTATCTAACCTTATTTGAAAAAGAAAACTGAGAAATGAAGCCAATTACACCTTGTATAATGACAAAGGAAGAAGTGATCATCGTACAATATTGAGAACTAAGAAACGCGACTAATCGAGCTATACAATGAACAACAAAAGGAGACATAATATAATGCAATTCACAGAACAAAGAAAGGAGATTAGTCGTGTAAGATTATGAAACATGAGACGATTTCCAATCATAGCACATTTGGAAACGATATGAGATCAAATTTCACAAGGTAAGAACATAAATATGTTTTAACAAGAATGGATTAAGAACCATGCGTTGCTGGACCTATTCCTCGAGGATTTTGAACTAATACACCATCTAATAGCATTTGCAAAAGAATAGAGAATTGAGGCCGATCAAACTTGCTTTACGAGTAAGGAAGAAGTTGCGATCGTTCGATATTGAGAGCCAACAAAGGTTAAGCTCGTTCTGAATCGCACAAGGTGGACACACGATAAAATATTAGGGAGATAATTAAGAAACTAGAAAGGTGATCTAATCGACATACATGTTGAAAAGATAAGAATATCTAATAACGGATGATAAGCCCCTAATACGTGACTCAGTTAGACTAGATTGACAACATAATTCTTAGTCAACATGAATGATCTAATCGCGTTCGAAAGAGAATGGAGGCAGCTATATTAGCTTAATAAATACGGAAGAAGTGTAATCGTAACATATTGAGAACTAAGAAGGTCGACTAATCGTAATATATTGTGAGTCGCAAAAGGAGATACAATCACAAGATATTGAGAACTAATAAAGGAGAAGTAGTAGTATTAGACTGAAAAAGAATCAAGAGCGGGTCGTATTCATTAAAGATTTATAATTAAGAGATTATGTAATCGTATAAGAAAAAGAACTGAGAAATAAGGGTTGCTTGGCTGAGTTCCACGCCGATATTAAGGAAGAAATTGTAATAGTACGATATTGAGAAAGAAGGGTCTAATCGTATTGTATTATGACACAGTAAAGGAGATCTAATCGTATAGGATTAAGAACTAACAAAGTAGATCGAGTCATATCAGATTAAGAAATAGAACAATAGTTCTTATAAAAGTAAATCACGTAACTCAAGATAAGAACTTAAACTGCGATTTGTTGTCTTGATTTGGCCAAATTAAGAACCATTTGTGATAACTATGCATAAAAGAATAAGAACTAAAATATAATATGATGGTTTTGAAGAAAGAAGTGAGAAATGAGACCAAGTATACGTGCTTAATCACAGTGGAAGGACTTGTACTCGTACGATATTGAGAACTAAGAAAGGGGACAAATCGTACTAGATTAAATACTAATACCTGGGATCAAGTCGCAGAAGATTAAGAAACAACGAAGGAGTTCTCAACAAAATACATGCAAAAACATAATAAGTTCTAATAACTCATGATAGCAACGTAAAATGTGATTTAATTATGCTAGATTAAGAACCAAGAATCAGTTCAGATTGAAAAAGACTTTGAACAAAAGTTGATTATCTAAACTTTTTTGAAAAAGAACTGAGAAATGATGCCAATTACACATTGTATAACGACAAAGGAAGAAGTGATCATCGTACAATATCGAGAACTAAGAAATGCGTCTAATCGTGCTATACAATGAACAAGATTACAAAAGGAGACATAACATATGCAATTCACAGAACAAAGAAAGGAGATTAGTCGTGTAAGATTATGAAACATGAGACGAGTTCCAATCATAGCACATTTGGAAATCTTATGAGATCAAATTTCACAAGGTAAGAACATAAATATGTTTTAACAAGAATTATTAAGAACCATGCGCTGCTGGACCTATTCCTCGAGGATATTGAACTAATACACCATCTAATAGCATTTGCAAAAGAATAGAGAATTGAGGCCGATCAAACTTGCTTTACGAGTAAGGAAGAAGTTGAGATCGTTCGATATTGAGAGCCAAGAAATTGACTAACTGTTCTGTGTTCTGAATCGCACAAGGTGGACACACGATAAAATATTAGGGAGATAATTAAGAAACTAGAAAGGTGATCTAATCGACATACATGTTGAAAAGATAAGAATATCTAATAACGGATGATAAGCCCCTAATACGTGACTCAGTTAGACAAGATTGACAACCATGTGGGACACGTGCACAAAAGATTTAAATCAAATGAATGATCTAATAGCGTTCGAAAGAGAACGGAGGCAGCTATATTAGCTTAATAAATAAGGAAGAAGTGTAATCGTAACATATTGAGAACTAAGAAGGTCGACTAATCGTAATATATTGTGAGTCGCAAAAGGAGACACAATCACAAGATATTGAGAACTAGTAAAGGAGAAGTAGTAGTATTAGATTGAAAAAGATCAAGAGCGGGTCGTATTCATTAAAGATTTATAAACAAGAGATTATGTAATCGTATAAGAAAAAGAAGAGAAATGAGGCCTATTAATTATGCCCGCACAATGATTAAGGAGAAATCGTAATAGTACGATATTGAGAAGAAAGAAAGGGTCTAATCGTCTGTATTATGACACGAAAGGATATCTAATCGTAAAGGATTAAGCGTATTAAGAAATCTTACGATCGAGTCATATCAGATTAAGAAATAGAACAAGATTTCTTATAAAAGTAAATCTCGTAACTCAAGATTAGAGAACTTGAAATGCGATTTGATTTGGCCAAATTAAGAACCATGAGTGATAACTATGCATAAAAGAATAAGAACTAAAATATAATATGATGGTTTTGAAGAAAGAAGTGAGAAATGAGGCCAAGTATACGTGCTTATCTCACAGTGCCTTGTGTTGTACTTGCGATATTGAGAACTAAGAAAGGGACAAATCGTACATGATTAAATACTAATACATATCGGGATCAAGTTGCATGGTTAAGAAACAACAAATCAGTTCTCAACAAAGTACCTGTTGAAACATAATAAGTCTCTAATAACTCATGATAACAACGTATAATGTGATTTAATTATGCTAGATTAAGAACCCAGAATCAGTTCAGATTGAAAAAGACTTTGAACAAAAGTTGATTATCTAACCTTATTTGAAAAAGAACTGAGAAATGATGCTAATTACACATTGTACAACGACAAAGGAAGAAGTGATCATCGTACAATATTGAGAACTAAGAAACGCGACTAATCGAGATCTCTATACAATGAACAACAAAAGGAGACATAACATATGCAATTCACAGAACAAAGAAAGGAGATTAGTCGTGTAAGATTATGAAACATGAGACGAGTTCCAATCATAGCACATTTGGAAACGATATGAGATCAAATTTCACAAGGTAAGAACATAAATATGTTTTAACAAGAATGGATTAAGAACCATGCGCTGCTGGACCTATTCCTCGAGGATTTTGAACTAATACACCATTTAATAGCATTGGCAAAAGAATAGAGAATTGAGGCCGATCAAACTTGCTTTACGAGTAAGGAAGAAGTTGCGATCGTTCGATATTGAGAGCCAAGAAATTGACTAACTGTTCTGTGTTCTGAATCGCACAAGGAGATTATGATTTTAACACATCTTATTGATAAGCCTGTCTCTTATTCTTTTCCAATGTGTTCTAAATGTGACAGACATGTTGAAAAGATAAGAATATCTAACAACGGATGATAAGTATCTAATACGTGACTCAGTTAGACTAGCTTGACATACATGTGTCTCTTATGCACAAAAGATTTAAATCAAACGAATGATCTAATCGCGTTCGAAAGAGAACGGAGGCAACTATATTAGCTTAATAACTAAGGAAGAAGTGTAATCGTAAGATATTGAGAACTAAGAAAGTCGACTAATCGTAATATATTGTGAATCGCAAAAGGAGATACAATAACAAGAGATTGAGAACTAATAAAGGAGAAGTAGTAGTATTAGATTGAAAAAGAATCAAGAGCGGGTCGTATTCATTAAAGATTTATAATTAAGAGATTATGTAATCGTATAAGAAAAAGAACTGAGAAATGAGGCCTACTAATTATGCCTGCACAATGATTAAGGGAGAAATTGTAATAGTACGATATTGAGAAAGAAGGGTCTAATCGACACTGTATTATGACACAGTAAAGGATATCTAATCGTAAAGGATTAAGAAACTGACAAAGTCGATCGAGTCATATCAGATTAAGAAATAGAACAAGAGTTCTTATAAAAGTAAATCGAGATCGTAACTCAAGATTGAACTTGAAATGCGATTTGATTTGGCCAAATTAAGAACCATGAGTGATAACTATGCATAAAAGAATAAGAACTAAAATATAATATGATGGTTTTGAAGAAAGAAGTGAGAAATGAGGCCAAGTATACGTGCTTAATCACAGTGGAAGGAGTTGTACTCGTACGATATTATACAAGTAAGAAAGAGGACTTAATCGTACAAGATTAACTACTAATACCTGGGATCAAGTCGCAGAAGATTAAGAAACAACAAAGGAGTTCTCAACAAAGTACCTGTAAAAACTTAATAAGTTCTAATAACTCATGATAACAACGTAAAATGTGATTTAATTATGCTAGATTAAGAACCGAGAATCAGTTCAGACTGAAAAGACTTTGAACAAAAGATGATTATCTAACCTTATTTGAAAAAGAAAACTGAGAAATGAAGCCAATTACACCTTGTATAATGACAAAGGAAGAAGTGATCATCGTACAATATTGAGAACTAAGAGAACGCGACTAATCGAGCTATACAATGAACAACAAAAGGAGACATAATATATGCAATTCACGTGATTCTGTCTCTTTACACATGCACAGGTGTATGAAGATGAGACGATTTCCAATCATAGATAGGTGCTTCTTTTCTTATCAAGATTTCTCATGTCACAAGGTCAGAACATAAATATGTTTTAACAAGAATGGATTAAGAACCATGCGTTGCTGGACCTATTCCTCGAGGATTTTGAACTAATACACCATCTAATAGCATTTGCAAAAGAATAGAGAATTGAGGCCGATCAAACTTGCTTTACGAGTAAGGAAGAAGTTGCGATCGTTCGATATTTTGAGCCAACAAATTGACTAACTGTTCTGTGTTCTGAATCGCACAAGGTGGACACACGATAAAATATTAGGGAGATAATTAAGAAACTAGAAAGGTGATCTAATCGACATACATGTTGAAAAGATAAGAATATCTAATAACGGATGATAAGCCCCTAATACGTGACTCAGTTCTCAGACTAGATTGACAACCATGTGCGGGACCTGTGCACAAAAGATTTAAATCAAATGAATGATCTAATCGCGTTCGAAAGAGAATGGAGGCAGCTATATTAGCTTAATAAATACGGAAGAAGTGTAATCGTAACATATTGAGAACTAAGAAGGTCGACTAATCGTAATATATTGTGAGTCGCAAAAGGAGATACAATCACAAGATATTGAGAACTAATAAAGGAGAAGTAGTAGTATTAGACTGAAAAAGAATCAAGAGCGGGTCGTATTCATTAAAGATTTATAATTAAGAGATTATGTAATCGTATAAGAAAAAGAACTGAGAAATAAGGCCTATTAATTATGCCTGCACAATGATTAAGGAAGAAATTGTAATAGTACGATATTGAGAAAGAAGGATCTAATCGTATTGTATTATGACACAGTAAAGGAGATCTAATCGTATAGGATTAAGAACTAACAAAGTAGATCGAGTCATATCAGATTAAGAAATAGAACAATAGTGTATTCTTATAAAAGTAAATCACGTAACTCAAGATAAGAACTTAAACTGCGATTTGATTTGGCCAAATTAAGAACCATTTGTGATAACTATGCATAAAAGAATAAGAACTAAAATATAATATGATGGTTTTGAAGAAAGAAGTGAGAAATGAGACCAAGTATACGTGCTTAATCACAGTGGAAGGACTTGTACTCGTACGATATTGAGAACTAAGAAAGGGGACAAATCGTACTAGATTAAATACTAATACCTGGGATCAAGTCGCAGAAGATTAAGAAACAACGAAGGAGTTCTCAACAAAATACATGCAAAAACATAATAAGTTCTAATAACTCATGATAGCAACGTAAAATGTGATTTAATTATGCTAGATTAAGAACCAAGAATCAGTTCAGATTGAAAAAGACTTTGAACAAAAGTTGATTATCTAAACTTTTTTGAAAAAGAACTGAGAAATGATGCCAATTACACATTGTATAACGACAAAGGAAGAAGTGATCATCGTACCTTTAATATCGAGAACTAAGAAATGCGTCTAATCGTGCTATACAATGAACAACAAAAGGAGACATAACATATGCAATTCACAGAACAAAGAAAGGAGATTAGTCGTGTAAGATTATGAAACATGAGACGAGTTCCAATCATAGCACATTTGGAAATGATATGAGATCAAATTTCACAAGGTAAGAACATAAATATGTTTTTAACAAGAATGGATTAAGAACCATGCGCTGCTGGACCTATTCCTCGAGGATATTGAACTAATACACCATCTAATAGCATTTGCAAAAGAATAGAGAATTGAGGCCGATCAAACTTGCTTTACGAGTAAGGAAGAAGTTGCGATCGTTCGATATTGAGAGCCAAAAAATTGACTAACTATCCTAATGCGTGACTCAGTTAGACTAGATTGACAACCATGTACGGGACCTGTGCACAAAAGATTTAAATCAAATGAATGATCTAATCGCGTTCGAAAGAGAACGGAGGCAACTATATTAGCTTAATAAATAAGGAAGAAGTGTCATCGTAAGATATTGAGAACTAAGAAGGTCGACTAATTGTAATATATTGTGAGTCCCAAAAGGAGATACAATCACAAGATATTGAGAACTAATAAAGGAGAAGTAGTAGTATTAGATTGAAAAAGAATCAAGAGCTTCGTATTCATTAAAGATTTATAATTAAGAGATTATGTAATCGTATAAGAAAAAGAACTGAGAAATAAGGCCTATTAATTATGCCTGCACAATGATTAAGGGAGAAATCGTAATAGTAGATATTGAGAAGAAAGAAAGGGTCTAATCGTACTGTATTATGATACAGTAAAGGATATCTAATCGTAAAGGATTAAGAACTAAGAAAGTAGATTGAGTCATATCACGATTAAGAAATAGAACAAGAGTTCTTATCAAAGTAAATCTCGTAACTCAAGATTGAACTTGAAATGCGATTTGATTTGGCCAAATTAAGAACCATGAGTGAGATAACTATGCATAAAAGAATAAGAACTAAAATATAATATGATGGTTTTGAAGAAAGAAGTGAGAAATGAGGCCAAGTATACGTGCTTAATCACAGTGGAAGGAGTTGTACTCGTACGATATTGAGAACTAAGAAAGGGGACAAATCGTACATGATTAAATACTAATACCTGGGATCAAGTCGCAGAAGATTAAGAAACAACAAAGGAGTTCTCAACAAAGTACCTGTAAAAACATAATAAGTTCTAATAACTCATGATAACAACGTAAAATGTGATTTAATTATGCTAGATTAAGAACCAAGAATCAGTAGATTAAGAGCCAAGAATTGAAATTCTCTCCTCCTTCTCTCTAGACTTCCTCTCACTAAAACACAGCACCTATCTCACTAAAAAACAGCACCTATTCTTCTCCTTTTGCCACTCGGCCATGGCCGAACCAGCTGCCCTTCAGCCATCGGTTGAAGGGCAACCAAAAACCTTTGCACAAGCTCTTTCGGGTTCTTGGTTCCTAAGCCTTCACGCACCAAATCCAGACCTCGCCTTGAAAGCTCTTCAACAGCACAAAGGGCAACCAGCGATCTTCTTCTCCCAAGATGAAGTTCAACACCTTGCTGCACCATTTCGTTACACATTGGTAGGTAATTTTCCAAGAGGCAAGCCGAACATGGAAACTCTTCGTAAAAGTTTTCACACCATTGGATTCAAATGTCAGTTCACCATCGGATATCTTGATTAGAAGCACATATTGATGAGGTTTTCATTGGAGGAGGACTTCCTACGATGTTGGCTCAAAAACACCTTGTTTGTTAATGGCTACTACATGAGGGTTCTTAAGTGGCACCCATTATTTACCAAGGATGAAGAACCGTCCATAGCCCCTATATGGATTACTTTTGAAGGACTTCCAAGCAGTCTTCTTCAACAAACACGCCGTATTCAGCCTTGCTCAAGCGGTTGGAACACCCCTTAAACTCGACTTAGCCATTGCAAATTTCACCAGGCCAAGTGTTGCTAAGGTATGTGTGGAAGTAAACCTCCTATCTGACCTTCCTTCTAAGGTGTGGTTGGGGGTCGGTAATGAGGGCATTTGGTAAAAAATTACCTACGATGCAGTCCCATCTTATTGCACGAAATGCAAGAAAATTGGTCATGCCAATGGTGAATGCCGGAGAGGTGAAGCGGGGCATCCTAACCAACATGTAGGTAACGGTGAACAAATAAAGAACTCAGCCAAGCAACCCATCCGAACACGTTGGACTTGGTACAAATCTAGATCATTATGGAGAGACAGTGACTTGTACAGAAGGAATTCAGTTCCAATCTTAATTCCTGATCTCTTATACACATCTAGATGTGTATCTTGAGCTTGGAGGGGCAACTTTGGCAATACCAATGCCGGAAATTTCCCAAATATGATGGCAATGCTAACATGCGGGGGAAGTCCGTCCAGCAACCACCAGAAGCAACGGTGGTGCAACCACCAGCCGTGGAAGAACAACCACTCATGCTGGATGTGATTCAAAATTCAAACGCCACTTCTCATGGGATTGCACCAACTACTTCGGATAAGGCCAATCCAAACCAACAAACGGATTCAAACCAGTAGATGGATAAGGCCAAAGTACACCAGCACTTGGATTCAAATTTTGAAAATGAGCACATTGTGGAAGGTCAGCGCTCGAACCCCTTGGAGAGTGGGACCAATTCGAATTTTGTGGAATCACCAACATCCTTGGCTGAACAATCAAGGGATGCTGAAAATCAGCCAACACACATTCGAATTTGAAACAATCCCTTCATGGATGATTCACTCATCTCTCATGGTAAAATAATGGAGGAATTACCATGTTACTATTCAGACAATGACTCCCCCCATGCAAGCCATGCAAACAACAAGGGTCTTCAGCCGATCACCTATACCCACCTCTCACACAAGTGGTAAGCCCTCATCCAAAAAGAAAAGACTAAAAAGAACCTACTCTATGCCAAGGCCAATGCGCACTAGATGTGTATAAAGACAGCCTTTTGGACATGTCCCACAATGTTAATGGATCGCATTTTAGTTTGGAACATTCGGGGATAGCTAATAAACCCTCACTTCGTAGGTTAAAGTTAATCATTCAACAACATCAAATAAAACTCATTGCTCTAATGGAGCCAATGGTTGACAAAGCTAGAATCCTAATGTTTTCTAATAAGCTAGGTTTTGATAGCTGCGAGTGCAACTCAAATGGCAAAATTTGGCTTTTTGTTTGATCTCGTACCACAGATGGCGAGTGGTCTGAGCACGTGGCGACTTCAATGTCATACCTAGTTCTGATGAGTACAACCAGAAGGAGCAAGATGTCTATTGATGCCATGAATGACTTCAATGATTGCCTACATGCATGTGGCTTGGTGGACTTACCTTTTCAAGGCTGTAAATTCACTTTGGCGTGGGAATAGACTTGGAAATTTGGTATGGAAGAGGCTGGACAGATTTGTTTGTAACACACATTTTCTAGCAGCCTTTCAACAAGTTAGTGTTGAACACCTTCTCAAGACGTGCTCAGACCACTCGCCACTTGTGCTCAAAGCCTCCAATGAGAATACCTCAGGACCAAAGCCATTTAAATTTCTTAATATGTGGACTATACACAAAGATTTCTTGCAGGTCATAGGCAACAATTGGCAGCTGCAATGTAATGTCTCCTATACACATCTAGATGTGTGATGAGTACAGAAAACCAACATTCCTCCAAAACGTTCTTGATGAGGGAAGTCCAACACTGACCCAAAGTAACCAAATTGCCTTAGCTCATGCCCAGGCGATCCATGTGAGGTGCTTGGCAGAAGAGGAAGCTTTTTGGCAGCAAAAAGCGGGGATGAAATGGCTGAAAGAGGGTGACAAAAACTCCAAATTCTTCCACTCCACCCTTCTAGCTAAACGACAAAGATTGCGTATCTCCAAGATCAAAATTGATAGGGAATGGACTGAAAATTTGCAGCTCATAGAACGGGTAGGGGTTAACTTCTTTCAGGAGCTCTTGACCTCTAACAACACATCTGGAATGTGTACCCATCTTTCACCGAGTACCTCCCATGCACGGTTTCCGAGGAGGAATCAATACACATTGTGATAAAGGAAGAGTCAGCAAAGGGGTCTTATAATTGGGACATTATTCACCATGATCTTTTCCTTGCGGTGAGAGATTTTCTTAATGGAGCTAAGTTGCCACGAATGTTTACTAGTACTCTTATTGCTCTTATCCCAAAAACAGCCAATCCGAATTCTTTTAGTGACTTCCGGCCCATAAGCTTGTGCACTTTCTTTAACAAAATCTGCACCAAGATATTGGCCAACCGACTTTCCCTCATTCTACCGAAGATTATTTCAGCCGAACAAGTGGCCTACGTTAAAGGGAGGGACATTGCCGATAACATTTTTCTTGTGCAAGAAATGACCAATTTCATAGATCGGAAGACGAGGGGAGGAAATTTGATCATCAAACTCGACCTCGCCAAGGCGTTTGATAGGCTATCATGGCCTTTCTTATATGCCATTCTTCACAATTTCGTGGAATTCCTTCAAGCCTGTCTCTTAGACACATCTTGAACGCGTTTTGGAGGAATGTTGGTTTTCTGTACTCATCAATGGAGCACCCAAGGGATTCTTTAATGATCCACTAGAGGGGTTCGTCAAGGAGATCCCTTATCACCCCTTTTATTCATATTAATGTTGGAGACATTTTCACCCCTAATAAAGGCAAAAGTTCACGAGGTAAAATTTGTCTCATATACACATGTGTGACAGAGATCATCTGCGAAGGCCAAGTTCTTCCTTAGTTGGGCATGCAGGTACAGTTTTAATCCGGAAATGTGCTCATTTTCAAAATGAGAATCCAAGTGCTGGTGTGCCTGTCTCTTATACACCTGTCCCCCAACCAGTTACACACTTTTGCTTTTACCTATCAACTTGGGGCAGTACACCTTACCTCTGATGATCCAAGCCACATCTTTCATCCACAATTCCTCCCATTTAATTACTTGGGTTGTCCCATTCACAAAGGCAAAGGACGGCGCACTATCTTCCAGCCATTAATTGAAAAGGTAGCTTCCCGGATTCATGGATGGCAAACGAGATTCCTCTCTCCAGGAGGACGGTTAATTCTAATCAAGCATGTTTGCAATCTATTCTTTCCTCCATTATTGATTACCATGAGAGATGAGTGAATCATCCAAAAAGGGCCCACTAGAAGAATTGAATGTTGCTCCTGAGTATCAAAACTCGTTTGGAAGTGCATCGTTCCGGATTCTCTTTGTCAACAATTGGCTTTCTTCAATTCGCTAATTTTAAGGCCAACACCCCACCTTGGTCGCTGAATCACCAGGAGATTCACTCTTATGGAAAAGAATGATGACAGTTCGTGATGAGGCAGAGAAGGGCCTGTTATTCCTCATTCGAAACGCTGATTGCTCTTTCTGGTTCGACCCATGGACTAAATACGGACCTCTTTCCCACAAGGTAGAACAGGTGTATGATGGGCAGCTCAAGGTTTCCCATGTTTGGGGTTCTAATGATCGTTGGAATATTTCCTCTTTGGACGAGAGATACTCCATGGAGGAGCTGCAAACCATTGTCGCAATTCTCAATGAAAGATCGATTTTCTTGACCGATGAACCAGACCGGATTGTTTGGACCCCTACAACTATGGTTCCTTATCAATCTCAACGACATATGCCACAACGGTGCGGACTTTTTCTAGACAAATGATTTGGGATGGGAGACTCCAACTGAAGATCTCCATTTTCATGTGCAAATTGCTGAATAGGAGGCTGCCACTAGATGACAATTTGATTACAATCGGCTTTTCCTTAGCCTCCAAGTGCTACTACTGTTGTCATGGAGAGTCCTTGGATCATCTTTTTGTGGGCTGCGCTATCTCACGCCAAGTTTGGAACTTTTGTCGAAACTTGGCTAGAGGTGATGATCGCACCTTCAACGACCATCTTAGACAAGCTTAGCTCATGGTGGTGGGCTGCAGCACCTCTTCCACAACTGGGCTAATCCACAAAATCCTCCCTTAGTATACTATGTTGGTTCTTATGGAAAGCTAGGAACATGGCTGTGTTTGATGGGAAAACAAGTAGTGCTGCACGCATCATTGCCAACATCAACTCATATTTAGTGAATATTTCCTCAATCCACCCCTTCACAAGAGAAAGCACAGCTGATGAATTGCTTCTCTCACGGGACATTTGCTTTCAAACTTACAAACAAAACCCAAGAGAATCTTGGCGGTCAAATGGGAATGCCCTCCTCCAGGATGTTTCAAACTAAATGTGGATGGCACCTCTAAAGGTAATCCGGGAATGGCAGCAGGTGGTGGCGTCATAAGGGATCACAAGGGCCATTGCATACGGGCATTTTCAAATGGTTACTTTCAGCAAACCAGCTTGCAAGCAGAGGTAATGGCACTTGAAGAGGGGCTCAAGCTCTGTAACAGGTTGCGGGTTCACCCATTGGAGGTTGAGATTGATTCACTCATCCTTGTCAACACATTGAATGGTTCGTCGTCACCAATTTGACGAGTATTGATGACCAACTCCGTGTCATACAAGGCCTTTGTGTTGGAAAGCAGATTTCATTTAAACATATAAGAGAGAGTCTCATCAAGTTGCTGATAGATTAGCTAATGAGGGTATTTCAAATCCAATGTATGTTGAGTACGAGCACAACACATTCCTTGCTCTATTAAAGGTCTGGTTTGGCTAGATGCTAGGGGCTGCCCGAACCTTCGATATTGTAACAACTCTTAAAATAAATAAAAGTTCTGCCCACCTTTTGGGCGATTGATTAAAAAAAAAAGAACAAAGAATCAATTCAGATTGAAAAAGACATTGAACAAAAGTTGATTATCTAACCTTATTTGAAAAAGAACTGTATAAGATGATGTCTCTTATACACATCTAGATGTGTAGGAAGAAGACATCATTGTACAATATTGAGAACTAAGAATTGCGTCTAATCGAGCTATACAATGAACAACATTAAGGAGACATAACATATGCAATTCACAGAACAAAGAAAGGAGATTCGGAGTCGTGTAAGATTATGAAACATGAGACGAGTTCCAATCATAGCACATTTGGAAACGATATGAGATCAAATTTCACAAGGTAAGAACATAAATTTATTTTAACAAGAATGGATTAAGAACCATGCGCTGGACCTATTCCTGGAGGATTTTGAACTAATACATCATGTAATAGCATTTGCAAAAGAATAGAGAAATGAGGCCGATCAAACTTGCTTTATGCGTAAGGAAGAAGTTGGGATCGTTCGATATTGAGGGCCAAAAAATTGACTAACTGTTCTGTGTTCTGAATCGCACAAGGAGAACACACGATAAAATATTAGGGAGATAATTAAGAAACTAGAAAGGTGATCTAATCGACATACATGTTGAAAAGATAAGAATATCTAACAACGGATGATAAGCCCCTAATACGTGACTCAGTTAGACTAGATTGACAACCATGTGCGGAACCTGTGCACAAAAGATTTAAATCAAACGAATGATCTAATCGCGTTCGAAAGAGAACGTCTACAGAGGCAAGTATATTAGCTTAATAACTAAGGAAGAAGTGTAATCGTAAGATATTGAAAACTAAGAAAGTCGACTAATCGTAATATATTGAGAGTCGCAAAAGGAGATACTATAACAAGAGATTGAGAACTAATAAAGGAGAAGTAGTAGTATTAGATTGAAAAAGAATCAAGAGCGGGTCGTATTCATTAAAGATTTATAATTAAGAGATTATCTAATCGTATAAGAAAAAGAACTGAGAAATGAGGCCTACTAATTATCTCCTTGACCTGTCTAACTATGCATAAAAGAATATGATCTAAAATATAATATGATAGTTTTGAAGAAAGAAGTGAGATATGACATCAAGTATACGTGCTTAATCACGTGGAAAGAGTTGTACTAAATGCGATATTGAGAACTAAGAAAGGGGACAAATCGTTTCAAGATTAAATACTATGTACCTGGGATCAAGTCGCAGAAGATTAAGAAACAACAAAGGAGTTCTCAACAAAGTACATGTAAAAACATAATAAGTTCTAATAACTCATAATAACAACGTAAAATGTGATTTAATTATGCTAGATTAAGAACCAAGAATCAGTACAGATTGAAAAAGACTTTGAACAAAAGTTGATTATCTAACCTTATTTGAAAAAGAACTGAGAAATGATGCCAATTACACCTTGTATGACGACAAAGGAAGAAGTGACCATGGTACAATATTGAGAAATTAGAAATGTGACAAATCGAGCTATACAATGAACAACAAAAGGAGACATATTATATGCAATTCACGTGATAGAACAAAGAAAGGAGATTAGTCGTGTAAGATTATGAAACATTAGACGAGTTCCAATCATAGCACATTTGGAAGCGATTTGAGATCAAATTTCACAAGGTAAGAACATAAACATGTTTTATCAAGAATGGATTAAGAACCATGCGCTGCTGGACCTATTCCTCGAGGATTTTGAACTAATACACCATCTAATAGCATTTGCAAAGGAATAGAGAATTGAGGCCGATCAAACTTGCTTTACGAGTAAGGAAGAAGTTCCGATCGTTCGATATTGAGAGCCAAGAAATTGATTAACTGTTCTGTGTTCTGAATCGCACAAGGTGGACACACGATAAAATATTAGGGAGATAATTAAGAAACTAGAAAGGTGATCTAATCGACATACATGTTGAAAAGATAAGAATATCTAACAACGGATGATAAGCCCCTAATACGTGACTCAGTTAGACTAGATTGACAACCATGTGCGGGACCTGTGCACAAAAGATTTAAATCAAATGAATGATCTAATCGCGTTCGAAAGAGAACGGAGGCAACTATATTAGCTTAATAAATAAGGAAGAAGTGTAATCATAAGATATTGAGAGCTAAGAAGGTCGACTTATCGTAATATATTGTGAGTCGCAAAATGAGATACAATCACAAGATATTGAGAACTAATAAAGGAGAAGTAGTAGTATTAGATTGAAAAAGAATCAAGAGCGGGTCGTATTCATTAAAGATTTATAATTAAGAGATTATGTAATCGTATAAGAAAAACAGCTGAGAAATGAGGCCTATTAATTATGCCTGCACAATGATTAAGGAAGAAATTTTAATAGTACGATATTGAGAAAGAAGGGTCTAATCGAACTGTATTATGACACACTAAAGGAGATCTAATCGTACAGGATTAAGAACTAACAAACTAGATCGAGTCATATCAGATTAAGAAATAGAACAAGAGTTCTTATAAAAGTAAATCACGTAACTCAAGAGAAGAACTTAAAATGCGATTTGATTTGGAGACTTATAATCCAAATTAAGAACCATTTGTGATAACTATGCATAAAAGAATAAGAACTAAAATATAATATGATGGTTTTGAAGAAAGAATTGAGAAATGAGACCAAGTATACGTGCTTAATCACAGTGGAAGGAGTTGTACTCGTACGATATTGAGAACTAAGAAAGGGGACAAATCGTACAAGATTAAAAACTAATACCTGGGATCAAGTCGCAGAAGATTAAGAAACAACAAAGGAGTTCTCAACAAAGTACATGTAAAAACATAATAAGTTCTAATAACTCATGATAACAACGTAAAATGTGATTTAATTATGCTAGATTAAGAACCAAGAATCAGTTCAGATTGAAAAAGACTTTGAACAAAAGTTGATTATCTAACCTTATTTGAAAAAGAACTAAGAAATGATGCCAATTACACCTTGTATGACGACAAAGGAAGAAGTGACCATCGTACAATATTGAGAACTCAGAAAAGCGTCTAATCGAGCTATACAATGAACAACAAAAGGAGGACATAACATATGCAATTCACAGAACAAAGAAAGGAGATTAGTCGTGTAAGATTATGAAACATGAGACGAGTTCCAATCATAGCACATTTGGAAACGATATGAGATCAAATTTCACAAGGTAAGAACATAAATATGTTTTAACAAGAATGGATTAAGAACCATGCGCTGCTGGACCTATTCCTGGAGGATTTTGAACTAATACACCATCTAATAGCATTTGATTCTCAATAGAGAATTGAGGCCGATCAAACTTGCTTTAGATGTCTATAAGAAGTTGCGATCGTTCGATATTGAGAGCCTTTAATCTTGTACTATTTGTCCCCTTTCTTAGTTCTGAATCGCACAAGGTGGACACACGATAAAATATTAGGGAGATAATTAAGAAACTAGAAAGGTGATCTAATCGACATACATGTTGAAAAGATAAGAATATCAGATAACGGATGATAAGCCCCTAATACGTGACTCAATTAGACTAGACTGACAACCATGTGCGGTTCCTGTGCACAAAAGCCTCAAGATTTAAATCAAATGAATGATCTAATCGCGTTCGAAAGAGAACGGAGGCAACTATATCAGCTTAATAAATAAGGAAGAAGTGTAATCGTAAGATATTGAGAACTAAGAAGGTCGACTTATGGTAATATATTGTGAGTCGCAAAAGGAGATACAATCACAAGATATTGAGAACTAATAAAGGAGTAGTAGTATTAGATTGAAAAAGAATTGTGAGCGGGTCATATTCATTAAAGATTTATAATTAAGAGATTATGTAATCGTATAAGAAAAACAACTGAGAAATGAGGCCTATTAATTATGCCTCCACAATGATTAAGGAAGAAATTTTAATAGTACGATATTGAGAAAGAAGGGCCTAATCGTACAGGATTAAGAACTAACGAAGTAGATCGAGTCATATCAGATTAAAAAATAGAACAAGCGTTCTTATAAAAGTAAATCACGTAACTCAAGATAAGAACTTAAAATGCGATTTGATTTGGCCAAATTAAGAACCATTTGTGATAATAATGTAACTATGCATAAAAGAATAAGAACTAAAATATAATATGATGGTTTTGAAGAAAGAAGTGAGAAATGAGACCAAGTATACGTGCTTAATCACAGTGGAAGGAGTTGTACTGATATTGAGAACTAAGAAAGGGGACAAATCGTACAAGATTAAATACTAAAACCTGGGATTAAGTCGCAAAAGATTAAGAAACAACGAAGGAGTTCTCAACAAAGTACACGTAAAAACATAATAAGTTCTAATAACTCATGATAACAACGTAAAATGTGATTTAATTCTGCAAGATTAAGAACCAAGAACCAGTTCAGATTGAAAAACACTTTGAACAAAAGTTGATTATCTAACCTTATTTGAAAAAGAACTGAGAAATGATGCCAATTACACCTTGTATGACGACAAAGGAAGAAGTGACCATCGTACAATATTGAGAACTAGGAATTGCGTCTAATCGAGCTATACAATGAACCACAAAAGGAGATATAACATATGCAATTCACAGAATAATAAGAAAGGAGATTAGTCGTGTACGATTATGAAACATGAGACGAGTTCCAATCATAGCACATTTGGAAACGATATGAGATCAAATTTCACAAGGTAAGAACATCAATTTATTTTAACAAGAATGGATTAAGAACCATGCGCTGGACCTATTCCTCGAAGATTTTGAACTAATACATCATCTAATAGCATTTGCAAAAGAATAGAGAAATGAGGCCGATCAAACTTGCTTTACGAGTAAGGAAGAAGTTGTGATCGTTCGATATTGAGAGCCAAAAAATTGACTAACTGTTCTATGTTCTGAATCGCACAAGGAGAACACACGATAAAATATTAGGGAGATAATTAAGAAACTAGAAAGGTGATCTCATCGACATACATGTTGAAAAGTTAAGAATATCTAACAACGGATGATAATCCCCTAATACGTGACTCAGTTAGACTAGATTGACGACCATGTGCGGGACCTGTGCACAAAAGATTTAAATCAAACGAATAATCTAATCATATAGCGTTCGAAAGAGAACGGAGGCAACTATATTAGCTTAATAACTAAGGAAGAAGTGTAATCGTAAGATATTGAGAACTAAGAAAGTCGACTAATCGTAATATATTGAGAGTCGCAAAAGGAGATACTATAACAAGAGTTTGAGAACTAATAAAGGAGAAGTAGTAGTATTAGATTGAAAAAGAATCAAGAGCGGGTCGTATTCATTAAAGATTTATAATTAAGAGATTATATAATCGTATAAGAAAAAGAACTGAGAAATGAGGCCTACTAATTATGCCTGCACAATGATTAAGGGAGAAATCGTAATAGTACGATATTGAGAAGAAAGAAAGGGTCTAATCGTACTGTATTATGACACAGTAAAGGATATCTAATCGTAAAGGATTAAGAACTGACAAAGTCGATCGAGTCATATCAGATTAAGAAATAGAACAAGAGTTCTTATAAAAGTAAATCTCGTAACTCAAGATTGAACTTGAAATGCGATTTGATTTGGCCAATATTAAGAACCATGAGTGATAACTATGCATAAAAGAATAAGAACTAAAATATAATGTGATGGTTTTGAAGAAAGAAGTGAGAAATGAGGCCAAGTATACGTGCTTAATGACAGTGGAAGGAGTAGTACTCGTACGATATTGAGAACTAAGAAAGGGGACAAATCGTACAAGATTAAATGCTAATACCTGGGATCAAGTCGCAGAAGATTAAGAAACAACAAAGGAGTTCTCAACAAAGTACATGTAAAAACATAATAAGTTCTAATAACTCATGATAACAACGTAAAATGTGATTTAATTATGCTAGATTAAGAACCAAGAATCAGTTCAGATTGAAAAAGACTTTGAACAAAAGTTGATTATCTAACCTTATTTGAAAAAGAACTAAGAAATGATGCCAATTACACCTTGTATGACGACAAAGGAAGAAGTGACCATCGTACAATATTGAGAAATTAGAAATGCGACTAATCGAGCTATACAATGAACAACGAAAGGAGACTAGTATAACATATGCAATTCACAGAACAAAGAAAGCAGATTAGTCGTGTAAGATTATGAAACATGAGACGAGTTCACAGGAACCGCACATGGTTGTCAATCTGAGATCTTTATGTTCTTACGGTAAGAAATAAATATGTTTTAATCGAATGTCTCTTATACACATCTGATGGACCTATTCCTGGAGGATATTGAACTAATACATCATTTAATAGCATTTGCGAAACCGCATCTGGAATTGAGGCCGATCAAACTTGCTTTACGAGTAAGGAAGAATTGCGATCGTGTATATTGAGACAGCAAAATTTTAGGGAGTTTAGATATGTATTATCTTCCTTTGTCGTCATACGATAAAATATTAGGGAGATAATTAAGAAACTAGAAAGGTGATCTAATCGACATACATGTTGAAAAGATAAGAATATCTAACAACGGATGATAAGCCCCTAATACGTGACTCAGTTAGACTAGATTGACAACCATGTGCGGTTCCTGTGAACAAAAGATTTAGATTGAATCAAATGAATGATCTAATCGCGTTCGAAAGAGAACGGAGGCAACTATATTAGCTTAATAAATAAGGAAGAAGTGTAATCGTAAGATATTGAGAACTAAGAAGGTCGACTTATCGTAATATATTGTGAGTCGCAAAAGGAGATACAATCACAAGAGATTGAGAACTAATAAAGGAGAAGTAGTAGTATTAGATTGAAAAAGAATCAAGAGCGGGTCGTATTCATTAAAGATTTATAATTAAGAAATTATATAATCGTATAAGAAAAAGAACTGAGAAATGAGGCCTACTAATTATGCCTGCACAATGATTAAGGGAGAATCGTAATAGTACGTATTGAGAAGAAAGAAAGGGTCTAATCGTACTGTATTATGACACATTAAAGGATATATAATCGTAAAGGATTAAGAACTAACAAAGTAGATCGAGTCATATCAGATTAAGAAATAGAACAAGATTTCTTATAAAAGTAAATCTCGTAACTCAAGATTGAACTTGAAATTATCTTACGATTACACTTCTTGCGATTTGATTTGGCCAAATTAAGAACCATGAGTGATAACTATGCATAAAAGAATAAGAACTAAAATATAATGTGATGGTTTTGAAAAAAGAAGTGAGAAATGAGGCCAAGTATACGTGCTTAATGACAGTGGAAGGAGTTGTACTCGTACGATATTGAGAACTAAGAAAGGGGACAAATCGTACAAGATTAAAAACTAATACCTGGGATCAAGTCGCAGAAGATTAAGAAACAACAAAGGAGTTCTCAACAAAGTACATGTAAAAACATAATAAGTTCTAATAACTCATGATAACAACGTAAAATGTGATTTAATTATGCTAGATTAAGAACCAAGAATCAGTTCAGATTGAAAAAGACTTTGAACAAAAGTTGATTATCTAACCTTATTTGAAAAAGAACTGTCTCTTGATGCCAATTACACCTTGTATGACGACAAAGGAAGAAGTGACCATCGTACAATATTGAGAAATTAGAAATGCGACTAATCGAGCTATACAATGAACGACAACGAAAGGAGACATAACATATGCAATTCACAGAACAAAGAAAGCAGATTAGTCGTGTAAGATTATGAAACATTGACGAGTTCCAATCATAGCACATTTGGAAACGATATGAGATCAAATTTCACAAGGTAAGAACATCACAATTATGTTCTTTACAATCTACTGTGTTAAGAGACACATTTGTCACCTATTCCTGGAGGATATTGAACTAATACATCATCTAATAGCATTTGCGAAAGAATAGAGAATTGAGGCCGATCAAACTTGCTTTACGAGTAAGGAAGAAGTTGCGATCGTTCGATATTGAGAGCCAAAAAATTGACTAACTGTTCTGTGTTCTGAATCGCACAAGGTGGACACACGATAAAATATTAGGGAGATAATTAAGAAACTAGAAAGGTGATCTAATCGACATACATGTTGAAAAGATAAGAATATCTAACAACGGATGATAAGCCCCTAATACGTGACTCAGTTAGACTAGACTGACAACCATGTGCGGTTCCTGTTGAACAAAAGATTTAAATCAAATGAATGATCTAATCGCGTTCGAAAGAGAACGGAGGCAACTATATTAGCTTAATAAATAAGGAAGAAGTGTAATCGTAAGATATTGAGAACTAAGAAGGTCGACTTATCGTTATATATTGTGAGTCGCAAAAGGAGATACAATCACAAGAGATTGAGAACTAATAAAGGAGAAGTAGTAGTATTAGATTGAAAAAGAATCAAGAGCGGGTCGTATTCATTAAAGATTTATAATTAAGAAATTATATAATCGTATAAGAAAAAGAACTGAGAAATGAGGCCTACTAATTATGCCTGCACAATGATTAAGGGAGAAATCGTAATAGTACGTATTGAGAAGAAAGAAAGGGTCTAATCGTACTGTATTATGACACATTAAAGGATATATAATCGTAAAGGATTAAGAACTAACAAAGTAGATCGAGTCATATCAGATTAAGAAATAGAACAAGAGTTCTTATAAAAGTAAATCTCGTAACTACAAGATTGAACTTGAAATGCGATTTGATTTGGCCAAATTAAGAACCATGAGTGATAACTATGCATAAAAGAATAAGAACTAAAACATAATATGATGGTTTTGAAGAAAGAAGTGAGAAATGAGGCCAAGTATACGTGCTTAATCACAGTGGAAAGAGTTGTACTCGGCACGATATTGAGAACTAAGAAAGGGGACAAATCGTACAAGATTAAAAACTAATACCTGGGATCAAGTCGCAGAAGATTAAGAAACAACAAAGGAGTTCTCAACAAAGTACATGTAAAAACATAATAAGTTCTAATAACTCATGATAACTACGTAAAATGTGATTTAATTATGCTAAATTAAGAACCAAGAATCAGTTCAGATTGAAAAAGACTTTGAACAAAAGTTGATTATCTAACCTTATTTGAAAAATAACTGAGAAATGATGCCAATTACACCTTGTATGACGACAAAGGAAGAAGTGACCATCGTACAACATTGAGAAATTAGAAAATGCGACTAATCGAGCTATACAATGAACAACAAAAGGAGACATAACATATGCAATTCACAAAACAAAGAAAGCAGATTAGTCGTGTAAGATTATGAAACATGAGACGAGTTCCAATCATAGCACATTTGGAAACGATATGAGATCAAATTTCACAAGGTAAGAACATAAATATGTTTTAACAAGAATGGATTAAGAACCATGCGCTGCTGGACCTATTCCTGGAGGATATTGAACTAATATATCATCTAATAGCATTTGCGAAAGAATAGAGAATTGAGGCCGATCAAACTTGCTTTACGAGTAAGGAAGAAGTTGCGATCGTTCGATATTGAGAGCCAAAAAATTGACTAACTGTTCTGTGTTCTGAATCGCACAAGGTGGACACACGATAAAATATTAGGGAGATAATTAAGAAACTAGAAAGGTGATCTAATCGACATACATGTTGAAAAGATAAGAATATCTGATAACGGATGATAAGTCCCTAATACGTCACTCAGTTTAGACTAGACTGACAACCATGTGCGGTTCCTGTGCACAAAAGATTTAAATCAAATGAATGATCTAATCGCGTTCGAAAGAGAACGGAGGCAACTATATTAGCTTAATAAATAAGGAAGAAGTGTAATCGTAAGATATTGAGAACTAAGAAGGTCGACTTATCGTAATATATTGTGAGTCGCAAAAGGAGAAACAATCACAAGATATTGAGAACAAATAAAGGAGAAGTAGTAGTATTAGATTGAAAAAGAATCAAGAGCGGGTCGTATTCATTAAAGATTTATAATTAAGAGATTATGTAATCGTATAAGAAAAAGAACTGAGAAATGAGGCCTATTAATTATGCCTGCACAATGATTAAGGAAGAAATTTTAATAGTATGATATTGAGAAAGAAGGGTCTAATCGTACAGGATTAAGAACTAACAAAGTAGATCGAGTCATATCAGATTAAGAAATAGAACAAGAGTTCTTATAAAAGTAAATCACGTAACTCAAGATTAGTCTAACTTAAAATGCGATTTGATTTGGCTAAATTAAGAACCATTTGTGATAACTATGCATAAAAGAATAAGAACTGAAATATAATATGATGGTTTTGAAGAAAGAAGTGAGAAATGAGACCAAGTATACGTGCTAAATCACAGTGGAAGGAGTTGTACTCGTACGATATTGAGAAATTCTCAATATTTACATGGCTCGTACGATTTGTCCCCTTTCCCTGGGATTAAGTCGCAAAAGATTAAGAAACAACGAAGGAGTTCTCAACAAAGTACACGTAAAAACATAATAAGTTCTAATAACTCATGATAACAACGTAAAATGTGATTTAATTCTGCAAGATTAAGAACCAAGAACCAGTTCAGATTGAAAAAGACTTTGAACAAAAGTTGATTATCTAACCTTATTTGAAAAAGAACTGAGAAATGATGCCAATTACACATTGTGTAACTACAAAGGAAGAAGTGATCATCGTACAATATTGACAACTAAGAAATGCGTCTAATCGAGACTATACAATGAACAACAAAAGGAGACATAACATATGCAATTCACAGAACAAAGAAAGGAGATTAGTCGTGTAAGATTATGAAACATGGGACGAGTTCCAATCATAGCACATTTGGAAACGATATGAGATCAAATTTCACAAGGTAATAACATAAATTTATTTTAAAAAGAATGGATTAAGAACCATGCGCTGGACCTATTCCTCGAAGATTTTGAACTAATACATCATCTAATAGCATTTGCAAAAGAATAGAGAAATGAGGCCGATCAAACTTGCTTTACGAGCAAGGAAGAAGTTGCGATCGTTCGATATTGAGAGCCAAAAAATTGACTAGCTGTTCTCTGTTCTGAATCGCACGAGGAGAACACACGATAAAATATTAGGGAGATAATTAAGAAACTAGAAAGGTGATCTAATCGACATACATGTTGAAAAGATAAGAATATCTAACAACGGATGATAAGCCCCTAATACGTGACTCAGTTAGACTAGATTGACAACCATGTGATTATTATCGGGACCTGTGCACAAAAGATTTAAATCAAACGAATAATCTAATCGCGTTCGAAAGAGAACGGAGGCAACTATATTAGCTTAATAACTAAGGAAGAAGTGTAATCGTAAGATATTGAGAACTAAGAAGGTCGACTTAACGTTATATATTGTGAGTCGCAAAACGAGATGCTATAACAAGAGATTGAGAACTAATAAAGGAGAAGTAGTAGTATTCGATTTAAAAAGAACCAAGAGCGGGTCGTATTCATTAAAGATTTATAATTAAGAGATTATATAATCGTATAAGAAAAAGAACTGAGAAATGAGGCCTATTAATTATGCCTGCACAATGATTAAGGGAGAAATCGTAATAATACGATTTTGAGAAGAAAGAAAAGGTCTAATCGTACTGTATTATGACACATTAAAGGATATATAATCGTAAAGGATTAAGAACTAACAAAGTAGATCGAGTCATATCAGATTAAGAAATAGAACAAGAGTTCATATAAAAGTAAATCTATCGTAACTCAAGATTGAACTTGAAATGCGATTTGATTTGGCCAAATTAAGAACCATGGGTGATAACTATGCATAAAAGAATAAGAACTAAAATATAATATGATGGTTTTGAAGAAAGAAGTGAGAAATGAGGCCAAGTATACAAGCTTAATCACAGTGGAAGGAGTTGTACTCGTACGATATTGAGAACTAAGAAAGGGGACAAATTGTACAAGATTAACTACTAATACCTGGGATCAAGTCGCAGAAGATTAAGAAACAACAAAGGAGTTCTCAACAAAGTACATGTAAAAACATAATAAGTTCTAATAACTCATGAAAACAACGTAAAATGTGATTTAATTATGCTAGATTAAGAACCAAGAATCAGTTCAGATTGAAAAAGATTTTGAACAAAAGTTGATTATCTAACCTTATTTGAAAAAGAACTGAGAAATGATGCCAATTACACATTGTATGACGACAAGGAAGAAGTGACCATCGTACAATATTGAGAAATTAGAAATGCGACTAATCGAGCTATACAATGAACAACAAAAGGAGACATAACATATGCAATTCACAGAACAAAGAAAGGAGATTAGTCGTGTAAGATTATGAAACATGAGACGAGTTCCAATCCTACCACATTTGGAAACGATATGAGATCAAATTTCACAACGTAAGAACATAAATATGTTTTAACAAGAATGGATTAAGAACCATGCGCTACTGGACCTATTCCTCGAGGATTTTGAGCTAATACACCATCTAATAGCATTTGTAAAAGAATAGAGAATTGAGGCCGATCAAACTTGCTTTACGAGTAAGGAAGAAGTTGCGATCGTATAGGATTATTGAGAGCCAAAAAATTGACTAACTATTCTGTGTTCTGAATCGCACAAGGTGGACTACGATAAAATATTAGGGAGATAATTAAGAAACTAGAAAGGTGATCTAATCGACATACATGTTGAAAAGATAAGAATATCTGATAACGGATGAGAAGTCCCTAATACGTGACTCAGTTAAGTTAGACTAGATTGACAACCATGTGCGGTTCCTGTGAACAAAAGATTTAAATCAAATGAATGATCTAATCGCGTTCGAAAGAGAACGGAGGCAACTATATTAGCTTAATAAATAAGGAAGAAGTGTAATCGTAAGATATTGAGAACTAAGAAGGTCGACTTATCGTAATATATTGTGAGTCGCAAAAGGAGATACAATCACAAGATATTGAGAACAAATAAAGGAGAAGTAGTAGTATTAGATTGAAAAAGAATCAAGAGCGGGTCGTATTCATTAAAGATTTATAATTAAGAGATTATGTAATCGTATAAGAAAAAGAACTGAGAAATGAGGCCTATTAATTATGCCTGCACAATGATTAAGGAAGAAATTTTAATAGTATGATATTGAGAAAGAAGGGTCTAATCGTACAGGATTAAGAACTAACAAAGTAGATCGATTCATATCAGATTAAGAAATAGAACAAGAGTTCTTATAAAAGTAAATCACGTAACTCAAGATTAGAAACTTAAAATGCGATTTGATTTGGCCAAATTAAGAACCATTTGTGATAACTATGCATAAAAGAATAAGAACTAAAATATAATATGATGGTTTTGAAGAAAGAAGTGAGAAATGAGACCAAGTATACGTGCTTAATCACAGTGGAAGGAGTTGTACTCGTACGATATTGAGAACTAAGAAAGGGGACAAATCGTACAAGATTAAATACTAATACCTGGGATTAAGTCGCAAAAGATTAAGAAACAACGAAGGAGTTCTCAACAAAGTACACGTAAAAACATAATAAGTTCTAATAACTCATGATAACAACGTAAAATGTGATTTAATTCTGCAAGATTAAGAACCAAGAACCAGTTCAGATTGAAAAAGACTTTGAACAAAAGTTGATTATCTAACCTTATTTGAAAAAGAATTGAGAAATGATGCCAATTACACATTGTGTAACTACAAAGGAAGAAGTGATCATCGTACAATATTGACAACTAAGAAATGCGTCTAATCGAGCTATTACAATGAACAACAAAAGGAGACATAACATTTTAATTCACAATAACAAAGAAAGGAGATTAGTCGTGTAAGATTATGAAACATGGGACGAGTTCCAATCATAGCACATTTGGAAACGATATGAGATCAAATTTCACAAGGTAATAACATAAATTTATTTTAAAAAGAATGGATTAAGAACCATGCGCTGGACCTATTCCTCGAAGATTTTGAACTAATACATCATCTAATAGCATTTGCAAAAGAATAGAGAAATGAGGCCGATCAAACTTGCTTTACGAGCATCTTAGAAGTTGCGATCGTTCGATATTGAGAGCCAAAAAATTGACTAGCTGTTCTCTGTTCTGAATCGCTTCGAGGAGAACACACGATAAAATATTAGGGAGATAATTAAGAAACTAGAAAGGTGATCTAATCGACATACATGTTGAAAAGATAAGAATATCTAACAACGGATGATAAGCCCCTAATACGTGACTTAAAGTTATCTCCCTAAGATGTGTATAAGAGACAGGCCATGGACAAAGATTTAAATCAAAGCGAATAATTGTAATCGCGTTCGAAAGAGAACGGAGGCAACTATATTAGCTTAATAACTAAGGAAGAAGTGTAATCGTAAGATATTGAGAACTAAGAAGGTCGACTTAACGTTATATATTGTGAGTCGCAAAACGAGATGCTATAACAAGAGATTGAGAACTAATAAAGGAGAAGTAGTAGTATTCGATTTAAAAAGAACCAAGAGCGGGTCGTATTCATTAAAGATTTATAATTAAGAAAAAGAATTGAGAAATGAGGCCTATTAATTATGCCTGCACAATGATTAAGGGAGAAATCGTAATAGTACGATATTGAGTAGAAAGAAAGGGTCTAATCGTACTGTATTATGACACATTAAAGGATATATAATTGGAAAGGATTAAGAACTAACAAAGTAGATCGAGTAGCATTGGCGAAAGGAAATTCTCTCCTCCTTCTCTCTAGACTTCGTCTCACTAAAACACAGCTTGTACCTATTCTTCTCCTTTTGCCACTTGGCCATGGCCGAACCAGCTGCCCTTCAGCCATCGGTTGAAGGGCAACCAAAAACCTTTGCACAAGCTCTTTCGGGTGGACAAATCCTAAGCCTTCAGTTCTTAATCCAGACCAATTATATATCCTTTAATGTGTCATATACAGTACGATTAGACCCTGTCTCTTATACACATCTAGATGTGTATAAGAGACAGGTGCCATGGACCCTTTCGTTACACATTGGTAGGTAATTTTCCAAGAGGCAAGCCGAACATGGAAACTCTTCGTAAAAGTTTTCACACCATTGGATTCAAAGGTCAATTCACCATCGGATATCTTGATTACAAGCACATATTGATGAGGTTTTCATTGGAGGAGGACTTCCTACGATGTTCATTGTAGATGCAAATCTTTCAGTCCATTCCCCATCAAAGTTTTGTTCATACATCAATCCTAATAGCTGTCTCTTATACATTGATAGATATGTTTATGCCTAGTGTTGGACATTAATTGTATCTTCTTTCTCAAATACGCCGTATTCAGCCTTGCTATGGCGGTTGGAACACCCCTTAAACTCGACTTAGCCACTGGAAATTTCACCAGGCCAAGTATTGCTAAGGTATGTGTGGAAGTAGACCTCCTATCTGACCTTCCTTCTAGGGTGTGGTTGGGGGTCGGTAATGAGGGCATTTGGCAAAAAATTACCTACGATGCAGTCCCATCTTATTGCACGAAATGCAAGAAAATTGGCCATGCCAATGGTGAATGCCGGAGAGGTGAAGCGGGGCATCCTAACCAACATGTAGGTAACGGTGAACAAATAAAGAACTCAGCCAAGCAACCCATCCGAACACGTTGAAAGGGTTACCCTGTCTATTATACACATCTAGCTTTGATATGTAAAAGAACATCTGGGAAGTCCGTCCAAAGCAACCACCAGAAGCATTGGTGGTGCACCGTTGCTAGTTTCTTAACAATCTACCTAATCATCTGGATGTGATTCAAAACATCTTCCCCCAATAAGACTATCAAAAAACAATCACAAGTTTAAATATTAAGCAAGAGAAACAAAGGGATTCAAACCAGCAGATGGATAAGGCCAAAGCACACCAGCACTTGGATTCAAATTTTGAAAATGAGCACATTGTGGAAGGTCAGCCCTCGAACCCCTTGGAGAGTGGGACCAATTCGAATTTTGTGGAATCACCAACATCCTTGGCTGAACAATCAAGGGATGCTGAAAATCAGCCAACACACATTCGAATTTCAAACAATCCCTTCATGGATGATTCACTCATCTCTCATGGTAAAATAATGGAGGAATTACCATGTGTACTATTCAGCGACAATGACTCCCCCCATGCAAGCCATGCAAACAAAAGGGTCTTCAGCCGATCACCCCCACCTCTCACACAAGTGGTAAGCCCTCATCCAAAAAGAAAAGACGCAAAAGAACCTATTCTATGCCAAGGCCAATGCGAGACCAGGTTTGCCACAGCTCGAAGTTCCTCCCATTGAGAATGTTAATGGATCGCATTTTAGTTTGGAACATTCGGGGGATAGCTAATAAACCCTCACTTCGTAGGTTAAAGTTAATCATTCAACAACATCAAATAAAACTCATTGCTCTAATGGAGCCAATGGTTGACAAAGCTAGAATCCTAATGTTTTCTAATAAGCTAGGTTTTGATAGCTGCGAGAGCAACTCAAATGGCAAAATTTGGCTTTTTTGGAACCGAGAGCTAGGCCTCATCCCCACATTCAGCTCGGATCAGCTCCTCCATGTTTCCATTCCTTCCTCTCCTCAGCAAAGAAGCCATGGAAGCCTCCTTTGTTTACGCAAAATGCACAATGGATGAGGCCGTCCAATGGCTGGTGGGTGGCGACTTCAATGTCAAGAAACAGATGAGTACAAAGGAACTTCCCATTGCACCTTGATGCCATGAATGACTTCAATGATTGCCTACATGCATGTGGCTTGGTGGACTTACCTTTTCAAGGCTGTAAATTCACTTGGCGTGGGAATAGACTTGGAAATTTGGTATGGAAGAGGCTGGACAGATTTGTTTGTAACACACATTTTCTAGCAGCCTTTCAACAAATTAGTGTTGAACACCTTCTCAAGACGTGCTCAGACCACTCGCCACTTGTGCTCAAAGCCTCCAATGTAGCGGCCTCAGTGGGTTAAAGAAGCCGAACAAGAGGTCAAAATCAAGGAAGAAGCACTTTTGGCACACCAGACCCAAAGTAAACAAATTGCCTTAGCTCATGCCCAGGCGATCCATATGAGGTGCTTGGCAGAAGAGGAAGCTTTTTGGCAGCAAAAAGCGGGGATGAAATGGCTGAAAGAGGGTGACAAAAACTCCAAATTCTTCCACTCCACCCTCCTAGCTAAACGACAAAGATTGCATATCTCCAAGATCAAAATTGATGGGGAATGGACTGAAAATTTGCAGCTCATAGAACGGGCAGGGGTTAACTTCTTTCAGGAGCTCTTGACCTCTAACAACATGGCTGGTGTTGACCCATCAGCACCGAGTACCTCCCATGCACGGTTTCCGAGGAGGACAACCGGGGTTTAGTGGAAGAATTGTGGAAGGGGAGCTGAGGGAGGCCGTTTTCAACCTTAATCCTAATGGAGCAGCCGGAATTGATGGCTATAATGGGGTTTTCTTCACTACCTGCTGGGACATTATTCACCATGATCTTTTCCTTGCGGTGAGAGATTTTCTTAATGGAGCTAAGTTGCCACGAATGTTTACTAGTACTCTTATTGCTCTTATCCCAAAAACAGCCAATCCGAATTCTTTTAGAGACAGGAAAGGGGTTCAGCAAATCCAATCTTGTGTAGAATGGCTCGGTGAAAGGCCATCAAAGCCTTCCAGCGCCTTGTTGAGGTCTGGAAGATTATTTCAACCGAACAAGTGGCCTACGTTAAAGGGAGGGACATTGCCGATAACATTCTTCTTGTGCAAGAAATGACCAATTTCATAGATCGGAAGACTAGGGGAGGAAATTTGATCATCAAACTCGACCTCGCCAAGGCGTTTGATAGGCTTTCATGGCCTTTCTTATATGCCATTCTACACAAGATTGGATTTGCTGAACATTGGACTTCCTCATCAAGAACGTTTTGGAGGAATGTTGGTTTTCTGTACTCATCAATGGAGCACCCAATGGATTCTTTAAATCCACTAGAGGGGTTCGTCAAGGAGATCCCTTATCACCCCTTTTATTCATATTAATGTTGGAGACATTTTCACAGGGATTAAATAATAAAAGTTCAGCGAGGGTAAAAGAAACCCTTACAAATTGGATGCTCCTGTCTCTTATACTAATCTTTAAGGGGTGTTTAACCGATTCTCAGGTAGATGGGAATGCAAATCCATTCGACACTTAACGAGCTTCTTAGCACGGTTTGAGAACTCTTCCGGCCAGCTCTTTAACAAGTCCAAAAGCTTCTTTTACCTATCAAAGAAGGCAGCACCTGGTCGCGTTCGGATGATCCAAGCCAAGACGGGTTTCACCCACAACTCCCTCCCATTTAATTACTTGGGTTGTCCCATTCACAAAGGCAAAGGACGGCGCACTATCTTCCAGCCATTAATTGAAAAGGTAGCTTCCCGGATTCATGGATGGCAAACGAGGTTCCTCTCTCCAGGAGGACGGTTAATTCTAATCAAGCATGTTCTGATGATATTATAGCAGCATTCCCATCTACCTATTATCGGTTCTCCTTCCCCCAAGATCAGTAATTAAAGAGTTGGAGCGGCAATTTGCAAACTTTTTCTGGGGCAGCTCAAACGAGGTGCTACCAAAGTGGTGGAATCCATGGAATATTTCCTCTTTGGACGAGAGATACTCCATGGAGGAGCTGCAAACCATTGCCGCAATTCTCAATGAAAGATCGATTTTCATGACCGATGAACCAGACCGGATTGTTTGGACCCCTACATCTACTGGTTCCTTTTCACTCTCAACGACATATGCCACAACGGTGCGGACTTTTTCTAGACAAATGATTTGGGATGGGAGACTCCAACTGAAGATCTCCATTTTCATGTGGAAATTGCTGAATAGGAGGCTGCCACTAGATGATAATTTGATTACAATCGACTTTTCCTTAGCCTCCAAGTGCTACTACTGTTGTCATGGAGAGTCCTTGGATCATCTTTTTGTGGGCTGCGCTATCTCACGCCAAGTTTGGAACTTTTTCGAAACTTGGCTAGAGGTGATGATCGCACCTTCAACGACCATCTTAGACAAGCTTAGCTCATGGTGGTGGGCTGCAGCACCCTCTTCCACAACTGGGCTAATCCACAAAATCCTCCCTGGCCTGTCTAGAATTGTATACTATGTTGGTTCTTATGGAAAGCTAGGAACATGGCTGTGTTTGATGGGAAAACAAGTAGTGCTGCACGCATCATTGCCAACATCAACTCATATTTAGTGAATATTTCCTCAATCCACCCCTTCACAAGAGAAAGCACCTTGATGAATTGCTTCTCTCACGGGACATTTGCTTTCAACTCTTACAAACAAAACCCAAGAGAATCTTGGCGGTCAAATGGGAATGCCCTCCTCCAGGATGTTTCAAACTAAATGTGGATGGCGCCTCTAAAGGTAATCCGGGAATGGCAGCAGGTGGTGGCGTCATAAGGGATCACAAGGGCCATTGCATACGGGCATTCTCAAATGGTTACTTTCAGCAAACTAGCTTGCAAGCAGAGGTAATGGCACTTGAAGAGGGGCTCAAGCTCTGTAACAGGTTGTGGGTTCACCCATTGGAGGTTGAGATTGATTCACTCATCCTTGTCAACACATTGAATGGTTCGTCGTCACCAATTTCCTGGAGTATTGATGACCAACTCCGTGTCATACAAGGCCTTTGTGTTGGAAAGCAGATTTCATTTAAACATATTTTTAGAGAGTCTAAAAAAGTTGCCGATAGATTAGCTAATGAGGCTATTTCAAATCCAATGTATGTTGAGTACGAGCACAACACCATTCCTTGCTCTATTAAAGGCCTGGTTTGGCAAGATGCTAGGGGCTGCCCTAACCTTCGATATTGTAACAACTCTTAAAATAAATAAAAGTTATGCCCACCTTTTGGGCGATCGAATAAAAAAAAAAAAAAGAACTTATTATGTTTCTAAAAAAAAAAAAAAAGTAGATCGAGTCATATCAGATTAAGAAATAGAACAAGAGTTCTTATAAAAGTAAATCTCGTAACTCAAGATTGAACTAGAAATGCGATTTGATTTGGCCAAATTAAGAAGCATGAGTGATAACTATGCATAAAAGAATAAGAACTAAAATATAATATGATGGTTTTGAAGAAAGAAGTGAGAATGGCATGAGGCCAAGTATACATGCTTAATCACAGTGGAAGGAGTTGTACTCGTACGATATTGAGAACTAAGAAAGGGGACAAATCGTACAAGATTAACTACTAATACCTGGGATCAAGTCGCAGAAGATTAAGAAACAACAAAGGAGTTCTCAACAAAGTACATGTAAAAACATAATAAGTTTTAATAACTCATGATAACAACGTAAAATGTGATTCAATTATGCTAGATTAAGAACCAAGAATCAGTTCAGATTGAAAAAGACTTTGAACAAAAGTTGATTATCTAACCTTATTTGAAAAAGAACTGAGAAATGATGCCAATTACACCTTGTATGACGACAAAGGAAGAAGTGACCATCGTACAATATTGAGAAATTAGAAATGCGACTAATCGAGCTATACAATGAAGAACAAAAGGAGACATAATATATGCATTTCACAGAACAAAGAAAGGAGATTAGTCGTGTAAGATTATGAAACATGAGACGAGTACCAATCATAGCACCCGCATTTGGAAACGATATGAGATCAAATTTCACAAGGTAAGAACAAAAATATGTTTTAACAATAATGGATTAAGAACCATGCGCTGCTGGACCTATTCCTCGAGGATTTTGAACTAATAGACCATCTAATAGCATTTGCAAAAGAATAGAGAATTGAGGCCGATCAAACTTGCTTTACGAGTAAGGAAGAAGTTGCGATCGTTCGATATAGAGAGCCAAAAAATTGACTAAGCTGTTCTGTGTTCTGAATCGCTCAAGGTGGACACACGATAAAATATTAGGGAGATAATTAAGAAACTAGAAAGGTGATCTAATCGACATACATGTTGAAAAGATAAGAATATCTAATAACGGATGATAAGCCCCTAATACGTGACTCAGTTAGACTAGATTGACAACCATGTGCGGGACCTGTGCACAAAAGATTTAAATCAAATGAATGATCTAATCGCGTTCGAAAGAGAACGGAGGCAACTATATTAGCTTAATAAATAAGGAAGAAGTGCTAATAGTAAGATATTGAGAACTAAGAAGGTCGACTTAACGTTATATATTGTGAGTCGCAAAACGAGATACAATCACAAGATATTGAGAACTAATAAAGGAGAAGTAGTAGTATTAGATTGAAAAAGAATCAAGAGCGGGTCGTATTCATTAAAGATTTATAATTAAGAGATTATGTAATCGTACAAGAAAAACAGCTGAGAAATGAGGCCTATTAATTATGCCTGCACAATGATTAAGGAAGAAATTTTAATAGTACGATATTGAGAAAGAAGGGTCTAATCGAACTGTATTACGACACCGTAAAGGAGATCTAATCTTACAGGATTAAGAACTAACAAAGTAGATCGAGTCATATCAGATTAAGAAATAGAACAAGAGTTCTTATAAAAGTAAATCACGTAACTCAAGATAAGAACTTAAAATGCGATTTGATTTGGCCAAATTAAGAACCATTTGTGATAACTATGCATAAAAGAATAAGAACTAAAATATAATATGTTATGGTTTTGAAGAAAGAAGTGAGAAATGAGACCAAGTATACGTGCTTAATCACAGTGGAAGGAGTTGTACTCGTACGATATTGAGAACTGAGAAAGGGGACAAATCGTACAAGATAAAATACTAATACCTGGGATCAAGTCGCAGAAGATTAAGAAACAACGAAGGAGTTCTCAACAAAGTACATGTAAAAACATTATAAGTTCTAATAACTCATGATAACAACGTAAAATGTGATTTAATTATGCTAGATTAAGAACCAAGAATCAGTTCAGATTGAAAAAGACTTTGAACAAAAGTTGATTATCTAACCTTATTTGAAAAAGAACTGAGAAATGATGCCAATTACACATTGTATAACGACAAAGGAAGAAGTGATCATCGTACAATATTGAGAACTAAGAAATGCGTCTAATCGAGCTATACAATGAACAACAAAAGGAGACATAACATATGCAATTCACAGAACAAAGAAAGGAGATTAGTCGTGTAAGATTATGAAACATGATATTCTGACGAGTTCCAATCATAGCACATTTGGAAACGATATGAGATCAAATTTCACAAGGTAAGAACATAAATTTATTTTAAAAAGAATGGATTAAGAACCATGCGCTGCAGGACCTATTTGTGAAACTCAGTATTTTAATAGCCTTGTTCTTTGATTTTAACTGGTTTAAAATGTTTTTCATATTATTTTTAGTCATAAAGTACTTCAACTTATTCGTTTTTCAATTCGGCAAATTTTTCGATTTATGCGATTTCGGTTTCGGCGGGTAAACGGGTCAAAAAACTTTTACTAAGTGTAAAGAGTGCATTGTGGTAAAATGTGAGTGTTGTATGATGGCCTGAATTATTCAGAAAAAAATGTTAATTTAGTAGCAAAAATTAGTTTTTGGGTCAAATAGTCAACTTGGAGACTAGTTGGTCAACTTGGGTACTATTTGGGTCAACCTTGGAATCCTTTTAAGTCTTCTTCTTGTTGTTTCTTCTTCATTTCTTCCTAGCAGCAGCCGACTCCTCTTACCTCCATTTTCCCCAAAAAAATTTCTTGGATTTCAAGTAGGAATCACTTGGAAGGTAAGATTTTATGTATTTTAGCATTTATGGCTTATGGGCTTTATGATCCAAGCTTTAATTTCAAGTTTTGTAGGATTCTTTATGGCTGAAAATAAACCCTCTTTGCAGCCTTATAAGTTATGATTTATGTATGTTGTGGGTTGTTTTTAGTGTTTTGGAGGTTGGGAAGTGATTGGGGTTGATTTTTAACAACTTTCCATGGTTAGATTACAAATTTTAAGATTATGAGTTGGGGTTTTGTCTTCCATATGTGGCCTAGAGTGTTATGCTATGAATGCTTATGTCTATGCACATAATGATGTTTTAAGAGTGTTTTAAGGTTAGTTTGGATAGGAAGTGAGACTTGAAACCAAGTGGAATTGATTTCCCTTCATTTTGTAAGTAAGCGGAAGTTTGGCGCAACTAGGATAATTTGGATAATTGGTTATGTTTGAAGGATCTTTAATAAGTTGATCTTTTGATGGTTTTAAGTGTTTCCTTGGTAGTGGGATGGATAGGAAGCATGTTTGAATCATGCGTGTGGCTAATAGGTAACAATTTCAGTTTGGTACATCTTGTTTTGACTGGGGTTTTAGCTTGTCGAAGTTGGTCAGAAATTGTGAAAAGGTCATTTTTGACCAAAGAGCTGTTGGTGTCGTTTTCTATCGTTTCGCGTCGTTTTCGCTTCCCTAGTCATTCTTTAACTTCTACATCTCTTCTAAGAGTCCTCTTATATTTGTTTTAGGTACCACGCCACCTACCGCCGGCAAACATTTCCAAACACATCCAAAATTATATACCTAGGTAGGTGGGTAACATAGACCCTCTTCCACTTGTATTTTGTTTAACGACTTTCGAAATATGTTTGGATGGATTTTAAAATGTGTATGATGTTTGGAACTGCACTTTTACCAAGTTTTGGAATTATTACATATGAAATCGGGACCAAGCTATTTTATGTTAATCAATTGATATTTTTGCAAACTCTTTTGATATGAAAGCATTTTATGACTGTTTTGGCTCATAGGTGACCTAGGTATATAATTTTGGATGTGTTTGGAAATGTTTGATTTGGGAATGGAACCGGTTCTATAGTCATCCATGGGACGCCATGGTGACTGTTATGAACTATTTGACTGCGGGGTCTTGTGATGGGATAACTTGACCTCCCG
Source organism: Cinchona pubescens (assembly GCA_025175665.1). NCBI lineage: Eukaryota > Viridiplantae > Streptophyta > Magnoliopsida > Gentianales > Rubiaceae > Cinchona > Cinchona pubescens. The sequence goes on along the minus strand of JANKKI010000070.1, from coordinate 1,217,361 downwards.
GTCAGACTAGTAGGTGTAGTAGATTACTAGATCAAGGTACTGTAGGTCAAACCTTCATGCTGAAAGATACTCCGAGACGGCTTCAGGTTCTTGTAGGATTGAAAGCGTACTTGGATTCTTTACTACCATGCTGAAAGAGACTATGTTTTGAAATGATTGGATCTTTTTGGCTACGCTATGCTTTAGCATACTTTGTTTTGAAATGATTGGATCTTTTTGGCTACGCTATGCTTTAGCATACTATGTTTTGAAATTATTGGATGTTTTTGACTATGTTTTGGACATGCCTGACGTTTAAATGGCATGAGACATTTTAGAAACTACTTATGATTATGGTTTATTGACGTTTAAATGGCATGAGACATTTTAGAAACTGCTTCATGACTATGGTTTTCGCAAATGTTATTATCCCTTTATGTTTTCTTTTTATCGAAATGCTTGGCCCCATTTGAAGAGCTTTTATGATATCCACGGAGCTAGTTATGCTCACCCCACGTGATGTATAATTTTTCAGATTATGTGCTCGTTTTTGACTCTCCACCGCGTTAGCAGCTTTTAGATTTTCTCCAGATTCCACATTACTGGTAGGACTCTGCGGATAATCTTCCAAGCTTCTCTTTTGTTTGGAAAGGGGTAGTGTATTAGATAGGTTTTGTATTGATGAACTTTGTTTTTGTTGTAGCATCTTTTGTACTAAGAAGGAATTTTGTAATTCGTATTTTTTCTGGAGAAAAGAACATGCTCACAAGAAATGGTTTGATGGTTCTATTACATTGCGGTTTAGTTTGTTGCTCTGTTCGTTTGTGCCTTGCGCTTTGGATCGGTGTGCCATTAGCGCGGCGTGTTACGGTCCCGTTTTTGGGGCGTGACATTAAGTGGTATCAGAGCATAGGTTTGAATCCTAAGTTTAGATGTGTATAAGAGACAGGCTTAAGATAATCCGCAGTTCCTACCAGTTTTGTTGAATCTGGAAGATTATCTAAAAGCATGCTAACGTCGGTGGAGAGTCAAAAACGAGTTTTCTTAGATGTCTGTCCGATAAACCTAGATGGTTAGAGGATCCTTACAGAGTGGGCACCCCGGACGGGAAGATTTTGGAGTCTAGGTTTGTTTTGGAAGGTTGTCGGTTAGAGTTTTGTGATAGGAAGTTTGAGGCTGACCTTATTCAGTTACCGATGACCGACTTTGATAATAGATGTGTATAAGAGACAGTCTAAAACATCACATACCTCTCTTTACAATCAATCGTCGTACCATTAGCCGCATACGGTGATTTTCGTAGGAATGAAAAGAAGCCCAAGAGTAGGATTCCGATTATATCAGCAGTGAAGGCGTTTAAGGCCTTAGATAGGGGTTGTGAGAGCTATTTGGCTTATGTGATAGACTCTGATAAAGTAGAGCCAGGCATTGAGGATATCCTAGTGGTTAGGGAGAGGATCTTAGATCGACAAGATAAGACATTGAGGAATAAAGTTATCCCCTACGTGAAGGTTTTATGGTCTAATCATTCTGAGCAAGAAGCTACCTGTCTTGAGAGCCTCATGAGATCGAAGATCCAGCTTTGTTTGCTTCGTGATTTCGTAAGTTTCGAGGACGAAACTTTGTTTAAGGGGGGTAGAATGTGAAACCCAGTATTTTAATAGCCTTGTTCTTTGATTTTAACTGGTTTAAAATGTTTTTCATATTATTTTTAGTCATAAAGTACTTCAACTTATTCGTTTTCAATTCGGCAAATTTTTGATTTATGCGATTTCGGTTCCGTAAAGCGGGTCAAAAAATTGGACTAAGTGTAATTAGTGCATTGTGGTGTGTGAGTGTTGTATGATGGCTGAATTATTCAGAAAAAAATGTTAATTTAGTAGCAAAAATTAGTTTTTGGGTCAAATAGTCAACTTGGAGACTATTTGGTCAACTTGGGTACTATTTGGGTCAACCTTGGAATCCTTTTAAGTCTTCTTCTTGTTGTTTCTTCTTCATTTCTTCCTAGCAGCAGCCGACTCCTCTTCCTCCATTTTCCCCAAAAAAATTTCTTGGATTTCAAGTAGGAATCACTTGGAAGGTAAGATTTTATGTATTTTAGCATTTATGGCTTATGGGCTTTATGATCCAAGCTTTAATTTCAAGTTTTGTAGGATTCTTTATGGCTGAAAATAAACCCTCTTTGCAGCCTTATAAGTTATGATTTATGTATGTTGTGGGTTGTTTTTAGTGTTTTGGAGGTTGGGAAGTGATTGGGGTTGATTTTTAACAAAATTATACACATCTCAGATGTGTTTTATTCACAGAAGATTATATTAGAGGTGCAAATTTTAAGATTATGAGTTGGGGTTTTGTCTTCCATATGTGGCCTAGAGTGTTATGCTATGAATGCTTATGTCTATGCACATAATGATGTTTCAAGAGTGTTTTAAGGTTAGTTTGGATAGGAAGTGAGACTTGAAACCAAGTGGAATTGATTTCCCTTCATTTTGTAAGTAAGCGGAAGTTTGGCGCAACTAGGATAATTTGGATAATTGGTTATGTTTGAAGGATCTTTAATGATCTTTTGATGGTTTTAAGTGTTTCCTTGGTAGTGGGATGGATAGGAAGCATGTTTGAATCATGCGTGTGGCTAATCGGTAAAAAATTTCAGTTTGGTAGTAATCTAGATTGTACCCATAGACAGGTTGCTCTAGATGTTGTAATAGAGATAGATTGTATAACCACTACATCATGAGTTGGGTTGTAACCAAGGTCCCTTGAATACCTATACAATTGGATTTTGTTGGTTGGTTGAATATGTTGTTTTGAGTTGGGTTGTAACCAAGGTCCCTTGAATACCTTGGAATCCAATCACCTCAGCCTGTCGATATGTTTGGATGGATTTTAAAATGTGTATGATGTTTGGAACTGCACTTTTACCAAGTTTTGGAATTATTACATATGAAATCGGGACCAAGCTATTTTATGTTAATCAATTGATATTTTTGCAAACTCTTTTGATATGAAAGCATTTTATGACTGTTTTGGCTCATAGGTGACCTAGGTATATAATTTTGGATGTGTTTGGAAATGTTTGATTTGGGAAGAACCGGTTCTATAGTCATCCATGGGACGCCATGGTGACTGCTGTGACTGTTATGAACTATTTGACTGCGGGGTCTTGTGATGGGATAACTTGACCTCCCGGTCAGACTAGTAGGTGTAGTAGATTACTAGATCTGACTAGTACTGTAGGTCATACCTTCGAGCCTAAAAGATACTCATGCTATTTTATTATATTCATTGAAACTACTTGGATTTGTACGCTATGCTTTAGCATACTATGTTTTGAAATGATTGGATCTTTTTGGCATATACGCTATGCTTTAGCATACTTTGTTTTGAAATGATTGGATCTTTTTGGCTACGCTATGCTTTAGCATACTATGTTTTGAAATTATTGGATGTTTTTGACTATGTTTTGGACATGCCTGACGTTTAAATGGCATGAGACATTTTAGAAACTACTTATGATTATGGTTTATTGACGTTTAAATGGCATGAGACATTTTAGAAACTGCTTCATGACTATGGTTTTCGCAAATGTTATTATCTTTATGTTTTCTTTTTATCGAAATGCTTGGCCCTTATACACATCTAGATGGTATGTACACAAGAGACAGAATTCAATCCGTGCAAGATTCCATAATCTAAAAAATTATACATCAACCAACCAACAAAATCCGCATCTTTTGTACTAAGAAGGAATTTTGTAATTCGTATTTTTTGTGTAAAAATGAAATATTCGGTTTTTATAGTTAAGAAATGGTTTGATGGTTCTATTACATTGCGGTTTAGTTTGTTGCTCTGTTCGTTTGTGCCTTGCGCTTTGGATCGGTGTGCCATTAGCGCGGCGTGTTACGGTCCCGTTTTTGGGGCGTGACATTAAGTGGTATCAGAGCATAGGTTTGAATCCTAAGTCCAAGAATAGGTATTCGATGAGTCTTTCGAGGTTTAAATCGATGTGCTCGGACTGTCTCTTCGACACACACACTAAGGCCTGCGAGCAAAATACAAGGTTTCAAGTCCGCTTCCTTACAAACTGAAGCTAAAACACTCAAACAAAGTTCAGTCTAGGTTTGTTATCGGAAGGTTGTCGGTTAGAGTTTTGTGATAAGGATAACTTTGAGGCTGACCTTATTCAGTTACCGATGACCGACTTTGATTTAATTTTGGGTATGGATTGGTTGGCGGCTATTGGTACGACGATTGATTGTCTCTTATACACATCTAGATGTGTATAAGAGGAAATCTGGAAGCTGCTAACGCGGTGTAGAGTCCAAAAACGAGCATAGGATTCCGATTATATCGGTGAAGGCGTTTAAGGCCTTAGATAGGGGTTGTGAGAGCTATTTGGCTTATGTGATAGACTCTGATAAAGTAGAGCCAGGCATTGAGGATATCCTAGTGGTTAGGGAGAGGATCTTAGATCGACAAGATAAGACATTGAGGAATAAAGTTATCCCCTACGTGAAGGTTTTATGGTCTAATCATTCTGAGCAAGAAGCTACCTGGGAGCGGGTCAAAAAAATTGGACTAAGTGTAATTAGTGCATTGTGGTGTGTGAGTGTTGTATGATGGCTGAATTATTCAGAAAAAAATGTTAATTTAGTAGCAAAAATTAGTTTTTGGGTCAAATAGTCAACTTGGAGACTATTTGGTCAACTTGGGTACTATTTGGGTCAACCTTGGAATCCTTTTAAGTCTTCTTCTTGTTGTTTCTTCTTCATTTCTTCCTAGCAGCAGCCGACTCCTCTTCCTCCATTTTCCCCAAAAAATTTCTTAGGATTTCAAGTAGGAATCACTTGGAAGGTAAGATTTTATGTATTTTAGCATTTATGGCTTATGGGCTTTATGATCCAAGCTTTAATTTCAAGTTTTGTAGGATTCTTTATGGCTGAAAATAAACCCTCTTTGCAGCCTTATAAGTTATGATTTATGTATGTTGTGGGTTGTTTTTAGTGTTTTGGAGGTTGGGAAGTGATTGGGGTTGATTTTTAACAACTTTCCATGGTTAGATTACAAATTTTAAGATTATGAGTTGGGGTTTTGTCTTCCATATGTGGCCTAGAGTGTTATGCTATGAATGCTTATGTCTATGCACATAATGATGTTTCAAGAGTGTTTTAAGGTTAGTTTGGATAGGAAGTGAGACTTGAAACCAAGTGGAATTGATTTCCCTTCATTTTGTAAGTAAGCGGAAGTTTGGCGCAACTAGGATAATTTGGATAATTGGTTATGTTTGAAGGATCTTTAACGATCTTTTGATGGTTTTAAGTGTTTCCTATCCGCTTAATGGTAGTGGGATGGATAGGAAGCATGTTTGAATCATGCGTGTGGCTAATCGGTAAAAATTTCAGTTTGGTAGTAAAGAGGAATTCCACCCATAGGTTGTTGCTCTAATGTTGTAATAGAGTTAATTGTAGTGGTTATGGGGTATGGATTGTTGTGGAATGCTATTGATATAGTCCCGGCTATTGCTCCGGTGAATCTTTCCGTTTATGGATTTTGTTGGTTGGTTGAATATGTTGTTTTGAGTTGGTTGTAACCAAGGTCCCTTGAATACCTTGGAATTGGATTTTGTTGGTTGGTTGAATATGTAGTTTTGAGTTGGGTTGTAACCAAGGTCCCTTGAATACCTTGGAATTGGATTTTGTTGGCAGGAGGATAGCCTACTTATAGCCTAGGAGGCGAAGTTGTTTTTCTAGAAAACTGAGCTTATTATCTCCTAATCTAGCTGAATCGAATTTGAGGGGTTAACTAAGTGTTTTGACTGGGTTTTAGCTTTCGGTTGGTCGAACAATTAACTCTATTTTGGAATTATTACATATGAAATCAGGACCAAGCTATTTTATGTTAATCAATTGATATTTTTGCAAACTAGCCACACGCATGATTCAAACATACAGATCCGACTAGTGTCATACCTTCGAGCCTAAAAGATTTGCTATTTTTATTATAGTTGTATTTGATTTGTAACTTTAGCATACTATGTTTTGAAATGATTGAGGTCTATGCTTTAGCATACTTTGTTTTGAAATGATTGGTCTTTTTACTAATGTTTTAGATACTATGTTTTGAAAATTGGATGTTTTGACTATGTTGACATGGACGCGAAATGGGGACATTTAGAAACTACTTATGATGGTTTATTGACCATGAGACATTTAGAAACCGCTTCATGACTATGGTTTTATAAAAGTTATTATCTTTATGTTTTCTTTTATCAAATGCTTGGCCCCATTTGAAGAGCTTTTATGATATCCACGAGCTAGTTATGCTCACCCCACGTGATGTATAATTTTTCGATTATGTGCTCGCTTTTGACTCTCCATCAAGCTAGCTTTTAGATTTTATCACATTCGGTAGGACTCTCTCGGATAATCTTCCAAGCTTTCTTTGTTCATCAATACAAAACCTATCTAATACACTACCCCCTGTCTCTTATACACATCTAGATGTTTTCTTAGATGTCCTGTCGATAAACTAGATGGTTAGAGGATCCTTACAGAGTGGGCACTCTTGACGGGAAGATTTTGGAGTCTAGTTTGTTTTGAATTGTCGGTAGAGTTTTGTGATAGGAAGTTTGAGGCTGACCTTATTCGCCATCGATGACCGACTTTGATTAATTTGGGTATGGATTGGTGGGCGCTATATGGTCGACGATTGATTGTAAAGAGTATGTGATGTTTCGTATCTGGTTTAGATACTTGATTTTTCGTGGGTGAAAAGAAGCCCAAGATAGGATTCGATTCTCTATGAAAGGCGTTTAACTTAGATAGGGGTTTGAGAGCTATTTGTTATGTGATAGATCGATAAAGTAGAGCTGACATTGAGGATATCCTAGTGGTTAGGGAGAGGATCTTAGATCGACAAGATCATTGAGGAATAAAGTTATCCCCTACGTGTTTTATGGTCTAATCATTCCGAAGCAAGAAGAGCCTCGGGAGCTTGAGAGCCTCATGAGATCGAAGTACAAATTGTCAGGTGATTTCGTAAGTTTCGAGGACGAAACTTTGTTTAAGCGGGTAGAATGTGAAACCCAAGATTTTAATAGCCGTTCTTTGATTTTAACTGGTTTAAAATGTTTTTCATATTATTTTTAGCATAAAGTACTTCACTTATCGCTTATTCGTTTTCAATTCGCAAATTTTTCGAATGCGATTTCGGTTCCGGGGTAAACGGTCAAAAAAATTCTAATGTAATTAGTGCATTGTGGTGTGAGTGAGTGTTTTGGTGAATTATTCAGAAAAAAATGTTAATTTAGTAGCAAATTAAGTTTTGGGTCAAATAGTATGAAGAAAGAACTGTCTCTTATACACATCTAGATGTCAACCTTGGAATCACATCTAGATGTGTATAAGAGACAGGAAGAGGAGTCGGCTGCTGCTAGGAAGAAATGAAGAAGAAGGTAAGATTTTATGTATTTAGCTATGGCTTATGCTTTATGATGAATGTATTTGCCCTATAAGAATACCATTATTTATTTTAAGAGTTGTTACAATATCGAAGGTTAGGGCAGCCCCTAGCACTGTCTCTTGTTTTTGTGTTTCCAAACTGTCTCTTATACACATCTAGATGTGTATAAGAGACAGCCTTTGTATTTACTGCACTAGAATGTGAAGATTATAAGTTGTTTTGTCTTCCATATGGCCTAGAGTGTTATGCTTGAATGCTTATGTCTATGCACAAATGATGTTTCAAGATGTTTTAAGGTTGTTGATAGGAAGTGAGGAACCAAGTGATTGATTTCCTTCATTCATTTAATGTAATAAGTTTGGCGAACTAGGATAATTTGGAATTGATGTTTGAAGGATCTTTAACGATCTAGATGTGTATAAGAGACAGCTACCAAGTTGGATGGAAGCATGTTTGAATATGCGGTGGCTAATGGTAAAATTTCAGTTTGGTAGTAAAGAGGAATTCCAATAGGTTGTTGCTCTAATGTTGTAATAGAGTTAAAGTGGTTATGGGGGGATTGACAATGCTATTTTAGTCCGGCTATTGCTCCGTGAAAATCGGACGAAGAATAATGAGACGCAAATCAAGCATATGCAACGAACGATGTCAAGAAGATGTGTATAAGAGACAGGTAGGAAATTGGATTTTGTTGGTTGGTTGAATATGTAGTTTTGAGTTATTGTAAAAGGTCCCAATCTTGGAATTGGATTTGTTTGGCAGAGGATGCCTACTTATAGCCAAGGGAGGCGAAGTTTTTCGGTTTTTCTAGAAAAACTGAGCTTATTATCTCCTAATGTGACATAATAGTGCCTATCATCTGGTACTTATACTATCTAATAAGATGTGTATAAGAGACAGATATATAACGTTAAGTCGACCTTCTTAATTCTCAATATCGAAAGACTCATCGAATACCTATTACTGGACTTAGGATTCAAACCTATGCTCTGATACCTGTCTCTTATACACATCTAGATGTGTATAAGAGACAGATATCGTTTTGTCGACTACATAGGTGACCTAGGTATATAATTTTGGATGTGTTTGGAAATGTTAACGGAGGCAACTATATTAGCTTAATAAATAAGGAAGAAGTGTAATAGTAAGATATTGAGAATTAAGAAGGTCGACTTAACGTTATATATTGTGAGTCGCAAAACGAGATACAATCACAAGATATTGAAAACTAATAAAGGAGAAGTAGTAGTATTAGATTGAAAAAGAATCAAGAGCGGGTCGTATTCATTAAAGATTTATAATTAAGAGATTATCTAATCGTATAAGAAAAAGCACTGAGAAATGAGGCCTATTAATTATGCCTGCACAATGATTAAGGAAGAAATTTTAATAGTACGATATTGAGAAAGAAGGGTCTAATCGAACTGTATTACGACACCGTAAAGGAGATCTAATCTTACAGGATTAAGAACTAACAAAGTAGATCGAGTCATATCCGATTAAGAAATAGAACAAGAGTTCTTATAAAAGTAAATCACGTAACTCAAGATAAGAACTAAAAATGCGATTTGATTTGGCCAAATTAAGAACCATTTGTGATAACTATGCATAAAAGAATAAGAACTAAAATATAATATGATGGTTTTGAAGAAAGAAGTGAGAAATGAGGCCAAGTATACGTGCTTAATCACAATGCAAGGAGTTGTACTCGTACGATATTGAGAACTAAGAAAGGGGACAAATCGTACAAGATTAAATACTAATACCTGGGAAAAAGACTTTGAACAAAAGTTGATTATCTAACCTTATTTGAAAAAGAACTGAGAAATGATGCCAATTACACATTGTATAACGACAAAGGAAGAAGTGATCATCGTACAATATTGAGAACTAAGAAATGCGTCTAATCGAGCTATACAATGAACAACAAAAGGAGACATAACATATGCAATTCACAGAACAAAGAAAGGAGATTAGTCGTGTAAGATTATGAAACATGAGACGAGTTCCAATCATAGCACATTTGGAAACGATATGAGATCAAATTTCACAAGGTAAGAACATAAATTTATTTTAAAAAGAATGGATTAAGAACCATGCGCTGGACCTATTCCTCGAAGATTTTGAACAGAACTTATACAACAAATACATCATCTAATAGCATTTGCAAAAGAATAGAGAAATGAGGCCGATCAAACTTGCTTCACGAGTAAGGAAGAAGTTGCGATCGTTCGATATTGAGAGCCAAAAAATTGACTAACTGTTCTGTGTTCTGAATCGCACAAGGTGAACACACGATAAAATATTAGGGAGATAATTAAGAAACTAGAAAGGTGATCTAATCGACATACATGTTGAAAAGATAAGAATATCTAACAACGGATTATAAGCCCCTAATACGTGACTCAATACAGACTAGATTGACAACCATGTGCGGGACCTGTGCACAAAAGATTTAAATCAAATGAATGATCTAATCGCGTTCGAAAGAGAGCGGAGGCAACTATATTAGCTTAATAACTAAGGAAGAAGTGTAATCGTAAGATATTGAGAACTAAGAAAGTCGACTAATCGTAGTATATTGTGAGTCGCAAAAGGAGATACTATCACAAGAGATTGAGAACTAATAAAGGAGAAGTAGTAATCTCTTGTAGTATTAGATTGAAAAAGAATCAAGAGCGGGTCGTTTCTTCTCAATATCGTATAATTACGAGATTATGTAATCGTATAAGAAAAAGAACTGAAATGAGGCCTACTAATTATTCCTGCACAATGATTAAGGAAGAAATCGTAATAGTACGATATTGAGAAGAAAGAAAGGGTCTAATCGTACTGTATTATGACACAGTAAAGGATATCTAATCGTATAGGATTAAGAACTAACAAAGTTGATCGAGTCATATCAGATTAAGAAATAGAACAAGAGTTCTTATAAAAGTAAATCTCATAACTCAAGATTGAACTTGAAATGCGATTTGATTTGGCCAAATTAAGAACCATGAGTGATAACTGTGCATAAAAGAATAAGAACTAAAATAGAATATGATGGTTTTGAAGAAAGAAGTGAGAAATGAGGCCAAGTATACGTGCTTAATCACAGTGGAAGGATTCGTACTCCTTTACTGTGTCATAATAAAGGGGACAAATCGTACTTAAGATTAACTACTAATACCTGGGATCAAGTCGCAGAAGATTAAGAAACAACAAAGGAGTTCTCAACAAAGTACATGTAAAAACATAATAAGTTCTAATAACTCATGATAACAACGTAAAATGTGATTTAATTATGCTAGATTAAGAACCAAGAATCAGTTGATTGAAAAGACTTTGAACAAAAGTTGATTATCTAACCTTATTTGAAAAAGAACTGAGAAATGATGCCAATTACACCTTGTATGACGACAAAGGAAGAAGTGACCATCGTACAATATTGAGAAATTAGAAATGCGACTAATCGAGCTATACAATGAAGAACAAAAGGAGACATAATATATGCAATTCACAGAACAAAGAAAGGAGATTAGTCGTGTAAGATTATGAAACATGAGACGAGTTCCAATCCTAGGACATTTGGAAGCGATATGAGATCAAATTTCACAAGGTAAGAACATAAATCTGTTTTAACAAGAATGCATTAAGAACCATGCGCTGCTGGATTACTAGTTCTCAATTGCCTATTCCTCGAGTATTTTGAACTAATACACCATCTAATAGCATTTGCAAAGGAATAGAGAATTGAGGCCGATCTACTTGCTTTACGAGTAAGGTAAGATTAGTCTCAACTATCGTTCGATATTGAATACCAAAAAATTGACTAACTGTTCTTTGTTCTGAATCGCACAAGGTGAACACACGATAAAATATTAGGGAGATAATTAAGAAACTAGAAAGGTGATCTAATCGACATACATGTTGAAAAGATAAGAATATCTTGTTCTATTTCTTAATCGGATATGACTCGATCTACTTTGTTACTTTGTTAGTTCTTAATCCTGTAAGATTAGATCTCCACAAAAGATTTAAATCAAATGAATGATCTAATTGCGTTCGAAAGAGAACGGAGGCAACTATATTAGCTTAATAAAAAAGGAAGAAGTGTAATCGTAAGATATTGAGAACTAAGAAGGTCGACTTAACGTTATATATTGTGAGTCGCAAAACGAGATACAATCACAAGATATTGAAAACTAATTAAAGGAGAAGTAGTAGTATTAGATTGAAAAAGAATCAAGAGCGGGTCGTATTCATTAAAGATTTATAATTAAGAGATTATGTAATCGTACAAGAAAAACAGCTGAGAAATGAGGCCTATTAATTATGCCTGCACAATGATTAAGGAAGAAATTTTAATAGTACGATATTGAGAAAGAAGGGTCTAATCGAACTGTATTACGACACCGTAAAGGAGATCTAATCTTACAGGATTAAGAACTAACAAAGTAGATCGAGTCATATCCGATTAAGAAATAGAACAAGAGTTCTTATAAAAGTAAATCACGTAACTCAAGATAAGAACTTAAAATGCGATTTGATTTGGCCAAATTAAGAACCATTTGTGATAACTATGCATAAAAGAATAAGAACTAAAATATAATATGATGGTTTTGAAGAAAGAAGTGAGAAATGAGGCCAAGTATACGTGCTTAATCACAATGCAAGGAGTTGTACTCGTACGATATTGAGAACTAAGAAAGGGGTTACAAATCGTACAAGATTAAATACTAATACCTGGTATCAAGTCGCAGAAGATTAAGAAACAACAATGGAGTTCTCAACAAAGTACATGTAAAAACATAATAAGTTCTAATAACTCATGATAACAACGTAAAATGTGATTTAATTATGCTAGATTAAGAACCAAGAATCAGTTCAGATTGAAAAAGACTTTGAACAAAAGTTGATTATCTAACCTTATTTGAAAAAGAACTGAGAAATGATGCCAATTACACATTGTATAACGACAAAGGAAGAAGTGATCATCGTACAATATTGAGAACTAAGAAATGCGTCTAATCGAGCTATACAATGAACAACAAAAGGAGACATAACATATGCAATTCACAGAACAAAGAAAGGAGATTAGTCGTGTAAGATTATGAAACATGAGACGAGTTCCAATCATAGCACATTTGGAAACGATATGAGATCAAATTTCACAAGGTAAGAACATAAATTTATTTTAAAAAGAATGGATTAAGAACCATGCGCTGGACCTATTCCTCGAAGATTTTGAACAAATACATCATCTAATAGCATTTGCAAAAGAATAGAGAAATGAGGCCGATCAAACTTGCTTCACGAGTAAGGAAGAAGTTGCGATCGTTCGATATTGAGAGCCAAAAAATTGACTCGCCTCAAGGCACAAGGTGAACACACGATAAAATATTAGGGAGATAATTAAGAAACTAGAAAGGTGATCTAATCGACATACATGTTGAAAAGATAAGAATATCTAACAACGGATGATAAGCCCCTAATACGTGACTCAGTTAGACTAGATTGACAACCATGTGCGGGACCTGTGCACAAAAGATTTAAATCAAATGAATGATCTAATCGCGTTCGAAAGAGAGCGGAGGCAACTATATTAGCTTAATAACTAAGGAAGAAGTGTAATCGTAAGATATTGAGAACTAAGAAAGTCGACTAATCGTAGTATATTGTGAGTCGCAAAAGGAGATACTATCACAAGAGATATGAGAACTAATAAAGGAGAAGTAGTAGTATTAGATTGAAAAAGAATCAAGAGCGGGTCGTATTCATTAAAGATTTATAATTAAGAGATTATGTAATCGTATAAGAAATCATGGACTGAGAAATGAGTTTACTAATGTTCCTGCACAATGATTAAGGAAGAAATTTAATAGTACGATATTGAGAAGAAAGAAAGGTCTAATCGAATGCAGTTTGTTGTTCTCTGTATTGCCTGTCTCTTATATTGTATCTGTCTCTTATACACATCTAGATGTGTATATCGATTAAGAAATAGAACAAGAGTTCTTATAAAAGTAAATCTCATAACTCAAGATTGAACTTGAAATGCGATTTGATTTGGCCAAATTAAGAACCATGAGTGATAACTATGCATAAAAGAATAAGAACTAAAATAGAATATGATGGTTTTGAAGAAAGAAGTGAGAAATGAGGCCAAGTATACGTGCTTAATCACAGTGGAAGGAGTTGTACTCGTACGATATCAATATCAAATGAGAACTAAGAAAGGGGACAAATCGTACAAGATTAACTACTAATACCTGGGATCAAGTCGCAGAAGATTAAGAAACAACAATGGAGTTCTCAACAAAGTACATGTAAAAACATAATAAGTTCTAATAACTCATGATAACAACGTAAAATGTGATTTAATTATGCTAGATTAAGAACCAAGAATCAGTTCAGATTGAAAAAGACTTTGAACAAAAGTTGATTATCTAACCTTATTTGAAAAAGAACTGAGAAATGATGCCAATTACACCTTGTATGACGACAAAGGAAGAAGTGACCATCGTACAATATTGAGAAATTAGAAATGCGACTAATCGAGCTATACAATGAAGAACAAAAGGAGACATAATATATGCAATTCACAGAACAAAGAAAGGAGATTAGTCGTGTAAGATTATGAAACATCAAATCTTTTCCAATCCTAGCACATTTGGAAGCGATATGAGATCAAATTTCACAAGGTAAGAACATAAATCTGTTTTAACAAGAATGCATTAAGAACCATGCGCTGCTGGACCTATTCCTCGAGTATTTTGAACTAATACACCATCTAATAGCATTTGCAAAGGAATAGAGAATTGAGGCCGATCAAACTTGCTTTACGAGTAAGGAAGAAGTTGCGATCGTTCGATATTGAGAGCCAAAAAATTGACTAACTGTTCTTTGTTCTGAATCGCACAAGGTGGACACACGATAAAATATTAGGGAGATAATTAAGAAACTAGAAAGGTGATCTAATCGACATACATGTTGAAAAGATAAGAATATCTAATAACGGATGATAAGCCCCTAATACGTGACTCAGTTAGACTAGATTGACAACCATGTGCGGGACCTGTGCACAAAAGATTTAAATCAAATGAATGATCTAATTGCGTTCGAAAGAGAACGGAGGCAACTATATTAGCTTAATAAAAAAGGAAGAAGTGTAATCGTAAGATATTGAGAACTAAGAAGGTCGACTTAACGTTATATATTGTGAGTCGCAAAAAATACGAGATACAATCACAAGATATTGAAAACTAATAAAGGAGAAGTAGTAGTATTAGATTGAAAAAGAATCAAGAGCGGGTCGTATTCATTAAAGATTTATAATTAAGAGATTATGTAATCGTACAAGAAAAACAGCTGAGAAATGAGGCCTACTAATTATGCCTCGCACAATGATTAAGGAAGAAATTTTAATAGTACGATATTGAGAAAGAAGGGTCTAATCGAACTGTATTACGACACCGTAAAGGAGATCTAATCTTACAGGATTAAGAACTAACAAAGTAGATCGAGTCATATCCGATTAAGAAATAGAACAAGAGTTCTTATAAAAGTAAATCACGTAACTCAAGATAAGAACTTAAAATGTGATTTGATTTGGCCAAATTAAGAACCATTTGTGATAACTATGCATAAAAGAATAAGAACTAAAATATAATATGATGGTTTTGAAGAAAGATCTGAGAAATGAGACTGTCCTTTGGTATAGTTCTTAATCTTTTATGCATAGTTATCTTTGTACTCGTACGATATTGAGAACTGAGAAAGGGGACAAATCGTACAAGATTAAATACTAATACCTGGGATCAAGTCGCAGAAGATTAAGAAACAACAATGGAGTTCTCAACAAAGTACATGTAAAAACATAATAAGTTCTAATAACTCATGATAACAACGTAAAATGTGATTTAATTATGCTAGATTAAGAACCAAGAATCAGTTTACATAAATTTATTTTAAAAAGAATGGATTAAGAACCATGCGCTGCTGGACCTATTCCTCGAGTATTTTGAACTAATACACCATCTAATAGCATTTGCAAAGGAATAGAGAATTGAGGCCGATCAAACTTGCTTTACGAGTAAGGAAGAAGTTGCGATCGTTCGATATTGAGAGCCAAAAAATTGACTAACTGTTCTTTGTTCTGAATCGCACAAGGTGGACACACGATAAAATGTTCTTTTATACTTCATTAGATCCTCTAATAGTATCTCATATTAGAACGATTAATATATATTGTGAGTCGCAAAACGAGATACAATCACAAGATATTGAAAACTAATAAAGGAGAAGTAGTAGTATTAGATTGAAAAAGAATCAAGAGCGGGTCGTATTCATTAAAGATTTATAATTAAGAGATTATGTAATCGTACAAGAAAAACAGCTGAGAAATGAGGCCTATTAAGCAATTTGCCTGGCCTCAATTTCTCTATTCCTCTGCAAACTTGATTCCCAGGCTGTCTCTTATACAAGGTCTAATCGAATTGTATTATGACACGTAAAGCGAGATCTAATTTTACAGATTAAGAACTAACAAAGTAGATCGAGTCATATCGATTAAGAAATAGAACAAGAGTTCTTATAAAAGTAAATCACGTAACTCAAGATAAGAACTTAAAATGTGATTTGATTTGGCCAAATTAAGAACCATTTGTGATAACTATGCATAAAAGAATAAGAACTAAAATATAATATGATGGTTTTGAAGAAAGAAGTGAGAAATGAGTATAAGTATACGTGTTGCACTCAATCACAGTGGAAGGAGTTCTCCTTTCTTAGTTCTCAATATCTTGTGATTGTATCTAAGATTATGTCTCTTACTGTACCTGGGATCAAGTCGCAGAAGATTAAGAAACAACAATGGAGTTCTCAACAAAGTACATGTAAAAACATAATAAGTTCTAATAACTCATGATAACAACGTAAAATGTGATTTAATTATGCTAGATTAAGAACCAAGAATCAGTTCATTGAAAAAGACTTTGAACAAAAGTTGATTATCTAACCTTATTTGAAAAAGAACTGAGAAATGTGAAATTAGATGTGTTGTATGACGACAAAGGAAGATTGTGATAGTACAATATTGAGAAATTAGAAATGCGACTAATCGAGCTATACAATGAAGAACAAAAGGAGACATAATATATGCAATTCACAGAACATAAGAAAGTCTCTTTAGTCGTGTAAGATTATGAAACATGAGACGAGTTCCAATCCTAGCACATTTGGAAGCGATATGAGATCAAATGTGAGTTTCACAAGGTAAGAACATAAATCTGTTTTAACAAGAATGCATTAAGAACCATGCGCTGCTGGACCTATTCCTCGAGTATTTTGAACTAATACACCATCTAATAGCATTTGCAAAGGAATAGAGAATAGAGGCCGATCAAAGACTTTACTTATATGGATCTAGAAGTTGCGAGAGACAGTTCGATATTTGAGCCAAAAAAATCTCTATTTTAAGTTCTTATCTTGAGTTAGGTGGACACACGATAAAATATTAGGGAGATAATTAAGAAACTAGAAAGGTGATCTAATCGACATACATGTTGAAAAGATAAGAATATCTAATAACGGATGATAAGCCCCTAATACGTGACTCAGTTAGACTAGATTTGTTCTACCATCTTAATCGGAGAAAGGTCGACTTAATCGTTATATATTGTGAGTCGCAAAACGAGATACAATCACAAGATATTGAAAACTAATAAAGGAGAAGTAGTAGTATTAGATTGAAAAAGAATCAAGAGCGGGTCGTATTCATTAAAGATTTATAATTAAGAGATTATGTAATCGTACAAGAAAAACAGCTGAGAAATGAGGCCTATTAATTATGCCTTATATTACTCAATATACTACTCCCGATATTGAGAACTAAGAAAGGGGACAAATCGTACAAGATTAAATACTAATACCTGGGATCAAGTCGCAGAAGATTAAGAAACAACAATGGAGTTCTCAACAAAGTACATGTAAAAACATAATAAGTTCTAATAACTCATGATAACAACGTAAAATGTGATTTAATTATGCTAGATTAAGAACCAAGAATCAGTTATTAGAACTTATTATGTTTTTACATGTACTTTGTTGAGAACCCATTGTGCTTTCTTGGAACTTCTGAACTTGATACCAGGTATTAGTACTGTGTATAATACACATCTAGATTGTTCAGAGTACAGGATTGAGAACTAAGAAATGCGACTAATCGAGCTATACAATGAACAACAAAAGGAGACATAACATATGCAATTCACAGAACAAAGAAAGGAGATTAGTCGTGTAAGATTATGAAACATGAGACGAGTTCCAATCATAGCATACATTTGGAAACGATATGAGATCAAATTTCACAAGGTAAGAACATAAATTTATTTTAAAAAGAATGGATTAAGAACCATGCGCTGCTGTGTCCTATTCCTCGAAGATTTTGAACAAATACATCATCTAATAGCATTTGCAAAAGAATAGAGAAATGAGGCCGATCAAACTTGCTTCACGAGTAAGGAAGAAGTTGCGATCGTTCGATATTGAGAGCCAAAAAATTGACTAACTGTTCTTTGTTCGAATCGCACAAGGTGGACACACGATAAAATATTAGGAGATAATTAAGAAACTAGAAAGGTGATCTAATCGACATACATGTTGAAAAGATAAGAATACGTATTAGGGGCTTATCATCCGTTATTAGATCTGTCTCTTATACTAGATTGACAACCATGTGCGGGACCTGTGCACAAAAGATTTAAATCAAATGAATGATAAGATCGCGTTCGAAAGAGAGCGGAGGCAACTATATTAGCTTAATAACTAAGGAAGAAGTGTAATCGTAAGATATTGAGAACTAATCTCGTTCGACTTTCTCAATATCTAACGTATGTGTGAGTATAAACAGTTGATGTGTATCCTTTGTTGTTTCTTAATAATCTGCGAGAAGTAGTAGTATTAGATTGAAAAAGAATCAAGAGCGGGTCGTATTCATTAAAGATTTATAATTAAGAGATTATGTAATCGTATAAGAAAAAGAACTGAGAAATGAGGCCTACTAATTATTCCTGCACAATGATTAAGGAAGAAATCGTAATAGTACGATATTGAGAAGAAAGAAAGGGTCTAATCGTACTGTATTATGACACAGTAAAGGATATCTAATCGTTAGAGATTAAGAACTAACAAAGTTAGATCGAGTCATATCGATTAAGAAATAGAACAAGAGTTCTTATAAAAGTAAATCTCGTAACTCAAGATAAGAACTTGAAATGCGATTTGATTTGGCCAAATTAAGAACCATGAGTGATAACTGTGCATAAAAGAATAAGAACTAAAATAGAAATATGATGGTTTTGAAGAAAGAAGTGAGAAATGAGGCCAAGTATACGTGCTTAATCACAGTGGAAGGAGTTGTACTCGTACGATATTGAGAACTAAGAAAGGGGACAAATCGTACAAGATTAAATACTAATACCTGGGATCAAGTCGCAGAAGATTAAGAAACAACAATGGAGTTCTCAACAAAGTACATGTAAAAACATAATAAGTTCTAATAACTCATGATAACAACGTAAAATGTGATTTAATTATGCTAGATTAAGAACCAAGAATCAGTTCAGATTGAAAAAGACTTTGAACAAAAGTTGATTATCTAACCTTATTTGAAAAATAACTGAGAAATGATGCCAATTACACCTTGTATGACGACAAAGGAAGAAGTGACCATCGTACACATATTGAGAAATTAGATGAAACATGAGACGAGTTCCAATCCTAGCACATTTGGAAGCGATATGAGATCAAATTTCACAAGGTAAGAACATAAATCTGTTTTAACAAGAATGCATTAAGAACCATGCGCTGCTTAAAACAGAATCTTACACGTCTACCTATACACATTGATCTCATGTGCTATAAGAGACAGTCTCTATTCCTTTGCAAAATTGAGGCCGATCAAACTTGCTTTCGAGTAAGG
Source organism: Cinchona pubescens (assembly GCA_025175665.1). Lineage (NCBI taxonomy): Eukaryota > Viridiplantae > Streptophyta > Magnoliopsida > Gentianales > Rubiaceae > Cinchona > Cinchona pubescens. The sequence goes on along the minus strand of JANKKI010000070.1, from coordinate 1,197,956 downwards.
AAGAAGTTGCGATCGTTCGATATTGAGAGCCAAAAATTGACTAAGCATTCTTTGTTCAATCGCACAAGGGACACACGATAAAATATTAGGAGATAATTAAGAAACTAGAAAGGTGATCTAATCGACATACATGTTGAAAAGATAAGAATATCTAATAACGGATGATAAGCCCCTAATACGTGACTCAGTTAGACTAGATTGACAACCATGTGATCCTGTGCACAAAAGATTTAAATCAAATGAATGATCTAATTGCGTTCGAAAGAGAACGGAGACCAACTATATCAAGTATTAGATTGAAAAAGAATCAAGAGCGGGTCGTATTCATTAAAGATTTATAATTAAGAGATTATGTAATCGTACAAGAAAAACAGCTGAGAAATCCATTCTATTAATTATGCCTGCACAATGATTAAGGAAGAAATTTTAATAGTACGATATTGAGAAAGAAGGGTCTAATCGAACTGTATTACGACACCGTAAAGGAGATCTAATCTTACAGGATTAAGAACTAACAAAGTAGATCGAGTCATATCCGATTAAGAAATAGAACAAGAGTTCTTATAAAAGTAAATCACGTAACTCAAGATAAGAACTTAAAATGCGATTTGATTTGGCCAAATTAAGAACCATTTGTGATAACTATGCATAAAAGAAGCTCCTAAGAACTAAAATATAATATGATGGTTTTGAAGAAAGAAGTGAGAAATGAGGCCAAGTATACGTGCTTAATCACAGTGGAAGGAGTTGTACTCGTACGATATTGAGAACTAAGAAAGGGGACAAATCGTACAAGATTAAATACTAATACTTAATCAAGTCGCAGAAGATCTAAGAAACAACAATGGAGTTCTCAACAGAGTACATGTAAAAACATAATAAGTTCTAATAACTCATCTTAACAATATAAAATGTATTTAATTATGCTAGATTAAGAACCAAGAATCAGTTCAGATTGAAAAAGAGTTTGAACAAAAGTTGATTATCTAACCTTATTTGAAAAAGAACTGAGAAATGATGTCAATTACACCTTGTATAACGACAAAGGAAGAAGTGATAATCGTACAATATTGAGAACTTAGAAATGCGACTAATCGAGCTATACAATGAATACAAAAGGAGACATAATATATGCAATTCACAGAACAAAGAAAGGAGATTAACTCGTCGTGTAAGATTATGAAACATGAGACGAGTTCCAATCATAGCACATTTGGAAACGATATGAGATCAAATTTCACAAGGTAAGAACATAAATTTATTTTAACAAGAATGGATTAAGAACCATGCGCTGGACCTATTCCTCGAAGATTTTGAACAAATACATCATCTAATAGCATTTGCAAAAAGAATAGAGATATGAGGCCGATCAAACTTGCAAATGCTATTAGATGATGTATTAGTTCTACATCTTCCAGGAAGTTTTTACATGTACTTTGTTGAGAACTCCATTGTTGTTTCTTAATCTTCTGCGACTTGAGAACTAAGAAAGTTGACTAATCGTAGTATATTGTGAGTCGCAAAAGGCTGTCTATTATTTTCAATATAGATGTGTATAATCTCTGATACAATACAAGATATTAGATGTAATAAAGGAGAAGTAATCAAGAGCGGGTCGTATTCATTAAAGATTTATAATTAAGAGATTATGTAATCGTATAAGAAAAAGCAGAACCGAGAAATGAGGCCTATTAATTATGCACTGCACAATGATTAAGGAAGAATAATACCTGTCTCTTATACACATCTAGATGTGTATAAGAGAATATTACGACAGTAAAGGAGATCTAATCTTACGAGATTAAGAACTAACAAAGTAGATCGAGTCATATCGATTAACTTCTTTCTTCAAGTCTCTTATAAAAGTAAATCACGTAACTCAAGATAAGAACTTAAAATGCGATTTGATTTGGCCAAATTAAGAACCATTTGTGATAAGTTTCTATGCATAAAAGAATAAGAACTAAAATATAATATGATGGTTTTGAAGAAAGAAGTGAGAAATGAGGCCAAGTATACGTGCTTAATCACAATGGAAGGAGTTTCATACATTCGATATTGAGAACTAAGAAAGGGGACAAATCGTACAAGATTAAATACTAATACCTGGGATCAAGTCGCAGAAGATTAAGAAACAACAATGGAGTTCTCAACAAAGTACATGTAAAAACATAATAAGTTCTAATAACTCATGATAACAACGTAAAATGTGATTTAATTATGCTAGATTAAGAACCAAGAATCAGTTCAGATTGAAAAAGACTTTGAACAAAAGTTGATTATCTAACCTTATTTGAAAAAGACGAGAAATGATGCCAATTACACCTTGTATAGACGACAAAGGAAGAAGTGACCATCGTACAATATTGAGAAATTAGAAATGCGACTAATCGAGCTATACCTTGAACAACTTCATTGTATCTGTCTCTTATACACATCTAGATGTGTATAATACTCCGTACAGCTAGTTATGTAAGATTATGAAACATGAGACGAGTTCCAATCCTTAGCACATTTCATGTCTATATTAGATCAAATTTACTTTCTTCCTTGTAAATCTGTTTTAACAAGAATGCATTAAGAACCATGCGCTGCTGGACCTATTCCTCGAGTATTTTGAACTAATACACCATCTAATAGCATTTGCAAAGGAATAGAGAATTGAGGCCGATCAAACTTGCTTTACGAGTAAGGAAGAAGTTGCGATCGTTCGATATTGAGAGCCAAAAAGGATTAACTGAACATCTAGATGTAATCGTATAAGAAAAACAGCTGAGAAATGAGGCCTATTAATTATGCCTGCACAATGATTAAGGAAGAAATTTTAATAGTACGATATTGTTTCTGATTAGAGACAGCTTTTTCGAATTCATTGTAACTACAGTCAAGGAGATCTAATCTTACAGATTAAGAACTAACAAAGTAGATCGAGTCACTTCAGATTAAGAAATTGAGACAAGGTGTAATTGCTTTGTTCTGTAATAGACAAGATATTATGTGTAAAATGGTTCTTCATTTGGCCAAATTAAGATATCGTACAAGATTAAATACTAATACCTGGGATCAAGTCGCAGAAGATTAAGAAACAACAATGGAGTTCTCAACAAAGTACATGTAAAAACATAATAAGTTCTAATAACTCATGATAACAACGTAAAATGTGATTTAATTATGCTAGATTAAGAACCAAGAATCAGTTCAGATTGAAAAAGACTTTGAACAAAAGTTGATTATCTAACCTTATTTGAAAAAGAACTGAGAAATGATGCCAATTACACCTTGTATGACGACAAAGGAAGAAGTGACCATCGTACAATATTGAGAAATTAGAAATGCGACTAATCGAGCTATACAATGAAGAACAAAAGGAGACATAATATTGTAGCATTTCTTATCATCCTGCAATTCACAGAACAAAGAAAGGAGATTAGTCGTGTAAGATTATGAAACATGAGACGAGTTCCAATCCTAGCACATTTGGAAGCGATATGAGATCAAATTTCACAAGGTAAGAACATAAATCTGTTTTAACAAGAATGCATTAAGAACCATGCGCTGCTGGACCTATTCCTCGAGTATTTTGAACTAATACACCATCTAATAGCATTTGCAAAGGAATAGAGAATTGAGGCCGAGAATCTCTTGCTTTACGAGTAAGGACTGTCTCTTATTGAGAGCCAAAAAATTGACTAACTGTTCTTTGTTCTGAATCGCACAAGGTGGACACACGATAAAATATTAGGGAGATAATTAAGAAACTAGAAAGGTGATCTAATCGACATACATGTTGAAAAGATAAGAATATCTAATAACGGATGATTAAGCCCCTTACTGATTCTTTTAATACATCTGTCTCTTATACACAGACAGATCTATATTAGCTTCTAAAAAAGGAAGAAGTGTAATCTGTCTATTGAGACACATCTAGTACACTTAAGTCTCCTTTACTTAGTCGTGAATACGAGATTACACTTCTTTCTTATTGATTAACTAATAAAGGAGAAGTAGTAGTATTTCGAACGGCGCATGGTTCTTAAGCGGGTCGTATTCATTAAAGATTTATAATTAAGAGATTATGTAATCGTACAAGAAAAACAGCTGAGAAATGAGGCCTATTAATTATGCCTGCACAATGATTAAGGAAGAAATTTTAATAGTACGATATTGAGAAAGAAGGGTCTAATCGAACTGTATTACGACACCGTAAAGGAGATCTAATCTTACAGGATTAAGAACTAACAAAGTAGATCGAGTCATATCCGATTAAGAAATAGAACAAGAGTTCTTATAAAAGTAAATCACGTAACTCAAGATAAGAACTAAAAATGCGATTTGAACAATGTTTGGCCAAATTAAGAACCATTTGTGATAACTATGCATAAAAGAATAAGAACTAAAATATAATATGATGGTTTTGAAGAAAGAAGTGAGAAATGAGGCCAAGTATACGTGCTTAATCACAATGCAAGGAGTTATACTTTGTAACATATGCAATTCACAGAACAAAGAAAGGAGATTAGTCGTGTAAGATTATGAAACATGAGACGAGTTCCAATCATAGCACATTTGGAAACGATATGAGATCAAATTTCACAAGGTAAGAACATAAATTTATTTTAAAAAGAATGGATTAAGAACCATGCGCTGGACCTATTCCTCGAAGATTTTGAACAAATACATCATCTAATAGCGTTTGCAAAAGAATAGAGAAATGAGGCCGATCAAACTTGCTTCACGAGTAAGGAAGAAGTTGCGATCGTTCGATATTGAGCCAAAAAATTGACTAACTGTTCTGTGTTCTGAATCGCACAAGGTGAACACACGATAAAATATTAGGGAGATAATTAAGAAACTAGAAAGGTGATCTAATCGACATACATGTTGAAAAGATAAGAATATCTAACAACGGATGATAAGCCCCTAATACGTGACTCAGTTAGACTAGATTGACAACCATGTGCGGGACTGTGTGCACAAAAGATTTAAATAGATCTTTATTTATCAAATGAATGATCTAATCGCGTTCGAAAGAGAGCGGAGGCAACTATATTAGCTTAATAACTAAGGAAGAAGTGTAATCGTAAGATATTGAGAACTAAGAAAGTCGACTAATCGTAGTATATTGTGAGTCGCAAAAGGAGATACTATCACAAGAGATTGAGAACTAATAAAGGAGAAGTAGTAGTATTAGATTGAAAAAGAATCAAGAATTCGTATTCATTAAAGATTTATAATTAAGAGATTATGTAATCGTATAAGAAAAGAAGCCTGAAATGAGGCCTTTTATTAGATATCTCGATTATGATTTACATTTACTCTGTAATAGTACGATACATCTAGATGTGTATAAGTCTAATCGTAGGCGTATTTGACACAGTAAAGGAGTATTTAATCTTATAGGATTAAGAACTAACTCAGTAGATCGAGTCATATCAGATTACTTAATCCTGTCAAAACCATCATATACATAGTAGATGTGTATAAGAGACAGATAAGAACTTGAAATGCGATATTGATTTGGCCAAATTAAGAACCATTTGTGATAACTATGCATAAAAGAATAAGAACTAAAATATAATATGATGGTTTTGAAGAAAGAAGTGAGAAATGAGGCCAAGTATACGTGCTTAATCACAGTGCAAGGAGTTGTACTCGTACGATATTGAGAACTGAGAAAGGGGACAAATCGTACAAGATTAAATACTAATACCTGGGATCAAGTCGCAGAAGATTAAGAAACAACAATGGAGTTCTCAACAAAGTACATGTAAAAACATAATAAGTTCTAATAACTCATGATAACAACGTAAAATGTGATTTAATTATGCTAGATTAAGAACCAAGAATCAGTTCAGATTGAAAAAGACTTTGAACAAAAGTTGATTATCTAACCTTATTTGAAAAAGAACTGAGAAATGATGCCAATTACACCTTGTATGACGACAAAGGAAGAAGTGACCATCGTACAATATTGAGAAATTAGAAATGCGACTAATCGAGCTATACAATGAAGATACAAAAGGAGACATAATATATGCAATTCACAGAACAAAGAAAGGAGATTAGTCGTGTAAGATTATGAAACATGAGACGAGTTCCAATCCTAGCACATTTGGAAGCGATATGAGATCAAATTTCACAAGGTAAGAACATAAATCTGTTTTAACAAGAATGCATTAAGAACCATGCGCTGCTGGACCTATTCCTCGAGTATTTTGAACTAATACACCATCTAATAGCATTTGCAAAGGAATAGAGAATTCAATTCACATCTAGATGTGTATAAGAGACAGATATATCCTTTAATGTGTCATAATACATATATTGTGAGTCGCAAAAGCGAGATACAATCACAAGATATTGAAAACTAATAAAGGAGAAGTAGTAGTATTAGATTGAAAAAGAATCAAAGAATGGTCATCTAGATGTGTATAAGAGACAGACGTGATTTACTTTGATAAGAAAACAAGTGAGAAATGAGGCCTATTAATTATGCACGCACAATGATTAAGGAAGAAATTTTAATAGTACGATATTGAGAAAGAAGGGTCTAATCGAACTGTATTACGACACCGTAAAGGAGATCTAATCTTACAGGATTAAGAACTAACAAAGTAGATCGAGTCATATCCGATTAAGAAATAGAACAAGAGTTCTTATAAAAGTAAATCACGTAACTCAAGATAAGAAGTTTCGCTAAAAATGCGATTTGATTTGGCCAAATTAAGAACCATTTGTGATAACTATGCATAAAAGAATAAGAACTAAAATATAATATGATGGTAATGAAGAAAGAAGTGAGAAATGAGGCCAAGTATACGTGCTTAATCACAATCTAGGAGTTGTATAAGAGACAGGTTCTCTTCGATTAGACCCTAAACAATGAACAACAAAAGGAGACATAACATATGCAATTCACAGAACAAAGAAAGGAGATTAGTCGTGTAAGATTATGAAACATGAGACGAGTTCCAATCATAGCACATTTGGAAACGATATGAGATCAAATTTCACAAGGTAAGAACATAAATTTATTTTAAAAAGAATGGATTAAGAACCATGCTTTACTGTACAAAGATTTAAATCAAATGAATGATCTAATCGCGTTCGAAGAGAGCGGAGGCAACTATATTAGCTTAATAACTAAGGAAGAAGTGTAATCGTAAGATATTGAGAACTAAGAAAGTCGACTAATCGTAGTATATTGTGAGTCGCAAAAGGAGATACTATCACAAGAGATTGAGAACTAATAAAGGAGAAGTAGTAGTATTAGATTGAAAAAGAATCAAGAGCGGGTCGTATTCATTAAAGATTTATAATTAAGAGATTATGTAATCGTATAAGAAAAAGAAAGAAATAACTTAAAAATGCGATTTGATTTGGCCAAATTAAGAACCATTTGTGATAACTATGCATAAAAGAATAAGAACTAATCTCTTGTATGATGGTTCTGAAGAAAGAAGTACGAAATGAGGCCAAGATTCTTAATCACAATGCAAGGAGTTGTACTCGTACGATATCTGAGAACTAGTATCTCCTTTTGTTCGTACAAGATTAAATACTAATACCTGGGATCAAGTCGCAGAAGATTAAGAAACAACAATGGAGTTCTCAACAAAGTACATGTAAAAACATAATAAGTTCTAATAACTCATGATAACAACGTAAAATGTGATTTAATTATGCTAGATTAAGAACCAAGAATCAGTTCAGATTGAAAAAGACTTTGAACAAAAGTTGATTATCTAACCTTATTTGAAAAAGAACTGAGAAATGATGCCAATTACACCTTGTATGACGACAAAGGAAGAAGTGACCATCGTACAATATTGAGACAATCTAGATTCTATAAGAGACTTATACAATGAAGAACAAAAGGAGACATAATATATGCAATTCACAGAACAAAGAAAGGAGATTAGTCGTGTAAGATTATGAAACATGAGACGAGTTCCAATCCTAGCACATTTGGAAGCGATATGAGATCAAATTTCACAAGGTAAGAACATAAATCTGTTTTAAAAGAATGATTAAGAACCATGCGCTCTGGACCTATTCCTCGAGATTTTGAACTAATACACCATCTAATAGCATTTGCAAAGAATAGAAAATGAGGCCGATCAAACTTGCTTCGAGTAAGGAAGAAGTTGCGATCGTTCGATATTGAGCCAAAATTGACTAAGCTGTTCTTTGTTACGAATCGCACTTACGATTACACTTCTTAAAATAGTTATTAAGATAATATAGATGTGTATAAGAGACAGGTCGGCATACATGTCGTTAGATGTGTATAAGAGACAGATTTTGTACATGTATGGTCGATTCTTCCTTTGTCTCATACAAGGTGTAGATTGGCATCATTTCGATTAGACTCTTTTTCAAAATATCGTAATAAATAAATGATCTAATTCCTTAATCATTGTGCAGGCATAATTAATAGGCTTAATAACTAAGCTGTTTTTCTTATACGTAACATAGATGAGTATAAGAAAGTCTTTAGACTTAATCAATTTATTGGCTCTCAATGTCGAACAATCACAAGATATTGAAGAACTAATAAAGGAGAAGTAGTAGTATTAGATTGAAAAAGAATCAAGGCGAATCGTATTCATTAAAGATTTATAATTAAGAGATTATGTAATCGTATAAGAAAAAGAACTGAGAAATGAGGCCTATTAATTATTCTGCACAATGATTAAGGAAGTAATAAGAATAGTACGATATTGAGAAGAAAGAAAGGGTCTAATCGTACTATTTACTGTGTCGTCTTAGATCTAGTCTTACATCTACTAAGAACTAACAAAGTAGATCGAGTCATATCAGATTAAGAAATAGAACAAGAGTTCTTATAAAAGTAAATCTCGTAACTCCAAGATAAGAACTTAAAATGCGATTTGATTTGGCCAAATTAAGAACCATTTGTGATAACTATGCATAAAAGAATAAGAACTAAAATATAATATGATGGTTTTAAGAAAGAAGTGAGAAATGAGGCCAAGTATACGTGCTTAATCACAATGGAAGGAGTTGTACTCGTATCTTATTGAGAACTACAGAAAGTGGACAATTCGTACAAGATTATCATACTTTGTTCACAGGATCAAGTCAGAAGATTAAGAAACAACAAGAGACAGTTCTCAACAAAGTACATGTAAAAACATAATAAGTTCTAATAACTCATGATAACAACGTAAAATGTGATTTAATTACAAATCTTTAATGAATACGATCCGATACAATGAAGAACAAAAGGAGACATAATATATGCAATTCACAGAACAAAGAAAGGAGATTAGTCGTGTAAGATTATGAAACATGAGACGAGTTCCAATCCTAGCACATTTGGAAGCGATATGAGATCAAATTTCACAAGGTAAGAACATAAATCTGTTTTAACAAGAATGCATTAAGAACCATCGCTGCTGGACCTATTCCTCGAGTATGGCCTCTAATACACCATCTAATAGCATTTGCAAAGGAATAGAGAATTGAGGCCGATCAAACTTGCTTCTTTGAGTAAGGAAGAAGTTGCGATCGTTCGATCATGAGAGCCAAAAAATTGACTAACTCAAATTCTGTTCTGAATCGTTCAAGGTGAGTTACGAGAAAATTTAGGGAGATAAGAACTCTTGTTCTAAGGTCTTAATCTGATATGACGACATACACTTTGTCAGATAAGAATATCCTTTACGATTAGTGTGACACATGCACAAAAGATTTAAATCAAATGAATGATCTAATTGTTCGAAGAAGCGGAGGCAACTATATTAGCTTAATAACTAAGGAAGAAGTGTAATCGTAAGATATTGAGAACTAAGAAGGTCGACTTAATCATATTGTGAGTCGCAAAGAGATACAATCACAAGATATTCTAATAAAGGAGAAGTAGTAGTATTAGATTGAAAAAGAATCAAAGATTCGTATTCATTAAAGATTTATAATTAAGAGATTATGTAATCGTACAAGAAAAGAAGCGAGAAATGAGGCCTACCTGCTAGTACGATATTAGTCTAATCTGTATTACGACAGTAAAGGCGATCTAATCGTACAGGATTAAGAACTAACGAAGTTGATCGAGTCATATCAGATTAAGAAATAGAACAAGAGTTCTTATAAAAGTAAATCTCGTAACTCAAGATTGAACTTAAAATGCGATTTGATTTGGCCAAATTAAGATTCCATTAGTCCATTTTTATCTAGATGTATGTAGAACAGATCTAAAATACAGTTTCAATAGCTCCAATATCGCGGACCTTCTTAATGCATTCTTGTTAAAACAGATTTATGTTCTTACCTTGTGAAATAGATCAAATTTCACAAGGTGAACATAAATCTAATTATCTCCCTAATATTTTATCGTGTGTCCACCTTGTGCGATTCAGAACCTGTCTCTTATACACATCTAGATTGAAAAGACTTTGAACAAAAGTTGATTATCTAACCTTATTTGAAAAAAGCAGAAATGATGCCAATTACACATTGTATGACGACAAAGGAAGAAGTGATCCATCGTACAATATTGAGAACTAAGAAATCGACTAATCGAGCTATACATTGCTCCTGTCTCTGTCTACACATCTTGTGTGTTCATTGTATCTCCTGTCTCTTATACACATCTAGAGTCGTGTAAGATCATGAAACTAGCTGTCTCTTATACACATCCTAGCACATTTGGAAGCGATATGAGATCAAATTTCACAAGGTAAGAACATAAATTTGTTTAAAAAGAATGGATTAAGAACCATGCTTGCTAGTTCTCAATATCTTGTGATTGTATCTCATTTTGCGACTCACAATATACTTGGTTTCAAGTCTCACCTTCTTATCTCTCAATAACCTATGATTACACTTCTTGAAACATTTATTAAGCTGCATATCTGTCTCTTATTCATAGCATAGACACTCTAGGCCACATATGGAAGACAAAACCCCAACTCATAATCTTAAAATTAGGAGATAATTAAGAAACTAGAAAGGTGATCTAATCGACATACATGTTGAAAAGATAAGAATATCTAATAACGGATGATAAGCCCCTAATACGTGACTCGAGTTAGACTAGATTGACAACCATGTGCGGGACACATGCACAAAGATTTAAATCAAATGAATGATCTAATCGCGTTCGAAGAGAGGCGGAGGCAACTATATTAGCTTAATAACTAAGGAAGAAGTGTAATCGTAAGATATTGAGAACTAAGAAAGTCGACTAATGTTATATATTGTGAGTCGCAAATTATATAATTTCTTAATTATAAATCTTTAATGAATACGACCTGTCTCTTATACACATCTAGATGTGTATAAGAGACAGCTAATTTACTGACTACTTCTCCTTTATTTTTATAATATCTTGAGATTGTGTCTCCTTATAAGAAAAACAGCTGAGAAATGAGGCCTATTAATTATTCTGCACAATGATTAAGGAAGAAATTTTAATAGTACGATATTGAGATTAGATCCTGTGTCTTATATTGAGCAAGGGAGGTATCTGTCTCTTATACACATGGAAGAGGGTGCTGCAGCCCACCACCATGAGCTAAGCTTGTCTAAGATGGTCGTTGAAGGTGCGATCATAGTTTCCAAATTAAGAAAAATTTCGATAACTTATGTGTCCACGGCTTCAATTCTCTGACGATTATGCACATCTTCCTTACTCGTAAAGCAAGTTTGATCGAGCCTCAAGTCTCTATTCCTTTGCAAATGCTATTAGATCTTGTATTAGTTCAAAATACTCGAGGAAGACTGTCTCCTATACACATCTAGAGTGTGGTTAAGAGAATCGATTGATTGTCTTTTTCCTGTCTCTTATACACATCTAGATGTGTATAAGAGACAGCGACAAAATGATGCCAATTACATTGTATAGCGACAAAGGAAGAAGTGACCATCGTACAATATTGAGAACTAAGAAATGTAATCGAGCTATACAATGAACAAAAAAGACATATATATGCAATTCACAGAACAAAGAAAGGAGATTAGTCGTGTAAGATTATGAAACATGAGACGAGTTCCAATCCTAGCACATTTGAGGCGATATGAGATCAAATTTCACAAGGTAAGAACATAAATGTTTTAAAAAGAATGGATTAAGAACCATGCGCTGCTGGACCTATTCCTCGAGTATTTTGAACTAATACACCATCTAATAGCATTTGCAAAGGAATAGCTCGAGATAGTGAGGCCTCATTTCTCACTTGCTTTCTTCAAAACCATCATATTATATTTTAGTTCTTAAAAATTGACTAACATTCTTTGTTCGATCGTTCTAGGTTGACACATTCATAAACTTTCCAATTGATATTAAGAAAGTTGTGCTGTCTTCTAATCGACATACATGTTATAAAGATCAGAATATTAATCAAAATCTGATAATCCCCTGATACGTGACTCAGTTAGACTAGATTTACAACCATGTGCGGGACCTGTGCACAAATTAGATTTATAATCAACTTTTGTTCAGAACTCTTTTTCAATCTGAACTGATTCTTCTATATTAGCTTAATCAAAAAGGAAGAAGTGTAATCGTAAGATATTAGAACTTAGAAGGTTGACTTAACGTTATATATTGTGACATGATCTAGATCGACTATTCGACACGTAAGGAGATCTAATCATGTGATTAAGAACTAACAAAGTAGATCGAGTCATATCCGATTAAGAAATAGAACAAGAGTTCTTATAAAAGTAAATCACGTAACTCAAGATAAGAACTTAAAATGCGATTTGATTTGGCCAAATTAAGAACCATTTGTGATAACTATGCATAAAAGAATAAGAACTAAAATATAATATGATGGTTTTGAAGAAAGAAGTGAGAAATGAGGCCAAGAGACAGGCTTAATCAATGGAAGGAGTTGTACTCTCGTGCGATATGAACTGAGAAAGGGACAAATCGCAAGATTAAATACTAATAGGATCAAGTCGCGAACAGGTCGTAATACAGTTCGATTATCTCAACAAAGTACATGTAAAAACATAATAAGTTCTAATAACTCATGATAACAACGTAAAATGTGATTTAATTATGCTAGATTAAGAACCAGAATCGGTTCAATTCTCTAGTTCTCAATATCTTACGAGTTGATTATCTAACCTTATTTGAAAAAGAACTGAGAAATGATGCCAATTACACCTTGTATGACGACAAAGGAAGAAGTGACCATCGTACAATATTGAGAAATTAGAAATGCGACTAATCGAGCTATACAATGAAGAACAAAAGGAGACATAATATATGCAATTCACAGAACAAAGAAAGGAGATTAGTCGTGTAAGATTATGAAACATGAGACGAGTTCCAATCCTAGCACATTTGGAAGCGATATGAGATCAAATTTACTAGAGACACTCCTATATTAGTTCTCAACTCTTGTTAGTTCTCCTATCTTACGATTACACCTATTCCTTAGTTTTTAAACTAATATAGTTCTAATAGCATTTGTCTCTTAATACAGAATTGAGGCCGATCAAACTTGCTTTACGAGTAAGGAAGAAGTTGCGATCGTTCGATATTGAGAGCCAAAAAATTGACTAACCATTCTTTGTTCTGAATCGCACAAGGTGGACACACGATAAAATATAGTAGGGAGATAATTAAGAAACTAGAAAGGTGATCTAATCGACATACATGTTGAAAAGATAAGAATATCTAATAACGGATGATAAGCCCCTAATACGTGACTCAGTTAGACTAGATTGACAACCATGTGCGGGACCTGTGCACAAAAGATTTAAATCAAATGAATGATCTAATCGCGTTCGAAAGAGAGCGGAGGCAACTATATTAGCTTAATAACTAAGGAAGAAGTGTAATCGTAAGATATTGAGAACTAAGAAAGTCGACTAATCGTAGTATATTGTGAGTCGCAAAAGGAGATACTATCACAAGAGATTAATCTTACTAATAAAGGAGAAGTAGTAGTATTAGATTGAAAAATTTGATCTCATATCGCTTCCAAATGTGCTAGGATTGGAACTCGTCTCATATAATCGTACTGTATTATGACACAGTAAAGGAGATCTAATCGTACAGGATTAAGAACTAACAAAGTAGATCGAGTCATATCAGATTAAGAAATAGAACAAGAGTTCTTATAAAAGTAAATCTCGTAACTCAAGATTGAACTTGAAATGCGATTTGATTTGGCCAAATTAAGAACCATGAGTGATAACTATGCATAAAAGAATAAGAACTAAAATATAATATGATGGTTTTGAAGAAAGAAGTGAGAAATGAGGCCAAGTATACGTGCTTAATCACAGTGGAAGGAGTTGTACTCGTACGATATTGAGAACTAAGAAAGGGGACAAATCGTACAAGATTAAATACTAATACCTGGGATCAAGTCGCAGAAGATTAAGAAACAACAAAGGAGTTCTCAACAAAGTACATGTAAAAACATAATAAGTTCTAATAACTCATGATAACAACGTAAAATGTGATTTAATTATGCTAGATTAAGAACCAAGAATCAGTTCAGATTGAAAAAGAAGAGACAACTTTGAACAAAAGTTGATTATCTAACCTTATTTGAAAAAGAATTGAGAAATGATGCCAATTACACATTGTGTAACTACAAAGGAAGAAGTGATCATCGTACAATATTGACAACTAAGAAATGCGTCTAATCAGCTATTATAATTTACATCTTGTTTTAGACATAATCATATGCAGATCTCAGATATTGTAAGTACATTAGTCCTTACACATAGAGATTATGAGAGACCTCAGGTCTTAGTACACATCTAGCACGTGTTGGAAGCGATATGAGATCAAATTTCACAAGGTAAGAACATAAATCTGTTTCTTTTTGCAATGCATTAAGAACCATTCTCCTTTATTAGTTCCTCAGTATTTTGAACTAATACACCATCGGCCTCAATTCTAACTGATTCACTTTGCAAATGCTATTATCATCCGTTATTCTGAGTAAGGAAGAAGTTGCGATCGTTCGATTTTATGCATAGTTATCACAAATGGTTCTTAATTTGGCCAAATCAAATCGCATTTTTAGTTCTTATCTTGAGTTACGTGATTTACTTTTATAAGAACTCTTGTTCTATTTCTTAATCGGATATGACTCGATCTACTTTGTTAGTTCCTGATAAGCCCTAATCGTGTATTAGGGGCTTATCATCCGTTATTAGATATTCTTATCTTTTCAACATGTATGTCGATTAGATCACCTTTCTAGTTTCTTAATTATCTCCCTAATATATTAGCTTAATCCTTTTTTGGCGATAAGTGTAATCGTAAGATCTTATAACTCTCTTAGTACATATCTAACGTTATATATTGTGAGTCGCAAAACGAGATACAATCACAAGATATTGAAAACTAATAAAGGAGAAGTAGTAGTATTAGATTGAAAAAGAATCAAAATGGTCGTATTCATTAATCACCGTATCTAAGAGATTATGTAATCGTACAAGAAAAACAGCTGAGAAATGAGGCCTATTAATTATGCCTGCACAATGATTAAGGAAGAAATTTTAATAGTACGATATTGAGAAAGAAGGGTTATATTATGTCTCCTTTTAAGATCTAAAACTTTTATAAAAATATCAGTTAAGAAATAGAATAAGAGTTCTTATAAAAGTAAATTACGTAACTCAAGATAATGTGTTAAAATGCCTTTGATTTGGCCAAATTAAGAACCATTTGTGATAACTATGCATAAAAGAATAAGAACTAAAATATAATATGATGGTTTTGAAGAAAGAAGTCGACCTTCTGAGTTCTCAATATCGTGCTTAATCACAAGTGGAAGGAGTTGTACTGCAAATGCGATATTGAGAACGAGAAAGGGACAAATCGTACAAGATTAAATACTAATACACAGGATCTTGGTTCTTAATCTAGCATAATTAAATCACATTTTACGTTGTTATCATGAGTTATTAGAACTTATTATGTTTTTACATGTACTTTGTTGAGAACCTGTCTCTTATACACATCTATGCTAGATTAAGAATATGTGTATAAGAGACAGGTGAAAAAGACTTTGAACAAAAGTTGATTATCTAACCTTATTTGAAAAAGAACTGAGAAATGATGCCAATTACACCTTGTATGACGACAAAGGAAGAAGTGACCATCGTACAATATTGAGAAATTAGAAATGCGACTAATCGAGCTATACAATGAAGAACAAAAGGAGACATAATATATGCAATTCACAGAACAAAGAAAGGAGATTAGTCGTGTAAGATTATGAAACATGAGACGAGTTCCAATCCTAGCACATTTGGAAGCGATATGAGATCAAATTTCACAAGGTAAGAACATAAATCTGTTTTAACAAGAATGCATTAAGAACCATGCGCTGCTGGACCTATTCCTCGAGTATTTTGAACTAATACACCATCTAATAGCATTTGCAAAGGAATAGATGCATTCAAGTTCAATCTTGAGTTATTAGGAGATAATTAAGAAACTAGAAAGGTGATCTAATCGACATACATGTTGAAAAGATAAGAATATCTAATAACGGATGATAAGCCCCTAATCGTGACTCAGTTAGACTAGATTGACAACCATGTGGGACACATGCGACTGTCTCTTATACACATCTAGATGTGTATAAGAGACAGAGCTACGGAGTTGCCTAATTCTCTTTTAAGTCAATGAATAGTTCTCACTCATAAGATCTTAAGAACTAAGAAGGTCGACTTAACGTTATATATTGTTATACAATGTCTAGATACAATCACAAGATATTGAAAACTAATAAAGGAGAAGTAGTAGTATTAGATTGAAAAAGAATCAAGAGCGGGTCGTATTCATTAAAGATTTATAATTAAGAGATTATGTAATCGTATAAGAAAAACAGCTGAGAAATGAGGCCTATTAATTATGCACACAATGATTAAGGAAGAAATTTACATAGTACGATATTGAGAAAGAAGGGTCTAATCGAACTGTATTACGACACCGTAAAGGAGATCTAATCTTACAGGATTAAGAACTAACAAAGTAGATCGAGTCATATCCGATTAAGAAATAGAACAAGAGTTCTTATAAAAGTAAATCACGTAACTCAAGATAAGAACTTAAAATGCGATTTGATTTGGCCAAATTAAGAACCATTTGTGATAACTATGCATAAAAGAATAAGAACTAAAATATAATATGATGGTTTTGAAGAAAGAAGTGAGAAATGAGGTTAAGTATCGTGCTTAATCACAAAGTGGAAGGAGTTGTACTGCAAATATATTGAGAACTAAGAAAGGGGACAAATCGTACAAGATTAAATACTAATACACAGGATCAAGTCGAGAAGATTAAGAAACAACAATGGAGTTATCAACAAAGTACATGTAAAAACATATTTCTTTCTAATGATACTTATGATAACAACGTAAAATGTGATTTAATTATGCTAGATTAAGAACCAAGAATCAGTTCAGATTGAAAAAGACTTTGAACAAAAGTTGATTATCTAACCTTATTTGAAAAAGAACTGAGAAATGATGCCAATTACACCTTGTATGACGACAAAGGAAGAAGTGAGATCGTACAATATTGAGAAATTAGAAATGCGACTAATCGAGCTATACAATGAAGGCACAAAAGTTCTTACATAATATATGATCTGTCTCTTATACACATCTAGATGATTATTAGTTCAGATTTATGTTCTTACCATGTGAAATTTGATATCATAGCACATTTGGAAAAGATATGAGATCAAATTTCACAAGGTAAGAACATAAATCTGTTTTAACAAGAATGCATTACAGATCTATGCGCTGCTGGACCTAATCCTCGAGATTTTGAACTAATACACCATCTAATAGCATTTGCAAAGGAATAGAGAATTGAGGCCGATCAAACTTGCTTCACGAGTAAGGAAGAAGTTGCGATCGTTCGATATTGAGAGCCAAAAAATTGACTAACTGTTCTTACTTGTTCTGAATCGCACAAGGTGGACACACGATAAAATATTAGTTCTTAATTAAGAAACTAGAAAGGTTAGATAATAAACTTTTGTTCAAAGAAGTCATACAAGGATCTCCTTTACGGTGTCGTAATACCTGTCTCTTATACACATCTAACAACCGTTTCTTAGATCTAATCTTACAGGATTAAGAACTAACAAAGTAGATCGAGTCATATCCGATTAAGAAATAGAACAAGAGTTCTTATAAAAGTAAATCACGTAACTCAAGATAAGAACTTAAAATGCGATTTGATTTGGCCAAATTAAGAACCATTTGTGATAACTATGCATAAAAGAATAAGAACTAAAATATAATATGATGGTTTTGAAGAAAGAAGTTTCTTATGAGGCCAAGATTGGATCCTGTCTCTTATTAAGAACCAAGAATCACCGATTGAAAAAGACTTTGAACAAAAGTTGATTATCTAACCTTATTTGAAAAGAACCGAAATGATGCCAATTACATACGCCTGTCTCTTATACACATCTAGAAGTGTATAGTTCTCAATATTGTACTAAGAACTGTCTCTTATCCACATCTACATGTGTATAATTCTTTTAGGCATAGTTATTTGTTGAGAACTCCTTTGTTGTCTCTTAATCACATCTAGATGTGTATAAGAGACAGATGTGTATAAGAGACAGTCTCATATCGTTTCCAACCTAGTCACGATTGGAACTCAATATCGAACGATCGCAACTTCTTCCTTACTCGTGAAGCAAGTTTGATCGGAATCTTGTTACGATTTAAATCAAATGAATGTTCTAATCGCGTTCGAAAGAGAGCTGTCTCTTATACAACTATATGTAGCTTAATAACCCTTTCTTTCTTCTCAATAATCGTAAGATATTGAGAACTAAGAAAGTCGACTAATCGTAGTGTATTGTAGTCGCAAAAGGAGATTTTTAGATGTGTATAAGAGACAGAAGTAGTAGTATTAGATTGAAAAAGAATCAAGAGCGGGTCGTATTCATTAATTTGGCCAAATCAAGAGATTATGTAAGTTCTTATCTTGAAAAGAACTGAGAAATGAGGCCTACTAATTATTCCTGCACAATGATTAAGGAAGAAATCGTAATAGTACGATATTGAGAAGAAAGAAAGGGTCTAATCGTACTGTATTATGACACAGTAAAGGATATCTAATCGTATAGGATTAATGAACTAACAAAGTAGATCGAGTCATATCAGATTAAGAAATAGAACAAGAGTTCTTATAAAGTCTTTTTCATAACTCAAGATTGAACTTGAAATGCGATTTGATTTGGCCAAATTAAGAACCATGAGTGATAACTATGCATAAAAGAATAAGAACTAAAATATAATATGATGGTTTTGAAGAAAGAAGTGAGAAATGAGGCCAAGTATACGTGCTTAATCACAGTGGAAGGAGTTGTACTCGATGTCATGGCTTAATTAAATCACATTTTACGTTGTTAAATCATGATTAAATACTACCTACCTGGGATCAAGTCGCAGAAGATTAAGAAACAACAATGGAGTTCTCAACAAAGTACATGTAAAAACATAATAAGTTCTAATAACTCATGATAACAACGTAAAATGTGATTTAATTATGCTAGATTAAGAACCAAGAATCAGTTCAGATTGAAAAAGACTTTGAACAAAAGTTGATTATCTAACCTTATTTGAAAAAGAACTGAGAAATGATGCCAATTACACCTTGTATGACGACAAAGGAAGAAGTGACCATCGTACAATATTGAGAAATTAGAAATGCTTTGTACTCGAGCTATACAATGCAGATATCTTAATTTGGCCAAATCAAATCACATTTTAAGTTCTTATCTTGAGTTACGTGATTTACTTTTATAAGAACTCTTGTTCTATTTCTTAATCTGATATGACTCGATCTACTTTGTTAGTTCTTAATCCTGTAACATCCGTTGTTAGATATTCTTATCTTTTCAACATGTATGTCGAAATAGAACAAGAGTTCTTATAAAAGTAAATCACGTAACTCAAGATAAGAACTTAAAATGTGATTTGATTTGGCCAAATTAAGAACCATTTGTGATAACTATGCATAAAAGAATAAGAACTAAAATATAATATGATGGTTTTGAAGAAAGAAGTGAGAAATGATGTGTAAGTATACGTGTTTAATCACAGTGGAAGGAGTTGTACTCGTACGATATTGAGCGAGAAGGGTACGATTTGTCCCCTTTCTAAATTCTCAATATCGTACGAGTACAAGTCGCAGTCTCTTAAGAAACAACAATGGAGTTCTACGACAAAGTACTTGTAAAAACATAATAAGTTCTAATAACTTGATAACAACGTAAACTGTCTTTAATGTATGTCAGATAAAGAACCAAGAATCGGTTCAGATTGAAAAGACTTTGAACAAAAGTTGATTATCTAACCTTATTTGAAAAGAACGAGAAATGATGCCAATTACACATTGTATAACGACAAAGGAAGAAGTGATCATCGTACAATATTGAGAACTAGAAATGCGTCTAATCGAGCTATACAATGAACAACAAAAGGAGACATAACATATGCAATTCACGAACTAGTCTAATTGAGATCAGTCGTATTAGATTATGAAACATGAGACGAGTTCCAATCATAGCACATTTGGAAACGATATGAGATCAAATTTCACAAGGTAAGAACATAAATTTATTTTAAAAAGAATGGATTAAGAACCATGCGCTGGACCTATTCCTCGAAGATTTTGAACAAATACATCATCTAATAGCATTTGCAAAAGAATAGAGAAATGAGGCCGATCAAACTTGCTTCACGAGTAAGGAAGAAGTTGTTAATTATTCGAGATAGAGAGCACGTATTAGGGGTTATTTTGTTAGTTCTTAATCCTGTAAGATTAGGTCTCCTTTAAAATATTAGGGAGATAATTAAGAAACTAGAAAGGTGATCTTATCGACATACATGTTGAAAAGATAAGAATATCTGATATGGATGATAAGCCCCTTATACTTGACTCAGTTAGACTAGATTGACAACCATGTGCTTTTTCCTGTACTTAGATAATATCAAATGAATGATCTTTTCGCGTTCGAAAGAGAGCGGAGGCAACTATATTAGCTTAATAACTAAGGAAGAAGTGTAATCGTAAGATATTGAGAACTAAGAAAGTCGACTAATCGTAGTATATTGTGAGTCGCAAAAGGAGATACTATCACAAGAGATTGAGAACTAATAAAGGAGAAGTAGTAGTATTAGATTGAAAAAGAATCAAGAGCGGGTCGTATTCATTAAAGATTTATAATTAAGAGATTATGTAATCGTATAAGAAAAAGAACTGAGAAATGAGGCCTACTAATTATTCCACTGCACAATGATTAAGGAAGAAATCGTAATAGTACGATATTGAGAAGAAAGAAAGGGTCTAATCGTACTGTATTATGACACAGTAAAGGATATCTAATCGTATAGGATTAAGAACTAACAAAGTTGATCGAGTCATATCAGATTAAGAAATAGAACAAGAGTTCTTATAAAAGTAAATCTCATAACTCAAGATTGAACTTGAAATGCGATTTGATTTGGCCAAATTAAGAACCATGAGTGATAACTGTGCATAAAAGAATAAGAACTAAAATAGAATATGATGGTTTTGAAGAAAGAAGTGAGAAATGAGGCCAAGTATACGTGCTTAATCACAGTGGAAGGAGTTGTACTCGTACGATATTGAGAACTAAGAAAGGGGACAAATCGTACAAGATTAACTACTAATACCTGGGATCAAGTCGCAGAAGATTAAGAAACAACAAAGGAGTTCTCAACAAAGTACATGTAAAAACATAATAAGTTCTAATAACTCATGATAACAACGTAAAATAAATTGTGATTTAATTATGCTAGATTAAGAACCAAGAATCAGTTCAGATTGAAAAAGACTTTGAACAAAAGTTGATTATCTAACCTTATTTGAAAAAGAACTGAGAAATGATGCCAATTACACCTTGTATGACAAAGGAATCTTGACCATCGTACAATATTGAGAAATTAGAAATGCGACTAATCGAGCTATACAATGAAGAACAAAAGGAGACATAATATATGCAATTCACAGAACAAAGAAAGGAGATTAGTCGTGTAAGATTATGAAACATGAGACGAGTTCTCAGTCCTAGCACATTTGGAAGCGATATGAGATAAATTTCACAAGGTAAGAACATAAATCTGTTTTAACAAGAATGCATTAAGAACCATGCTGCTGGACCTATTCCTCGAGTATTTTGAACTAATACACCATCTAATAGCATTTGCAAAGGAATAGAGAATTGAGGCCGATCAAACTTGCTTTACGAGTAAGGAAGAAGTTGCGATCGTTCGATATTGAGACTAGCCAAAAAATTGACTAACTGGTGTAATTTACGAATCGCACAAGGTGGACACACGATTAATCCTGTAAGATTAGATCTCCTTTATTAGTTCGTAATCTAGATGTGTATAAGAGACAGATGTTAGATATTATCAATATTGATATTCTTATCTTTTCGTGACTAGTTAGACTAGATTGACAACCATGTGCGGGACATGCACAAAAGATTTAAATCAAATGAATGATCTAATTGCGTTCGAAGAGAACGGAGGCAACTATATTAGCTTAATAACTAAGGAAGAAGTGTAATCGTAAGATATTGAGAACTAAGAAGGTCCCCTTTCTCAGTTCTCAATATCGTACGAGTACAACTCCTTCCACAATGACAAAACATTGTATACAGATCTGTCTCGTATATACATTCGATTAGACCCTTCTTTCTCAATAGATTCCCTTCCATTGTGATTTAACATTAAGAGATTATGTAATCGTACAAGAAAAACAGCTGAGAAATGAGGCCTATTAATTTTATGCCTGCATAATGATTAAGGAAGAAATTTTAATAGTACGATATTGAGAAAGAAGGCTCTAATCGAACTGTATTATGACACCGTAAAGGAGATCTAATCTTACAGGATTAAGAACTAACAAAGTAGATCGAGTCATATCAGATTAAGAAATAGAACAAGAGTTCTTATAAAAGTAAATCACGTAACTCAAGATAAGAACTTAAAATGTGATTTGATTTGGCCAAATTAAGAACCATTTGTGATAACTATGCATAAAAGAATAAGAACTAAAATATAATATGATGGTTTTGAAGAAAGAAGTGAGAAATGAGACCAAGTATACGTGTTTAATCACAGTGGAAGGAGTTGTACTCGTACGATATTGAGAACTGAGAAAGGGGACAAATCGTACAAGATTAAATACTAATACCTGGGATCAAGTCGCAGAAGATTAAGAAACAACAATGGAGTTCTCAACAAAGTACATGTAAAAACATAATAAGTTCTAATAACTCATGATAATTATCAACGTAAAATGTGATTTAATTATGCTAGATTAAGAACCAAGAATCAGTTCAGATTGAAAAAGACTTTGAACAAAAGTTGATTATCTAACCTTATTTGAAAAAGAACTGAGAAATGATGCCAATTACACATTGTATAACGACAAAGGAAGAAGTGATCATCGTACAATATTGAGAACTAAGAAATGCGTCTAATCGAGCTATACAATGAACAACAAAAGGAGACATAACATATGCAATTCACAGAACAAAGAAAGGAGATTAGTCGTGTAAGATTATGAAACATGAGACGAGTTCCAATCATAGCACATTTGGAAACGATATGAGATCAAATTTCACAAGGTAAGAACATAAATTTATTTTAAAAAGAATGGATTAAGAACCATGCGCTGGACCTATTCCTCGAAGATTTTGAACAAATACATCATCTAATAGCATTTGCAAAAGAATAGAGAAATGAGGCCGATCAAACTTGCTTCACGAGTAAGGAAGAAGTTGCGATCGTTCGATATTGAGAGCCAAAAAATTGACTAACTGTTCTTTGTTCTGAATCGCACAAGGTGGACACACGATAAAATATTAGGGAGATAATTAAGAAACTAGAAAGGTGATCTAATCGACATACATGTTGAAAAGATAAGAATATCTAATAACGGATGATAAGCCCCTAATACGTGACTCAGTTAGACTAGATTGACAACCATGTGCGGGACCTGTGCACAAAAGATTTAAATCAAATGAATGATCTAATTGCGTTCGAAAGAGAACGGAGGCAACTATATTAGCTTAATAAAAAAGGAAGAAGTGTAATCGTAAGATATTGAGAACTAAGAAGGTCGACTTAACGTTATATATTGTGAGTCGCAAAACGAGATACAATCACAAGATATTGAAAACTAATAAAGGAGAAGTAGTAGTATTAGATTGAAAAAGAATCTTATAAGAAATATTATAAGAGATATCTTTTTTAGTTCTATGTCGGAATGAGGCCTATTAATTATGCCTGCACAATGATTAAGGAAGAAATTTTAATAGTACGATATTGAGAAAGAAGGTCTAATCGAACTGTATTATGACACCGTAAAGGAGATTAATCTTACATAATTAAATCTAACATATTACGTTGTTATATGAGATTGGAACTAGTCTCATGTTCTCATAATCTTAGATGACTAACTCCTTTCTTTGTTTTGTGAATTGATTTGATTTGTCTCCTTAATCTATTTGTGATAACTATGCATAAAAGAATAAGAACTAAAATAGAATATGATGGTTTTGAAGAAAGAAGTGAGAAATGAGGCCAAGTACACGTGCTTAATCACAGTGGAAGGAGTTGTACTCGTACGATATTGAGAACTGAGAAAGGGGACAAATCGTACAAGATTAAATACTAATACCTGGGATCAAGTCGCAGAAGATTAAGAAACAACGAAGGAGTTCTCAACAAAGTACATGTAAAAACATAATAAGTTCTAATAACTCATGCTTGATAACAACGTAAAATGTGATTTAATTATGCTAGATTAAGAACCAAGAATCAGTTCAGATTGAAAAAGACTTTGAACAAAAGTTGATTATCTAACCTTATTTGAAAAAGAACTGAGAAATGATGCCAATTACACCTTGTATGACGACAAAGGAAGAAGTGACCATCGTACAATATTGAGAAATTAGAAATGCGACTAATCGAGCTATACAATGAAGAACAAAAGGAGACATAATATATGCAATTCACAGAACAAAGAAAGGAGATTAGTCGTGTAAGATTATGAAACATGAGACGAGTTCCAATCCTAGCACATTTGGAAGCGATATGAGATCAAATTTCACAAGGTAAGAACATAAATCTGTTTTAACAAGAATGCATTAAGAACCATGCGCTGCTGACCTATTCCTCGAGTATTTTGAACTAATACACCATCTAATAGCATTTGCAAAGGAATAGAGAATTGAGGCCGATCAAACTTGCTTTACGAGTAAGGAAGAAGTTGCCGATCGTTCGATATTGAGAGCCAAAAAATTGACTAACTGTTCTTTGTTCTGAATCGCACAAGGTGGACACACGATAAAATATTAGGGAGATAATTAAGAAACTAGAAAGGTGATCTAATCGACATACATGTTGAAAAGATAAGAATATCTAATAACGGATGATAAGCCCCTAATACGTGACTCAGTTAGACTAGATTGACAACCATGTGCGGGACCTGTGCACAAAAGATTTAAATCAAATGAATGATCTAATTGCGTTCGAAAGAGAACGGAGGCAACTATATTAGCTTAATAACTAAGGAAGAAGTGTAATCGTAAGATATTGAGAACTAAGAAGGTCGACTTAACGTTATATATTGTGAGTCGCAAAACGAGATACAATCACAAGATATTGAAAACTAATAAAGGAGAAGTAGTAGTATTAGATTGAAAAAGAATTAAGTCGACCTTCTTAGTTCTCAAAGATTAGATCTCCTTTACACATCTAATCAGTATAAGAGCCTACATATATAACGTTAAGTCTCACGTTCTTACTTCTCAATTTGATTAAGGAATCATTTTAATAGTACGATATTGAGATAGATTCATCTGATCGAAATCTTTTACGACACCGTAAAGGAGATCTAATCTTACAGGATTAAGAACTAACAAAGTAGATCGAGTCATATCAGATTAAGAAATAGAACAAGAGTTCTTATAAAAGTAAATCACGTAACTCAAGATAAGAACTTAAAATGTGATTTGATTTGGCCAAATTAAGAACCATTTGTGATAACTATGCATAAAAGAATAAGAACTAAAATATAATATGATGGTTTTGAAGAAAGAAGTGAGAAATGAGACCAAGTATACGTGTTTAATCACAGTGGAAGGAGTTGTACTCGCATTTATATTGAGAACTGAGAAAGGGGACAAATATTAAAGCTAATATAGTAATACTCCGGATCAAGTCGCAGAAGATTAAGAAACAACAATGGAGTTCTCAACAAAGTACATGTAAAAACATAA
Organism: Cinchona pubescens; assembly: GCA_025175665.1. Taxonomy (NCBI): domain Eukaryota; kingdom Viridiplantae; phylum Streptophyta; class Magnoliopsida; order Gentianales; family Rubiaceae; genus Cinchona; species Cinchona pubescens. The sequence goes on along the minus strand of JANKKI010000070.1, from coordinate 1,171,656 downwards.
TTGTTCTAATCTAATAACTCATGATAACAACGTAAAATGTGATTTAATTATGTAGATTAAGAACAAGAATCGTGTGTCGCAGATTAGATTGAAATTCTAGTTTCTTAATTATCTTAATATTTTATCTTGTTTGAAAAAGAACTGAGTGCGATTCAGAACACATTACACATTGTATAACGACAAAGGAAGAAGTGATCATCGTACAATATTGAGAACTAAGAAATGTGTCTAATCGAGCTATACAATGAACAACAAAAGGAGACATAACATATGCAATTCACAGAACAAAGAAAGGAGATTAGTCGTGTAAGATTATGAAACATGAGACGAGTTCCAATCATAGCACATTTGGAAACGATATGAGATCAAATTTCACAAGGTAAGAACATAAATCTGTTTTAACAAGAATGCATTAAGAACCATGCGCTGGACCTATTCCTCGAAGATTTTGAACAAATACATCATCTAATAGCATTTGCAAAAGAATAGAGAAATGAGGCCGATCAAACTTGCTTCACGAGTAAGGAAGGAAGAAGTTGCGATCGTTCGATATTGAGAGCCAAAAAATTGACTAACTGTTCTTTGTTCTGAATCGCACAAGGTGGACACACGATAAAATATTAGGGAGATAATTAAGAAACTAGAAAGGTGATCTAATCGACATACATGTTGAAAAGATAAGAATATCTAATAACGGATGATAAGCCCCTAATACGTGACTCAGTTAGACTAGATTGACAACCATGTGCGGGACCTGTGCACAAAAGATTTAAATCAAATGAATGATCTAATTGCGTTCGAAAGAGAACGGAGGCAACTATATTAGCTTAATAAAAAAGGAAGAAGTGTAATCGTAAGATATTGAGAACTAAGAAGGTCGACTTAACGTTATATATTGTGAGTCGCAAAACGAGATACAATCACAAGATATTGAAAACTAATAAAGGAGAAGTAGTAGTATTAGATTGAAAAAGAATCAAGAGCGGGTCGTATTCATTAAAGATTTATAATTAAGAGATTATGTAATCGTACAAAGAAAAACAGCTGAGAAATGAGGCCTATTAATTATGCCTGCATAATGATTAAGGAAGAAATTTTAATAGTACGATATTGAGAAAGAAGGCTCTAATCGAACTGTATTATGACACCGTAAAGGAGATCTAATCTTACAGGATTAAGAACTAACAAAGTAGATCGAGTCATATCAGATTAAGAAATAGAACAAGAGTTCTTATAAAAGTAAATCACGTAACTCAAGATAAGAACTTAAAATGTGATTTGATTTGGCCAAATTAAGAACCATTTGTGATAACTATGCATAAAAGAATAAGAACTAAAATATAATATGATGGTTTTGAAGAAAGAAGTGAGAAATGAGGCCAAGTACACGTGCTTAATCACAGTGGAAGGAGTTGTTCTCTACATAATAAGTTCTAATAACTCATGATAACAACGTAAAATGTGATTTAATTATGCTAGATTAAGAACCAAGATCAGTTCTTGAAAAAGACTTTGAACAAAAGTTGTTATCTAACCTTATTTGAAAAAGAAAACTGAGAAATGATGCCAATTACACCTTGTATGACGACAAAGGAAGAAGTGATCATCGTACAATATTGAGAAATTAGAAATGCGACTAATCGAGCTATACAATGAACAACAAAAGGAGACATAAGATATGCAATTCACAGAACAAAAAAAGGAGATTAGTCGTGTAAGATTATGAAACATGAGACGAGTTCCAATCATAGCACATTTGGAAACGATATGAGATCAAATTTCACAAGGTAAGAACATAAATATGTTTTAACTTGAATGGATTAAGAACCATGCGCCGGACGTATTCCTCGAAGATTTAGAACTAATACATCATCTAATAGCATTTGCAAAATAATAGAGAAATGAGGCCGATCAAACTTTGATTATGTTTGTGTGCACAAAAGATTTAAATCAAACGAATGATCTAATCGCGTTCGAAAGAGAGCGGAGGCAACTATATTAGCTTAATAACTAAGGAAGAAGTGTAATCGTAAGATATTGAGAACTAAGAAAGTCGACTAATCGTAGTATATTGTGAGTCGCAAAAGGAGATACAATCACAAGAGATTGAGAACTAATAAAGGAGAAGTAGTAGTATTAGATTTAAAAAGAACCAAGAGCGGGTCGTATTCATTAAAGATTTATAATTAAGAGATTATGTAATAATCTCGTATAAGAAAAAGAACTGAGAAATGAGGCCTATTAATTATGCCTGCACAATGATTAAGGAAGAAATTGTAATAGTACGATATTGAGAAGAAAGAAAGGGTCTAATCGTACTGTATTATACATAGTATAAGGATATCTAATAGCACAGGATTAAGAACTAACAAAGTAGATCGAGTCATATCATATTAAGAAATACAACAAGAGTTCTTATAAAAGTAAATCTCGTAACTCAAGATTGAACTTAAAATGCGAATTGATTTGGCCAAATTAAGAACCATGAGTGATAACTATGCATAAAAGAATAAGAACTAAAATATAATATGATGGTTTTGAAGAAAGAAGTGAGAAATGAGGCCAAGTATACGTGCTTAATCACAGTTGAAGGAGTTGTACTCGAACGATATTGAGAACTAAGAAAGGTGACAAATCGTACAAGATTAAATACTAATAACTGGGATCAAATCGCATGAGATTAAGAAACAAGAAAGGAGTTCTCAACAATTTGTACATGTAGATCTCTTTATGTTCTAATAACTCTTATACACATCTAGATGTGTATAAGAGACAGCAAGATTAAGAACCAAGAATCAGTTCATTGCATAGCTCGATTAGAACAAAAGATGATTATCTAACCTTATTTGAAAAAGAACTGAGAAATGAAGCCAATTACACCTTGTATAATGACAAAGAAAGAAGTGATCATCGAACAATATTGAGAACTCAGAAATGCGACTAATCGAGCTATGCAATGAACAACAAAATGAGACACAACATATGCAATTCACAGAACACAGAAAGGAGATTAGTCGTGCAAGATTATGAAATATTAGAGGAGTTCCAATCACAGCACATTCGGAAAAGATTTGAGATCAAATTTCACAAGGTAAGAACATAAATATGTTTTAATAAGAATGGATTAAGAACCATGCGCTGGACCAATTCCTTGAAGATTTAGAACTAATGCATCATCTAATAGCATTTGCAAAAGAATAGAGCAATGAGGCCGATCAAAAAGCTTGCTTTACGAGTATGGAAGAAGTTGCGATCGTTCGATATTGAGAGCCAAAAAATTGACAAACTGTTCTGTGTTCTGAATCGTACAAGGAGAACACACGATAAAATATTAGGGAGATAATTAAGAAACTAGAAAGGTGATCTAATCGACATACATGTTGAAAAGATAAGAATATCTAACAACGGATGATAAGCCTCTAATACGTGACCCAGTTAGACTAGATTGACAACCATGTGCGGGACCTGTGCACAAAAGATTTAAATCAAATGAATGATCTAATCGTGTTTGAAAGAGAACGGAGGCAACTATATTAGCTTAATAACTAAGGAAGAAGTGTAATCGTAAGATATTGAGAACTAAGAAAGTCGACTAATCGTAATATATTCTGAGTCGCAAAAAGAGATACAATCACAAGAGATTGAGAACTAATAAAGGAGAAATAGTCGTATTAGATTTAAAAAGAACCAAGAGCGGGTCGTATTCATTAAAGATTTATAATTATGAGATTATCTAATCGTATAAGAAAAAGAACTGAGAAATGAGGCCCAATAATTATGGCTGCATTATATCTGTCTCTTATACACATCTAGATGTGTATAAGAGACAGATCTCCCATTTAGAACTTGGGTACTAATCGTTCAACTCTGTATTATGACACAGTAAAGGGATCTTAATCTGATACAAGATTAAGAACTAACGAAGTTGATCGAGTCATATTAGAATGAGAAATAGAACAGGAGTTCTTATAAAAGTAAATCTCGTAACTCAAGATAAGAACTTAAAATGCGATTTGATTTGGCCAAATTAAGAACCATGAGTGATAACTCTGCATAAAAGAATAAGAACTAAAATATAACATGATGGTTTTGAAGAAATAAGTGAGAAAAGAGGCCAAGTATACGTGCTTAATCAGAGTTGAAGGATTTGTACTCGTACGATATTGAGAACTAAGAAAGGGGACAAATCGTACAAGATTAAATACTAATAACTGGGATCAAGTCACATGAGATTAGGAAACGCAAGAAAGGAGTTCTCAACAAAGTACAAGTAGAAACATAATAAGTTCTTTTTTTTTTTTTAATCAAACGCCCAAAGGTGGGCAGAACTTTTATTTATTTTATGAGTTATTACAATATCGAAGGTTAGGGCAGCCCCTTGCATCTAGCCAAACCAGACCTTTTATAGAGCAAGGAATGGTGTTGTGCTCGTACTCAACATGCATTGGATTTGCAATACCCTCATTAGCTAATCTATCAGCAACTTGATTAGACTCTCTAAAAATATATTTAAATGAAATCTGAGTCCAACCCAAAGGCTTTGTATGATACAAAGCCTTTGGTTGCAATATTACAAATCTGTGATTACGAACCATTCAAAAGGTTGATTCAGGATGAGTGAATCAATTTGTTGCTGTCTCTTATACACACAAGGGAATGGCCCTTGTGATCCCTTATGACGCCACCACGCCTGCCATTCCCGGATTACCTTTAGGCGCCATCCATTTAGTTTGAAACATCTGGAGGAGAGGCATTCCCATTTGACCGCCAAGATTCTCTTAGGTTTTGTTTGTAAGAGTTGAAAGCAAATGTCCCGTGAGAGAAGCAATTCATCAGCGTGTGCTTTCTTGTGAAGGGTGGATTGAGGAAATCTCTTATAAATATGAAATGATGTTGGCAATGATGCGTGCAGCACTACTTGTTTTCCCATCAAACACAGCCATGTTCCTAGCTTTCCATAAGAACCAACATATTATACAAGGGAGGATTTTGTGGATTAGCCCAATTGTGGAAAGAGGGTGCTGCATCCCACCAGCATGTCTCTTAAAGCCTCTAGATGATGGTCGTTGACAGGACCGATCCATCGCACTTTCTAGCCAAGTTTCGAAAAGTACCAAACTTGGCGTGAGATAGCGCAAAGACACAAAATATGAGCTAACTCTTCTCTCTGTTGTCTCTTATACACATAGCACTCGGAGGCTAAGGAACAGCCATGTGTAATAAAATACAGTCATCTAAAGACAAAGCCTTTAGTACAGGTCCAAGGCAACAAGATGGCAGCTGCAATGTAATGGCTCAAAGTAACCAAATTGCCTTAGCTCATGCCCAGGCGATCCATATGAGGTGCTTGGCAGAAGAGGAAGCTTTTTGGCAGCAGGGGTCCAAACAATCCGGTTTAGTTCATCAGTCATGAAGATCGATCTTTCATTGAGAATTGTCACATGGTTTGCAGCTCCTCCATGGAGTATCTCTCGTCCAAAGAGGAAATATTCCAACCATTAGAACCCCAAACATGGGAAACCTTGAGCTGCCCATCATATACACATTAGTGTGTGACCCTTTATTCAGTGACCAAGGTAGGGTGTTGGCCCTTAGACAGGAGCTAGCTCGTCCCCACATTCAGCTCGGATCAGCTCCTCCATGTTTCCATTCCTTCCTCTTATCAGCAATGTGTACTAAAGCCTCGTACTACATCTTCTAGTGGTGTATCCCTACACCATTGGAATAGGTTGGCTGGCAAACTTTATAACATCAGATGTGGTACATGTGGTTGACTTTGGCAGCTCGATCACCCCTAGATGTGTATTGGATCATCCGAACGCGACCAGGTGCTGCCTTCTTTGATAGGTAAAAGAAGCTTTTGGACTTGTTAAAAAGCTGGCCGGAGGAGTTCTCAAACCGTGTTAAGAAGCTCGTTAAGTGTCGAATGGATTTGGTTTCTCCCTTTGTGAAAATGACAATATCATCTGAAAAGGCCTCTCATGGCCTTTCTTAATCTTACATTCTTGCGGGAGTGAGTAAGCTGAAATTTTACCCTCGTGAACTTTTGCCTTTAATCACTGTGAAAACTTTTGAAGGACTTCCAGCATGAATAAAAGGTGATAAGGGATCTCCTTGACGAACCCTCTAGTGGATTTAAAGAATCCCTTGGGTGCTCCATTGATGAGTACGAGAAAACCAACATTCCTCCAAACGTTCTTGATGAGGAAGTCAATGTGTGTATAAGAGACAGGAGTTGTACTCGTACGATATATGAGAACCATGAAAGCCTATCAAACGCCTTGGTGCGGTCGAGTTTGATGATCAAATTTCCTCCCCTCGTCTTCCGATCTATGAAATTGGTCATTTCTTGCACAAGAAGAATGTTATCGGCAATGTCCCTCCCTTTAACGTAGGCCACTTGTTCGGTTGAAATAATCTTCGGTAGAATGAGGGAAAGTCGGTTGGCCAATATCTTGGTGCAGATTTTGTTAAAGAAAGTGCACAAGCTTATGGGCCGGAAGTCACTAAAAGAATTCGGATTGGCTGTTTTTGGGATAAGAGCAATAAGAGTACTAGTAAACATTCGTGGCAACTTAGCTCCATTAAGAAAATCTCTCACCGCAAGGAAAAGATCATGGTGAATAATGTCCCAGCAGGTAGTGAAGAAAACCCCATTATAGCCATCATGATTCAATGTGTATACGAGACAGTGGCGTCATAAGAGATCACATGATCTTGCATACGGGCAGTCTCTTATTATTAGTTTGATCTCTTAGACACATCCTTGTGTGGCAATGATATACTTTCTAATCTCCAACACTTTGCCTTCATTTACTCAAAACAATCAAGTAAATCCAACTTGGACTAATAGTAAATAATTCTCGTTCATTTTGGACTAGACACCTCATATGGATCGCCTGGGCATGAGCTAAGGCAATTTGGTTACTTTGGCTCTGGTGTGCCAAAAGTGCTTCTTCCTTGATTTTGACCTCTTGTTCGGCTTCTTTAACCTTGTCAAAGACATTGCCAAATACCGTGTGACTCCAATTCCTGAGTTCGGCTTTTAGTCTTTTGAGTTTTGAAGCAAAAATGGAGATATAGGAGCCATTACATTGCAGCTGCCAATTGTTGCCTACGACCTGCAAGAAATCTTTGTGTTTAGTCCACATATTAAGAAATTTAAATGGCTTTGGTCCTGCGAGTGTTGGTTTATGTACTAAAGGCAACAGTGTTGGAATTAGAAATTATACTTATTGCCAACGTTAAATGAACCTAAAGGGTCACACACTAAGAGTAAAAACTCAACTGACTATAAGCCGAACTCAGGAATTGGCAGCTCACGTAATTTGATAATACCATTTTTGCTTCAAAACTCATTTACTAATTACTTTGGATCAGGAATTGGACAACAGAAATTTGCAATGTCTAATAACAAGGTTAGCTATAATCTGGTTACTATCATACGCGTTTATATACCTAATACGTGTGATAGAAGAATTCTAGATGAGTATTTGGCAGACAGGATGTAGGAAGACTAGGCCAAAGAAGCCGAACAAGAGGTCAAAATCAAGGAAGAAGCACTTTTGGCACACCAGAGCCAAAGTAACCAAATTGCCTTGGCTCATTCGTAGCTGTCTCTTATACACATCTAGATGTGTATAAGAGACAGGGTCTAGGTATCGTGAAAGGTTCAGATCGCAAGGAGGTTTTGCTATCGAAAGCAAAGGTATATATATCTAAACCTAGACGATTTAATCGGACGCATGGATCCTCTTATAGGGATTTCGTGTTTTTCCACGCTGCGTTATTTTTATATTATGGCTAGGAAATCCCAACAAGGTATCAGAGGCCGCTTGCGTTTTCAATTAAACCGCTTCGGATTGATGAAATTAGTTAAAAACATATTATGTTGGACATAATCGAAGTACATGAAGCTGTATTCGGTGAATGTATGCTGTTGAAAATCTGTTTGATATCTTGATCTCAATACATACATATGATGTATGCAAAGATTCTATTCGATAGAAACCTGTTCTGTTCGATGATTCTATTTGATAGATTCTGTTGTTGAACTATATGTATATGTGATCTATACGTATGTTTCTGTTGAATTATGTATATATGATATATGTATTTTTCTGTCGAATTATGCATATATATATATATATGTGTGTATATATGCTTCTGTCGAATGATTTACATATATGATATGTGTATGTTCTGTTCGATGAATTTAATTCGCATCATGAAAAATTATGACAGCACACTGCTAAATGAGTTACGATTACTCTTTAGTATGTTCTAATAACTCATAATAACAACGTAAAATGTGATTTAATTATGCTAGATTAAGAACCAAGAATCAGTTCAGATTGGAAAAGACTTTGAACAAAAGATGATTATCTAACCTTATTTGAAAAAGAACTGAGAAATGAAGCCAATTACACCTTGTATAAAGACAAAGGAAGAAGTGTCGTACAATATTGAGAACTAAGAAATACGACTAATCGAGCTATACAATGAACAACTAAAGGAGACATAACATATGAAATTCACAGAACAAAGAAAGGAGATTAGTCATGTAAGATTATATATGAAACATGAGAGGAGTTCCAATCACAGCACATTTGGAAAAGATATGAGATCAAATTTCACAAGGTAAGAACATAAATATGTTTTTAATAAGAATGGATTAAGAACCATGCGCTGGACCTATTCCTTGAAGATTTAGAACTAATACATCATCTAATAGCATTTGCAAAAGAATAGAGAAATGAGGCCGATCAAACTTGTCATTACGACGAGTAAGGAAGAAGTTGCGAACGTTCGATATTGAGAGCCAAAAAATTGACTAGATCACTTCTGTGTCCTTTGTCTTTATACCTGAACTCACGATATACACATTCATAGATGTGTATAAGACTAAGCTCCTTTCTTTGTCTTGTGAATTTCATATCTCCTGTCTCTTATAGTTGTTAGATTGTATAGCTCGATTAGTCGTATTTCTTTGTTCTCAATATTGTACGACACAGATGTGTATGGCATAAGCCAAGTGAGAGATGGTAGGGCATGACCTCGGAAGAGCAAACTCAGAAATTTTCCCAATGCGAAATTGATCCTTCAAACGCAAAAGGAGATACAATCACAAGAGATTGAGAACTAATAAAGGAGAAGTAGTCGTATTAGATTTAAAAAGAACCAAGAGCGGGTCGTATTCATTAAAGATTTATAATTATGAGATTAAGTAATCGTATAAGAAAAAGAACTGAGAAATGAGGCCGAAGAGACATGCCTGCACAACGATTATGGAAGAAATTGTAATAGTACGATATTGAGAAGAAAGAAAGGGTCTAATCGTACTATATTATGACACAGTAAATGAGATCTAATCGTACAGGATTAAGAACTAACAAAGTAGATCGAGTCATACAAGATTGTGAAATAGAGTAGGAGTTCTTATAAAAGTAAATCTCGTAACTCAAGATAAGAACTTAAAATACGATTCGATTTGGCCAAATTAAGAACCATGAGTGATAACTATGCATAAAAGAATAAGTAACTAAAATATAACATGATGGTTTTGAAGAAATAAGTCAGCAAAGAGGCCAAGTATACATGCTTAATCACAGTTGAAGGAGTTGTACTCGTACGATATTGAGAACTCATAAAGGGGACAAATCGTACAAGATTAAATACTAATAACTGGGATCAAGTCGCATGAGATTGAGAAACAAGAAAGGAGTTCTCAACAAAGTACATGTAGAAACATAATAAGTTCTAATAACTCATGATAACAACGTAAAATGTGATTTAATTATGCTAGATTAAGAACCAAGAATCAATTGAAAAGACTTTGAACAAAGATGATTATCTAACCTTATTTGAAAAGAAAATAGATGGAATGAAGTCCAGTGCATGGTTCTTAATCTGTCTCTTATACACATGTAGATGTGTATACACATCTAGATGTGTACTAATCGGGCTATACAATGATTTCTTAAGGACATAACATATGCAATTCACAGAACAAAGAAAGGAGATTAGTCGTGTAAGATTGAATGAAATATGAGAGGAGTTCCAATCACAGCACATTTGGAAAAGATATGAGATCAAATTTCAAAAGGTAAGAACGTAAATATGTTTAAGAACCATGCGCTGGACCTATTCATTGAAGATTGAGAACTAATACATCGTCTAATAGCATTTGCAAAAGAATAGAGAAATGAGGCCGATCAAACTTGCTTTCGAAAGAAAGTAGTTGCGATCGTTCGATATTGAGAGCCAACAAATTGACTAAATGTTCTATGTTCTGAATCGCACAAGAAAAACACACGATAAAATATTAGGGAGATAATTACGAAACTAGAAAGGTGATCTAATCGACATACATGTTGAAAAGATAAGAATATCTAATAACGGATGATAAGCCCGACCCACTCTTGGTTCTTTTTAGACTAGATTCAGACTTTTCGTTTACCTGTGCACAAAAGATTTAGATCAAATGAATGATCTAATCGCATTCGAAAGAGAATGGAGGCAACTATATTAGCTTAATAACTAAGGAAGATACTGTGTAATCGTAAGATATTGAGAACTAAGAAAGTCGACTAATCGTAATATATTGTGAGTCGCAAAAGGAGATACAATCACAAAAGATTGAGAACTAATAAAGGAGAAGTAGTCGTATTAGATTTAAAAAGAACCAAGAGCGGGTCGTATTTTTTGAAGATTTATAATTAAGAGATTATCTAATCGTATAAGAAACATAATTGAGAAATGAGGCCTATTAATTATGCCTGCACAATGATTAAGGAAGAAATTGTAATAGTACGATATGAAGAAGAAAGAAAGGGTCTAATCGTACTATATTATGACACAGTAAGGAGATCTAATCGTACAGGATTAAGAAGAAACAAAGTAGATCGAGTCATATCAGATTGAGAAATGGAACAGGAGTTCTTATAAAAGTAAATCTCTTAACTCAAGATAAGAACTTAAAATGCGATTTGATTTGGCCAAATTAAGAACCATGAGTGATAACTATGCATAAAAGAATAAGAACTGAAATATAATAGGATCATGGTTTGGAAGAAATAAGTGAGAAATGAGGCCAAGTATACGTGCTTAATCACAATTGAAGGAGTTGTACTCGTACGATATTGAGAACTAATAAAGGGGACAAATAGTACAAGATTGAATACTAATAACTGCAAACCAGTCGCATGAGATTAAGAAACAAGAAAGGAGTTCTCAACAAAGTACATGTAGAAACATAATAAGTTCTAATAACTCAATATAACAACGTAAAATGTGATTTAATTATGCTAGACTAAGAACCAAGAATCAGTTCAGATTGAAAAAGACTTTGAACAAAAGAAGATTATCCTACTTTATTTGAAAAAGAAAATAGAGAAATGAATCCAATTACAGCTGGGATATTATTCATGGGGACCTTTTCAATGCTGTAGGTGCATTCTTGAAGGGGGCAACACTGCCACGTATGTTCACTAGTACCCTCATTACTTTAATCCCGAAAGTTGCGAATCCCTCTTCTTTTTCTGATTTTGGATACATTAGTCTATGTACTTTCTTCAACAAAGTGTGTACAAAGATAGATGGCTATAAGAGACAGCACGTATATGCCCAAACTCATTTCCCCCGAACAATTTCTTCATGTCATCAGATTATTGCAGATAATGTTCTTCTAGCCCAAGAGATGGTGGAGTTCTTAAACAGGAAAACAAGAGGTGGTAATTTGATCATCAAGTTGGACCTCGCAAAAGCTTTTGATAGACTATCTTGGTCTTTTTTATATGCAATTCTAAGGAGGTTTGGTTTTGCTGAAAACTGGATCTCCTTAGTGAAGAAAAGTCTGGAATATTGTTGGTTTTCTATTCTCATTAATGGGGTGCCAAAAGGTTTCTTTAAATCTGCAAGAGGAGTTTGGCAAGGGGACCCTCTTTCCCCCCTAATTTTCTTAATTATGATGGAACCTTTCTCCCGTGGTTTGAAGGATCAATTTCGCATTGGGAAAATTTCTGAGTTTGCTCTTCCGAGGTCATGCCCTACCATCTCTCGGGTAGATTCAGTCAATTTGTGGCGTGTAAAGATTACTACAGGCTCTCTGGAGTACACATCTAGATGTGTATAAGAGACAGTCCCTCTCTTATCCACTGGCAGCTTTGCAACAATGCAAAAGCTCTTTTTATTTGTCCAAGACATCCTCCACATCTCGTATTCGGATGATTCAAGCCAAAACAGGTTTTGTAAGAAAATCCCTACCATTCATATATTTGGGATGCCCTATCCAGAAACCAAAAAAACGGAAAGAAATTTTTCAGCCAATGATAGAGAAAGTGACACAACGCATTCATAGGGTCCATTAGCGGCTGTTGTGCATGGTTTCAGCAAGAAATTATGGTGGAAGTTTCGAAAAGGCCATTCCTTATGGAGTTCCAATATCATCCATGGATGATATTATACACATCTAGATGTGTATAAGTGTAGCTCAAGAAGCACTGGAGACTCATTTACATGGAAAGCGAATGCTGCGTGTTCATGATTCGCAGAGCAAAATATGTTTTTCTCACCCGAATGCCAACTCCTCATTCGGTTTGATACATGGATTGATCACGTGAACATCTGTCTCTTATACACATGGTAGAACTGTGTATAATAGACAGATGTAAAGACCAATTGGGATAAGAGACTCCAATGAAGATCTCCATCTTTATGTGGAAATTGTTAAACTCTCGGCTCCCAACGGATGACATGATTGCCAAATAGGCATCCCATTACCATCTAAATGCCGCTTTTGTAACAATTAAGAATCTTTCAACCATCTCTTTGTGGTATGTACTTTGGCTGTCTCTTAATTTGTGAGGCATAATTAGTGGTTCGAATGGAGTTTCGCCCAGTCTTATACACATCTCAATCTGTATATGAGACGAGCATATTTATGTTTCTGTCTCTTATACACATCTTTGATCTGCAATATTTAAAATCCTTCCATGCATTGTTTGCTGGTTCATTTGGAAGTCTAGGAATAATGCTACTTTTCAAGGGACAAGCATTTCAGCCACCAGAATCATTGTTGACATTTGTGCTTATTTGAAGACAATTTCTTCAATATTTCTGTTTCCAAAGGTAATTACTGCAGATGAATTGCTTCTTTCACACGGAATTTGCACCCATTAGTCTCTTATTCCAATTTGAAGGCTGAGATTCTGGCCCTTGTAGATGGCTTAAAAATGTGTTTCTCTCCACACCTATGGGCTGTGGAGGTAGAAATGGACTCTCTAATTATCGTTAATATCATAAAAGGACTGTCTGCGCCACCATGGAGCATTGACCATGAACTCCAGCTCATCAAACAGCTCATAGAAGGCAGAACTATTTCATTCTCACATGTATTTAGGGAAACAAATCAAGTAGCTGATAGGTTAGCAAATGAGGGCATTATTACGCCCACGTATGTTGAATATGATCCGGATACCAATCCCTCCCATGTGAAAGGTTTGGTTATCTTCGGATGCCAAGGGACTTCCCTACATTCGCCATTGTAAATCTTGAGTTTTTTCTAATAAATCTACACCTTTTTGGGTGATTCCATAAAAAAAAAAAAGAAAAAAAGAAGCCAATTACACCTTGTATAATGACAAAGGAAGTAGTGATCAACGTGCAAAATTGAGAACTAAGAAATGCGACTAATCGGGCTATACAATGAACAACAAAAGGGGACATAAAATATGCAATTCACAGAACAAAGAAAGGAGATTAGTCGTGTAAGATTATGAAATATGAGAGGAGTTCCAATCTTAGCACATTTGGAAAAGATATGAGATCAAATCTCTAATAAGAACGTTCTATGTTTTAATAAGAGATGGATTAAGAACCATGCGAATTTCTTATTTTTATCAACATGTATGTAAGATTAGATCACCTTTCTAGTTTCTTAATTATTCCCTACATATATGTCTCTTATACACATCTTGATGTGATCTAAGACAGGTTGTACACATCTGTTCTTATCCATTCAGCTTTCAAGAAATTGACTAACTGGTCTATGTTCTGAATCGCACAAGGAGAACACAAGACAAAATATTAGGGAGATAATTAAGAAACTAGAAAGGTGATCTAATCGACATACATGTTGAAAAAATAAGAATATCGAATAACGGATGATAAGCCCCAAATACGTGACTTAGTTAGACTAGATTGAGAACCATGTGTGGGACCTGTACACAAAAGATTTAGATCAAATGAATGATCTAATCGCATTCGAAAGAGAACGGAGGCAACTATATTAGGTTAAAAACTAAGGAAGATGTCTAATCGTAAGATATTGAGAACTAAGAAAGTCTACTATTTGTAATATATTGTGAGTCGCAAAAGCAGATACAATCAAACCAGATTGAGAACTAAATAAGCAGAAGTAGCCGTATTAGATTCTCCTTGTGCGATTCAGAACATTTCCGTTTTTTCAATTTCTTGATGACACATCTCGATCAACATATATGAATGGAGTAATACCATGAATCGTACTATATTATGTCACAGTAAATGAGATCTAATCGTACAGGATTAAGAACTAACAAAGTAGATCGAGTCATATCAGATTGAGAAATAGAACAGAGTTCTTATAAAAGTAAATCTCGTAAGTCAAGATAAGAACTTAAAATGCGATTTGAATTGGCCAAATTAAGAACCATGAGTGATAAATATGCATAATATGATGGTTTTGAGAAATAAGTGAGAAATGAGGCCAAGTATACGTGCTTAATCACAGTTGAAGGAGTTGTACTCGTACGATATTGAGAACTAATAAAGGGGACAAATCGTACAAGATTAAATACTAATAAATGGGATCAAGTCACATGAGATTAAGAAACAAGAAAGGATTTATCAACAAAGTACATGTAGAAACATAATAAGTTCTAATTTCTTTGTTCCTGTCTCTTATACACATCTAGATTCGTACGAGTACAACTCCTGTCTCTTATACACATTGATAAACACTTTGATTAAAAGATGATTATCTTATCCTTCAATTGTAAAAGAAAGAACTTAGAAATGTTCAATTACACCTTGTAAAATGACAAACGATCAAACTAGAATCGTACAATATTGAGAACTAAGAAATGCGACTAATCTAGCTATACAATGAACAACAAAAGGAGACATAACATATGCAATTCACAGAACAAAGAAAGGAGATTAGTCATGTAAGATTATGAAATATGATAGGAGTTCCAATCATAGCACATTTGGAAAAGATATGAGATCAAATTTTACAAGGTAAGAACTTAAATATGTTTTAATAAGAATGGATTAAGAAACATGCGCTGGACCAATTCCTCGAAGATTTAGAACTTATACATCATCTAATAGCACTTGCAAAAGAATAGAGAAATGAGGCTGATCAAACTTGCTTTACGAGTAAGGAAGAAGTTGCGATCGTTCGATATTGAGAGCTTACACAAAGAAATTGCCTAACTGTTATAAGAGACAGGTGTTCTCCTTTTACGATTCAAGATTAAATATTAGGAGATAATTAATAAAGTAGAAAGGTGATCTAATCGACATACATGTTGAAAAGATAAGAATATCTAATAACGGATGATAAGCCCCTAATACGTGACTTAGCAATTGAGAACTATGTGTGGGACACTTGAAAAAAAGATTTAGATCAAATGAATGATCTAATCGCATTCGAAAGAGAACGGAGGAAACTATATTAGCTTAATAACTAAGGAAGATGTGTAATCGTAAGATATTGAGAACTAAGAAAGTCGACTAATCGTAATATATTGTGAGTCGCAAAAGGAGATACAATCAAACAAGATTGAGAACTAATAAAGGAGAAGTATTCGTTAAAGATTTATAATTAAGAGATTATCTAATCATATAAGAAACGAGATACCTGTATAAGAGACATTTATACACATCTAGATGTGTATAAGAGACAGGTCATAACACAGTAAAGGAGATCTAATCGTACAGGATTAAAAACTAACAAAGTAGATCGAGTCATGTCAGATTGAGAAATAAAACACGAGCTCTTATAAAAGTAAATCTCGTAACTCAAGATAAAAACTTAAAATTAGATTTGATTTGGCCAAATTAAGAATCATGAGAGGCAACTATGCATAAAAGAATAAGAACTTAAATATAATATGATGGTTTTGAAGAAATAAGTTCAAATGAGGCCAAGTATACGTGCTTAATCACAGTTGAATGAGTTGTACTCGTACGATATTTAGAACTAATGAAGGGGACAAATCGTACAAGATTAAATATTAATAACTGGGATCAAGTCGCATGAGATTAAGAAACACGAAAGGAGTTCTCACAAATTAGATGTAGATTCATAATCAAGTTCATAATAACTCATGATAACAACGTAAAATGTAGATTTACTTCACATAAGTAGTTCTGATTCTTTTACACTTTGAACATGTTGTATGATTATCCAACTTTATTTGAAAAAGGAAATAGAGAAATGAAGCCAATTACACCTTGTATAATGACAAAGGAAAAAGTGATCAACGTGCAAAATTGAGAACTAAGAAATGCGACTAATCGGGCTATACAATTTCTTAGTGTCTCTTATAATATGCAATTCACAGAACAAAGAAAGGAGATTAGTCGTGTAAGATTATGAAATATGAGAGGAGTTCCAATCATAGCACATTTGGAAAAGATATGAGATCAAATTTCAGAAGGTAAGAACGTAAATATGTTTTAATAAGAATGGATTAAGAACCATGCACTGGACCTATTCCATGAAAATTCAAAACTAATACATTATCTAATAGCATTAGCAACAGAATAGAGAATTGAGGCCGATCAAACTTTCTTTACGAGTAAGGAAGAAGTTGCGATCGTTCGATATTGAGAGCCAAGAAATTGACTAACTGGTCTATGTTCTGAATCGCACACATTTCTACAAGACAAAATATTAGGGAGATAATTAAGAAACTAGAAAGGTGATCTAATCGACATACATGTTGAAAAGATAAGAATATCTAATAACGGATGATAAGCCCTAATCGTGACTTAGTTAGACTAGATTGAGAACCATGTGTGGGCTAATATAGTTTCCTCCGATCTCTTTCAAAAGACGATTAGACCAGTCATTTGAAACTAAATCTTTTGTGTATATTAGCTTAATAACTAAGGAAGATGTGTAATCGAAAGATATTGAGAACTAAGAAAGTACGACTAATGTGTATAAGATACAGTTCTTAGTTCTCAAAGATCTCAGTCAATCTTTTTCAGATTATAATTGGAACTCCTATCATATTTCATAATCTTACATGACTGCTTTTGCGCTGTCTCTTATACACATCTAGATGTGTATAAGAGACAGGGCCTCATTTCTCAGTTCTTTTTCTTTGTTCTATTTCTCAATCTGATATGACTCAATACTGAACTGATTATTGGTTCTTAATCTGGCACAATTAAGATCCATTTACCTGTCTGTTATACTATGCATAGCTAGATTAGAACTAATTTATAATTCTGATGGTTTGGAAGAAATAAGTTTCTTCGGAGGCCAAATATACTAGGTGTAACGATTGAAGAAGTTTCAAATAAGGTTAGATAATCATCTTTTTTTCAAAGTAGTATTTAATCTTGTACTGCACAGGTCGCATGAGATTATTAAACTCTTATACACAGTTAGATGTGTTAAGAGACTTGAAACATAATAAGTTCTTATAACTTAATATAACATTGTATAATGTGATTTAATGTATGCTAGACTAATTCTCCAAGAATCAGTTCAGATTGAATAAGTTATTGAGCCATCATATTAGGAATGTCAACTTTATTTGAAAAAGAAATAGAGAAATGGTTCTTAATACACCTTCTTATTAAAACAAATTTACGTCTGATCTCTTCTGAAATTTAGATCTGTATAAGAGACAAATCGGGCTATACAATGAACAACAAAAGGGGACATAACATATGCAATTCACGGAACAAAGAAAGGAGATTAGTCGTGTAAGATTATGAAATATGAGAGGAGTTCCAATCATAGCACATTTGGAAAAGATATGAGATCAAATTTCAGAAGGTAAGAACGTAAATATGTTTTAATAAGAATGGATTATGAACCTATGCTTATAACCTATTCCATGAAAATTATAAACTAATACATTATCTAATAGCATTAGCAACAGAATAGAGAATTGAGGCCGATCAAGCTTTCTTTACGAGTAAGGAAGAAGTTGCGATCGTTCGATATTGAGAGCCAAGAAATTGACTAACTGGTCTATCTTGATATTCTAGTTCTGAATCGCACAAGGAGAACACAAGACAAAATATTAGGGAGATAATTAAGAAACTAGAAAGGTGATCTAATCGACATACATGTTGAAAAAATAAGAATATCGAATAACGGATGATAAGCCCCAAATACGTGACTTAGTTAGACTAGATTGAGAACCATGTGTGGGACCTGTACACAAAAGATTTAGATCAAATGAATGATCTAATCGCATTCGAAAGAGAACGGAGGCAACTATATTAGGTTAAAAACTAAGGAAGATGTCTAATCGTAAGATATTGAGAACTAAGAAAGTCTACTATTTGTAATATATTGTGAGTCGCAAAAGCAGATACAATCAAACCAGATTGAGAACTAAATAAGCAGAAGTAGCCGTATTAGATTTAAAAAGAACCAAGAGGGGGTCGTATTCATTAAAGATTTATAATTAAGAGATTATCTAATCGTATAAGAAAAAGAACTGAGAAATGAGGCCCATTAATTATGCCTGAACAATGATTAAAGAAGAATAGTATTGTATTACTACGATATAGAGAAGAAAGAAAGGGTCTAATCGTACTATATTATGACACAGTAAATGAGATCTAATCGTACAGGATTAAGAACTAACAAAGTAGATCGGGTCATATCAGATTGAGAAATAGAACAGGAGTTCTTATAAAAGTAAATCTCGTAACTCAAGATAAGAACTTAAAATGCGATTTGATTTGGCCAAATTAAGAACCATGAGTGATAACTATGCATAATATGTTGGTTTTGATGAAATAAGTGAGAAATGAGGCCAAGTATACGTGCTTAATCACAGTTGAAGGAGTTGTACTAGTACGATATTGAGAACTAATAAAGGGGACAAATCGTACAAGATTAAATACTAATAAATGGGATCAAGTCACATGAGATTAAGAAACAAGAAAGGATTTATCAACAAAGTACATGTAGAAACATAATAAGTTCTAATAACTCATGATAGCAACGTAAAATGTGATTTAATTGTGCTAGATTAAGAACCAATAATCTTTCTTGAGTTCAGATTGAAAAACACTTTGAACAAAAGATGATTATCTAACCTTAATTGAAAAAGAAAAATCAGAACTTGAAGCCAGTTAATCAATATGTAAAATGACAAACGAAGAAACTAGAATCGTACAATATTGAGAACTAAGAAATGCGACTAATCTAGCTATACAATGAACAACAAAAGGAGACATAACATATGCAATTCACAGAACAAAGAAAGGAGATTAGTCATGTAAGATTATGAAATATGATAGGAGTTCCAATCATAGCACATTTGGAAAAGATATGAGATCAAATTTTACAAGGTAAGAACATAAATATGTTTTTAATAAGAATGGATTAAGAAACATGCGCTGGACCAATTCCTCGAAGATTTAGAACTAATACATCATCTAATAGCACTTGCAAAAGAATAGAGAAATGAGGCTGATCAAACTTGCTTTACGAGTAAGGAAGAAGTTGCGATCGTTCGATATTGAGAGCTAAGAAATTGCCTAACTGTTCTATATGATGTTCTGAATCGAACAAGGAGAACACAAGATTAAATATTAGGGAGATAATTAATAAAGTAGAAAGGTGATCTAATCGACATACATGTTGAAAAGATAAGAATATCTAATAACGGATGATAAGCCCCTAATACGTGACTTAGCAATTGAGAACTATGTGTGGGACCTGTGCACAAAAGATTTAGATCAAATGAATGATCTAATCGCATTCGAAAGAGAACGGAGGAAACTATATTAGCTTAATAACTAAGGAAGATGTGTAATCGTAAGATATTGAGAACTAAGAAAGTCGACTAATCGTAATATATTGTGAGTCGCAAAAGGAGATACAATCAAACAAGATTGAGAACTAATAAAGGAGAAGTATTCGTTAAAGATTTATAATTAAGAGATTATCTAATCATATAAGAAATCTTTTGTGCAGGCCTATTGTCTCTTATACACATCTAGATGTAAGGAAGAAATTGTAAAAGTACGATATTGAGAAGAAAGAAAGGGTCTTAATAATCGTACTGCATTATGACACAGTAAAGGAGATCTAATCGTACAGGATTAAAAACTAACAAAGTAGATCGAGTCATGTCAGATTGAGAAATAAAACACGAGCTCTTATAAAAGTAAATCTCGTAACTCAAGATAAAAACTTAAAATGCGATTTGATTTGGCCAAATTAAGAATCATGAGAGGCAACTATGCATAAAAGAATAAGAACTAAAATATAATATGATGGTTTTGAAGAAATAAGTGAGAAAAGAGGTCAAGTATACGTGCTTAATCACAGTATAAGGAGTTGTACTCGTACGATATTTAGATATTCTTAAGGGACAAATCGTACAAGATTAAATATTAATAACTGGGATCAAGTCGCATGAGATTAAGAAACACGAAAGGAGTTCTCAACAAATTATATGTAGATTCATAATAAGTTCTAATAACTCATGATAACAACGTAAAATGTGATTTAATTATGCTAGATTAAGAACCAAGAATCAGTTCAGATTGAAAAGTGTATAAGAGACAGTCTTTGTTCTGTGAATATGAAAAGAAAATAGAGAAATGAAGCCAATTACACCTTGTATAATGACAAAGGAAAAAGTGATCAACGTGCAAAATTGAGAACTAAGAAATGCGACTAATCGGGCTTATACAATGAACAACAAAAGGGGACATAACATATGCAATTCACAGAACAAAGAAAGGAGATTAGTTGTGTAAGATTATGAAATATGAGAGGAGTTCCAATCATAGCACATTTGGAAAAGATATGAGATTGGCGTGACTCGAAGGTAAGAACGTAAATATGTTTTAATAAGAATGGATTAAGAACCATGCACTGGACCTATTCCATGAAAATTCAAAACTAATACATTATCTAATAGCATTAGCAACAGAATAGAGAATTGAGGCCGATCAAACTTTCTTTACGAGTAAGGAAGAAGTTGCGATCGTTCGATATTGAGAGCCAAGAAATTGACTAACTGGTCTATGTTCTGAATCGCACAAGGAGAACACAAGATATTACAAAATATTAGGGAGATAATTAAGAAACTAGAAAGGTGATCTAATCGACATACATGTTGAAAAGATAAGAATATCTAATAACAGATGATAAGCCCCTAATACGTGACTTAGTTAGACTAGATTGAGAACCATGTGTGGGACCTGTACACAAAAGATTTTGGTCAAATGACTGGTCTAATCGCTTTTGAAAGAGAACGGAGGAAACTATATTAGCTTAATAACTAAGGAAGATGTGTAATCGAAAGATATTGAGAACTAAGAAAGTCGACTAATCGTAATATATTGTGAGTCGCAAAAGGAGATACAATCAAACAAGATTGAGAACTAAAAAAGGAGAAGTAGTCGTATTAGATTTAAAAAAAAACCAAGAGCGGGTCGTATTCGTTAAAGATTTATAATTTAGAGATTGTCTAATCGTAAAAGAAAAAGAACTGAGAAATGAGGCCTATTAATTATGCCTGCACAATGATTAAGGAAGAAATTCTAAAAGTACGATATTGAGAAGATGAATAAGAAAGGGTCTAATCGTACTGTATTATGACACTTAAAGGAGATCTAATCGTACAAGATTAAGAACTAACAAAGTAGATCGAGTCATGTCAGATTGAGAAATATAGCAGGAGTTCTTATAAAATTAAATCTCGTAACTCAAGATAAGAACTTAAAATGCGATTTGATTTGGCCAAATTAAGAACCATGAGTGATAACTATGCATAAAAGAATATGAACTAAAATATAATATGATGGTTTGGAAGAAATAAGTGAGAAATGAGGCCAAATATACGTGCTTAATCACAGTTGAAGAAGTTGTACTCATACGATATTGAGAACTAATAAAGGGGACAAATAGTACAAGGTTAAATACTAATAACTGGAATCAAGTCGCATGAGATTAAGAAGCAAGAAAGGAGTTCTCAACAAAGTACATGTAGAAACATAATAAGTTCTAATAACTCAATATAACAACGTAAAATGTGATTTAATTGTGCTAGACTAAGATTCAAGAATCAGTCGATCATAAGAGACTTTGAACAAAAGATGATTATCCAACTTTATTTGAAAAAGGAAATAGAGAAATGAAGCCAATTACACCTTGTATAATGACAAAGGAAGAAGTGATCAACGTACAAAATTAAGAACTAAGAAATGCGACTAATCGGGCTATACAATGAACAACAAAAGGGGACATAACATATGCAATTCACGGAACAAAGAAAGGAGATTAGTCGTGTAAGATTATGAAATATGAGAGGAGTTCCAATCATAGCACATTTGGAAAAGATATGAGATCAAATTTCAGAAGGTAAGAACGTAAATATGTTTTAATAAGAATGGATTAAGAACCATGCACTGGACCTATTCCATGAAAATTCAAAACTAATACATTATCTAATAGCATTAGCAACAGAATAGAGAATTGAGGCCGATCAAGCTTTCTTTACGAGTAAGGAAGAAGTTGCGATCGTTCGATATTGAGAGCCAAGAAATTGACTAACTGGTCTATGAGACTGAATCGAGTGCGATTTTCTTAGAGTTCAAGGAGAATTGCATAGATTAACACATGGTTCTCAATCTATCGAACTAGATCGGTGATCAAATTCTTCCTTACTGTAAAAAAGTTTGATATCTCATATACGGATGATAAGCCCCAAATACGTGACTTAGTTAGACTAGATTGAGAACCATGTGTGGGACCTGTACACAAAAGATTTAGATCAAATGAATGATCTAATCGCATTCGAAAGAGAACGGAGGCAACTATATTAGGTTAAAAACTAAGGAAGATGTCTAATCGTAAGATATTGAGAACTAAGAAAGTCTACTATTTGTAATATATTGTGAGTCGCAAAAACTAACGATATAGAGAAGAAAGAAAGGGTCTAATCGTACTATATTATGACACAGTAAATGAGATCTAATCGTACAGTGATTAAGAACTAACAAAGTAGATCGGGTCATATCAGATTGAGAAATAGAACAGGAGTTCTTATAAAAGTAAATCTCGTAACTCAAGATAAGAACTTAAAATGCGATTTGATTTGGCCAAATTAAGAACCATGAGTGATAACTATGCATAATATGTTGGTTTTGATGAAATAAGTGAGAAATGAGGCCAAGTATACGTGCTTAATCACAGTTGAAGGAGTTGTACTAGTACGATATTGAGAACTAATAAAGGGGACAAATCGTACAAGATTAAATACTAATAAATGGGATCAAGTCACATGAGATTAAGAAACAAGAAAGGATTTATCAACAAAGTACATGTAGAAACATAATAAGTTCTAATAACTCATGATAGCAACGTAAAATGTGATTTAATTGTGCTAGATTAAGAACCAATAATCAGTTCAGATTTATATGAAAAACACTTTGAACAAAAGATGATTATCTAACCTTAATTGAAAAAGAAAAAACTTAGAAATGAAGCCAATTACACCTTGTAAAATGACAAACGAAGAAACTAGAATCGTACAATATTGAGAACTAAGAAATGCGACTAATCTAGCTATACAATGAACAACAAAAGGAGACATAACATATGCAATTCACAGAACAAAGAAAGGAGATTAGTCATGTAAGATTATGAAATATGATAGGAGTTCCAATCATAGCACATTTGGAAAAGATATGAGATCAAATTTTACAAGGTAAGAACATAAATATGTTTTTAATAAGTTATGGATTAATCATGTATCCAATTCCTCGAAGATTTAGAACTAATACATCATCTAATAGCACTTGCAAAAGAATAGAGAAATGAGGCTGATCAAACTTGCTTTACGAGTAAGGAAGAAGTTGCGATCGTTCGATATTGAGAGCTAAGAAATTGCCTAACTGTTCTATGTTCTGAATCTTAGAACAAGGAGAACACAAGATTAAATATTAGGGAGATAATTAATAAAGTAGAAAGGTGATCTAATCGACATACATGTTTAAAAGATAAGAATATCTAATTAGACAGATGATAAGCCCCTAATACGTGACTTAGCAATTGAGAACTATGTGTGGGACCTGTGCACAAAAGATTTAGATCAAATGAATGATCTAATCGCATTCGAAAGAGAACGGAGGAAACTATATTAGCTTAATAACTAAGGAAGATGTGTAATCGTAAGATATTGAGAACTAAGAAAGTCGACTAATCGTAATATATTGTGAGTCGCAAAAGGAGATACAATCAAACAAGATTGAGAACTAATAAAGGAGAAGTATTCGTTAAAGATTTATAATTAAGAGATTATCTAATCATATAAGAAAAAGAACTGAGAAATGAGGCCTATTGATTATGCCTGCACAATGATTAAGGAAGAAATTGTAAAAGTACGATATTGAGAAGAAAGAAAGGGTCTAATCGTACTGCATTATGACACAGTAAAGGAGATCTAATCGTACAGGATTAAAAACTAACAAAGTAGATCGAGTCATGTCAGATTGAGAAATAAAACACGAGCTCTTATAAAAGTAAATCTCGTAACTCAAGATAAAAACTTAAAATGCGATTTGATTTGGCCAAATTAAGAATCATGAGAGGCAACTATGCATAAAAGAATAAGAACTAAAATATAATATGATGGTTTTGAAGAAATAAGTGAGAAAAGAGGCCAAGTATACGTGCTTAATCACAGTTGAAGGAGTTGTACTCGTACGATATTTAGAACTAATGAAGGGGACAAATCGTACAAGATTAAATATTAATAACTGGGATCAAGTCGCATGAGATTAAGAAACACGAAAGGAGTTCTCAACAAATTATATGTAGATTCATAATAAGTTCTAATAACTCATGATAACAACGTAAAATGTGATTTAATTATGCTAGATTAAGAACCAAGAATCAGTTCAGATTGAAAAAGACTTTGAACAAAAGAATGATTATCTAACCTTATCTGAAAAAGAAAATAGAGAAATGAAGCCAATTACACCTTGTATAATGACAAAGGAAAAAGTGATCAACGTGCAAAATTGAGAACTAAGAAATGCGACTAATCGGGCTATACAATGAACAACAAAAGGGGACATAAAATATGCAATTCACAGAACAAAGAAAGGAGATTAGTCGTGTAAGATTATGAAATATGAGAGGAGTTCCAATCATAGCACATTTGGAAAAGATATGAGATCAAATTTCAGAAGGTAAGAACGTAAATATGTTTTAATAAGAATGGATTAAGAACCATGCACTGGACCTATTCCATGAAAATTCAAAACTAATACATTATCTAATAGCATTAGCAACAGAATAGAGAATTGAGGCCGATCAAACTTTCTTTACGAGTAAGGAAGAAGTTGCGATCGTTCGATATTGAGAGCCAAGAAATTGACTAACTGGTCTATGTTCTGAATATACAAGGAGAACACAAGACAAAATATTAGTAGGGAGATAATTAAGAAACTAGATTTCTCTATTGCAATCGACATACATGTTGAAAAGATAAGAATATCTAATAACAGATGATAAGCCCCTAATACGTGACTTAGTTAGACTAGATTGAGAACCATGTGTGGGACCTGTACACAAAAGATTTTGGTCAAATGACTGGTCTAATCGCTTTTGAAAGAGAACGGAGGAAACTATATTAGCTTAATAACTAAGGAAGATGTGTAATCGAAAGATATTGAGAACTAAGAAAGTCGACTAATCGTAATATATTGTGAGTCGCAAAAGGAGATACAATCAAACAAGATTGAGAACTATAAAAGGAGAAGTAGTCGTATTAGATTTAAAAAAAAACCAAGAGCGGGTCGTATTCGTTAAAGATTGATAATTTAGAGATTGTCTAATCGTAAAAGAAAAAGAACTGAGAAATGAGGCCTATTAATTATGCCTGCACAATGATTAAGGAAGAAATTCTAAAAGTACGATATTGAGAAGAAAGAAAGGGTCCTAATCGTACTGTATTATGACACAGTAAAGGAGATCTAATCGTACAAGATTAAGAACTAACAAAGTAGATCGAGTCATGTCAGATTGAGAAATATAGCAGGAGTTCTTATAAAATTAAATCTCGTAACTCAAGATAAGAACTTAAAATGCGATTTGATTTGGCCAAATTAAGAACCATGAGTGATAACTATGCATAAAAGAATATGAACTAAAATATAATATGATGGTTTGGAAGAAATAAGTGAGAAATGAGGCCAAATATACGTGCTTAATCACAGTTGAAGAAGTTGTACTCATACGATATTGAGAACTAATAAAGGGGACAAATAGTACAAGGTTAAATACTAATAACTGGAATCAAGTCGCATGAGATTAAGAAGCAAGAAAGGAGTTCTCAACAAAGTACATGTAGAAACATAATAAGTTCTAATAACTCAATATAACAACGTAAAATGTGATTTAATTGTGCTAGACTAAGAACCAAGAATCAGTTCAGATTGAAATGTTCCAAATACTTTTCAAAGACTTTGAACAAAAGATGATTATCCAACTTTATTTGAAAAAGGAAATAGAGAAATGAAGCCAATTACACCTTGTATAATGACAAAGGAAGAAGTGATCAACGTACAAAATTAAGAACTAAGAAATGCGACTTCTTCGGGCTATACAATGAACAACAAAATCTTATCATAACATATGCAATTCACGGAACAAAGAAAGGAGATTAGTCGTGTAAGATTATGAAATATGAGAGGAGTTCCAATCATAGCACATTTGGAAAAGATATGAGATCAAATTTCAGAAGGTAAGAACGTAAATATGTTTTAATAAGAATGGATTAAGAACCATGCGCTGGACCTATTCCATGAAAATTTAAAACTAATACATTATCTAATAGCATTAGCAAAAGAATAGAGAATTGAGGCCGATCAGGCTTCCTTTACGAGTAAGGAAGAAGTTGCGATCGTTCGATATTGGGAGCCAAGAAATTGACTAACTGTTCTATGCTCTGAATCGCACAAGGAGTTAACACAAGACAAAATATTAGGGAGATAATTAAGAAACTAGAAATGTGATCTAATCGACATACATGGTGAAAAGATAAGAATATCTAATAACGGATGATAAGCCCCAAATACGTGACTTAGTTAGACTAGATTGAGAACCATGTGTGGGACCTGTGCACAAAAGATTTAGATCAAATGAATGATCTAATCGCATTCGAAAGAGAACGGAGGCAACTATATTAGGTTAATAACTAAGGAAGATGTCTAATCGTAAGATATTGAGAACTAAGAAAGTCGACTATTTGTAATATATTGTGAGTCGCAAAATCAGATACAATCAAACCAGATTGAGAACTAAATAAGCAGAAGTAGCCGTATTAGATTTAAAAAGAACCAAGAGCGGGTCGTATTAATTAAAGATTTATAATTAAGAGATTATCTAATCCTATAAGAAAAAGAACTGAGAAATGAGGCCCATTAATTATGCCTGCACAATGATTAAAGAAGAAATTGTAATAGTACACATAGATATTGAGAAGAAAGAAATGGTCTAATCGTACTATATTATGACATAGTAAATGAGATCTAGTCGTACAGGATTAAGAACTAACAAAGTAGATCTAGTCATATCAGATTGAGAAATAGAACAGGAGTTCTTATAAAAGTAAATCACGTAACTCAAGATAAGAACTTAAAATGCGATTTGATTTGGCCAAATTAAGAACCATGAGTGATAACTATGCATAAAAGAATAAGAACTAAAATATAATATACTGGTTTTGATGAAATAAGTGAGAAATGAGGCCAAGTATACGTGCTTAATCACAGTAGAATGAGTTGTACTCGTACGATATTGAGAACTAATAAAGCGGACAAATCGTACAAGATTAAATACTAATAACTGGGATCAAGTCGCACGAGATTAAGAAACAAGAAAGGAGTTCTCAACAAAGTACATGTGGAAACATAATAAGTTCTAATAACTCATGATGACAACGTAAAATGTGATTTAATTATGCTAGATTAAGAACCAAGAATCAGTTCAAATTGAAAAAGACTTTGAACAAAAGATGATTATCTAACCTTATTTGAAAAAGAAAACAGAGAAATGAAGCCAATTACACCATGTATAATAACAAAGGAAGAAGTGATCAACGTACAATATTGAGAACTAAGAAATGCGACTAACCGAGCTATACAATGAACAACAAAAGGAAGATGTGTTAATCGTAAGATATTGACAACTAAGAAAGTCGACTAATCGTAATATATTGTGAGTCGCAAAAGGAGATACAATCAAACAAGATTGAGAACTTATAAAGGAGAAGTATTCGTATTAGATTTAAAAAAAACAAGGAGCGGGTCGTATTCGTTAAAGATTTATAATTAAGAGATTATCTAATCGTATAAGAAAAAGAACTGAGAAATGAGGCCTATTAATTATGCCTGCACAATGATTAAGGAAGAAATTGTAAACGTTGTACGATATTGAGAAGAAAGAAAGGGTCTAATCTAGACTGTTATTATGACACAGCATAAAGGAGATCCTGTCTTACTTATTAAGATCTAACAAAGTAGATCGAGTCATGTCAGATTGAGAAATAGAACAGGAGTTCTTATAAAAGTAAATCTCGTAACTCAATATAAGAACTTAAAATACGATTTGATTTGGCCAAATTAAGAACCATGAGTGACAACCATGCATAAAAGAATAATAAGTAAAATATAATATGATGGTTTTGAAGAAATAAGTGAGAAAAGAGGCCAAGTATACGTGCTTAATCACAGTTGAAGGAGTTGTACTCGTACGATATTGAGAACTAAAAAAGGGGACAAATCGTACAAGATTAAATACTAATAATTGGTATCAAGTCGTATGAGATTAAGATACAAGAAAGGATTTATCAACAAAGTACATGTAGAAACATAACAAGTTCTAATAACTCAAGATAACAACGTAAAATGTGATTTAATTGTGCTAGATTAAGAACCAAGAATCAGTTCAGATTGAAAAAGACTTTGAACAATAGATGATTATCTAAAGCAAATGCCTTATTTGAAAAAGAAAAAACTCAGAAATGAAGCCAATTACACCTAGTATAATGACAACCGAAGAAACTAGAATCGTAAAATATTGAGAACTAAGAAATGCGACTAATCTAGCTATACAATGAACAACAAAAGGACACATAACATATGCAATTCACAGAACAAAGAAAGGAGATTAGTCGTGTAAGATTATGAAATATGAGAGGAGTTCCAATCATAGCATATTTGGAAAAGATATGAGATCAAATTTCACAAGGTAAGAACATAAATATGTTTTAATAAGAATGGATTAAGAACCATGCACTGGACCTATTCCTTGAAGATTTAGAACTAATACATCATCTAATAGCATTTGCAAAAGAATAGAGAAATGAGGCCGATCAAACTTTCTTTACGAGTAAAGAAGAAGTTGCGATCATTCGATATTGAAAGCCAAGAAATTGACTATCAAGTTCTATGTTCTGAATCGCAAAAGGAGAACACACGATAAAATATTAGGGAGACTGAAGAATTAAGAAGCTAGAAAGGTGATCTAATCGACATAAATGTTGAAAAGATAAGAATATCTATTAACGGATGATAACCTCCGAATACGTGACTTAGTCAGACTAGATTGAGAACCATGTGTGGGACCTGTGCACAAAGGATTTAGATCAAATGAATGATCTAATCACATTCGAAAGAGAACGGAGGCAACTATATTAGCTTAATAACTGAGGAAGATGTGTAATCGTGAGATATTGAGAACTAAGAAAAAGTCGACTAATCGTAATATATTGTGAGTCGCAAAAGGAGATACAATCGAACAAGATTGAGAACTAATAAAGGAGAAGTAGTCGTATTAGATTTAAAAAGAACCAAGAGCGGGTCGTATTCATTAAAGATTTATAATTATGAGATTATCTAATCGTATAAGAAAAAGAACTAAAAATGAGGGCTATTAATTATGCCTGCACAATGATTATGGAAGAAATTGTAATAGTACGATATTGAGAAGAAAGATAGGGTCTTCAATCACTCATCGTACTATATTATGACACAGTAAAGGAGATCTAGTCGTACAGGATTAAGAACTAACAAAGTTGATCGAGTCATATCATTTGAGAAGTAGAACACGAGTTCTTATAAAAGTAAATCTCGTAAATCAAGATAAGAACTTGAAATGCGATTTGATTTGGCCAAATTAAAAACAATGAGTGATAACTATGCATAAAAGAATAAGAACTAAAATATAATATAATGGTTTTGAAGAAATAAGTGAGAAATGAGGCCAAGTATACGTGCTTAATCACAGTTGAAGGAGTTGTACTCGTACGATATTGAGAACTAATAAAGGGGACAAATCGTACAAGATTAAATACTAATAACTGGGATCAAGTCGCATGAGATTAAGAAACAAGAAAGGAGTTCTCAACAAAGTACATGTAGAAACATAATAAGTTCTAATAACTCATGATAACAACGTAAAATGTGATTTAATTATGCTAGATTAAGAACCAAGAATCAGTTCAGATTGAAAAAGATGAGAACTTGAACAAAAGATGATTATCGAACCTTATTTGAAAAGAAATCAGAGAAATGAAGCCAATTACACCTTGTATAATGACAAAGGAAGAAGTGATCAACGTACAATATTGAGAACTTGGAAATGTGACTAATCGAGTTATACAATGAACAACAAATGGAGACATAATATATGCAATTCACAGAACAAAGAAAGGAGATTAGTCGTGTCAGATTGTGAAATATGAGAAGAGTTCCAATCATAGCATATTTGGAAAAGATATGAGATCAAATTTCACAAGAATTTAACATCCCTATCAGAAACAATGGTATGTGGGATGCCATGCAAACGCACAATCTCCCTAAAGAACACAGATGCTATATGAGATGCATCATCAGATTTTGTGCAGGGGATAAAATGTGCCATCTTGCTAAACCTATCAACAACCACAAAAATGCTATCCTTGCCAGACTTAGATCTTGGGAGACCTAATACGAAATCCATGGAAATATCAGTCCAAGGATGACTCGATGTACAGGCAGTGGCATATAAAGACCATGCGGCTTCAATTTGGACTTGGCACGTACGTGCGTCTCCATTTGTTGTTCATTGTATAACAAGGACTTAGTGGGATGTTCCATTCTTCTCAATCTCTTGAAGTCTGTGCTCTTTTACACATGTCAAATTGGAACCTGTCTCTCATACTAAGATCTATGTGATTTAGAGAATTGAGAATACTCAAGGAGAACCCCATTCCTGCAAAGCCAAAGGCCCAAACCATAAAAAAGGTCATTTTTGACCAAAGAGCTTTTGGTGTCGTTTTCTATCGTTTCGCGTCGTTTTCGCTTCCCTAGTCATTCTTTCTCTTATACAATCTCGATTTATAAGAGACAGATCCTAAGAAATTGCATGCACTGTAGTGATCAAGATGTACCTACGGGACAAAGCATCCGCTATAATGTTATCCTTCCCACTCTTATATTGAACCACATAAGGAAATGACTCAATGAACTCATTCCACCTAGCATGTCTACGACTCAATTTGTTTTGGCCCTTTAAGTTAGAGCTTTAGGGACTCATGATCAGAGTGAATAATGAACTCTCTAGAGTATAAATAATGACTCCAATTTTCCAAAGCACGTACTAAGGCATAAAGTTCTTTGTCATAGGTGGAATAATTTAAAGAAGCACCACTTAATTTCTCAGAAAAATAAGCAATAGGTTGCTTCTTTTGTAACAATACAGCTCCTATAACTATGCCAGATGCATCACATTCAATCTCAAAAGGAGAATCAAAATCTGGCAAAAGTAAAAGAGGGGCAGAGGTTAACTTAACTTTGAGCGTGACGAACGCCTTTTGTTGAGCTTCTCCCCATCTAAAGCCGACGTTCTTCTTGATAACCTCAGTTAGCGGGGCTGCTATGGTACTAAAGTCCTTCACGAACTCCGGTAGAAACTCGCAAGCCCATGGAAGCTACGCACTTCAAAAACACTCTTGGGGATCGGCCAGTCCTTGATAGCAGCAACCTTGGACTCGTCCACTTGGATACCCCTAGAGGAAACAACAAACCCATGTTAAGAAACACAACACTTTCCAAACAAAAGTGGCATTTCTTAAAGTTAGCATACAACTTTTCTTGTCTTAAAACAAGCAAAACAGCACGAACATGTTCAATATGCTCATTAAAGCTTTTACTGTAAATCAAAATACCATCAAAATAGACAACGACAAATTTACCAATGAAAGCTCTAAGAACATGATTCATAAGCCTCATGAATGTGCTCGGTGCATTAGTGAGACAAAACGGCATGACTAACCACTCATACAAACCATGTTTGGTTTTGAAAGCAGTTTTCCATTCATCACCTTCTCTTATTGTTCTTTTTGTGCTTTTCTTTGGCAATATTTCTTTCAAAAAGAGAGATGTGTATAACCTTATCTTTAAGGTTTTCATTGCCTCCACTAATTAATACTGATTATTTTTAGTTCTGTCTCTTATAAAACAAAAAAATCTCATAATTATAAAGCTTTAATGAATACGACCCGCGCTTGGTTACACGGCCTTGACTAACAGTTCTTTGACTTGCAAGTGAATCTCCTTAGTCTCCTCAGGACTAGTTCTATAAGCAGGACGATTGGGGATCACGGCTCTAGGCACTAAGTCGATTTGATGCTCTATGCCTCGAAGAGGAGGCAAACCAGAGGGTATGTCTTCGGAAAGACATCACTAAACTCCTGCAAGAGAGCTTTAAACATACTTGGCAGAGAATCATCTAGGTCGTGGTAGAGAAATAAACATCCTTATACACAAGCAAGACCATAGACAAATTACACTTCGTACTTCTTTAACTTGCAGGGTTAATTTTCCATCTTCTTTCACTTTAGACTTAGCAAACTCCCTTTCATTAGTCTTCTTTGACCTAAGTTCGGCCAAAGCCGTGTTATGCTCATCAACATTCTTTTTAATTTGATTTTGCTCTTGAAGGACTTGTTGGGGATGTAGAGGATGCAACACAATGGTTTTACCATCCTCTTCAAATCTAAGACAATTAGTATAGACCATCATGCAGTGTTTTCCTATCAAATGACCATAGTCTCTTAAACACATCTAGACTTGCATAATAATCTGACATCACACAACATGTTTGTCATTATATTTGCCTAGGTTAATTGAGACATGCACTTGCTTAGTTACTTTTAGTTCACCATGGTCATTTAACCATTGTAGTCTATAAGGTCTAGGGTGTTTAAACGTTGGCAAATTTAGCTTATCTACCATGTATTGTGAAGCTATGTTCACGCAACTCCCATTATCAACAATTAAACCACAAGTCTTACCTTGGACATGGCATTTGGTGTAGAATATGTTCTCACGTAGTACCTTAGTAGGGTCGTCAGTGGCTTGAGCATGCAAGTTTCTTAGTACGACCAGTACTTGTCCATCCATGCCAGTCTCATGGTATTCATTGTCTTCATCACTTAAATCAGGTCCTTCTAATGGTGGCATCTCGTCTTCACTTTCACTCGTCCAATTGCCATCAAGGTGAGTGTATAAGACTCTTCTTATTCGGGCATTGGGATGAAATGTGTCCTCTTCCACCACATCTGAAACACTGAATGTCCCTTGAGCGGTTAGGGGCCGAGGTATTACCTTGGCTGGTTTGGGCCTGGCTCTTATACACAATGGGGTTCTCCTTGAGTTTCTCCATTCTCTTGCTCTGTTAGGTTAGTTCGAGGAAATCTCAATTTGACTGGAAGTAGAGCTAGACTTGGATTTACCTCGGAGAGCCTTTTCTACCTTGTTTGCCCTTTGCAACAGCTCTTTATAGTCCAAGTACTCGTGAAGATCAACCACGTCAGCAATCTCTTTGTTGAGGCCGTTGATGAATCTCTCCATGGTGGTCTCTTTCATCTTCATACAAGTGAGCATTGCTCATTGCCATCTCCATCTCTCGAGCATACTCCTCCACAGTCAGATTCCCTTGTCGGAGAGATTGGAGCTTCCTTAGCTGTTCCTGTGATTTTGATCTTTACACATCTAACCTTGTATAAGAGACAGTTAAAGCGGTCTTGTATGACTCCTGTCTCTTATACACATCTCTATTAGTCGACTTTCTTAGTTCTCAATATCTTACGATTACACATCGTAAGCAGATACCCACTTATATTTCTTTTAAATCGAATAGTCATAACAATCAAACAAAAAGTCTACCTTTTGTTCCCAGTTCAAGTATTCTTGAGGATCGGCTTTACCTTGGAACGTGGGCATGTTTGGTTTGAGAGAGCCAATTTGCGTGTCCCTCCCCGGGTGGTGAATCCTCCTTGGTTCTCGTCGAGGTTATGCCTTGGAACTTGCTCTCTTCTTTGATTTGTCGTGGACCACGCCTCCTATCAAAAGACAAATTGGTTAATTCATCATAATCTAAATCATAATCAGACTCTCCTTTGTCTTCTTGAGTATTGGTTTTGCGTGTGGTCTCTCGATTTGGAGTAGTTGAAGTAGATGCTTGTGGTTTGAGTGAGTGAGATTTTCTCTGAGAGATGAAACCCTAAAGTGAGGACTTGAGTGCATTACTTCATGAGTTATTAGAACTTATTATGTTTCTACATCAAAGTTGAAGTTTTCTTGACCTCTGCCTCAAGTCTCACTTTGATCCCATCTAGATGTGTCATAATCATGTAGATTTCTCCCTTTTTACAAAGCTTCTCAATATCGTACTTGAGTAAACTGTTCTTCATTACTATCAAAGTGTTCCAAAAGTTGATCCTCATTAAGCAACCAATCAGATGTGCTGTGCCTACAATACTAGTACCTAAACCTGTCGGTTCATGGAGTTTGTGCATTTAGGATTAGCCGCACGGCTGTGAGTCAAGGCAAAATCCGAAAGCAAAGGACACAAAGAAAAGCACAAAAAGAACAATAATTTCACAAATTTTAGTAAAGAGAGTTGTCTCTTATAGAGAAGATAATTGTCTCAAAAGAAAGAAAAGAAAGTAAATTTTTTTTTTTTTGGCAGCAACAACAAAGAGAATAATGAAGACAATAACAAAGAAGCAACACTAGATCTGATTTTTTTTTTAATGAACAGTAACGGTGAATAGTCGGTGAATAGTAATGATGAACAGTCGGTGACCAGTATGATGAACAGTGCGAACAGAGTGATGAACTTACAATTTGAGTTTTGACCAAAATTCTAACCAAAGCTCTGATACCATGATGATACGGGGTTGATGCCCAGGGTATGTAGAACTTGATCACAAATGCTAAAGATCCCAACTTTATGATCGAAAAAGGACGGCCTACGGTTTATATGCACAGGCGAAAGGTTTTAATAGACCTCCTTGATTAGCCACAAGGCAATCTTTTAACTATGAGCAAGGAATTGATCCAAAGCCAAATTGGCAGAAAATCAATACCTGGTGTTGGTTATAACCTCAAGTGGTTAATCTTGAAGCCCCAACTAGATTCCTAGTCTAGACAAGACTAAAGAGAAATCTAAAATTCTATTTCACTCGCATGACAGGAAAAAGAAAAAAAAAAAAACTGAAAATTTATTTCCAAAATTCATCCCTTCAATTGTTTACAAGACCCCTCTATTTATTATAGTTAAGGGTGGAGGATTCTAGGACTAAATTATTCAATGTGGGATAGCTAGTTTTAATAGTTGGGCTGAATCCTACAGCCCATTAGCCTTTAAACCCAATTCTTGTACACTTAACTAATGGCCGAAATACATGGCCCAAAAACAAATAATTACGTCTTGAAACCAGCCCAATTAAACACACTAACACTTAAAACAATTGGGATCAAAATAAAAGACTAGAACAACTAAATAAAAGAATATTCCATGGCCGAAATAATGAGGCTAAAATTTGGCCCTTCAGCTTCTCATCCTAGGCTTGATCTTCAATGACTTGGACGTCCATTACTAAGAACATCTTAGACTCTTTAGTGGACTTCATCTCCAAAAGGTTTGTGAGCTCTTCTTGATCTTCAACACACTTCAGCTAAGCCCAACATTGCTTTATTGAGGTTCTTAGCTCTTGATCTCGTAAGTGGACCTTGTGGAACTTGAAGTGCGGATTCCGTATTGAGTCTTTTTGGACAATTGATCACCATCAAGTCCTTGGGATGTATCATTAAGAAGCAAGAAAGGAGTTCTCAACAAAGTACATGGAGAAACATAATAAGTTCTAATAACTCATGATAACAACGTAAAATGTGATTTAATTATGCTAGATTAAGAACCAAGAATCAGTTCAGATTGAAAAAGACTTTGAACAAAAGATGATTATCTAACCTTATTTGAAAAGAAAATAGAGAAATGAAGCCAATTACACCTTGTCTAATGACAACGGAAGAAGTGATCAACATGCAATATTGAGAACTAAGAAATGCGACAAATCGAGCTATACAATTAAATACAAAAGTAGACATAACATATGCAATTAACAGAACAAAGAAAGGAGATTAGTAGTGTAAGATTATGAAATATGAGAAGTTCCTTTCAGTTCCAATCATAGCACATTTGGAAAAGATATGAGATCAAATTTCACAAGGTAAGAACATAAATATGTTTAAGAACCATGCGCTGGACCTATTCATTGAAGATTTGGAACTAATACATCATCTAATAGCATTTCCAAAAGAATAGAGAAATGAGGCGATCAAACTTGCTTTACGAGAAAGGAAGAAGTTGCGATCGTTCGATATTGAGAGCCAAAAAATTGACTAACTGTTCTATGTTCTGAATCGCACAAGGAGAACACATGATAAAATATTAGGGAGATAATTAAGAAACTAGAAAGGTGATCTAATCGACATACATATTGAAAAGATAAGAATATCTAATAACGGATGATAAGCCCCTAATACGTGACTTAGTTAGACTACATTAACAACCATGTGTAGGACCTGTGCACAAAAGATTTAGATCAAATGAATGATCTAATCGCATTCGAAAGAGAACGGAGGAAACTATATTAGCTTAATAACTAAGGAAGATGTGTAATCTCGTAAGATATTGAGAACTAAGAAAGTCGACTAATAGTAATATATTATGAGTCACAAAATGAGATACAATCACAAAAGATTGAGAACTAATAAAGGAGAAGTAGTCGTATTAGATTTAAATAGAACCAAGAGCGGGTCGTATTCATTAAAGATTTATAATTAAGAGATTATCTAATCGTATAAGCAAAAAAAGAACTGTGAAATGAGGGCCATTAATTATGCCTGCACAATGATTAAGGAAGAAATTATAATAGTACGATATTGAGAAGAAAGAAAAGGGTCTAATCGTACTATATTATGACACAGTAAAGGAGATCTAGTCATTTGGGCGATTGATTAAAAAAAAAAAATGAGATCTAGTCATACAAGATTAAGAACTAACAAAGTTGATCGAGTCATATACATTTGAAAAATAGAACACGAGTTCTTATAAAAGTAAATCTTATAAATCAAAATAAGAACTTAAAATGCGATTTGATTTGGCCAAATTAAGAACCATGAGTGATTAACTATGCATAAAAGAATAAGAACTAAAATATAATATGATGGTTTTGAAGAAATAAGTGAGAAATGAGGCCAAGTATACGTGCTTAATCACAGTTGAAGGAGTTGTACTCGTACGATATTGAGAACTAATAAAGGGGACAAATCGTACAAGATTAAATACTAATAACTGGGATCAAGTCGCATGAGATTAAGAAACAAGAAAGGAGTTCTCAACAAAGTACATGTAGAAACATAATAAGTTCTAATAACTCATGATAACGACGTAAAATGTGATTTAATTATGCTAGATTAAGAACCAAGAATCAGTTCAAATTGAAAAAGACTTTGAACAAAAGATCATTATCTAACCTTATTTGAAAAAGAAAATTGAGAAATGTAGCCAATTACACCTTGTATAATGACAAAGGAAGAAGTGATCATCGTACAATATTGAGAACTAAGAAATGCGACTAATCGAGCTATACAATGAACAACAAAAGGAGACATAACAAGTGCAATTCACAGAGCTATTAGACAAAGAAAGGAGATTAGTCGTGTAAGATTATGAAATATGAGAGGAGTTCCAATCATAGCACATTTGGAAAATATATGAGATCAAATTTCCCAAGGTAAGAACATAAATATGTTTTAATAAGAATGGATTAAGAACCATGCGCTGGACCTATTCCTTGAAGATTTAGAACTAATACATCATCTAATAGCATTTGCAAAAGAATAGAGAAATGAGGCCGATCAAACTTGCTTACGAGTAAGGAAGAAGTTGCAATCGTTCGATATTGAGAGCCAAGAAATTGACTAACAGTTCTATGTTCTGAATCGCACAAGGAGAACACACGATAAAATATTAGGGAGATAATTAAGAAACTAGAAAGGTTATCTAATATACATACATGGGAAAAGATAAGAATATCTAATAACGGATGATAACCCCCTAATACGTGACTTAGTTAGACTAGATTGAGAATCATATGTTGGGACCAGTGCACAAAAGATTTAGATCAAATGAATGATCTAATTCGCATTCGAAAGAGAACGGAGGCAACTATATTAGCTTAATAACTAAGGAAGATGTGTAATCGTAAGAAATTGAGAACTAAGAAAATTGACTAATCGTAATATATTGCGAGTCGCTAAAGGAGATACTATCACAAAAGATTGAGAACTAATAAAGGAGAAGTAGTAGTATTAGATTTAAAAAGAACCAAGAGCGGGTCGTATTCATTAAAGATTTATAATTAAGAGATTATCTAATCGTATAAGAAAAAGAACTGAGAAATGAGGCCCATTTATTATGCCTGCATAATGATTAAGAAAGAAATTGTAATAGTACGACATTGAGAAGAAAGAAAGGGTCTAATCGTACTAAACTATGACACAGTAAAGCAAATCTAGTCGTACAGGATGAAGAACTAACAAAGTTAATCGAGTCATATACATTTGAGAAATAGAACACGAGTTCTTATAAAAGTAAATCTCGTAAATCAAAATAAGAACTTCAAATGCGATTTGATTTGTCAGCGCCAAATTAAGAACCATGAGTGATAACTATGCATAAAAGAATAAGAACTAAAATATAATATGATGGTTTTCCTTCAATAAGTGAGAAATGAGGCCAAGTATACGTGCTTAATCAAAGTTGAAGGAGTTGTATACGTACGATATTGAGAACTAATATAAGGGACAAATCGTACAAGATTAAATACTAATAACTGGGATCAAGTCGCATGAGATTAAGAAAAACAAGAAAGGAGTTCTCAACAAAGTACATGTAGAAACATAATAAGTTCTAATAACTCATGATAACAACGTAAAATGTGATTTAATTATGCTAGATTAAGAACCAAGAATCAGTTCGGATTGAAAAAGACTTTGAACAAAAGATGATTATCTAACCTTATTTGAAAAAGAAAATAGAGAAATGAAGCCAATTACACCTTGTACAATGACAAAGGAAGAAGTGATCAACGTACAATATTGAGAACTAAGAAATGCGACTAACCGAGCTATACAATGAACAACATAAAGGAGGCACAACATATGCAATTCATAGAACAAAGAATGGAGATTAGTCGTGTAAGATTATGTAATATGAGAGGAGTTCTCTTCATAGAACATTTGGAAAAGATATGAGATCAAATTTCACAAGGTAAGAACATAAATATGTTTTAATAAGAATGGATTAAGAACCATGCGCTGGACCTATTCATTGAAGGTTTAGAACTAATACATCATCTAATAGCATTTGCAAAAGAATAGAGAAATGAGGCCGATCAAACTTGCTTTCCGAGAAAGGAAGAAGTTGCTATCGTTCGATATTGAGAGCCAACAAATTGACTAACTGTTCTATGTTCTGAATCCCACTAGGAGAACGCACGATAAAATATTAGAGAGATAATTAAGAAACTAGAAAGGTGATCAAATCGACATACATGTTGATAAGATAAGAATATCTAATAACGGATGATAAGCCCCAAATACGTGACTTATTTTGACTAGATTGAGAACCATGAGTGGGACCTGTAATGTGCACAAAAGATTTAGAGCAAATGAATGATCAAATCGCACTCAAAAGAGAATGGAGGCGACTATATTAGATTAATAACTAAGGAAGATGTGTAATCGCGAGATATTGAGAACTAAGAAAGTCGACTAATCGTAATATATTGTGAGACGCAAAAGGAGATACAATCAAACAAGATTGAGAACTAATAAAGAGAAGTAGTCGTATTAGATTTAAAAAGAACCAAGAGCGGGTCGTATTCATTAAAGATTTATAATTAAGAGATTATCTAATCGTATAAGAAAAAGAACTGAGAAATGTGGTCTATTAATTAGGCCTGCACAATGATTATGGAAGAAATTGTAATAGTACGATATTGAGAAGAAAGAATGTGTCTAATTGTACTATACTATGACACTGTAAAGCAAATCTAGTTGTACAGGATGAAGAACTAACAAAGTTGATTGAGTCATATCAGATTAAGAAATATAACTTGAGTTCTTATAAAAGTAAATGTCGTTACTGATCTTCCAGATAAGAACTTGAAATGCGATTTGATTGGCCAAATTAAGAACCATGAGTGATAACTATGCATAAAAGAATAAGAACTAAAACATAATATGACGCTTTTGAAGAAATAAGTGAGAAATATGGCCAAGTATACGTGCTTAATCACAGTTGAAGAAGGTTGTACTCGTACGATGTGGAGAACTAATAAAGGGGACAAATTGTACAAGATTAAATACTAATAACTGGGATCAAGTCGCATAAGATTAAGAAACAAGAAAGGAGTTCTCAACAAAGTACATGTCGAAACACAATAAGTTCTAATAACTCATGATGACAACGTAAAATTTGATTTAATTATTCTAGATGAAGAACCAAAAATCAGTTCAGATTGAAAAAGACTTTGAACAAAAGATGATTATCTAACCTTATTTGAAAAAGAAACTGAGAAATGAAGCCAATTACACCTTGTATAATGACAAAGGAAGAAGTGATCATTGTACAATATTGAGAACCAAGAAATGCGACTCATTAATCGCGCTATACAATGAACAACAAAAGGAGACATAACAAGTGCAATTCACAGAACAAAGAACGGAGATTAGTCGTGTAAGATTATGAAATATGAGAGGAGTTCCAATCACAGCACATTTGGAAAAGATATGAGATCAAATTTCACAAGGTAAGAACCTAAATATATTTAAGAACCATGCGCTGGACCTATTCATTGAAGATTTGAAACTAATACATCGTCTAATAGCATTTTCAAAAGAATAGAGAATTGAGGCCGATCAAACTTGCTTTACGAGTATGGAAAAGTTGCGATCGTTCGATATTGAGAGCCAAGAAATTGACTAACTGTTCTATGTTCTGAATCGCACAAGCAGAACACACGATAAAATATTTGGGAGATAATTAAGAAAGTAGAAAGGTGATCTAATCGACATACATGTTGAAAAGATAAGAATATCTAATAACGGATGATAACCACCTAATACGTGACGTAGTTAGACTAGATTGAGAACCATGTGCGTGGACATGTGCACAAAAGATTGAGATCAAATGAATGATCTAATCGCATTCGAAAGAGAACGGAAGCAACTATATTAGCTTAATAACTAAGGAAGATGTGTAATCGTAAGATATTGAGAACTAAGAAAGTCGGCTAATCGTAATATATTGTGAGTCGCAAAAGGATATATACTCAAACAAGATTGAGAACTAATAAAGGAGAAGTAGACGTATTAGATTTAAAAAGAAACCCAGAGCGGGTTGTATTCATTAAAGGTTTATAATTAAGAGATTGTCTAATCGTATAAGAAAAAGAACTGAGAAATGAGGCCCATTAATTATGCATGTACAATGATTAAGAAAGAAATTGTAATAGTACGATATTGAGAACAAAGAAAGGGTCTAATCGTACTATATTATGACACAGTAAAGGAGATCTAATCGTACAGGATTAAGAACTAACAAAGTAGATCGAGTCATATCAGATTGAGAAATAGAACAGGAGTTCTTATAAAAGTAAATCTCGAATAACTCAAGATAGGAACTTAAAATACGATTTGATTTGGCCAAATTAAGAACCATGAGTGATAACTATGCATAAAAGAATATGAACTAAAATATAATATGATGGTTTTGAAGAAATAAGTGAGAAATGTTCTTATATATACGTGCTTAATCACAATTGAAGGAGTTCTATTCGTACGATATTGAGAACTAATAAAGGGGACAAATCGTACAAGATTAAATACTAATAACTGGGATCAAGTCGCATGAGATTAAGAAACAAGAAAGGAGTTCTCAACAAAGTACATGTAGAAACATAATAAGTTCTAATAACTCATGATAACAACGTAGAATGTGATTTAATTATGCAAGATTAAGAACCAAGAATCAGTTCAGATTGAAAAAGATTTTGAACAAAAGATGATTATCTAACCTTATTTGAAAAAGAAAATTGAGAAATGAAGCCAATTTAACCTTGTATAATGACAAAGGAAGAAGTGATCATCGTACAATATTGAGAACTAAACGAAATGCGACTAATCGAGCTATACAATGAACAACAAAAGGAGACATAACATATGCAATTCACAAAACAAAGAAAGGAGATTAGTCGTGTAAGATTATGAAATATGAGAGGAGTTCCAATCATAGCACATTTGGAAAAGATATGAGATCAAATTTCACAAGGTAAGAACATAAATATGTTTTAATAAGAATGGATTAAGAATCATGCGCTGGACTTATTGCTTGAAGATTTAGAACTAATGCATCATCTAATAGCATTTGCAAAAGAATAGAGAAATGAGGCCGATCAAACTTGCTTACGAGTAAGGTAGAAGTTGCGATCGTTCGATATTGAGAGCCAAGAAATTGACTAACTGTTCTATGTTCTTAATCGCACAAGGAGAACACACAATAAAATATTAGGGAGATAATTAAGAAACAAGAAAGGTGATCTAATCGACATACATGCTGAAAAGATAAGAATACCTAATAACGGATGATAAGGCCTAATACGTGACTTAGTACATCGTAAGATATTGAGAACTAAGAAAGTCGACTAATCGTAATATATTGTGAGTCGCAAAAGGAGATACAATCACAAAAGATTGAGAACTAATAAAGGAGAAGTAGTCGTATTAGATTTAAATAGAACCAAGAGCGGGTCATATTCATTAAAGATTTATAATTAAGAGATTATCTAATCGTAATAAGAAAATGAACTGAGAAATGAAGCCTATTAATTATGCCTGCATAATGATTAAGGAAGAAATTGTAATAGTACGAGATTGAGAAGAAAGAAAGGGTCTAATCGTACTGTATTATGACACAGTAAAGGAGATCTAATCATACAGGATTAAGAACTAACAAAGTCGATCGAGT
The DNA here is from genome assembly GCA_025175665.1 of Cinchona pubescens. NCBI lineage: Eukaryota > Viridiplantae > Streptophyta > Magnoliopsida > Gentianales > Rubiaceae > Cinchona > Cinchona pubescens. The sequence goes on along the minus strand of JANKKI010000070.1, from coordinate 1,127,960 downwards.
CATATCAGATTAAGAAATAGAACATGAGTTATTATAAAAGTATATGTCGTAACTCAAGATAAGAACTTGAAATGCGATTTGATTGGCCAAATTAAGAACCATGAGTGATAACTATGCATAAAAGAATAAGAACTAAAACATAATATGATGGAGATGCAGTGTTGAAGAAATAAGTGAGAAATGAGGCCAAGTATACGTGCTTAATCACAGTTGAAGGAGTTGTATTCGTACGATATTGAGAACTAATATAAGGGACAAATCGTACAAGATTAAATACTAATAACTGGGATCAAGTCGCATGAGATTAAGAAAAACAAGAAAGGAGTTCTCAACAAAGTACATGTAGAAACATAATAAGTTCTAATAACTCATGATAACAACGTAAAATGTGATTTAATTATGCTAGATTAAGAACCAAGAATCAGTTCGGATTGAAAAAGACTTTGAACAAAAGATGATTATCTAACCTTATTTGAAAAAGAAAATAGAGAAATGAAGCCAATTACACCTTGTACAATGACAAAGGAAGAAGTGATCAACGTACAATATTGAGAACTAAGAAATGCGACTAACCGAGCTATACAATGAACAACAAAAGGAGGCACAACATATGCAATTCATAGAACAAAGAATGGAGATTAGTCGTGTAAGATTATGTATTATATGAGAGGAGTTCCAATCATAGAACATTTGGAAAAGATATGAGATCAAATTTCACAAGGTAAGAACATAAATATGTTTTAATAAGAATGGATTAAGAACCATGCGCTGGACCTATTCATTGAAGGTTTAGAACTAATACATCATCTAATAGCATTTGCAAAAGAATAGAGAAATGAGGCCGATCAAACTTGCTTTCCGAGAAAGGAAGAAGTTGCTATCGTTCGATATTGAGAGCCAACAAATTGACTAACTGTTCTATGTTCTGAATCCCACTAGGAGAACGCACGATAAAATATTAGAGAGATAATTAAGAAACTAGAAAGGTGATCAAATCGACATACATGTTGATAAGATAAGAATATCTAATAACGGATGATAAGCCCCAAATACGTGACTTATTTTGACTAGATTGAGAACCATGAGTGGGACAAATGCACTGTCATTTAGAGCAAATGAATGATCAAATCGCACTCAAAAGAGAATGGAGGCGACTATATCTAGATTAATATAAGGAAGATGTGTAATCGCGAGATATTGAGAACTAAGAAAGTCGACTAATCGTAATATATTGTGAGACGCAAAAGGAGATACAATCAAACAAGATTGAGAACTAATAAAGAGAAGTAGTCGTATTAGATTTAAAAAGAACCAAGAGCGGGTCGTATTCATTAAAGATTTATAATTAAGAGATTATCTAATCGTATAAGTGCTATTAAGAACTGAGAAATGTGGTCTATTAATTAGGCCTGCACAATGATTATGGAAGAAATTGTAATAGTACGATATTGAGAAGAAAGAATGTGTCTAATTGTACTATACTATGACACTGTAAAGAGACAGTACTCTTATACACATCTAGATGTAAACTTCAGAGTGCAGATTAGATCTTGTTTAAGATGTAAGAAGATTAACTTGAGTTCTTATAAAAGTAAATGTCGTTACTGAAGATAAGAACTTGAAATGCGATTTGATTGGCCAAATTAAGAACCATGAGTGATAACTATGCATAAAAGACCATAAGAACTAAAACATAATATGACGCTTTTGAAGAAATAAGTGAGAAATGTGGCCAAGTATACGTGCTTAATCACAGTTGAAGAAGGTTGTACTCGTACGATGTGGAGAACTAATAAAGGGGACAAATTGTACAAGATTAAATACTAATAACTGGGATCAAGTCGCATAAGATTAAGAAACAAGAAAGGAGTTCTCAACAAAGTACATGTCGAAACACAATAAGTTCTAATAACTCATGATGACAACGTAAAATTTGATTTAATTATTCTAGATGAAGAACCAAAAATCAGTTCAGATTGAAAAAGACTTTGAACAAAATATGATTATCTAACCTTATTTGAAAAAGAAACTGAGAAATGAAGCCAATTACACCTTGTATAATGACAAAGGAAGAAGTGATCATTGTACAATATTGAGAACCAAGAAATGCGACTAATCGCGCTATACAATGAACAACAAAAGGAGACATAACAAGTGCAATTCACAGAACAAAAAAAGGAGATTAGTCGTGTAAGATTATGAAATATGAGATGAGTTCCAATCATTGCACATTTGGAAAAGATATGAGATCAAATTTCACAAGGTAAGAACATAAATATGTTTTAATAAGAATGGATTAAGAACCATGCGCTGGACCTATTCCTTCAAGATTTAAAAGTAATACGTCATCTAATAGCATTTGCAAAAGAATAGAGAAATGAGGCCGATCAAACTTGCTTACGAGTAAGGAAGAATTTGCGATCGTTCGATATTGAGAGCCAAGAAATTGACTAACTGTTCTATGTTCTGAATCGCACAAGGAGAACAATCGATAAAATATTAGGGAGATAATTAAGAAACAAGAAAGGTGATCTAATCGACATACATGCTGAAAAGATAAGAATATCTAATAACGGATGATAAGCCCTAATACGTGACTTAGTTAGACTAGATTGAGAACCATGTGTGGGACCTTTGCACAAAAGATTGAGATCAAATGAATGATCTTATCGCATTCGAAAGAGAAAGGAGGCAACTATATTAGCTTAATAACTAAGGAAGATGTGTAATCGAAAGATATTGAGAACTAAGAAAGTCGACTAATCGTAATATATTGTGATTCACAAAAGGAGATACAATAACAAAAGATTGAGAACTAATAAAGGAGAATTAGTCGTATTAGATTTAAAAAGAACCAAGAGCGGGTCGTATTCATTAAAGATTTATAATTAAGTGATTATCTAATCGTATAAGAAAAAGAACTGAGAAATGAGGCCTATGAATTATGGCTGCACAATGATTAAGGAAGAAATTGTAATAGTACGATATTGAGAAGAAAGAAAGGGTCTAATCGTACTATATTATGACACAGTAAAGGAGATCTAGTCGTACAGGATTAAGAAGTAACAAAGTTGATCGAGTCATATACATTTGAGAAATAAAACACGAATTCTTATAAAATTAAATCTAGTAAATCAAAATAAGAACTTAAAATGCGATTTGATTTGGCCAAATTAATAACCATGAGTGATAACTATGCATAAAAGAACTAAAATATAATATGATGGTTTTGAAGAAATAAGTGAGAAATGAGGCCAAGTATACGTGCTTAATCACATTTGAAAGAGTTGTACTCGTACGATATTGAGAACTAATAATGGGGACAAATCGTACAAGATTAAATACTAATAACTGGGATCAAGTCGCATGAGATTAAGAAACAAGAAAGGAGTTCTCAACAAAGTACATGTAGAAACATAATAAGTTCTAATAACTCATGATAACAACGTAAAATGTGATTTAATTATGCTATATTAAGAACCAAGAATCAGTTCAGATTGAAAAAGACTTTGACCAAAAGATGATTATCTAACCTTATTTGAAAAAGAAAACTGAGAAATGAAGCCAATTACACCTTGTATAATGACAAAGGAAGAAGTGATCATCGTACAATATTGAGAACTAAAAAATGCGACGAATCGAGCTATACAATGAACAACAAAAGGAGACATAACATATGCAATTCACTCAAGAACAAAGAAAGGAGATTAGTCGTGTAAGATTATGAAATATGAGAGGAGTTCCAATCACAGCACATTTGGAAAATATGTGATATCAAATTTCACAAGGTAAGAACATAAATATGTTTTAATAAGAATGGATTAAGAACCATGCGCTGGACCTATACCTTGAAGATTTACAACTAATACATCATCTAATTGCATTTGCAAAAGAATAGAGAAATGAGGCCTATCAAACTTTCTTTACGAGTAAGGAAGAAGTTGCGATCGTTCAATATTGAGAGCCAAGAAATTGACTAACTGTTCTATGTTCTGAATCGCACAAGGAGAACACACGATAAAATATTAGGGAGATAATTAAGAAACAAGAAAGGTGATCTAATCGACATACATGTTGAAAAGATAAGAATATCGAATAACGGATGATAAGCCCCTAATACGTTACTTAGTTAGACTAGATTGAGAACCACGTGTGGGACCTGTGCACAAAAGATTTAGATCAAATGAATTTATCATCTTTCTGATCTAATCGCATTCGAAAGAGAACGGAGGCAACTATATTAGCTTAATAACTAAGGAAGATGTGTAATCGTAAGATATTGAGAACTAAGAAAGTCGACTGATCGTAATATATTGTGAGTCGCAAAAGGAGATAAAATCAAACAAGATTGAGAACAAAAAAAGGAGATGTAGTCGTATTAGATTTAAAAAGAACCAAGAGCGGGTCGTATTCATTAAAGATTTATAATTAAGAGATTGTCTAATCGTATAAGAAAAAGAACTGAGAAATGAAGCCCATTAATTATGCCTGCACAATGATTAAGGAAGAAATTGTAATAGTACGATATTGAGAAGAAAGAAAGTGTCTAATCGTACTATATTATGACACAGTAAATGAGATCTAATCGTACAGGTTTAAGAACTAACAATGTTGATCTAGTCATATCAGATTGAGAAAAATAGAATAGGAGTTCTTATAAGAGTAAATCTCGTAAATCAAGATAAGAACATAAAATGCGATTTGATTTGTATGCCAAATTAAGAACCTTGAGTGATAACTATGAATAAAAGAATAAGAACTAAAATATAATAAGATGGTTTGGAAGAAATAAGTGAGAAATGAGACCAAGTATACGTGCTTAATCACAGTTGAAGGAGTTGTACTCGAACGATATTGAGAACTAATTAAGGGGACAAATCGTGCAAGATTAAATACTAATAACTGGGATCATGTAGCATGAGATTAATAAACAAGAAAGGAGTTCTCAACAAAGTACATCAAGAAACATAATAAGTTCTAATAACTCATGATAACAACGTAAAATGTGATTTAATCATGCTAGATTAAGAACCAAGAATCAGTTCAGATTGAAAAAGACTTTGAACAAAAAGATGATTATCTAACCTTATTTGAAAAAGAACTGAGAAATGAAACCAATTATACCTTGTATAATGACAAAGGAAGAGTGATCATCGTACAATATTGAGAACTAAGAAATGCGACTAATCGAGCTATAGAATGAACGACAAAAGGTAGACATAACATATGCAATTCACAGAACAAAGAAAGGAGATTAGTCATGTACGATTAGGAAATATGAGAGGAGTTCCAATCCTTGCACATTTGGAAAAGATATGAGATCAAATTTCACAAGGTAAGAACATAAATATGTTTTAATAAGAATGGATTAAGAACCATGCGCTGGACCTATTCCCAGAAGATTTAGCACTAATACATCATCTAATAGCATTTGCAAAAGAATAGAGAAATGAGGCCGATCAAACTTGGTTTACGAGTAAGGAAGAAGTTGCGATCGTTCGAATTTGAGAGCCAAGAAACTGACAAACTGTTCTATGTTCTGAATCGCACAAGGAGAACACACGATAAAATATTAGGGAGATAATTAAGACACTAGAAAGGTGAGCTAATCGACATACATGTTGAAAAGATAAGAATATCTAATAACGGATGATAACCCCCTAATACGTGACTTAGTTAGACTAGATTGAGAACCATTTCTGGGACCTATGCACAAAAGGGATTCAGTATTTAGATCAAATGAATGATCTAATCGCATTCGAAAGAGAACGGAGGCAACTTTATTAGCTTAATAACTAAGGAAGATGTGTAATCGTAAGATATTGAGAACTAAGAAGGTTGACTAATCTAATATATTGTGAGTCGCAAAAGGAGATAAAATCAAACAAGATTGAGAACAAAAAAAGGAGATGTAGTCGTATTAGATTTAAAAAGAACCAAGAGCGGGTCGTATTCATTAAAGATTTATAATTAAGAGATTGTCTAATCGTATAAGAAAAAGAACTGAGAAATGAAGCCCATTAATTATGCCTGCACAATGATTAAGGAAGAAATTGTAATAGTACGATATTGAGAAGAAAGAAAGTGTCTAATCGTACTATATTATGACACAGTAAATGAGATCTAATCGTACAGGTTTAAGAACTAACAATGTTGATCTAGTCATATCAGATTGAGAAAAATAGAATAGGAGTTCTTATAAAAGTAAATCTCGTAAATCAAGATAAGAAACATAAAATGCAATTTGATTTGGCGAAATTAAGAACCATGAGTGATAACTATGCATAAAAGAATAAGAACAAAAATATAATATGATGGTTTTGAAGAAATAAGTGAGAAATGAGGCCAAGTATACGTGCTTAATCATAGTGGAAGGAGTTTGACTCGTACGATATTGAGAACTAATAAAGGGGACAAATCGTACAAGATTAAATACTAATGACTGGGATCAAGTCGCATGAGATTAAGAAACAAGAAAGGAGTTCTCAACAAAGTACATGTAGAAACATAATAAGTTCTTTTTTTTTTTTTTAATCAAACGCCCAAAAGGTGGGCAGAACTTTTATTTATTTTGTGAGTTATTACAATATCGAAGGTTAGGGCAGCCCCTAGCATCTAGCCAAACCAGACCTTTTATAGAGCAAGGAATGGTGTTGTGCTCGTACTCAACATACATTGGATTTGCAATACCCTCATTAGCTAATCTATCAGCAACTTGATTAGACTCTCTAACACAAAATATGTTTAAATGAAATCTGCTTTCCAACACAAAGGCCTTGTATGACACGGAGTTGGTCATCAATACTCCAAATTGGTGACGACGAACCATTCAAAGTGTTGACAAGGATGAGTGAGTCAATCTCAACCTCCAATGGGTGAACCCGTAACCTGTCACAGAGCTTGAGCCCCTCTTCAAGTGCCATTACCTCTACTTGCAAGCTGGTTTGCTGAAAGTAACCATTTGAAAATGTCCGTATACAATGGCCCTTGTGATCCCTTATGACGCCACCACCTGCTGCCATTCCCGGATTACCTTTAGAGGCGCCATCCACATTTAATTTGAAACATCCTGGAGGAGGTCATTCCCATTTGACCGCCAAGATTCTCTTAGGTTTTGTTTGTAAGAGTTGAAAGCAAATGTCCCGTGAGAGAAGCAATTCATCGGCTGTGCTTTCTCTTGTGAAGGAGTGGATTGAGGAAATATTCACTAAATATGAGTTGATGTTGGCAATGATGCGTGACAGGCTTTTTTGTCAGCACTACTTGTTTTCCCATCAAACACAGCCATGTTCCTAGCTTTCCATAAGAACCAACATATTATACAAGGGAGGATTTTGTGGATTAGCCCAATTGTGGAAGAGGGTGCTCCAGCCCACCATACAGATGAGCTAAGCTTGTCTAAGATGGTCGTTGAAGGTGCGATCATCACCTCTAGCCAAGTTTCAAAAAAGTACGAAACTTGGCGTGAGATAGTGCAGCCCACAAAAAGATGATCCAAGGACTCTCCATGACAACAGTAGTAGCACTTGGAGGCTAAGGAAAAGCCGATTGTAATCAAATTATCATCTAGTGGCAGCCTCCTATTCAGCAATTTGCACATGAAAATGGAGATCTTCAGTTGGAGTCTCCCATCCCAAATCATTTGTCTAGAAAAAGTCCGCACCGTTGTGGCATATGTCGTTGAGAGTGAAAAGGAACCAGTAGATGTAGGGGTCCAAACAATCCGGTCTGGTTCATCGGTCATGAAAATCGATCTTTCATAGTACGTGAGAATTGCGACAATGGTTTGCAGCTCCTCCATGGAGTATCTCTCGTCCAAAGAGGAAATATTCCAACCATTAGATCCCCAAACATGGGAAACCTTGAGCTGCCCATCATACACCTATTCTACCTTGTGGGAAAGAGGTCCGTATTTGGTCCATGGGTCGAACCAGAAGGAGCAATCAGCGTTTCGAATGAGGAATAACAGTCCCTTCTCTGCCTCATAGCGAACTCGCATCATTCTTTTCCATAAGAGTGAATCTCCTGGTGATAAAGCGACCAAGGTAGGGTATTGGCCCTTAAGGTAGCGGCCTTGAAGAAAGGAACACCACAAGAGCTGCCCCTTCGAAACTTCCACCAAAGTTTGATACTAAAGCCTCGTACCACATTTCTAGTGGTGGAATCCCTAGACCATTGGAATAGGTTGGCTGGCAAACTTTACGCCATGCGATCCAATATCGTTTTAGCACCTCGTTTGAGCTGCCCCAGAAAAAGTTTGCAAATTGCCGCTCCACTTCTGAAGCCTCTATTAGGTATATATCACGAGTATGGAGAACCGATAATAGGTAGATGGGAATGCTGCTCAGAACATGCTTGATTAGAATTAACCGTCCTCCTGTCTCTTAACCTCGTCTGCCATCCATGAATCCGGGAAGCTACCTTTTCAATTAGTGGCTGGAAGATAGTGCGTTGTCCTTTGCCTTTGTGAATAGGACAACCCAAGTAATTAAATGGGAGGGAGTTGTAGGTGAAACCCGTCTTGGCTTGGATCATCCGAATGCGAACAGGTGCTGCCTTCTTTGATAGGTAAAAGAAGCTTTTGGACTTGTTAAAGAGCTGGCCGGAGGAGTTCTCAAACCGTGCTAAGAAGCTCGTTAAGTGTCGAATGGATTTGGTTTCTCCCTTTGTGAAAATGACAATATCATCTGCGAAGGCCAAGTGGGAGTGTATAAGAGACAGCTATAAGAGGAGTCCTGTCCTTAACAGACCTAATGTGAATAAAAGGGGTGATAAGGGATCTCCTTGACGAACCCCTCTAGTGGATTTAAAGAATCCCTTGGGTTCTCCATTGATGAGTACAAAACCAACATTCCTCCAAAAGCGTTCTTGATGAGGAAGTCCAATGTTGTGTATAAGAGACAGTAGCAAATTAAGAAAAAAAATTATGTTTGGCAAAAGAACTCCTAGGCTGTCTCTTATACACATCAAGATGTGTATAAGAGTCTTCCGATCTATGAAATTGGTCATTTCTTGCACAAGAAGAATGTTATCGGCAATGTCCCTCCCTTGAACATAGGCCACTTGTTCGGCTGAAATGATCTTCGGTAGAATGAGGGAAAGTCGGTTGGCCAATATATTTGTGCAGATTTTGTTGAAGAAAGTGCACAAGCCTATGGGCCGGAAGTCACTAAAAGAGTTCGGATTGGCTGTTTTTGGGATAAGAGCAATAAGAGTACTAGTAAACATTCGTGGCAGACTTAGCTCCTTTAAGAAAATCTCTCACCGCAAGGAAAAGATCATGGTGAATAATGTCCCAGCAGGTTGTGAAGAAAACCCCATTATAGCCATCAATTCGGCTGCTCCATTAGGATTAAGGTTGAAAACGGCCTCCCTCCCCCTTCTGACAATTCCTATAATAAACCCCGGTAGTCCTCCTCGGAAACCGTGCATGGGAGGTACTCGGTGAAAGATGGGTCAATTCCAGCCGTGTTGTTAGAGGTCAAGAGCTCCTGCAAGAAGTTAACCCCTGCCCGTTCAATGAGCTGCACATTTTCAGTCCATTCCCCATCAATTTTGATCTTGGAGATACGCAATCTTTGTCGTTTAGCTAGGAGGGTGGAGTGGAAGAATTTGGAGTTTTTGTCACCCTCTTTCAGCCATTTCATCCCCGCTTTTTGCTGCCAAAAAGCTTCCTCTTCTGCCAAGCACCTCATATGGATCGCCTGGGCATGAGCTAAGGAAATTTGGTTACTTTGGCTCTGGCTCCTCACCAAAAGTGCTTCTTCCTTGATTTTGACCTTTTGTTCAGCTTCTTTAACCTTGTCAAAGACATTGCCAAATATCGTGTGACTCCAATTCCTGAGTTCGGCTTTTAGCCTTTTGAGTTTTGAAGCAAAAATGGAGATATAGGAGCCATTACATTGCAGCTACCAATTGTTGCCTACGACCTGCAAGAAATCTTTGTGTTTAGTCCACATATTAAGAAATTTAAATGGCTTTGGTCCTGAGGTGTTCTCATTGGAGGCTTTTAGCACGAGTGGCGAGTGGTCTGAGCAGGTCTTGAGAAGGTGTTCAACACTAGTTGAAAGGCTGCTAGAAAATGTGTGTTACAAAAAACTCTCTCCAACCTCTTCCATACCAAATTTCCAAATCTATTCCCACGCCAAGTGAATTTACAGCCTTGAAAAGGTAAGTCCACCAAGCCACATGCATGTAGGCAATCATTGAAGTCATTCATGGCATCAAGGTGCAATGGGGAAGTTCCTTTGTACTCATCAGAACTAGATATGACATTGAAGTCGCCACCCACCAACCATGGAGTTTGAGGTTGGACAGCTCGAAGTTCCTCCCAAAGAGCTCTTCGTTCCGCTGTTGTGCATTTTGCGTAAACTAAGGAGGCTTCCATGGCACTTTGTTGAGGAGAGGAAGGAATGGAAACATGGAGGAGCTGATCCGAGCTGAATGTGGGGACGAGACCTAGCTCTCGGGTCCAAAAAAGCCAAATTTTGCCATTTGAGTTGCATTCGCAACTATCAAAACCTAGCTTATTAGAAAACATTAGGATTCTAGCTTTGTCAACCATTGGCTCCATTAGAGCAATGAGTTTTATTTGATGTTGTTGATTGATTAACTTTAACCTATGAAGTGAGGGTTTATTAGCTATCCCCCGAATGTTCCAAACTAAAATGCGATCCATTTAACATTAGTTGTGTATAGGGCAGCTTGGAATTTGCTTTGGCCAACCTGGTGCGCATTGTGTTGGTTTATGTACTAAAGGCAATAGCGTAGTAATTTCTAATTCGTAAGGAACTGTATCCTTTACTATCATACGCGTTTATATACCTAATACGTGTGATAGAAGAATTCTAATCAAAGAAGAGTTCTTTGAATTTAGGTTAACCGCTATATATAGAATATGATTCTTTAGGGTTCGAGGGTCTGACATGCGACTCATTAGTAACACACAGTCGGACGAAAAACCCTACGAAATAGTTCCGAAACACTGCTCTAGCAAGCAACACCCTAAAATCGGTTGCCAAGCTACTCGTGTGGATACCTGTAGAGGGCGTTCGTTCAATCTAGAGCAGCGCCTAAGGTCTGACGTGTTCTACGAATAGTTCGTGGTTGCCGTGGTGTCCAAATAGTGACCGTGGTGTTCAGATCGTGAAAGGTTCAATAGTGACCGTGGTGTTCATATCGTGAAAGGTTCAGATTTAAACCTAAGACACACTTCTCTATCGAGCAGGAAAGGTATATATATCTAAACCCTAGACGATTTAATGCGATCTGTATGTATTAGGCTTAATAAATTTTGGCTCGTTCACTGTGTCCAGTAAAAGGAGCTTTAGTCATCTTTCCCAACAAACAATACACATCTAGATATGTATAATTTAACAGCTTGGATTGATGAAATTAGTTAAAAACATATTATGTTGGACATAATCGAAGTACATGAACTGTAGTTACGGCTGAATGTATGCTGTTAAAAATCTGTTTGATATCTTGATCTCAATACATACATATGATGTATGCAATGATTCTATTTGATAGATTCTGTTGTTGAACTATATGTATATGTGATATACGTATGTTTCTGTTGAATTATGTATATATGATATGTTCAAGAAAAAATTATATAAATACGGCCTGCGTGTCGTTTTTCTTTTTTGTAATTTTAAAGTTTTGTATTATTGTATTACAAAGCTTGTAAAGAAGGCAAGAGGAGCAACTTGGCGTCAATCAACAACAAGGTGTATTCCATGAAGATGGAAGAAATTTTGAATAGATGTTGTAATTTGACCCTAGGATTGACCTTGATCTTCATATTGGCTTATGAAGATCACCATAGTTTAAGGGCCATGCTATGACACGTTTAATTCTAGGCTTGTTAAGGTTAAGTGAAATATGGATCTTAACCCACTAAATACAAACTGTTGTGTATTCATTTATGAGGGTAATTGATTTAGTGGGAGTTTTATATTAATATCGAAATATTGTACTTTGCATAATTGTTGTAGATCGATGGCCGCTAATAACACTTCAACACTATCTTTGCGATCTATCCTTGAGAAGGACAAGCTGAATGGGACCAACTTCCTTGACTGGTTCAGAGGTTTGAGAATTGTTCTCAAACAAGAAAGGAAGCTGTATGTTCTGGACAATCCTATCCCTGAACAGCCTGCAGCCAATGCTCCAAGAGCAGAGAGAGAGTAAATGGCTGAAGGAGCGCCTGTTAGTCCTCATGTCTTGAAGATGAAGGGTCACATAGATCATCTTGAAAGACTTGGATTTCCCATAAGTCAAGAGCTGGCAACGGATTTGATCCTGAATTCTCTTCCTGAGAGTTATAGCCAGTTTGTTATGAACTTCATCTTGTGTCGCAGGACACTGAGCCTTTCCAAGACTGATGCCATGCGACATTAAGAAACGCTCTTTTAGATATCAAAAAATTGCCTGGCCAAGTTTTAATGGTTCATAAAGGTAAGGGGATGAAAACGAAAGGAAGGTCAAATAAGGCTTATAAGAAGAAGCCCTATACACAAAACAAGCCCAAGAACCAGAACAAGCCTAAGCCTCCAAAGGAAGGAGTTTGTCACTTTTGCAATGAGCCTGGTCATTGGAAAAGAAATTGCAAACTCTATTTGGAAGATCTAAAGAAGAAGAAGAAGAGTAGTGAGACTACTACTTCAGGTATTTATGTTATACACGTTAATCTTACTACTTATACAGTATACTATTTCCTCGTCATGGGTATTAGGAATTGGATGTGGAGCTCACATTTGTGTTAATGTGAAGGATCTGAAAAGAAGTAGTCGATTAAAGAAAGGTGAAGTGGAGATACTTTGTTCGCCAACAAATACCCATGATTTTTTATTATATCCATATATCCATACCTCCCGGCTGATTTTAACTTTGAATAATTGTTATTATGTACCGCTTTAAGATAACATTGTTTTGTTTCTTGTTTAGACAATGATGGATTTGATTTCTTTATCTTAATAAAAAATTCTCCATTCACCGTGAAGACGTGTTTTATGGAAATGCTGATTTGCATAATGGTCTTTACGTTCTAAACATTAAAAAGCCCAATCCAGAGATTGTTTATAACATAAATACAAAGAAACCTAGATTGGATGATTCAAATCAAACTTTCTTATGGCATTGTCGCCTTTGTCACATAAATGAGAAGCGCATATCAAAACTCCATAAAGATGGGCTTTTGAATCAATTTGATCTTGAATCTTATGATATCTGCGAATCTTGTTTGTTGGGAAAGATGACTAAAGCTCCTTTTACTGGACACACATATCGAGCCATGTATTTATTCCATCTAATACATACAGATGTATGTGGTACATTAAATCACTGTTGTCTCAGAGGTTACCAGTACTTCATTACTTTCTCAGATGATTTCAGTAGATATGGATATGTCTATCTAATGAAACATAAATCTGAGTCTTTTGAAATGTTCAAAAGTTTTCAGTATGAAGTACAGAATCAACTTGGCAAGACAATTAAATCACTGAGATCTGATCGAGGTGGTGAATATCTGAGTCAAGAATTTTATGACCATCTTAGAAATTGTGGAATTGTTTCACAATTAACTCCACCTGGAACACCACAATGGAATGTGTATCTGAAAGAAGATATCGACCCCTCAATTATGATATCAATATATATCACATGTCATCAGTCTCATATACACATCTAGTGGGCTCATGGTGATCCAGATTGTGTATATCATTTGTCTCTGATACACATCTAGATGTGTATAAGAGACAGGTCCATCATCTACATTTAAAAAGCCTTGTTTGTCTCTCAGGAGTAAGATTTGGGGCTGTGATCTCTTATGTCAAACGGCAGGTCTCAGATAAGTTAGCTCCCAAGTCGATAAGTGTTTGTTTGTGGGGTATCCTAAAGAAACTAAAGGATACTACTTCTACAATCCCTCCGAAAACAAAGTGTTTGTTGCCGAAATGGGATATTTTTGGAAAAGAGTTTCTGCACCACATATATTTAACATATCCAACATCACATAAACATCATACAAATAACAGTAAAATAAACGTGTCTTAGCATCAACACATGTAATCTCATCAAGAATCACAATTAGTTGTTGGTTCGAATGAGACAACACAATTGGAACATGGGAATGACTCACAATCAGTTGTTGAGCTTCCACATGAAACACAAGGACTCCGTAGATCTGGTAGAGCTAGAAATATGCCTGAGAGATATGGATGTAGATTTCTTATTACACATACAAATGATGTGTTACTCATGGATCACCATGAGCCCACTAGCTACCAAGATGCTATGACTAGTCCAGACTCTGAGGAATGGCAAAGTGCCATGAAATCTGAGATGCAATCCATGTTTGACAATCAAGTTTGGACTTTGATTGATCCACCGGATGGTATAAAAACTATTGGGTGTAAATGGGTTTTCAAGAAGAAAACTGACATGGATGGCAATCTACATACCTTCAAAGCACGATTGGTTGCAAAAGGTTTCAAACAAACTCATGGTATAGACTATGATGAAACCTTTTCACCAGTTGCTATGCTTAAATCCATAAGGATTCTTATTGCCATTGCAGCATACTATGATTATGAGATATGGCAAATGAATGTCAAAACAGCGTTTCTTAATGGAAACTTACTCGAGGATGTGTATATGACACAACCTGAGGGTTTTGTACAAGCTGAGAATTCTGAAAAGGTATGTAAGCTTCAAAGATCCATTTAACTGGATTAAAGCAAGCCTCTCGGAGTTGGAATCTTCGTTTTGACGAAGCAGTCAAAGAGTTTGGATTCATCAAAATTGAAGATGAACCTTGTGTTTACAAGAATATTAATGCAAATGCGATTAAATTTCTAGGGTTTGTATGTTGATGACATCTTGCTCATTGGAAATGACATTCCTACCTTGCAGAAAGTCAAGTCTTGGTTAGGAAAGTGTTTCTCAATGAAGGATTTGGGCGAAGCAGCTTATATCCTTGGTATCAAGATCTATAGAGATAGATCTCAAAAGCTCATTGGCCTGAGTCAAAGTACTTATATAGATAAAGTACTAAAGAGGTTTAGTATGCAAGATTCTAAAAGAGGATTCTTGCCAATGTCGCATGGCATCAGTGATCTCTATATGCTTTGAGCATAACGAGTAGATACCAATCGGATCCTGGTGAGAGTCACTGGACAGCAGTCAAGAATATCCTTAAGTACTTGAGAAGAACTAAAGATGTTTTCTAGCAGTGGTTCATGGAGGACTGGATCTAAGCTGCTTCTGTCTCTTATACACATCTAGTGAAGTACCAACTGATGACAACATTGCTGATCCATTAACTAAACCACTACCACAACCAAAACATGATCGCCATGTTCGGTCAATAGGTCTTAGACATATGTACGATTGGACCTAATTGTTTAATTGGGAGACTTTTAATGGATAATTTTAAAACGAATATTGTCATCATGATATTTTATTTATAAAGAGATTTATTATTGCATGTTTTAATATTAGAATCCATGAATAATTTATTATTCTAAATGTCCCTAGTTATTCAATATAGTGGGAACTGTGTTGATTTAAGACTAGTATGATTTTGATTGATAATCATATGATGATTATGGATATATGGATATAATAAAAATCATGGGTATTTGTTGGTGAACAAAGTCTTGGATTGACCCGTTATGAGAATACAACATGGTTTTATGTCATTGGTAATTCTCATTATGAACATGTTGTTCATCCTTAGACTGAGGTGGAGTTAGTTGTTCATTTCTTCAAACTTATTTGTTTTGTATACAATCAAACGTTGTCTTTAACCGGATGATTATAAAGATTGTGATTGAACATGTAGAAATTATGCGGAGGAAAATGAGTGATTAAGATGGAATTTGTCCCTCTTATTATGAGAGTGTTGTCTTGTGGATCTTGATTCCTTCTTTCAGAAAATGCATGGCCGTGCTCAAATACATTGATAAGGTGATCAAATTCATTTGTTTTATCATTCTACTTCGAGATCGAGAAATCAAATAGTTGGACACAAATAGAGATGACATTGTCCATGCTCTATGTCCAACTAAGACATCGTGTGACAAAAGGATTATGACATGGGTTATTTGATCAGGTTTCATCATATCTATGATGTTCAATTTAACTTGGGTGGTCATGATGCCTTGCTAGAGGCCAATCTAGATCTATGAGTATAATCTGTTAATGATAAATTAAAGATGTTTAATTTATTCAATTCCAAAACTTCCTGGCTAATTGTCTTTAGTCCAAGTGGGAGTATTGTTGGTTTATGTACTAAAGGCAAAGATGTTGGAAATCTAAATTATACTTATTGCCAACTCTTAAATGAACCTAAAGGGTCATCTTAAGAGTAATTCATATGGGTTAAGTTAGATGTTGTACTAAGTTCGTTGAATAATGCTTACTGTCTAGATTCAATGAACGAGAATTATTTACTAATAATTACTGCTGTTTTCTTGGATTGTCCAGTTAAATAGTAATTATAATAATTCGTAAGGAACTATATCTGGTTACTATCATACGCGTTTATATACCTAATACGTGTGATAGAAGAATTCTAATCAAAGAAGAGTTCTTTGAATTTAGGTTAACCGCTATATATAGAATATGATTCTTTAGGGTTCGAGGGTTGACATGCGACTCATTAGTAACACACAGTCGGACGAAAAACCCTACGAAATAGTTCCGAAACACTGCTCTAGCAAGCAACACCCTAAAATCGAAAAAGCTACTCGTGTGGATACCTGTAGAGGGCGTTCGTTCAATCTAGAGCAGCGCCTAAGGTCTGACGTGTTCTACGAATAGTTCGTGGTTGCCGTGGTGTCCAAATAGTGACCGTGGTGTTCATATCGTGAAAGGTTCAGATCGCAACCGTGGTTTTGCTATCGAAAGCGGGGAAAGGTATATATATCTAAACCCTAGACGATTTAATCGGAACGCATGGATCCTCTTATAGGGATTTCCGGTGTTTTTCCGCTGCGTTATTTTTATATTATGGCTATGGAAATCCCAACACATTGGCCTTGGCATAGAGTAGGTTCTTTTGCGTCTTTTCTTTTTGGATGAGGGCTTACCAATTGTGTGTGAGGTGGGGGTGATCGGCTGAAGATCCTTGTTGTTTGCATGGCTTGCATGGGGGGAGTCATTGTCTGAATAGTAACATGGTAATTCCTCCATTATTTTACCATGAGAGATGAGTGAATCATCCATGAAGGGATTGTTTGAAATTCGAATGTGTGTTGGCTGATTTTCAGCATCCCTTGATTGTGCAGCCAAGGATGTTGGTGGTTCCACAAAATTCGAATTGGCCCCACTCTCCAAGGGGTTCAAGGGCTGACCTTCCACAATGTGCTCATTTTCAAAATTTGAATCCAAGTGCTGGTGTGCTTTGGCCTTATCCATCTGCTGGTTTGAATCCGTTTGTTGATTTGGATTGGCCTTATCCGAAGTTGTTGGTGCAATCCCATGAGAGGTGGCGTTTGAATTTTGAATCACATCCAGCATGAGTGGTTGTTCTTCCACGGCTGGTGGTTGCACCACCGTTGCTTCTGGTGGTTGCTGGACGGACTTCCCCCGCATGTTAGCATTGCCGTCATTTGGGAAATTTCCGGCATTGGTATTGGAGCTACGTTGGTTGCAGCTGGTGGAGTATCCTTTCGGTGGTCCTTCAAGCTTATCACTGCATTCACATGTGGAAAAGATAGGGCTGATTTTGAGCCCGAAGGTCCAGCCGTGTGTTCCTTTACCGGAGTCCAACGTGTTCGGATGGGTTGCTTGGCTGAGTTCTTTATCCTTTGTTCACCGTTACCTACAGGTTGGTTAGGATGCCCCGCTTCACCTCTCCGGCATTCACCATTGGCATGACCAATTTTCTTGCATTTCGTGCAATAAGATGGGACAGCATCGTAGGTAATTTTTTGCCAAATGCCCTCATTACCGACCCCCCAACCATACTCTAGAAGGAAGGTCAGATAGGAGGTCTACTTCCACACATACCTTAGCAACACTTGGCCTGGTGAAATTTGCAGTGGCTAAGTCGAGTTTAAGGGGTGTTCCAACAGCTTGAGCAAGGCTAAATAAGGCGTGTTTGTTGAAGAAGACTGCTGGAAGTCCTTCAAAAGTAATCCATATAGGGGCTATGGACGGTTCTTCATCAGTGGTAAATAATGGGTGCCACTTAAGAACCCTCATGTAGTAGCCATTAACAAACCAGGTGTTTTTAAGCCAACATCGTAGGAAGTCCTCCTCCAATGAAAACCTCATCAATATGTGCTTGTAATCAAGATATCCGATGGTGTGTTCGCAACTGACCTTTGAATCCAATGGTGTGAAAACTTTTACGAAGAGTTTCCATGTTCGGCTTGCCTCTTGGAAAATTACCCACCAATGTGTAATGAAATGGTGCAGCAACAACTTCATCTTGGGAGAAGAAAATCGCTGGTTCCCCTTTGTGCAGTTGAAGAGCTTTCAAGGCGAGGTCTGGATTTGGTGCGTGAAGGCTTAGGATTTGTCCACCCGAAAGAGCTTGTGCTTAGGTTTTTGGTTGCCCTTCAACCAATGGCTGAAGGGCAGCTGGTTCGACCATGGCCGAGGCAAAAGGAGAAGAATAGGTGCTGTGTTTTAGTGAGATAGGTGCTGTGTTTTAGTGAGAGGAAGTCTAGAGAGAAGGAGGAGAGAATTTTTGTTATTTCTCAAAACAAAATATCTCGAAACATGAGGGTAAACAACGTAAAATGTGATTTAATTATACTAGATTAAGATCCAAGAATCAGTTCAGATTGAAAAAGACTTTGAACAAAAGATGATGAACTTATCTAACCTTATTTGAAAAAGAACTGAGAAATGAAGCCAATTACACCTTGTTTAATGACAAAGGAAGAAGTGATTATCGTACAATATTGAGAACTAAGAAATGCGACTAATCGAGCTATACAATGAACAACAAAAGGAGACATAACAAATGCAATTCACAGAACAAAGAAAGGAGATTAGTCGTGTAAGATTATGAAATAAGAGAGGAGTTCCAATCACAGCACATTTGGAAAAGATATGAGATCAAATTTCACAAGGTAAGAACATAAATATGTTTTAATTAGAATGGATTAAGAACCATGCGCTGGACCTATTCCCAGAAGATTTGGCACTAATACATCATCTAATAGAATTTGCAAAAGAATAGAGAAATGAGGCCGATCAAACTTGCATTAAGAGTAAGGAAGAAGTTGCGATCGTTCGATATTGAGAGCCAACAAATTGACTAACTGTTCTATGCTCTGAATCGCACAAGGAGAACACACGATAAAATATTAGGCACATGTCTCCTTTTGAGATAATTAAGAAACTAGAAAGGTGATCTAATCGACATACATGTTGAAAAGATAAGAATATCTAATAAAGGATAATAAGCCCCTAATACGTGACTTAATAGACCAGATTGAGAACCATGTGTGGAACCTGTGCACAAAAGATTTAGATCAAATGAATGATCTAATCGCATTCGAAAGAGAACGGAGGCAACTATATTAGCTTAATAACTAAGGAAGATGTGTAATTGTAAGATATTGAGAACTCAGAAAGTCGACTAATCGTAATATATTGTAAGTGGCAAAAGGAGATACAATCACAAAAGACTGAGAACTAATAAAGGAGAAGTAGTCGTATTAGATTTAAATAGAACCAAGAGCGGGTCGTATTCATTCAAGATTTATAATTAAGAGATTATCTAATCGTATAAGAAAAAGAACTAAGAAATGAGGCCCATTAATTATGACTGCACAATGATTAAGGAAGAAATTGTAAAAGTACGATATTGAGAAGAAAGAAAGGGGTCTAATCGTACTATATTATGACACAGTAAAGGAGATCTAATCGTACAGGATTTAGAACTAACAAAGTAGATCGAGTCATATCAGATTGAGAAATAGAACAGGAGTTCTTATAAAAGTAAATCTCGTAACTCAAGATAAGAACTTAAAATACAATTTGATTTGGACAAATTAAGAATCGTGAGTGATAACTATGCATAAAAGAATAAGAACTAAAATATAATATGATGGTTTTGAAGAAATAAGTGAGAAATGAGGCCAAGTATACGTGCTTAATCACAGTTGAAGGAGTTGTACTCGTACGATATTGAGAACTAATAATGGGGACAAATCGTACAAGATTAAATACTAATAACCGGGATCAAGTCGCACAAGATTAAGAAATAAGAAAGGAGTTCTCAACAAAGTACATGTAGAAACATAATAAGTTCTAATAACTCATTGAAGTAAAGTAAAATGGGATTTAAGTATGCACATGTCCCAAATATAGTTCTCAATCTAGTTATATCTCTTATACCACTATATTTGAGAACCAAGAATCAGTTCAAATTGAAAAAGACATTGAACAAAAGATGATTATCTAACCTCATTTGAAAAATAACTGAGAAATGAAGCCAATTACACCTTGTATAATGACAAAGGAAGAAGTGATCATCCCACAATATTGAGAACTAAGAAATACGACTAATCGAGCTATACAGTGAACAACAAAAGGAGACATAACATATGCAATTCACAGAACAAAGAAAGGAGATTAGTCGTGTAAGATTATGAAATATCAGACGAGTTCCAATCATGGCACATTTGGAAAAGATATGAGATCAAATTTCACAAGGTAAGAACCTAAATATGTTTTAATAAGAATGGATTAAGAGCCATGCGCTGGACCTATTCGTGGAAGATTTAGAACTAATACATCATCTAATAGCATTTGCAAAAGAATAGAGAAATGAGGCCGATCAAACTTGCTTTACGAGTAAGGCAGAAGTTGCGATCGTTCGATATTGAGAGCCAAGAAATCCTCGAGGACTGACTAACTGTTCTATGTTCTGGATCGCACAAGGAGAACACACGATAAAATATTAGGGAGAAAATTAAGAAACTAGAAAGGTGATCTAATCGACATACATGTTGAAAAGGCATGAATATCTAATAACGGATGATAACCACCTAATACGTGACTTAGTTAGACTAGATTGAGAACCATGTTTGGGACATGTGCACCAAAGATTCAGATCAAATGAATGATCTAATCGCAATCGAAAGAGAACGGAGGCAACATTATTAGCTTAATAACTAAGGAAGAAGTGTAATCGTAAGATATTGAGAACTAAGAAAGTCGACTAATCGTAATATATTGTGAGTCGTAAAAGGAGATACAATCAAACAAGATTGAGAACTAATAAAGGAGAAGTAGTCGTATTAGAATTAAAAAGAACCAAGAGCGGGTCGTATTCATCAAAGATATATAATTAAGAGATTATCTAATCGTATAAGAAAAAGAAATGAGAAATGAGGCCTATTAATTATGCCTGAACAATGATTAAGGAAGAATTGTAATAGTACGATATATTGAAGAAAGAAAGGGTCTAATCGTACTATATTATGACACAGTAAAGGAGATCTAATCGTACAGGATTAAGACTAAACAAAGTAGATCGAGTCATATCAGATTGAGAAATAGAACAAGAGTTCTTATAAAAGTAAATCTCGTAACTCAGGACAAGAACTTAAATTGTGATTTGATTTGGCCAAATTAAGAACCATGAGTGATACTAGGCATAAAAGAATAAGAACTAAAATATAATATGATGATTTTGAAGAAATAAGTGAGAAATGAGGCCAAGTATACGTGCTTAATCACAGTTGAAAGAGGTTGTGCTCGTACGATATTGAGAACTAATAAAGGGGACAAATCGTACAAGATTAAATACTAATAACCTTAGTTCAAGTCGCATGAGATTAAGAAACAAGAAAGGAGTTCTCAACAAAGTACATGTAGAAACATAATAAGTTCTAATAACTCATGATAACTAACGTAAAATGTGTTTTAATTATGCTAGATTAAAAACCAAGAATCAGTTCAGATTGAAAAAGACTTTGAACAAAAGAGGATTATCTAACCTTATTTGTAAAAGAAAACTGAGAAATGAAGCCAATTACACCTTGTTTAATGACAAAGGAAGAAGTGATCATCCCACAATATTGAGAACTAAGAAATGCGACTAATCGAGCTATACAGTGAACAACAAAAGGAGACATAACATATGCAATTCACAGAACAAAGAAAGGAGATTAGTCGTGTAAGATTATGAAATATCAGACGAGTTCCAATCATGGCACATTTGGAAAAGATATGAGATCAAATTTCACAAGGTAAGAACCTAAATATGTTTTAATAAGAATGGATTAAGAACCATGCGCTGGACCTATTCGTTGAAGATTTAGAACTAATACATCATCTAATAGCATTTGCAAAAGAATAGAGAAATGATGCCGATCAAACTTGCTTTACGAGTAAGGCAGAAGTTACGATCGTGCTCGATATTGAGAGCCAAGAAATTGACTAACTGTTCTATGTTCTGGATCGCACAAGGAGAACACACGATAAAATATTAGGGAGAAAATTAAGAAACTAGAAAGGTGATCTAATCGACATACATGTTGAAAAGATAAGAATATCTAATAACGGATGATAACCACCTAATACGTGACTTAGTTAGACTAGATTGAGAACTATATTTGGGACATGTGCAATAAAGATTTAGATCTAATGAATGATATAATTGCATTCGAAAGAGAACGGAGGCAACTATATTAGCTTAATAACTAAGGAAGAAGTGTAATCATAAGATATTGAGAACTAAGAAAGTCGACTAATCGTAATATATTGTGTCGTAAAAGGAGATACAATCAAACAAGATTGAGAACTAATAAAGGAGAAGTAGTCGTATTAGATTTAAAAAGAACCAAAAGCTCTTCAAATGGGGTCAAGCATTTGCGATAAAAAGGAAACATAAAGATAATAACATTTGTGAAAACCAGTAGTCATGAAGCAGTTTCTAAAATGTCTCATGCCATTTAAAAGTCAATAAACCATAATCATAAGTAGTTTCTAAAATGTATCATGCCATTTAAACGTCAGGCATGTCCAAAACATAGTCAAAAAGATCCAATCATTTCAAAACATAGTATGCTAAAGCATAGCGAACAAATCCAAGTACAGTTTCAATCCAGAATATAATAAAATAGCATGAGTATCTTTTAGGCTCAAAGGTATGACCTACAGTACTAGCCAGATCTAGTAATCTACCACACCTACTAGTCTGACAATATCTCACGATTACATCATAAAATAGCTTGGTCCCGATTTCATATGTAATAGTTCCAAACATCATACACATTTTAAAATCCATCCAAACATATTTCGAAAGTCGTTAAACAAAATACAAGTGGAAGAGGGTCTTTGTTATTATACAAGGTCAAAGCTGTCTCTTAGATCGAGGAATAGGTCCAGCAACATGGTTCTTAATCAACATTCTCCATTAAAACATATTTATGGGACCTTGGTTACAACAACTCAAAACAACATATTCAACCATGTGTATAAATCCATAAACTTGGAAAGATGAACCGGAGCAATAGTTTGACTTGGTCAATAGCATTCCTTAACAATCCATACCCCATAACCACTACAATTAACTCTATTACAACATTAGAGCAACAACCTATGGTTTAATTCCTCTTACTACCAAACTGAAATTTTTACCGATTAGCCACACGCATGATTCAAACATGCTTCCTATCCAACCCACTACCAAGGAAACACTTAAAACCATCAAAAGATCATTAAAGATCCTTCAAACATAACCAATTATCCAAATTATCCTAGTTGCGCCAAACTTCCGCTTACTTACAAAATGAAGGGAAATCAATTCCACTTAGTTTCAAGTCTCAATTCCTATCCAAACTAACCTTAAAACACTCCTAAAACATCATTATCTTGTGCATAGACATAAGCATTCATAGCATAACACTCTAGGCCACATATGGAAGACAAAACCCTAACTCATAATCTTAAAATTTGTAATCTAACCATGGAAAGTTGTTAAAAATCAACCCCAATCACTTCCCAACCTCCAAAACACTAAAAACAACCCATAACAAACATAAATCATAACTTACAAGGCTGCAAAGAGGGTTTATTTTCAGCCGTAAAGAATCCTACCAAACTTGAAATTACAGCTTGGATCATTATCGATGTTAAGCCATCTCTTATAAAATCTACATGTGTATCTTACCTTCCAAGTGATTCCTACTTGAAATCCAAGAAAATTTTGGGGAAAATGGAGAAGAGAGTTTCGCTGCTGCTAGGAAGAAATCTTCCAGGTCCTTTTTGCCTGTCTCTTACTTCCAAAGTTGACCCAAATAGTTCCCCATTGACCAAATAGTCTCCAAGTTGACTATTTAACCCAAACACTAATTTTTGCTACTAAATTAACATTTTAATGTCATAAATCAGAGCCATCACACAACACTCACACACCACAATGCACTAATTACATTAGTCCAACTTTTGACCCGTTTACGCGCCGGTACCGAAATCGCGTAAATCGTTCAATTTGCCGAATTGAAAACGAATAAGTTGAAGTACTTTATGACTAAAAATAATATGAAAAACATTTTAAACCAGTTAAAATCAAAGAACAAGGCTATTAAAATAATGGGTTTCACATTCTACCCCCCTTAAACAATCGAGTTTCGTCCTCGAAACTTACGAAATAACGAAGCAAACAAAGCTGGATACTTCGATCTCACGAGGCTCTCAAGCTCCCAGGTAGATTGTATAAGAGCTGGGAAGGTATTATGAACTCTAGACAACTCCGGAGGCAAAGCCAATTGGTATGCCAAATCACCAACCTTGTTCAACACCTCATAGGGGCCTATATAGTGTGGACTCAACTTTCCACCTTTCCCAAACCTAACTACCCCTTTAGTCGGCGATACTTTCACAAACACTTTATCCCCAACCGCAAACTCCATTGGCTTTCTCTTGCGATCCGCCCAGTCTCTTATACACGATCTAGATGTGCTATAAGAGACAGGGGTGGCAATAGCAATTTTATCAATCATTGCCTGAATCAAATCTTTTGAAATGATTGGATCTTAGATCTGGATAGGTTTTGGAGCTGTCTCTTATACACATCTAGATGTGTATAAGAGATTGGCCATGTCTGAGGATGATCGCAGTACTAAAGACTCAGTTAGGTTTGGGAAAGGTGGAAAGTTGAGTCCACACTATATAGGCCCCTGGGATCGCGATCAGAAATAATGCTCTTAGGCACACCGTGCAAACGGACAATCTCCTGATCATATAACTTCACTAATGACTCCAAAGTAGCGGTCACCTTCATCGGTAAGAAATGGGCGGACTTTGTTAGGCGGTCAACAATCACCCATATACTGTCATTACCTCGCCTAGTTCGTGGTAACCCATGTACAAAATCCATAGTAATATGCTCCCATTTCCACTCTGGTATCTCCAATGATCGTAGTAAACCGCTGGGCCTTTGGTGTTCAGCCTTAACCTGCTGACACACCAAACATCTCGCCACAAACTCAGCTATCTCTCTTTTCATTCCAAGCCACCAAAATCTCATTTTCAAGTCCCTATACATCTTCGTACCCCCAGGATGAATAGATAAGCGCGAAGAATGAGCTTCTTTCATCAGTTCTCTTTTCAACCGATGAAGGTGACCACTAGATATGGTCCTGTCTCGCCACAAGGTAGATGTGTCTAAGAGACTGAAACTCAGCTGGCCATTGTGTATTCTTCGCGCTTGACCTCTAGATCCTGGGGGTACGAAGATGTATCTGTCTCTTATACACATCTAGATGTGTATAAGAGACAGGTGCCAAAGTCTGCTCAGTAGACTCAACAACCTCCAAATTCAAACCCTCAAACTGACAAATCAAAAGAGCCATACTAGGGCCAGCTGATTTACGACTCAAAGCATCGGCAACCTTATTAGCTTTACCAGGATGATAGCTAATGGTCAGGTCATAGTCCTTCAATAGCTCAAGCCAATGCCTTTGCCTCATATTAAGATCTTTTTGAGTGAAGAGGTACTTCAGACTTTGATGATCAGTGAACACTTCACACTGCTCTCCATACAGGTAATGCGCTCAAGAAGGAGCAAACCGTAATGTAATCTGTCTCTTAGATAGTGTATAAGACTCATGATTTTAAGTTGCCTCGACGCATAAGCTATTACCTTATCTCCTTGCATCAAAACTGATCCCAAACCACTTCAGAAGCAGTACTATGACTGGAGCTGTCTAATGTATGCTTAGGCTTTTGAAAGCTAGTGGAGACACTTATCTGACCATTAAACTGTCTCTTATACACATCTAGATGTGTATAAGAGACAGCCTGTAGAAGGACTATGTGCCTAGAATGTTATGCCTGGTAAAGCTAATAAGGTTGCCGATGCTTTGAGTCGTATACACAGCTGGATGTG
Source organism: Cinchona pubescens (assembly GCA_025175665.1). Taxonomy (NCBI): domain Eukaryota; kingdom Viridiplantae; phylum Streptophyta; class Magnoliopsida; order Gentianales; family Rubiaceae; genus Cinchona; species Cinchona pubescens. Next base: position 1,101,592 of record JANKKI010000070.1, on the reverse strand, counting down.
TATTACTGACTCTTATACCTGTCTTAGATGTGGCCCAGAGGTGTTATGTAATGATTGTTGTACGTTCTGTCTCTTATACACATCTAGATGTGTATAAGAGACAGAAGACAGAGGCTCTTTCACTTCAACAAGATACAAAACTGCTCGCCTATGCTCAGCATGAGCCTCCTCGCTCGGAGAATAAACCAGGATATTCATCGATGAAGACCACTACACATACATCAAGATAGTCCTTGAACACCCTATTCATCAACTCCATAAAGGCTGCAGGGGCGTTAGTTAAACCAAAAGACATAACCAAAAACTCGTAGTGGCCATAGCGAGTTCGAAAAGCTGTCTTAGGTACATCCTCTTCCTTCACCCTCAATTGATAATATCCGGACCGCAAATCAATCTTAGAGAAGTACGTCGCACCCTTAAGCTGATCAAACAAGTCATCAATCTGTGGCAAAGGGTATTTATTCTTCACAGTTACCCTATTAAGCTCACGGTAGTCAATGCAAAGTCTCAAACTACCATCTTTCTTCCGAACAAATAAGACCGGTGCTCCCCAAGGTGAAACACGAATAAATTTCTTGTCCAAAAGTTCTTGAAGCTGCTCCTTCAACTCCTTTAGCTCCGCAGGTGCCATACGGTAGGGGGCCTTTGAAATTGGTGCCACCCCTGGCTCTAAGCAAATCTCAAAATCGACAACCCGCGACGGAGGTAAACCCAGCACTCCTTGGGAAACACGTCCGGAAACTCTCTAACCACTAGGATATCCTCAATGCCTGGCTCTACTTTATCAGAGTCTATCACATAAGCCAAATAGCTCTCACAACCCCTATCTAAGGCCTTAAACGCCTTCACTGTTGATATAATCGGAATCCTACTCTTGGGCTTCTTTTCATTCCCACAAAAAATCACCGTATCTAAACCAGCGCACTTTTACCATCACATACCTCTCTTTACAATCAATCGTCGCACCATTAGCCGCCAACCAATCCATACCCAAAATTAAATCAAAGTCGGTTATCGGTAACTGAATAAGGTCAGCCTCAAACTTCCTATCACAAAACTCTAACCGACAACCTTCCAAAATAAACCTAGACTCCATAACCTTCCCGTCCGGGGTCCCCACTCTATAAGGATCCTCTAACCATCTAGGTTTATCGGACAGACATCTAAGAAAACATCTAGCTACAAATGAATGTGATGCCCCACAAGATCTCATCAAATAAAGCATAAGCAGGTATGGAATTCACTAAGATCGTGCCTGCAACTACTGAATCGGTCTGATCGGCCTGCTGCTGACTCAACGCATGCACCCTCGCCTGAGTCCTCCGAGACTTGTCCTCAGTCTTATGATCTAGTATGAGAGGCGACTATTTGATCTCTTCTCACGCCTCGCTCTGAATCTAGCTGAATGGCTAGATTATACATCTCCTCATAAGTCTGGGGACGACCCACTATCAGCTCTCTCCGAAGCTCAGCTCTAAGACCCTTCCGGAAATGATACATACGCTGCTCGTCACGCTGACAGCGGGAACATACTCCCAAGCCTCAAGCTGGAATGCATACCTGCACCACGAACCGATCTCGCCGCTCCAATGATAAAACTAGTCCATCTTCTGAGCTCTGATGGACGGGGAAAGTAATGAGCTAGAAACTGCTCCCGGAATATCTCCCAAGTCACAGGCTGTCTCGGTGTGGGCAACGTAGCCTCAACGGTCTGCCACCACTTGGCCGCCTCAGCAACCAAGAAAGGAATAGCCAAAGATGTCCGTGACTCCACCGAAATCTGAAATAACTCAAAATCCCTCTCTATCTCGCCCATCCATGACTCCGCGCTAAGCGGATCCGGAGCCCCATCAAACGTAGGTAGCCCGGCCTTCTTGTGAGCGTCTGAAACAGGGATGGAATGTCGGTACGCGGTGGTGGAGGTGGTGGAGCAACGGGATGTCGCTCAACGTCCAACTGTCGAATAACCTGTGCCACAACCGCCGCAATGGCGCCATAATCAACCACTGGCGGTCCAGTCGGAGGAGGAGGTCTACGGTCCTGCCTCCACCTGTCTCTTATACGCAGGCCTAGTAACACTCTATGAAGCTAACTCGACTACAGGGATCTCCTGCAGCGGATCCCCACTTGAATCATGCGACTTGAAAAATTTTCTTGGATTTCAAGTAGAAAGACTCATCGAATACCTATTCTGGACTTAGGATTCAAACCTATGCTCGATACCACTAAATGTCACGCCCAAAAGCGGGACCGTAACACGCCGCGCTAATGGCACACGGTCCAAAGCTCTTATACACATCTAGATGTGTAACAAACTTATTCGCAATGTAATAGTTAAGGAAAACATTTCTTAACTATAAAACCGAATATTTCATTTTACACAAAAAATACGAATTACAAAATTCCTTCTTATACAAAAGATGCTACAACAAAAAACAAAGTTCATCAATACAAAACCTATCTGTGATATAAGAGTGCTAGTTCATAAAAGCTCTTCAAATGGGGCCAAGCATTTGCGATAAAAAGGAAACATAAAGATAATAACATTTGTGAAAACCATAGTCATGAAGCAGTTTCTAAAATGTCTCATGCCATTTAAAAGTCAATAAACCATAATGATAAGTAGTTTCTAAAATGTATCATGCCAATTTTCGCCGAGACATGTTTGAAATATCGTAAAAATGATCTGATTTTCATAGAAGTATGCTAAAGCATAGCGAACAAATCCAAGTACGCTTCAATCCGAATATAATAAAATAGCATGAGTATCTTTTAGGCTCAAAGGTATGACCTACGGTACTAGCGAGATCTAGTAATCTACCACACCTACTAGTCCGACTGAGGTCAAGTTATCCCAAAGACAAGACCCCGTCAAATAGTTCATGCAGATCACCATGGCGTCCCATGGATGACTATAGAACCAGTTCTCCCCAAATGAGGACATTTCCAAACACATCCAAAATTATATACCTAGGTCACCTAGTGTGAGCCAAAACAGTTATAAAATGCTTTCATATCAAAAGAGTTTGCAAACATATCAATTGATTAACATAAAATAGCTTGATCCCGATTTCATATGTAATAGTTCCAAACATCATACACATTTTAAAATCCATCCAAACATATTTCGAAAGTCGTTAAACAAAATACAAGTGGAAGAGGGTCTATGTTACCCTCCTATCAAAGCAAAAACTTCTTGTTCTCTAAATCTATCACGGCTATAATTAGGCTATCCTCCCTGCCAATAAAATCCAATTCCAAGGTATTCAAGGGACCTTGGTTACAACCCAACTCAAAACAACATATTCAACTAACCAACAAAATCCATTTCCAAGGTATTCAAGGGACCTTGGTTACAACCCAACTCAAAACAACATATTCAACCAACCACCAAAATCCATAAACGGAAAGATTCACCGGAGCAATAGCCGGGACTATATCAATAGCATTCCACAACAAGTCCATACCCCATAACCACTACAATTAACTCTATTACAACATTAGAGCAACAGTCTATCGAGTTATTCCTCTTTACTACCAAACTGAAATTTTTACCGATTAGCCACACGCATGATTCAAACATGCTTCCTATCCAACCCACTACCAAGGAAACACTTAAAACCATCAAAAGATCATTAAAGATCCTTCAAACATAACCAATTATCCAAATTATCCTAGTTGCGCCAAACTTCCGCTTACTTACAAAATGTAAAGAGATCAATTCCACTTGGTTTCAAGTCTCAATTCCTATCCAAACTAACCTTAAAACACTCCTAAAACATCATTATGTGCATAGACATGAGCATTCATAGCATAACACTCTAGGCCACATATGGAAGACAAAACCCTAACTCATAATCTTAAAATTTGTAATCTAACCATGGAAAGTTGTTAAAAATCAACCCCAATCACTTCCCAACCTCCAAAACACTAAAAACAACCCATAACATACATAAATCATAACTTACAAGGCTGCAAAGAGGGTTTATTTTCAGCCGTAAAGAATCCTACAAAACTTGAAATTAAAGCTTGGATCATAAAGCCCATAAGCCATAAATGCTAAAATACATAAAATCTTACCTTCCAAGTGATTCCTACTTGAAATCCAAGAAAATTTTTGGGGGAAAATGGAGAAGAGAGTTTCGGCTGCTGCTAGGAAGAAATGAGGAAGAAACAACAAGAAGAAGACTTAAAAAAACTTCCAAAGTTGACCCAAATAATATTTCCCCATTGACCAAATAGTCTCCAAGTTGACTATTTAACCCAAACACTAATTTTTGCTACTAAATTAACATTTTAAATCAGAGCCATCACACAACACTCACACACCACAATGCACTAATTACACTTAGTCCAACTTTTGACCCGTTTACCCGCCGGTACCGAAATCGCGTAAATCGTTCAATTTGCCGAATTGAAAAACGAATAAGTTGAAGTACTTTATGACTAAAAATAATATGAAAAACATTTTAAACCAGTTAAAATCAAAGAACAAGGCTATTAAAATACTGGGTTTCACAACTAAAATATAATATGATGATTTTGAAGAAATAAGTGAGAAATGAGGCCAAGTATACGTGCTTAATCACAGTTGAAAGAGGTTGTGCTCGTACGATATTGAGAACTAATAAAGGGGACAAATCGTACAAGATTAAATACTAATAACTGGGTTCAAGTCGCATGAGATTAAGAAACAAGAAAGGAGTTCTCAACAAAGTACATGTAGAAATTCATAATAAGTTCTAATAACTCATGATAACTACGTAAAATGTGATTTAATTATGCTAGATTAAAAACCAAGAATCAGTTCAGATTGAAAAAGACTTTGAACAAAAGAGGATTATCTAACCTTATTTGAAAAAGAAAACTAAGAAATGAAGCCAATTACACCTTGTATAATGACAAAGGAAGAAGTGATCATCCCACAATATTGAAAACTAAGAAATGCGACTAATCGAGCTATACAGTGAACAACAAAAGGAGACATAACATATGCAATTCACAGAACAAAGAAAGGAGATTAGTCGTGTAGGATTATGAAATATCAGACGAGTTCCAATCATAGCACATTTGGAAAAGATATGAGATCAAATTTCACAAGGTAAGAACCTAAATATGTTTTAATAAGAATGGATTAAGAACCATGCGTTGGACCTATTCCTCGAAGATTTAGAACTAATACATCATCTAATAGCATTTACAAATGAATAGAGAAATGAGGCCAATCAAACTTAGCTTTACGAGTAAGGCAGAAGTTGCGATCGTTCGATATTGAGAGCCAAGAAATTGACTAACTGTTCTATGTTCTGGATTGCACAAGGAGAACACACGATAAAATATTAGGGAGAAAATTAAGAAACTAGAAAGGTGATCTAATCGACATACATGTTGAAAAGATAAGAATATCTAATAACGGATGATAACCACCTAATACGTGACTTAGTTAGACTAGATTGAGAACTATATTTGGGACATGTGCAATAAAGATTCTGATCAAATGAATGATATAATCGCATTCGAAAGAGAACGGAGGCAACTATATTAGCTTAATAACTAAGGAAGAAGTGTAATCGTAAGATATTGAGAACTAAGAAAGTCGACTAATCGTAATATATTGTGTCGTAAAAGGAGATACAATCAAACAAGATTGAGAACTAGTAAAGGAGAAGTAGTTGTATTAGATTTAAAAAGAACCAAGATCGGGTCGTATTCATTAAAGATATATAATTAAGAGATTAGCAATTATCTAATCGTATAAGAAAAAGAAATGAGAAATGAGGCCTATAAATTATGCCTGCACAATGATTAAGGAAGAAATTGTAATAGTACGATATTTAGAAGAAAGAAAGGGTCTAATCGTACTAGATTATGACACAGTAAAGGAGATCGAGTCATATCAGATTGAGAAATAGAACAAGAGTTCTTATAAAAGTAAATCTCGTAACTCAGGATAAAAACTTAAAATGCGAATTGATTTGGCCAAATTAAGAACCATGAGTGATATACTATGCATAAAAGAATAAGAACTAAAATATAATATGATGATTTTGAAGAAATAAGTGAGAAATGTGGCCAAGTATACGTGCTTAATCACAGTTGAAAGAGGTTGTGTTCGTACGATATTGAGAACTAATAAAGGGGACAAATCGCACAAGATTAAATACGAATAACTAGGTTCAAGTCGCAAGAGATTAAGAAACAAGAAAGGAGTTCTCAACAAAGTACACGTAGAAACATAATAGCAGTTCTAATAACTCATGCTAACAACGTAAAATGTGATTTAATTGTGCTAGATTAAAAACCATGAATCAGTTCATATTGAAAAAGACTTTAAACAAAAGAGCATTATCTAACCTTATTTGAAAAAGAAAACTGAGAAATGAAGCCAATTCCACCTTGTATAATGACAAAGGAAGAAGTGATCATCCTACAATATTGAGAACTAAGAAATGCGACTGATCGAGCTATACAATGAACAACAAAAGGAGACATAACATATGCAATTCACAGAACAGAGAAAGGAGATTAGTTGTGTAAGATTACCAATTATGAGACGAGTTCCAATCATAGCACATTTGGAAAAGATATGACATCAAATTTCACCAGGTAAGAACATAAATATGTTTTAATAAGAATGGATTAAGAACCATGCGCTGGACCTATTCCTCGATGATTTAGAACTAATAATCATCTAATAGCATTTACAAATGAATAGAGAAATGAGGCCGATCAAACTTGCTTTACGAGATGTAAGGAAGAAGTTGCAATCGTTCGATATTGAGAGCCAAGAAATTGACTAACTGTTCTATGTTCTGAATCGCACAAGGAGAGCACACGATAAAATATTAGGGAGATAATTAAGAAACTAGAAAGGTGATCTAATCGACATACATGTTGAAAAGATAAGAATATCTAATAACGGATGATAGCCACCTAATACGTGACTTAGTTAGACTAGATTGAGAATCATGTGTGGGACCTGTTTGTGCTATGATATATCAAATGAATGATCTAATCGCAATCGAAAGAGAACGGAGGCAACTATATTAGCTTAATAACTTAGAAAGAAGTGTAATCGTAAGATATTGAGAACTAAGAAAGTTGACTAATCGTAATATATTGTGAGTCGCAAAAGGAGATACAATCAAACAAGATTGAGAACTAATGAAGGAGAAGTAGTCGTATTAGATTTAAAAAGAACCAAGATCGGGTCGTATTCATTAAAGATTTATAATTAAGAGATTATCTAATCTTTGTATAAGAAAAAGAAATGAGAAATGAGGCCTATTAATTATGCCTGCACAATGATTAAGGAAGAAATTGTAATAGTACGATAATTAGAAGAAAGAAAGGGTCTAATTGTACTATATTATGACACAGTAAAGGAGATCTAATCGTACAGGATTAAGACTAAACAAAGTAGATCGAGTCACATCAGATTGAGAAATAGAACAAGAGTTCTTATAAAAGTAAATCTCGTAACTCAGGATAAGAACATAAATTGCGATTTGATTTGGCCAAATTAAGAACCATGAGTGATACTAAGCATAAAAGAATAAGAACTAAAATATAATATGATGATTTTGAAGAAATGAGTAAGAAATGAGGCCAAGTATACGTGCTTAATCACAGTTGAAAGAGGTTGTGCTCGTACGATATTGAGAACTAATAAAGGGGACAAATCGTACAAGATTAAATACTAATAACCGGGTTCAAGTCGCATGAGATTAAGAAACAAGAAAGGAGTTCTCAACAATCCGAGTACATGTAGAAACATAATAAGTTATATTAAATCATGATAACTACGTAAAATGTGATTTCATTATGCTAGATTAAAAACCAAGAATCAGTTCAGATTGAAAAAGACTTTGAACAAAAGATGATTATCTAACCTTATTTGAAAAAGAAAATTGAGAAATGAAGCCAATTACACCTTGTATAATGACAAAGGAAGAAGTGATCATCCCACAATATTGAGAACTAAGAAATACGACTAATCGAGCTATACAGTGAACAACAAAAGGAGACATAACATATGCAATTCACAGAACAAAGAAAGGAGATTAGTCGTGTAAGATTATGAAATATCAGACGAGTTCCAATCATGGCACATTTGGAAAAGATATGAGATCAAATTTCACAAGGTAAGAACCTAAATATGTTTTAATAAGAATGGATTAAGAGCCATGCGCTGGACCTATTCGTGGAAGATTTAGAACTAATACATCATCTAATAGCATTTGCAAAAGAATAGAGAAATATTATTTGAGGCCGATCAAACTTGCTTTACGAGTAAGGCAGAAGTTGCGATCGTTCGATATTGAGAGCCAAGAAATTGACTAACTGTTCTATGTTCTGGATCGCACAAGGAGAACACACGATAAAATATTAGGGAGAAAATTAAGAAACTAGAAAGGTGATCTAATCGACATACATGTTGAAAAGATAAGAATATCTAATAACGGATGATAGCCACCTAATACGTGACTTAGTTAGACTAGATTGAGAACTATATTTGGGACATGTGCACCAATGATTCTGATCAAATGAATGATATAATCGCATTCGAAAGAGAACGGAGGCAACTATATTAGCTTAATGACTAAGGAAGAAGTGTAATCGTAAGATATTGAGAACTAAGAAAGTTGACTAATCGTAATATATTGTAAATCGTAAAAGGAGATACAATCAAACAAGATTGAGAACAATAAAGGAGAAGTAGTCGTATTAGATTTAAAAAGAACCAAGAGCGGGTCGTATTCATCAAAGACTCGATTAGCTATATAATTAAGAGATTTTCTAATCGTATAAGAAAAAGAAATGAGAAATGAGGCCTATTAATTACGCCTGCACAATGATTAAGGAAGAATTGTAATAGTACGATATTTAGAAGAAAGAAAGGGTATAATCGTACTATATTATAATACACAAAAGGAGTTCTCAACAAAGTACACGTAGAAACATAATAAGTTCTAATAACTCATGCTAACAACGTAAAATGTGATTTAATTATGCTGGATTAAAAACCATGAATCAGTTCATATTGAAAAAGACTTTAAACAAAAGAGCATTATCTAACCTTATTTGAAAAAGAAAACNACTAGAAAGGTGATCTAATCGACATACATGTTGAAAAGATAAGAATATCTAATAACGGATGATAGCCACCTAATACGTGCCTTGTTAGACTAGATTTATGTCTCTTATACACATCTAGATGCACATAAGATATATATCAAATGAATGATATAATCGCAATCGAAAGAGAACGGAGGCAACTATATTAGCTTAATAACTTAGAAAGAAGTGTAATCGTAAGATATTGAGAACTAAGAAAGTTGACTAATCGTAATATATTGTGAGTCGCAAAAGGAGATACAATCAAACAAGATTGAGAACTAATGAAGGAGAAGTAGTCGTATTAGATTTAAAAAGAACCAAGATCGGGTCATTAAGTATTCATTAAAGATTTATAATTAAGAGATTATCTAATCGTATAAGGAAAAGAAATGAGAAATGAGGCCTATTAATTATGCCTGCACAATGATTAAGGAAGAAATTGTAATAGTACGATAATTAGAAGAAAGAAAGGGTCTAATTGTACTATATTATGACACAGTAAAGGAGATCTAATCGTACAGGATTAAGACTAAACAAAGTAGATCGAGTCACATCAGATTGAGAAATAGAACAAGAGTTCTTATAAAAGTAAATCTCGTAACTCGGGATAAGAACATAAATTGCGATTTGATTTGGCCAAATTAAGAACCATGAGTGATACTAAGCATAAAAGAATAAGAACTAAAATATAATATGATGATTTTGAAGAAATGAGTAAGAAATGAGGCCAAGTATACGTGCTTAATCACAGTTGAAAGAGGTTGTGCTCGTACGATATTCGAGGAATGTTCTTAGCTGTCTCTTATACTAATCTAGATGTGTTTAAGAGTCAGCTCCTTAATTGTTTCTTTACAAAAGATGATTATCTAACCTTATTTGAAAAAGAAAATTGAGAAATGAAGCCAATTACACCTTGTATAATGACAAAGGAAGAAGTGATCATCCCACAATATTGAGAACTAAGAAATACGACTAATCGAGCTATACAGTGAACAACAAAAGGAGACATAACATATGCAATTCATAAGAGACAGAGAAACTTCTTAGTCTCGTAAAGCATTATGAAATTAGACGAGTTCCAATCATGGCACATTTGGAAAAGATATGAGATCAAATTTCACAAGGTAAGAACCTAAATATGTTTTAATAAGAATGGATTAAGAGCCATGCGCTGGACCTATTCGTGGAAGATTTAGAACTAATACATTTAAGCCATCTAATAGCATTTGCAAAAGAATAGAGAAATGAGGCCGATCAAACTTGCTTTACGAGTAAGGCAGAAGTTGCGATCGTTCGATATTGAGAGCCAAGAAATTGACTAACTGTTCTATGTTCTGGATCGCACAAGGAGAACACACGATAAAATATTAGGGAGAAAATTAAGAAACTAGAAAGGTGATCTAATCGACATACATGTTGAAAAGATAAGAATATCTAATAACGGATGATAGCCACCTAATACGTGACTTAGTTAGACTAGATTGAGAACTATATTTGGGACATGTGCACCAATGATTCTGATCAAATGAATGATATAATCGCATTCGAAAGAGAACGGAGGCAACTATATTAGCTTAATGACTAAGGAAGAAGTGTAATCGTAAGATATTGAGAACTAAGAAAGTTGACTAATCGTAATATATTGTGAATCGTAAAAGGAGATACAATCAAACAAGATTGAGAACTAATAAAGGATGTTCTTATATAGATCATTCTCTAACTAAGAACCAAGAGCGGGTCGTATTCATCAAAGATATATAATTAAGAGATTTTCTAATCGTATAAGAAAAAGAAATGAGAAATGAGGCCTATTAATTATCCTGCACAATGATTAAGGAAGAATTGTAATAGTACGATATTTAGAAGAAAGAAAGGGTATAATCGTACTATATTATAATACAGTAAAGGAGATCTAATCGTACAGGATTAAGACTATACAAAGTAGATCGTGTCATATCAGATTGAAAAATGGAACAAGAGTTCTTATAAAAGTAAATCTCGTAACTCAGGATAAGAACTTAAATTGCGATTTGATTTGGCCAAATTAAGAACCATGAGTGATACTATGCATAAAAGAATAAGAACTTAAATATAATATGATGATTTTGAAGAAATAAGTGAGAAATGAGGCCAAGTATACGTGCTTAATCACAGTTGAAAGAGGTTGTGTTCGTACGATATTGAGAACTAATAAAGGGGACAAATCGTACAAGATTAAATACTAATAACTGGGTTGGTTTCAAGTCGCATGAGATTAAGAAACAAGAAAGGAGTTCTCAACAAAGTACACGTAGAAACATAATAAGTTCGAATAACTCATGCTAACAACGTAAAATGTGATTTAATTATGCTGGATTAAAAACCATGAATCAGTTCATATTGAAAAAGACTTTAAACAAAAGAGCATTATCTAACCTTATTTGAAAAAGAAAACTGAGAAATGAAGCCAATTCCACCTTGTATAATGACAAAGGAAGAAGTGATCATCCTACAATATTGAGAACTAAGAAATACGACTGATCGAGCTATACAATGAACAACAAAAGGAGACATAACATATGCAATTCACACAAAGAAAGGATATTAGTTGTGTAAGATTACCAATTATGAGACGAGTTCCAATCATAGCACATTTGGAAAAGATATGACATCAAATTTCACCAGGTTAGAACATAAATATGTTTTAATAAGAATGGATTAAGAACCATGCGCTGGACCTATTCCTCGATGATTTAGAACTAATTCTTAATCGAATCATCTAATAGCATTTACAAATGAATAGAGAAATGAGGCCGATCAAACTTGCTTTACGAGTAAGGAAGAAGTTGCAATCGTTCGATATTGAGAGCCAAGAAATTGACTAACTGTTCTATGTTCTGAATCGCACAAGGAGAGCACACGATAAAATATTAGGGAGATAATTAAGAAACTAGAAAGGTGATCTAATCGACATACATGTTGAAAAGATAAGAATATCTAATAACGGATGATAATACCATAATACATGACTTAGTTAGACAGATTCTTAATCATGTGTGGGACCTGTGCACAAAAGATATATATCAAATGAATGATCTAATCGCAATCGAAAGAGAACGGAGGCAACTATATTAGCTTAATAACTTAGAAAGAAGTGTAATCGTAAGATATTGAGAACTAAGAAAGTTGACTAATCGTAATATATTGTGAGTCGCAAAAGGAGATACAATCAAACAAGATTGAGAACTAATGAAGGAGAAGTAGTCGTATTAAGATTTAAAAAGAACCAAGATCGGGTCGTATTCATTAAAGATTTATAATTAAGAGATTATCTAATCGTATAAGAAAAAGAAATGAGAAATGATTATCTCGGGATTAGACTATGATTAAGATCTAATTTAATAGTACGATAATTAGAAGAAAGAAAGGGTCTAATTGTACTATATTATGACACAGTAAAGGAGATCTAATCGTACATTAGAAGTTTAGTAGATCGAGTCACATCAGATTGAGAAATAGAACAAGAGTTCTTATAAAAGTAAATCTCGTAACTCAGGATAAGAACATAAATTGCGATTTGATTTGATGTGTATAAGAACCATGAGTTCTACTAATCATAGTACACTTAGAACTAAAATATAATATTATGATTTCGTAGAATTACACCTGTCTGAGGCCAAGTATACGTGCTTAATCACAGTTGAAAAGGTCATAATATAGTACATAGATTAAATACTAATAACCGGGTTCAAGTCGCATGAGATTAAGAAACAAGAAAGGAGTTCTCAACAAAGTACATGTAGAAACATAATAAGTTATATTAAATCATGATAACTACGTAAAATGTGATTTCATTATGCTAGATTAATAACCAAGAATCAGTTCAGATTGAAAAAGACTTTGAACAAAAGATGATTATCTAACCTTATTTGAAAAAGAAAATTGAGAAATGAAGCCAATTACACCTTGTATAATGACAAAGGAAGAAGTGATCATCCCACAATATTGAGAACTAAGAAATACGACTAATCGAGCTATACAGTGAACAACAAAAGGAGACATAACATATGCAATTCACAGAACAAAGAAAGGAGATTAGTCGTGTAAGATTATGCAATATCAGACGAGTTCCAATCATGGCACATTTGGAAAAGATATGAGATCAAATTTCACAAGGTAAGAACCTAAATATGTTTTAATAAGAATGGATTAAGAGCCATGCGCTGTGCGACCTATTCGTGGAAGATTTAGAACTAATACATCATCTAATAGCATTTGCAAAAGAATAGAGAAATGAGGCCGATCAAACTTGCTTTACGAGTAAGGCAGAAGTTGCGATCGTTCGATATTGAGAGCCAAGAAATTGACTAACTGTTCTATGTTCTGGATCGCACAAGGAGAACACACTTATAAGTGCTCTATTAGGGAGACAATTAAGAAACTAGAAAGGTGATCTAATCGACATACATGTTGAAAAGATAAGAATATCTAATAACGGATGATAGCCACCTAATACGTGACTTAGTTAGACTAGATTGAGAACTATATTTGGGACATGTGCACCAATGATTCTGATCAAATGAATGATATAATCGCATTCGAAAGAGAACGGAGGCAACTATATTAGCTTAATGACTAAGGAAGAAGTGTAATCGTAAGATATTGAGAACTAAGAAAGTTGACTAATCGTAATATATTGTGAATCGTAAAAGGAGATACAATCAAACAAGATTGAGAGTAACTAATAAAGGAGAAGTAGTCGTATTAGATTTAAAAAGAACCAAGAGCGGGTCGTATTCATCAAAGATATATAATTAAGAGATTTTCTAATCGTATAAGAAAAAGAAATGAGAAATGAGGCCTATTAATTACGCCTGCACAATGATTAAGGAAGAATTGTAATAGTACGATATTTAGAAGAAAGAAAGGGTATAATCGTACTATATTATAATACAGTAAAGGAGATCTAATCGTACAGGATTAAGACTATACAAAGTAGATCGTGTCATATCAGATTGAAAAATGGAACAAGAGTTCTTATAAAAGTAAATCTCGTAACTCAGGATAAGAACTTAAATTGCGATTTGATTTGGCCAAATTAAGAACCATGAGTGATACTATGCATAAAAGAATAAGAACTTAAATATAATATGATGATTTTGAAGAAATAAGTGAGAAATGAGGCCAAGTATACGTGCTTAATCACAGTTGAAAGAGGTTGTGTTACAATTCTTCCTAATCATTGTATCAAGAGTAATTACGATTATACCCTTTCTTTCTTCTAAAACTCGGGTTCAAGTCGCATGAGATTAAGAAACAAGATTCATCTTATATTACATCTACTTGTGTATACATAATAAGTTCGAATAACTCATGCTAACTTAAAATGTGATTTAATTATGCTGGATTAAAAACCATGAATCAGTTCATATTGAAAAAGACTTTAAACAAAAGAGCATTATCTAACCTTATTTGAAAAAGAAAACTGAGAAATGAAGCCAATTCCACCTTGTATAATGACAAAGGAAGAAGTGATCATCCTACAATATTGAGAACTAAGAAATGCGACTGATCGAGCTATACAATGAACAACAAAAGGAGACATAACATATGCAATTCACAGAACAGAGAAAGGAGATTAGTTGTGTAAGATTACCAATTATGAGACGAGTTCCAATCATAGCACATTTGGAAAAGATATGACATCAAATTTCACCAGGTAAGAACATAAATATGTTTTAATAAGAAATGGATTAAGAACCATGCGCTGGACCTATTCCTCGATGATTTAGAACTAATAATCATCTAATAGCATTTACAAATGAATAGAGAAATGAGGCCGATCAAACTTGCTTTACGAGTAAGGAAGAAGTTGCAATCGTTCGATATTGAGAGCCAAGAAATTGACTAACTGTTCTATGTTCTGAATCGCACAAGGAGATAGCACACGATAAAATATTAGGGAGATAATTAAGAAACTAGAAAGGTGATCTAATCGACATACATGTTGAAAAGATAAGAATATCTAATAACGGATGATAGCCACCTAATACGTGACTTAGTTAGACTAGATTGAGAATCATGTGTGGGACCTGTGCACAAAAGATATATATCAAATGAATGATCTAATCGCAATCGAAAGAGAACGGAGGCAACTATATTAGCTTAATAACTTAGAAAGAAGTGTAATCGTAAGATATTGAGAACTAAGAAAGTTGACTAATCGTAATATATTGTGAGTCGCAAAAGGAAGATTATTCTCTGATACAATCAAACAAGATTGAGAACTAATGAAGGAGAAGTAGTCGTATTAGATTTAAAAAGAACCAAGATCGGGTCGTATTCATTAAAGATTTATAATTAAGAGATTATCTAATCGTATAAGAAAAAGAAATGAGAAATGAGGCCTATTAATTATGCCTGCACAATGATTAAGGAAGAAATTGTAATAGTACGATAATTAGAAGAAAGAAAGGGTCTAATTGTACTATATTATGACACAGTAAAGGAGATCTAATCGTACAGGATTAAGACTAAACAAAGTAGATCGAGTCACATCAGATTGAGAAATAGAACAAGAGTTCTTATAAAAGTAAATCTCGTAACTCAGGATAAGAACATAAATTGCGATTTGATTTGGCCAAATTAAGAACCATGAGTGATACTAAGCATAAAAGAATAAGAACTAAAATATAATATGATGATTTTGAAGAAATGAGTAAGAAATGAGGCCAAGTATACGTGCTTAATCACAGTTGAAAGAGGTTGTGCTCGTACGATATTGAGAACTAATAAAGGGGACAAATCGTACAAGATTAAATACTAATAACCGGGTTCAAGTTCATGAGATTAAGAAACAAGAAAGGAGTTCTCAACAAAGTACATGTAGAAACATAATAAGTTATATTAAATCATGATAACTACGTAAAATGTGATTTCATTATGCTAGATTAAAAACCAAGAATCAGTTCATTGAAAAGACTTTGAACAAAAGATGATTATCTAACCTTATTTGAAAAAGAAAATTGAGAAATGAAGCCAATTACACCTTGTATAATGACAAAGGAAGAAGTGATCATCCCACAATATTGAGAACTAAGAAATACGACTAATCGAGCTATACAGTGAACAACAAAAGGAGACATAACATATGCAATTCACAGAACAAAGAAAGGAGATTAGTCGTGTAAGATTATGAAATATCAGACGAGTTCCAATCATGGCACATTTGGAAAAGATATGAGATCAAATTTCACAAGGTAAGTAAGAACCTAAATATGTTTTAATAAGAATGGATTAAGAGCCATGCGCTGGACCTATTCGTGGAAGATTTAGAACTAATACATCATCTAATAGCATTTGCAAAAGAATAGAGAAATGATATCTTAAGATCAAACTTGCTTTACGAGTAAGGCAGAAGTTGCGATCGTTCGATATTTTATAGAGCCAATATCTGACTAACTGTTCTATGTTCTGGATCGCACAAGGAGAACACACGATAAAATATTAGGGAGAAAATTAAGAAACTAGATAGGTGATCTAATCGATCTACATTTGAAAAGTCTTAATATCTAATACGATTATATCACCTAATACGTGTACGATTAGTTCTCCTCTAGATGTGTATTGAGAACTATATTTGGGTCATTTGTATACAATGATCTAGATCAAATGAATGATATAATCGCATTCGAAAGAGAACGGAGGCAACTATATTAGCTTAATGACTAAGGAAGAAGTGTAATCGTAAGATATTGAGAACTAAGAAAGTTGACTAATCGAAATATATTGTGAATCGTAAAAGGAGATACAATCAAACAAGATTGAGAACTAATAAAGGAGAAGTAGTCGTATTAGATTTAAAAAGAACCAAGAGCAGGTCGTATTCATCAAAGATATATAATTAAGAGATTTTCTAATCGTATAAGAAAAAGAAATGAGAAATGAGGCCTATTAATTACGCCTGCACAATGATTAAGGAAGAATTGTAATAGTACGATATTTAGAAGAAAGAAAGGGTATAATCGTACTATATTATAATACAGTAAAGGAGATCTAATCGTACAGGATTAAGACTATACAAAGTAGATCGTGTCATATCAGATTGAAAAATGGAACAAGAGTTCTTATAAAAGTAAATCTCGTAACTCAGGATAAGAACTTAAATTGCGATTTGATTTGGCCAAATTAAGAACCATGAGTGATACTATGCATAAAAGAATAAGAACTTAAATATAATATGATGATTTTGAAGAAATAAGTGAGAAATGAGGCCAAGTATACGCATTTATATAATGCTTAATCACAGTTGAAAGAGGTTGTAATAAATGCACGATATTGAGAACTAATAAAGGGACAAATCGTACAAGATTAAATACTAATAATCGGGTTCAAGTCGCATGAGATTAAGAAACAAGAAAGGAGTTCTCAACAAAGTACATGTAGAAACATAATAAGTTCTGAATAACTCATGCTAACAACGTAAAATGTGATTTAATTATGCTAGATTAAAAACCAGAATCAGTTCATATTGAAAAAGTTTAAAAAGAGCATTTCTCACCTTATAGTCTTAATCCTGTACGATTAGATCTCTTTACTGTCTTATTATATAGTACATTACAATGTGTCTTAGTACAGATAAATATATTGAGAACTTAGAAATGCGACTGATCGAGCTATACAATGAACAACAAAAGGAGACATAACATATGCAATTCACAGAACAGAGAAAGGAGATTAGTCGTGTAAGATTATGAAATATGAGACGAGTTCCAATCATAGCACATTTGGAAAAGATAGTGAGATCAAATTTCACAAGGTAAGAACATAAATATGTTTTAATAAGAATGGATTAAGAACCATGCGCTGGACCTATTCCTCGAAGATTTAGAACTAATACATCATCTAATAGCATTTGCAAAAGAATAGAGAAATGAGGCCGATCAAACTTGCTTTACGAGTAAGGAAGAAGTTGCGATCGTTCGATATTGAGAGCCAAGAAATTGACTAACTGTTCTATGTTATGAATCGCACAAGGAGAACACACGATAAAATATTAGGAGATAATTAAGAAACTAGAAAGGTGATCTTAGCTGTCATTCTTATACTTTTCAAGATGTAGAATAAGGAATAGTCTCCTGTCTCTTTTTCACATATAGATTAGTTAGACTAGAAACACAATCATGTGGGACATGTGCACAAAGATATAGATCAAATGAATGATCTAATCGCAATCGAAAGAGAACGGAGGCAACTATATTAGCTTAATAACTTAGAAAGAAGTGTAATCGTAAGATATTGAGAAGACTAAGAAAGTTGACTAATCGTAATATATTGTGAGTCGCAAAAGGAGATACAATCAAACAAGATTGAGAACTAATAAAGGAGAAGTAGTCGTATTAGATTTAAAAAGAACCAAGATCGGGTCGTATTCATTAAAGATTTATAATTAAGAGATTATCTAATCGTATAAGAAAAAGAAATGAGAAATGAGGCCTATTAATGCTATTAGATGATGCACATTTTATGTTTAAGGAAGAAATTGTAATAGTACGATAATTAGAAGAAAGAAAGGGTCTAATTGTACTATATTATGACCTGTCTCTTATACACATCTAGATGTGTATAACTCGATCTACTTTGTTCGAGTCATAATCAGATCTCTTATAATCTGATCTAGATGTGTATAAGAGACAGGTAGCAGGGATGTGTATAAGAGACAGTCATAATATAGTACAATTAGACCCTTTCTTTCTTCTAATTGTTATGTCTCCTCATGTTGTGCAATATAATATGATGAAGATCTTTTTCTCTTAGTGACTCATGATTGTGTGTATAATGCTTAGTCCCTGTAATCAGATTGTACTTAGATATTGAGAACTAATAAAGGGGACAAATCGTACAAGATTAAATACTAATAACCGGGTTCAAGTCGCATGAGATTAAGAAACAAGAAAGGAGTTCTCAACAAAGTACATGTAGAAACATAATAAGTTATATTAAATCATGATAACTACGTAAAATGTGATTTCATTATGCTAGATTAAAAACCAAGAATCAGTTCAGATTGAAAAAGACTTTGAACAAAAGATGATTATCTAACCTTATTTGAAAAAGAAAATTGAGAAATGAAGCCAATTACACCTTGTATAATGACAAAGGAAGAAGTGATCATCCCACAATATTGAGAACTAAGAAATACGACTAATCGAGCTATACAGTGAACAACAAAAGGAGACATAACATATGCAATTCACAGAACAAAGAAAGGAGATTAGTCGTGTAAGATTATGAAATATCAAGAGCAGTTCCAATCATAGCACATTTGGAAAAGATATGAGATCAAATTTCTCAAGGTAAGAACTAAATATGTTTTAATAAGAATGGATTAAGAACCATGCGCTGGACCTATTCCGTGAAGATTTAGAACTAATACATCATCTAATAGCATTTGCAAAAGAATAGAGAAATGAGGCCGATCAAACTTGCTTTACGAGTAAGGAAGAAGTTGCGATCGTTCGATATTGAGAGCCAAGAAATTGACTAACTGTTCTATGTTCGGAATCGCACAAGGAGAACACACGATAAAATATTAGGGAGATAATTAAGAAACTAGAAAGGTGATCTAATCGACATACATGTTGAAAAGATAAGAATATCTAATAACGGATGATATGCCCCTAATACGTCATTTAGTTCTAGTTTCTTAATTTAGTGTAATCGTAAGATATTGAGAACTAAGAAAGTTGACTAATCGTAATATATTGTGAATCGTAAAAGGAGATACAATCAAACAAGATTGAGAACTAATAAAGGAGAAGTAGTCGTATTAGATTTAAAAAGAACCAAGAGCAGGTCGTATTCATCAAAGATATATAATTAAGAGATTTTCTAATCGTATAAGAAAAAGAAATGAGAATTATGAGGCCTATTAATTACGCCTCTTCAATAGATTAAGGAAGAATTGTAATAGTACGATATTTAGAAGAAAGAAAGGGTATAATCGTACTATATTATTGACGACTACTTCTCCTTTATTAGTTCTCAATCTTGAGTTTGATTGATTAATCACAGTTGAAAGAGGTTGTGTTACGATATTGAGAACTAATAAATTACAAATCGTACAAGATTAAATACTAATAACTGGGTTCAAGTCGCATGAGATTAAGAAACAAGAAATGAGTTCTCAACAAAGTACATGTAGAAACATAATAAGTTCTAATAACTCATGATAACAACGTAAAATGTGATTTAATTATGCTAGATTAAAAACCAAGAATCTTAGTTCTTAAGCTAATATAGTTGCCTATAAGAGACAGTCTCAATATTGTGGGATGATCACTTCTTCGAGTTCCAATCATGGCACATTTGGAAAAGATATGAGATCAAATTTCACAAGGTAAGAACCTAAATATGTTTTAATAAGAATCCTATTAAGATTTCATGCGCTGGACCTATTCCTCGAAGATTTAGAACTAATAAATCTTCTAATAGCATTTGCAAAAGAATAGAGAAATGAGGCCGATAAGAGACTTGCTTTACGAGTAAGGGCAGAAGTTGCGATCGTTCGATATTGAGAGCCAAGAAATTGACTAAGCTGTTCTATGTTTGGATCGCACAAGGAGAACACGATAAAATATTAGGGAGACAATAAAATATTAGGAGATAATTAAGAAACTAGAAAGGTGATCTAATCGACATACATGTTGAAAAGATAAGAATATCTAATAACGGATGATTAATACGTGATTTGGGACATGTGCACACAAAGATTTAGATCAATGAATCGCATCGAAAGAGAACGGAGGCAACTATATTAGCTTAATAACTAAGGAAGAAGTGTAATCGTAAGATATTGAGAACTAAGAGACAGGGCCAAGCATTCTCCTTTTGATTGTATCTCATAAAGATAATAACAATTGTGATTACCATAGTCACTGAAGCAGTAGTTCTAAAATGTGATCATGCCATTTAAACGTAGGCATTTCCAAAACATAGCCAAGAAGATTATTAGTTTCTAAATCGTCGAGGAAAAGGTAATGAGACATCGTACTATTACATTCTTCCTTTGCAAATGCACATTAGATAATGTAATAGGCCTGTAATCAGGTTCTCATCTTGATGTGATTAGATAATCTCTTTTATAAATCGTTACTGAATACGACTCGATCTGTAAAGGAGATCTAATCGTACATAAGAACTAACAAAGAGATGTGTATAAGAGACAGGTAGTTATCTCTCATGGAAATAAGTGAGAAATGAGGCCTCATATACGTGCTTAATCACAGTTGAAAGAGGTTGTGTTCGTACGATATTGAGAACTAATAAAGGGGACAAATCGTACAAGATTAAATACTAATAACTGGGTTCAAGTCGCATGAGATTAAGAAACAAGAAAGGAGTTCTTGTATAGCTACACGTAGAAACATAATATGTTCTAATTGTGCTATGATTGAGAACTCCTTTCTTGTTTCTTAATTTCTTGTCTCTCAATATACACATCTGGTCCAGCGATTATCAGACTTTGAACAAAAGATGATTATCTAACCTTATTTGAAAAAGAAAATTGAGAAATGAAGCCAATTACACCTTGTATAATGACAAAGGAAGAAGTGATCATCCCACAATATTGAGAACTAAGAAATGCGACTAATCGAGCTATACAGTGAACAACAAAAGGAGACATAACATATGCAATTCACAGAACAAAGAAAGGAGATTAGTCGTGTAAGATTATCAAATATGAGACGAGTTCACAATCATAGCACATTTGGAAAAGATATGACATCAAATTTCACAAGGTAAGAACATAAATATGTTTTAATAAGAATGGATTAAGAGCATGATTGAGACAGAGCACAATGATTTAGAACTCGTAATCATCTAATAGCATTTGCAACTGAATCTTAATTCTTTGATCTAAATTGCTTTACGAGTAAGATCTTACATGCTATGTCTCTTATTTGTTCTAGATGAATTGACTATGATAGTTCTCATTTCTGAATCTTAAACGATTAGACAATTTCTTCTTAATTATTAGGGAGATAATTAATAAACTAGAAAGGTATACAATCGACATGTGTGTTGAAAAGATAAGAATATCTAATAACGGATGATAAGCCCCTAATACGTGACTTAGTTAGACTAGATTGAGAATCATGTGTGGGACATCCACAAAAGATTTAGATCAAATGAATGATCTAATCGATTCGATCACCTTTCTAGCAACTATATTAGCTTAATAACTAAGGAAGAAGTGTAGGATCGTAAGATATTGAGAACTAAGAAAGTCGACTAATCGTAATATATTGTGAGTCGTAAAAGGAGATACAATCAAACAAGATTGAGAACTAATGAAGGAGAAGTAGTCGTATTAGATTTAAAATGAACCAAGATCGGGTCGTATTCATTAAAGATTTATAATTAAGAGATTATCTAATCGTATAAGAAAAAGAAATGAGAAATGAGGCCTATTAATTATGCCTGCACAATGATTAAGGAAGAAATTGTAATAGTACGATATTTAGAAGAAAGAAAGGGTCGAATCGTACTATATTATGACATAGTAAAGGAGATCTAATCGTACAGGATTAGGACTAAACAAAGTAGATCGAGTCATATCAGATTGAGAAATAGAACAAGAGTTCTTATAAAAGTAAATCTCGTAACTCAGGATAAGAACTTAAAATGCGATTTGATTTGTTAATTAAGAACCATTAGATCACTTTCTATGCATAAAAGAATAAGAACTAAAATATATTAATGATGGTTTTGAAGAAATAAGTGAGAAATGAGGCCAAGTATACGTGCTTAATCACAGTTGAAAGAGGTTGTGCTCGTACGATATTGAGAACTAATAAAGGGGACAAATCGTACAAGATTAAATACTAATAACTTCTTTCAAGTCGCATGAGATTAAGAAACAAGAAAGGAGTTCTCAACAAAGTACATGTAGAAACATAATAATTTCTAATAACTCATGATAACTACGTAAAATGTGATTTAATTATGCTAGATTAAAAACCAAGAATCAGTTCAGAATGAAAAAGACTTTGAACAAAAGATGATTATCTAACCTTATTTGAAAAAGAAAACTTTAATGAAGCCAATTACACCTTGTATAATGACAAAGGAAGAAGTGATCATCCCACAATATTGAGATTGTAAGAAATGCGACTAATCGAGCTATACAATGAACAACAAAAGGAGACATAACATATGCAGATTAGACCCTTTCTTTCTTCTAATTATCGTACTATTACAATTTCTTCCTTAACGTTGTTCACTGTATAGCTCGAAAAGATAGGAGATCAAATTTCACAAGGTAAGAACCTAAATATGTTTTAATAAGAAGGGATTAAGAACCATGCGCTGGACCTATTCCTCGAAGATTTAGAACTAATACATCATCTAATAGCATTTGCAAAAGAATAGAGAAATGAGGCCGATCAAACTTGCTTTATCCTTAATCTTCTATACACATCGTTCTGTATATGCTGAGCCAATATCTATATTACACTTAGTCAATCTTTAGGTGGCTATCATCAGCGCTGTCCTTGTGATAGTACGATTAGACCCTTTTTCTTCTTCTCATTATCGTACTATTACAATTTCTTTCGTAATCATTGAGCAGGCAAAAGGAGATACAATCACAAAAGATTGAGAACTATTAAAGGAGAAGTAGTCGTATTAGATTTAAATAGAACCAAGAGCTGGTCGTATTCATTAAAGATTTATAATTAAGAGATTATCTAATCGTATAAGAAAAAGAAATGAGAAATGAGGCCTATTAATTATGCCTGCACAATGATTAAGGAAGAAATTGTAATAGTACGATATTGAGAAGAAAGAAAGGGTCTAATCGTACTATATTATGACACAGTAAAGGAGATCTAATCGTACATCATTAAGAGAAATGAGGCCAAGTATACGTGCTTAATCACAGTTGAAGGAGGTCGTCTCATATTTGATAATCTTACACGACTAAGGGACAATCTCCCTAATATTTTATGATGTGTTTTCCTTTTGCGATTCATAACATAGAACAGTTAGTTCTCTTAACACAGTACATGTAGAAACATAATAAGTTCTAATTTCTCATGATAACAACGTAAAATGTGATTTAATTATGCTTCATTAATAACCAAGAATCAGTTCATTAATTAAAGACTTTGAACAAAAGATGATTATCTGACCTTATTTGAAAATAACTGAGAAATGAAGCCAATTACACCTTGTATAATGACAAATCTAGAAGTGATCATCGTACAATATTGATATACTAAGAAATTCGACTAATCGAGCTTGTACAATGAACAACTCCTTTTCTTTGTAACATATAGTAATTCACAGAACTTTCTTAAGGAGATTAGTCGTGTAAGATTATCAAATATGAGATGAGTTCCAATCATAGCACATTGTGGAAAAGATATGAGATCAAATTTCACAAGTTAAGAACATAAATATGTTTTAATAAGAATGGATTAAGAACCATGCGCTGGACCTATTCCTCGAAGATTTAGAACTAATACATCATCTAATAGCATTTGCAAAAGAATAGAGAAATGAGGCCGATCAAACTTGCTTTACGAGTAAGGAAGAAGTTGCGATCGTTCGATATTGAGAGCCAAGAAATTGACTAACTGTTCTATGTTATGAATCGCAATTCAGAACACACGATAAAATATTAGGGAGATTATTAAGAAACTAGAAAGGTCTCTAATCGACATACATGTTGAAACAGATCTAGAATATATAATAGACGGATGATAGCCACCTAATACTGACTTAGTTAGACTAGATTGAGAACCATGTGTTCGACCTGTGCACAAAAGATTTAGATCAAATGAATGATCTAATCGCATTCGAAAGAGAACGGAGGCAACTATATTAGCTTAATAACTAAGGAAGAAGTGTAATCGTAACTAAACCCGATATTGAGAACTAAGAAAGTCAACTAATCGTAATATATTGTGAGTCGCAAAAGGAGATACAATCAAACAAGATTGAGAACTAATAAAGGAGAAGTAGTCGTATTAGATTTAAAAAGAACCAAGAGCGGGTCGTATTCATTAAAGATATATAATTAAGAGATTATCTAATCGTATAAGAAAAAGAACTGAGAAATGAGGCCTTGTTAATTATGCACTGTCTCTTATACACATCTAGATGTGTATAAGAGACAGGTCATAATATAGTACGATTAGAACCTTTCTTTTTTATAAGTGAGAAATGAGGCCAAGTATACGTGCTTAATATCTTTTCATAATGTGTATCACATATTGAGAACTAATAAAGGGGACAAACGTACAAGATTAAACACTAATAACTCGGATCAAGTCGCATGAGATTAAGAAACAAGAAAGGAGTTCTCAACAAAGTACATGTAGAAACATAATAAGTTCTAATAACTCATGATAACAACGTAAAATGTGATTTAATTATGCTAGATTAAAAACCCAGAATCAGTTCAGATTGAAAAGGACTTTGAACAAAAGATGATTATCTAACCTTATTTGAAAAAGAAAACTGAGAAATGAAGCCAATTACACCTAGTATAATGACAAAGGAAGAAGTGATCATCGTACAATATTGATAACTAAGAAATGCGTTATAATCTGAGCTTATACAATGAACAACAAAAGGAGACATAACATATGCAATTCACAGAACAAAGAAAGGAGATTAGTCGTGTAAGATTATGAAATATCTTAACGAGTTCCAAGTCAGTCATGGCACATTTGGAAAAGATATGAGATCAAATTTCACAAGGTAAGAACATAAATATGTTTTAATAAGAATGGATTAAGAACCATGCGCTGGACCTATTCCTTGAAGATTTAGAACTAATACATCATCTAATAGCATTTGCAAAAGAATAGAGAAATGAGGCCGATCAAACGTGCTTTACGAGTAAGGAGAAGTTGCATCGTTCAATATTGAGAGCCAAGAAATTGACTAACTGTTCTATATTTTGGATCGCACAAGGAGCTGTCTCTTAAATATTAGGGAGACAATTAAGAAACTAGAAAGGTGATCTAATCGACATACATGTTGAAAAGATAAGAATATCTAATAACGGATGATAGCCACCTAATACGTGACTTAGTTAGACTAGATTGAGAACTATATTTGGGACATGTGCACCAAAGATTTAGATCAAATGAATGATATAATCGCATTCGAAAGAGAACGGAGGCAACTATATTAGCTTAATGACTAAGGAAGAAGTACAGTAATCGTAAGATATTGAGAACTAAGAAAGTCGACTAATCGTAATATATTGTGAGTCGCAAAAGGAGATACAATCACAAAAGATTGAGAACTAATAAAAGAAGTTGTCTAATTGATTTAAATAGAACCAAGAGCGGGTTGTATTCATTAAAGATTTATAATTAAGAGATTATCTAATCGTATAAGAAAAAGAAATGAGAAATGAGGCCTATTAATTATGCCTGCACAATGATTAAGGAAGAAATTGTAATAGTACGATATTGAGAAGAAAGAAAGGGTCTAATCGTACTATATTATGACACAGTAAAGAAGATCTAATCGTGTCATTAATAGCTCTTATACACATCTAGATGTGTATAAGAGTCAGGTATCATGTTTAGTACGATTAATAGAACACGAGTTCTTATACCAAAGTAAATCTCGTAACTCAAGATAAGAACTTAGAAGTTGATTTGATTTGGCCAAATTAAGAACCATGAGTGATAACTATGCATAAAAGAATAAGAACTAAAATATAATGTCATGATTTTGAAGAAATAAGTGAGAAATGTGGCCAAGTATACGTGCTTAATCACAGTTGAAAGAGGTTGTGTTAAATGCGATATTGAGAACTAATAAAGCGGACAAATCGCACAAGATTAAATACGAAAGAGACTAGGTGCAGGTCGTAATTAATTAGGCCTCAAGAAAGGAGTTTCTTTTTCTTATTTGTCTCCATTTTTAGTTCTCAATATCGTACGAACACAGCGTAAAATGTGATTTAATTGTGCTAGATTAAAAACCATGAATCAGTTCATATTGAAAAAGACTTTAAGAAAAGAGCATTATCTAACCTTATTTGAAAAAGAAAACTGAGAAATGAAGCCAGCTTCCACCTCTTATAATGACAAATATGAAGAAGTGATTATCCTGTTCTTGTACGTATAAGAGATGTTCTTAAGAGACAGCCTTTCTTGTTTCTTAATCGAACATTGCAACTTTCAAATATGAGACGAGTTCCAATCATAGCACATTTGGAAAAGATATGACATCAAATTTCACCAGGTAAGAACATAAATATGTTTTAATAAGAATGGATTAAGAACCATGCGCTGGACCTATTCCTCGATGATTTAGAACTAATAATCATCTAATAGCATTTACAAATGAATAGAGAAATGAGGCCGATCAAACTTGCTTTACGAGTAAGGAAGAAGTTGCAATCGTTCGATATTGAGAGCCAAGAAATTGACTAACTATTCTATGTTCTGAATCGCACAAGGAGAGCACACGATAAAATATTAGGGAGATAATTAAGAAACTAGAAAGGTGATCTAATCGACATACATGTTGAAAAGATAAGAATATCTAATAACGGATGATAAGACCATAATACATGACTTAGTTAGACTAGATTGAGAATCATGTGTGGGACCTGTGCACAAAAGATATATATCAAATGAATGATCTAATCGCAATCGAAAGAGAACGGAGGCAACTATAGCTTTAGCTTAATAACTTAGAAAGAAGTGTAATCGTAAGATATTGAGAACTAAGAAAGTTGACTAATCGTAATATATTGTGAGTCGCAAAAGGAGATACAATCAAACAAGATTGAGAACTAATGAAGGAGAAGTAGTCGTATTAGATTTAAAAAGAACCAAGATCGAGTCGTATTCATTAAAGATTTATAATTAAGAGATTATCTAATCGTATAAGAAAAAGAAATGAGAAATGAGGCCTATTAATTATGCCTGCACAATGATTAAGGAAGAAATTGTAATAGTACGATAATTAGAAGAAAGAAAGGGTCTAATTGTACTATATTATGACTAATTAATAAGAACTAAAATATAATATGATGATTTTGAAGAAATAAGTAAGAAATGAGGCCAAGTATACGTGCTTAATCACAGTTCTTTCAACTGTGATGCGATATTGAGAACTAATAAAGGGGACAAATCGTACAAGATTACATACTAATATTAGATTTCTCGCATGAGATTAAGAAATAAGAAAGGAGTCTCTCAACAAAGTACATGTAGCAACATAATAAGTTCTATTTCTCATGATAACTACTCAATGAATGACTTCATTATGCTAGATTAAAAACCCAGAATCAGTTCAGATTGAAAAAGACTTTGAACAAAGATGATTATATCTTTTTGAAAAAGAAAATTGAGAAATGAAGCCAATTACACCTTGTATAATGACAAAGGAAGAAGTGATCATCCCACAATATTGAGAACTAAGAAATACGACTAATCGAGCTATACAGTGAACAACAAAAGGAGACATAACATATGCAATTCACAGAACAAAGAAAGGAGATCATAGTCGTGTAAGATTATGAAATATCAGACGAGTTCCAATCATGGCACATTTGGAAAAGATATGAGATCAAATTTCACAAGGTAAGAACCTAAATATGTTTTAATAAGAATGGATTAAGAGCCATGCGCTGGACCTATTCGTGGAAGATTTAGAACTAATACATCATCTAATAGCATTTGCAAAAGAATAGAGAAATGAGGCCGATCAAACTTGCTTTACGAGTAAGGCATAAGTACGATTAGTCGTTTCTCATTTCTTTTTATTATACGATTGACTACTTCTTTCTAAATCTTCTAGATCGCACAATCTTGGTTCACGATAAAATATTAGGGAGAAAATTAAGAAACTAGAAAGGTGATCTAATCGACATACATGTTGAAAAGATAAGAATATCTAATAACGGATGATAGCCACCTTATTATGACTTAGTTAGACTAGATTGAGAACTATATTTGGGACATGTGCTTGTTTGATTCTGATCAAATGAATGATATAATCGCATTCGAAAGAGAACTGGAGGCAACTATATTAGCTTAATGACTAAGGAAGAAGTGTAATCGTAAGATATTGAGAACTAAGAAAGTTGACTAATCGTAATATATTGTGAGTCGCAAAAGGAGATACAATCAAACAAGATTGAGAACTAATGAAGGAGAAGTAGTCGTATTAGATTTAAAAAGAACCAAGATCGAGTCGTATTCATTAAAGATTTATAATTAAGAGATTATCTAATCGTATAAGAAAAAGAAATGAGAAATGAGGCCTATTAATTATGCCTGCACAATGATTAAGGAAGAAATTGTAATAGTACGATAATTAGAAGAAAGAAAGGGTCTAATTGTACTATATTATGACACAGTAAAGGAGATCTAATCGTACAGGATTAAGACTAAACAAAGTAGATCGAGTCACATCAGATTGAGAAATAGAACAAGAGTTCTTATAAAAGTAAATCTCGTAACTCAGGATAAGAACATAAATTGCGAGGCCAAGTATACGTGCTTAATCACAGTTGAAAGTTAGGTTGTGTTCGTACGATATTGAGAACTAATAAAGGGGACAAATCGTACAAGATTAAATACTAATAACCGGGTTCAAGTCGCATGAGATTAAGAAACAAGAAAGGAGTTCTCAACAAAGTACATGTAGCAACATAATAAGTTCTATTAACTCATGATAACTACGTAAAATGTGATCTCATTATGCAAGATTAAAAACCAAGAATCAGTTCAGTTTGAAAAAGACTTTGAACAAAAGAGGATTATCTAACCTTATTTGAAAAAGAAAACCGAGAAATGAAGCCAATTACACCTTGTATAATGACAAAGGAAGAAGTGATCATCCCACAATATTGAGAACTAAGAAATGCGACTAATCGAGCTATACAGTGAACAACAAAAGGAGACATTACATATGCAATTCAGAACAAAGAAAGGAGATTAGTCGTGTAAGATTATGAAATATGAGACGAGTTCCAATCATAGCACATTTGGAAAAGATATGAGATCAAATTTGTGAAGGTAAGAACCTAAATATGTTTTAATAAGAATGGATTAAGAACCATGCGCTGGACCTATTCGTGGAAGATTTAGAACTAATACATCATCTAATAGCATTTGCAAAAGAATAGAGAAATGAGGCCGATCAAACTTGCTTTACGAGTAAGGCAGAAGTTGCGATCGTTCGATATTGAGAGCCAAGAAATTGACTAACTGTTCTATGTTCTGGATCGCACAAGGAGAACACACGATAAAATATTAGGGAGAAAATTAAGAAACTAGAAAGGTGATCTAATCGACATACATGTTGAAAAGATAAGAATATCTAATAACGGATGATAGCCACCTAATACGTGACTTAGTTAGACTAGATTGAGAACTATATTTGGGACATTGCACCAATGATTCTGATCAAATGAATGATATAATCGCATTCGAAAGAGAACGGAGGCAACTATATTAGCTTAATGACTAAGGAAGAAGTGTAATCGTAAGATATTGAGAACTAAGAAAGTTGACTAATCGTAAGATATATTGTGAATCGTAAAAGGAGATACAATCAAACAAGATTGAGAACTAATAAAGGAGAAGTAGTCGTATTAGATTTAAAAAGAACCAAGAGCGGGTCGTATTCCATTCTTCACAGTTGAAAGACAGGTGTGTTCGTACAATATTAAGAACTAATAAAGGGGACAAATCGTACAAGATTAAATACTAATAACTGGGTTCAAGTCGCATGAGATTAAGAAACAAGTATAAGAGTTCTCAACAAACTACATCTAGAAACATAATAAGAATTTTATATCTTATTCTTTACGTAAAATGTGATCTCATTATGCAAGATTAAAAACCAAGAATCAGTTCAGTTTGAAAAAGACTTTGAACAAAAGAGGATTATCTAACCTTATTTGAAAAAGAAAACCGAGAAATGAAGCCAATTACACCTTGTATAATGACAAAGGAAGAAGTGATCATCCCACAATATTGAGAACTAAGAAATGCGACTAATCGAGCTATACAGTGAACAACAAAAGGAGACATAACATATGCAATTCACAGAACAAAGAAAGGAGATTAGTCGTGTAAGATTATCAAATATGAGACGAGTTCCAATCATAGCACATTTGGAAAAGATATGACATCAAATTCATTCACAAGGTAAGAACATAAATATGTTTTAATAAGAATGGATTAAGAACCATGCGCTGGACCTATTCCTCGAAGTTTTAGAACTAATAATCATCTAATAGCATTTGCAAAAGAATAGAGAAATGAGGCCGATCAAACTTGCTTTACGAGTAAGGCAGAAGTTGCGATCGTTCGATATTGAGAGCCAAGAAATTGACTAACTGTTCTATGTTCTGGATCGCAGAAGGAGAACACACGATAAAATATTAGGGAGACAATTAAGAAACTAGAAAGGTGATCTAATCGACATACATGTTGAAAAGATAAGAATATCTAATAACGGATGATAGCCACCTAATACGTGACTTAGTTAGACTAGATTGAGAACTATATTTGGGACATGTGCACCAAAGATTCTGATCAAATGAATGATATAATCGCATTCGAAAGAGAACGGAGGCAACTATATTAGCTTAATGACTAAGGAAGAAGTGTAATCGTAAGATATTGAGAACTAAGAAAGTCTCTTCGACTAATCGTAATATATTGTGAGTCGCAAAAGGAGATACAATCACAAAAGATTGAGAACTAATAAAAGAGAAGTTGTCTAATTGATTTAAATAGAACCAAGAGCGGGTTGTATTCATTAAAGATTTATAATTAAGAGATTATCTAATCGTATAAGAAAAAGAAATGAGAAATGAGGCCTATTAATTATGCCTGCACAATGATTAAGGAAGAAATTGTAATAGTTCGATATGGAGAAGAAAGAAAGGGTCTAATCGTACTATATTATGACACAGTAAAGAAGATCTAATCGTACAGGATTAAGAGCTAACAAAGTAGATCGAGTCATATCAAATTAAGTAATAGAACACGAGTTCTTACCAAAGTAAATCTCGTAACTCAAGATAAGAACTTAGAAGTTGATTTGATTTGGCCAAATTAAGAACCATGAGTGATAACTATGCATAAAAGAATAAGAACTAAAATATAATGTCATGATTTTGAAGAAATAAGTGAGAAATGTGGCCACATATTTGCAGTATACGTGCTTAATCACAGTTGAAAGAGGTTGTGTTCGTAGGATATTGAGAACTAATAAAGCGGACAAATCGCACAAGATTAAATACGAATAACTAGGTTCAAGTCGCAAGAGATTAAGAAACAAGAAAGGAGTTCTCAACAAAGTACACGTAGAAACATAATAAGTTCTAATAACTCATGCTAACAACGTAAAATGTGATTTAATTGTGCTAGATTAAAAACCATGAATCAGTTCATATTGAAAAAGACTTTAAACAAAAGAGCATTATCTAACCTTATTTGAAAAAGAAATTCTTATGACATCAAATTTCTCGATCTTGGTTGTTTTAATAAGAATCTAATAAGAACCATGCGCCTGGACCTATTTCTCGAAGTTTTAGAACTAATATCTTACTAATACACTTTTGCAAAAGTTATTAAGCAATATGATGTCGATCAAACTTGCTTTACGAGTAAGGAAGAAGTTGCGATCGTTTTATATTGAGAGCCAAGAAATTGACTTACTTCTTCTGTGTCTGAATCGCACAAGGAGAACACACGATAAAATATTAGGGAGATAATTAAGAAACTAGAAAGGTGATCTAATCGACATACATGTTGAAAAGATAAGAATATCTAATAACGGATGATAAGACCATAATACATGACTTAGTTAGACTAGATTGAGAATCATGTGTGGGACCTGTGCACAAAAGATATATATCAAATGAATGATCTAATCGCAATCGAAAGAGAACGGAGGCAACTATATTAGCTTAATAACTTAGAAAGAAGTGTAATCGTAAGATATTGAGAGTAACTAAGAAAGTTGACTAATCGTAATATATTGTGAGTCGCAAAAGGAGATACAATCAAACAAGATTGAGAACTAATGAAGGAGAAGTAGTCGTATTAGATTTAAAAAGAACCAAGATCGAGTCGTATTCATTAAAGATTTATAATTAAGAGATTATCTAATCGTATAAGAAAAAGAAATGAGAAATGAGGCCTATTAATTATGCCTGCACAATGATTAAGGAAGAAATTGTAATAGTACGATAATTAGAAGAAAGAAAGGGTCTAATTGTACTATATTATGACACAGTAAAGGAGATCTAATCGTACAGGATTAAGACTAAACAAAGTAGATCGAGTCACATCAGATTGAGAAATAGAACAAGAGTTCTTATAAAAGTAAATCTCGTAACTCAGGATAAGAACATAAATTGCGATTTGATTTGGCCAAATTAAGAACCATGAGTGATACTAAGCATAAAAGAATAAGAACTAAAATATAATATGATGATTTTGAAGAAATTTCAAGTAAGAAATGAGGCCAAGTATACGTGCTTAATCACAGTTGAAAGAGGTTGTGCTCGTACGATATTGAGAACTAATAAAGGGGACAAATCGTACAAGATTAAATACTAATAACCGGGTTCAAGTCGCATGAGATTAAGAAACAAGAAAGGAGTTCTCAACAAAGTACATGTAGAAACATAATAAGTTCTATTAAATCATGATAACTACGTAAAATGTGATTTCATTATGCTAGATTAAAAACCAAGAATCAGTTCAGATTGAAAAAGACTTTGAACAAAAGATGATTATCTAACCTTATTTGAAAAAGAAAATTGAGAAATGAAGCCAATTACACCTTGTATAATGACAAAGGAAGAAGTGATCATCCCACAATATTGAGAAATAAGAAATACGACTAATCGAGCTATACAGTGAACAACAATACTTTGGAGACATAACATATGCAATTTCACTTTCTTAGTTCTCAGATTAGTTGTCATAAGATGTGTATAATCTCATTAAGGATCCAATCATGGCACATTTGGAAAAGATATGAGATCAAATTTCACAAGGTAAGAACCTAAATATGTTTTAATAAGAATGGATTAAGAGCCATGCGCTGGACCTATTCGTGGAAGATTTAGAACTAATACATCATCTAATAGCATTTGCAAAAGAATAGAGAAATGAGGCCGATCAAACTTGCTTTACGAGTATCACATTTTGCGAGTTATTCGATATTACAGAACTTAAGATGTTTCTAACTGTACTTTGTTGAGACTCCTTTCTTGTACACTTAATCTCATGCGAAGTGTAATCGTAAGATATTGAGAACTAAGAAAGTTGACTAATCGTAATATATTGTGAATCGTAAAAGGAGATACAATCAAACAAGATTGAGAACTAATAAAGGAGAAGTAGTCGTATTAGATTTAAAAAGAACCAAGAGCGGGTCGTATTCATCAAAGATATATAATTAAGAGATTTTCTAATCGTATAAGAAAAAGAAATGAGAAATGAGGCCTATTAATTACGCCTGCACAATGATTAAGGAAGAATTGTAATAGTACGATATTTAGAAGAAAGAAAGGGTATAATCGTACTATATTATAATACAGTAAAGGAGATCTAATCGTACAGGATTAAGACTATACAAAGTAGATCGTGTCATATCAGATTGAAAAATGGAACAAGAGTTCTTATAAAAGTAAATCTCGTAACTCAGGATAAGAACTTAAATTGCGATTTGATTTGGCCAAATTAAGAACCATGAGTGATACTATGCATAAAAGAATAAGAACTTAAATATAATATAGATGATTTTGAAGAAATAAGTGAGAAATGAGGCCAAGTATACGTGCTTAATCACAGTTGAAAGAGGTTGTGTTCGTACGATATTAAGAACTAATAAAGGGGACAAATCGTACAAGATTAAATACTAATAACTGGGTTCAAGTCGCATGAGATTAAGAAACAAGAAAGGAGTTCTCAACAAAGTACATGTAGCAACATAATAAGTTCTATTAACTCATGATAACTACGTAAAATGTGATCTCATTATGCAAGATTAAAAACCAAGAATCAGTTCAGTTTGAAAAAGACTTTGAACAAAAGAGGATTATCTAACCTTATTTGAAAAAGAAAACCGAGAAATGAAGCCAATTACACCTTGTATAATGACAAAGGAAGAAGTGATCATCCCACAATATTGAGAACTAAGAAATGCGACTAATCGAGCTATACAGTGAACAACAAATAGGAGACATAACATATAAATTCACAGAACAAAGAAAGGAGATTAGTTCGTGTAAGATTATGAAATATGAGAGGAGTTCCAATCATAGCACATTTGGAAAAGATATAGATCAAATTTCACAAGGTAAGAACCTAAATATGTTTTAATAAGAATGGATTAAGAACCATGCGCTGGACCTATTCCTCATTTGATTTAGAACTAATACATCATCTAATAGCATTTGCAAAAGAATAGAGAAATGAGGTTAGATAATCCTCTTTTGTTCAAAGAAGTTTTCAATCTGAGATGTGATATTGAGAGCCAAGAAATTGACTAACTGTTCTATGTTCTGGATCGCACAAGGAGAACACACGATAAAATATTAGGGAGAAAATTAAGAAACTAGAAAGGTGATCTAATCGACATACATGTTGAAAAGATAAGAATATCTAATAACGGATGATAGCCACCTAATACGTGACTTAGTTAGACTAGATTGAGAACTATATTTGGGACATGTGCACCAATGATTCTGATCAAATGAATGATATAATCGCATTCGAAAGAGAACGGAGGCAACTATATTAGCCTTAATGACTAAGGAAGAAGTGTAATCGTAAGATATTGAGAACTAAGAAAGTTGACTAATCGTAATATATTGTGAGTCGCAAAAGGAGATACAATCAAACAAGATTGAGAACTAATGAAGGAGAAGTAGTCGTATTAGATTTAAAAAGAACCAAGATCGAGTCGTATTCATTAAAGATTTATAATTAAGAGATTATCTAATCGTATAAGAAAAAGAAATGAGAAATGAGGCCTATTAATTATGCCTGCACAATGATTAAGGAAGAAATTGTAATAGTTCGATATGGAGAAGAAAGAAAGGGTCCAATCGTACTATATTATGACACAGTAAAGAAGATCTAATCGTACAGGATTAAGAGCTAACAAAGTAGATCGAGTCATATCAAATTAAGTAATAGAACACGAGTTCTTACCAAAGTAAATCTCGTAACTCAAGATAAGAACTTAGAAGTTGATTTGATTTGGCCAAATTAAGAACCATGAGTGATAACTATGCATAAAAGAATAGAGAACTAAAATATAATGTCATGATTTTGAAGAAATAAGTGAGAAATGTGGCCAAGTATACGTGCTTAATCACAGTTGAAAGAGGTACGTGATTTACTCTGGTAAGAACTCGTGTTCTATTACTTAATTTGATATGACTCGATCTACTTTATACTCATCTAGATGTGTATAAGAGAAACAAGAAAGGAGTTCTCAACAAAGTACATGTAGAAACATAATAAGTTCTAATAACTCATGATAACAACGTAAAATGTGATTTAATTGTGCTAGATTAAAAACCATGAATCAGTTCATACATTTCTCACTTATTTAAACAAAAGAGACATTATCTAACCTAGTTTGAAAAAGAAAATGAGAAATGAAGCCAATTCCACCTTGTATAATGACAAAGGAAGAAGTGATCATCCTACAATCTCTTAGAACTAAGAAATACGACTATGTTAGCTATACAATGAACAACAAAAGGAGACATAACATATGCAATCATGTTTCTTAGAGAAAGGAGATTAGTATATGTGTAAGATTACCAATTATGAGACGAGTTCCAATCATAGCACATTTGGAAAAGATATGACATCAAATTTCACCAGGTAAGAACATAAATATGTTTTAATAAGAATGGATTAAGAACCATGCGCTGGACCTATTCCTCGATGATTTAGAACTAATAATCATCTAATAGCATTTACAAATGAATAGAGAAATGAGGCCGATCAAACTTGCTTTACGAGTAAGGAAGAAGTTGCAATCGTTCGATATTGAGAGCCAAGAAATTGACTAACTATTCTATGTTCTGAATCGCACAAGGAGAGCACACGATAAAATATTAGGGAGATAATTAAGAAACTAGAAAGGTGATCTAATCGACATACATGTTGAAAAGAT
The DNA here is from genome assembly GCA_025175665.1 of Cinchona pubescens. Classification (NCBI taxonomy): domain Eukaryota; kingdom Viridiplantae; phylum Streptophyta; class Magnoliopsida; order Gentianales; family Rubiaceae; genus Cinchona; species Cinchona pubescens. The sequence continues at coordinate 1,064,278 of JANKKI010000070.1, read as the reverse complement.
AAGAATATCTAATAACGGATGATAAGACCATAATACATGACTTAGTTAGACTAGATTGAGAATCATGTGTGGGACCTGTGCACAAAAGATATATATCAAATGAATGATCTAATCGCAATCGAAAGAGAACGGATCGGCAACTATATTAGCTTAATAACTTAGATAAGTGTAATCGTAAGATATTGAGAACTAAGAAAGTTGACTAATCGTAATATATTGTGAGTCGCAAAAGGAGATACAATCAAACAAGATTGAGAATTAATGAAGGAGAAGTAGTCGTATTAGATTTAAAAAGAACCAAGATCGAGTCGTATTCATTAAAGATTTATAATTAAGAGATTATCTAATCGTATAAGAAAAAGAAATGAGAAATGAGGCCTCATTAATTATGCCTGCAGTTCGATTAAGGAAGAAATTGTAATAGTACGATCATTAGATGTTATAAAGGGTAGTAATTCTACTATATTTGACACAGTCTTAGATCTAATCGTACAGATTAAGACTAAACAAAGTGGATCGAGTCACATCAGATTGAGAAATAGAACAAGAGTTCTTATAAAAGTAAATCTCGTAACTCAGGATAAGAACATAAATTGCGATTTGATTTGGCCAAATTAAGAACCATGAGTGATACTATTTCATAGCATAAAAGAATAAGAACTAAAATATAATATGATGATTTTGAAGAAATAAGTAAGAAATGAGGCCATAATATATCTGCTTAATCACAGTTGACAGAGGTGGTTCTCAATCGATATTGAGAACTAATAAAGGGGACATTATCGTTAAGATTAAATACTAATAACCGGGTTCAAGTCGCATGAGATTAAGAAACAAGAAAGGAGTTCTCAACAAAGTACATGTAGAAACATAATAAGTTCTATTAAATCATGATAACTACGTAAAATGTGATTTCATTATGCTAGATTAAAAACCAAGAATCAGTTCAGATTGAAAAAGACTTTGAACAAAAGATGATTATCTAACCTTATTTGAAAAAGAAAATTGAGAAATGAAGCCAATTACACCTTGTATAATGACAAAGGAAGAAGTGATCATCCCACAATATTGAGAACTAACGAATAGGTCCAGCGCATGGCTCTTAATGTGTATCTTATTAAGACAGGTACAACTACTTACCTTGTGAAATTTGATCTCATCATCTTTTCCAAATGTGCCATGATTGGATTATGAAATATCGACGAGTTCCAATCATGGCACATTTGGAAAAGATATGAGATCAAATTTCACAAGGTAAGAACCTAAATATGTTTTAATAAGAATGGATTAAGAGCCATGCGCTGGACCTATTCGTGGAAGATTTAGAACTAATACATCATCTAATAGCATTTGCAAAAGAATAGAGAAATGAGGCCGATCAAACTTGCTTTACGAGTAAGGCAAGGCGCATTCGAAAGAGAACGGAGGCAACTATATTAGCTTAATGACTAAGGAAGAAGTGTAATCGTAAGATATTGAGAACTAAGAAAGTTGACTAATCGTAATATATTGTGAATCGTAAAAGGAGATACAATCAAACAAGATTGAGAACAATAAAGGAGAAGTAGTCGTATTAGATTTAAAAAGAACCAAGAGCGGGTCGTATTCATCAAAGATATATAATTAAGAGATTTTCTAATCGTATAAGAAAAAGAAATGAGAAATGAGGCCTATTAATTACGCCTGCACAATGATTAAGGAAGAATTGTAATAGTACGATATTTAGAAGAAAGAAAGGGTATAATCGTACTATATTATAATACAGTAAAGTCTAACATACAAGACTATACTTAGTAGATCGTGTCATATCAGATTGAAAAATGGAACAAGAGTTCTTATAAAAGTAAATCTCGTAACTCAGGATAAGAACTTAAATTGCGATTTGATTTGGCCAAATTAAGAACTCATGAGTGATACTATGCATAAAAGAATAAGAACTTAAATATAATATGATGATTTTGAAGAAATAAGTGAGAAATGAGGCCAAGTATACGTGCTTAATCACAGTTGAAAGAGGTTGTGTTCGTACAATATTGAGAACTAATAAAGGGGACAAATCGTACAAGATTAAATACTAATAACTGGGTTCAAGTCGCATGAGATTAAGAAACAAGAAAGGAGTTCTCAACAAAGTACATGTAGCAACATAATAAGTTCTATTAACTCATGATAACTACGTAAAATGTGATCTCATTATGCAAGATTAAAAACCAAGAATCAGCCAAATTGAAAAAGACTTTGAACAAAAGAGGATTATCTAACCTTATTTGAAAAAGAAAACCGAGAAATGAAGCCAATTACACCTTGTATAATGACAAAGGAAGAAGTGATCATCCCACAATATTGAGAACTAAGAAATGCGACTAATCGAGCTATACAGTGAACAACAAAAGGAGACATAACATATGTACAATTCACAGAACAAAGAAAGGAGATTAGTCGTGTAAGATTATCAAATATGAGACGAGTTCCAATCATAGCACATTTGGAAAAGATATGACATCAAATTTCACAAGGTAAGAACATAAATATGTTTTAATAAGAATGGATTAAGAACCATGCGCTGGACCTATTCCTCGAAGTTTTAGAACTAATAATCATCTAATAGCATTTACTAATGAATTGAGAAATGAGGCCGATCAAACTTGCTTTACGAGTACGGAAGAAGTTGTAATCGTTCGATATTGAGAGCCAAGAAATTGACTAACTGTTCTATGTTCTGAATCGCACAAGGAGAGCACACGATAAAATATTAGAGAGATAATTAAGAAACTAGAAAGGTGATCTAATCGACATACATGTTGAAAAGATAAGAATATCTAATAACGGATGATAAGCCCCTAATACATGACTTAGTTAGACTAGATTGAGAATCAAGTGTGGGACCTGTGCACAAAAGATTTAGATCAAATGATTATTTAATGATCTAATCGCAATCGACAGAGAGCAGAGGCAACTATATTAGCTTAATAACTAAGGAAGAAGTGTAATCGTAAGATATTGAGAACTAAGAAAGTCGACTAATCGTAATATATTGTGAGTTGTAAAATGAGATACAATCAAACAAGATTGAGAACTAATGAAGGAGAAGTAGTCGTATTAGATTTAAAATGAACCAAGATCGGGTCGTATTCATTAAAGATTTATAATTAAGAGATTATCTAATCGAATAAGAAAAAGAAATGAGAAATGAGGCCTATTAATTATGCCTGCACAATGATTAAGGAAGAAATTGTAATAGTACGATATTTAGAAGAAAGAAAGGGTCGAATCGTACTATATTATGACATAGTAAAGGAGATCTAATCGTACAGGATTAGGACTAAACAAAGTAGATCGAGTCATATCAGATTGAGAAATAGAACAAGAGTTCTTATAAAAGTAAATCTCGTAACTCAGGATAAGAACTTAATTTGCGATTTGATTTGGAGTCCAAATTAAGAACCACGAGTGATATCTATGCATAAAAGAATAAGAACTAAAATATATTATGATGGTTTTGAAGAAATAAGTGAGAAATGAGGCCAAGTATACGTGCTTAATCACAGTTGAAAGAGGTTGTGCTCGTACGATATTGAGAACTAATAAAGGGGACAAATCGTACAAAATTAAATACTAATAACTGGGTTCAAGTCGCATGAGATTAAGAAACAATAAAGGATTCTCAACAAAGTACATGTAGAAACATAATAATTTCTAATAACTCATGATAACTACGTAAAATGTGATTTAATTATGCTAGATTAAAAACCAAGAATCAGTTCAGAATGAAAAAGACTTTGAACAAAAGATGATTATCTAACCTTATTTGAAAAAGAAAACTGAGAAATGAAGCCAATTACACCTTGTATAATGACATAGGAAGAAGTGATCATCCCACAATATTGAGATCTAAGAAATGCGACTAATCGAGCTATACAGTGAACAACAAAAGGAGCGTTCTATTTACATAACATATGCAATTCACAGAACAAAGAAAGGAGATTAGTCGTGTAAGATTATGAAATATCAGACGAGTTCCAATCATGGCACATTTGGAAAAGATATGAGATCAAATTTCACAAGGTAACAACCTAAATATGTTTTAATAAGAATGGATTAAGAACCATGCCCTGGACCTATTCCTCGAAGATTTAGAACAAATACATCATCTAATAGCATTTGCAAAAGAATAGAGAAATGAGGCCGATCAAACTTGCTTTACGAGTAATGAAGAAGTTGCGATCGTTCGATATTGAGAGCCAAGAAATTGACTAACTGTTCTATATTTTGGATCGCACAAGGAGAACACACAATAAAATATTATGGAGATAATTAAGAAACTAGAAAGGTGATCTAATCGACATACATGTTGAAAAGATAAGAATATCTAATAACGGATGAGAACCCCCTAATACGTGACTTAATTAGACTAGATTGAGAACAATGTGTGGGACCTGTGCACCAAAGATTTCAATGACATATATTTCAGATCAAATGAATGATCTAATCGCATATGAAAGAGAACGGAGGCAACTATATTAGCTTAATAACTTAGGAAGAAGTGTAATCGTAAGATATTGAGAACTAAGAAAGTCGACTAATCGTAATATATTGTGAGTCGCAAAAGGAGATACAATCACAAAAGATTGAGAACTATTAAAGGAGAAGTAGTCGTATTAAATTTAAATAGAACCAAGAGCTGGTCGTATTCATTAAAGATTTATAATTAAGAGATTATCTAATCGTATAAGAAAAAGAAATGAGAAATGAGGCCTATTAATTATGCCTGCACAATGATTAAGGAAGAAATTGTAATAGTACGATATTGAGAAGAAAGAAAGGGTCTAATCGTACTATATTCTGACACTGTAAAGGAGATCTAATCGTACATAAGAACTAACAAAGTAGATCGAGTCATATCAGATTGAGAAATAGAACAAGAGTTCTTATAATAATAAATCTCGTAACTCAAGATAAGAACTTAAAATGCGATTAATCCACTGATTTGGCCAAATTAAGAACCATGAGTGATAATATGATGGTTTTTATAAGAAATAAGTGAGATATGAGGCCAAGTATACGTGCTTAATCACAGTTGAAGGAGGTTATACTCGTACGATATTGAGAACCAATAAAGGGGACATCTCGTACAAGATTAAATACTAATAACTGGGATCAAGTTGCATGTGATTGAGAAAAAAAAGAAAGGAGTTCTCAACAGAGTACATGTAGAAACATAACAAGTTCTAATAACTCATGATGACAACGTAAAATGTGATTAAATTATGCTACATTAAGAACCAAGAATTAGTTCACATTGAAAAGGAATTTGAACAAAAGATGATTATCTAACCTTATTTGAAAAAGAACTGAGAAATGAAGCCAATTACACCTTGTATAATGACAAAGGAAGAAGTGATCATCGTACAATATTGAGAACAAAGAAATGCGACTAACAAAAGGAGACATAACATATGCAATTCACAGAACAAAGAAAGGAGATTAGTCGTGTACATGACAGATTATCAAATATGAGATGTGTTCCAATCATAGCACATTTGGAAAAGATATGAGATCAAATTTCACAAGTTAAAAACATAAATATGTTTTAACAAGAATAGATTAAGAACCATGCACTGGACCTATTCCTCGAAAATTTAGAACTAATACATCATTTAATAGCATTTGCAAAAGAATAGAGAAATGAGGCCTATCAAACTTGCTTTACGAGTAAGGAAGAAGTTGCGATCGTTCGATATTGAGAGCCAAGAAATTGACTAACTGTTCTATGTTCTGAATGGCAAAAGAAGAACACACGATAAAATATTAGGGAGATAATTAAGAAACTAGAAAGGTGATCTAATCGACATACATGTTGAAAAGATATGAATATCTAATAACGGATGATAACCCCCTAATACGTGACTTAGGTAGACTAGATTGAGAACCATGTGTGGGACCTGTGCACAAAGGATTTAGATCAAATGAATGATCTAATCGCATTCGAAAGAGAACGGAGTGCAACTAGATTAGCCTAATAACTAACTAAGGAAGATGTGTAATTGTAAATATTGATAACTAAGAAAGTCAACTAATCGTAATATATTGTGAGTCGCAAAAGGAGATACAATCAAACAAGATTGAGAACTAATAAAGGAGAAGTAGTCGTATTAGATTTAAAAAGAACTAAGAGCGGGTCGTATTCATTAAAGATATATAATTAAGAGATTATCTAACCGTAGAAGAAAAAGAACTGACAAATGAGGCCTATTAATTATGCCTGCACAATCATTAAGGAAGAATTGTAATAGTACGATATTGAGAAGAAAGAAAGGGTCTAATCGTACTATATTACGACACAGTAAAGGAGATCTAATCGTACAGGATTAAGAACTAGCAAAGTAGATCGAGTCATATCATATTGACAAATAGAACAGGAGTTCTTATAATAGTAAATCTCGTAACTCAAGATAAGAACTTAAAATGCGATTTGATTTGGCCAAATTAAGAACCATGAGTGATAACTATATTAGTCAGTTCGCATAAAAGAATAAGAACTAAAATATAATATGATGGTTTTGAAGAAATAAGTGAGAAATGAGGCCAAGTATACGTGCTTAGTCACAGTTGAAGGAGGTTGTACTCGTACGATATTGAGAACTAATAAAGGGGACAAATCGTACAAGATTAAACACTAATAACTGGGATAAAGTCGCATGAGATTAAGAAACAAGAAAGGAGTTCTCAACAAAGTACATGTAGAAACATAATAAGTTCTAATAACTCATGATAACAACGTAAAATGTGATTTAATTATGCTAGATTAAAAACCCAGAATCAGTTCAGATTGAAAAGGACTTTGAACAAAAGATGATTATCTAACCTTATTTGAAAAAGAAAACTGAGAAATGAAGCCAATTACACCTAGTATAATGACAAAGGAAGAAGTGATCATCGTACAATATTGATAACTAAGAAATGCGACTAATCGAGCTATACAGTGAACAACTAAAGGAGACATAACATATGCAATTCACAGAACAAAGAAAAAATTCAGGAGATTAGTCATGTAAGATTATGAAATATCAGACGAGTTCCAATCATGGCACATTTGGAAAAGATATGAGATCAAATTTCACAAGGTGAGAACATAAATATGTTTTAAGAAGAATGGATTAAGAACCATGCGCTGGACCTATTCCTTGAAGATTTAGAACTAATACATCATCTAATAGCATTTGCAAAAGAATAGAGAAATGAGGCCGATCAAACTTGCTTTACGAGTAAGGAAGAAGTTGCGATCGTTCGATATTGAGAGCCAAGAAATTGACTAACTTTTCTATGTTCTGAATCGCACAAGGAGAACACACGATAAAATATCATGGAGATAATTAAGAAACTAGAAAGGTGATCTAATCGACATCCATGTTGAAAAGATAAGAATATCTAATAACGGATGATAACCCCCTAATACGTGACTTAGTTAGACTAGATTGAGAACCATGTGTGGGACCTGTGCGCCAAAGATTTAGATCAAATGAATGATCTAATCGCATTAGATTAAGAGAACGGAGCCAACTGTATTAGCTTAATAACTAAGGAAGAAGTGTAATTGTAAGATATTGAGAACTAAGAAAGTCGACTAATCGTAATATATTGTGAGTCGCAAAAGGAGATACAATCACAAAAGATTGAGAACTAATAAAAGAGAAGTTGTCTAATTGATTTAAATAGAACCAAGAGCGGGTTGTATTCATTAAAGATTTATAATTAAGAGATTATCTAATCGTATAAGAAAAAGAAATGAGAAATGAGGCCTATTAATTATGCCTGCACAATGATTAAGGAAGAAATTGTAATAGTTCGATATTGAGAAGAAAGAAAGGGTCTAATCGTACTATATTATGACACAGTAAAGAAGATCTAATCGTACAGGATTAAGAGCTAACAAAGTAGATCGAGTCATATCAAATTAAGTAATAGAACACGAGTTCTTACCAAAGTAAATCTCGTAACTCAAGATAAGAACTTAGAAGTTGATTTGATTTGGCCAAATTAAGAATAATTTTCTGATTACCATGAGTGATAACTATGCATAAAAGAATAAGAACTAAAATATAATGTGATGGTTTTGAAGAAATAAGTGAGAAATGAGGCCAAGTATATACGTGCTTAATCACAGTTGTAGGAGTTGTACTCGTACGATAATGAGAATTAAAAAAGGGGACAAATCGTACAAGATTAAATACTAATAACTGGAATCAAGTCGCTTGAGATTAAGAAACAAGAAAGGAGTTCTCAACAAAGTACATGTAGAAACATAATAAGTTCTAATAACTCATGTTAACAACGTAAAATGTGATTTAATTATGCTACATTCAGAACCAAGAATTAGTTCAAATTGAAAAAGACTTTGAACAAAAGATGATTATCTAACCTTATTTGAAAAAGAACTGAGAAAAATGAAGCCAATTACACCTTGTATAATGACAAAGGAAGAAGTGATCATCCTACAATATTGAGAACTAATAAATGCGACTAATCGAGCTATACAATGAACAACAAATGGAGACATAGCATATTTTTGCAATTCACAGAACAAAGAAAGGAGATTAGTCGTGTAAGATTATGAAATATGAGAGGAGTTCCAATCATAGCACATTTGAAAAAGATATGAGATCAAATTTCACAAGGTAAGAACATAAACATGTTTCAATGAGAATGGACTAAGAACCATGCGCTGGACCTATTCCTCGAAGATTTAGAACTAATACATCATCTAATAGCATTTGCTCAAATTTCACAAGGTAAGAACATAAACATGTTTCAATGAGAATGGACTAAGAACCATGCGCTGGACCTATTCCTCGAAGATTTAGAACAAATACATCATCTAATAGCATTTACATCATCTAATAGCATTTGCAAAATAGATCAAACTTACTTTACGAGTAAGGAAGAAGTTGCGATCGTTCGATATTGAGAGCCAAGAATCGACTAACTGTTCTATGTTTTGAATCGCACAAGGAGAACACACGATAAAATATTAGGGAGATAATTTAGAAATTAGAAAGGTGATCTAATCAACATACATGTTGAAAAGATAAGAATATCTAATAACGGATGATAACCCCTATTACGTGACTTAGTTAGACTAGAATGAGAACCATGTGTGGGACCTGTGCACCAAAGATTTAGATCACATGAATGATCTAATCACATTCGAAAGAGAACGGAGGCTACGGTATTAGCTTAATAACTAAGGAAGAAGTGTAATCGTAAGATATTGAGGACTAAGAAAGTCGACTAATCGTAATATATTGTGAGTCGCAAAAGGAGATACAATCACAAAAGATTGAGAACTAATAAAGGAGAAGTAGTCGTAATAGATTTAAATAGAACCAAGAGCGGGTCGTATTCATTAAAGAATTATAATTAAGAGATTATCTAATCGTATAAGAAAAAGAAATGAGAAATGAGGCCTATTAATTATGCCTGCACAATGATTCAGGAAGAAATTGTAATAGTACGATATTGAGAAGAAAGAAAGGGTCTAATCGTACTTTATTATAACACAGTAAAGGAGATCTAATCGTGATTAAGAGCTAACCAAGTAGATCGAGTCATATCAAATTAAGTAATAGAACAGGAGTTCTTACAAAAGTAAATGTCGTAACTCAAGAAAAGAACTTAAAATTCGATTTGATTTGGCCAAATTAAGAACCATGAGTGATAACTATGCATAAAAGAATAAGAACTAAGTATTAAAAAAACGATTACAATCTAAATTCTCTCCTCCTTCTCTCTAGACTTCCTCTCACTAAAACACAGCACCTATCTCACTAAAACACAGCACCTATTCTTCTCCTTTTGCCACTCAATATTGTACGATGATCACTTCTTCCTTTGGCAAGCCGAACATGGAAACTCTTTGTAAAAGTTTTCACACCATTGGATTCAAAGGTCAGTTCACCATCGGATATCTTGATTACAAGCACATATTGATGAGGTTTTCATTGGAGGAGGACTTCCTTACGATGTTGGCTCAAAAAGAGACTTATTTGAAAAAGAATTGATAAATCTTGATGTGAATTAGAGACTTGTATAGGTACTGTCTCAAATGGTTACGACTACTTCCCCTTCTTATTTTCTCATATCTTCGTTCTCTAGCGCTCCTTCAAAGGCACAATGTATTCACGACTGTCTCTTATACACATCTAGATGTGTATAAGAGACAGGCTAAGTTGGTTGCAGCTGGTGGAGTATCCTTTCGGTGGTCCTTCAAGCTTACCACTGCATTCACATGACCTTCCTATAAGAGACAGATTGATGAGTACAGAAAACCAAAACTTGCTTTGTTGTAGGTAACGGTGAACAAATAAAGAACTCAGCCAAGCAACCCATCCGAACACGTTGGACTCCGGTAAAGGAACACACGGCTGGACCTTCGGGCTCAAAATCAGCCCCATCTTTTCCACATGTGAATGCAGTGGTAAGCTTGAAGGACCACCGAAAGGATACTCCACCAGCTGCAACCAACTTAGCTCCAATACCAATGCCGGAAATTTCCCAAAAAGATGGCAATGCTAACATGCGGGGGAAGTCCGTCCAGCAACCACCAGAAGCAACGGTGGTGCAACCACCAGCCGTGGAAGAACAACCACTCATGCTGATTAGATGCAAAATTCTGTCGCCACTTCTCATGGTAGGGTGTGGCCTTAGACATGTCAGGCCTTGAACCCCTTAGAGAGTGGGGCCAATTCGAATTTTGTGGAACCACCAACATCCTTGGCTGCACAATCAAGGGATGCTGAAAATCAGCCAACACACATTCGAATTTCAAACAATCCCTTCATGGATGATTCACTCATCTCTCATGGTAAAATAATGGAGGAATTATGGGAGTTACAGCGACCATCTCCCCCATGCAAGCCATACAAACAACAAGGATCTTCAGCCGATCACCCCCACCTCACACAACCTAATGTTTTCTAATAAGCTAGGTTTTGATAGCTGCGAGTGCAACTCAAATGGCAAAAATTGGCTTTTTTGGAACCGAGAGCTAGGTCTCGTCCCCACATTCAGCTCGGATCAGCTCCTCCATGTTTCCATTCCTTCCTCTCATCAGCAATGTGTCATGGAAGCCAGGTTTGTTTACGTAAAATGCACAACTCTTAGACGAAGAGCTCTTTGGGAGGAACTTCGAGCTGTCCAACCTCAAACTCCATGGTTGGTGGGTGGCGACTTCAATGTCTTATCTAGTTGATGAGTACAAAGGAACTTCCCCATTGCACCTTGATGCCATGAATGACTTCAATGATTGCCTACATGCATGTGGCTTGGTGGACTTACCTTTTCAAGGCTGTAAATTCACTTGGCGTGGGAATAGACTTGGAAATTTGGTATGGAAGAGGCTGGACAGATTTGTTTGTAACACACATTTTCTAGCAGCCTTTCAACAAGTTAGTGTTGAACACCTTCTCAAGACATTGTTTCTTTTATAAGGACTCCTGTTGGGATTCTCTTATACACTTCTAGATCGCCCTCATATGAGGATTATGTGGAACCCGGATTACCTTTGGAAGAGGGTGCTGCAGCCCACCACCATGAGCTAAGCTTGTCCAGGCGATCCATATGAGGTGCTTGGCAGAAGAGGAAGCTTTTTGGCAGCAAAAAGCTTATACAAATAGGTCTTTCGTACAAAACTCCAAATTCAACCGATGGCTGAAGGGCAGCGGGTTCGGCCATGGCCGAGTGGCAAAAGGAGTAGAATATGTGCATCTAGAAAATTTGCAGCTCTCATAGAACGGGCAGGGGTTAACTTCTTTCAGGAGCTCTTGACCTCTAACAACACGGCTGGAATTGACCCATCTTTCACCGAGTACCTCCCATGCACGGTTTCCGAGGAGGACAACCGGGGTTTATTAAAGGAATTGTCAATGTGAGACCAATTTCATAGATCGGAAGACGAGGGGAGGAAATTTGATCATCAAACTCGACCTCGCCAAGGCGTTTGATAGGCTTTCATGGCCTTTCTTATATGCCATTCTACACAAGATTGGATCTTGCTGAACATTGGACTTCCCTCATCAAGAACGTTTTGGAGGAATGTTATTACGTCATCTGCTGGTTTGAATCCGAAGTTGATTGAGATTGGCCTTATCCGAAGAGACCCATGCAATTACTTGGGTTGTCCCATTCACAAAGGCAAAGGACGGCGCACTATCTTCCAGCCATTAATTGAAAAGGTAGCTTCCCGGATTCATGGATGGCACGAGGTTCTCTCTCGGAGGACGGTTAATTCTAATCAAGCATGTTCGAGCAGCATTCCCATCTACCTATTATCGGTTCTCCTTCCCCAAGATCAGTAATTAAAGAGTTGGAGCGGCAATTTGCAAACTTTTTCGGGGCAGCTCAACGAGGTGCTAAAACGACATTGGATCGCATGGGGTAAAGTTTGCCACCAACCTAGACATGTGTATAAGAGACAGAATCCCGAGCCGCTCTTGGTTCTTTTTTCTCTAATACACTACTTCTCCTGGAAGTTTCAAGGGCAGCTCTTTGTGGTGTTCCTTTCTTCAAGGCCGCTACCTTAAGGGCCAACACCCTACCTTGGTCGCTGAATCAGCTTGGAATTTGCTTTGGCCAACCTGGTGCGCATTGGCCTTGGCATAGTGTGGGTCGAACCAGAAATAGTTCTGCCTGTCTCTGAGACTTACGTCTTGATGTGCTGTCTCTTATAGTTCATTTCCGTAAACCATCAGAAAGATTGAATCCCAAACATTATACACATCTAGATGTGTATAAGAGACAGTCTCTTATACACATCCATGGGTGTATAAGCAGACATTGCCGCAATTTGCCAACAACAGATCATAAGGGCAAATGTGAACTGAGGAATCCACCCCTTCACATCTACTGGTTCTTGTCTTGTTGAATGGGGTAAAGAAAGGAGGCTGAACATGGCACAAAGTCAAATATACACATCTAGAGTTGCTGTTGTCATGGAGAGTCCTTGGATCATATTTTTGTGGGTTGCGCTATCTCACGCCAAGTTTGGAACTTTTTCGAAACTTCTAGAGGTGATGATCGCACCTTCAACGACCATCTTAGACAAGCTTAGCTCATGGTCCTAGGAGATAAGATCCAACATAGTATACACCGCTAATCCACAAAATCCTCCCTTGTATACTATGTTGGTTCTTATGGAAAGCTAGGAACATGGCTGTGTTTGATGGGAAAACAAGTAGTGCTGCACGCATCATTGCCAACATCAAATCATATTTAGTGAATATTTCCTCAATCCACCCCTTCACAAGAGAAAGCACAGTTGATGAATTGCTTCTCTCACGGGACATTTGCTTTCAACTCTTACAAACAAAACCCAAGAGAATCTTGGCGGTCAAATGGGAATGCCCTCCTCCAGGATATTTCAGCCTAAATGTGGATGGCGCTCTAAAGGTAATCCGGAATGGCAGCAGTGGTGGCGTCATAAGGGATCACAAGGGCCATTGCATACGGGCATTTTCAAATGGTTACTTTCAGCAAACCAGCTTGCAAGCAGAGGTAATGGCACTTGAAAGAGGGCTCAAGCTCAGTAACAGTTGCGGGTTCACCCATTGGAGGTTGAGATTGATTCACTCATCCTTGTCAACACATTGAATGGTTCGTCGTCACCAATTTGGAGTATTGATGACCAACTCCGTGTCATACAAGGCCTTTGTGTTGGAAAGCAGATTTCATTTAAACATATTTTTAGAGAGACTAATCAAGTTGCTGAAAGATTAGCTAATGAGGGTATTTCAAATCCAATGTATGTTGAGTACGAGCACAACACCATTCCTTGCTCTATTAAAGAACCAGGTTTGGTAAGATATAGGGGCTGCCCTAACCTTCGATATTGTAACAACTCTTAAAATAAATAAAAGTTCTGCCCACCTTTTGGGCGATTGATTAAAAAAAAAAAAAAGAATACGACCCGCTCTTGGTTCTATTTAAATCTAATAATGACTACTTCTCCTTTATTAGTTCTCAATCTTTTGTGATTGTATCTCCTTTGGCGACTCACAATATATTACGATTAGTCGACTTTCTTAGTTCTCAATATCTTACGATTACACTTCTTCCATAGTTATTAAGCTAATATAGTTGCCTTCGTTCTCTTTCGAAAGCGATTAGATCATTCATTTGATCTAAATCTTTTGTGCACAGGTCCCACACGTGGTTCTCAATCTAGTCTAACTAAGTCACGTATTAGGGGCATATAATCCGTTATTAGATATTCTTATCTTTTCAACATGTATGTCGATTAGATCACCTTTCTAGTTTCTTAATTATCTCCCTAATATTTTATCTTGTGTTCTCCTTTTGCGATTCAAAACATAGAACAGTTAGTCAATTTCTTGGCTCTCAATATCGAACGATCGCAACTTCTTCGTTACTCGTAAAGCAAGTTTGATCGGCCTCATTTCTCTATTCTTTTGCAAATGCTATTAGATGATATATTAGTTCTTCGTAAATCTTCAAGGAATAGGTCCAACGCATTGTTCTTAGTCCATTCTTATTAAAACATATTTATGTTCTTACCTTGTGAAATTTGATCTCATATCTTTTCCAAATGTGCTATGATTGGAACTCCTCTCATATTTTATAATCTTACACGACTAATCTCCTTTCTTTGTTCAATGAATGCATATGTTACATCTCCTTTTGTTGTTCATTGTATAGCTCGATAAGTCGCATTTATTAGTTCTCAATATTGTAGGATGATCACTTCTTCCTTTGTCATTATACAAGGTGTAATGGGCTTCGTTTCTCAGTTCTTTTTCACATAAGGTTAGATAATCATCTTTTGTTCAAAGTCTTTTTCAATGTGAACTGATTCTTGGTTCTTAATGTAGCATAATTAAATAACATTTTACGTTGTTTTCATGAGTTATTAGAACTTATTATGTATCTACATGTACTTTGTTGAGAACTCCTTTCTTGTTTCTTAATCTCATGCGACATGATCCCATCTTGTTTTTAGTATTTAATCTTGTACTATTTGTCCCCTTTATTAGTTCTCAATGTCATACGAGTACAACCTCCTTCAACGGCGATTAAGCACGTATACTTGGCCACATTTCTCACTTATTTCTTCAAAACCATCATATTATATTTTAGTTCATATTCTTTTTTTCTTTTTTTATCAAACGCCCAAAAGGTGGGCAGAACTTTTATTTATTTTATGAGTTATTACAATATCGAAGGTTAGGGCTGCCCCTAGCATCTAGCCAAACCAGACCTTTTATAGAGCAAGGAATGGTGTTGTGCTCGTACTCAACATACCTTGGATTTGCAATACTCTCATTAGCTAGTCTATCAGCAACTTGATTAGACTCTCTAAAAATATGTTTAAATGAAATCTGCTTTCCAACACAAAGGCCTTGTATGACACGGAGTTGGTCATCAATACTCCAAATTGGTGACGACGAACCATTCAAAGTGTTGACAAGGATGAGTGAATCAATCTCAACCCCGAAAGAAAATGGAGGCAACTGTATAAGCTCTGTCTCTTATACACATCTAGATGTCTCTTATACACAGCTCTAGATTGTGTATAAGAGACAGAATGGCCCCTGTAGATTTGTTTGTAACAGCACAGCTGATGCCATTGCCGGATTACCTTTAGGCGCCATCCACATTTAGTTTGAAACATCCTGGAGGAGGGCATTCCCATTTGACCGCCAAGATTCTCTTAGGTTTTGTTTGTAAGAGTTGAAAGCAAATGTCCCGTGAGAGAAGCAATTCATCAGCTGTGCTTTCTCTTGTGAAGGGGTGGATTGAGGAGATATTCACTAAATATGAGTTGATGTTGGCAATGATGCGTGCAGCACTACTTGTTTTCCCATGAAACACGGCCATGTTCCTAGCTTTCCATAAGAACCAACATATTATGCAAGGGAGGATTTTGTGGATTAGCCCAATTGTGGAAGAGGGTGCTGCAGCCCACCACCATGAGCTAAGCTTGAGACAGGACATCTAAGATGGTCGTTGAAGGTGCGATCATCACCTCTAGCCAAGTTTCTAGAAAGTTCCAAACTTGGCGTGAGATAGCGCAGCCCACAAAAATATGATCCAAGGACTCTCCATGACAACAGTAGTAGCACTTGGAGGCTAAGGAAAAGCCGATTGTAATCAAATTATCATCTAGTGGCAGCCTCCTATTCAGCAATTTCCACATGAAAATGGAGATCTTCTGGACTGAGTCTCTTCATCCCAAATTATTTGTCTAGAAAAAGTCAGGTATGTGTTGTGGCATATGTCGTTGAGAGTGAAAAGCTCCTCAGTAGATGTAGGGGACCTAACAATCCATCTGGTTCATCAGTCATGAAGATCGATCTTTCATTGAGAATTGCGGCATGTGGCTTGGTGGACTAACCTTTTCAAGGCCTGTCCAAAGAGGAAATATTCCAACCATTAGAACCCCAAACATGGGAAACCTTGAGCTGCCCATCATACACCTGTTCTACCTTGTGGGAAAGAGATCTTCATTTAAGGATTCACTCATCTCTAGCAGTTTTGATAGCAGCGAGTCGAATGAAAATAACAAAATCTTCTCTGCCTCATCACGAACTCGCATCATTCTTTTCCATAATGATGTGAATCTAGATTGAACGTAAAATGTGATTTAATTATGCACAAAGATTAAGAAGAAATGAATGATCAGTTCTGCATTCGAAAGAGAACGGAGGCAACTATAAATGGCTGGAAGATAGTGCGCCGTCCTTTGCCTTTGTGAATGGGACAACCCAAGTAATTAAATGGGAGGGAGTTGTGGGTGAAACCCGTCTTGGCTTGGATCATCCGAACGCGACCAGGTGCTGCCTTCTTTGATAGGTAAAAGAAGCTTTTGGACTTGTTAAAGAGCTGGCGGAATTTGAGGCAAACCGTGCTAAGAAGCTCGTTAAGTGTCGAATGGATTTGGTTTCTCCCTTTGTGAAAATGACAATATCATCTGCGAAGGCCAAGTGGGAGGTAGTTGGGCATTGTTGCGGGAGTGAGTAAGCTGAAATTTTACCCTCGTGAACTTTTGCCTTTAATTCCTGTGAAAATGTCTCCAACATTAATATGAATAAAAGGGGTGATAAGGGATCTCCTTGACGAACCCCTCTAGTGGATTTAAAGAATCCCTTGGGTGATCCATTGATGTGGAACCACCAACATCCTTGGCTGCACAATCAAGGGATGCTGAAAATCAGCCAACTACACGCAACAACTAGATGTGTATAAGAGACAGGGCACCAAGGCCGTTTGATAGGCTATACACTCCTGCTGAATGTGACACACGGCTGGATGACCAAATTTCCTCCTTCCGATCTATGAAATTGGTCATTTCTTGCACAAGAAGAATGTTATCGGCAATGTCCCTCCCTTTAACGTAGGCCACTTGTTCGGCTGAAATAATCTTCGGTAGAATGAGGGAAAGTCGGTTGGCCAATATCTTGGTGCAGATTTTGTTAAAGAAAGTGCACAAGCTTATGGGCCGGAAGTCACTAAAAGTAATTCGATTGGCTGTTTTTGGGATAAGAGCAATAAGAGTACTAGTAAACATTCGTGGCAACTTAGCTCCATTAAGAAAATCTCTTACCACAAGGAAAAGATCATGGTGAATAATGTCCCAGCAGGTAGTGAAGAAAACCCCATTATAGCCATCAATTCCGGCTGCTCCATTAGGATTAAGGTTGAAAACGGCCTCCCTCAGCTCCCCTTCTGACAATTCCAAAATTTAATAAACCCCGGTTGTCCTCCTCGGAAACCGTGCATGGGAGGTACTCGGTGAAAGATGGGTCAATTCCAGCCGTGTTGTTAGAGGTCAAGAGCTCCTGAAAGAAGTTAACCCTGCCCGTTCTATGAGCTGCAAATTTTCAGTCCATTCCCATCAATTTTGATCTTGGAGATACGCAATCTTTGTCGTTTAGCTAGGAGGGTGGAGTGGAAGAATTTGGAGTTTTGTCACCCTCTTTCAGCCATTTCATCGCTTTTGCTGCCAAAAGCTTCTCCTTGGTCCCAAGCACCTCATATGGATCGCCTGGGCATGAGCTAAGGCAATTTGGTTACTTTGGCTCTGGTGTGCCAAAAGTGCTTCTTCCTTGATTTTGACCTCTTGTTCGGCTTCTTTAACCTTGTCAAAGACATTGCCAAATACCGTGTGACTCCAATTCCTGAGTTCGGCTTTTAGTCTTTTGAGTTTTGAAGCAAAAATGGAGATATAGGAGCCATTACATTGCAGCCTGCCAATTGTTGCCTATGACCTGCAAGAAATCTTTGTGTTTAGTCCACATATTAAGAAATTTAAATGGCTTTGGTCCTGAGGTGTTCTCATTGGAGGCTTTGAGCACAAGTGGCGAGTGGTCTGAGCACGTCTTGAGAAGGTGTTCAACACTAACTTGCCTTTCAACCTGTCTCTTATACACATCTTTCATTAAAGATTTATAATTAACGGGTCGTGATTCATTAACCGCGTTA
Organism: Cinchona pubescens; assembly: GCA_025175665.1. Lineage (NCBI taxonomy): Eukaryota > Viridiplantae > Streptophyta > Magnoliopsida > Gentianales > Rubiaceae > Cinchona > Cinchona pubescens. The sequence continues at coordinate 1,045,786 of JANKKI010000070.1, read as the reverse complement.
GCAGCTTTTAGATTTTCTCCAGATTCCACATTACAAAAAGCCAAATTTTGCCATTTGAGTTGCACTCAGCTATCAAAACAGGCCTTATATTGTGCTTCATTAGGATTCAAGCTGTCAACCATTGGCTCCATTAGAGCAATGAGTTTTATTTGATGTTGTTGAATGATTAACTTTAACCTACGAAGTGAGGGTTTATTAGCTATCCCCCGAATGTTCCAAACTAAAATGCGATCCATTTAAAATTGTGGGAGGGAGGGCAGCTTGGAGTTTTCTTTGGCCAACCTGGTGCGCATTGGCCTTGGCATAGAGTAGGTAGATCTTTGCGTCTTTTCTTTTTGGATGAGGGCTTACCACTTGTGTGTGAGGTGGGGGTGATCGGCTGAAGATCCTTGTTGTTTGCATGGCTTGCATGGGGGGAGTCATTGTCTGAATAGTAACATGGTAATTCCTCCATTATTTTACCATGAGAGATGAGTGAATCATCCCCCCCCATGAAGGGATTGTTTGAAATTCGAATGTGTGTTGGCTGATTTTCAGCATCCCTTGATTGTTCAGCCAAGGATGTTGGTGATTCCACAAAATTCGAATTGGTCCCACTCTCCAAGGGGTTCGAGCGCTGATCTCAGATGGTAAGGCCAATGGGTACACCAGCACTTGAATTCAAACTCTTATGAACATGAGCACTTATCTGTCTCTTATAAGGCGTTTCTAGGTGTGGATTGGCCTTTCTTATATGCCATTCTACATGAGAAGTGGCGTTGTGAATTTTGAATCACATCCAGCATGAGTGGTTGTTCTTCCACGGCTGGTGGTTGCACCATCGTTGCTGTCTCTTATTGCTGGACGGACTTCCCCCGCATGTTAGCATTGCCATCATTTTGGGAAATTTCCGGCATTGGTATTGGAGCTACGTTGGTTGCAGCTAAGGTGGAGTATCCTTTGGCGGTCCTTCAAGCTTATCACGGCATTCACATGTGGAATTAAGATGTTCTGATTTTGAGCCCGAAGGTCCAGCCATGTGTTCCTTTACCGGAGTCCAACGTGTTCGGATGGGTATAAGAGCTCTTATTCTAACCTGTTGTAAGGTTAGACAGATGTTGGTTATACGATTCCCAAAGGGACCTCTCTGGCATTCACCATTGAATGGCCTGTTTCTTGCATACACATCATAGATGTGTGGGAGAGCATCACAGGTACTTAAAGGCAGAACTCACATTTGCAATTCAGAACAAAGAAAGGAGCCACGAGTCGTTTAAAATTTGCAAGAGCGGAACGTATCCAGGGGTTAGACTTCTAATCAGAAATTTGCAGTGGCTAAGTCGAGTTTAAGGGGTGTTCCAACCGCATGAGCAAGGCTCAATACGGCGTGTTTGTTGAAGAAGACTGTTGGAAGTCCTTCAAAAGTAATCCATATAGGGGCTATGGATGGTTCTTCATCCGTGGTAAATAATGATTGCACTTGACTTGAACCCTCATGTAGTAGCCATTAACAAACCAGGTGTTTTTGAGCCAACATCAGAGGAAGTCCTCCTCCAATGAAAACCTCATCAATATGTGCTTGTAATCAAGATATCCGATGGTGAACTGACCTTTGAATCCAATGGTGTGAAAACTTTTACGAAGAGTTTCCATGTTCGGCTTGCCTTTTGGAAAATTACCTACCAATGTGTAACGAAATGGTGCAGCAAGGTGTTGAATTTCATCTTGGGAGAAGAAGATCGCTGGTTCCCCTTTGTGCTGTTGAAGAGCTTTCAAGGCGAGGTCTGGATTTGGTGCGTGAAGGCTTAGGATTTGTCCACCCGAAAGAGCTTGTACAAAGGTTTTTGGTTGCCCTTCAACCGATGCTGAAGGGCAGCTGGTTCGGCCATGGCCGAGTGGCAAAAGGAGAAGAATAGGTGCTGTTTTTTAGTGAGATAGGTGCTGTGTTTTAGTGAGAGGAAGTCTAGAGAGAAGGAGGAGAGAGAGCGGGTCGTATTCATTAAAGATTTATAATTAAGAGATTATCGATAATCGTATAAGAAAAAGAACTGAGAAATGAGGTCTATTAATTATGCCTACACAATGATTAAGGAAGAAATTGTAATAGTACGATATTGAGAAGAAAGAAAGGGTCTAATCGTACTATATAATGACAGAGTAAAGGAGATCTAATCGTACAGGATTAAGGACAAACAAAGTAGATCGGGTCATATCAGATTAAGAAATAGAACAGGAGTTCTTTAAAAATTAAATCTCGTAACTCAAGATAAGAACTTAAAATCTATTTGATTTGGCCAAATTAAGAACCATAAGTGATAATTATGCATAAAAGAATAAGAACTAAAATATAATATGATGGTTTTGAAGAAATAAGCGAGAAATGAGGCCAAGTATACGTGCTTAATCACAGTTGAAGGAGTTGTACTTGTACGATATTGAGAATTAATAAAGGGGACAAATCGTAAAAGATTAAAAACTAATAACTGGGACCCAGTCGCATGAGATTAAGAAACAAGAAAGGAGTTCTCAATCAAAGTACATGTAGAAACACAATAAGTTCTAATAAGTCATAATAACAACGTAAAATGTGATTTAATTGTGCTACATTAAGAACCAAGAATCAGTTCAGATTGAAAAAGACTTTGAAAAAAAGATGATTATCTAACCTTATTTGAAAAAGAACTGAGGAATGAAGCCAATTACACCTTGTATAATGACAAAGGAAGAAGTGATCATCCTACAATATTGAGAACTAAGAAATGCGGCTAATCGAGCTATACAATGAACAACAAAAGGAGACATAACATATGCAATTCACAGAACAAAGAAAGGAGATTAGTCGTGTAAAATTATGAAATATGAGACGAGTTCCAATCACAGCACATTTGTAAAAGATATGAGATCAAATTTCACAAGGTAACAACATAAATATGTTTTAATAAGAATGGACTAATAACCATGCGCTGGACCTAATCCTCAAAGATTTAGAACTAATACATCATCCAATAGCATTTGCAAAAGAATAGAGAAGATGCTATTGGAGATGAGGCCGATCAAACTTGCTTTACGAGTAACGAAGAAGTTGCGATCGTTCGATATTGAGAGCCAAAAAATTGACTAACTGTTCTATGTTCAGAATCGTAAAAGGAGAACACAAGATAAAATATTAGGACGATAATTAACAAACTAGAAAGGTGATCTAATCGACTATATGTTGAAAAGATAAGAATATCTAATAACGGATGATAAGCCCCTAATACGTGACTTAGTTAGTCTAGATTGAAAACCATGTGTGGGACCTGTGCACAAAAGATTTAGATAAAATGAATGATCTAATCGCTTTCGAAAGAGAACGGAGGAAACTATATTAGCTTAATAACTAAGGAAGATGTGTAATCGTAAGATATTGAGAACTGGAAAAGTCGACTAATCGTAATAGATTGTGAGTCGCAAAAGGAGATACAATCAAACAAGATTGAGAACTAATAAGGAGAAGTAGTCGTTTTAGATTTAAAAAAAACCAAGAGCGGGTCGTATTCATTAAAGATTTATAATTAACAGAATATCTAATCGTATAAGAAAAAGAACTGAGAAATGAGGCCTATTAATTATGCCTACACAATGATTAAGGAAGAAATTGTAAAAGTATGACATTGAGAAGGAAGAAAGGGTCTAATCGTAATATATTATGACACAGTAAAGGAGATCTAATCGTACAGGATTAAGAACTAACAAAGGAGATTGAGTCATGTCAGATTGAGAAATAGAACAGGAGTTCTTATAAAAGTAAATCTCGTAACTCAAGATAAAAACTTGATATGTGATTTGATTTGGCCAAATTAAGAACCATGAGTGACAACTATGCCTAAAAGAATAAGAACTAAAATATAATATGATGGTTTTGAAGAAATAAGTGAGAAATGAGGCCAAGTATACGTGTTTAATCACAGTTGAAAGAGTTGTACTCGTACGATATTGAGAACTAATAAAGGGGACAAATCGTACAAGATTAAATGGCTACTAATCTGGGTTCTTAAGTCACATGAGATTAAAAAACAAGAGAGGAGTTCTCAACAAAGTACCTGTAGAAACATAATAAGTTCTAATAACTCATGATAACAACTTAAAATGTGATTTAATTATGCTAGATTAAAAACCAAGAATCAGTTCAGATTGAAAAAGACTTTGAACAAAAGAGGATTATCTAACCTTATTTGACAAAGAACTGAGGAATGAAGCCAATTACACCTTGTATAATGACAAAGGAAGAAGTGATCATCCTACGATATTGAGAACTAAGAAATGCGACTAATCGAGCTATACAATGAACAACAAAGGGGACATAACATATGCAATTCACAGAACAAACAAAGGAGATTAGTCGTGTAAGATTATGAAATATGAGAGGATTTCCAATCACAACACATTTGGAAAAGATATGAGATCAAATTTCACAAGGTAAGAACATAAATATGTTTTAATAAGAATGGATTAAGAACCATGCGCTGGACCTAATCCTCGAAGATTTAGAACTAATACATCATCTAATAGCATTTGCACAGGATCCAACAGTAAAAGAATAGAGAAATGAGGCCGATCAAACTTGCTTTACGAGTAACGAAGAAGTTGCGATCGTTCGATATTGAGAGCCAAGAAAATTAACTAACTGTTCTACGTTCTGAATCACACAAGGAGAACACAGGATAAAATATTAGGGATATAATTAAGAAACTAGAAAGGTGATCTAATCGACATACATGTTGAAAAGATAAGAATATCTAATAACGGATGATAAGCCCTAATACGTGACTTAGTTAGACTAGATTGAGAACCATGTGTGGGACCTGTGCACAAAAGATTTAGATAAAATGAATGATCTAATCGCTTTCGAAAGAGAACGGATGAAACTATATTAGCTTAATAACAAAGGAAGATGTGTAATCGTAAGATATTGAGTACTAGGAAAGTCGACTAATCGTAATAGATTGTGAGTCGCAAAAGGAGATACAATCAAACAAGATTGAGAACTAATAAAGGAGAAGTAGTCGTTTTAGATTTAAATTCGTTTCTCGTTTTGGTCGCCTCTTGGACGAAGGTTGACTCACCGGTTGCAATTGAGCGGGAGATATAAGAAAAGAACTGAGAAATGAGGCCTATTGGTAATGGGACTGTATCCGGGACAGATGTAGCATCGTGTAAGTACGATCTTGCGGTTAGCCATTAAGGTCGTATACTTATACTCATTTATGATCTGGTTTAGGAGATCGAATCGTACAGGATTAAGAACTAACAAAGTAGATCGAGTCATGTCAGATTGAGAAATAGAACACGAGTTCTTATAAAAGTAAATCTCGAAACTCAAGATAAGAACTTGATATGTGATTTGATTTGGCCAAATTAAGAACCATGAGTGACAACTATGCCTAAAAGAATAAGAACTAAAATATAATATGATGGTTTTGACGAAATAAGTGAGAAATGAGGCCAAGTATACGTGCTTAATCGCCGTTGAAGGAGGTTGTACTCATATGACATTGAGAACTAATAAAGGGGACAAATCGTACAAGATTAAATACTAAAAACTTGTACAGGGATCATGTCGCATGAGATTAAGAAACAAGAAAGGAGTTCTCAACAAAGTACATGTAGATACATAATTAGTTCTAATAACTCATGAAAACAACGTAAAATGTTATTTAATTATGCTACATTAAGAACCAAGAATCAGTTCACATTGAAAAAGACTTTGAACAAAAGATGATTATCTAACCTTATGTGAAAAAGAACTGAGAAACGAAGCCCATTACACCTTGTATAATGACAAAGGAAGAAGTGATCATCCTACAATATTGAGAACTAAGAAATGCGGCTAATCGAGCTATACAATGAACAACAAAAGGAGACATAACATATGCAATTCACAGAACAAAGAAAGGAGATTAGTCGTGTAAGATTATGAAATATGAGAGGAGTTCCAATCACAACACATTTGGAAAATATGTGAGATCAAATTTCACAAGGTAACAACATAAATATGTTTTAATAAGAATGGATTAAGAACCATGCGTTGGTCCTAATCCTCGAAGATTTAGTTCTAAATAATACATCATCTAATAGCATTTGCAAAAGAATAGAGAAATGAGGCCGATCAAACTTGCTTTACGAGTAACGAAGAAGTTGCGATCGTTCGATATGGAGAGCCAAGAAATTGACTAACTGTTCTATGTTCTGTAATCTTCCCCGAGAACACAAGATAAAATATTAGGGAGATAATTAAGAAACTAGAAAGGTGATCTAATCGACATACATGTTCAAAAGATAAGAATATCTAATAACGGATGATAAGCCCCTAATATGTGACTTAGTTAGACTAGATTGAGAACCATGTGTGGGACCTGTGTACAAAAGATTTAGATCAAATAAATGATCTAATATCATTCGAAAGAGAACGGAGGCAACTATATTAGCTTAATAACTAAGGAAGATGTGTAATCGAAATAAGGAGATTAGTCGATATCTAATAACATTAAACTCTTATCCTTCTCTCTAAAACCTCTCTCTCTCTCTATTTTTTTTTTCCTTGAATTTGCAATGGCCGAGAGTTAATTTTCTTGGCTCTCAATATCGAACGATCGCAACTTCTTCGTTACTCGTAAAGCAAGTTTGATCGGCCGCTTTTCATCTAGAAGAGGCATTATCTAACTTGCATGGATTAAAGCCACATGGTAGATCAATGGTATTAGATGACAGTGTTCTTAAATGGCACCCTCTTTCACGCATTTAAAAGAACCATGCACTAAAGTTGGACTTGGCTACGCAATTTCACTCGGCCGACAACTTGCTAAGGTGATGCAGAAGTTGATCTACTTGCAATTTTACCTTCGCGAGTTTGGATTGGTGTTGGTACGAATGGAAGATGGCAGAAAATCAGCTATGAAAATTTGCCAAGTTACTGTACAAATTGTCACAAAATTGGTCATGCATCATTGGATTGTAGAGCCGGCAACCCCCGTCCATCAAACCAGCATCTCCAGCAGCAACTTTTGGCTCAAAATAATCTCTCAGTTCTTTTTCTTATACGATTAGATAATCTCTTAATTATAAATCTTTAATGAATACGACCCGCTCTTTGTTCTTTTTAAATCTAAAACGACTACTTCTCCTTTATTAGTTCTCAATCTTGTTTGAATTGTTGCATTTGGAATGGAGGAGTCATCCATGGCCACGGTTTGCATGCATAAATTGCTGTCTCTTATACACATCTAGATGGAGGCGAATCACCATGATGCTGTCACATGCAGCACATGATATACCAGCAACCATCTCCTATCAATTGCAACCGGTGAGTCAACCTTCGTCCAAGAGGAAAAGTAGACGTAAACGAATTTACAATATGCCAAGGCCTATGCGAACTAGGCTGGCTAAGAAACCAACGTAATAAACCTTCCATTCGTAGGTTAAAGTTGCTAGTTACACAAAACAGAATAAACATTCTTGCTTTAATGGAGCCTATGGTGGACAAAGCAAGGATTTCTCTTTTTGCCCACAAGTTAGGGTTTGATTGTTGTCAATCTAACTCTAACGGGAAGATTTGGGTTTTTGGAATAAGGGGTCCGTCCTCACCCCATTTTAGTTTCTGATCAACTTTTTCATGTTTCTTGCTCCTTACCATCCTACCATACAAGCTGTGGAAATCTCTTTCATTTATGCAAAGTGTACTAAGGCTGAAGAGACGAGGTCATTCAGCGACCAAGGTAGGGTGCTGTCTCTTATACACATCTACGGGGCCGGGAGGCATGGTGTGGAAAAGATTGGACCGGTTCGTCAATATCGTACTACTGCAATTTCTTCCTTAATCATTGTGCAGGCACACCTCATCAAGGCGTGCTCGGATTAAGCGTGAGCCTGATAAATGCTGTCTCTTATACACATCTACAGCCCAAAGCCATTTAAATTCTTAAACATGTGGACTAAGCATAAAGATTTTTGCGAGGTAGTGGAAAAAATTGGTCTTTACATTGTGTTGGACCGCTCTCTTCATCTTTGCTTGCAAGCTCAAGCGATTGAAAGCGGAGCTAAAAATTGGCAAATACGGTGTTTGGGAATGTTTTTCCAAAGTTCAAGCAGCTGAGCGGGAGGTACATGTAAAGGAGGAGGCTTTTTAGCAACAAAATCCAAACAATCAATTGGCATTATCTCATGCACAAGCGATTCACAAGCCGATGCCTTGCCGAAGGAAATGTTTTGGCGCCAAAAAGCGGGGATAAAGTGGTTAAAGGAAGGTGACGACCATAATACCACTTTCTTCCATTCTGCACTTATGGCCAAGAAACAACGTTTGCGGATCTCAAAAATTAAAGTGGACGGTGTTTGGACTGAAGATATACAACGCATTGAAGCAGAAGGGATTAATTTTTACGGATCATATTCAACATTTAGATGCGTAATGGGATGCCCTCTTGGCTAATCATGTCTAGCAACTTGATTGTGCATAAGAGAAATTATCGTGAGAAGAGTAAATAACGCTACTTCTGCTTTATACGATGCTAAATCTTGAGTTTTATTGTAGAAGACTTTGGGAGGCCCTCCAAGGTTATCCACACGGGCAAATTTCCTAGTTCTATCTATTAGAAGAAGAGAGAGGTCTTAAGAGACACGAATGCACCTTAGCCCAACACTGCCACGTATGTTCACTAGTACCCTCATTACTTTAATCCCGAAAGTTGCGAATCCCTCATCTTTTTCTGATTTTCGACCCATTAGTCTATGTACTTTCTTCAACAAAGTGTGTACAAAGATTTTGGCTACCAGGCTTTCCACTATCATGCCCAAACTTATTTCCCCCGAACAAGGTGCTTATGTCCCAGGTAGAGAAATTGCAGATAATGTTCTTCTAGCCCAAGAGATGGTGGAGTTCTTAAACAGGAAAACAAGGGGTGGTAATTTGATCATCAAGTTGGACCTCGCAAAAGCTTTTCATAGACTATCTTGGTCTTTTTTATATGCAATTCTAAGGAGGTTTGGTTTTGCTGAAAACTGGATCTCCTTAGTGAAGAAAAGTCTGGAATATTGTTGCCATTACAGACGCATTAATGGGGTATAAAAGGTTTCTTTAAATCTGCAAGAGGAGTTCGGCAAGGGGACCCTCTTTCCACCCTAATTTTCTTAATTATGATGGAGCCTTTCTGCCGTGGTTTGAGACAGATCAATTTCGCATTGGGAAAATTTCTGAGTTTGCTCTTCGAGGTCATGCCCTCCGTGCTAGGACTGTCTCTTATACACATCTAGATGTGTATAAGCAGACAGATCATTGGCTACGTAATCTATGGCTTTCCTGTCAAGGTTTGAGACATTGTCTGGGCTCATTTTGCAATTGATGCAAAAAGCTCTTCTTATTTGTCCAAGACATCCTCCACATCTCGTATTCGGATGATTCAAGCCAAAACAGGTTTTGTAAGAAAATCCCTACCATTCATATATTTGGGATGAACTCATCTAGAAACCAAAAAAACGGAAAGAAATTTTTCAGCCAATGATAGAGAAAGTGACACAACGTATTAGTTCTAAATCGATTTCTCTCTCGGAGGACGGCTAATTCTCATCAAACATGTGTTGAGTAGCATCCCAATCTTTCTTATGGCAGTTCTCGCTCCTTCATTTTCAGTCCTTAAGGAGTTAGAAAGGCAATTTACGGGTTTCTTTTGGGGCAATTCGGAAGGGGTTTCAAAACGCCATTGGATAGCATGGTCTACCATTTGTCAACCAACACCCTCCAATGGTCTTGGTATTACTCCATTGTAGCGGCTGTTGTGCATGGTTTCAGTATCAAGAGACACATCTAATGTGGATAAAAGACATTTGTTATCATGTCTCTTATCTACATCGTATCTAGATGTGTATAAGAGACAGACACAAGGATGAAGGTGTAGCTCAAGAAGCACTGAGACTCATTTACATGGAAGCGAATGCTCCGTGTTCGTGATTAAGCAAAATATGTTTTTCTCACCGGTTGAGCAGGCTCCACGTTTGTTATACCATCTAGATGTGTATAAGAAGACAGTCATAAATTCCGTCATGTTCCACCATCGTTAAATAGCTGCCACCTTTGTATTCATCCGAGCTGGAAATGACATTAAAATCTCCCCCAACCCTGTCTCTTCCAGTGAGGAGCTTCATAACATTTGGACCCCTTATTCCAAAAAAGTCATCTGCCCGGATTCAGATTCGGATAACCTCATTTACACCCTTACATGTGTATAAGAGACAGACACATCTCATCCACCTACTCGCCAATGGCTCAATCATTCACTAGACAAATGTATGATTTGGGATAAGAGACTCCAACTGAAGATCTCCATCTTTATGTGGAAATTGTTAAACTCTCGGCTCCCAACGGATGACATGATTGCTAAGATAGGCATCCCATTACCATCTAAATGCCGCTTTTGTAACAATGAAGAATCTGCCAACCATCTCTTTGTGGTATGTACTTTGGCACATCTAGATGTGTCTCTTATAGACAGTAGATGTATATAAGCCTCAGACAGCCGACTTGTGTGGCAACCCAGAAGAATACTTGCATTAAATGGCTGTCCTCCTTGTGGTGTTTTCAAGTTGAATGTGGATGGGGCTTCAAAAGGTAACCCAGGTTTGGCGGCAGGAGGAGGCATCATTAGAAACCACTATGGACATTGCATTAAGGCCTTTTCCAATGGATACTCTTCTCAAACCAATTTGAAGGCTGAGATTCTGGCCCTTGTAGATGGCCTAAAAATGTGTTTCTCTCTACACCTATGGGCTGTGGAGGTAGAAATGGACTCTCTAATTATCGTTAATATCATAAAAGGACTGTCCGCGCCACCATGGAGCATTGACCATGAACTCCAGCTCATCAAACAGCTCATAGAATGGTCAATGTAAGGGACTTCCCTACATTCGCCATTGTAAATAAGAGTTTTTTCTAATAAATCTTCTCTTTTTGGGTGATTGCTAAAAAAAAAAAAAAAAAGGATGCGATTATAATCGTAAGATATTGAGAAAGAGGAAAGTCGACAAATAGTAATATATTGTGAGTCGCAAAAGGAGATACAATCAAACAAGATTGAGAACTAATAAAGGAGAAGTAGTCGTATTAGATTTAAAAAGAACCAAGAGCGGGTCGTATTCATTAAGGATTTATAATTAAGAGATTATCTAATCATATAAGAAAAAGAACTGAGAAAGGAGGCCTATTAATTATGCCTACACGATGATTAAGGAAGCAAATGTAATAGTACGATATTTAGAAGAAAGAAAGGGTCTAATCGTATTATATTATGACACAATAAAGGAGTTCTAATCGTACAGGATTAAGACTAAACAAAGTAGATCGAGTCACATCAGATTGAGAAATAGAACAAGAGTTCTTATAAAAGTAAATCTGCGTAACTCAGGATAAGAACTTAAATTGCGATTTGATTTTGCCAAATTAAGAACCATGAGTGATACTATGCATAAAAGAATAAGAACTAAAATATAATATGATGATTTTGAAGAAATAAGTGAGAAATGAGGCCAAGTATACGTGCTTAATCACAGTTGAAAGAGGTTGTGCTCGTACGATATTGAGACCTAATAAAGGGGACAAATCGTACAAGATTAAATACTAATAACTGGGTTCAAGTCACATGAGATTAAGAAACAAGAAAGGAGTTCTCAACAAAGTACATGTAGAAACATAATAAGTTCTAATAACTCATGATAACAACGTAAAATGTGATTTAATTATGCTAGATTAAAAACCAAGAATCAGTTCAGATTGAAAAGACTTTGAACAAAAGAGGATTATCTAACCTTATTTGAAAAAGAAAACTGAGAAATGAAGCCAATTACACCTTGTATAATGACAAAGGCAGAAGTGATCATCCCACAATATTGAGAACTAAGCAAATGCGACTAATCGAGCTATACAATGAACAACAAAAGGAGACATAATATATGCAATTCACAGAACAAAGAAAGGAGATTAGTCGTGTAAGATTATGAAATATGAGAGGAGTTCCAATCACAACACATTTGGAAAAGATATGAGATCAAATTTCACAAGGTAAGAACATAAATATGTTTTAATAAGAATGGATTAAGAACCATGCGCTGGACCTAATCCTCGAAGATTTAGAACTAATACATCATCTAATAGCATTTGCAAAAGAATAGAGAAATGAGGCCGATCAAACTTGCTTTACGAGTAACGAAGAAGTTGCGATCGTTCGATATTGAGAGCCAAGAAAATTAACTAACTGTTCTACGTTCTGAATCACACAAGGAGAACACAAGATAAAATATTAGGGATATAATTAAGAAACTAGAAAGGTGATCTAATCGACATACATGTTGAAAAGATAAGAATATCTAATAACGGATGATAAGCCCTAATACGTGACTTAGTTCTAGACTAGATTGAGAACCATGTGTGGGACCTGTGCACAAAAGATTTAGATAAAATGAATGATCTAATCGCTTTCGAAAGAGAACGGATGAAACTATATTAGCTTAATAACAAAGGAAGATGTGTAATCGTAAGATATTGAGTACTAGGAAAGTCGACTAATCGTAATAGATTGTGAGTCGCAAAAGGAGATACAATCAAACAAGATTGAGAACTAATAAAGGAGAAGTAGTCGTTTTAGATTTAAAAAGAACAAAGAGCGGGTCGTATTCATTAAAGATTTATAATTAAGAGATTATCTAATCGTATAAGAAAAAGAACTGAGAAATGAGGCCTATTAATTATGCCTGCACAATGATTAAGGAAGAAATTGTAAAAGTACGATATTGAGAAGAAAGAAAGGGTCTAGTCATACTGTATTATGACACAGTAAAGGAGATCGAATCGTACAGGATTAAGAACTAACAAAGTAGATCGAGTCATGTCAGATTGAGAAATAGAACACGAGTTCTTAGTATACAAGTAAATCTCGAAACTCAAGATAAGAACTTGATATGTGATTTGATTTGGCCAAATTAAGAACCATGAGTGACAACTATGCCTAAAAGAATAAGAACTAAAATATAATATGATGGTTTTGACGAAATAAGTGAGAAATGAGGCCAAGTATACGTGCTTAATCGCCGTTGAAGGAGGTTGTACTCATATGACATTGAGAACTAATAAAGGGGACAAATCGTACAAGATTAAATACTAAAAACTGGGATCATGTCGCATGAGATTAAGAAACAAGAAAGGAGTTCTCAACAAAGTACATGTAGATACATAATTAGTTCTAATAACTCATGAAAACAACGTAAAATGTTATTTAATTATGCTACATTAAGAACCAAGAATCAGTTCACATTGAAAAAGACTTTGAACAAAAGATGATTATCTAACCTTATGTGAAAAAGAACTGAGAAACGAAGCCCATTACACCTTGTATAATGACAAAGGAAGAAGTGATCATCCTACAAAATATTGAGAACTAAGAAATGCGGCTAATCGAGCTATACAATGAACAACAAAAGGAGACATAACATATGCAATTCACAGAACAAAGAAAGGAGATTAGTCGTGTAAGATTATGAAATATGAGAGGAGTTCCAATCACAACACATTTGGAAAATATGTGAGATCAAATTTCACAAGGTAACAACATAAATATGTTTTAATAAGAATGGATTAAGAACCATGCGTTGGTCCTAATCCTCGAAGATTTAGAAATAATACATCATCTAATAGCATTTGCAAAAGAATAGAGAAATGAGGCCGATCAAACTTGCTTTACGAGTAACGAAGAAGTTGCGATCGTTCGATATTGAGAGCAAAAAAATTGACTAACTGTTCTATGTTCAGAATCGCAAAAGGAGAACACAAGATAAAATATTAGGGAGATAATTAAGAAACTAGAAAGGTCATCTAATCGACATACATGTTGAAAAGATAAGAATATCTAATAACGGATGATAAGCCCTGATCACTTAATACGTGACTTAGTTAGACTAGATTGAGAACCATGTGTGGGACCTGTGCACAAAAGATTTAGATAAAATGAATGATCTAATCGCATTCGAAAGAGAACGGAGGAAACTATATTAGCTTAATAACTAAGGAAGATGTGTAATCGAAATAAGGAGATTAGTCGATATCTAATAACAGGCTGCAGCCAAAACTCTCCTCCTTCTCTCTAAAACCTCTCTCTCTCTCTCTATTTTTTTTTTCCTTGAATTTGCAATGGCCGAGGGTGATGCCCTCCAGCCTATTGCTGGGGGGCAAGCTAAATCATTTGCACAAGCTTTATTGGGTAAAACAATCGACGCACAACCAGAACAACCTCTGAAAAAGCTTCAATCCTACAAGGGAGAGCCGGCAGTCTTCTTCTCCGAGGATGAAATTCATACGCTGGCTGCTCCATTTAAACACACTTTGGTTGGTCATTTCCCNAGACACTAAAGTTGGACTAAGCTACCCGCAATTTCACTCGGCCAACACTGCTAAGGTATGTGTAGAAGTTGATCTAAGAGCAATTTTACCTTCGCGAGTTTGGATTGGTGTTGGTACTTATGGAAGATGGCAGAAAATCAGCTATGAAAATTTGTCTCTTATACACACTTTGTATAATTTTTTTGGTACCAACACCAATCCATCGGAGCGAAGGTAAAATGGTTACTCGTAGCCAACTTCTACACATCCAATGTAATTCAAACTTGCAGTAAGGCAATCCCACCAAATTTGGAAACTGTCCAAACAACCTCGACGGTAATAATTCAGCCAACATCCCTCAATTTATGCATGCAAACCGTGGCCATGGATGACTCCTCCATTCCTCAATGCAACAATTATGGCTGAACTACCATGCTATTTCTCGGAGGGCGAATCACCCCATGCACCACATGCAGCACATGGTTGGGAGCAACCATTCCTGCTCAATTGTCTCTTATACACATCTAGATGTGTATAAGAGACAGGTGTGCCGTAAACGAATTTACAATATGCCAAGGCCTATGCGAACTAGGCTGGCTAAGAAACCTTCAATCCGCCCTCTCTCCTCATTGTTAATGGATAGTGTTTTAGCTTGGAATATAAGAGGAATAGGTAATAAACCTTCCATTCGTAGGTTAAAGTTGCTAGTTACACAAAACAGAATAAACATTCTTGCTTTAATGGAGCCTATGGTGGACAAAGCAAGGATTTCTCTTTTTGCCCACAAGTTAGGGTTTGATTGTTGTCAATCTAACTCTAACGGGAAGATTTGGGTTTTCTACCATACAACTGTGGAAATCTCTTTCATTTATGCAAAGTGTACTAAGGCTGAAAGACGAGAACTTTGGGAGGCCCTCCGGACTATCCAACCTCACTCTCCATGGCTGGTTGGGGGAGATTTCAATGTCATTTCCAGCTCGGATGAATACAAAGGTGGCAGCTCACTCGATGTTGAAGCCATACGGAATTTAATGACTGCCTTCAAGATTGTGGTTTGAAGGACAGTCATTATGTTAGGTTGTCAAATATACTTGGAGGAGTTCCAATCATAGCACATTTCGAAAAGATATGAGATCAAATTTCACAAGGTAAGAACATAAATATGTTTTCAACAGAATGGATTAAGAACCCCTCAAGGCGTGCTCGGATCATTCACCTCTCCTTATCAAAGTGTCAAGCGATCCGTTATTAGATATTCTTATCTCTTTAAATTCTTAAACATGTGGACTAAGCATAAAGATTTTTTGCAGGTAGTGGAAAAAAATTGGTCTTTACATTGTGTTGGACCGCCTCTCTTCATCTTTGCTTGCAAGCTCAAACGATTGAAAGCGGAGCTAAAAAATTGGAACCGTACGGTGTTATGGAATCACCTTTCCAAAGTTCAAGCAGCTGAGCAGGAGGTACATGTAAAGGAGGAGGCTTTACTGCAGCAACAAAATCCAAACAATCAATTGGCATTATCTCATGCACAAGCGATTCACAGCCGATGCCTTGCCGAAGAGGAAATGTTTTGGCGCCAAAAAGCGGGGATAAAGTGGTTAAAGGAAGGTGACCATAATACCACTTTCTTCCATTCTGCACTTATGGCCAAGAAACAACGTTTGCGGATCTCAAAAATTAAAGTGGACGGTGTTTGGACTGAAGATATACAAGATGGAATTGCTGTCTCTTAGGCCCTCCAAGGTCTGTCTCTTATACACATCTAGATGTGTATAAGAGACAGCCCTTCAAGAATGCACCTATAGCATTGAAAAGGGGACCTTTTCAATGCTATAGGTGCATTCTTGAAGGGGGCAACACTGCCACGTATGTTCACTAGTACCCTCATTACTTTAATCCCGAAAGTTGCGAATCCCTCATCTTTTTCTTATTCACATCTAGATGTCTATACACATCTTTCGGGGGAAATAAGTTTGGGCATAATAGTGGAAAGCCTGGTAGCCAAAATCTTGATGTGTCCAAACTTATTTCCCATACAAGGTGCTTATGTCCCAGGTAGAGAAATTGCAGATAATGTTCTTCTAGCCCAAGAGATGGTGGAGTTCTTAAACAGGAAAACAAGGGGTGGTAATTTGATCATCAAGTTGGACCTCGCAAAAGCTTTTCATAGACTATCTTGGTCTTTTTTATATGCAATTCTAAGGATGTTTGGTTTTGCTGGGAAAACTGGATCTCCTTAGTGAAGAAAAGTCTGGAATCTTGTTGGTTTTCTATTCTCATTAGACAGGGTGCCAAAGGTTTCTTTAAATCTGCAAGAGGAGTTCGGCAAGGGGACCCTCTTTCCACCCTAATTTTCTTAATTATGATGGAGCCTTTCTGCCGTGGTTTGAAGGATCAATTTCGCATTGGGAAAATTTCTGAGTTTGCTCTTCCGAGGTCATGCCCTACCATCTCTCACTTGGCTTATGCGGATGATGTAGTAATCTTTACAAGGGGAGAAGCGAATTCAATACGTAATCTCATGGCTTTCATTTCAAGGTTTGAGACATCCTCTGTGGCAGCTTTGCAACAATGCAAAAAGCTCTTTTTATTTGTCCAAGACATCCTCCACATCTCGTATTCGGATGATTCAAGCCAAAACAGGTTTTGTAAGAAAATCCCTACCATTCATATATTTGGGATGCCCTATCCAGAAACCAAAAAAACGGAAAGAAATTTTTCAGCCAATGATAGAGAAAGTGACACAACGCATTCATGGTGGCAAACGCGATTTCTCTCTCCTGGAGGACGGCTAATTCTCATCAAACATGTGTTGAGTAGCATCCCAATCTTTCTTATGGCAGTTCTCGCTCCTCCATTTTCAGTCCTTAAGGAGTTAGAAAGGCAATTTACGGGTTTCTTTTGGGGCAATTCGGAAGGGGTTTCAAAACGCCATTGGATAGCATGGTCTACCATTTGTCAACCAACACCCTCCAATGGTCTTGGTATTACTCCATTAGCGGCTGTTGTGCATGGTTTTAGCAAGAAATTATGGTGGAAGTTTCGAAAAGGCCATTCCTTATGGAGTTCCTTCCTCCATGGACGATATTTAAACCGCTGCCTTCATCCTTGTGTAGCTCAAGAAGCACCTGGAGACTCATTTACATGGAAACGAATGCTCCGTGTTCGTGATTCGGCAAAGCACAATATGTTTTTCTCACCGGAAAAGAATCCCCTAAATGTGCCTTTGAGAGTATATCTTCAGTCCAAGGGCCCGTATCTAAATGGAGGAGCGAGAACTGCCATAAGAAAGATTGGGATGCTACTCAAATGTTATCTCTTATACACATCTAATGTGTATAAGAGACAGCATTGATTAGTTCCATTCGCTAGAATTCCACACTCTGTCTCTTATACACATCTAGATGTGTATAAGAGACAGAGATGGCATTTGGACCCTTACATCCAACGGCTCTTTCTCTATCTCATCCACCTACTTGCCAATGGCTCAATCATTCACTTATACACATCTAGATGTGACTCCAATGAAGATCTCCATCTTTATGTGGAAATTGTTAAACTCTCGGCTCCCAACGGATGACATGATTGCCAAGATAGGCATCCCATTACCATCTAAATGCCGCTTTTGTAACAATGAAGAATCTGCCAACCATCTCTTTGTGGTATGTACTTTGGCAATACAAGTTTGGAGTTATTTCGAAGAGTGGTTCGAATGGAGTTTCGGCCCACTTCCACCATTTCGGATAAGCTCAACTCATGGTGGTGGGCTGCACATGATCATTCTACCACAATGGGGCAATACACAAAATCCTTCCATGCATTGTTTGCTGGTTCATTTGGAAGTCTAGGAATAATGCTACTTTTCAAGGGACAAGCATTTCAGCCACCAGAATCATTGTTGACATTTGTGCTTATTTGAAGACAATTTCCTCAATATTTCCGTTTCCAAAGGTAATTGCTGCAGATGAAATTGCTGCATAATTCACAGAGAAATTACACAAGAGAGAAATAATGACCTCAGCTAGTTAAATGGAACTGTCCTCCTTGTGGTGTTTTCAAGTTGAATGTGGATGGGGCTTCAAAAGGTAACCCAGGTTTGGCGGCAGGAGGAGGCATCATTAGAAACCACTATGGACATTGCATCAAGGCCTTTTTCCAATGGATACTCTTCTCAAACCAATTTAAAGGCTGAGGTTCTGGCCCTTGTAGATGGCCTAAAAATGTGTTTCTCTCTCTACACCTACGGGCTGTGGAGGTAGAAATGGACTCTCTAATTATCGTTAATATCATAAAAGGACTGTCCGCGCCACCATGGAGCATTGACCATGAACTCCAGCTCATCAAACAGCTCATAGAAGGCAGAACTATTTCATTCTCACATGTATTTAGGGAAACAAATCAAGTAGCTATAGGTTAGCAAATGAGGGCATTATTACGCCCACGTATGTTGAATATGATCCGGATACCATTCCCTCCCATGTGAAAGGTTTGGTTATCTCGGATGCCAAGGGACTTCCCTACATTCGCCATTGTAAATCTTGAGTTTTTTCTAATAAATCTACACCTTTTTGGGTGATTGCATAAAAAAAAAAAAAAAAAAAAAAGGAAGATGTGTAATCGTAAGATATTGAGAACTAGGAAAGTCGACAAATAGTAATATATTGTGAGTCGCAAAAGGAGATACAATCAAACAAGATTGAGAACTAATAAAGGAGAAGTAGTCGTATTAGATTTTTAAAAAGAACCAAGAGCGGGTCGTATTCATTAAGGATTTATAATTAAGAGATTATCTAATCATATAAGAAAAAGAACTGAGAAAGGAGGCCTATTAATTATGCCTACACGATGATTAAGGAAGCAAATGTAATAGTACGATATTTAGAAGAAAGAAAGGGTCTAATCGTATTATATTATGACACAATAAAGGAGATCTAATCGTACAGGATTAAGACTAAACAAAGTAGATCGAGTCACATCAGATTGAGAAATAGAACAAGAGTTCTTATAAAAGTAAATCTCGTAACTCAGGATAAGAACTTAAATTGCGATTTGATTTTGCCAAATTAAGAACCATGAGTGATACTATGCATAAAAGAATAAGAACTAAAATATAATATGATGATTTTGAAGAAATAAGTGAGAAATGAGGCCAAGTATACGTGCTTAATCACAGTTGAAAGAGGTTGTGCTCGTACGATATTGAGAACTAATAAAGGGGACAAATCGTACAAGATTAAATACTAATAACTGGGATCAAGTCGCATGAGATTAAGAAACAAGAAAGGATGTTCTCAACAAAGTACATGTAGAAACATAATAAGTTCTAATAACTCATCATAACAACGTAAAATGTGATTTAATTGTGCTAGATTAAGAATCAAGAATCAGTTCAGATTGAAAAAGACTTTGTTTAAGAGGATTATCTAACCTTATTTGAAAATAGCTGCCCAGAGGAAGTCAATTACACCTTGTATAATGACAAAGGCAGAAGTGATCATCCCACAATATTGAGAACTAAGAAATGTGACTAATCGAGCTATACAATGAACAACAAAAGGAGACATAATATATGCAATTCACAGAACAAAGAAAGGAGATTAGTCGTGTAAGATTATGAAATATGAGAGGAGTTCCAATCACAACACATTTGGAAAAGATATGAGATCAAATTTCACAAGGTAAGAACATAAATATGTTTTAATAAGAATGGATTAAGAACCATGCGCTGGACCTAATCCTCGAAGATTATGCATAGAACTAATACATCATCTAATAGCATTTGCAAAAGAATAGAGAAATGAGGCCGATCAAACTTGCTTTACGAGTAACGAAGAAGTTGCGATCGTTCGATATTGAGAGCAAAAAAATTGACTAACTGTTCTATGTTCAGAATCGCAAAAGGAGAACACAAGATAAAATATTAGGGAGATAATTAAGAAACTAGAAAGGTCATCTAATCGACATACATGTTGAAAAGATAAGAATATCTAATAACGGATGATAAGCCCCTAATACGTGACTTAGTTAGACTAGATTGAGAACCATGTGTGGGACCTGTGCACAAAAGATTTAGATAAAATGAATGATCTAATCGCATTCGAAAGAGAACGGAGGAAACTATATTAGCTTAATAACTAAGGAAGATGTGTAATCGTAAGATATTGAGAACTAGGATAGTCGACTAATAGTAATATATTGTGAGTCGCAAAAGGAGATACAATCAAACAAGATTGAGAACTAATAAAGGAGAAGTAGTCAGGGCGTATTTGATTTAAAAAGAACCAAGAGCGGGTCATATTCATTAATGATTTATAATTAAGAGATTACCTAATCGTATAAGAAAAAGAACTGAGAAATGAGAAGAAAGAAAGGGTCTAATCGTACTGTATTATGACACAGTAAAGGAGATCTAATCATATAGGATTCAGAAGTAACAAAGTAGATCGAGTCATGTCAGATTGAGAAATAGATCACGAGTTCTTATAAAAGTAAATCTCGTAACTCAAGATAAGAACTTAAAATGCGATTTGATTCGGCCAAATTAAGAACCATGAGTGACAACTATGCATAAAAGAATAAGAACTAAAATATAATATGATGGTTTTGAAGAAATAAGTGAGAAAAGAGGCCAAGTGTACGTGCTTAATCACAGTTGAAGGAGTTGTACTCGTACGATATTGAGAACTAATAAAGGGGACAAATCGTACAAGATTAAATACTAATAACTGGGATCAAGTCGCATGAGATTAAGAAACAAGAAAGGAGTTCTCAACAAAGTATCATGTAGAAACATAATAAGTTCTAATAACTCATCATAACAACGTAAAATGTGATTTAATTGTGCTAGATTAAGAACCAAGAATCAGTTCAGATTGAAAAAGACTTTGTACAAAAGAGGATTATCTAACCTTATTTGAAAAAGAACTGACAAATGAAACCAATTACACCTTGTATAATGACAAAGGAAGAAGTGATCATCCCACAATATTGAGAACTAAGAAATGCGACTAATCGAGCTATACAATGAACAACAAAAGGAGACATAATATATGCAATTCACAGAACAAAGAAAGGAGATTAGTCGTGTAAGATTATGAAATATGAGAGGAGTTCCAATCACAACACATTTGGAAAAGATATGAGATCAAATTTCACAAGGTAAGAACATAAATTATACGTTAATAAGAATGGATTAAGAACCATGCGCTGGACCTAATCCTCGAATATTTAGAACTAATACATCATCTAATAGCATTTGCAAAAGAATAGAGAAATGAGGCCGATCAAACTCTGTGCTTTACGAATAAGGAAGAAGTTGCGATCGTTCGATATGGAGAGCCAAGAAATTGACTAACTGTTCTATGTTCTGAATCGCAAAAGGAGAACAGAAGATAAAATATTAGGGAGATATTCGAAGAAAGGTCTAGGAAAGTGATTAATCAATACATCTTATTAAAACATCTAGATGTATCTAACGAGACGGAACTTCATCCTTATCCTGTCTCTTAGTTTGACTATCCTGTAGATCTCATATTAAGAGACAAATGTGTGCAGGCAATGATTTACATAAAATGAATGATTAATCGCATTCGAAAGAGAACGGAGGCAACTATATTAGCTTAATAACTAAGGAAGTGTAAGATATTGACAACTAAGAAAGTCGACTAATCGTAATATATTGTGAGTCACAAAAGGAGATACAATCAAACAAGATTAAGAACTAATAAAGGAGAAGTAGTCGTATTAGATTTAAAAAGAACCAAGAGCGGGCCGTATTCATTAAAGATTTATAATTAAGAGATTATTTAATCGTGTAATATAAGAAAAAGAACTGAGAAATGAGGCCTATTAATTATGCCTGCACAATGATGAAGGAAGAAATTGTAATAGTACGATATTGAGAATAAAGAAAGGGTCTAATCGTACTATATTATGACACAGTAAAAGAGATCTAATCGTACAGGATTAAAAACTAACAAAGTAGATCGAGTCATATCAGATTAAGAATTAGAACAAGAGTTCTTATAAATGTAAATGTCGTAACTCAAGATAAGAACTTGACATGCGATTTGATTTGGCCAAATTAAGAACCATGAGTGATAACTATGCATAAAAGAATAAGAACTAAAATATATTATGATGGTTTTGAACAAATAAGTGAGAAATGAGGCCAAGTATACGTGCTTAATCACAGTTGAAGGAGTTGTACTCGTACGATATTGAGAACTAAGAAAGGTGACAAATCGTACAAGATTAAATACTAACAACTGGAATCAAGTCGCATGAGATTAAGAAACAAGAAAGGAGTGCTCAACAAAGTACATGTCCAGTAGAAACATAATAAGTTCTAATAACTCATGATAACAACGTAAAATGTGATTAATTATGTCCCTTTTGTTGTTCATTGTACAACTCAATTAGTCGCATTTTTCTTAGTTCTCAATATTGTACGATGATCACTTCTTCCTTTGTCATTATACAAGGTTTAATTGGCTTCATTTCTCAGTTCTTTTTCAAATAAGGTTAGATAATCATCTTTTGTTCAAAGTCTTTTTCAATCTGCTTGGTTCTTAATCTAGCATAATTAAATCACATTTTACGTTGTTATCAAGAGTTATTAGAACTTATTATGTTTCTACATGTACATTGTTGAGAACTCCTTTCTTGTTTCTTAATCTCATGCGACTTGATCCCAGTTATTAGTATTTAATCTTGTACGATTTGTCCCCTTTATTAGTTCTCAATATCGTACGAGTACAACTCCTTCAACTGTGATTAAGCACGTATACTTGGCCTCTTTTCTCACTTATTTCATCAAAACCATCATATTTCGGATATTTTAGTTCTTAATCTTTTATGCATAGTTGTCACTCATGGTTCTTAATTTGCCCAAAGGAAATCTCATTTTAAGTTCTTATCTTGAGTTACGAGATTTACTTTTATAAGAACTTGTGTTCTATTTCCAAATCTGACATGACACGATCTACTTTGTTAGTTCTTAATCCTGTACGATTAGATCTCCATTACCGTGTCATAATACAGTACGATTAGACCCTTTCTTTCTTCTCAATTTCGTAATTTTACAATTTCTTCCTTAATCATTGTGCAGGCATAATTAATAGGCCTCAATTCTCAGTTCTTTTTCTTATTACGATTAGATAATCTCTTAATTATAAATCTTTAATGAATACGTCCCGCTCTTGGTTATATTTAAATCTCATACGACTACTTCTCCTTTATTAGTTCTCAATATTTTGTGATTGTATCTCCTTTTGCGACTTACAATATATTACAATTAGTCGACTTTCTTAGTTCTCAATATCTCACGATTACAATATTACGTCTTCCTTAGTTATTAAGCGAATATAGTTTCCACCGTTCTCTTTCGAATGCGATTAGATCATTCAGTTGATCTAAATCTTTTGTGCACAGTTCCCACACATGGTTCTCAATCTAGTCTAACTAAGTCACGTATTAGGGGCATGTCATCCGTTATTAGATATTCTTATCTTTTCAACATGTATGTCGATTAGATCACCTTTCTAGTTTCTTAATTATCCCCCTAATATTTTATCTTGTGTTCTCCTTGTGCGATTTGGAACATAGAACAGTTAGTCAATTTCTTGGCTCTCAATATCGAACGATCGCAACTTCTTCCTTACTCGTAAAGCAAGTTTGATCGGCCTCATTTCTCTATTCTTTTACAAATGCTATTGGATGATGTATTAGTTCTAAATCTTCAAGGAATAGGTCCAGCGCATGGTTAGTAATCCATTATTATTAAAACATATTTATGTTCTTACCTTGTGAAATTTGATCTCATATCTTTTCCAAATGTGCTATGACACATTGGAACTTGACTCATATTTCATAATCTTACACGACTAATCTCTTTTCTTTGTTCTGTGAATTGCATATGTTATGTCTCCTTTGGTTGTTCACTGTATAGCTCGATTAATCGCATTTTTCTTATTTCTCAATATTGTACGATGATCACTTCTTCCTTTGTCATTATACCAGGTGTAATTGGCTTCATTTCTCAGTTTTTTTTTTCAAATAAGGTTAGATAATCGTCTTTTGTTCCAAGTCTTTTTCAATATGAATTGATTCTTGGTTCTTAATCTAGCATAATTAAATCACATTTTACGTTGTTATCATGAGTTATTAGAACTTATTATATTTCTACATGTACTTTGTTGAGAACTCCTTTCTTGTTTCTTAATCTCATACGACTTGATCCCAGTTATTAGTATTTAATTTTGTACGATTTGTCCCCTTTATTAGTTCTCAATATGAGAAGTGATCATATACACATCTAGATGTGTTAAGAGACGTATACTTGGCCTCTTTTCTCACTTACTTTCTTCAAAACCATCATATTATATTTTAGTTCTTATTCTTTTATGCATAGTTGTCACTCATGGTTCTTAATTTGGCCAAATCAAATTGCATTTTAAGTTCTTATCTTGAGTTACGAGATTTACTTTTATAAGAGCTGGTGTTCTATTTCTCAATCTGACATGACTCGATCTACTTTGTTAGTTCTTAATCCTGTACGATTAGATCTCCTTTACTGTGTCAAAGTACAGTACGATTAGACCCTTTCTTTCTTCTCAATATCGTACTTTTACAATTTCTTCCTTAATCACTGTGCAGGCATAATTAATAGGCCAAATTTCTCAGTTCTTTTTTTTATTACGATTAGATAATCTCTTAATTTTAAATCTTTAATGAATACGACCCGCTCTTGGTTCTATTTAAATCTCATACGACTACTTCTACTTTATTAGTTCTCAATATTTTGTGATTGTATCTCCTTTTGCGACTCACAATATATTACCATTAGTCGACTTTCTTAGTTCTCAATATATCTTACGATTACACGTCTTCCTTAGTTATAAAGCAAATATAGTTTCCACCGTTCTCTTTCGAATGCGAATACATCATTCAGTTGATCTAAATCTTTTGTGCACAGTTCCCACACATGGTTCTCAATCTAATCTAACTAAGTCACGTATTAGGGGCATGTCATCCGTTATTAGATATTCTTATCTTTTCAACATGTATGTCGATTAGATCACCTTTCTAGTTTCTTAATTATCCCCCTAATATTTTATCTTGTGTTCTCCTTGTGCGATTCAGAACATAGAACAGTTAGTCCATTTTTTGGCTCTCAATATCGAACGATCACAACTTCTTCCTTAC
The DNA here is from genome assembly GCA_025175665.1 of Cinchona pubescens. Classification (NCBI taxonomy): domain Eukaryota; kingdom Viridiplantae; phylum Streptophyta; class Magnoliopsida; order Gentianales; family Rubiaceae; genus Cinchona; species Cinchona pubescens. Next base: position 1,020,207 of record JANKKI010000070.1, on the reverse strand, counting down.
TCGTAAAGCAAGTTTGATCGGCCTCATTTGTCTATTCTTTTGCAAATGCTATTAGATGATGTATTAGTTCTAAATCTTCAAGGAATAGGTCCAGCGCATGGTTCTTAATCCATTCTTATTAAAACATATTTATGTTCTTACCTTCTGAAATTTGATCTCATATCTTTTCCAAGTAGACTCAAATGTGCTATGATTGGAACGCGTCGTATATTTCATAATCTTACACGACTAATCTCCTATCTTTGTTCAGTGAATTGCATATGTTTATGTCCCCTTTTGTTGTTCATTGTATAGCTCGATTAGTCGCATTTCTTAGTTCTCAATATTGTACGATGATCACTTCTTCCTTTGTCATTATACAAGGTGTAATTGGCTTCATTTCTCAGTTCTTTTTCAAATAAGGTTAGATAATCATCTTTTGTTCAAAGTCTTTTTCAATCTGAACTGATTGTTGGTTCTTAATCTAGCATAATTAAATCACATTTTACGTTGCCATCATGAGTTATTAGAACTTATTAGGTTTCTACATGTACTTTGTTGAGAACTCCTTTCTTGTTTCTTAATCTCATGCGACTTGAACCCAGTTATTAGTATTTAATCTTGTACGATTTGTCCCCATTATTAGTTCTCAATATCGTGCGAGTGCAACTCCTTCAAGTGTGATTAAGCATGTATACTTAGGCCTCTTTTCTCACTTATTTCTTCAAAACCATAATATTATATTTTAGTTCTTATTCTTTTATGCATAGTTGTCACTCATGGTTCTTAATTTGCCAAATCAAATCGCATTTTAAGTTCTTATCTTGAGTTACGAGATTTACTTTTATAAGAACTCGTGTTCCATTTCTCAATCTGACATGACTCGATCTACTTTGTTAGTTCTTAATCCTGAACGATTAGATCTCTTTACTATGTCATAATACAGTACGATTAGACCCTTTATTTCTTCTCAATATCGTACTATTACAATTTCTTTCTTAATCATTGTGCAGGCATAATTAATGGGCCTCATTTCTCAGTTCATTTTCTTATTACGATTAGATAATCTCTCAATTATAAATCTTTAATGAATACGACCCGTTCTTGGTTCCATTTAAATCTAATACGACTACTTCTCCTTTATTAGTTCTCAATCTTTTGTGATGGTATCACCTTTTGCGACTCACAATATATTACGATTAAGTGTCGACTTTCTTAGTTCTCAATATCTTACGATTACACGTCTTCCTTAGTTATTAAGCTAATATAGTTTCCTCCGTTCTCTTTCGAATGCGATTAGATCATTAATTTGATCTAAATCGTTTGTGCACAGGTCCCACACATGGTTCTGAATCTAGTCTAACTAAGTCACGTATTAGGGGCTTATCATCCGTTATTAGATATTCTTATCATTTCAACATGTATGTCGATTAGATCACCTTTCTAGTTTCTTAATTATCTCCCTAATATTTTATCTTGTGTTCTCCTTGTGCGATTCAGAACATAGAATAGTTAGTCAATTTCTTCGCTCTCAATATCGAACGATCGCAACTTCTTCCTTACTCGTAAAGCAAGTTTGATCGGCCTCATTTCTCTATTGTTTTGCAAATGCTATTAGATGATGTATTACTTCTAAATCTTCAAGGAATAGGTCCAGCGCATGGTTCTTAATCCATTCTTATGAAAACATATTTATGTTCTTACCTATAAAAATCTGAAATTTGATCTTATATCTTTTCCAAATGTGCTAGGATTGGAACTCGCCTCATATTTCATAATCTTACACGACTAATCTCCCTTCTTTGTTCTGTGAATTGCATATGTTATGTCTCCTTTTGTTGTTCATTGTATAGCTCGATTAGTCACATTTCTTAGTTCTCAATATTGTGCGATGATCACTTCTTCCTTTGTCATTATACAAGGTGTAATTGGCTTCATTTCTCAGTTTTCTTTTCAAATAAGGTTAGATAATCATCTTTTGTTCAAAGTCTTTTTCAATCTGAACTGATTCTTGGTTCTTAATCTAGCATAATTAAATCACATTTTACGTTGTGATCATTAGTTATTAGAACTTATTATGTTTTTACATGTACTTTGTTGAGAACTCCTTTCTTGTTTCTTAATCTGATGCGACTTGATCCCAGTTATTAGTATTTAATCTTGTACGATTTGTCCCCTTTATTAGTTCTCAATATCGAACGAGTACAACTCCTTCAACATAGATGTGATTAAGCACGTATACTTGGCCTCTTTTCTCACATATTTCTTCAAAACCATCATATTATATTTTAGTTCTTATTCTTTTATGCATAGTTGTCACTCATGGTTCTTAATTTGGCCAAATCAAATCGTATTTTAAGTTCTTATCCTGAGTTAATAGATTTACTTTTATAAGAACTCTTGTAAAGATTTCAATCTGATATGACTCGATCTACTTTGTTTAGTCTTAATCCTGTACGATTAGATCTCCTTTCACAGAAGTAGTAGAGACTCACAATCTATTACGATTAGTCGACTTTCCTAGTTTTCAATATCTTACGATTACACATCTTCCTTAGTTATTAAGCTAATGTAGTTTCCTCCGTTCTCTTTCGAAAGCGATTAGATCATTCATTTGTCTCTAATACACATCTAGATGTGTATAAGTCCCACACATGGTTCTCAATCTAGTCTAACTAAGTCACGTATTAGGGGCTTATCATCCGTTATTAGATATTCTTATCTTTTCAACATGTATGTCGATTAGATCACCTTTCTAGTTTCTTAATTATCTCCCTAATATTTTATCTTGTGTTCTCCTTTTGCGATTCAGAACATAGAACAGTTAGTCAATTTCTTGGCTCTCAATATCGAACGATCGCAACTTCTTCCGTACTCGTAAAGCAAGTTTGATCGGCCTCGTTTCTCTATTCTTTTGCAAATGCTATTAGATGATGTATTAGTTCTAAATATTCAAGGAATAGGTCCAGCGCATGGTTCTTAATCCATTCTTATTAAAATCGGTTAAGATTATCATATTTATTTTCTTACCTTCTGGAATTTGATCTCATATCTTTTCTAAATGTGCTATGATTGGAACTCCTCTCATATTTCATAATCTTACACGACTAATCTCCTTTCTTTGTTCTGTGAATTGCATTTGTTATTTCTCCTTTTGTTGTTCATTGTATAGCTCGATTAGTCGCATTTCTTAGTTCTCAATATTGTACGGTGATCACTTCTTCCTTGGTCATTATACAAGGTGTAATTGGCTTCATTTTTCAGTTTTCTTTTTCAAATAAGGTTAGATAATCATCTTTTGTTCAAAGTCTTTTTCAATCTGAACTGATTCTTGGTTATTAATCTAGCATAATTAAATCCCATTTTACATTGTTATCGTGAGTTTTAGAACTTATTATGTTTCTACACGTACTTTGTTGAGAACTCCTTTCTTGTTTCTTAATCTCATGCGACTTGATCCCAGTTATTAGTATTTAATCTTGTACGATTTGTCCCCATTATTAGTTCTCATTATCGTACGAGTACAACTCCTTCAACTGTGATTAAGCACGTATACTTGGCCTCTTTTCACACTTATTTCTTCAAAACCATCATATTATATTTTACTTCTTATTCTGTTATGCATAGTTGTCATTCATGGTTCTTGTTCTATTTCTCAATCTGACATGACTCGATCTACTTTGTTAGTTTTTAATCCTGTACGATTACATCTCCTTTACTGTGTCATAATACAGTACAAATAGACCCTTTCTTTCTTCTCAATTTCGTACTTTTACAATTTCTTCCTTAATCATTGTACAGGCATAATTAATAGGCCTCATTTCTCAGTTCTTTTTCTTATACGATTAGATAATCTCTTAATTATAAATCTTTTATGAATACGACCCGCTCTTGGTTCTTTTCAAATCTAATACGACAACTTCTCCTTTATTAGTTCTCAATCTTTAGTGATTATATCTCCTTTTGCGACCCACAGTATATTACGATTAGTCGACTTTCTTAGTTCTCAATATCTCAATACGATTACACATCTTCCTTAGTTATTAAGCTAATATAGTTGCCTCCGTTCTCTTTCGAATGCGATTAGATCATTCATTTGATCTAAATCTTTTGTGCACAGGTCCCACACATGGTTCTCAATTTAGTTTCACTAAGTCACGTATTAGGGGCTTGTTATCTGTTATTAGATATTCTTTTCTTTTCAACATGTATGTCGATTAGATCACCTTTCTAGTTTCTTAATTATCTCCTTAATATTTTATCATGTGTTCTCCTTGTGCGATTCAGAACATAGAACAGTTAGTCAATTTCTTGGCGCTCAATATCGAACGATCGCAACTTCTTCCTTACTCGTAAAATAAGTTTGATCGGCCTCCTATCTCTATTCTTTTGCAAATGCTATTGGATGGTGTATTAGTTCTAAATTTTCAAGGAATAGGTCCAGCGCATGGTTCTTAATCCATTTTTATTAAAATATATTTATGTTCTTACCTTGTGAAATTTGATCTCATATCTTTTCCAATTATCTTATGTCCTATGTTTGGAATTCGTCTCATATTTCATAATCTTACACGACTAATCTATTTTCTTTGTTCTGTGAATTGCATATGTTACGTCTCCTTTTGTTGCTCATTGTATAGCTCAATTAGTCGCATTTTTCTTAGTTCTCAATATTGTACGATGATCACTTCTTCCTTTGTCATTATACGAGGTGTAATTGACTTCATTTCTCAGTTTTCTTTTTCAAATAAGGTCAGATAATTATCTTTTGTTCAAAGTCTTTTTCAATATCAACTGATTCTTGGTTCTTAATCTAGCATAATTAAATCACATTTTACGTTGTCATCATGAGTTATTAGAACTTATTATGTTTCTAGATGTACTTTGTTGAGAACTCCTTTCTTGTTTCTTAATATTATGCGACTTGATCCCAATTATGCACGTATACTTGGCCTCTTTTCTCACTTATTTCTTCAAAACCATCATATTATATTTTAGTTCTTATTCTGTTATGCATAGTTGTCACTCATGGGTTCTTAATTTGGAAAATCAAATCTCATTTTAAGTTCTTATCATGAGTTATGAGATTTACTTTTATAAGAACTCGTGTTCTATTTCCCAATCTGACATGACTCAATCTATTTTGTTAGTTCTTAATCCTGTACGATTAGATCTCCTTTACTGTGTCATAATACAGTACGATTAGACCCTTTCTTTCTTCTCAATATCATACTATTACAATTTCTTCCTTAATCATTGTGCAGGCATAATTAATAGGCCTTATTTCTCAGTTCATTTTCTTATTACGATTAGATAATCTCTTAATTATAAATCTTTAATACGGGCTCAATCTTTTTAGTGCTCCCAACCCGTGCGGCACTTAGGTTTTCACCCTAAGTCAGCTTTTCTCACACTAACAACAAAAGAAGAGAGAAATGAGAGAAAATATAACTCTGTATATTCAATTGCTCAACTTCTGAGGTGTGTTACAAATGAGGGGGTTGGCCCCTTTTTATACTTGTAAGAGAGAATTCTAGAACTCTACCAAAGTAAATACAAATCTACAAGATTCTAGAGAATTCTATACAAGGAATATTCCTTCTAAAGGATATTCCAAAGATATTCCAAGTCTACATCATTCTAGAGAAGTCTAGAATGTTCCTTCTTCTGGGCCAATCATTTGGACTTACTTTCATTTTGGGCCAAACCTCTTCGTTTCAAAGTGGGCGGACCGTGTCATTCTCCCCCACCTATTAAGCAAGCGTCCTCGTTGGCTTTGGCGGTATTGAATGCGTCAATCTGCTTCTTGAAGCGCCAAAGGGCTTGGTAGGCTCCCAACTATCCTTGCTTTTGGACCAACCTTTCCATCGTACCTTGTATTCGATCCTGGGTTTGCAATACCGTTTGTGTACCTCTCGTACCTTAAGTATGCAATCCACCTCATGGTCATACGAGGTCTTTGCTCCCATAGGTGCCCGTTGTGACAGTCCGCGATTTGGGTCTTCCTCGTATCCATTGTATGGCTTCAACAAGCTCACATGGAACAAAAGCAATTGGGTTCGCTGCGGATCCTAAATCGGGCCTCGTACCTTCGAAGTAGTCCCTTATGCACCTTTCGATATCTAAGTATGGAGTGCATCTTGACTAACACAAGGTCGCCTTCCTCAAACTCAAGGAATCGTCTCTTCTCATCAGCCCATTTTTTCATCTTCTTAGCAGCTCTTTGTAGGGATGCCCTGGCCAAATCTGCCTCCTCTTGCCATGTCTTGGCCAATTCGTATGCTGCAGGGTTACCACCTTTTTGTGCAAATAAGAGTCACGACGGTGCTAGGACACAGTAGTTGTTGTATAATCACTATTTCAAAAGGACTTTTCCCTGTAGACTCGTTCACTTGCAAGTTAAACGAGAATTGGGCAACATCAAGCAGTTTTGCCTAATTTTGTTCGGTTGAACTCACATAATGCCTCAGATATAGCTCCAATAGCGCATTCGTCCGTTCTGTCTGCCCATCCGTTTGAGACTGATGTGAGCTAGTTGACATGTTGAGCTCCGAACCCAGTAGTTCTCTGTAGGTGCATTCTTGAAGGGGGCAACACTGCCACGTATGTTCACTAGTACCCTCATTACTTTAATCCCGAAAGTTGCGAATCCCTCATCTTTTTCTGATTTTCGACCCATTAGTCTATGTACTTTCTTCAACGAAGTGTGTACAAAGATTTTGGCTACCAGGCTTTCCACTATCATGCCCAAACTTATTTCCCCCGAACAAGGTGCTTATGTCCCAGGTAGAGAAATTGCAGATAATGTCTCTTCTACATCATCTAACAGAATTGTTAAAAGAATAGAGAACTGAGACCGGTTCAAAAGATGATAGATCAAGTTGGACGAAGAAGCTTGAGATACACTATCTTGAGTCTTAGTTAAGATTGACTAGATTGAGAAGGATGTGTGGGACCGCAAATGGATCTCCTTAGTGAAGAAAAGTCTGGAATATTGTTGGTTTTCTATTCTCATTAATGGGGTGCCAAAGGTTTCTGAAGTCTCTTATAAATCTAGAAGTAGATATAACTTCTCCACCCTAATTTTCTTAATTATGATAGATAGCCTTTCTGCCGTGGTTTGAAGGATCAATTTCGCATTGGGAAAATTTCTGAGTTTGCTCTTCCGAGAAACATGATTTACCATCTCTCATTTGGCTTATGCGGATGATGTGATAATTTTTACAAGGAGAAGCGAATTCAATAAGTAATCTCATGGCTTTCATTTCAAGGTTTGAAACATCCTCTGGGCAGCTTTGCAACAAAGCCAAAAGCTCTTTTTATTTGTCCAAGACATCCTCCACATCTCGTATTCGGATGATTCAAGCCAAAACAGGGTTTGTAAGAAAATCCCTACCATTCATATATTTGGGATGCCCTATCCAGAAACCAACAAAACGGAAAGACCTTTTTCTGTGAATTGCGTATGTTATGTCTCCTTTGATTGAGTAGCATCCCAATCTTTCTTATGGCAGTTCTCGCTCCTCCACTTTCAGTCCTTAAGGAGTTAGAAAGGCAATTTGCGGGTTTCTTTTGGGGTAATTCGGAAGGGGTTTCAAAACGCCATTGGATAGCATGGTCTACCATTTGTAAACCAACATCCTCCAATGGTCTTGGTATTACTCCATTAGCGGCTGTTGTGCATGGTTTCAGCAAGAAATTATGGTGGAAGTTTCGAAAAGGCCATTCCTTATGGAGTTCCTTCCTCCATGGACGTTATTTAAACCGCTGTGTTCATCCTTGTGTAGCTCAAGAAGCACCTGGAGACTCATTTACATGGAAACGAATGCTGCGTGTTCGTGATTCGGCAAAGCAATATATGTTTTTTCTCACCCGGAATGCCAACTCTTCATTCTGGTTCGACAATTGGATTGATCACGGGCCACTATTTAACATGGTGGAACATGTTTATGATAGCCACCTTTCAGTGAGGCAAGTGTGGAATTAGCTAGCGAATGGAATTTATCCTTACTCGACGAGAGATATTCCAGTGAGGAGCTTCATAACATTTGGAACTGTATTAAAGACTAGATGTTTGCCCGGAATGGATTCGGACAAGCTCATTTGGACCCTTACATCCAACGGCTCTTTCTCTATCTCATCCACCTACTCGCCAATGGCTATATCAGACAGCTAGAAAAATGATTTGGGATAAGAGACTCCAACTGAAGATCTCCATCTTTATGTGGAAATTGTTAAACATTCGGCTCCCAACGGATGATATGATTGCCAAGATAGGCATCCCATTACCATCTAGGTGCCGTTTTTGTAACAATGAAGAATCTGCCAACCATCTCTTTGTGGTATGTACTTTGGCAACACAAGTTTGGAGTTTTTTCGAAGAGTGGTTCGAATGGAGTTTTGGCCCAGCTTCCACCATTTCGGATAAACTCAACTCATGGTGGTGGGCTGCACATGATCATTCTTCCACAATGGCCATCAATACACAATCCCTGGTTTGTATAGACATCCATGCATTGTTTGCTGGTTCATTTGGAAGGATAGATGTGTATTGCCGACATTGTAGTAGAATGATCATGTGCCACTGTCTCTTATACACATCTAGATGTGTATAAGAGACAGACCATGCAATTGTTTGTATGAAAGCAGCTGATGAAATGCTGCGAGATGAATTGCTTCATCACACGGAATTTGCAGCCAATTTCTTTGTTTGCAACCTAGAAGAATACTTGCTTTTAAATGGGCTGTCCTCCTTGTGGTGTTTTCAAGTTGAATGTGGATGGGGCTTCAAAAGGGAACCCGGAGTTTGGCGGCGGAGGAGGCATCACACAGTTGAGTCTGTGTCTAAGACACATCTAGATGTTGTATAAGAGACAGATACTCTTCTCATACACAATGATTAAAGATGGGTTCGGAGCTTAACATGGCCTAAAAATGTGTTTCTCTCTACACCTACGGGCTGTGGAGGTAGAAATGGACTCTCTAATTATCGTTAATATCATAAAAGGACTGTCCGAATATAGCCACCATGGAGAATTGACTATGAACTCCAGCTCATCAAACGGCTCATACAAGGCAGAACTGTTTCATTCTCACATGTATTTAGGGAAACAAATCAAGTAGCAGATAGGTTAGCAAATGAGGGCATTATTACGCCCACGTATGTTGAATATGATCCGGATACCATTCCCTCCCATGTGAAAGGTTTGGTTATCTCGGATGCCAAGGGACTTCCCTACATTCGCCATTGTAAATCTTGAGCTTTTCTAATAAATCTGCACCTTTTTGGGTGATTACTTAAAAAAAAAAAAAAAGAATACGACCCGTTCTTGGTTCTATTAAAATCTAATACGACTACTTCTCCTTTAATAGTTCTCAATATTTTGTGATTGTATATCCTTTTGCGACTCACAATATATTACGATTAGTCGACTTTCTTAGTTCTCAATATCTTACGATTACACGTCTTCCTTACTTATTAAGCAAATATAGTTTCCTCCGTTCTCTTTCGACTGCGATTAGAATTCGTCATTCATTTGATCTAAATCTTTTGTGCACAGGTCCCACACATGGTTCTCAATCTAGTCTAACTAAGTCACGTATTAGGGGCTCATCATCCGTTATTAGATATTCTTATCTTTTCAACATGTATGTCGATTAGATCACCTTTCTAGTTTCTTAATTATCTCCCTAATATTTTATCTTGTGTTCTCCATTTGCGATTATGAACATAGAACAGTTAGTCAATTTTTTGGCTCTCAATATCGAACGATCGCAACTTCTTCGTTACTCGTAAAGCAAGTTTGATCGGCCTCATTTCTCTATTCTTTTGCAAATTCTATTAGATGATGTATTATTTCTGAATCTTCGAGGATTAGGTCCAGCGCATGGTTCTTAATCCATTCTTATGAAAACAAGATTTATGTTCTTACTTTGTGAAATTTGATCTCATATCTTTTCCAAATGTGTTGTGATTGGAACTCCTCTCATATTTCATAATCTTACACGACTAATCTCCTTTCTTTGTTCTGTCAAGTCAGAATTGCATATATTATGTCTCCTTTTGTTATTCATTGTATAACTCGATTAGTCGCATTTCTTAGTTCTCAATATTGTGGGATGATCAGTTCTTCCTTTCTCATTATACAAGGTGTAATTGGCTTCATTTCTCAGTTTTATTTTTCAAATAAGGTTAGATAATCATCTTTTTTTCAAAGTCTTTTTCAATCTGAACTGATTCTTGGTTCTTAATCCTGCACAATTAAATCACATTTTACGTTGTTATCATGAGTTATTAGAACTTATTATGTTTCTACATGTACTTTGTTGAGAACTCCTTTCTTGTTTCTTAATCTCATGCGACTTGATCCCAGTTATTAGTATTTAATCTTGTACGAGAAACTCATGGTTCTTAATTTGGCCGAATCAAATCGCATTTAAAGTTCTTATCTTGAGTTACGAGATTTACTTTTATAAGAACTCGTGATCTATTTCTCAATCTGACATGACTCGATCTACTTTGTTAGTTCTGAATCCTGTATGATTCGATCTCCTTTACTGTGTCGTAATACAGTACGATTAGATCCTTTTCTTTCTTCTCAATATTGTAGTTTTACAAGTTCTTCCTTAATCATTGTGCAGGTATAATTAATAGGCCTTATTTCTCAGTTCTTTTTTTTATACGATTAGATAATCTCTTAATTATAAATCATTAATGAATACGACCCGCTATTGGTTCTTTTTAAATCTAATACGACTACTTCTCCTTTATTAGTTCTCAATCTTGTTTGATTGTATCTCCTTTTGCGACTCACAATAGATTACTATTAGTCGACTATACTAGTTCTCAATATCTTACGATTACAGATCTTCCTTAGTTATTAAGCTAATATAGTTCCCTCCGTTCGCTTTCGAATGCGATTAGATCATTCATTTTATCTAAATCTTTTGTGCACAGGTCCCACACATGGTTCTCAATCTAGTCTAACTAAGTCACGTATTAGGGGCTTATCATCCGTTATTAGATATTCTTATCTTTTCAACATGTATGTCGATTAGATCACCTTTCTAGTTTCTTAATTATCTCCCTAATATTTTATCTTGTGTTCTCCTTTTGCGATTAGATATAGATAGATGTGTATAAGATACATGATATGTTATCGAAAGATCGCAACTTCTTCGTTACTCGTAAAGCAAGTTTGATCGGCCTCATTTCTCTATTCTTTTGCAAATGCTATTAGATGATGTATTAGTTCTAAATCTTCGAGGATTAGGTCCAGCGCATGGTTCTTAATCCATTCTTATTAAAACATATTTATGTTCTTACATTGTGAAATTTGATCTCATATCTTTTCCAAATGTGTTGTGATTGGAACTCCTCTCATATTTCAAATCTTACACGACTAATACTCCTTTCTTTGTTATGTGAATTGCATATATTATGTCTCCTTTTGTTGTTCATTGTATAGCTCGATTAGTCGCATTTCTTAGTTCTCAATATTGTGGGATGATCAGTTCTTCCTTTGTCATTATACAAGGTGTAATTGGCTTCATTTCTCAGTTTTCTTTTTCAAATAAGGTTAGATAATCCTCTTTTGTTCAAAGTCTTTTTCAATCTGAACTGATTCTTGGTTTTTAATCTAGCATCATTAAATCACATTTTACGTTGTTATCATGAGTTATTAGAACTTATTATGTTTCTACATGTACTTTGTTGAGAACTCCTTTCTTGTTTCTTAATCTCATGCGACTAAGAACCCAGTTATTAGTATTTAATCTTGTACGATTTGTCCCCTTTATTAGTTCTCAATATCGAAATGCAGTACAACTCCTTCAATTGTGAACTAATCAACGTATACTTGGCCTCATTTCTCACTTATTTCTTCAAAACCATCATATTATATTTTAGTTCTTATTCTTTTATGCATAGTATCACTCATGGTTCTTAATTTGTCCAAATCAAATCGCATTTTAAGTTCTTATCCTGAGTTAATCTCGTTACTTTTATAAGAACTCTTGTTGCGATTTGATTTGGACAAATTAAGAACCATGAGTGATACTAGTCTCTAACACATCTGTAAGTTTAATAACTCCTTTACTGTGTCATAATACAGTACGATTAGACCCTTTCTTTCTTCTCAATATCGTACTTTTACAATTTCTTCCTTAATCATTGTGCAAGCATAATTAATAGGCCTCATTTCTCAGTTCTTTTTCTTATACGATTAGATAATCTCTTAATTATAAATCTTTAATGAATACGACCCGTTCTTGGTTCTTTTTAAATCTAATACGACTACTTCTCCTTTATTAGTCCTCAATCTTGTTTGATTGTATCTCCTTTTGCGACTCACAATCTATTACGATTAGTCGACTTTCCTAGTTTTCAATATCTTACGATTACACGTCTTCCTTAGTTGATTAAGCTAATGTAGTTAGCTTGAATAAGATTCAATGTGTATAAGAGACATTCATTTGAGAACCACTCGCGATGCAAAAAGAACCAAGAACGGGTCGTATTCATTAAAGATTTATAATTAAGAGTTTATCTAATCGTATAAGAAAAAGAACTGAGAAATGAGGCCTATTAATTATGCCTGCACATTGATTAAGGAAGATAAAATATTATCAAATAATTAAGGAAACTCGATTATGAACGTAGAACATTGCGAGTCAATAATTGGCTCTCAATATCGAACGATCGCAACTTCTTCGTTACTCGTAAAGCAAGTTTGATCGGCCACATTTCTCTATTCTTTTGCAAATGCTATTAGATGATGTATTATTTCTGAATCTTCGAGGATTAGGTCCAGCGCATGGTTCTTAATCCATTCTTATGAAAACATATTTATGTTCTTACCTTGTGAAATTTGATCTCATATCTTTTCCAAATGTGTTGTGATTGGAACTCCTCTCACATATTTCATAATCTTACACGACTAATCTCCTTTCTTTGTTCTGTGAATTGCATATGTTATGTCTCCTTTTGTTGGTCATTGTATAGCTCGATTAGCCGCATTTCTTAGTTCTCAATATTGTAGGATGATCAGTTCTTCCTTTGTCATTATACAAGGTGTAATTGGCTTCATTCCTCAGTTTTCTTTTTCAAATAAGGTTAGATAATCATCTTTTTTTCAAAGTCTTTTTCAATCTGAACTGATTCTTGGTTCTTAATCCTGCACAATTAAATCACATTTTACGTTGTTATCATGAGTTATTAGAACTTATTATGTTTCTACATGTACTTTGTTGAGAACTCCTTTCTTGTTTCTTAATCTCATGCGACTTGATCCCAGTTATTAGTATTTAATCTTGTACGATTTGTCCCCTTTATTAGTTCTCAATATCGTACGAGTACAACTCCTTCAACTGTGATTAAGCACGTATACTTGGCCTATTTTCTCACTTATTTCTTCAAGATCAATCTTAACCATCATATTATATTTTAGTTCTTATTCTTTTATGCATAGTTGTCACTCATGGTTCTTAATTTGGCCGAATCAAATCGCATTTAAAGTTCTTATCTTGAGTTACGAGATTTACTTTTATAAGAACTCGTGATCTATTTCTCAATCTGACATGACTCGATCTACTTTGTTAGTTCTGAATCCTGTATGATTCGATCTCCTTTACTGTGTCATAATACAGTACGATTAGATCCTTTTCTTTCTTCTCAATATCGTAGTTTTACAAGTTCTTCTGAATCACAATGTGCAGGTATAATTAACAAGGCCTATTTCTCAATGAGAAGACATACGATTAGATAATCTCTTAATTATAAATCATTAATGAATACGACCCGCTATTGGTTCTTTTTAAATCTAATACGACTACTTCTCCTTTATTAGTTCTCAATCTTGTTTGATTGTATCTCCTTTTGCGACTCACAATAGATTACTATTAGTCGACTATACTAGTTCTCAATATCTTACGAAAAGGACTAGAATCGTTACAGATCTTCCTTAGTTATTAAGCTAATATAGTTCCCTCCGTTCGCTTTCGAATGCGATTAGATCATTCATTTTATCTAAATCTTTTGTGCACAGGGTCCCACACATGGTTCTCAATCTAGTCTAACTAAGTCACGTATTAGGGGCTTATCATCCGTTATTAGATATTCTTATCTTTTCAACATGTATGTCGATTAGATCACCTTTCTAGTTTCTTAATTATCTCCCTAATATTTTATCTTGTGTTTTCCTTTTGCGATTCTGAACATAGAACAGTTAGTCAATTTTTTGGCTCTCAATATCGAAAGATCGCAACTTCTTCGTTACTCGTAAAGCAAGTTTGATCGGCCTCATTTCTCTATTCTTTTGCAAATGCTATTAGATGATGTATTAGTTCTAAATCTTCGAGGATTAGGTCCAGCGCATGGTTCTTAATCCATTCTTATTAAAACATATTTATGTTCTTACATTGTGAAATTTGATCTCATATCTTTTCCAAATAGATCCGATGTGTTGTGATTGGAACTCCTCTCATATTTCAAATCTTACACGACTAATCTCCTTTCTTTGTTATGTGAATTGCATATATTATGTCTCCTTTTGTTGTTCATTGTATAGCTCGATTAGTCGCATTTCTTAGTTCTCAATATTGTGGGATGATCAGTTCTTCCTTTGTCATTATACAAGGTGTAATTGGCTTCATTTCTCAGTTTTCTTTTTCAAATAAGGTTAGATAATCCTCTTTTGTTCAAAGTCTTTTTCAATCTGAACTGATTCTTGGTTTTTAATCTAGCATCATTAAATCACATTTTACGTTGTTATCATGAGTTATTAGAACTTATTATGTTTCTACATGTACTTTGTTGAGAACTCCTTTCTTGTTTCTTAATCTCATGCGACTTGAACCCAGTTATTAGTATTTAATCTTGTACGATTTGTCCCCTTTATTAGTTCTCAATATCGTACGAGTACAACTCTTTCAACTGTGATTAAGCACGTATACTTGGCCACTATCATTTCTCACTTATTTCTTCAAAACCATCATATTATATTTTAGTTCTTATTCTTTTATGCATAGTATCACTCATGGTTCTTAATTTGTCCAAATCAAATGGCATTTTAAGTTCTTATCCTGAGTTACGAGATTTACTTTTATAAGAACTCTTGTTCTATTTCTCAATCTGATATGACTCGATCTACTTTGTTTAGTCTTAATCCTGTACGATTAGATCTCCTTTACTGTGTCATAATACAGTACGATTAGACCCTTTCTTTCTTCTCAATATCGTACTTTTACAATTTCTTCCTTAATCATTGTGCAAGCATAATTAATAGGCCTCATTTCTCAGTTCTTTTTCTTATACGATTAGATAATCTCTTAATTATAAATCTTTAATGAATACGACCCGTTCTTGGTTCTTTTTAAATCTAATACGACTACTTCTCCTTTATTAGTCCTCAATCTTGTTTGATTGTATCTCCTTTTGCGACTCACAATATATTACGATTAGTCGACCTTTCTTAGTTCTCAATATCTTACGATTACACGTCTTCCTTACTTATTAAGCAAATATAGTTTCCTCCGTTCTCTTTCGACTGCGATTAGATCATTCATTTGATCTAAATCTTTTGTGCACAGGTCCCACACATGGTTCTCAATCTAGTCTAACTAAGTCACGTATTAGGGGCTTATCATCCGTTATTAGATATTCTTATCTTTTCAACATGTATGTCGATTAGATCACCTTTCTAGTTTCTTAATTATCTCCCTAATATTTTATCTTGTGTTCTCCATTTGCGATTATGAACATAGAACAGTTAGTCAATTTTTTGGCTCTCAATATCGAACGATCGCAACTTCTTCGTTACTCGTAAAGCAAGTTTGATCGGCCACATTTCTCTATTCTTTTGCAAATGCTATTAGATGATGTATTATTTCTGAATCTTCGAGGATTAGGTCCAGCGCATGGTTCTTAATCCATTCTTATGAAAACATATTTATGTTCTTACCTTGTGAAAACAGCATTAAGACTTTGATCTCATATCTTTTCCAAATGTGTTGTGATTGGAACTCCTCTCATATTTCATAATCTTACACGACTAATCTCCTTTCTAAGAAACATCTCCAATTGCATATGTTATGTCTCCTTTTGTTGGTCATTGTATAGCTCGATTAGCCGCATTTCTTAGTTCTCAATATTGTAGGATGATCAGTTCTTCCTTTGTCATTATACAAGGTGTAATTGGCTTCATTCCTCAGTTTTCTTTTTCAAATAAGGTTAGATAATCATCTTTTTTTCAAAGTCTTTTTCAATCTGAACTGATTCTTGGTTCTTAATCCTGCACAATTAAATCACATTTTACGTTGTTATCATGAGTTATTAGAACTTATTATGTTTCTACATGTACTTTGTTGAGAACTCCTTTCTTGTTTCTTAATCTCATGCGACTTGATCCCAGTTATTAGTATTTAATCTTGTACGATTTGTCCCCTTTATTAGTTCTCAATATCGTACGAGTACAACTCCTTCAACTGTGAAATTAAGCACGTATACTTGGCCTATTTTCTCACTTATTTCTTCAAAACCATCATATTATATTTTAGTTCTTATTCTTTTATGCATAGTTGTCACTCATGGTTCTTAATTTGGCCGAATCAAATCGCATTTAAAGTTCTTATCTTGAGTTACGAGATTTACTTTTATAAGAACTCGTGATCTATTTCTCAATCTGACATGACTCGATCTACTTTGTTAGTTCTGAATCCTGTATGATTCGATCTCCTTTACTGTGTCATAATACAGTACGATTAGATCCTTTTCTTTCTTCTCAATATCGTAGTTTTACAAGTTCTTCCTTAATCATTGTGCAGGTATAATTAATAGGCCTTATTTCTCAGTTCTTTTTTTTATACGATTAGATAATCTCTTAATTATAAATCATTAATGAATACGACCCGCTATTGGTTCTTTTTAAATCTAATACGACTACTTCTCCTTTATTAGTTCTCAATCTTGTTTGATTGTATCTCCTTTTGCGACTCACAATAGAGAGATTACTATTAGTCGACTATACTAGTTCTCAATATCTTACGATTACAGATCTTCCTTAGTTATTAAGCTAATATAGTTCCCTCCGTTCGCTTTCGAATGCGATTAGATCATTCATTTTATCTAAATCTTTTGTGGACAGGTCCCACACATGGTTCTCAATCTAGTCTAACTAAGTCACGTATTAGGGGCTTATCATCCGTTATTAGATATTCTTATCTTTTCAACATGTATGTCGATTAGATCACCTTTCTAGTTTCTTAATTATCTCCCTAATATTTTACTTGTCTTATACACATCTAGATTCGAACATAGAACAGTTAGTCAATTTTTTGGCTCTCAATATCGAAAGATCGCAACTTCTTCGTTACTCGTAAAGCAAGTTTGATCGGCCTCATTTCTCTATTCTTTTGCAAATGCTATTAGATGATGTATTAGTTCTAAATCTTCGAGGATTAGGTCCAGCGCATGGTTCTTAATCCATTCTTATTAAAACATATTTATGTTGCTTACATTGTGAAATTTGATCTCATATCTTTTCCAAATGTGTTGTGATTGGAACTCCTCTCATATTTCAAATCTTACACGACTAATCTCCTTTCTTTGTTATGTGAATTGCATATATTATGTCTCCTTTTGTTGTTCATTGTATAGCTCGATTAGTCGCATTTCTTAGTTCTCAATATTGTGGGATGATCAGTTCTTCCTTTGTCATTATACAAGGTGTAATTGGCTTCATTTCTCAGTTTTCTTTTTCAAATAAGGTTAGATAATCCTCTTTTGTTCAAAGTCTTTTTCAATCTGAACTGATTCTTGGTTTTTAATCTAGCATCATTAAATCACATTTTACGTTGTTATCATGAGTTATTAGAACTTATTATGTTTCTACATGTACTTTGTTGAGAACTCCTTTCTTGTTTCTTAATCTCATGCGACTTGAACCCAGTTATTAGTATTTAATCTTGTACGATTTGTCCCCTTTATTAGTTCTCAATATCGTACGAGTACAAAGCTCTTTCAACTGTGATTAAGCACGTATACTTGGCCTCATTTCTCACTTATTTCTTCAAAACCATCATATTATATTTTAGTTCTTATTCTTTTATGCATAGTATCACTCATGGTTCTTAATTTGTCCAAATCAAATCGCATTTTAAGTTCTTATCCTGAGTTACGAGATTTACTTTTATAAGAACTCTTGTTCTATTTCTCAATCTGATATGACTCGATCTACTTTGTTTAGTCTTAATCCTGTACGATTAGATCTCCTTTACTGTGTCATAATACAGTACGATTAGACCCTTTCTTTCTTCTCAATATCGTACTTTTACAATTTCTTCCTTAATCATTGTGCAAGCATAATTAATAGGCCTCATTTCTCAGTTCTTTTTCTTATACGATTAGATAATCTCTTAATTATAAATCTTTAATGAATACGACCCGTTCTTGGTTCTTTTTAAATCTAATACGACTACTTCTCCTTTATTAGTCCTCAATCTTGTTTGATTGTATCTCCTTTTGCGACTCACAATCTATTACGATTAGTCGACTTTCCTAGTTTTCAATATCTTACGATTACACATCTTCCTTAGTTATTAAGCTAATGTAGTTTCCTCCGTTCTCTTTCGAAAGCGATTAGATCATTCATTTGATCTAAATCTTTTGTGCACAGGTCCCACACATGGTTCTCAATCTAGTCTAACTAAGTCACGTATTAGGGGCTTATCATCCGTTATTAGATATTCTTATCTTTTCAACATGTATGTCGATTAGATCACCTTTCTAGTTTCTTAATTATCTCCCTAATATTTTATCTTGTGTTCTCCATTTGCGATTATGAACATAGAACAGTCTAGTCAATTTTTTGAGCTCTCAATATCGAACGATCGCAACTTCTTCGTTACTCGTAAAGCAAGTTTGATCGGCCACATTTCTCTATTCTTTTGCAAATGCTATTAGATGATGTATTATTTCTGAATCTTCGAGGATTAGGTCCAGCGCATGGTTCTTAATCCATAAGCATCTTATGAAAACATATTTATGTTCTTACCTTGTGAAATTTGATCTCATATCTTTTCCAAATGTGTTGTGATTGGAATCCTCTCATATTTCATAAGCTTACAAGAGGAAACTAAATTAGCTTAATAACTAAGGAAGATGTGTATCGTAAGAATTGAAAACTAGTCAAGTGTATAACTAAAGGAGCCGCATTTCTTAGTTCTCAACATTGTAGGATGATCACTTCTTCCTTTGTCATTATACAAGGTGTAATTGGCTTCATTCCTCAGTTCGTTTTCAAATAAGGTTAGATAATCATCTTTTTTTCAAAGTCTTTTTCAATCTGAACTGATTCTTGGTTCTTAATCTAGCACAATTGAATCACATTTTACGTTGTTATCATGAGTTATTAGAACTTATTATGTTTCTACATGTACTTTGTTGAGAACTCCTTTCTTGTTTCTTAATCTCTTGCGACTTGATCCCAGTTATTAGTATTTAATCTTGTACGATTTGTCCCCTTTATTAGTTATCTCAATATCGTACGAGTACAACTCCTTCAACTGTGATTAAGCACGTATACTTGGCCGCTTTTCTCACTTATTTCTTCAAAACCATCATATTATATTTTAGTTCTTATTCTTTTATGCATAGTTGTCACTCATGGTTATTAATTTGGCCAAATCAAATCACATATCAAGTTCTTATCTTAAGTTACGAGATTTAATTTTATAAGAACTCGTGTTCTATTTCTCAATCTGACATGACTCGATCTATTTTGTTAGTTATTAATCCTGTACGATTAGATCTCCTTTACTGTGTCATAATACAGTACGATTAGACCCTTTCTTTCTTCTCAATATCGTACTTTTACAATTTCTTCCTTAATCATTGTGCAGGCATAATTAATAGGCCTCATTTCTCAGTTTCTTTTTCTTATACGATTAGATAATCTCTTAATTATAAATCTTTAATGAATACAACCCGCTCTTGGTTCTTTTTAAATCTAATACGACTACTTCTCCTTTATTAGTTCATATAACCTCAATCTTGTTTGATTGTATCTCCTTTTGCGACTCACAATCTATTACTATTAGTCGACTTTCCTAGTTTTCAATATCTTACGATTACACATCTTCCTTAGTTATTAAGCTAATATAGTTTCCTCCGTTCTCTTTCGAAAGCGATTAGATCATTCATTTGATATAAATCTTTTGTGCACAGGTCCCACACATGGTTCTCAATCTAGTCTAACTAAGTCACGTATTAGGGGCTTATCATCCGTTATTAGATATTCTTATCTTTTCAACATGTATGTCGATTAGATCACCTTTCTAGTTTCTTAATTATCTCCCTAATATTTTATCTTGTGTTCTCCATTTGCGATTATGAACATAGAACAGTTAGTCAATTTTTTGGCTCTCAATATCGAACGATCGCAACTTCTTCGTTACTCGTAAAGCAAGTTTGATCGGCCACATTTCTCTATTCTTTTGCAAATGCTATTAGATGATGTATTAGTTCTAAATCTTTGAGGAATAGGTGCCAGCGCATGGTTCTTAGTCCATTCTTATTAAAACATATTTATGTTCTTACCTTGTGAAATTTGATCTCATATCTTTTACAAATGTGCTGTGATTGGAACTCGTCACATATTTCATAATCTTACACGACTAATCTCCTTTCTTTGTTCTGTGAATTGCATATGTTATGTCTCCTTTTGTTGTTCATTGTATAGCTCGATTAGCCGCATATCTTAGTTCTCAATATTGTAGGATGATCACTTCTTCCTTTGTCATTATACAAGGTGTAATTGGCTTCATTCCTCAGTTTTTTTCAAATAAGGTTAATTAATCCTCTTTTGTTCAAAGTCTTTTTCAATCTGAACTGATTCTTGGCTTTTAATCTAGCATAATTAAATCACATTTTACGTTGTTATCATGACTTATTAGAACTTATTATGTTTCTACATGTACTTTGTTGAGAACTCCTTTCTTGTTTCTTAATCTCATGCGACTTGATCCCAGTTATTAGTATTTAATCTTGTGTCACGATTTGTCCCCTTTATTAGTAATATCGTACGAGTACAACTCTTTCAACTGTGATTAAGCACGTATACTTGGCCTCATTGCTCACTTATTTCTTTAAAACCATCATATTATATTTTAGTTCGTATTCTATTATGCATATGACTCATGGTTCTTAATTTGGCCAAATGAAATCGCATTTTAAGTTCTTATCCTAAGTTACGAGCTTTACTTTGATAAGAACTGTTGTTCTGGGAGGGAAGGCAGATTGGAATTTGCTTTGGCCAACCTGGTGCGCATTGGCCTTGGCATAGTGTAGGTTCTTTTGCGTCTTTTCTTTTTGGATGAGGGCTTACCAATTGTGTGTGAGGTGGGGGTGATCAGCTGAAGATCCTTGTTGTTTGCATGGCTTGCATGGGGGGAGTCAGTGTCTGAATAGTAACATGGTAATTCCTCCATTATTTTACCATGAGAGATGAGTGAATCATCCATGAAGGGATTGTTTGAAATTCGAATGTGAAGCAAAAGTACAAGATGGGTGTTGGCTGATTTTCAGCATCCCTTGATTGTGCAGCCAAGGATGTTGGTGGTTCCACAAAATTCGAATTGGCCCCACTCTCCAAGGGGTTCAAGGGCTGACCTTCCACAATGTGCTCCTTTTCAAAATTTGAATCCAAGTGCTGATGTGCTTTGGCCTTATCCATCTGCTGGTTTGAATCCGTTTGTTGATTTGGATTGGCCTTATCCGAAGTTGTTGGTGCAATCCCATGAGAGGTGGCGTTTGAATTTCGAATCACATCCAGCATGAGTGGTTGTTCTTCCACGGCTGGTGGTTGCACCACCGTTGCTTCTAGTGGTTGCTGGACAGACTTCCCCCGCATGTTAGCATTGCCGTCATTTTGGGAAATTTCCGGCATTGGTGTTGGAGCTACGTTGGTTGCAGCTGGTGGAGTATCCTTTCGGTGGTCCTTCAAGCTTATCACTGCATTCACATGTGGAAGAGATGGGGCTGATTTTGAGCCCGAAGGTCCAGCCGTGTAAGTTCCTTTACCGGAGTCCAACGTGTTCGAATGGGTTGCTTGGCTGAGTTCTTTATTTGTTCTCCGTTACCTACAGGTTGGTTAGGATGCCCCGCTTCACCTCTCCAGCATTCACCATTGGCATGACCAATTTTCTTACATTTCGTGCAGTAAGATGGGACTGCATCGTACGTAATTTTTTGCCAAATGCCCTCATTACCGACCCCCAACCACATCCTAGAAGGAAGGTCAGATAGGAGGTTTACTTCCACACATACCTTAGCAACACTTGGCCGGGTGAAATTTGCAGTGGCTAAGTCGAGTT
The DNA here is from genome assembly GCA_025175665.1 of Cinchona pubescens. Lineage (NCBI taxonomy): Eukaryota > Viridiplantae > Streptophyta > Magnoliopsida > Gentianales > Rubiaceae > Cinchona > Cinchona pubescens. Next base: position 997,860 of record JANKKI010000070.1, on the reverse strand, counting down.
TAAGGGGTGTTTCAACCGCTTGAGCAAGGCTAAATACGGCGTGTTTGTTGAAGAAGACTGCTGGAAGTCCTTCAAAATTAATCCATATAGGGGCTATGGACGGTTCTTCATCAGTGGTAAATAATGGGTGCCACTTAAGAACCCTCATGTAGTAGCCATTAACAAACCAGGTGTTTTTGAGCCAACATCGTAGGAAGTCCTACTAGTCCAATGAAAACCTCATCAGTATGTGCTTGTAATCAAGATATCCTATGGTGAACTGACCTTTGAATCCAATGGTGTGAAAGCTTTTACGAAGAGTTTCCATGTTCGGCTTGCCTCTTGGAAAGTTACCCACCAATGTGTAACGAAATGGTGCAGCAAGGTGTTGAACTTCATCTTGGGAGAAGAAAATCGCTGGTTCCCCTTTTTGCAGTTGAAGAGCTTTCAAGGCAAGGTCTGGATTTGGTGCGTGAAGGCTTAGGATTTGTCCACCCGAAAGAGCTTGTGCAAAGGTTTTTGGTTGCCCTTCAACCGGTGGCTGAAGGGCAGCTGGTTCGGCCATGGCCGAGTGGCAAAAGGAGAAGAATAGGTGCTGTGTTTTAGTGAGAGGAAGTCTAATGGATCGCATTTTAGTTTGGAACATTCGGGGGATAGCTAATAAACCCTCACTTCGTAGGTTAAAGTTTATCATTCAACAACATCAAATAAAACTCATTGCTCTAATGGAGTCCAATGGTTGACAAAGTTAGAATCCTAATGTTTTCTAATAAGCTAGGTTTTGATAGCTGTGAGTGCAACTCAAATGGCAAAATTTGGCTTTTTTGGAACCGAGAGCTAGGTCTCGTCCCCACATTCAGCTCGGATCAGCTCCTCCATGTTTCCATTCCTTCCTCTCCTCAGCAAAGTGCCATGGAAGCCTCCTTTGTTTACGCAAAATGCACAACAGAGGAACGAAGAGCTCTTTGGGAGGAACTTCGAGCTGTCCAACCTCAAACTCCATGGCTGGTAGGTGGCGACTTCAATGTCATGTCTAGTTCTGATGAGTACAAAGGAACTTCCCCATTGCACCTTGATGCCATGGAGTGACTTGGATGTCTGCCTACATGCATGTGGCTTGGTGGACTTACCTTTTCAAAATGTGGCATTCACTTGGCGTGGGAATAGACTTGGAAATTTGGTATGGAAGAGGCTGGACAGATTTGTTTGTAACACACATTTTCTAGCAGCCTTTCAACAAGTCAGTGTTGAACACCTTCTCAAGACCTGCTCAGACCACTCGCCACTTGTGCTCAAAGCCTCCAATAAGAGACAGCCTTTAGACCAAAGCCAGACATAACATGTGGACTAGTACACATCTTTGAGTGTATAAGTCTCTTAGGCCACAATTGGCATGTGCAATGTAATGGCTCCTACGACCTGCATCTCCATTTTTGCTTCAACACATCAAGAGGCTAAAAGCCCATCTTGAGATGGGAATTGGAGTCACATGGTATTTGGCAATGTCTTTGACAAGGTTAAAGAAGCCGAACAAGAGGTCAAAATCAAGGAAGAAGTACTTTTGGCACACCAGAGCCAAAGTAACAAATTGCCTTAGCTCATGCCTAGGCGATCCATATGAGGTGCCTGGCAGAAGAGGAAGCCTTTTGGCAGCAAAAAGCGGGGATGAAATGGCTGAAAGAGGGTGACAAAAACTCCAAATGATTCGTGCAGAACTACTTCGGTTCCCATGAGGGACAGTTCGTATGGCCAAGGCCTTTTCACCATTGATGGGGAATGGACTGAAAATTTGCAGCTCATTGGACTAGCATAATTGTGGAATTTTTTGCCAAATGCCCTCATTACCGACCCCAGGCACCACACCTTAGATCGCCTAGGCATGAGCTATACACAATTTGTTACTTTGGCTCTGGTGTGCCAAAAGTACTTCTTCCTTGATTTTGACCTCTTGTTCGGCCTGTCTCTTATACACATCTAGATGTGTATAAGAGACAGGGCCTATAATGGGGTTTTCTTCACTACCTAAATGGGACAGAAACAACCATGATCTTTTCCTTGCGGTGAGAGATTTTCTTAAAGGAGCTAAGTTGCCACGAATGTTTGCTAGTACTCTTATTGCTCTTATCCCAAAAACAGCCAATCCGAATTCTTTTAGTGACTTCAGGCCCATATGCTTGTGCACTTTCTTCAACAAAATCTGCACCAAGATATTGGCCAACCGACTTTCCCTCATTCTACCGAAGATCATTTCAGCCGAACAAGTGGCCTATGTTCCTTCGAAGGGAGGGACATTGCCGATAACATTCTTCTTGTGCAAGAAATGACCAATTTCATAGATCGGAAGACGAGGGGAGGAAATTTGATCATCAAACTCGACCTCGCCAAGGCGTTTGATAGGCTTTCATGGCCTTTCTTATATGCCATTCTACACAAGATTGGATTTGCTGAACATTGGACTTCCCTCATCAAGAACGTTTTGGAGGAATGTTGGTTTTCTGTACTCATCAATGGAGCACCCAAGGGATTCTTTAAATCCACTAGAGGGGTTCGTCAAGGAGATCCCTTATCACCCCTTTTATTCATATTAATGTTGGAGACATTTTCACAGGGAAAATCCAAAACAGCTCTTTAACAAGTCCAAAAGCTTCTTTTACCTATCTCTTATACACATCTAATATTCGGATGATCCAAGCCAAGACGGGTTTCACCCACAACTCCCTCCCATTTAATTACTTGGGTTGTCCCATTCACAAAGGCAAAGGACGGCGCACTATCTTCCAGCCATTGATTGAAAAGGTAGGGGTACACATCTAGATGTGTATAAGAGACAGGCCCATCATACACCTGTTCTACCTTGTGGGAAAGAGGTCCGTATTTGGTCCATGGGAATGCCTGAAGGAGCAATCAGCATTTTGAATGAGTATAAGAGACAGGCCATTCTCTGCCTCATCATAGCTTCCAGATCGAGTCATGTCAGATTGAGAAATAGAACACGAGTTCTTATAAAAGTAGATTCACTCTTATGGAAAAGAATGATGCGAGTTCGTGATGAGGCAGAGAATGGCCTGTTATTCCTCATTCAAAACGCTGATTGCTCCTTCAGGTTCGACCCATGGACCAAATACGGACCTCTTTCCCACAAGGTAGAACAGGTGTATGATGGGCAGCTCAAGGTTTCCCATGTTTGGGGTTCTAATGGTTGGAATATTTCCTCTTTGGACGAGAGATACTCCATGGAGGAGCTGCAAACCATTGTCGCAATTCTCAATGAAAGATCGATCTTCATGGTGATGAACCAGACTGATTGTTTGGACCCTACCAGCCATGGCTCCTTTTCACTCTCAACGACATATGCCACAACGGTGCGGACTTTTTCTAGACAAATGATTTGGGATGGGAGACTTCAACTGAAGATCTCCATTTTCATGTGGAAATTGCTGAATAGGAGGCTAGATGTCATGCCACTAGATGATATTTTGATTACAATCGGCTTTTCCTTAGCCTCCAAGTGCTACTACTGTTGTCATGGAGAGTCCTTGGATCATCTTTTTGTGGGCTGCGCTATCTCACGCCAAGTTTGGTACTTTTTCGAAACTTGGCTAGAGGTGATGATCGCACCTTCAACGACCATCTTAGACAAGCTTAGCTCATGGTGGTGGGCTGCAGCACCCTCTTCCACAATTGGGCTAATCCACAAAATCCTCCCTTGTATAATATGTTGGTTCTTATGGAAAGCTAGGAACATGGCTGTGTTTGATGGGAAAATAAGTAGTGCTGCACGCATCATTGCCATCATCAACTCATATTTAGTGAATATTTCCTCAATCCACCCCTTCACAAGAGAAAGCACAGCTGATGAATTGCTTCTCTCACGGGACATTTGCTTTCAACTCTTACAAACAAAACCTAAGAGAATCTTGGCGGTCAAATGGGAATGCCCTCCTCCAGGATGCTTCAAATCTACTTGGAGTAAATGTGGATGGCGCCTCTAAAGGTAATCCGGGAATGGCAGCAGGTGGTGGCGTCATAAGGGATCACAAGGGCCATTGTATACGGGCATTTTCAAATGGTTATTTTCAGCAAACCAGCTTGCAAGTAGAGGTAATGGCACTTGAAGAGGGGCTCAAGCTCTGTGACAGGTTGCGGATTCACCCATTGGAGGTTGAGATTGATTCACTCATCCTTGTCAACACTTTGAATGGTTCGTCGTCACCAATCTGGAGTATTGATGACCAACTCCGTGTCATACAAGGCCTTTGTGTTGGAAAGAAGAATTCATTTAAACATATTTTTAGAGAGTCTAATCAAGTTGCTGATAGATTAGCTAATGAGGGTATTGCAAATTCAATGTATGTTGAGTACGAGCACAACACCATTCCTTGCTCTATAAAAGGTCTGGTTTGGCTAGATGCTAGGAGCTGCCCTAACCTTCGATATTGTAATAACTCACAAAATAAATATAAGTTCTGCCCACCAATTTTGGGCGTTTGATTAAAAAAAAAAAAAAGAACTGTTGTTCTATTTCTCAATCTGATATGACTCGATCTACTTTGTTTAGTCTTAATCCTGTAAGATTAGATCTCCTTTACTGTGTCATAATATAGTAAGATTAGACCCTTTCTTTCTTCTAAATATCGTACTATTACAATTGCTTCCTTAATCATTGTGCAGGCATAATTAATAGGCCTCCTTTCTCAGTTCTTTTTCTTATACTATTAGATAATCTCTTAATTATAAATCTTTAATGAATACGACCCGCTCTTGGTTCTTTTTAAATCTAATACGACTACTTCTCCTTCATTAGTTCTCAATCTTGTTTGATTGTATCTCCTTTTGCGACTCAAAATATTACTCTTAGTCGACTTTCCTAGTTCTCAATATCTTACGATTACACATCTTCCTTAGTTATTAAGCTAATATAGTTGCCTCCGTTCTCTTTCGAATGCGATTAGATCATTTATTTGATCTAAATCTTTTGTGGCACAGGTCCCACACATGGTTCTCAATCTAGTCTAACTAAGTCACATATTAGGGCTTATCATCCGTTATTAGATATTCTTATCTTTTGAACATGTATGTCGATTAGATCAGCTTTCTAGTTTCTTAATTATCTCCCTAATATTTTATCTTGTGTTCTCCTTTTGCGATTCAGAACATAGAACAGTTAGTCAATTTCTTGGCTCTCCATATCGAACGATCGCAAATTCTTCGTTACTCGTAAAGCAAGTTTGATCGGCCTCATTTCTCTATTCTTTTGCAAATGCTATTAGATGATGTATTATTACTAAATCTGCGAGGATTAGGTCCAGCGCATGGTTCTTAATCCATTCTTATTAAAACATATTTTTGTTCTTACCATGTGAAATTTGATCTCATATATTTTCCAAATGTGTTGTGATTGGAACTCCTCTCATATTTCATAATCTTACACGACTAATCTCCTTTCTTTGTTCTGTGAATTGCATATGTTATGTCTCCTTTTAAGTTGGTCATTGTATAGCTCGATTAGCCGCATTTCTTAGTTCTCAATATTGTAGGATGATCACTTCTTCCTTTGTCATTATACAAGGTGTAATTGGCTTCATTCCTCAGTTCGTTTTCAAATAAGGTTAGATAATCATCTTTTTTTCAAAGTCTTTTTCAATATGAACTGATTCTTGGTTCTTAATCTAGCACAATTGAATCACATTTTACGTTGTTATCATGAGTTATTAGAACTTATTATGTTTCTACATGTACTTTGTTGAGAACTCCTTTCTTGTTTCTTAATCTCTTGCGACTTGATCCCAGTTATTAGTATTTAATCTTGTACGATTTGTCCCCTTTATTAGTTCTCAATATCGTACGAGTACAACTCCTTCAACTGTGATTAAGCACGTATACTTGGCCGCTTTTCTCACTTATTTCTTCAAAACCATCATATTATATTTTAGTTCTTATTCTTTTAGGCATAGTTGTCACTCATGGTTCTTAATTTGGCCAAATCAATAATCACATATCATGTTCTTATCTTGAGTTACGAGATTTACTTTTATAAGAACTCGTGTTCTATTTCTCAATCTGACATGACTCGATCTGCTTTGTTAGTTCTTAATCCTGTACGATTAGATCTCCTTTACTGTGTCATAATACAGTTCGATTAGACCCTTCTTTCTTCTCAATATCGTACTTTTACAATTTCTTCCTTAATCATTGTGCAGGCATAATTAATAGGCCTCATTTCTCAGTTTCTTTTTCTTATACGATTAGATAATCTCTTAATTATAAATCTTTAATGAATACGACCTGCTCTTGGTTCTTTTTAAATCTAATACGACTACTTCTCCTTTATTAGTTCTCAATCTTGTTTGATTGTATCTCCTTTTGGGACTCACAATCTATTACGATTAGTCGACTTTCCTAGTTTTTTTTTTTTTTTAATGAATCGCCCAAAAGGTGGGCAGAACTTTTATTTATTTTAAGAGTTGTTACAATATCGAAGGTTAGGGCAGCCTCCTAGCATCTAGCCAAACCAGACCTTTAATAGAGCAAGGAATGGTGTTGTGCTCGTACTCAACATACATTGGATTTGAAATACCCTCATTAGCTAATCTATCAGCAACTTGATTAGATTCTCTTAAAATATGTTTAAATGAAATATGCTTTCCAACACAAAGGCCTTGTATGACACGGAGTTGGTCATCAATACTCCAAATTGGTGACGACGAACCATTTAATGTGTTGACAAGGATGAGTGAATCAATCTCAACCTCCAATATCTTACGATTACACATGTTCCTTAGTTATTAAGCTAATATAGTTTCCTCCGTTCTCTTTCGAAAGCGATTAGATCATTCATTTTATCTAAATATTTTGTGCCCAGGTCCCACACATGGTTCTCAATCTAGTCTAACTAAGTCACGTATTAGGGGCTTATCATCCGTTATTAGATATTCTTATCTTTTCAACATGTATGTCGATTAGATCACCTTTCTAGTTTCTTAATTATCTCCCTAATCTCATTTTATCTTGTATTCTCCTTGTGCGATTCAGAACATAGAACAGTTAGTTAATTTTCTTGGCTCTCAATATAGAACGATTGCAACTTCTTCCTTACTCATAAAGCAATTTTGATCGGCCTCATTTCTCTATTCTTTTGCAAATGCTATTAGATGATGTATTAGTTCTAAATCTTCGAGGATTAGGTCCAGCGCATGGTTCTTAATCCATTCTTATTAAAACATATTTATGTTCTTACCTTGTGAAATTTGATCTCATATCTTTTCCAAATGTGTTGTGATTGGAACTCCTCTCTTATTTCATAATCATACACGACTAATCTCCTTTGTTTGTTCTGTGAATTGCATATGTTATGTCCCCTTTTGTTGTTCATTGTATAGCTCGATTAGTCGCATTTCTTAGTTCTCAATATTGTGGGATGATCACTTCTTCCTTTGTCATTATACAAGGTGTAATTGGCTTCATTTCTCAGTTTTCTTTTTCAAATAAGGTTAGATAATCCCTATCTTTCGTTCAAAGTCTTTTTCAATCTGAACTGATTCTTGGTTTTTATTCTAGCATATTTAAATCACATTTTACGTTGTTATCATGAGTTATTAGAACTTATTATGTTTCTACATGTAATTTGTTGAGAACTCCTTTCTTGTTTCTTAATCTCATGCGACTTGAACCCAGTTATTAGTATTTAATCTTGTACGATTTGTCCCCTTTATTAGTTCTCAATATCGTACGAGCACAACCTCTTTCAACTGTGATTAAGCACGTATACTTGACCTCATTTCACACTTATTTCTTCAAGACCATCATATTATATTTTAGTTCTTATTCTTTTATGCATAGTATCACTCATGGTTCTTAATTTGGCCAAATCAAATCGCATTTTAAGTTCTTATCCTGAGTTACGAGATTTACATTTATAAGAACTGTTGTTCTATTTCTCAATCTGATATGACTCGATCTACTTTGTTTAGTCTTAATCCTGTAAGATTAGATCTCCTTTACTGTGTCATAGCATATAGTAAGATTAGACCCTTTCTTTCTTCTAAATATCGTACTATTACAATTGCTTCCTTAATCATTGTGCAGGCATAATTAATAGGCCTCCTTTCTCAGTTCTTTTTCTTATACTATTAGATAATCTCTTAATTATAAATCTTTAATGAATACGACCCGCTCTTGGTTCTTTTTAAATCTAATACGACTACTTCTCCTTTATTAGTTCTCAATCTTGTTTGATTGTATCTCCTTTTGTGACTCACAATATATTACAATTAGTCAACTTTCCTAGTTCTCAATATCTTACGATTACACATCTTCCTTAGTTATTAAGCTAATATAGTTGCCTCCGTTTTCTTTCGAATGCGATTAGATCATTTATTTGATCTAAATCTTTTGTGCACAGGTCCCACACATGGTTCTCAATCTAGTCTAACTAAGTCACATATTAGGGGTTTATCATCCGTTATTAGATATTCTTATTTTTTGAACATGTATGTCGATTAGATCAGCTTTCTACTGAATTTCTTAATTATCTCCCTAATATTTTATCTTGTGTTCTCCATTTGCGATTCAGAACATAGAACAGTTAGTCAATTTCTTGGCTCTCCATATCGAACAATCGCAACTTCTTCGTTACTCGTAAAGCAAGTTTGATCGGCCTCATTTCTCTATTCTTTTGCAAATGCTATTAGATGATGTACTAGTTCTAAATCTTCGAGGATTAGGTCCAGCGCATGGTTCTTAATCCATTATTATTAAAACATATTTATGTTCTTACCTTGTGAAATTTGATCTCAGATCTTTTCCAAATGTGTTGTGATTGGAACTCCTCTCATATTTCATAATCTTACACGACTAATCTCCTTTCTTTGTTCTGTGAATTGCATATGTTATGTCTCCTTTTGTTGGTCATTGTATAGCTCGATTAGCCGCATTTCTTAGTTCTCAATATTGTAGGATGATCACTTCTTCCTTTGTCATTATACAAGGTGTAATTGGCTTCATTCCTCAGTTCGTTTTCAAACTAGCCATAAGGTTAGATAATCATCTTTTTTTCAAAGTCTTTTTCAATCTGAACTGATTCTTGGTTCTTAATCTAGCACAATTGAATCACATTTTACGTTGTTATCATGAGTTATTAGAACTTATTATGTTTCTACATGTACTTTGTTGAGAACTCCTTTCTTGTTTCTTAATCTCTTGCGACTTGATCCCAGTTATTAGTATTTAATCGTGTACGATTTGTCCCCTTTATTAGTTCTCAATATAAATATGTTTTAATAGGAAAATGAACTGATTAAGTGACGTATACTTGGCCGCTTTTCTCACTTATTTCTTCAAAACCATCATATTATATTTTAGTTCTTATTCTTTTATGCATAGTTGTCACTCATGGTTATTAATTTGGCCAAATCAAATCACATATCAAGTTCTTATCTTAAGTTACGAGATTTAATTTTATAAGAACTCGTGTTCTATTTCTCAATCTGACATGACTCGATCTATTAACTTAGTTATCTAATTCTGAATCGCACCTGATCTCCTTTACTATGTCATAATACAGTACGATTAGACCCTTTCTTTCTTCTCAATATCGTACTTTTACAATTTCTTCCTTAATCATTGTGCAGGCATAATTAATAGGCCTCATTTCTCAGTTTCTTTTTCTTATACGATTAGATAATCTCTTAATTATAAATCTTTAATGAATACGACCCGCTCTTGGTTCTTTTTAAATCTAATACGACTACTTCTCCTTTATTAGTCCTCAATCTTGTTTGATTGTATCTCCTTTTGCGACTCACAATCTATTACGATTAGTCGACTTTCCTAGTTCTCAATATCTTACGATTACACATCTTCCTTAGTTATTAAGCTAATATAGTTTCCTCCGTTCTCTTTCAAAAGATCATTCATTTTCTCTAAATCTTTTGTGCACAGGTCCCACACATGGTTCTCAATCTTGTCTAACTAAGTCACGAATTAGGGCTTAACATCCGTTATTAGATATTCTTATCTTTTCAACATGTATGTCGATTAGACTATAATCACCTTTCTAGTTTCTTAATTATCTCCCAAATATTTTATCTTGTGTTCTCCTTGTGCGATTCAGAACATAGAACAGTTAGTCAATTTCTTGGCTCTCAATATCGAACGATCGCAACTTCTTCCTTACTTGTGAAGCAAGTCTGATCGGCCTCATTTCTCTATTCTTTTGCAAATGCTATTAGATGATGTATTAGTTCTAAATCTTTGAGGAATAGGTCCAGCGCATGGTTCTTAGTCCATTCTTATTAAGAGACAGATCTTATGTACTCTACCTTGTGAAATTTGATCTCATATCTTTTATAAATGTGCTGTGATTGGAACTCGTCTGATATTTCATAATCTTACACGACTAATCTCCTTTCTTTGTTCTGTGAATTGCATATGTTATGTCTCCTTTTGTTGTTCATTGTATAGCTCGATTAGCCGCATTTCTTAGTTCTCAATATTGTAGGATGATCACTTCTTCCTTTGTCATTATACAAGGTGTAATTGGCTTCATTCCTCAGATTTTTTTCAAATAAGGTTAATTAATCCTCTTTTGTTCAAAGTCTTTTTCAATCTGAACTGATACTTGTTTTTTTTTTTTTTTTTTTTTAATCAATCGCCCAAAAGGTGGGCAGAACTTTTATTTATTTTAAGAGTTGTTACAATATCGAAGGTTAGGGCAGCCCCTAGCATCTAGCCAAACCAGACCTTTAATAGAGCAAGGAATGGTGTTGTGCTCGTTGTCAACATACATTGGATTTGAAATACCCTCATTAGCTAATCTATCAGCAACGTGATTAGACTCTCTAAAAATATGTTTAAATGAAATCTGCTTTCCAACACAAAGGCCTTGTATGACACGGAGTTGGTCATCAATACTCCAAATTGGTGACGACGAACCATTCAATGTGTTGACAAGGATGAGTGAATCAATCTCGACCTCCAATGGGTGAACCCGCAACCTGTTACAGAGCTTGAGCCCCTCTTCAAGTGCCATTACCTCTACTTGCAAGCTGGTTTGCTGAAAGTAGACCATTTGAAAATGCCCGTATGCAATGGCCCTTGTGATCCCTTATGACGCCACCACCTGCTGCCATTCCCGGATTACCTTTAGCCTGCCATCCACATTTAGTTTGAAACATCCTGGAGGAGGGCATTCCCATTTGACCGCCAAGATTCTCTTGGGTTTTGTTTGTAAGAGTTGAAAGCAAATGTTCCGTGAGAGAAGCAATTCATCAGCTGTGCTTTCTCTTGTGAAGGGGTGGATTGAGGAAATATTCACTAAATATGAGTTGATGTTGGCAATGATGGGTGCAGCACTACTTGTTTTCCCATCAAACACAGCCATGTTCCTAGCTTTCCATAAGAACCAACATAGTATACAAGGGAGGATTTTGTGGATTAGCCCAGTTGTGGAAGAGGTGTTTGATGGGAAAACAAGTAGTGCTGCACCTGTCTCTTATAGACATCTATCTATGTGTATAAGTGCTTGGCATCACCTCTAGCCAAGTTTCGAAAAAGTTCCAAACTTGGCGTGAGATAGCGCAGCCCCACAAAAAGATGATCCAAGGACTCTCCATGACAACAGTAGTAGCACTTGGAGGCCAAGGAAAAGCCGATTGTAATCAAATTATCATCTAGTGGCAGCCTCCTATTCAGCAATTTCCACATGAAAATGGAGATCTTCAGTTGGAGTCTCCCATCCCAAATCATTTGTCTAGAAAAAGTCAGCACCGTTGTGGCATATGTCGTTGAGAGTGAAAAGGAACCAGTAGATGTAGGGGTCCAAACAATCCGGTCTGGTTCATCGGTCATGAAAATCGATCTTTCATTGAGAATTGCGGCAATGGTTTGCAGCTCCTCCATGGAGTATCTCTCGTCCAAAGAGGAAATATTCCAACCATTAGAACCCCAAACATGGGAAACCTTGAGCTGCCCATCATACACTTGTTCTACCTTGTGGGAAAGAGGTCCGTATTTAGTCCATGGGTCGAACCATCTGGAGCAATCAGCGTTTCGAATGAGGAATAACAGGCCCTTCTCTGCCTCATCGAGATTGTTTGCACATTCACGAACTCGCATCTTCTTTTACATAAGAGTGAATCAGATGGTGATACAGCGATATGCCATGGCTATATCTTATACACATTAATGCTAACACAACTATATGTGTATAAGAGACAGAGCAAGAAGTGTAATCGTATGATTTGAGAACTAAGAAAGTAGTTCTCAATATCGTAATGGTACAACTCCTGTCTCTTATACACATCTAGATGTGTATAAGAGAACACGTCGCGATCCAATGTCGTTATAGCTGTCTCTTATACACATCTACCCAGAAAAAGTTTCCAAATTGCCGCTCCAACTCTTTAATTACTGATCTTGGGGGAAGGAGAACCGATAATAGGTAGATGGGAATGCTGCTCAGAACATGCTTGATTAGAATTAACCGTCCTCCTGGAGAGAGGAACCTCGTTTGCCATCCATGAATCCGGGAAGCTACCTTTTCAATTAATGGCTGGAAGATAGTGCGCCGTCCTTTGCCTTTGTGAATGGGACAACCCAAGTAATTAAATGGGAGAGGGAGTTATGGGTGAAACCCGTCTTGGCTTGGATCATCCGAACGCGACCAGGTGCTGCCTTCTTTGATAGGTAAAAGAAGCTTTTGGACTTGTTAAAGAGCTGGCCGGAAGAGTTCTCAAACCGTGCTAAGATGCTCGTTAAGTGTCGAATGGATTTGGTTTCTCCCTTTGTGAAAATGACAATATCATCTGCGAAGGCCAAGTGGGAGGTAGTTGGGCATTGTTGCGGGAGTGAGTAAGCTAAAATTTTACCCTCGTGAACTTTTGCCTTTAATCCCTGTGAAAATGTCTCCAACATTAATATGAATAAAAGGGGTGATAAGGGATCTCCTTGACGAACCCCTCTAGTGGATTTAAAGAATCCCTTGGGTGCTCCATTGATGAGTACACCAACCAGGGCATTTCCAAAAGTTCTTATTCATAGTCCAATGTTCAGCAAATCCAATCTTGTGTAGGGTGGCATAAATAAGAAAGGCCATGAAAGCCTATCAAATCCTTGGCAATGTTGAGGTCGAGTTTGATGATCAAATTTCCTCCCCTCGTCTTCCGATCTATGAAATTGGTCATTTCTTGCACAAGAAGAATGTTATCGGCAATGTCCCTCCCTTTAACGTAGGCCACTTGTTCGGCTGAAATAATCTTCGGAGTCAGTTGGCCAATATCTTGGTGCAGATTTTGTTAAAGAAAGTGCACAAGCTTATGGGCCGGAAGTCACTAAAAGAATTCGGATTGGCTGTTTTTGGGATAAGAGCAATAAGAGTACTAGTAAACATTCGTGGCAACTTAGCTCCATTAAGAAAATCTCTCACCGCAAGGAAAAGATCATGGTGAATAATGTCCCAGCAGGTAGTGAAGAAAACCCCATTATAGCCATCAATTCCGGCTGCTCCATTAGGATTAAGGTTGAAAACGAATCCCTCTAATCCCTGTCTCCTTTAATAAAGCAAACCAGCTTGCAAGTGGAAACCGATGGGAGGTACTGTCTCTTATACACATGGGATCAATTCCAGAGACAGGGAGACGTGTTGTTAGAGGAACAAGAGCTCCTGAAAGAAGTTAACCCCTGTCCGTTCTATGAGCTGCAAATTTTCAGTCCATTCCCCATCAATTTTGATCTTGGAGATATGCAATCTTTGTCGTTTAGCTAGGAGGGTGGAGTGGAAGACTTTGGAGTTTAAACACCCTCTTTCAGCCATTGGAGACACACGGTATTTGGCAATGTCTTTGACAAGGTTAAAGAAGCCAAGCACCTCATATGGATCGCCTGGGCATGAGCTAAGGCAATTTGGTTACTTTGGCTCTGGTGTGCCAAAAGTGCTTCTTCCTTGATTTTGACCTCTTGTTCGGCTTCTTTAACCTTGTCAAAGACATTGCCAAATACCGTGTGACTCCAATTCCTGAGTTCGGCTTTTAGTCTTTTGAGTTTTGAAGCAAAAATGGAGATAGAGGAGCCATTACATTGCAGCTGTCAATTGTTGCCTAGGACCTGCAAGAAATCTTTGTGTTTAGTCCACATATTAAGAAATTTAAATTTGGCTTTGGTCCTGAGGTATTCTCATTGGAGGAATTGAGTCTCAAGTATGGCCTGTCTCTGAGCACGTCTTGAGAAGGTGTTCAACACTAACTTGTTGAAAGGCTGCTAGAAAATGTGTGTTACAAACAAATCTGTCCAGCCTCTTCCATACCAAATTTCCAAGTCTATTCCCACGCCAAGTGAATTTACAGCCTTGAAAAGGTAAGTCCACCAAGCCACATGCATGTAGGCAATCATTGAAGTCATTCATGGCATCAAGGTGCAATGGGGAAGTTCCTTTGTACTCATCAGAACTAGATATGACATTGAAGTCGTCACCCACCAGCCATGGAATTTGAGGTTGGACAGCTCGAAGTTCCTCCCAAAGAGCTCTTCGTTCCGCTGTTGTGCATTTTACGTAAACAAAGGAGGCTTCCATGGCACTTTGCTGAGGAGAGGAAGGAATGGAAACATGGAGGAGCTGATCCGAGCTGAATGTGGGGATGAGACCTAGCTCTCGGTTCCAAAAGCCAAATTTTGCCATTTGAGTTGCACTCGCAGCTATCAAAACCTAGCTTATTAGAAAACATTAGGATTCTAGCTTTGTCAACCATTGGCTCCATTAGAGCAATGAGTTTTATTTGATGTTGTTGAATGATTAACTTTAACCTACGAAGTGAGGGTTTATTAGCTATCCCCCGAATGTTCCAAACTAAAATGCGATCCATTAACATTGTGGGAGGGAGGGCAGCTTGGAGTTTGCTTTGGCCAACCTGGTGCGCATTGGCCTTGGCATAGAGTAGGTTCTTTTGCGTCTTTTCTTTTTGGATGAGGGCTTACCACTTGTGTGAGAGGTGGGGGTGATCGGCTGAAGACCCTTGTTGTTTGCATGGCTTGCATGGGGGGAGTCATTGTCTGAATAGTAACATGGTAATTCCTCCATTATTTTACCATGAGAGATGAGTGAATCATCCATGAAGGGATTGTTTAAAATTCGAATGTGTGTTGGCTGATTTTCAGCATCCCATCTAGATGTGTATGTTTGACAGTCACATATCTAGGAAAAAAGTTGTTCAGCCAAGGATGTTGGTGATTCCACAAAATTCGAATTGGTCCCACTCTCCAAGGGGTTCAAGGGCTGACCTTCCACAATGTGCTCCTTTTCAAAATTTGAATCCAAGTGCTGATGTGCTTTGGCCTTATCCATCTGCTGGTTTGAATCCGTTTGTTGATTTGGATTGGCCTTATCCGAAGTTGTTGGTGCAATCCCATGAGAGGTGGCGTTTGAATACAATCACAACCAGCACTTAGGAACACATGGCTATTCCATATGCTGAAGATTGCAGCACCGTTGCTTCTAGTGGTTGCTGGACAGACTTCCCCCGCATGTTAGCATTGCCATCATTTTGGGAAATTTCCGGCATTGGTATTGGAGCTACGTTGGTTGCAAGCTGGTGGAGTATCCTTTCGGAGGTCCTTCAAGCTTATCACGGCATTCACATGTGGAAAAGATGGGGCTGATTTTGAGCCCGAAGGACCAGCCATGTGTTCCTTTACCGGAGTCCAACGTGTTCTTGCAGGATGGGTTGCTTGGCTGAGTTCTTTATTTGTTCACCATTACCTACATGTTGGTTAGGATGCCCCGCTTCACCTCTCCGGCATTCACCATTGGCATGGCCAATTTTCTTGCATTTCGTGCAATAAGATGGGACTGCATCGTAGGTAATTTTTTGCCTAATGCCCTCATTACCGACCCCCAACCACACCCTAGAAGGAAGGTCAGATAGGAGGTCTACTTCCACACATACCTTAGCAACACTTGGCCTGGTGAAATTTGCAGTGGCTAAGTCGAGTTTAAGGGGTGTTCCAACCGCTTGAGCAAGGCTGAATACGGCGTGTTTGTTGAAGAAGACTGCTGGAAGTCCTTCAAAAGTAATCCATATAGGGGCTATGGATGGTTCTTCATCCGTGGTAAATAATGGGTGCCACTTAAGAACCCTCATGTAGTAGCCATTAACAAACCAGGTGTTTTTGAGCCAACATCGTAGGAAGTCCTCCTCCAATGAAATCCTCATCAATATCAAAGTGCTTGTAATCAAGATATCCGATGGTGAACTGACCTTTGAATCCAATGGTGTGAAAACTTTTACGAAGAGTTTCCATGTTCGGCTTGCCTCTTGGAAAATTACCTACCAATGTGTAACGAAATGGTGCAGCAAGGTGTTGAACTTCATCTTGGGAGAAGAAGATCGCTGGTTCCCCTTTGTGCTGTTGAAGAGCTTTCAAGGCGAGGTCTGGATTTGGTGCGTGAAGGCTTAGGATTTGTCCACCCGAAAGAGCTTGTGCAAAGGTTTTTGGTTGCCCTTCAACCGATGGCTGAAGGGCAGCTGGTTCGGCCATGGCCGAGTGGCAAAAGGAGAAGAATAGGTGGTGTTTTTTAGTGAGATAGGTGCTGTGTTTTAGTGAGAGGAAGTCTAGAGAGAAGGAGGAGAGAATTTTGATTTTTGGTTCTTTGAAAAAAAAATTTAGATCTCCTTTACTGTGTCATAATATAGTACGATTAGACTCTTTCTTTCTTCTCAATATTGTATCCTGCTCATTCTATTAGAATTCTTCCTTAATCATTGTGCAGGCTTAATTAATAGGCCTCATTTCTCAGTTCATTTTCTTATACGATTAGATAATCTCTTAATTATAAATCTTTAATGAATACGACCCGCCCTTGGTTCTTTTTAAATCTAATACGACTACTTCTCCATTATTAGTTCACAATCTTTTGTGATTGTTTCTCCTTTTGTGACTCACAGTATATTACGATTAGTAGACTTTCTTAGTTCTCGATATCTCACGATTACACTTCTTCCTTAGTTATTAAGCTAATATACTTGCCTCCGTTCTCTTTCGAATGCGATTACATCATTCATTTGATCTAAATCATTTGTGCAGAGGTCCCACACATGGTTCTCAATCTTGTCTAACTAAGTCACGTATTAGGGGGTTATCCTCCGTTATTAGATATTCTTATCTTTTCAACATGTATGTTGATTAGATCACCTTTCTAGTTTCTTAATTATCTCCCTAATATTTTATCGTGTGTTCTCCTTATGTGCGATTCAAAACATAGAACAGTTAGTCGATTTCTTGGCTCTCAATATCAAATGATCGCAACTTCTTCCTTACTCGTAAAGCAAGTCTGATCGGCCTCATTTCTCTATTCCTTTGCAAATGCTATTAGATGATGTATTAGCTCATTTTGTTCTTCATTGTATAGCTCGATTAGTCGCATTTCTTAGTTCTCAATATTGTACGATGATCACTTCTTCCTTTGTCATTATACAAGGTGTAATTGGCATCATTTCTCAGTTCTTTTTCAAATAAGGTTAGATAATCATCTTTTGTTCATTTCTCAGTTCTTTTTCAAACCCCGTGCGCAATCGACTTGATGCCACGAAACCCAACAATTCAAGATGGCACCAAAACCCCGAGGATCGACTCCAAAGTTGGTCACAAGAATTTGGACAGCAAACACACAAACAAGAACAATAAAGAACACAGAAGAATCAAGCAAGAATTCTACCCATTGTCTATAACGAGACAAGAACCAAAGTCTCTTAACAAGATTTGAAGCAAGAATTGACCTGTTGCCTATATGAATCAGGCAAGAACCAAATCTATAAGTCAGTTAAAACAATCACCGTTGCTCAAGCGATGATCCCAACAAAGTCTTAATCCAAAGACTAAACGAAAGAACTTTTTCCTCACGAAAAAGATGAATATTATTGATAAAAATCTGCTGTAAATTCGTCCATATGATGAGGCCTATTTATAGGCTTATAGAAATCCTAAAAACTTGCTTAAAAACTCCTAAAAAAGTAGTGCTAGGGTTCAGCCATAAGTGGCCCCAAGATTTGGGCTAAATGGGCCTTATTTAGGCTAACTAATGAGCCTAAAAACTAATAACTAAATCACAACTAAACTTGACTTAAACCCAACTTAAAATCAGCCCAATTTACACAACACTTTAAATTATTAGTGGGCTTTACATAATAAAGACCAAACTAAAATAAACTTGAAAGGAAGTCCGCCTTCTTGCACTCAAAGGATCTCCAATTGAAGTCTTGTGCTTCACTTTGAAGAATTGGACTTCATGTATTATTGAATTGAGAATAGTCCAATCCAACTTGATCGAAATACAAAGAATGTACTCCAATCTTAGAAAGAGTGAATCCATGCTTGCTCTATCTTTCCTCTCCTCATCTTGACACATATTTGGGCTATTTGGATCCATATCATTCCCTCCCTCTCGAAAGGATTCGCCCTCGAATCATCTGGATAAGAAAAGCACTGATTAGTCAAATGGGACACAAGATTGGCAGAATATTATACACATGAAGATGTGCATAAGATTGTGAACACAACAAATTTTTGCAAAGTAATGATCCAAACAGTTAAACAAATGTGCACGCCAAAGTAGAAAATCATTCAGCTTTTACCAGATAAGCACAATTTGAGAAATTGCCAGAAAATACGGATTTTGACACAAATTGGAATTTATTTGAGCATAAACAAAAATTTGAGTCAAAGTGTTCTGAGGCAAAATTGACACGATTTCATTCTTGCAAAGTTATTTGACCTAAATTACACAACTTTGGTTTCTCAAAAACTAAATAAGAAACAAAAATTTGGGTGGAGTGTCTAAGTAAAACAAGATCAAATAAGATATCACGCCATAACATAAACTTGACTTGACTTGCACAAAACTTGAATACCTTGAAGTTAACTTTACTTGAAATTCGAAATTCATAAAAGAAGTTAACCAAGCTAACAAAGTTATCCAAGTTAATTTGAACAAAAGTGAAATGTTGAAAATCATGTAGCATGCTAACACAACAATTCAAATTAAAGTTGATGGCATGGAAATGATTATTATCAAGTAAAGCTTGGACGGATTTATCCAAATAATGCTCCACAAATTGGAATTGAAGTCCAAGAATTTGCATGCCTTTTCTGTTCAAAACAACAACCAAGTCAAAAGAATTAATTTTAAACAAGAAATCTGTACACTAAAAATAACTCTAAATTCAGAATTAAATTTATACAATTTCTGAAGATGTCAAGTCTAAGAATTTCGATTGAATAACACAAAAAGTAGAAAGAAGTTCATACCTGTGAGATAGGGTATTGGCTACCATATCTTTCTTACCTTGCTTTGGTTGGAATGATGAGATACTCAATTGGGAGGTTAGTGCATCACGACTTACACCTTTGAAGGACTGAACATAAGAAAGAAAACTAGACAAAGATAAATCAAGGTTAGGCATGACAAAATAAATTCTCTTGATATCTCTCTCTTTTCTCTCTTTTTCTTGGACTAGGGTCGAAGCCTTCACAATCTTTTCATCTTGATGGCTTTTCCCACTTTGCTTGTCACCTTTATTCCGTTGAAGAAATTTTCTTTGAATTTCTAATCTTTCTTCATTTATTTGATGTTGTGGCAAAGGAATAAATTTGAACTTTTTACCCTTTTTAGACAAGTGATATCTATTAGAGTAGAGATCATAGTGCAACCATATTCAGAAAGATTCCCATAGCTGACCAAGTTGTAAATGACATGTGAGCAAAGGTGCTACATCACAAACTACCTTATCAGAATACTTACCAATAGTGAAGGATATATAATAACTTGTTCAGTTACCTCAAACGCTTCACTTTCAATTGACCATCGGATCTTATAAGGTTTTGGATGTGGGAAAGTAGGCAAATTCAACTTTTCAACAAGATATGTACTTGCCATATTAATCCATATGCTACTATCAATTAGAAAACCACAAACTCTTTCATTCACGAGAACCTTAGTGAAGAAAGTCTCTTTCAGCCTGTGAGACATCACAAATAATACTCACAAAACAAAGTGGTTAGTGTTGGAAAAAGAAATAATTAGATTTTTTTTCCCTTACCACTCGGTCTTACTCTTTGGAGTGCAATTCACTCAAGTTGAATCACTCAATCTCTCGTGTATACCCTCAATTGAATGGCTTTTTATCACTCAAATGATCTTGCCACACTGCCTTTTTCCTCTCTTTAGTTCGTTCTCAAAGTCTTTGGAAGACTCTTATACCAAAGTGAGCTCCAATTATGTCTTAACCACTTATAGAATTGGTTGGACGTCAAAGAGAACAAACAATCACGGGCCAATGACAAATAAGAGACACCAAACTTTCGGATTTAAGCTTCAAAGAAGAAGAGACAACAAAATATCCGAGACTACGTGAAGCAACAAAACGTATAGAAAGCAAATAAGAATTTGGTAGGCAAATTTACCAAATAAAAAGGAAACTAAGACACAAGAACAAACAAGTAGCACTTAAGAATAACAAAGAAATTAAAAGAACCAACAAAAATTAAGTGCTTTTCAATAGAAATACAAATTTGGAAAGTTTTCAAAAATAGAAAGTTTCCAAATTTAGAAATTGGAAAGTTTCCAAAAATGAATTTAGTAAGTTTCCAAAATTGGAATTTGGAAAGTTTCCAAAAAAAATGAATTTGGTAAGTTTCCAAATTTTGAATTTTGGAAAGTTTCCAAAGATGAATTTGGTAAATTTCCAAATTTGAAAGTTGGAAAGTTTCCAAACTCAACTAGGAAATCAAAACCTTCTTGGATTAGGACAACAAAATTTTCTTCTTTTGAATTGCCGATTCTTCTCCTTCTCTTTTTTTTTTTTTTTTTTTCCACGTTTCTTTTTCTTTCAACACTTTTTTCTTTTTTTGTTTCACTATTCAGTCAAACAAATTTTTACTTTTTTTTTTTTTTTTTTATAGCAGCAACAACAAGAGAACAATGAAGAACAATAACAAAGAAACAATAATATGGCTGGAAATTTTTTTTTTTTCGGATGAACAGTACCGATAAACAGTACATTTTTTGGCTGGAATTTTTTTCTGGATGAACAGTACAGGTGAACAGTCGATTTTTTTTTTTTTTGGCAGAAACTAAGATATGACTTTCTTTGAAAGAAAATCTGGAAAAATTAAAGAGAAAAATAAACAGAATTGACCAGAATTGGACCAGCTCTGATACCAATTTGATGCGAACCCCGTGCGCAATCGACTTGATGCCACGAAACCCAACAATTCAAGATGGCACCAAAACCCCAAGGATCGACTCCAAAGTTGGTCACAAGAATTTGGATCCCTCAGCAAACACGCAAACAAGAACAATAAAGAACACAGAAGAATCAAGCAAGAATTCAACCCATTGTCTATAACGAGACAAGAATCAAACTCTTAACAAGATTTGAAGCAAGAATTAACCCGTTGCCTATATGAATCAGGCAAGAACCAAATCTATAAGTCAGTTAAAAGAATCACCGTTGCTCAAGCGATGATCCCAACAAAGTCTTAATCCAAAGACTAAAAGAAAGAACTTTTTCCTCACGAAAAAGATGAATATTATTGATAAAAATCTGCTGTAAATTCGTCCATATGATGAGGCCTATTTATAGGCATATAGAAATCCTAAAAACTAGCTTAAAAACTCCTAAAAAAGTAGTGCTAGGATTCAGCCATAAGTGGCCCCAAGATTTGGGCTAAATGGGCCTTATTTAGGCTAATTAATGAGCCTAAAAACTAATAACTAAATCACAACTAAACTTGACTTAAACCCAACTTAAAATCAGCCCAATTTACACAACACTTTAGAGACAATTATTAGTGGGCTTTACATAATAAAGACCAAACTAAAATAAACTTGAACGGAAGTCCGCCTTCTTGCACTCAAAGGATCTCCACTTGTGCTTCACTTTGAAGAATTGGACTTCATGTATTATTGAATTGATAATAGTCCAATCCAACTTGATCGAAATACCAAGAATGTACTCCAATCTTGGAAAGAATGAATCCATGCTTGCTCTATCTTTCCTCTCCTCAACTTGACTCATATTTGGGCTATTTGGATCCATATCAGATAATCTCTTAATTATAAATTTTTAATGAATACGACCCGCTCTTGGTTCTATTTAAATCTAATACGACTACTCCTTTATTAGTACTCAATCTCTGTGATTGTATCTCCTTTTGCGACTCACAATATATTACGATTAGTAGACTTTCTTAGTTCTCAATATCATACAATTACACTTCTTCCTTAGTTATTAAGCTAATATAGTTGCCTCCGTTCTCTTTCGAATGCGATTAGATCATTCATTCAGTCACTTTATCTAAATCTTTTGTGCACAAGTCCCACACATGGTTCTCAATCTAGTCTAACTAAGTCACATATTAGAGGCTTATCATCCGTTATTAGATATTCTTATCTTTTTCAACATGTATGTCGATTAGATCACCTTTCTAGTTTCTTAATTATCTCCCTAATATTTTATAGTGTGTTCTCCTTTTGCGATTCCGAACATAGAACAGTTAGTCAATTTCTTGGCTCTCAATATCGAACGATCGCAGCTTCTTCCTTACTCGTAAAGCAAGTTTGATCGGCCTAATTTCTATTCTTTTGCAAATGCTATTAGATGATGTATTAGTTCTAAATCTTCGAGGAATAGGTCCAGCGCATGGTTCTTAATCCATTCTTGTTAAAACATATTTATGTTCTTACCTTGTGAAAATTTGATCTCATATCTTTTCCAAATGTGCTATGATTGGAACTCGTCTCATATTTCATAATCTTACACGACTAATCTCCTTTCTTTGTTCTGTGAATTGCTATCATATGTTATGTCTCCTTTTGTTGTTCACTGTATAGCTCGATCAGTCGCATTTCTTAGTTCTCAATATTGTAGGATGATCACTTCTTCCTTTGTCATTATACAAGGTGTAATTGGCTTCATTTCTCAGTTTTCTTTTTCAAATAAGGTTAGATAATCATCTTTTGTTCAAAGTCTTTTTCAATCTGAACTGATTCTTGGTTCCTAATCTAGCGTAATTAAATCACATTTGACGTTGTTATCATGAGTTATTAGAACTTATTATGTTTCTACATGTACTCTGTTGAGAACTCCTTTCTGGTTTTTCTTAATCTCATGCGACTTGATCGCAGTTATTAGTATTTAATCTTGTACGATTTGTCCCCTTTTTTAATTCTCATTATCGTACGAATACAACTCCTACAACTGTGATTAAGCACGAATATACTTGGCCTCATTTCTCACTTATTTCTTCAAAACCATCATATTATATTTTAGTTCTTATTCTTTTATGCATAGTTATCAAGCTCATGGTTCTTAATTTGGCCAAATCATATCGCAATTTAAGTTCTTATCCTGAGTTACGAGATTTACTTTTATAAGAACTCTTATTCTATTTCTCAATCCGATATGACTCGATCTACTTTGTTTAGTCTTAATCCTATACGATTTGATCTTCTTTACTGTGTCATAATATAGTACGATTAGACCCTTTCTTTCTTCTCAATATCGTACTATTACAATTTCTTCCTCAATCATTGTGCAGGCATAATTAATAGGCCTCATTTCTCATTTGTTTTTCTTATACGATTAGATAATCTCTTAATTATAAATCTTTAATTAATACGACCCGCTCTTGGTTCTATTTAAATCAATTACGACTACTTCTCTTTTATTAGTTCTCAATCTTTTGTGATTGTATCTCCTTTTGCGACTCACAATATATTACGATTAGTCGACTTTCTTAGTTCTCAATATCTTACGATTACACTTCTTCCTTAGTTATTAAGCTAATATAGTTGCCTCCATGTTCTCTTTCGAATGCGATTAGATCATTCATTTGATCTAAATCTTTGGTGCACAGGTTCCACACATGGTTCTCAATCTAGTCTAACTAAGTCACGTATTAGGGGGTTATCATCCGTTAATAGATATTCTTATCTTTTCAACATGGATGTCGATTAGATCACCTTTCTAGTTTCTTAATTATCTCCCTAATATTTTATCGTGTGTTCTCCTTGTGCGATTCAGAACATAGAAAAGTTAGTCAATTTCTTGGCTCTCAATATCGAACGATCGAAACTTCTTCCTTACTCGTAAAGCAAGTTTGATCGGCCTCATTTCTCTGTTCTTTTGCAAATGCTATTAGATGATGTATTAGTTCTAAATCTTCAAGGAATACGCATGGTGCTTAATCCATTCTTCTTAAAACATATTTATGGTCTCACCTTGTGAAATTTGATCTCATATCTTTTCCAAATGTGCCATGATTGGAACTCGTCTGATATTTCATAATCTTACACGAATAATCTCATATAGCTTTCTGTGTTCTGTGAATTGCATATGTTATTTCTCCTTTAGTTGTTCACTGTATAGCTCGATTAGTCGCATTTCTTAGTTCTCAATATTGTACGATGATCACTTCTTCCTTTGTCGTTATACAATGTGTAATTGGCATCATTTCTCAGTTCTTTTTCAAATAAGGTTAGATAATCAACTTTTGTTCAAAGTCTTTTTCAATCTGAACTGATTCTTGGTTCTTAATCTAGCATAATTAAATCACATTTTACGTTGTTATCATGAGTTATTAGAACTTATTATGTTTTTACGTGTACTTTGTTGAGAACTCCTTCGTTGTTTCTTAATCTTCTGCGACTTGATCCCAGGTATTAGTATTTAATCTTGTACGATTTGTCCCCTTTATTAGTTCTCAATATCGTACGAGTACAACCTCCTTCAACTGTGATTAAGCACGTATACTTGGCCTCATTTCTCACTTATTTCTTTAAAACCATCATATTATATTTTAGTTCTTATTCTTTCATCAAGCATAGTTATCACTCATGGTTCTTAATTTGGCCAAATCAAATCGCATTTTAAGTTCTTAGCTTGAGTTACGAGATTTACTATTATAAGAACTCCTGTTCTATTTGTCAATATGATATGACTCGATCTACTTTGCTAGTTCTTAATCCTCTACGATTAGATCTCCTTTACTGTTTTTTTTTTAAATAAAGAGAGTAACATACTCCACTCGATTGTCGTTCCGTAGCTTTTACTGGAAATAACAGTGACATAAATTTAAATTCCATGCTGTCTAATGAAAACCCGATCTGCTTTACGAGTAAGGAAGAAGCTGCGATCGTTATGCTATTGAGAGCCAAGAAATCACTAACTGTTCTATCTTCGGAATCGCAAAAGGAGAATCTGTCTCTTCGTAGAGGATTAA
The DNA here is from genome assembly GCA_025175665.1 of Cinchona pubescens. Lineage (NCBI taxonomy): Eukaryota > Viridiplantae > Streptophyta > Magnoliopsida > Gentianales > Rubiaceae > Cinchona > Cinchona pubescens. The sequence continues at coordinate 972,612 of JANKKI010000070.1, read as the reverse complement.
GAACTTTTTCAAAGTAGATCGAGTCAACGTTTTTGTCTCATTCTGCAACTCAACATCTTCAGTCGCATATTTCTTCTTTTTCTTCTTTTCCTTCTTTCCAACCACTTCAGCTTCAAGTTCAGCAGACCATCATCTGCAGCATGTGTCCCTCTTCTTCTTCTTTTTCTTTTTATTCTCTTGGCCATTACCAGGAGCCTCATCAACTGCTTTGCATCCTTCGCTTTTCCTCTCATTCTCTTCCTTCTCGGATGATGGCTCAAGTATGTCCCGGAGTCGGGATTGTAAGCCTTCCCGGGGATTATCAGTCCCCGGCAAAGACCCTTCTTCCGATCCTTGTCATAAAATTCAATCTTTGGTTTGCCTTTAGCAGATCCAGCAGAATGACTCAACTCTTTGCCTTCTAAACTCCTCAATCGTGCTTCAAGCTTGGCACGATTCTCCAATCCCATTGTATTGTCCTGGTTATCACCAAGAGCATCATATCTAATTGCCAATGCAGTTTTAGCAGCAAGAGATCTTGATATTTTACCCTTGTGTTTTGGAGAAGCCTGACCAAAGAGAGATCACCTGTCTCTTATAGACATCAGATGTGTATAGAGTTGAATTAAGAGACAGGATAAATGGCCCTAGATAGATCGAGAATATATTGACCAAATCGTATCATCTTTGTACTTGTTGCTTAGCAAGATTCAGCAAGCTGCCTCCATGGGCAATAAGACGAGCACCAACAAGTTCACCAACAAGAGCAGTAACATTAGGGGCAATAGTGTTCATCCTGCTCCTTAGATAATCATATAATTGAGCTCTGTACTCAGCAAAAGAAAGAACTTGGTTGCATAGTTCTTTTATGTTCATCAGATCAAGGTCACTAATTTCAGTTCCCATGGAAATCAAGGCAGCTTCCTTAAGCTCTGTTTCAACTTCTTCAGGGAGAATCTTAGAAAAATCAAGCTTTGCAGCATTTGAACGGTCACCCATCAACTTTACGGCCTTGGCATACAGTATGTTATCCTGTACAATCTTTGCCAGCTCAGGAAAATGCCAACCATACCACTCTCGAACTCTCATTGCATAGGTGTTTAGCTCCTTATCAATATCATCCAAAAGGCCAATGGCCTGAATGATCCATTGTATCCACCTTGTCAGGGCTGAACTTTAGCTTGTATCGAGACAAGCTGTGAGATAAATCCAAGCTCATTGGATTCAGATCTTGTGCAGCTAGACCAGAAATAAGTTCAGATAGTTGACTTCTCACACCTCTCATCAATTCCATGACAGCATTGTTGTGAACACAATCAATTTGCAGCTTCTCCTTGATTGCATTGCCAAGTTTTGAATCAGCCACAGCTAAAGCTTCACCCTCACAATGAGCCCGTAAAAACTTGCAAAGACCTTTGCTTGGCTTGCTATCGATCAACAAGGTGGCTGCTGACAATGCCTCTGAAGTATTCTCAAACTTCGAGAAAGCTTTTAGCTTTACAACCTTTCTTGCAGAGTTAGCAGTAGAGAACTCCTTCCATAAGTCCTCAACTTTGGAGAGTTTGCCTTCATCCAGTACTTTGAAAAGAGCAAATCCGGCCGGAGTTTCAAAAAGCACTAGCATTTTTCTGCTTCAACTTCCCTAAAAAAAAGTCGGTCGAACCTGGATGGAGAGAGAAAGACTGCGTTTGAGTGTGAGAAACAGATCTCCTTTACTGTGTCGTAATATAGTACGATTAGACTCTTTCTTTCTTCTCAATATCGTACTATTACAATTCTTCCTTAATGATTGTGCAGGCATAATTAATAGGCCTCATTTCTCAGTTCTTTTTCTTATACGGTTAGATAATCTCTTAATTATATATCTTTAATGAATACGACCCGCTCTTGGTTCTTTTTAAATCTAATACGACTACTTCTCCTTTATTAGTTCTCAATCTTGTTTGATTGTATCTCCTTTTGCGACTCACAATATAATACGCTTAGTTGACTTTCTTAGTTATCAATATTTACGATTACACATCTTCCTTAGTTATTAGGCTAATATAGTTGCCTCCGTTCTCTTTCGAATGCGATTAGATCATTCATTTGATCTAAATCCTTTGTGCACAGGTCCCACACATGGTTCTCAATTTAGTCTACCTAAGTCACGTATTAGGGGGTTATACGATCATCCGTTATTAGATATTCATATCTTTTAAACATGTATGTCGATTAGATCACCTTTCTAGTTTCTTAATTATCTCCCTAATATTTTATCGTGTGTTCTCCTTTTGCCATTCAGAACATAGAACAGTTAGTCAATTTCTTGGCTCTCAATATCGAACGATCGCAACTTCTTCCTTACTCGTAAAGCAAGTTTGATCGGCCTCATTTCTCTATTCTTTTGCAAATGCTATTAAATGATGTATTAGTTCTAAATTTTCAAGGAATAGGTCCAGCGCATGGTTCTTAATCTATTCTTGTTAAAACATATTTATGTTCTTAACTTGTGAAATTTGATCTCATATCTTTTCCAAATGTGCTATGATTGGAACTCATCTCATATTTGATAATCTTACACAACTAATCTCCTTTCTTTGTTCTTGAATTGCATATGTTATGTCTCCTTTGTTGTTCATTGTATAGCTCGATTAGCCGCATTTCTTAGTTCTCAATATTGTAGGATGATCATCTCGACTTCTTCCTTTGTCATTATACAAGGTGTAATTGGCTTCATTTCTCAGTTCTTTTTCAAATAAGGTTAGATAATCATCTTTTGTTCAAATACTTGTTCAATGTGAACTGATTCTTGGTTCTTAATGTAGCATAATTTAATCACATTTTACGTTGTCATCTTGAGTTATTAGAACTTGTTATGTTTCTACATGTACTCTGTTGAGAACTCCTTTCTTGTTTTTCTTAATCACATGCAACTTGATCCCAGTTATTAGTATTTAATCTTGTACGAGATGTCCCATTTATTAGTTCTCAATATCGTACGAGTACAACCTCCTTCAACTGTGATTAAGCACTTATACTTGGCCTCATTTCTCACTTATTTCTTCAAAACCATCATATTATCACTCATGGTTCTTAATTTGGCCAAATCAAATCGTATTTTAAGTTCTTATCTTGAGTTACGAGATTTACTATTATAAGAACTCCTGTTCTATTTTTCAATCTGATATGTGAGTGACTCGATCTACTTTGTTAGTTCTTAATCCTGTACGATTAGATCTCCTTTACAGTGTCAGAATATAGTACGATTAGACCCTTTCTTTCTTCTCAATATCGTACTATTACAATTTCTTCCTTAATCATTGTGCAGGCATAATTAATAGGCCTCATTTCCCATTTCTTTTTCTTATACGATTAGATAATCTCTTAATTATAAATCTTTAATGAATACGACCCGCTCTTGGTTCAATTTAAATTTAATACGACTACTTCTCCTTTAATAGTTCTCAATCTTTTGTGATTGTATCTCCTTTTGCGACTCACAATATATTACGATTAGTCAACTTTCTTAGTTCTCAATATCTTACGATTACACTTCTTCCTTAGTTATTAAGCTAATATAGTTGCCTCCGTTCTCTTTCGCATGCGATTAGATCATTCATTTGATCTAAATCTTTGGTGCACAGGTTCCACACATGGTTCTCAATCTAGTCTAACTAAGTCACGTATTAGGGGGTTAAAGACTCATCCGTTATTAGATATTCATATCTTTTCAACATGTATGTCGATTAGATCACCTTTCTAGTTTCTTAATTATGTCCCTAATATTTTATCGTGTGTTCTCCTTGTGCGATCCAGAACATAGAACAATTAGTCAATTTCTTGGCTGTCAATATCGAACGATCGCAACTTCTTCCTTACTCTTAAATCAAGTTTGATCGGCCTCATTTCTCTATTCTTTTGCAAATGCTATTAGATGATGTATTAGTTCTAAATTTTCGAGGAATAGGTCCAGTGCATGGTTCTTAATCCATTCTTATTAAAACATATTTAGGTTTTTACCTTGTGAAATTTGATCTCATATCTTTTCCAAACGTGCCATGATTGGAACTCGTCTGATATTTCACAATCTTACACGACTAATCTCCTTTCTTTGTTCTGCGAATTGCATATGTTATGTCTCCTTTTGTTGTTCACTGTATAGCTCGATTAGTCGCATTTCTTAGTTCTCAATATTGTGGGATGATCAATTCTTCTTTTGTCATTATACAAGGTGTAATTGGCTTCATTTCTCAGTTTTCTTTTTCAAATAAGGTTCGATAATCATCTTTTGTTCAAAGACTTTTTCAATCTGAACTGATTCTTGGTTTTTAATCTAGCATAATTAAATCACATTTTACGTTGTTATCATGAGTTATTAGAACTTATTATGTTTCTACATGTACTTTGTTGAGAACTCCTTTCTTGTTTCTTAATCTCATGCGACTTGAACCCAGTTATTAGTATTTAATCTTGTACGATTTGTCCCCTTTTTTAATTCTCATTATCGTACGAGTATAACCTCTTTCAACTGTGATTAAGCACGTATACTTGGCCTCATTTCTCACTTATTTTTTCAAAACCATCATAATATATTTTAGTTCTTATTCTTTTATGCATAGTTATCACTCATGGTTCTTAATTTGGCCAAATCAAATCGCATTTTAAGTTCTTATCCTGAGTTACGAGATTTACTTTTATAAGAAAAGCTCTTGTTCTATTTCTCAATCTGATATGACTCGATCTACTTTGTTTAGTCTTAATCCTGTACGATTAGATCTCCTTTACTGTGTCATAATATAGTACGATTAGACCCTTTCTTTCTTCTAAATATCGTACTATTACAATTTCTTCCTTAATCATTGTGCAGGCATAATTTATAGGCCTCATTTCTCATTTCTTTTTCTTATACGGTTAGATAATCTCTTAATTATATATCTTTGATGAATACGACCCGCTCTTGGTTCTTTTTAAATCTAATACGACTACTTCTCCTTTATTAGTTCTCAATCTTGTTTGATTGTATCTCCTTTTACGACTCACAATATATTACGATTAGTCGACTTTCTTAGTTCTCAATATCTTACGATTACACTTCTTCCTTAGTTATTAAGCTAATATAGTTGCCTCCGTTCTCTTTCGACTGCGATTAGATCATTCATTTGATCTGAAAATTGGTGCACGTGTCCCAAACATAGTTCTCAATCTTGTCGTAACTAAGTCACGTATTAGGTGGTTATCATCCGTTATTAGATATTCTTATCTTTTCCACATGTATGTCGATTAGATCACCTTTCTAGATTAATCTTAATTATCCCTAATATTTTATCGTGTGTTCTCCTTGTGCGATCCAGAACATAGAACAGTTAGTCAATTTCTTGGCTCTCAATATCGAACGATCGCAACTTCTGCCTTACTAGTAAAGCAAGTTTGATCGGCCTCATTTCTCTATTCTTTTGCAAATGCTATTAGATGATGTATTAGTTCTAAATGTTCAAGGAATAGGTCCAGCGCATGCTTCTTAATCCATTCTTATTAAAACATATTTAGGTTTTTACCTTGTGAAATTTGATCTCATATCTTTTCCAAATGTGCCATGATTGGAACTCGTCTGATATTTCACAATCTTACACGACTAATCTCCTTTCATTGTTCTGCGAATTGCATATGTTATGTCTCCTTTTGTTGTTCACTGTATAGCTCGATTAGTCGCATTTCGATGCAATTAGTTCTCAATATTGTGGGATGATCAATTCTTCTTTTGTCATTATACAAGGTGTAATTGGCTTCATTTCTCAGTTTTCTTTTTGAAATAAGGTTAGATAATCCTCTTTTGTTCAAAGTCTTTTTCAATCTGAACTAATTCTTGGTTTTTAATCTAGCATAACGATATCACATTTTACGTAGTTATCATGAGTTATTAGAACTTATTATGTTTCTACATGTGCTTTGTTGAGAACTCCTTTCTTGTTTCTTAATCTCATGCGACTTGAACCCAGTTATTAGTATTTAATCTTGTACGATTTGTCCCCAGACTAGACATCAATATCTTACGAGCACAACCTCTTTCAACTGTGATTAAGCACGTATACTTGGCCTCATTTCTCACTTATTTCTTCAAAATCATCATATTATATTTTAGTTCTTATTCTTTTATGCATAGTATCCCTCATGGTTCTTAATTTGGCCAAATCAAATCGCAATTTAAGTTCTTATCCTGAGTTATACAGAAACGAGATTTACTTTTATAAGAACTCTTGTTCTATTTCTCAATCTGATATGACTCGATCTACTTTGTTTAGTCTTAATCCTGTAGAATTAGATCTCCTTTACTGTGTCATAATATAGTATGATTAGACCCTTTCTTTCTTCTAAATATCGTACTATTACAATTTCTTCCTTAATCATTGTGCAGGCATAATTTATAGGCCTCATTTCTCATTTCTTTTTCTTATACGGTTAGATAATCTCTTAATTATATATCTTTGATGAATAAGACCCGCTCTTGGTACTTTTTAAATCTAATACGACTACTTCTCCTTTATTAGTTCTGAATCTTGTTTGATTGTATCTCCTTTTACGACTTACAATATATTATGATTAGTCGACTTTCTTAGTTCTCAATATCTTACGATTACACTTCTTCCTTAGTTATTAAGCTAATATAGTTGCCTCCGTTCTCTTTCGACTGCGATTAGATCATTCATTTGATCTGAAAATTGGTGCACGTGTCATTTGTTCCAAACATAGTTCTCAATCTTGTCTAACTAAGTCACGTATTAGGTGGTTATCATCCGTTATTAGATATTCTTATCTTTTCCACATGTATGTCGATTAGATCACCTTTCTAGTTTCTTAATTATCTCCCTAATATTTTATCGTGTGTTCTCCTTGTGCGATCCAGAACATAGAACAGTTAGTCAATTTCTTGGCTCTCAATATCGAACGATCGCAACTTCTGCCTTACTAGTAAAGCAAGTTTGATCGGCCTCATTTCTCTATTCTTTTGCAAATGCTATTAGATGATGTATTAGTTCTAAATGTTCAAGGAATAGGTCCAGCGCATGGTTCTTAATCCATTCTTTTTAAAACATATTTAGGTTCTTACCTTGTGAAATTTGATCTCATATCTTTTCCAAATGTGCCATGATTGGAACTCGTCTGATATTTCGTAATCTTACACGACTAATCTCCTTTCTTTGTTCTGTGAATTGCATATGTTATGTCTCCTTTTGTTGTTACACTGTATAGCTCGATTAGTCGAATTTCATAGTTCTCAATATTGTGGGATGATCACTTCTTCCTATGTCATTATACAAGGTGTAATTTTCTTCATTTTTCAGTTTTCTTTATCAAATAAGGTTAGATAATCATCTTTTGTTCAAAGTCTTTTTTAAATCTGAACTGATTCTTGGTTTGTAATATAGCATAATTAAATCACATTTTACGTTGTTATCATGAGTTATTAGAACTTATTATGTTTCTACATGTACTTTGTTGAGAACTCCTTTCTTGTTTCTTAATCTCATGCGACTTGAACCCAGTTATTAGTATTTAATTTTGTACGATTTGTCCCCTTTATTAGTTCTCAATATCGTACGAGTACAACCTCTTTCGACTGTGATTAAGCACGTATACTTGGCCTCATTTCTCACTTATTTCTTCAAAACCATCATAATATATTTTAATTCTTATTCTTTTATGCATAGTTATCACTCATGGTTCTTAATTTGGCCAAATCAAATAGAACGCATTTTAAGTTCTTATCCTGAGTTACGAGATTTACTTTTATAAGAACTCTTGTTCTATTTCTCAATCTGATATGACTCGTTCTACTTTGTTTAGTATTAATCCTGTACGATTAGATCTCCTTTACTGTGTCATAATATAGTACGATTAGACCCTTTCTTTCTTCTAAATATCCTACTATTACAATTTCTTCCTTAATCATTGTGCAGGCATAATATATAGGCCTCATTTCTCATTTCTTTTTCTTATACGGTTAGATAATCTCTTAATTATATATCTTTGATAAATACGACCCGCTCTTGGTTCTTTTTAAATCTAATACGACTACTTCTCCTTTATTAGTTCTCAATCTTGTTTGATTGTATCTCCTTTTACGACTCACAATATATTACGATTAGTCGACTTTCTTAGTTCTCAATATCTTACGATTACACTTCTTCCTTAGTTATTAAGCTAAAAGAGTTGCCTCCGTTCTCTTTCGAATGCGATTATATCATTCATTTGATCTGAATCTTTGGTGCACATGTCCCAAACATAGTTCTCAATCTAGTCTAACTAAGTCACGTATTAGGTGGTTATCATCCGTTATTAGACATTCTTATCTTTTCAACATGTATGTCGATTAGATCACCTTTCTAGTTTATTAATTATCTCCCTAATATTTTATCGTGTGTTCTCCTTGTGCGATCCACAACATAGAACAGTTAGTCAATTTCTTGGCTCTCAATATCGAACGATCGCAACTTCTGCCTTACTCGTAAAGCAAGTTTGATCGACCTCATTTCTCTATTCTTTTGCAAATGCAATTAGATGATGTATTAGTTCTAAATCTTCAAGGAATAGGTCCAGCGCATGCTTCTTAATCCATTCTTATTAAAACATATTTAGGTTCTTACCTTGTGAAATTTGATCTCATATCTTTTCCAAATGTGCCATGATTGGAACTCGTCTGATATTTCACAATCTTACACGACTAATCTCCTTTCTTTGTTCTGTGAATTAGATCTTGCGCACATGTTATGTCTCCTTTTGTTGTTCAGTGTATAGCTCGATTAGTCGCATTTCTTAGTTCTCAATATTGTGGGATGATCACTTCTTCCTTTGTCATTATACAAGGTTTAATTGGCTTCATTTCTCAGTTTTCTTTTTCAAATAAGGTTAGATAATCATCTATTGTTCAAAAGTCTTTTTCAATATGAACTGATTCTTGGTTTTTAATCTAGCATAACGAAATCATATTTTACGTAGTTATCATGAGTTATTAGAACTTATTATGTTTCTACATGTACTTTGTTGAGAACTCCTTTCTTGTTTCTTAATCTCATGCGACTTGAACCCAGTTATTAGTATTTAATCTTGTACGATTTGTCCCCTTTACTAGTTCTCAATATCGTACGAGCACAACCTCTTTCAACTGTGATTAAGCACGTATACTTGGCCTCATTTCTCACTTATTTCTTCAAAATCATCATATTATATTTTAGTTCTTATTCTTTTATGCATAGTATCCCGACAATCATGGTTCTTAATTTGGCCAAATCAAATCACAATTTAAGTTCTTATCCTGAGTTACGAGATTTACTTTTATAAGAACTCTTGTTCTATTTCTCAATCTGATATGACTCGATCTACTTTGTTTAGTCTTAATCCTGTAGAATTAGATCTCCTTTACTGTGTCATAATATAGTATGATTAGACCCTTTCTTTCTTCTAAATATCGTACTATTACAATTTCTTCCTTAATCATTGTTCAGGCATAATTTATAGGCCTCATTTCTCATTTCTTTTTCTTATACGGTTAGATAATCTCTTAATTATATATCTTTGATAAATACGACCCGCTCTTGGTTCTTTTTAAATCTAATACGACTACTTCTCCTTTATTAGTTCTCAATCTTGTTTCATTGTATCTCTTTTTACGACTCACAATATATTACGATTAGTCGACTTTCTTAGTTCTCAATATCTTACGATTACAGTTCTTCCTTAGTTATTAAGCTAATATAGTTGCCTCGTTCTAGTTCTTCTTTCGATTGCGATTAGATCATTCATTTCATCTAAATCTTTTGTGCACAGGTCCCACACATGGTTCTCAATCTAGTCTAACTAAGTCACGTATTAGGGGCTTATCATCCGTTATTAGATATTCATATCTTTTCAACATGTATGTCGATTAGATCACCTTTCTAGTTTCTTAATTATATCCCTAATATTTTATCGTGTGTTCTCCTTGTGCGATTCAGAACAAAGAACAGTTAGTCAATTTCTTGGCTCTCAATATCGAACGATTGCAACTTCTTCCTTACTCGTAAAGCAAGTTTGATCGGCCTCATTTCTCTATTCATTTGCAAATGCTATTAGATGATGTATTAGTTGTAAATCTTCGAGGAATAGGTCCAGCGCATGGTTCTTAATCCATTCTTCTTAAAACATATTTAGGTTCTTACCTTGTGTAATTTGATCTCATATCTTTTCCAAATGTGCCATGATTGGAACTCGTCTGATATTTCATAATCTTACACGACTAATCGGTTATTACATGTCCTTTCTTTATTCTGTGAATTGCATATGTTATGTCTCCTTTTGTTGTTCACTGTATAGCTCGATTAGTCGTATTTCTTAGTTTTCAATATTGTGGGATGATCACTTCTTCCTTTGTCATTATACAAGGTGTAATTGGCTTCATTTCTCAGTTTTCTTTTTCAAATAAGGTTAGATAATCCTCTTTTGTTCAATGTCTTTTTCAATCTGAACTGATTCTTGGTTTTTAATCTAGCATAATTGAATCACATTTTACGTAGTTATCATGAGTTATTAGAACTTAATATGTTTCTACATGTACTTTGTTGAGAACTCCTTTCTTGTTTCTTAATCTCATGCGACTTGAACCCAGTTATTAGTATTTAATCTTCTACGATTTGTCCCCTTTATTAGTTCTCAATATCGTACGAGCACAACCTCTCTCAACTGTGATTAAGCACGTATACTTGGCCTCATTTCTCACTTATTTCTTCAAAATCATCATATTATATTTTAGTTCTTAATTCTTTTATGCATAGTATCGCTCATGGTTCTTAATTTGGCCAAATCAAATCGCAATTTAAGTTCTTATCCTGAGTTACGAGATTTACTTTTATAAGAACTCTTATTCTATTTCTCAATCCGATATGACTCGATCTACTTTGTTTAGTCTTAATCCTATACGATTTGATCTTCTTTACTGTGTCATACTATAGTACGATTAGACCCTTTCTTTCTTCTAAATATCGTACTATTACAATTTTTCCTTAATCATTGTTCAGGCATAATTAATAGGCCTCATTTCTCATTTTTTTTCTTATACGATTAGATAATCTCTTAATTATATATCTTTGATGAATACGACCCTCTATTGGTTCTTTTCAAATCAAATACGACTACTTCTCCTTTATTAGTTCTCAATCTTGTTTGATTGTATCTCCTTTTACGACTCACAATATATTACGATTAGTCGACTTTCTTAGTTCTCAATATCTTACGATTACACTTCTTCCTTAGTTATTACACAGCTAATATAGTTGCCTCTGTTTTCTTTCGAATGCGATTAGATCATTCATTTGATCTGAATCTTTGGTGCACATGTCCCAAAAATGGTTCTCAATCTAGTCTAACTAAGTCACGTATTAGGTGGTTATCATCCGTTATTAGATATTCATATCTTTTCAACAGGTATGTCGATTAGATCACCTTTCTAGTTTCTTTATTATCTCCCTAATATTTTATCGTTTGTTCTCCTTGTACGATCCAGAACATAGAACAGTTAGTCAATTTCTTGGCTCTCAATATCGAACGATCGCAACTTCTGCCTTACTCGTAAAGCAAGTTTGATCTGCCTCATTTCTCTATTCTTTTGCAAATGCTATTAGATGATGTATTAGTTCTCAATCTTCAATGAATAAGTCCAGCGCATGGTTCTTAATCCATTCTTATTAAAACATATTTAGGTTCTTACCTTGTAAAATTTGATCTCATATCTTTTCCAAATGTGCCATGATTGGAGCTCGTCTGATGAATTTCATAATCTTACACGACTAATCTCCTTTCTTTGTTCTGTGAATTGCATATGTTATGTCTCCTTTTGTTGTTCACTGTATAGCTCGATTAGTCGTATTTCTTAGTTTTCAATATTGTAGGATGATCACTTCTTCCTTTGTCATTATACAAGGTATAATTGGCTTCATTTCTCTGTTTTCTTTTTCAAATAAGGTTAGATAATCCTCTTTTGTTCAATGTCTTTTTCAATCTGAACTGATTCTTGGTTTTTAATCTTGCATAATTAAATCACATTTTACGTAGTTATCATGAGTTATTAGAACTTATTATGTTTCTACATGTACTTTGTATAGAACTCCTTTCTTGTTTCTTAATCTCATGCGACTTGAACCCAGTTATTAGTATTTAATCTTGTACGATTTGTCCCCTTTATTAGTTCTCAATATCGTACGAGCACAACCTCTTTCAACTGTGATTAAGCACGTATATTTGGCCTCATTTCTCACTTATTTCTTTGAAATCATTCATATTATATTTTAGTTCTTATTCTTTTATGCATAGTATCACTCATGGTTCTTAATTTGGTCAAATCAAATCGCAATTTAAGTTCTTATCCTGAGTTACGAGGTTTACTATTATAAGAACTCCTGTTCTATTTCTCAATCTGATATGACTCGATCTACTTTGTTTAGTCTTAATTCTGTACGATTATATCTCCTTTACTGTATCATAATATAGTACGATTAGACCCTTTCTTTCTTCTAAATATCGTACTATTACAATTCTTCCTTAATCCTTGTGCATGCATAATTAATAGGCCTCATTTTCTCATTTCTTTTTCTTATACGATTAGATAATCTCTTAATTATATATCTTTGATGAATACGACCGCTCTTGGTTCTTTTTAAATCTAATACGACTACTTCTCCTTTATTAGTTCTCAATCTTGTTTGATTGTATCTCCTTTTACGACTCACAATATATTACGATTAGTCGACTTTCTTAGTTCTCAATATCTTACGATTACTGTACACTTCTTCCTTAGTTATTAGGCTAATATAATTGCCTCCGTTCTCTTTCGATTGCGATTAGATCATTCATTTGATCTAAATCTTTTGTGCACAGGTCCCACACATGATTCTCAATCTAGTCTAACTAAGTCACGTATTAGGGGTTTATCATCCGTTATTAGATATTCTTATCTTTTCAATATGTATGTCGATTAGATCACCTTTCTAGTTTCTTAATTATCTCCCTAATATTTTATCGTGTGTTCTCCTTGGGCGATTCAGAACATAGAACAGTTAGTCAATTTCTTGGCTCTCAATATCGAACGATTGCAACTTCTTCCTTACTCGTAAAGCAAGTTTGATCGGCCTCATTTCTCTATTCATTTGCAAATGCTATTAGATGATTATTAGTTCTAAATCTTCGAGGAATAGGTCCAGCGCATGGTTCTTAATCTGCAAGAACTTGTGTTCTATTACTTAATTTGATATGACGCGATCTACTTTGTTAGCTCTTAATCCTGTACGACTTTAGATCTCCTTTACTGTGTCATAATGTAGTACGATTAGACCCTTTCTTTCATCTCAATATCGTACTATTACAATTTCTTCCTTAATCGTTGTGCAGGCATAATTAATAGGCCTCATTTCTCAGTTCTTTTTCTTATACGATTATATAATCTCTTAATTATAAATCTTTAATGAAAATGACCCGCTCTTGGTTCTTTTTAAATCTAATACGACTACTTCTCCTTTATTCATTCTTAATCTTGTTTGATTGTATCTGCTTTTGCGACTCACAATATATTACGATTAGTCGACTTTCTTAGTTCTCAATATCTTACGATTACACATCTTCCTTAGTCATTAAGCTAATATAGTTGCCTCCGTTCTCTTTCGAATGCGATTAGATCATTCATTTCATCTAAATCCTTTGTGCACAGGTCCCACACATGGTTCTCAATCTAGTCTAACTAAGTCACGTAATAGGGGGTTATCATCCGTTATTAGATATTCTTATCTTTTCAACATGTATGTAGATTAGCTCACCTTTCTAGTTTCTTAATTATCTCCCTAATATTTTATCGTGTGTTCTCTTTGTGCGTTTCAGAACATAGAACAGTTAGTCAATTCCTTGGCTCTCAACATCGAATGAAAGCAACTTCATCCTTACTCGTAAAGCAAGTTTGATCGGCCTCATTTCTCCATTCTTTTGCAAATGCTATTAGATGATGTATTAGTTCTAAATCTTCAAGGAATAGGTCCAGCGCATGGTTCTTAATCCATTCTTATTAGAACATATTTATGTTCTTACCTTGTGAAATTTGATCTCATATCTTTTCCAAATGTGCAATGATTGGAACTCCTCTCATATTTCATAATCGTACACGACTAATCACCTTTCTTTCTTCTGTGAATTGCATATATTATGTCTCCTTTTGTTGTTCATTGTATAGCTCGATTAGTCGCATTTCTTGGTTATCAATATTGTACGATGATCACTTCTTCCTTTGTCATTATACAAGGTGCAATTGGTTATCATTTCTCAGTTCTTTTTCAAATAAGGTTAGATAATCATCTTTTGTTCAAAGTGTTTTTCAATCTGAACTGATTCTTGGTTCTTAATCTAGCACAATTAAATCACATTTTACGTTGTTATCATGAGTTATTAGAAAGTATTATGTTTCTACATGTACTTTGTTGAGAACTCCTTTCTTGTTTCTTAATCTCATGCGACTTGATCCCAGTTATTAGTATTTAATCTTGTACGATTTGTCTATATTATTACTAACTCAATATCGTACGAGTACAACTCCTTCAACTGTGATTAAGCACGTATACTTGGCCTCATTTCTCACTTATTTCTTCAAAACCATCATATTATATTTTAGTTATTATTCTTTTATGCGTAGTTATCACTCATGGTTCTTAATTTGGCCAAATCAAATCGCATTTTAAGTTTTTATCTTGAGTTACGAGATTTACTTTAATAAGAACTCGTGTTCTATTTCTCAAATGTATATGATTCGATCAACTTTGTTAGTTCTTAATCCTGTACGATTAGATTTCCTTTACTGTGTCATAATATAGTACGATTAGACCCTTTTTCTTTCTTCTCAATATCGTACTATTACAATTTCTTCCTTAATCATTGTGCATTAATACTTAAAGATTATACACATCTCAGTGTGTATAAGAGACGAGTTAGATAATCTAATCAATTATAAATCTTTAATGAATACGACCCGCTCTTGGTTCTTTTTAAATCTAATACGACTACTTCTCCTTTAGTAGTTCTCAATCTTGTTTGATTGTATCTCCTTTTGCGACTCTCTCTATATTACGATGAGTCGACTTTCCTACTTCTCAATATCTTACGATTACACTTCTTCCTTAGTCATTAAGCTAATGTAGTTGCCTCCGTTCTCTTTCGAATGCGATTAGATCATTCATTTGATCTAAATCTTTTGTCCACAAGCCCCACACATGGTTCTCAATCTAGTCTAACTAAGTCACGTATTAGGGTGTTATCAACCGTTATTAGATATTCTTGTCATCTGTTCAACATGTATGTCGATTAGATCACCTTTCTAGTTTCTTAATTATCCCCCTAATATTTTATCATGTGTTGTTCTCCTTTTACGATTCATAACATAGAACAGCGAGTCAATTTCTTGGCTCTCAATATCGAACTATCGCAACTTCTTCCTTACTCCTAAAGCAGGTTTGATCGGCCTCATTTCTCTATTCTTTTGCAAAAGCTATTAGATGATGTATTAGTTCTAAATCTTCAAGGAATAGGTCCAGCGCATGGTTCTTAGTCCATTCTTATTAAAACATATTTATGTTCTTACCGTGTGAAATTTGATCTCATATCTTTTCCAAATGTGCTATGATTGGAAATCATCGCATATTTCATAATCTTACCCGACTAATCTCCTTTCCTTGTTCTGAATTACATATGTTATGTCTCCTTTTGTTGTTCACTGTATAGCTCGATTCGTCGCATTTCTGAGTTCTCAATATTGTACGATAATCACTTCTTCCTTTGTCATTATGCGGACAAGGTGTAATTGGCTTCATTTCTTAGTTATTTTTCAAATAAGGTTAGATAATCATCTTTTGTTCAAAGTCTTTTTCAATTTGAACTGATTCTTGGTTCTTAATCTAGCATAATTAAATCCAATTTTACGTTGCTTTCATGAATTATTAGAACTTATTATGTTTCTACATTTACTTTGTTGAGAACTCCTTTCTTGTTTCTTAATCTTCTGCGACTTGATCCCGGTTATTAGTATTTAATCTTTTGCGATTTGTCCCCTTTCTTAGTTCTCAATATCGTACGAGTACAACTCCTTCCACTGTGATTAAGCACGCATACTTGGCCTCATTGCTCACTTATTTCTTCAAAACCAATATATTATATTTAGTTCTTATTCTTTTATGCATAGTTATCACTCATGGTTCTTAATTTGGCCAAATCGAATAACATTTTAAGTTCTTCTCTTGAGTTACGAGATTTACTTTTATAAGAACTCCTGTTCTATTTCTTAATCTAATATTAGATAGGCTCGATCAACTTTGTTAGTTCTTAATCCTGTATGATTAGATCTCCTTTACTTCGTCATAATATAGTACGATTAGATCGTTTTTTTCTTCTCAATATCGTACTATTACAATTTCTTCCTTAATCATCGTGCAGGCATTATTAATAGGCCTCATTTCTCAGTTTCTTTTTCTTATACGATTAGATAATCTCTTAATTATAAATCTTTAATGAATACGACCCGCTCTTGGTTCTTTTTAAATCTAATACGACTATTTCTCCTTTATTAGTTCACAATCTTGTTTGATTGTATCTCTTTTTGCGACTCGCACTATATTACGATTAGTTGACTTTCTTAGTTCTCAATATCTTACAATTACACTTCTTCCTTAGTCATTAAGCTAATATAGTTGCCTCCGTTCTCTTTCGAATGCGATTAGATCATTCATTTGAGCTAAATCTTTTGTGCACAGGTCCCACACATGGTTCTCAACCTAGTCTAACTAAGTCACGTATTAGGGGCTTATCATCCGTTATTAGATATTATTATCTTTTCAACATGTATGTCGATTAGATCACCTTTCTAGTTTCTTAATTATCTCTCCATTACTTTATCATGTGTTGTTCTCCTTTTGCGATTCATAACATAGAACAGCGAGTAAATTTCTTGGCTCTCAATATCGAACGATCGCAACTTCTTCCTTACTCGT
The DNA here is from genome assembly GCA_025175665.1 of Cinchona pubescens. Taxonomy (NCBI): domain Eukaryota; kingdom Viridiplantae; phylum Streptophyta; class Magnoliopsida; order Gentianales; family Rubiaceae; genus Cinchona; species Cinchona pubescens. The sequence goes on along the minus strand of JANKKI010000070.1, from coordinate 955,609 downwards.
AAAGCAAGTTTGATCGGCCTAATTTCTCTATTCTTTTGCAAATGCTATTAGATGATGTATTAGTGGTAAATCTTCAAGGAATAGGTCCAGCGCATGGTTCTTAATCCATTCTTATTAAAACATATTTATGTTCTTACCTTGTGAAATTTGATATCATATATTTTCCAAATGTGCTGTGATTGGAACTCGTCTGATATTTCATAATCTTACACGACTAATCTCCTTTCTTTGTTTTGTGAATTGCATATGTTATGTCTCCTTTTGTTGTTCATTGTATAGCTCGATTAGTCGCATTTCTGAGTTCTCAATATTGTTACGATGATCACTTCTTCCTTTGTCATTATACAAGGTGTAATTGGCTTCATTTCTTAGTTATTTTTCAAATACGGTTAGATAATCATCTTTTGTTCAAAGTCTTTTTCAATTTGAACTAATTCTTGGTTCTTAATCTAGCATACTTAAATCCCATTTTACGTTACTTCAATGAGTTATTAGAACTTATTGTGTTTCTACATGTACTTTGCTGAGAACTCCTTTCTTATTTCTTAATCTTGTGCGACTTGATCCTGGTTATTAGTATTTAATCTTGTACGATCTGTCCCCTTTCTTAGTTCTCAATATCGTACGAGTACAACTCCTTCCACATTGATTAAGCACGCATACTTGGCCTCATTGCTCACTTATTTCTTCAAAACCAATCTATTATATTTTAGTTCTTATTCTTTTATGCCTAGTTATCACTCATGGTTCTTAATTTGGCCAAATCAAATCTCATTTGAAGTTCTTCTCTTGAATTATGAGACTTACTTTTAAAAGAAGGAGAAGGACTCCTGTTCTATTTCTTAATCTGATATGGCTCGATCTACTTTGTTAGTTCTTAATCCTGTACGATTAGATCTCCTTTACTGTATCATAATATAGTACGATTAGACCGTTTCTTTATTCTCAATATCGTACTATTACAATTTCTTCCTTAATCATTGTGCAGGCATAATTAGTAGGCCTCATTTCTCAGTTCTTTTTCTTATACGATTAGATAATCTCTTAATTATAAATCTTTAATGAATACGACCCGCTCTTGTTCTTTTTAAATCTAATACGACTACTTCTCCTTTATTAGTTCTCAATCTTGTTGGATTGTATCTCCTTTTTCGACTCGCACTATATTACGATTAGTCGACTTTCTTAGTTCTCAATATCTTACGATTACACTTCCTCATTAGTCATTAAGCTAATATAGTTGCCTCCGTTCACTTTCGAATGCGATTAGATCATTCATTTGTGCTAAATCTTTTGTGCACAGGTCCCACACATGGTTCTCAATCTAGTCTATGATAAGAGTACTAAGTCACGTATTAGGGTCTTGTCATCTGTTATTAGATATTCTTATCTTTTCAACATGTATGTCGATTAGATCACCTTTCTAGTTTCTTAATTATCTCCCTAATATTTTGTCATGTCTTGTTCTCCTTTTGCGCTTCATAACATAGAACAGCGAGTCAATTTCTTGGCTCTCAATATCGAACGATCACAACTTCTTCCTTACTCGTAAAGCAGGTTTGATCGGCCTCATTTCTCTATTCTTTTGCAAAAGCTATTAGATGATGTATTTGTTCTAAATCTTCAAGGAATAGGTCCAGCGCATGGTTCTTAATCCATTCTTATTAAAACATATTTTGGTTCTTACCGTGTGAAATTTGATCTCGTATCTTTTCCAAATGTGCTATGATTGGAAATCCTCTCATATTTCATAATCTTACTCGACTAATCTCCTTTCCTTGTTCTGAATTGCATATGTTATGTCTCCTTTGTTGTTCATTGTATAGCTCGATTAGTCGCATTTCTGGGTTCTCAATATTGTATGATTATCACTTCTTCCTTTGTCATTATACATGGTGTAATTGGCTTCATTTCTCAGTTATTTTTCAAATGAGGTTAGATAATCATCTTTTGTTCAAAGTCTTTTTCAATTTGAACTGATTCTTGGTTCTTAATCTAGCATACTTAAATCCCATTTTACGTTACTTCAATGAGTTATTAGAACTTATTATGTTTCTACATGTACTTTGTTGAGAACTCCTTTCTTATTTCTTAATCTTGTGCGACTTGATCCCGGTTATTAGTATTTAATCTTGTACGATTTGTCCCCTTTCTTAGTTCTCAATATCGTACGAGTACAACTCCTTCCACATTGATTAAGCACGCATACATGGCCTCATTGCTCACTTATTTCTTCAAAACCAATCTATTATATTTTAGTTCTTATTCTTTTATGCATAGTTATCACTCATGGTTCTTAATTTGGGCAAATCAAATCGCATTTCAAGTTCTTCTCTTGAATTACTGAGACTTACTTTTATAAGAACTCTTGTTCTATTTCTTAATCTGATATGGCTCGATCTACAATCTTGTTAGTTCTTAATCCTGTACGATTAGATCTCTTTTACTGTGTCATAATATAGTACGATTAGACCATTTCTTTATTCTCAATATCGTACATTTACAATTTCTTCCTTAATCATTGTGCAGGCATAATTAGTAGGCCTCATTTCTCAGTTCTTTTTCTTATACGATTAATCTCTTAATTATAAATCTTTAATAAACACGACCCGCTCTAGGTTCTTTTTATATCTAATACGACTACTTCTCCTTTATTAGTTCTCAATCTCGTTTGATTGTGTCCACTTTTGCGACTCACAATATATTACGATTAGTCGACTTTCTCAGTTCTCAATATCTTACGATTACACATCTTCCACAGTTATTAAGCTAATATAGTTGCCTCCGTTCTCTTTCGAATGCGATTAGATCATTCATTGATCTAAATCTTTTGTGCACAGGTCCCACACATAACTAGGGTTCTTAATCTAGTCTAACCAAGTCACGTATTAGGGGGTTATCATCCGTTATTAGATATTCTTATCTTTTCAACATGTATGTCGATTTGATCACCTTTCTAGTTTCTTAATTATCTCCCTAATATTTTATCGTGTGTTCTCCTTGTGCGATTCAGAACATAGAACAGTTAGTCAATTTCTTGGCTCTCAATATCGAACGGTCGCAACTTCTTCCTTACTCGTAATGCAAGTTTGATCGGCCTCATTTCTCTATTCCTTTACAAATGCTATTAGATGATGTATTAGTGCTAAATCTTCTGGGAATAGGTCCAGCGCATGGTTCTTAATCCATTCTTATTAAAACATATTTATGTTCTTACCTTGTGAAATTTGATCTCATATCTTTTCCAAATGTGCTATGATTGGAACTCCACCCTTATTTCATAATCTTACACGACTAATCTCCTTTCTTAGTTCTGTGAATTGCATATGTTATGTCTCCTTTTGTTGTTCATTGTATAGCTAAACGATTAGTCGCATTTCTTAGTTCTCAATATTGTACGATGATCACTTCTTCCTTTGTCATTATACAAGGTGTACTTGGTTTCATTTCTCAGTTCTTTTTCAAATAAGGTTAGATAATCATATCTTTTGTTCAAAGTCTTTTTCAATCTGAACTGAATCTTGGTTCTTAATCTAGCATAATTAAATCACATTTTACGTTGTTATCATGAGTTATAAGAACTTATTATGTTTCTACATGTACTTTCTTGAGAACTCCTTTCTTGTTTCTTAATCTCAGGCGACTTGATCCCAGTCATTAGTATTTAATCTTGTACGATTTGTCCCCTTTATTAGTTCTCAATATCGTACGAGTCCAACTCCTTCCACTGTGATTAAGCACGTATACTTGGCCTCATTTCTCACTTATTTCTTCCAAACCATCTTATTATATTTTAGTTCTTATTCTTTTATTCATAGTTATCACTCATGGTTCTTAATTTGGCCAAATCAAATCACATTTTATGTTGATCTTATCTGGAGTTACGAGATTTACTTTCATAAGAACTCCTGTTCTATTTTCTCAATCTGATATGACTCGATCTATTTTGTTAGTTCTTAATCCTGTACGACTAGATCTCCTTTACTATGTCATAATATAATACGATTAGACCCTTTCTTTCTTCTCAATATCGTACTATTACAATTTCTTCCTTCATCATTGTGCAGGCATAATTAATGGCCCTCATTTCTCAGTTCTTTTTCTTATACGATTAGATAATCTCTTAATTATAAATCTTTAATGAATACGACCCGCTCTTGGTTCTATTTAAATCTAATATGACTACTTCTCCTCTATTAGTTCTCAATCTTTTGTGATTGTATCTCCTTTTGCCACTCACAATATATTACGATTAGTCGACTTTCTGAGTTCTCAATATCTTACGATTACACATCTTCCTTAGTTATTAAGCTAATACAACTCCTCCGTTCTCTTTCGAATGCGATTAGATCATTCATTTGATCTAAATCTTTAATTGTGCACAGGTCCCACACATGGTTCTCAATCTAGTCTAACTAAGTCACGTATTAGGGGATTATCATCCGTTATTAGATATTCTTATCTTTTCAACATGTATGTCTCTTAGACACCTTTCTAGTTTCTTAATTATCTCCCTAATATTTCATCGTGTGTTCTCCTAGTGCGATTCATAACATAGAACAGTTAGTCAATTTCTTGGCTCTTAATATCTAACGATCGCAACTTCTTCCTTACTCGTAAAGCAAGTTTGATCGGCCTCATTTCTCTATAAATTTGCAAATGCTATTAGATGATGTATTAGTTGTAAATCTTCGAGGAATAGGTCCAGCGCATGGTTCTTAATCCATTCTTATTAAAACATATTTATGTTCTTACGTTGTGAAATTTGATCTCATATACTTTCCAAATGTGCTATGATTGGAACTCGTCTGATATTTCATAATCTTACACGACTAATCTCCTTTCTTTGTTCTGTGAATTGCACTTGTTGTGTCTCCTTTTGTTGTTCATTGTATAGCTATATTAGTCGCATTTCTTAGTTCTAGAACAATAAAACGTATGATGATCACTAAAATCTTGTCTCATTATACACATCTACATGGCTAGATTTCTCTTTTCTTATTTCAAATAAGGTTAGATAATCATCTTTTGTTCAAAGGCTTTTTCAATCTGAACTGATTCTTGGTTCTTAATCTAGCATAATTAAATCACATTTTACGTCGTTATCATGAGTTATTAGAACTTATTATGTTTCTACATGTACTTTGTTGAGAACTCCTTTCTTGTTTCTTAATCTCATCCGACTTGATCCCAGTTATTAGTATTTAATCTTGTACGATTTGTCCCCATTATTACTTCTCAATATCGTACAAGTACAACTCCTTCAGTTGTGATTAAGCACGTATACTTGGTCTCATTTCTCACTTATTTCTTCAAAACCATCATATTACATTTTAGTTCTTATTCTTTTATGCATAGTTATCACTCACGATTCTTAATTTGGCCAAATCAAATCGTATTTTAAGTTCTTATCTTGAGTTACGAGATTTACTTTTATAAGAACTCCTGTTCTATTTCTCAATCTGATATGACTCGATCTACTTTGTTTGTTCTAAATCTGTACGATTAGATCTCCTTTACTGTGTCATAATATTGTACGATTAGACACTTTCTTTCTTCTCAATATCGTACTATTACAATTTCTTCCTTAATCATTGTGCAGGCATAATTAATGGGCCACATTTCTCAGTTTTTTTTCTTATACGATTAGATAATCTCTTAATTATAAATCTTTAATGAATACGACCCGCTCTTGATTCTATTCATATCTAATACGACTATTTCTCCTGTGAAACCCAGTATTTTAATAGCTTTGTTCTTTGATTTTTAACTGGTTTAAAATGTTTTTCATATTATTTTTAGTCATTAAGTACTTCAACTTATTCGTTTTTCAATTCGGCAAATTTTTCGATTTACGCGATTTCGGTACCGGCGGGTAAACGGGTCAAAAGTTATGTGTAAGGATTAAGTGTAATTAGTGCATTGTGGTGTGTGAGGGTTGTAAGATGGCTGATTTATAATGTTAATTTAGTAGCAAAAAATTAGTTTTTGGGTTAAATAGTCAACTTGGAGACTATTTGGTCAATGGGGTACTATTTGAGTCAACTTTGGAATTCTTTTTAAGTCTTCTTCTTGTTATTTCTTCTTCATTTTCTTCTAGCTGCAGGCCGAACTCTCTTCTCCATTTTTCCCCCAAAAATTTTCTTGGATTTCAAGTAGGAATCACTTGGAAGGTAAGATTTTATGTATAAAGCATTTACAGCTTATGGGCTTTATGATCCAAGCTTTAATTTCAAGTTTTGTAGGATTCTTAGGGCTGAAAATTGTTGGGATTTCCTTACAGAAATATCAAAATAACGCAGCGGAAAAACACCGGAAATCCCTAAAAGAGGATCCATGCGTTCGATTAAATCGTTTAGGGTTTAGATATATACCTTTGTTACTCGAAAGCAAAACCCTGGTTGCAACAGATCTGAATCTTTCCACGATCTGAACACCACGGTCACGATTTGGACACCACGGCAACCACGAACTATTCGTAGAACACGTCAGACCTTAGGCGCTGCTCTGGATTGAACGAACGCCCAGTCTACAGGTATCCACACGAGTAGCTTTTCCGATTTTTAGGGTGTTGCTTGCTAGAGCAGTGTTTCGGAAATATTTGGTAGGGTTTTTTCTTACGACTGTGTGTTACTAATGAGTCGCATGTCAGACACCCAAACCCTAAAGAATCATATTCTATATATAGCGGTTAACCTAAATTCAAAGAACTCTTCTTTGATTAGAATTCTTCTATCACACGTATTAGATATATTAACGCGTATGATAGTAACCAGATATATTTCCTTACGAGAAGATGTTAATGCTTACTCTTAGTGTGTGACCCTTTAGGTTCATTTAACGTTGGCAATAAGTATAATTTCTAATTCCAATACTGTTGCCTTTAGTACATAAACCAACAATACTCCCACTTGGACTAAAGACAATTAGCCAGGAAGTTTTGGAATTGAATAAATTAAACACCTTTAATTTATCATTAACAGATTATACTCATAGATCAAGATTGGCCTCTAGCAAGGCATCATGACCACCCAAGTTAAATGAAGAGCATTGATCTGACATAACCTGATCAAATAACCCATGTCATAATCCTTTTGTCACACGATGTCTTAGTTGGACATAGAGCATGGACAATGTCATCTCTATTTGTGTCCAACTATTTGATTTCTCGATCTCGAAGTAGAATGATAAAACAAATGAATTTGATCACCTTATCAATCCATTTGAGCACGGCCATGCATTTTACATTCCTACTAATCGAGGGGCCCAAAGACATCTCTCTCATAATAAGAGGGACAAATTTTGGGGTTCCATCTTAATCACTCATTTTCCTCCGCATAATTTCTACATGTTCAATCACAATCTTTATAATCATCCGGTTAAAGACAACGTTTGATTGTGTCAAAACACATAAGTTCTTATGTAGGAAACTATGGTGATCTCAGGTCTAAGGATGAACAACATGTTCATAATGAGAATTACCAATGACATAAAACCATGTTGTATTCTCATAACGGGTCAATCCAATAAAAATGTTTACCAACAAATACCCATGATTTTTATTATATCCATATATCCATAATCATCATATGATTGTCAATCAAAATCATACTAGTCTTAAATCAACACAGTTCCCACTATATTGAATAACTAGGGACATTTAGAATAATAAATTATTCATGGATTCTAATATTAAAACATGCAATATAAAATATCATGATGACAATATTCGTTTTAAAATTATCCATTAAAAGTCTCCCAATTAAACAATTAGGTCCAATCATACATATGTCTAAGACCTATTGACCGAAATGACATGGCGATCATGTTTTGGTTGTGGTAGTGGTTTAGTTAATGGATCAGCAATGTTGTCCACCTGGAACACCACAATGGAATGGTGTATCTTATTATCAAAATCAATCGAATAAGGATCTGTACTCGTTGTTTGGATCGTTGATGTGATATAGGACACAATGGCATCACTAATCAATAGCCCCTTGTGATAACTCTGTCTATATTGACATCTAATGATTATAAGAGACAACACCTAATTCTGTGACAAATTTAGACAATGATGGATTTGATTTCTTTATTAAGAATAAAAAATTCTCCATTCACCGTGAAGACGTGTTTTATGGAAATGCTGATTAGGATATTCTTGATCTGTCGATGACTCTCACTTTGATTTAGGTTATTGGTATCTACTCGTTATGCTCAAAGCATATGAGACATCCGGTCGAGTACATAACATCGCATACATGATGGATCCTATAGCTGATGCATATGGAATCTCACTCATGCGATTTCGCTCATCTCATGTCGCAGGACACTGAGCCTTTCCAAGACTAATGCCATGCGACATTGGCAAGAATCCTCTTTTAGAATCTTGCATACTAAACCTCTTTAGTACTTTATCTATATAAGTACTTTGACTCAGGCCAATGAGCTTTTGAGATCTATCTCTATAGATCTTGATACCATGGATATAAGCTGTTCGCCCAAATCCTTCATTGAGAAACACTTTCCTAACCAAGACTTGACTTTCTGCAAGGTAGGAATGTCATATCCAATGAGCAGATGTGTATAAGAACATACAAAACCAGAAACACAACTGCATTTGCATTAATTTTCTTGTAAACACAAGGTTAAAGCTTATGAAACTTCATTTTTGATGAATCCAAACTCTTTGACTGCTTCGTCAAAACGAAGATTCCAACTCCGAGAGGCTTGCTTTAATCCATAAATGGATCTTTGAAGCTTACATACCTTTTCAGAATTCTCAGCTTGTACAAAACCCTCAGGTTGTGTCATATACACATCCTCGAGTAAGTTTCCATTAAGAAACGCTGTTTTGACATCCATTTGCCATATCTCATAATCATAGTATGCTGCAATGGCAATAAGAATCCTTATGGATTTAAGCATAGCAACTGGTGAAAAAGTTTCATCATAGTCTATACCATGAGTTTGTTTGAAACCTTTTGCAACCAATCGTGCTTTGAAGATATGTACATTGCCATCCATGTCAGTTTTCTTCTTGAAAACCCATTTACACCCAATAGTTTTTATACCATCCGGTGGATCAATCAAAGTCCAAACTTGATTGTCAAACATGGATTGCATCTCAGATTTCATGGCACTTTGCCATTCCTCAGAGTCTGAGACTAGTCATAGCATCTTGGTAGCTAGTGGGCTCATGGTGATCCATGAGTAATCATCATTTGTATGTGTAATAAGAAATCCATATCTCTCAGGCATATTTCTAGCTCTACCAGCTTGGGTAATTGTCATTGCTGACACTGTCTCTTGTGTCTCCATAGACATGTGTATAAGAGACAGCTATGTTATGCCAGAAATGGGAACGTTGTGGAAAAAGAGTTTGATTCCAAAAGAACTAGTGCTGTCTCTATATACACATTATGTGTAGGAAGAGACAGACGTTTAGATGGAATTTGTCCCTCTTATTATGAGAGAGATGTCTTTGTGTCCAGTAAAGGAGCTTTAGTCATCTTTCCCAACAAACAAGATTCGCAGATATCATAAGATTCAAGATCAAATTGATTCAAAAGCCCATCTTTATGGAGTTTTGATATGCGCTTCTCATTTATGTGACAAAGGCGACAATGCCATAAGAAAGTTTGATTTGAATCATCCAATCTAGGTTTCTTTGTATTTATGTTATAAACAATCCCTGGATTGGGCTTTTCAATGTTTAGAACGTAAAGACCATTATGCAAATCAGCATTTCCATAAAATACGTCTTCACGGTGAATGGAGAATTTTTTATTCTTAATACGAAATCAAATCCATCATTGTCTAAACAAGAAAGCGAAACAATGTTATGCTTAAAGCAGTTCTAATAACATTGAAAAGCCCAAATCAGCCCGGGAGGCAAAAGGAGTTCACATGTTCCTATGGCTAGAGCAACAACTCTTGCTTTATTTCCAACCAGCATCTCCACTTCACCTTTCTTTAATCGACAGTTACTTCTTTTCAGATCCTTCACATTAACACAAATGTGAGCTCCACAACCAGAACATCCTAAGCCTCCAAAGGAAGAAGTTTGAACTTTTAAGATTAACGTGGTAATTAAATACCTGAAGTAGTAGTCTCACTACTCTTCTTCTTCTTTAGATCTTCCAAATAGAGTTTGCAATTTCTTTTCCAATGACCAGGCTCATTGCAAAAGTGACAAACTCCTTCCTTTGGAGGCTTAGGCTTGTTCTGGTTCTTGGGCTTGTTTTGTGTATAGGGCCTTTTCTTATAAGCCTTATTTGACCTTCCTTTCGTTTTCATCCCCTTACCTTTATGAACCATTGCTTAAACTTGGCCAGGCATTTTTTAATATTATGCTCAGAATTTGTATCAGTTAAACAGGCCTTACAAGTCTTTCAAGATGACAGGCCTGACCCTTCATCTTCAAGAGATGAGGACTAACAGGCGCTCCTTCAGCCATTTTGCAGGAATGTAAAGCTTTGGTCGTATCAAACCTTTCCTGCCGTGCTTGCTGTTGGAACATTTCCTTGAGATGATTGACCATCTCGAAAGCTTCCAAGTGCTCCAAGTCCTTCTGAAGGTCTGGGCTCATGTGCAAGCATAAGGCATCCAACATCAACAGAGTCATTAGAATGCTTATGAAGTGTCAAAGCATAAGGCAGCCTCAATTACCCTCATAAATGAATACACAACAGTTTGTATTTAGTGGGTTAAGATCCATATTTCACTTAACTTTAACTCAGCTTTGGCATGACAATTAAAATTAAGTTATTCAGGTAGGTAACTCTTTACCAATTACATCATATGTAACTCTTAAAACAATTATGAGATCAATACATCACATGTACCGGCATGTTTAATCTCATCTTATGCCTATGGGCCCAAAACCGTTTTGATAGCCCAATATTTATTGGCCAAATTAAACATATAAGTAGCACCATTACTTATCCTTTTGACTAAAATAACTAATGTACTTTTACTTTGGCAAAAACGCACATCAGTGATCAAAGTCTTTGGAAGGTGTTTAAATTTGGTGGCATACTGATTAATTGAGGGCTTAACATGTTATGTGAACTTGTTAATTGATCATATGTTTTCATGCACCACATATATATAACTTTTAACATCACATAAACATATACAAATAACAGTAAGATAAACGTATTGTCATAGCATGGCCCTTAAACTATGGTGATCTTCATAAGCCAATATGAAGATCAAGGTCAATCCTAGGGTCAAATTACAACTTCAAAATTTCTTCCATCTTCATGGAATACACCTTGTTGTTGATTGACGCCAAGTTGCTCCTCTTGCCTTCTTTACAAGCTTTGTAATACAATAATACAAAACTTTAAAATTACAAAAAAGAAAAACGACACGCAGCCGTATTTATATAATTACACCCCAAAATAGAAATAAATTACTATTCTAGTAGGTCAAAAAGGGCCATGCTATGCACCATGCATATGAACACATCATAAAACAGAAAACATACTATTATTTATCCGACGTTATAACCAAAACGATTTTAAGCCACTACTGACGAAAGTACGGCGGTCCCGCTAAAGAGTAATCGTAACTCATTTAGCAGTGTGCTTCGCATCATGAAAAATTATGCGAGCACACTCCATTTGATCTTAAGATACACATATGATATCTGCGAATCATGTTTCGACAGGGAAGCATACTATACTCCTTTTATGGACACAGTGAACGAGCCAATGCATTATTGGGCCTAATACATACAGATGTATGTGGTCCATTAAATACTGTTGCCAGATATACATATAGTTCAACAACGAATCATCAAATAGAATCATCGAATGTAATGTTTCTATCGAATAGAATCTTTACACACATCATATGTATGTATTAAGATCAAGATATCAAAAGCTGCTCTAGCCATAGGAACTGTCTCTTATACACATCTAGATGTGTATAAGAGACAGCGCATGGATTCTCCTATAGGGATTTCTGGTGTTTGAAAACGCAAGCGGCTTTGATACCACTGTAGGGATTTCCTTACAGAAATATCAAAATAACGCAGCGGAAAAACACCAGAAATCCCTATAGGAGAATCCATGCGTTCCGATTAAATCGTTTAGGGTTTAGATATATACCTTTGATACTCGAAAGCAAAACCCTGGTTGCGATCTGAACCTTTCCACGATTGGATTCTGAACACCACGGTTACGATTTGGACACCACGGCAACCACGAACTATTCGTAGAACACGTCAGTCCTGATATGCTCTGGATTCTAGGGCCCTCTACAGGTATCCACACGAGTAGCTTTTCTGATTTTAGGGTGTTGCTTGCTAGAGCAGTGTTTCGGAACTATTTCGTAGGGTTTTTCGTCCGACTGTATGTTACATATCAGTCGCATATCAGACCACCAAACCCTAAAGAATCATATTCTATATATAGCGGTTAACCTAAATTCAAAGAACTCTTCTTTGATTAGAATTCTTCTATCACACGTATTTGGTATATAAACGCGTATGATAGTAACAGATATAGTTCCTTACGAATTATTATAATTACTATTTAACTGGACAATCCAGTAAATCCAATGTAATTAGTAAATAATTCTCGTTCATTGAATCTAGACACAAATTCTTATTCAACGAACTTAGTCAACAATTAACTTAACCCAATGCTTACTCTTAGTGTGTGACAGATAATACCTTTAGGTTCATTTAACGTTGGCAATAAGTATAATTTCTAATTCCAACACTGTTGCCTTTAGTACATAAACCAACAAATACAACTCCTCCGTTCTCTTTCGAATGCGATTAGATCATTCATTTGATCTAAATCTTTTGTGCACAGGTCCCACACATGGTTCTCAATCTAGTCTAACTAAGTCACGTATTAGGGGATTATCATCCGTTATTAGATATTCTTATCTTTTCAACATGTATGTCGATTAGATCACCTTTCTAGTTTCTTAATTATCTCCCTAATATTTCATCGTGTGTTCCCCTAGTGCGATTCATAACATAGAACAGTTAGTCAATTTCTTGGCTCTTAATATCTAACGATCGCAACTTCTTCCTTACTCGTAAAGAAAGTTTGATCGGCCTCATTTCTCTATTCATTTGCAAATGCTATTAGATGATGTATTAGTTGTAAATCTTCGAGGAATAGGTCCAGCGCATGGTTCTTAATCCATTCTTATTAAAACACATATTTATGTTCTTACGTTGTGAAATTTGATCTCATATACTTTCCAAATGTGCTATGATTGGAACTCGTCTGATATTTCATAATCTTACACGACTAATCTCCTTTCTTTGTTCTGTGAATTGCACTTGTTGTGTCTCCTTTTGTTGTTCATTGTATAGCTCAATTAGTCGCATTTCTTAGTTCTCAATATTGTACGATGATCACTTCTTCTTTTGTCATTATACAAGGTGTAATTGGCTACATTTCTCAGTTTTCTTTTTCAAATAAGGTTAGATAATCATCTTTTGTTCAAAGGCTTTTTCAATCTGAACTGATTCTTGGTTCTTAATCTAGCATAATTAAATCACATTTTACGTCGTTATCATGAGTTATTAGAACTTATTATGTTTCTACATGTACTTTGTTGAGAACTCCTTTCTTGTTTCTTAATCTCATCCGACTTGATCCCAGTTATTAGTATTTAATCTTGTACGATTTGTCCCCATTATTACTTCTCAATATCTAAGAGAATAATGTCGTACAAGTACAACTCCTTCAGTTGTGATTAAGCACGTATACTTGGTCTCATTTCTCACTTATTTCTTCAAAACCATCATATTACATTTTAGTTCTTATTCTTTTATGCATAGTTATCACTCACGATTCTTAATTTGGCCAAATCAAATCGTATTTTAAGTTCTTATCTTGAGTTACGAGATTTACTTTTATAAGAACTCCTGTTCTATTTCTCAATCTGATATGACTCGATCTACTTTGTTTGTTCTAAATCCTGTACGATTAGATCTCCTTTACTGTGTCATAATATTGTACGATTAGACACTTTCTTTCTTCTCAATATCGTACTATTACAATTTCTTCCTTAATCATTGTGCAGGCATAATTAATGGGCCACATTTCTCAGTTTTTTTTCTTATACGATTAGATAATCTCTTAATTATAAATCTTTAATGAATACGACCCGCTCTTGATTCTATTCATATCTAATACGACTACTTCTCCTGTGAAACCCAGTATTTTAATACAATAGCTTTGTTCTTTGATTTTTAACTGGTTTAAAATGTCTTTCATATTATTTTTAGTCATTAAGTAAAGTCGATTATTCGTTTTTCAATTCGGCAAATGTTTATTTACACATATAGAGTGTATAAGAGAAACGATCCCACAATGAATGACAAAAGAATGCCTGCATCTTGCAATTCATGTGTTAAGAGACTGTCTCTTATACACATCCTAGATGTGTATAAGAGACAGGTATCTTGGGTTAAATAGTCAACTTGGAGACTATTTGGTCAATGGGGTACTATTTGAGTCAACTTTGGAATTCTTTTTAAGTCTTCTTCTTGTTATTTCTTCTTCATTTTCTTCAAGCTGCTGGCCGAACTCTCTTCTCCATTTTTCCCCCAAAAATTTTCTTGGATTTCAAGTAGGAATCACTTGGAAGGTAAGATTTTATGTATAAAGCATTTATAGCTTATGGGCTTTATGATCCAAGCTTTAATTTCAAGTTTTGTAGGATTCTTAGGGCTGAAATCAGATAAACCCTCTTTGCAGCCTTATATGTGTTGATTTATGTATGTTATGGGTTGTTTTTAGTGTTTTGGAGGTTGGGAAGTGATTGGGGTTGATTTTTAACAACTTTCCATGGTTAGATTACAAATTTTAAGATTATGAGTTGGGGTTTTGTCTTCCATATGTGGCCCTAGAGTGTTATGCTATGAATGCTTATGTCTATGCACATAATGATGTTTTAAGAGTGTTTTAAGGTTAGTTTGGATAGGAATTGAGACTTGAAACCAAGTGGAATTGATTTCCCTTCATTTTGTAAGTAAGCGGAAGTTTGGTGCAACTAGGATAATTTGGATAATTGGTTATGTTTAAAGGGTCTTTAATGATCTTTTGATGGTTTTAGGTGTTTTCCATTGTTGTGGAATGCTATTGATATAGTCCCGGCTATTGCTCCGGTGAATCTTTCCGTTTATGGATTTTGTTGGTTGAATATGTTGTTTTGAGTTGGGTTGTAACCAAGGTCCCTTGCCAATGCCTTGGAAATGGATTTTGTTGGTTGGTTGAATATGTTGTTTTGAGTTGGGTTGTAACCAAGGTCCCTTGAATACCTTGGAATTGGATTTTATTGGCATAAGATAGCCTAATTATAGCCTAGGGAGAGGCGAAGTTTTTCGGTTTTTCTGGAAAACTAAGCTTATTATCTCCTAATCTAGCTGTAATAAGAATTTGAGGGATTAACTAAGTGTTTTGACTGGGGTTTTAGCTTGTTGAAGTTGGTCAGAAATTGTGAAAAGGTCATTTTTGACCAAAGAGCTTTTGGTGTCGTTTTCTATCGTTTCGCGTCGTTTTCGTTTCCCTAGTCATTCTTTAACTTCTATATCTCTTCTAAGAGTCCTCTTATATCTGTTTTAGGTACCACGCCACCTACCGCAGGCGATCGCGTTCTGTGATCATTTGTGCAGTTTTTGCTTTGATAGGTGGGTAACATAGACCCTCTTCCACTTGTATTTTATTTAATGATTTTCGAAATATGTTGTTGGATGGATTTTAGAATGTGTATGATGTTTGGAACTGCACTTTTATCAAGTTTTGGAACTATTACATATGAAATCGGGACCAAGCTATTTTATGTTAATCAAATGATATGTTTGCAAACTCTTTTGGTATGAAAGCATTTTATGACTGTTTTGGCTCATAGGTGACCTAGGTATATAATTTTGGATGTGTTTGGAAATGTTTGATTTGTGGAGAACCGGTTCTATAGTCATCCATGGGACGCCATGGTGACTGCTGTGAATGTTTTGAACTAATTGACTGCGGGGTCTTGTGATGGGATAACTTGACCTTATACTTGTTTTAATGGCATGAGACATTTTAGAAACTACTTATGATTATGGTTTATTGACGTTTAAATGGCACAGATCTTTTACAATCAAAGGAGACATCATATGCATAAGAGACAGCAAAGAATGGAACGAGGTTGCTCTGTTCGTTTGTGCCTTGCGCTTTGGACCGGTGTGCCATTAGCGCGGCGTGTTACGGTCCCGTTTTTGGGGCGTGACATCTCCTTTATTAGTTCTCAGTCTTTTATGATTGTATCTCCTTTTGCCACTTACAATATATAACGATTAGTCGACTTTCTGAGTTCTCAATATCTTACAATTACACATCTTCCTTAGTTATTACGCTAATATAGTTGCCTCCGATCTCTTTTGAATGCGATTAGATCGTTCATTTGATCTAAATCTTTTGTGCACAGGTCCCACACATGGTTCTCAATCTAGTCAAACTAAGTCACGTATTAGGGGCTTATCATCCGTTATTAGATATTCTTATCTTTTCAGCATGTATGTCGATTAGATCACCTTTCTAGTTTCTTAATTATCTCCCTAATATTTTATCGTGTGTTCTCCTTGTGCGATTCAGAGCATAGAACAATTAGTAATTTGTTGGCTCTCAATATCGAACGATCGCAACTTCTTCCTTTACTCTTAATGCAAGTTTGATCGGCCTCATTTCTCTATTCTTTTGTAAATGCTATTAGATGATGTATTAGTGCCAAATCTTCTGGGAATAGGTCCAGCGCATGGTTCTTAATCCATTCTAATTAAAACATATTTATGTTCTTACCTTGTGAAATTTGATCACATATCTTTTCCAAATGTGCTGTGATTGGAACTCCTCTCTTATTTCATAATCTTACACGACTAATCTCCTTTCTTTGTTCTGTGAATTGCATATGTTATGTCTCCTTTTGTTGTTCATTGTATAGCTCGATTAGTCGCATTTCTTAGTTCTCAATATTGTACGATGATCACTTCTTCCTTTGTCATTATACAAGGTGTAATTGGCTTCATTTCTCAGTTTCTTTTTTAAATAAGGTTAGATAATCATCTTTTGTTCAAAGTCTTTTTCAATCTGAACTGAATCTTGGTTCTTAATCTAGCATAATTAAATCACATTTTACGTTGTTATCATGAGGTATTAGAACTTATTATGTTTCTACATGTACTTTGTTGAGAACTCCTTTCTTGTTTCTGAATCTCATGCGACTTGATCCCAGCCATTAGTATTTAATCTTGTACGATTTGTCCCCTTTATTAGTTCTCAATATCGTACGAGTACAACTCCTTCCACTGTGATTAAGCACGTATACTTGGCCTCATTTCTCACTTATTTCTTCAAAACCATCATATTATATTTTAGTTCTTATTCTTTTATGCATAGTTATCACTCACGGTTCTTAATTTGGCCAAATCAAATCGCATGTTAAGTTCTTATTTTGATTTACGAGATTTACTTTTATAAGAACTCGTGTTCTATTTCTCAAATGTATATGACTCAATCGACTTTGTTAGTTTATTAATCTTGTACGATTCGATGTCTTGTACTGTGTCATAATATAGTACGGTTAGACCCTTTCTTTCTTCTCAATATCGTACTATTACAATTTCTTCCATAATCATTGTGCAGGCATAATTAATGGCCCTCATTTAGTCTCAGTTCTTTTTTTTATACGACTAGATAATCTCTTAATTATAAATCTTTAATGAATACGACCCGCTCTTGGTTCTTTTTAAATCTAATACGACTACTTCTCCTTTTTTAGTTCTCAATCTTGTTTGATTTTATCTCCTTTTGTGACTCACAATATATTACGATTAGTCAACCTTCTTAGTTCTCAATATCTTACGATTACACATCTTCCTTAGTTATGAAGCTATTAAAGTTGCCTCCGTTCTCTTTCGAATGCGATTAGATCATTCATTTGGTCTAAATCTTTTGTGCATAGGTCCCACAAATGGTTCTCAATCTAGTCTAACTAAGTCACGTAAGGGGCTTATTATCCGTTATTAGATATTCTTATCTTTTCAGCTTGTATGTCGATTAGATCACCTTTCTAGTTTCTTAATTATCTCCCTAATATTTTATCGTGTGTTCTCCTTGTGCGATTCAGAGCATAGAACAATTAGTAATTTGTTGGCTCTCAATATCGAACGCAAGATCGCAACTTCTTCCTTACTCTTAATGCAAGTTTGATCGGCCTCATTTCTCTATTCTTTTGTAAATGCTATTAGATGATGTATTAGTGCCAAATCTTCTGGGAATAGGTCCAGCGATGGTTCTTAATCCATTCTAATTAAAACATATTTATGTTCTTACCTTGTGAAATTTGATCACATATCTTTTCCAAATGTGCTGTGATTGGAACTCCTCTCTTATTTCATAATCTTACACGACTAATCTCCTTTCTTTGTTCTGTGAATTGCATATGTTATGTCTCCTTTTGTTGTTCATTGTATAGCTCGATTAGTCGCATTTCTTAGTTCTCAATATTGTACGATGATCACTTCTTCCTTTGTCATTATACAAGGTGTAATTGGCTTCATTTCTCAGTTTCTTTTTTAAATAAGGTTAGATAATCATCTTTTGTTCAAAGTCTTTTTCAATCTGAACTGATTCTTGGTTCTTAATCTAGCATGATTAAATCACATTTTACGTTGTTCATCATTAGTTATTAGAACTTATTATGTTTCTACATGTACTTTGTTGAGAACTCCTTTCTTGTTTATTAATCTCATGCGACATGATCCCAATTATTAGTATTTAATCTTGTACGATTTGTCCCTTTAATTAGTTCTCAATATTGTTCGAGTACAACTCCTTCAACTGTGATTAAGCACGTATACTTGGCCTCATTTCTCATTTATTTCTTCCAAACCATCTTATTATATTTTAGTTCTTATTCTTTTATTCATAGTTATCACTCATGGTTCTTAATTTGGCCAAATTAAATCGCATTTTATGTTCTTATCTTGATTTACGAGATTTACTTTTATAAGAACTCTTGTTCTATTTTTCTCAATCTGATATGACTAGATCAACATTGTTACTTCTTAAACCTGTACGATTAGATCTCATTTACTGTGTCATAATATAGTACGATTAGACACTTTCTTTCTTCTCAATATCGTACTATTACAATTTCTTCCTTAATCGTTGTGCAGGCATAAATTAATGGCCCTCATTTCTCAGTTCTTTTTCTTATACGATTAAACAATCTCTTAATTATAAATCTTTAATGAATACGACACGCTCTTGGTTCTTTTTAAATCTAATAAGACTACTTCTCCTTTATTAGTTCTCAATCTTTTGTGATTGTATCTCCTTTTGCAACTCACAATATATTACGATCAGTCGACTTTCTTAGTTCTCAATATCTTACGATTACACATCTTCCTTAGTTATTAAGCTAATATAGTTGCCTCCGTTCTCTTTCGAATGCGATTAGATCATTCATTTGATCTAAATCTTTTGTGCACAGGTCCCACATGTGATTCACAATCTAGTCTAACTAAATAACGTATTAGGGGCTTATCATCCGTTATTTGATATTCTTATCTTTCAACATGTATGTCGATTAGATCACCTTTCTTGTTTCTTAATTATCTCCCTAATATTTTATCGTGTGTTCTCCTTGTGCGATTCAAAACATAGAACAGTTAGTCAATTTACAACTTGGCTCTCAATATCGAACGATCGCAACTTCTTCCTTACTCGTAAAGCATGTTTGATAGGCCTGATTTCTCTATTCTTTTGCAAATGCTATTAGATGATGTATTAGTAGTAAATCTTCAAGGTATAGGTCCAGCGCATGGTTCTTAATCCATTCTTATTAAAACATATTTATGTTCTAACCTTGTGAAATTTGATATCATATATTTTCCAAATGTGTTGTGATTGGAACTCCTCTCATATTTAATAATCTTACACGACTAATCTCCTTTCTTTGTTCTATGAATTGCATATGTTATGTCTCCTTTTGTTGTTCATTGTATAGCTCGATTAGTCGCATTTCTTAGTTCTCAATATTGGACGATGATCACTTCTTCCTTTGTCATTATACAAGGTGTAATTGGCTTCATTTCTCAATTTTCTTTTTCAAATAAGGTTAGATAATCATCTTTTGGTCAAAGTGTTTTTCAATCTGAACTGATTCTTTGTTCTTAATCTAGCAAGAACAATAATTAAATCACATTTTACGTTGTTATCATGAGTTATTAGAACTTATTATGTTTCTACATGTACTTTGTTGAGAACTCCTTACTGGTTTCTTAATCCCGTGCGACTTGATCCCAGTTATTAGTATTTAATCTTGTACGATTTGTCCCCATTATTAGTTCTCAATATCGTACGAGTACAACTCTTTCAAATGTGATTAAGCACGTATACTTGGCCTCATTTCTCACTTATTTCTTCAAAACCATCATATTATATTTTAGTTCTTATTCTTTTATGCATAGTTATCACTCATAGTTATTAATTTGGCCAAATCAAATCGCATTTTAAGTAGATTATTATTGATTTACAAGATTTACTTTTATAAGAACTCGTGTTTTATTTCTCAAATGTATATGACTCGATCAACTTTGTTAGTTCTTAATCCTGTACGACTAGATCTCCTTTACTGTGTCATAATATAGTACAATTAGACACATTCTTTCTTCTCAATATCGTACTATTACAATTGTCTTCCTTAATCATTGTGCAGGCAAAATTAATGGCCCTCATTTCTCAGTTCTTTTTCTTATACGATTAGATAATCTCTTAATTATAAATTTTTAATGAATACGACCCGCTCTTGGTTCTATTTAAATTTAATACGACTATTTCTCCTTTATTAGTTCTCAATCTTTTGTGATTGTATCTCCTTTTGTGAATCACAATATATTACGATTAGTCGACTTTCTTAGTTCTCAATATCTTACGATTACACATCTTCCTTAGTTATTAAGCTAATATAGTTGCCTCCGTTCTCTTTCGAATGCGATTAGATCATTTATTTGATCTCAATCTTTTGTTCACAGGTCCCACACATGGTTCTCAATCTAGTCTAACTAAGTCACGTATTAGGGGCTTATCATCCGTTATTAGATATTCCTATCTTTTCAACATATATGTCGATTAGATCCCCTTTCTAGTTTCTTAATTATCTCCCTAATATTTTATCATGTGTTCTCCTTGTGAGATTCAGATAAAAGAATAGGACATAGAACAGTTAGTCAATTTCTTGGCTCTCAATATCGAACGATCGCAACTTCTTCCTTACTCGTAAGCAAGTTTGATCGGCCTCATTTCTCTATTCTTTTGCAAATGCTATTAGATGACGTATTAGTTCTAAATCTTCAAGGAATAGGTCCAGCGCATGGTTCTTAATCCATTCTTATTAAAACATATTATGTTCTTACCTTGTGAAATTTGATCTCATATCTTTTCCAAATGTGCAATGATTGGAACTCCTCTCATATTTCATAATCTTACACGACTAATCTCCTTTCTTTGTTCTGTGAATTGCATATGTTATGTCTCGTTTTGTTGTTCATTGTATAGCTCGATTAGTCGCTTTTCTTGGTTCTCAATATTGTACGATGAACAAGAGACTTCCTTTGTCATTATACAAGGTGTAATTGGCTTCATTTCTCAGTTTCTTTTTCAAATAAGGTTAGATAATCATCTTTTGTTCAAAGTCTTTTTCAATCTGAACTGATTCTTCGAACTCTTATACACAGGTTCTTCATCTAGAAAAATTAAATCAAATTTTACGTTGTCATCATGAGTTAGTAGAACTCATTGTGTTTCTACATGTACTTTGTTGAGAACTCCTTTGTTGTTTCTTAATCTTATGCGACTTGATCCCAATTATTAGTATTTAATCTTGTACGATATGTCCCCATTATTAGTTCTCAACATCGTACGAGTACAACCTCCTTCAACTGTGATTAAGCACGTATACTTGGCCTCATTTCTCACTTATTTCTTCAAAACCATCATATTATGTTTTAGTTCTTATTCTTTTATGCATAGTTATCACTCATGGTTCTTAATTTTGCCAATCAAATCGCATTTCAAGTTCTTATCTTGAGTCACGACATTTACTTTTATAAGAACTCATGTTCTATTTCTTAATCTGATATGACTCTATCGACTTTGTTAGTTTTTAATCCTGTATGATTATGAACTCCTTAATGTGTCATAATACAGTACGATTAGACCCTTTCTTTCTTCTCAATATCGTATCTATTACAATTTCTTCCTTAATCATTATGCAGGCATAATTAATAGGCTTCATTTCTCAGTTCATTTTCTTATTACGATTAGATAATCTCTTAATTATAAATGTTTAATGAATACGACCCGCTCTTGGTTCTATTTAAATCTAATACGACTACTTCTCCTTTATTAGTTCTCAATCTTTTGTGATTGTATCTCCTTTTGTGAATCACAATATATTACGATTAGTCGACTTTCTTAGTTCTCAATATCTTACGATTACACATCTTCCTTAGTTATTAAGCTAATATAGTTGCCTCCGTTCTCTTTCGAATGCGATTAGATCATTCATTTGATCTCAATCTTTTGTGCACAGGTCCCACACATGGTACTCAATCCAGTCTAAGTTAGTCACGTATTAGGGGCTTATCATCCGTTATTAGATATTCTTATCTTTTCAACATGTATGTCGATTAGATCACCTTTCTAGTTTCTTAATTGTATAAGATATTTTATCATGTGTTCTATCCTTGTGCGATTCAGAACATAGAACAGTTAGTCAAGAAATTGGCTCTCAATATCGAGCGATCGCAACTTCTTCCATACTCGTAAGCAAGTTTGATCGGCCTCATTTCTCTATTCTTTTGCAAATGCTATTAGATGATGTATTAGTTCTAAATCTTCAAGGAATAGGTCCAGCGCATGGTTCTTAATCCATTCTTATTAAAACATATTTATGTTCTTACCTTGTGAAATATGATCTCATATCTTTTCCAAATGTGCAATGATTGGAACTCGTCTCATATTTCATAATCTTACACGACTAATCTCCTTTCTTTGTTCTGTGAATTGCATATGTTATGTCTCCTTTTGTTGTTCATTGTATAGCTCGATTAGTCGCATTTCTTGGTTCTCAATATTGTACGATGATCACTTCTTCCTTTGTCATTATACAAGGTGTAATTGGCTTCATTTCTCAATTTTCTTTTTCAAATAAGGTAAGATAATCATCTTTTGTTCAAAGTCTTTTTCAATCTGATATGATTGTTGGTTCTTCATCTAGAATAATTAAATCAAATTTTACGTTGTCATCATGAGTTATTAGAACTTATTGTGTTTCTACATGTACTTTGTTGAGAACTCCTTTGTTGTTTCTTAATCTTATGCGACTTGATCCCAGTTATTAGTATTTAATCTTGTACGATTTGTCCCCTTTATTAGTTCTCAATATCGTACGAGTACAACCTCCTTCAACTGTGATTAAGCACGTATACTTGGCCTTATTTCTCACTTATTTCTTCAAACCCATCATATTATGTTTTAGTTCTTATTCTTTTATGCATAGTTATCACTCATGGTTCTTAATTTTGCCAATCAAATCGCATTTCAAGTTCTTATCTTGAGTTACGACATTTACTTTTATAAGAACTCATGTTCTATTTCTTAATCTGATATGACTCGATCGACTTTGTTAGTTTTTAATCCTGTATGATTAGATCTCCTTTACTGTAAATCATAATACAGTACGATTAGACCCTTTCTTTCTTCTCAATATCGTACTATTACAATTTCTTCCTTAATCATTATGCAGGCATAATTAATAGGCTTCATTTCTCTGTTCATTTTCTTATTACGCTTAGATAATCTCTTAAATATAAATCTTTAATGAATACGATCCGCTCTTGGTTCTATTTAAATCTAATACGACTACTTCTCCTTTATTAGTTCTCAATCTTTTGTGATTGTATCTCCTTTTGTGAATCACAATATATTACGATTTGTCGACTTTCTTAGTTCTCAATATCTCACAATTACATATCTTCCTTAGTTATTAAGCTAATATAGTTGCCTCCGTTCTCTTTCGAATGCGATTAGATCATTCATTTGATCTCAATCTTTTGTGCACAGGTCCCACACATGGTTCTTAATCTAGTCTAACTAAGTCAGTATTAGGGCTTATCATCCGTTATTAGATATTCTTATCTTTTCAACATGTATGTCGATTAGATCACCTTTCTTGTTTCTTAATTATCTCCCTAGACATATTTTATCGTGTGTTCTCCTTGTGCGATTCAGAACATAGAACAGTTAGTCAATTTGTTGGTTCTCAATATCGAACGATCGCAACATCTTCCTTTCTCGTAAGCAAGTTTGATCGGCCTCATTTCTCTATTCTTTTGCAAATGCTATTAGATGATGTATTAGTTCTAAATCTTCAAGGAATAGGTCCAGCGCATGGTTCTTAATCCATTCTTATTAAAACATATTTATGTTCTCACCTTGTAAAATTTGATCTCATATCTTTTCCGAATGTGCTATGATTGGAACTCCTCTCATATTTCATAATCTTACACGACTAATCACCTTTCTTTGTTCTGGGAATTGCATATATTATGTCCCCTTTTGTTGTTCATTGTATAGCCCGATTAGTCGCATTTCTTAGTTCTCAATATTGTACGATGATCAATTCTTCCTTTGTCATTATACAAGGTGTAATTGGCTTCATTTCTCTGTTTTCTTTTTCAGATAAGGTTAGATAATCATCTTCGCTTTTGTTCAAAGTCTTTATCAATCTGAACTGATTTTTGGTTCTTAATCTAGCATAATTAAATCACATTTTATGTTGTTATCATGAGTTATTTGAACTTATTATGTTTCTACATATACTTTGTTGAGAACTCCTTTCTTGTTTCTTAATCTCATGCGACTTGATCCCAGTTATTAGTATTTAATCTTATACGATTTGTCCCCTTCATTAGTTCTAAATATCGTACGAGTACAACTCCTTCAACTGTGATTAAGCACGTATACTTGGCCTCTTTTCTCACTTCTTTCTTCAAAACCATCATATTATATTTTAGTTCTTATTCTTTTATGCATAGTTGTCTCTCATGGTTCTTAATTTGCCCAAATCAAATCGCATTTTAAGTTCTTATCTTGAGTTACGAGATTTAATTTTATAAGAACTCGTGTTCTATTTCTCAATCTGACATGACTTGATCTATTTTCTTAGTTCTTAATCCTGTACGATTAGATCTCCTTTACTGTGTCATAAGTACAGTACGATTAGACCGTTTCTTTCTTCTCAATATCGTACCTTTACAATTTCTTCCTTAATCATTGTGCAGGCATAATTAATAGGCCTCATTTCTCAGTTATTTTTCTTATACGATTAGATAATCTCTTAATTATAAATCTTTAACGAATACGACCCCCTCCTAGTTTTTTTTAAATCTAATACGACTATTTCTCCTTTATTAGTTCTCAATCTTGTTTGATTGTATCTTCTTTTGCGACTCACAATATATTACGATTAGTCGACTTTCTTAGTTCTCAATATCTTACGATTACACATCTTCCTTAGTTATTAAGCTAATATAGTTTCCTCCGTTCTCTTTCGAATGCGATTAGATCATTCATTTGATCTAAATCTGTTGTGCACAGGTCCCACACATGGTTATCAATCTAGTCTAACTAAGTCACGTATTAGGGGCTTATCATCAATTGTTAGATATTCTTATCTTTTCAACATGTATGTCGATTAGATCACCTTTCTAGTTTCTTAATTTATCTCCCTAATATTTTATCGTGTGTTTTCCTTGTGCGATTCAAAGCATAGAACAGTTAGTCAATTTCTTGGCCCTCAATGTCGAACAATCGCAACTTCTTCCTTACTCGTAAAGCAAGTTTGATCGGCCTCATTGCTCTATTCTTTTGCAAATGCTTTTAGATGATGCATTAGTTCTAAATCTTCAAGGAATAGGTCCGGCGCATGGTTCTTAATCCATTCTTATTAAAAACATATTTACGTTCTTATCTTGTGAAATTTGATCTCATATCTTTTCCAAATGTGCTGTGATTGGAACTCCTCTCATGTTTCATAATCTTACACGACTAATCTCCCTTCTTTGTTCTGTGAATTGCAAATGTTATGTCTCCTTTAGTTGTTCATTGTATAGCTCGATTAGTCGTATTTCTTAGTTCTCAATATTGTACGATTATCAATTCTTCCTTTGTCCTTATACAAGGTGAAATTGGCTTCATTTCTCAGTTCTTTTTCAAATAAGGTTAGATGATAATCATCTTTTGTTCAAAGTCTTTTCCAATCTGAATTGATTCTTGGTTCTTAATCTAGCATAATTAAATCACATTTTACGTTGTTATCATGAGTTATTAGAACTTACTATGTTTTTACATGTACTTTGTTGAGAACTCCTTTGTTGTTTCTTAATCTTCTGCGACTTGATCCCAGGTATTAGTATTTATTCTTGTACGATTTGTCCCCTTTCTTAGTTCTCAATATCGTACGAGTACAACTCCTACCACTGTGATTAAGCACGTATACTTGGCCTCATTTCTCACTTCTTTCTTCAAAACCATCATATTATATTTTAGTTCTTATTCTTTTATGCATAGTTATCACTCATGGTTCTTAATTTGGCCAAATCAAATCGCATTTTAAGTTCAATCTTGAGTTACGAGATTTACTTTTATAAGAACTCCTGTTCTATTTCTCATTCTAATATGACTCGATCAACTTCGTTAGTTCTTAATCCTGTACGATTAGATCCCCTTTAGATACTGTGTTATAATACAGTACGATTAGACCCTTTCTTTCTTCTCAATATAGTACTATTACAATTTCTTCCTTAATCATTGTGCTGCCATAATTATTGGGCCTCATTTCTCAGTTCTTTTTCTTATACGATTAGATAATCTCATAATTATAAATCTTTAATGAATACGACACGCTCTTGGTTCTTTTTAAATCAAATACGACTACTTCTCCTTTATTAGTTCACAATCTTGTCTGATTGTATCTCCTTTTGCGACTCACAGTATATTACGATTAGTTCGACTTTCTTAGTTCTCAATATCTTACGATTACACATCTTCCTCAGTTATTAAGCTAATATAGTTGCCTCCGTTCTCTTTCGAATGCGATTAGATCATTCACATCTAAATCTTTTGTGCACAGGTCCCACACATGGTTATCAATCTAGTCTAACTAAGTCACGTATTAGGGGCTTATCATCTAGTATTAGATATTCTTATCTTTTCAAACTGTATGTGAATAATCAACCAGGTTCTAGCTTTCGTATTATTAAGGAAGATGTGTAATCGTAAGATATCCTTGTGCGATTCACAGCATAGAACAGTTAGTCAATTTCTTGGCCCTCAATGTCGAACGATCGCAACTTCTTCCTTACTCGTAAAGCAAGTTTGATCGGCCTCATTTCTCTATTCTTTTGCAAATGCTATTAGATGATGCATTAGTTCTAAATCTTCAAGGAATAGGTCCGGCGCATGGTTCTTAATCCATTCTAGTTAAAACATATTTATGTTCTTACCTTGTGAAATTTGATCTCATATCGTTTCCAAATGTGCTATGATTGGAACTCGTCTCATGTTTCATAATCTTACACGACTAATCTCCTTTCTTTGTTCTGTGAATTGCATATATTATGTCTCCTTTTGTTGTTCATTGTATAGCTCGATTAGTCGCATTTCTAATTTCTCAATATTGTACGATGGTCACTCTTCCTTTGTCGTTATACAAGGTGTAATTGGCTTCATTTCTCAGTTTTCACTTTTTCAAATAAGATTAGATAATCATCTTTTGTTCAAAGTCTTTTTCAATCTGAACTGATTCTTGGTTCTTAATCTAGCATAATTAAATCACATTTTACGTTGTTATCATGAGTTATTAGAACTTATTATGTTTTCACATGTACTTTGTTGAGAACTCCTTTGTTGTTTCTTAATCTCATGTGACTTGATCCCAGTTATTAGTATTAAGTCTTGTAAGTTTTGTCCCCTTTATTAGTTCTCAATATCGTACGAGTACAACTCCTTCAACTGTGATTAAGCAAATATACTTGGCATCTTTTCTCACTTATTTCTTCAAAACTATCATATTACATTCTAGTTCTTATTCTTTTATGCATAGTTGTCACTCATGGTTCTTAATTTGGCCAAATCAAATCGCATTTTAAGTTCTTATCTTGAGTTACGAGATTTACTTTATAAGAACTCGTGTTCTATTTCTCAATCTGACATGACTCGATCTACTTTGTTAGTTCTTAATCCTGTACTCGTTGAGTCTCCTTTACTGTGTCATAATACAGTACGATTAGACCCTTTCTTTCTTCTCAATATCGTACTTTTACAATTTCTTTCTTAATCATTGTGCAGGCATAATTAGTAGGCCTCATTTCTCAGTTCTTTTTCTTATACGATTAGATAATCTCTTAATTATAAATCTTTAATGGATACGACCCGCTCTTGGTTATTTTTAAATCTAATACGATTACTTCTCCTTTATTAGTTCTCAATCTTGTTTGATTGTATCTCCTTTTGCGACTCACAATATATTACGATTAGTCGACTTTCTTAGTTCTCAATATCTGACGATTACACATCTTCCTGGGTTATTAAGCTAATATAGTTACCTCCGTTCTCTATCGAATGCGATTAGATCATTCATTTGATCTAAATCTTTTGTGCAAAAGGTCCCACACACGGTTCTCAATCTAGTCTAACTCAGTCACGTATTAGGGGCTTATCATCCGTTATTAGATATTCTTATCTTTTAAACATGTATATATTACATTTAATTTTGTACGATTTGTCCCCTTTCTTAGTTCTCAATATTGTGCGCGTACAACTCCTTCCACTGTGATTAAGCACGTATACTTGGCCTCATTTCTCACTTATTTCTCCAAAACCATCACATTATATTTTAGTTTTTATTCTTTTATGCATAGTTATCACTCATTGTTCTTAATTTGTCCAAATCAATTCGCATTTTAAGTGTCTTGAGTTACGAGATTTACTTTTACAAGAACTCTTGTTCTATTTCTTAATTTGATATGACCCGATCTACTTTGTTAGTTAATCTTAATCTTGTACGATTAGATATCCTTTACTGTGTCATAATACAGTACGATTAGACCCTTTCTTTCTTCTCAATATCGTACTATTACAATTTCTTCCTTAATTATTGTGCAGGCATAATTAATAGGCCTCATTTCTCAGTTCTTTTTCCTATACGATTACATAATCTCTTAATTATAAATCTTTAATGAATACGACCCGCTCTAGGTTCTTTTTAAATCTAATACGACTCATTCTCCTTTATTAGTTCTCAATCTCGTTTGATTGTGTCTCCTTTTGCGACTCACAATATATTACGATTAGTCGACTTTCTTAGTTCTCAATATCTTACGATTACACATCTTCCTTAGTTATTAAGCTAATATAGTTTCCTCCGTTCTCTTTTGAATGCGATTAGATCATTCATTTGATCTAAATCTTTTCTGGAAGGGTCCCACACACGGTTCTCAATCTAGTCTAACTCAGTCACGTATTAGGGGCTTATCATCCGTTATTAGATATTCTCTATCTTTTAAACATGTATGTTGATTACATCACCATTCTACTTTCTTAATTATCTGCCTAATATTTTATCGTGTGTTCTCCTTGTGCGATTCAGAACATAGAACAGTTAGTCAATTTCTTGGCTCTCAATATCGAATCATCGCAACTTCTTCCTTACTCGTAAAGCAAGTTTGATCATCCTCATTTCTCTATGCTTTTGCAAATGCTATTAGATGATGTATTAGTTCTAAATCTTCGAGGAATAGGTCAAGCGCATGGTTCTTAGTCCATTCTTATTAAAACATATTTATGTTCTTACCTTGTGAAATTTGATCTCATATCTTTTCCAAATGTGCTATGATTGGAACTCGTCTCATGTTTTATAATCTTACACGACTAATCTCCTTTCTTTGTTCTGTGAATTGCATATATTATGTCTCCTTTTGTTGTTCATTGTATAGCTCGATTAGTCGCATTTCTAATTTCTCAATATTGTACGATGATCACTTCTTCCTTTGTCGTTATACAGAAGGTGTAATTGGCTTCATTTCTCAGTTTTCTTTTTCAAAAAAGATTAGATAATCAACTTTTGTTCAAAGTCTTTTTCAATCTGAACTGATTCTTGGTTCTTAATCTAGCATAATTAAATCACATTTTACGTTGTTATCATGAGTTATTAGAACTTATTATGTTTTTACATGTACTTTGTTGAGAACTCCTTTGTTGTTTCTTAATCTTCTGCGACTTGATCCCAGGTATTAGTATTTATTCTTGTACGATTTGTCCCCTTTCTTAGTTCTCAATATCGTACGAGTACAACTCCTTCCACTGTGATTAAGCACGTATACTTGGCCTCATTTCTCACTTCTTTCTTCAAAACCATCATATTATATTTTAGTTCTTATTCTTTTATGCATAGTTATCACTCATGGTTCTTAATTTGGCCAAATCAAATCGCATTTTAAGTTCAATCTTGAGTTACGAGATTTACTTTTAAAAGAACTCTTGTTCTATTTCTTAATCTGATATGACTCGTTCGATCAACTTCGTTAGTTCTTAATCCTGTACGATTAGATCGCCTTTACTGTGTCATAATACAGTACGATTAGACCCTTTCTTTCTTCTCAATATCGTACTATTACAATTTCTCCCTTAATCATTGTGCAGGCATAATTAATAGGCCTCATTTCTCAGTTCTTTTTCCTATGCGATTATATAATCTCTTAATTATAAATCTTTAATGAATACGACCCGCTCTTGGTTCTTTTTAAATCTAATGCTACTACTTCTCCTTTATTAGTTCTCAATCTCTTGTGATTGTATCTCCTTTTGCGACTCACAATATATTACGATTAGTCGACTTTCTTAGTTCTCAATATCTTACGATTACACTTCTTCCTTAGTTATTAAGCTAATATAGTTGCCTCCGTTCTCTTTCGAACGCGATTAGATCATTCATTTGATTTAAATCTTTTTTGGACAGGTCCCGCACATGGTTGTCAATCTAGTCTAACTGAGTCACGTATTAGGGGCTTATCACTGGTTCGTTGTTAGATATTCTTATCTTTTCAACATGTATGTCGATTAGATCACCTTTCTAGTTTCTTAATTATCTCCCTAATATTTTATCGTGTGTTCTCCTTGTGCGATTCAGAACACAGAACAGTTAGTCAATTTTTTGGCTCTCAATATCGAACGATCGCAACTTCTTCCTTACTCGTAAAGCAAGTTTGATCGGCTTCATTTCTCTATTCTTTTGCAAATGCCATTAGATGATGTATTAGTTCTAAATCTTCGCGGAATAGGTCCAGCGCATGGTTATTAATCCATTCCTATTAAAACATATTTATGTTCTTACTTTGTGAAATGTGATCTCATATCTTTTCCAAATGTGCTATGATTGGAACTCGTCTCATATTTCGTAATCTTACACGACTAATCTCCTTTCTTTGTTCTGTGAATTGCATATGTTATGTCTCCTTTTGTTGTTCATTGTACAGCTCGATTAGTCGCATTTCTTAGTTCTCAATATTGTACGATGATCACTTATCACAAAAGATCTCTTCCTTTGTCATTATACAAGGTGTAATTGACTTCATTTCTCAGTTCTTTTTCAAATAAAGTTAGATAATCATCTTTTGTTCGAAGTCTTTTCAATCTGAACTGATTCTTGGTTCTTAATCTAGCATAATTAAATCACATTATACGTAGTTATCATGAGTTATTAGAACTTAGTATGTTTCTACATGTACTTTGTTGAGAACTCCTTTCTAGTTTCTTAATCTCATGTGACTTGATCCCAGTTATTAGTATTAAGTCTTGTAAGTTTTGTCCCCTTTATTAGTTCTCAATGAAATCGCATTTGAGTACAACTCCTTCAACTGTGATTAAGCAAATATACTTGGCATCTTTTCTCACTTATTTCTTCAAAACTATCATATACATTCTAGATTCTTATTCTTTTATGCATAGTTGTCACTCATGGTTCTTAATTTGGCCAAATCAAATCGCATTTTAAGTTCTTCTCTTGAGTTACGAGATTTACTTTATAAGAACTCGTGTTAAGAGATCTATTTCTCAATCTGACATGACTCGATCTACTTTGTTAGTTCTTAATCCTGTACGATAGGTCTCCTTTACTGTGTCATAATACAGTGCGATTAGACCCTTTCTTTATTCTCAATATCGTACTTTTACAATTTCTTTCTTAATCATTGTGCAGGCATAATTAGTAGGCCTCATTTCTCAGTTCTTTTTCTTATACGATTAGATAATCTCTTAATTATAAATCTTTAATGGATACGACCCGCTCTTGGTTATTTTTAAATCTAATACGATTACTTCTCCTTTATTAGTTCTCAATCTTGTTTGATTGTATCTCCTTTTGCGACTCACAATATATTACGATTAGTCGACTTTCTTAGTTCTCAATATCTGACGATTACACATCTTCCTGGGTCATTAAGCTAATATAGTTACCTCCGTTCTCTATCGAATGCGATTAGATCATTCATTTGATCTAAATCTTTTGTGCAAAGGTCCCACACACGGTTCTTAATCTAGTCTAACTCAGAGTCACGTATTAGGGGCTTATAATGACATTAGATATTCTTATCTTTTAAACATGTATGTATATTACATCACCATTCTACTTTCTTAATTATCTGCCTAATATTTTATAGTGTGTTCTCCTTGTGCGATTCAGAACATAGAACAGTTAGTCAATTTCTTGGCTCTCAATATCGAATCATCGCAACTTCTACAAAATTATGTTTGTACATGTACTTTTTTGAGAACTCCTTTCTTGTTTCTTAATCTCATGCGACTTGATCCCAGTTATTAGTATTTAATTTTGTACGATTTGTCCCCTTTCTTAGTTCTCAATATTGTGCGCGTACAACTCCTACCACTGTGATTAAGCACGTATACTTGGCCTCATTTCTCACTTATTTCTTCAAAACCATCACATTATATTTTAGTTTTTATTCTTTTATGCATAGTTATCACTCATGGTTCTTAATTTGTCCAAATCAATTCGCATTTTAAGTTCTTATCTTGAGTTACGAGATTTACTTTTACATATGAACTCTTGTTCTATTTCTCAATCTGATATGACTCGATCTACTTTGTTAGTTCTTAATCCTATACGATTAGATCTCATTTACTGTGTCATAATATAGTACGATTAGACCCTTTCTTTCTTCTCAATATCGTACTAATACAATTTCTTCTTTAATCATTGTTCAGGCATAATTAATGGGCCTCATTTCTCAGTTCTTTTTCTTCTTTTTTTTAATCTATCGCCCAAAAGGTGGGCAGAACTTTTATTTATTTTAAGAGTTGTTACAATATCGAAGGTTAGGGCAGCCCCTAGCATCTAGCCAAACTGATTTATTAATAGAGCAAGGAATGGTGTTGTGCTCGTACTCAACATAATTGGATTTGAGATACTAATGGCACTTGAATCAGCAACTTGATTAGACTCTCTAAAAATATGTTTAAATGAAATCTGCTTTCCAACACAAAGGCCTTGTATGACACGGAGTTGGTCATCAATACTCCAAATTGGTGACGATCGAACCATTCAATGTGTTGACAAGGATGAGTGAATCAATCTCAACCTCCAATGGGTGAACCCGCAACCTGTTACAGAGCTTGAGCCCCACTTCAAGTGCCATTACCTCTGCTTGCAAGCTGGTTTGCTGAAAGTAACCATTTGAAAATGCCCGTATGCAATGGCCCTTGTGATCCCTTATGACGCCACCACCTGCTGCCATTACCGGATTACCTTTAGAGGCGCCATCCACATTTAGTTTGAAACATCCTGGAGGAGGGCATTCCCATTTGACTGCCAAGATTCTCTTGGGTTTTGTTTGTAAGAGTTGAAAGCAAATGTCCCGTGAGAGAAGCAATTCATCACAGCTGTGTTTCAAGTTGGAAAGAGAACGATAAGCACCTAATATGAGTTGATGTTGGCAATGATGCGTGCAGCACTACTTGTTTTACCATCAAACACAGCCATGTTCCTAGCTTTCCATAAGAACCAACATAGTATACAAGGAAGGATTTTGTTGTAGGATTAGCCCAGTTGTGGAAGAGGGTGCTGCAGCCCACCACCATGAGCTAAGCTTGTCTAAGATGGTCGTTGATTTTTGTGCGATCATCACCTCTAGCCAAGTTTCGAAAAGTTCCAAACTTGGCGTGAGATAGCGCAGCCCACAAAAAGATGATCCAAGGACTCTCCATGACAACAGTAGTAGCACTTGGAGGCTAAGGAAAAGCCGATTGTAATCAAATTATCATCTAGTGGCAGCCTCCTATTCAGCAATTTCCACATGAAAATGGAGATCTTCAGTTGGAGTCTCCCATCCCAAATCATTTGTCTAGAAAATGTCCGCACCGTTGTGGCATATGTCGTTGAGAGTGAAAAGGAACCAGTAGATGTAGGGGTCCAAACAATCCGGTCTGGTTCATCGGTCATGAAAATCGATCTTTCATTGAGAATTACGGCAATGGTTTGCGGCTCCTCCATGGAGTATCTCTCGTCCAAAGAGGAAATATTCCAACCATTAGAACCCCAAGGCCAACATGGGAAACCTTGAGCTGCCCATCATACACCTGTTCTACCTTGTGGGAAAGACGTCCGTATTTAGTCCATGGGTCGAACCAGAAGGAGCAATTAGCGTTTCGAATGAGGAATAATAGGCCCTTCTCTGCCTCATCACGAACTCGCATCATTCTTTTCCATAAGAGTGAATCTCCTGGTGATTCAGCGACCAAGGTAGGGTGTTGGCCCTTAAGGTAGCGGCCTTGAAGAAAGGAACACCACAAAGAGCTGCCCCTTCGAAACTTCCACCAAAGTTTGATACTAAAGCCTCGTACCACATCTTCTAGTGGTGGAATCCCTAGACCATTGGAATAGGTTGGCAACTTTGTCACAAGAATTAACCGTCCTCCTGGAGAGAGGAACCTCGTCTGCCATCCATGAATCCAGGAAGCTACCTTTTCAATTAATGGCTGGAAGATAGTGCGCCGTCCTTTGCCTTTGTGAATGGGACAACCCAAGTAATTAAATGGGAGGGAGTTGTGGGTGAAACCCGTCTTGGCTTGGATCATCCGAACGCGACCAGGTGCTGCCTTCTTTGATAGGTAAAAGAAGCTTTTGGACTTGTTAAAGAGCTGGCCGGAAGAGTTCTCAAACCGTGCTAAGAAGCTCGTTAAGTGTCGAATGGATTTGGTTCTCCCTTTGTGAAAATGACAATATCATCTGCGAAGGCCAAGTGGGAGGTAGTTGGGCATTGTTGCGGGAGTGAGTAAACTGAAATTTTACCCTCGTGAACTTTTGCCTTTAATCCATTCGATGTCTCCAACATTAATATGAATAAAAGGGGTGATAAGAGATCTCCTTGACGAACCCCTCTAGTGGATTTAAAGAATCCAACTTGGGTGCTCCATTGATGAGTACAGAAAACCAACATTCCTCCAAAACGTTCTTGATGAGGGAAGTCCAATGTTCAGCAAATCCAATCTTGTGTAGAATGGCATATAAGAAAGGCCATGAAAGCCTATCAAACGCCTTGGCGAGGTCGAGTTTGATGATCAAATTTGGAATTCGTCTTCCGATCTATGAAATTGGTCATTTCTTGCACAAGAAGAATGTTATCGGCAATGTCCCTCCCTTTAACGTAGGCCACTTGTTCGGCTGAAATAATCTTTGGTAGAATGAGGGAAAGTCGGTTGGGCAATATCTTGGTGCAGATTTTGTTAAAGAAAGTGCACAAGCTTATGGGCCGGAAGTCACTAAAAGAATTTGGATTGGCTGTTTTTGGGATAAGAGCAATAAGAGTACTAGTAAACATTCGTGGCAACTTAGCTCCATTAAGAAAATCTCTCACCGCAAGGAAAAGATCATGGTGAATAATGTCCCAGCAGGTAGTGAAGACACTAAACCCCATTATAGCCATCAATTCCGGCTGCTCCATTAGGATTAAGGTTGAAAACGGCCTCCCTCAGCTCCCCTTCTGACAATTCCTTTAATAAACCCCGGTTGTCCTCCTCGGAAACCGTGCATGGGAGGTACTCGGTGAAAGATGGGTCAATTCCAGCCGTGTTGTTAGAGGTCAAGAGCTCCTGAAAGAAGTTAACCCCTGCCCGTTCTATGAGCTGCAAATTTTCAGTCCATTCCCCATCAATTTTGATCTTGGAGATATGCAATCTTTGTCGTTTAGCTAGGAGGGTGGAGTGGAAGAATTTGGAGTTTTGTCACCCTCTTTCAGCCATTTCATCCCCGCTTTTTGCTGCCAAAAAGCTTCCTCTTCTGCCAAGCACCTCATATGGATCGCCTGGGCATGAGCTAAGGCAATTTGGTTACTTTGGCTCTGGTGTGCCAAAAGTGCTTCTTCCTTGATTTTGACCTCTTGTTCGGCTTCTTTAACCTTGTCAAAGACACATGATTTGGATCAAAGCAAGCCAAATACCGTGTGACAGAATTCCTGAGTTCGGCTTTTAGCCTTCGGTTGACACTTTTGAACACTAAAGCTTTGCACCAAATTGCACTTTCGGGTGGACAAGGCCTAAGCCTTCTACCTGCAAGGAATCTGTGTCTTAGAGACACATATTAAGAAATTTAAATGAGACAGGGGATTGGTCCAAAGGTATTCTCATTGGAGGCTTTGAGCACAAGTGGCGAGTGGTCTGTATAAGAGACTTGAGGACATGTTGAAACACTAATAAGTTGAAACGCTGATTGCTCCTTATGGTTCTGGGATCTGTCCAGGAAATTCCATATGGAAATTTCCAAGTCTATTCCCACGCCAAGTGAATTTACAGCCTTGAAAAGGTAAGTCCACCAAGCCACATGCATGTAGGCAATCATTGAAGTCATTCATGGCATCAAGGTGCAATGGGAAGTTCCTTTGTACTCAACTGAAGATCTCCATTTTCATGTGGAAATTGCTGAATAGGAGGCTGCCACCTGTTGGACAGCTCAAGTTCCTCCCAAAGAGCTCTTCGTTCATTGTTGTGCATTTTGCGTAAACAAAGGAGGCTTCCATGGCACTTTGCTGAGGAGAGGAAGGAATGGAAACATGGAGGAGCTGATCCGAGCTGAATGTGGGGATGAGGCCTAGCTCTTGGTTCCCAAAAAGCCAAAATTTGCCATTTGAGTTGCTCTCGCAGCTATCAAAACCTAGCTTATTAGAAAACATTAGGATTCTAGCTTTGTCAACCATTGGCTCCATTAGAGCAATGAGTTTTATTTGATGTTGTTGAATGATTAACTTTAACCTATTATCTACCTTAAGGGCTCACACCCTACCAAGCATGCTGAATCACTAAAATGCGATCCATTAACATTGTGGGAGGAGGCAGCTTGGAGTTTGCTTTGGCCAACTTTAGTGCGCATTGGCCTTGGCATAGAGTAGGTTCTTTTGCGTCTTTTCTTTTTGGATGAGGGTTTACCACTTGTGTGAGAGGTGGGGGTGATCGGCTGAAGACCCTTGTTGTTTGCATGGCTTGCATGGGGGGAGTCATTGTCTGAATAGTAACATGGTAATTCCTCCATTATTTTACCATGAGAGATGAGTGAATCATCCATGAAGGGATTGTTTGAAATTCGAATGTGTGTTGGCTGATTTTCAGCATCCCTTGATTGTTCAGCCAAGGATGTTGGTGATTCCACAAAATTCGAATTGGTCCCACTCTCCAAGTGGTTCGAGGGCTGACCTTCCACAATGTGCTCATTTTCAAAATTTGAATCCAAGTGCTGGTGTGCTTTGGCCTTTTCCATCTGCTGGTTTGAATCCGTTTGTTGGTTTGGATTGGCCTTATCTGAAGTAGTTGGTGCAATCCCATGAGAAGTGGCGTTTGAATTTTGAATCACATCCAGCATGAGTGGTTGTTCTTCCACGGCTGGTGGTTGCACCACCGTTGCTTCGGACGGACGGACTTCCCGCATGTTAGCATTGCCATCATTTTGGGAAATTTCCGGCATCTCTGGTATTGGAGCTACGTTGGTTGCAGCTGGTGGAGTATCCTTTCGGCGGTCCTTCAAGCTTATCACGGCATTCACATGTGGAAAAGATGGGGCTGATTTTGAGCCCGAAGGTCCAGCCATGTGTTCCTTTACCGGAGTCCAACGTGTTCGGATGGGTTGCTTGGCTGAGTTCTTTATTTGTTCACCGTTACCTACATGTTGGTTAGGATGCCCCGCTTCACCTCTCCGGCATTCACCATTGGCATGGCCAATTTTCTTGCATTTCGTGCAATAAGATGGGACTGCATCGTAGGTAATTTTTTGCCAAATGCCCTCATTACCGACCCCCAACCACACCCTAGAAGGAAGGTCAGATAGGAGGTCTACCCACACATACCTTAGCAACACTTGGCCTGGTGAAATTTGCAGTGGCTAAGTCGAGTTTAAGGGGTGTTCCAACCGCTTGAGCAAGGCTGAATACGGCGTGTTTGTTGAAGAAGACTGCTGGAAGTCCTTCAAAAGTGTAATCCATATAGGGGCTATGGACGGTTCTTCATCCGTGGAAGGTGTTTTTGAGCCAACATCGTAGGAAGTCCTCCTCCAATGAAAACCTCATCAATATGTGCTTGTAATCAAGATATCCGATGGTGAACTGACCTTTGAATCCAATGGTGTGAAAACTTTTACGAAGAGTTTCCATGTTCGGCTTGCCTATTGGAAAATTACCTACCAATGTGTAACGAAATGGTGCAGCAAGGTGTTGAACTTCATCTTGGGAGAAGAAGATCGCTGGTTCCCCTTTGTGCAGTTGAAGAGCTTTCAAGGCGAGGTCTGGATTTGGTGCGTGAAGGCTTAGGATTTGTCCACCCGAAAGAGCTTGTGCAAAGGTTTTTGGTTGCCCTTCAACCGATGGCTGAAGGGCAGCTGGTTCGGCCATGGCCGAGTGGCAAAAGGAGAAGAATAGGTGCTGTGTTTTAGTGAGATAGGTGCTGTGTTTTAGTGAGAGGAAGTCTAGAGAGAAGGAGGTATGAAGAAGCAGAGAGAATTTCCTTTCGCCAATGCTACATCAATCGTTTAGATGATAGTTCTTTTATGCATAGTTATCACTAATGGTTCTTCCTCAGTTCTTTTTCTTATACGATTAGATAATCTCATAATTATAAATCTTTAATGAATACGACCCGCTCTTGGTTCTTTTTAAATCTAATACGGCTACTTCTGCTTATTTAGTTCTCAATCTGGTTTGATTGTATCTGCTTTGCGACTCACAATATATTACGAATAGTCGACTTTCTTAGTTCTCAATATCTTACGATTACACATCTTCCTTAGTTATTAAGCTAATATAGTTTTCTCCGTTCTCTTTCGAATGCGATT
Source organism: Cinchona pubescens (assembly GCA_025175665.1). Classification (NCBI taxonomy): domain Eukaryota; kingdom Viridiplantae; phylum Streptophyta; class Magnoliopsida; order Gentianales; family Rubiaceae; genus Cinchona; species Cinchona pubescens. The sequence continues at coordinate 916,138 of JANKKI010000070.1, read as the reverse complement.
AGATCATTCATTTGATCTAAATCTTTTGTGTACAGGTCCCACACATGGTTCTCAAAATCTAGTCTAACTAAGTCACATATTTGGGAACCTATCATCTGTTATTAGATATTCTTATCTTTTCAACATGTATGTCGATTAGATCACCTTTCTACTTTCTTAGAACGGAATTAACTGAACCCCTAATATTTTATCTTGTGTTCTCCTTGTGCGATTCAGAACATTGAACAGTTAGTCAATTTCTTGGTTCTCAATATCGAACGATCGCAACTTCTTCCTTACTCGTAAAGCAAGTTTGATCAGCCTCATTTCTCTATTCTTGTACGATTCTAGTTTCTTCGTTTGTCATTTTACAAGGTGTAATTGGCTTCATTTCTAAGTTTTTTCTTTATCAAATAAGGTTAGATAATCATCTTTTGTTCAAAGTCTTTTTCAATCTGAACTGATTATTGGTTCTTAATCTAGCACAATTAAATCACATTTTACGTTGCTATAATGAGTTATTAGAACTTATTATGTTACTACATGTACTTTGTTGATAAATCCTTTCTTGTTTCTTAATCTCATGTGACTTGATCCCATTTATTAGTATTTAATCTTGTACGATTTGTCCCCTTTATTAGTTCCCAATATCGTACGAGTACAACTAATTCAACTGTGATTAAGCACGTATACTTGGCCTCATTTCTCACTTATTTCATCAAAACCAACATATTATATTTTAGTTCTTATTCTTTTATGCATAGTTATCACACATGGTTCTTAATTTGGCCAAATCAAATCGCATTTTAAGTTCTTATCTTGAGTTACGAGATTTACTTTTATAAGAACTCCTGTTCTATTTCTCAATCTGATATGACTCGATCTACTTTGTTAGTTCTTAATCCTATACGATTAGATCTCGATTTATCTGTGTCAAGATTCATAGTACGATTAGACTAAGCTTTCAAGTAGATCGGTTAGATGGAAAAAGAACCATTTGCACAAGGCCAAATTAATGACTCCCCCCATGCAAGGGCCTCATTTCTCAGTTCTTTTTCTTATACGATTAGATAATCTCATAATTATAAATCTTTAATGAATACGACCCGCTCTTGGTTCTTTTTAAATCTAATACGGCTACTTCTGCTTATTTAATTCTCAATCTGGTTTGATTGTATCTGCTTTTGCGACTCACAATATATTACGAATAGTCGCACTTTCTTAGTTCTCAATATCTTACGATTACACATCTTCCTTAGTTATTAAGCTAATACGTTGCCTGAGAAATGAAGCCAATTACACCTGTCTCTTATACATTTGATCTAAATCTTTTGTGTCTGAGTCCCACACATGGTTCTCAAAATCTAGTCTAACTAAGTCACGTATTTGGGGCCTATCATCTGTTATTAGAGGAAGATCTTTTCAACATGTATGTCGATTAGATCACCTTTCTACTTTCTTAATTATCTCCCTAATATTTTATCTTGTGTTCTCCTTGTGCGATTCAGAACATTGAACAGTTAGTCAATTTCTTGGTTCTCAATATCGAACGATCGCAACTTCTTCCTTACTCGTAAAGCAAGTTTGATCAGCCTCATTTCTCTATTCTTGTACGATTATAGTTTCTTCGTTTGTCATTTTACAAGGTGTAATTGGCTTCATTTCTAAGTTTTTTCTTTATCAAATAAGGTTAGATAATCATCTTTTGTTCAAAGTCTAGATTTTTCAATCTGAACTGATTATTGGTTCTTAATCTAGCACAATTAAATCACATTTTACGTTGCTATAATGAGTTATTAGAACTTATTATGTTACTACATGTACTTTGTTGATAAATCCTTTCTTGTTTCTTAATCTCATGTGACTTGATCCCATTTATTAGTATTTAATCTTGTACGATTTGTCCCCTTTATTAGTTCCCAATATCGTACGAGTACAACTAATTCAACTGTGATTAAGCACGTATACTTGGCCTCATTTCTCACTTATTTCATCAAAACCAACATATTATATTTTAGTTCTCACCGCAACTTAGCTCCATTAAGAAAATCTCTCACCGCAAGGAAAAGATCATGGTGAATAATGTCCCAGCAGGTAGTGAAGAAAACCCCATTATAGCCATCAATTCCGGCTGCTCCATTAGGATTAAGGTTGAAAACGGCCTCCTCAGCTCCCCTTCTGACAATTCCTTTAATAAACCCCGGTTGTCCTCCTCATGAAACCGTTATGCATGGGAGGTACTCGGTGAAAGATGGGTCAATTCCAGCCGTGTTGTTAGAGGTCAAGAGCTCCTGAAAGAAGTTAACCCCTGCCCGTTCTATGAGCTGCAAATTTTCAGTCCATTCCCCATCAATTTTGATCTTGGAGATATGCAATCTTTGTCGTTTAGCTAGGAGGGTGGAGTGGAAGAATTTGGATTGATGGGGGGATAGACACAGCATAGAAGGTCATATTAAGAAATTTAAATGGCTTTGGTCCTGAGGTATTCTCATTGGAGGCTTTGAGCACAAGTGGCGAGTGGTCTGAGCACGTCTTGAGAAGGTGTTCAACACTAACTTGTTGAAAGGCTGCTAGAAACAAATCTGTCCAGCCTCTTCCATACCAAATTTCCAAGTCTATTCCCACGCCAAGTGAATTTACAGCCTTGAAAAGGTAAGTCCACCAAGCCACATGCATGTAGGCAATCATTGAAGTCATTCATGGCATCAAGGTGCAATGGGGAAGTTCCTTTGTACTCATCAGAACTAGATATGACATTGAAGTCGCCACCCACCAGCCATGGAGTTTGAGGTTGGACAGCTCGAAGTTCCTCCCAAAGAGCTCTTCGTTCCGCTGTTGTGCATTTTGCGTAAACAAAGGAGGCTTCCATGGCACTTTGCTGAGGAGAGGAAGGAATGGAAACATGGAGGAGCTGATCCGAGCTGAATGTGGAGGATGAGGCCTAGCTCTTGGTTCCCAAAAAGCCAAAATTTGCCATTTGAGTTGCTCTCGCAGCTATCAAAACCTAGCTTATTAGAAAACATTAGGATTCTAGCTTTGTCAACCATTGGCTCCATTAGAGCAATGAGTTTTATTTGATGTTGTTGAATGATTAACTTTAACCTACGAAGTGAGGGTTTATGAGCTATCCCCCGAATGTTCCAAACTAAAATGCGATCCATTAACATTGTGGGAGGGAGGGCAGCTTGGAGTTTGCTTTCATAACACATCTAGATTTTAATGCCAATAACCAGGAGCTAGGCGTCTTTTCTTTTTGGGATAGGATCTAGCACCTGTCTCTTAGGTGGGGGTAGATCGGCTAAGAGACAGATTAAGAGACTTGTTGTTTGCATGGCTTGCATGGGGGGAGTCATTGTCTGAATAGTAACATGGTAATTCCTCCATTATTTTACCATGAGAGATGAGTGAATCATCCATGAAGGGATTGTTTGAAATTCGAATGTGTGTTGGCTGATTTTCAGCATCCCTTGATTGTTCAGCCAAGGATGTTGGTGATTCCACAAAATTCGAATTGGTCCCACTCTCCAAGTGGTTCGAGGGCTGACCTTCCACAATGTGCTCATTTTCAAAATTTGAATCCAAGTGCTGGTGTGCTTTGGCCTTTTCCATCTGCTGGTTTGAATCCGTTTGTTGGTTTGGATTGGCCTTATCTGAAGTAGTTGGTGCAATAAGAGACAGAGAAGTGGCGTTTGAATTTTGAATCACATCCAGCATGAGTGGTTGTTCTTCCACGGCTGGTGGTTGCACCACCGTTGGTGGTTGCTGGACGGACTTCCCCCGCATGTTAGCATTGCCATCATTTTGGGAAATTTCCGGCATTGGTATTGGAGCTACGTTGGTTGCAGCTGGTGGAGTATCCTTTCGGCGGTCCTTCAAGCTTATCACGGCATTCACATGTGGAAAAGATGGGGCTGATTTTGAGCCCGAAGGTCCAGCCATGTGTTCCTTTAACCGAGTCCAACGTGTTCGGATGGGTTGCTTGGCTGAGTTCTTTATTTGTTCACCGTTACCTACATGTTGGTTAGGATGCCCCGCTTCACCTCTCCGGCATTCACCATTGGCATGGCCAATTTTCTTGCATTTCGTGCAATAAGATGGGACTGCATCGTAGGTAATTTTTTGCCAAATGCCCTCATTATGTGTATAAGAGACAGGTAGAAAGGTTATTTATTCTGAACTCCGAATGGAGCATTTCAGCCGAATTCTTTAAATCCTACTAGAAGGGTTCGTAGCTTGATGCCTTATTCACCTTAATCCTAATGGAGCAGCCGGAATACGGCGTGTTTGTTGAAGAAGACTGGAAGTCCTTCAAAAGTAATCCATATAGGGGCTATGGACGGTTCTTCATCCGTGGAAGGTGTTTTTGAGCCAACATCGTAGGAAGTCCTCCTCCAATGAAAACCTCATCAATATGTGCTTGTAATCAAGATATCCGATGGTGAACTGACCTTGCCTGACTGAATCCAATGGTGTGAAAACTTTTACGAAGAGTTTCCATGTTCGGCTTGCCTATTGGAAAATTACCTACCAATGTGTAACGAAATGGTGCAGCAAGGTGTTGAACTTCATCTTGGGAGAAGAAGATCGCTGGTTCCCCTTTGTGCAGTTGAAGAGCTTTCAAGGCGAGGTCTGGATTTTCGTGCTCGTAAAGCTTTTGATTTGTCCATGCGAAAGAGCTTATGCAAAGGTTTTTAGTTGCCCTTCAACCGATGGCTGAAGGGCAGCTGGTTCGGCCATGGCCGAGTGGCAAAAGGAGAAGAATAGGTGCTGTGTTTTAGTGAGATAGGTGCTGTGTTTTAGTGAGAGGAAGTCTAGAGAGAAGGAGGAGAGAATTTCCTTTCGCCAATGCTACATCAATCGTTTAGATGATAGTTCTTTTATGCATAGTTATCACTAATGGTTCTTCCTCAGTTCTTTTTCTTATACGATTAGATAATCTCATAATTATAAATCTTTAATGAATAAAGCTTAAAGATCGACCCGCTCTTGGTTCTTTTTAAATCTAATACGGCTACTTCTGCTTATTTAGTTCTCAATCTGGTTTGATTGTATCTAGATGACTCACAATATATTACGAATAGTCGACTTTCTTAGTTCTCAATATCTTACGATTACACATCTTCCTTAGTTATTAAGCTAATATAGTTTTCTCCGTTCTCTTTCGAATGCGATTAGATCATTCATTTGATCTAAATCTTTTGTGTACAGAATCCACACATGGTTCTCAAAATCTAGTCTAACTAAGTCACGTATTTGGGGCCTATCATCTGTTATTAGATATTCTTATCTTTTCAACATGTATGTCGATTAGATCACCTTTCTACTTTCTTAATTATCTCCCTAATATTTTATCTTGTGTTCTCCTTGTGCGATTCAGAACATTGAACAGTTAGTCAATTTCTTGGTTCTCAATATCGAACGATCGCAACTTCTTCCTTACTCGTAAAGCAAGTTTGATCAGCCTCATTTCTCTATTAACTTCTTGTACGATTCTAGTTTCTTCGTTTGTCATTTTACAAGGTGTAATTGGCTTCATTTCTAAGTTTTTTCTTTATCAAATAAGGTTAGATAATCATCTTTTGTTCAAAGTCTTTTTCAATCTGAACTGATTATTGGTTCTTAATCTAGCACAATTAAATCACATTTTACGTTGCTATAATGAGTTATTAGAACTTATTATGTTACTACATGTACTTTGTTGATAAATCCTTTCTTGTTTCTTAATCTCATGTGACTTGATCCCATTTATTAGTATTTAATCTTGTACGATTTGTCCCCTTTATTAGTTCCCAATATCGTACGAGTACAACTAATTCAACTGTGATTAAGCACGTATACTTGGCCTCATTTCTCACTTATTTCATCAAAACCAACATATTATATTTTAGTTCTTATTCTTTTATGCATAGTTATCACACATGGTTCTTAATTTGGCCAAATCAAATCGCATTTTAAGTTCTTATCTTGAGTTACGAGATATATTACTTTTATAAGAACTCCTGTTCTATTTCTCAATCTGATATGACTCGATCTACTTTGTTAGTTCTTAATCCTATACGATTAGATCTCATTTACTGTGTCATAATATAGTACGATTAGACCCTTTCTTTCTTCTCAATATCGTACTAATACAATTTCTTCTTTAATCATTGTTCTGCGAGTCATTTTGAGAACCATTTCTCAGTTCTTTTTCTTATACGATTAGATAATCTCATAATTATAAATCTTTAATGAATACGACCCGCTCTTGGTTCTTTTTAAATCTAATACGGCTACTTCTGCTTATTTAATTCTCAATCTGGTTTGATTGTATCTGCTTTTGCGACTCACAATATATTACGAATAGTCGACTTTCTTAGTTCTCAATATCTTACGATTACACATCTTCCTTAGTTATTAAGCTAATACAGTTGCCTCCGTTCTCTTTCGAATGCGATTAGATCATTCATTTGATCTAAATCTTTTGTGTACAGGTCCCACACATGTGTTCTCAAAATCTAGTCTAACTAAGTCACGTATTTGGGGCCTATCATCTGTTATTAGATATTCTTATCTTTTCAACATGTATGTCGATTAGATCACCTTTCTACTTTCTTAATTATCTCCCTAATATTTTATCTTGTGTTCTCCTTGTGCGATTCAGAACATTGAACAGTTAGTCAATTTCTTGGTTCTCAATATCGAACGATCGCAACTTCTTCCTTACTCGTAAAGCAAGTTTGATCAGCCTCATTTCTCTATTCTTGTACGATTCTAGTTTCTTCGTTTGTCATTTTACAAGGTGTAATTGGCTTCATTTCTAAGTTTTTTCTTTATCAAATAAGGTTAGATAATCATCTTTTGTTCAAAGTCTTATGCAATTCACAGAACACATCTGATTGTGTATAAGAGACTTTTAACAAATTTTACGTTGCTATAATGAGTTATTAGAACTTATTATGTTACTACATGTACTTTGTTGATAAATCCTTTCTTGTTTCTTAATCTCACTGATATGACTATGAACTTAAAATCTACTTTGTTAGTTCTTAATCCTATACGATTAGATCTCATTTACTGTGTCATAATATAGTACGATTAGACCCTTTCTTTCTTCTCAATATCGTACTAATACAATTTCTTCTTTAATCATTGTTCAGGCATAATTAATGGGCCTCATTTCTCAGTTCTTTTTCTTATACGATTAGATAATCTCATAATTATAAATCTTTAATGAATACGACTACCGCTCTTGGTTCTTTTTAAATCTAATACGGCTACTTCTGCTTATTTAATTCTCAATCTGGTTTGATTGTATCTGCTTTTGCGACTCACAATATATTACGAATAGTCGACTTTCTTAGTTCTCAATATCTTACGATTACACATCTTCCTTAGTTATTAAGCTAATACAGTTGCCTCCGTTCTCTTTCGAATGCGATTAGATCATTCATTTGATCTAAATCTTTTGTGTACAGGTCCCACACATGGTTCTCAAAATCTAGTCTAACTAAGTCACGTATTTGGGGCCTATCATCTGTTATTAGATATTCTTATCTTTTCAACATGTATGTCGATTAGATCACCTTTCTACTTTCTTAATTATCTCCCTAATATGTTTATCTTGTGTTCTCCTTGTGCGATTGAACATTGAACAGTTAGTCAATTTCTTGGTTCTCAATATCGAACGATCGCAACTTCTTCCTTACTCGTAACGCAAGTTTGATCAGCCTCATTTCTCTATTCTTGTACGATTATAGTTTCTTCGCTTGTCATTTTACAAGGTGTAATTGGCTTCAATAATCAGTTCAGATTTATCAAATAAGGTTAGATAATCATCTTTTGTTCAAAGTCTTTTTCAATCTGAACTGATTATTGGTTCTTAATCTAGCACAATTAAATCACATTTTACGTTGCTATAATGAGTTATTAGAACTTATTATGTTACTACATGTACTTTGTTGATAAATCCTTTCTTGTTTCTTAATCTCATGTGACTTGATCCCATTTATTAGTATTTAATCTTGTACGATTTGTCCCCTTTATTAGTTCCCAATATCGTACGAGTACAACTAATTCAACTGTGATTAAGCACGTATACTTGGCCTCATTTCTCACTTATTTCATCAAAACCAACATATTATATTTTAGTTCTTATTCTTTTATGCATAGTTATCACACATGGTTCTTAATTTGGCCAAATCAAATCGCATTTTAAGTTCTTATCTTGAGTTACGAGATTTACTTTTATAGTAAGACAAATAGGAGAACTCCTGTTCTATTTCTCAATCTGATATGACTCGATCTACTTTGTTAGTTCTTAATCCTATACGATTAGATCTCATTTACTGTGTCATAATATAGTACGATTAGACCCTTTCTTTCTTCTCAATATCGTACTAATACAATTTCTTCTTTAATCATTGTTCAGGCATAATTAATGGGCCTCATTTCTCAGTTCTTTTTCTTATACGATTAGATAATCTCATAATTATAAATCTTTAATGAATACGACCCGCTCTTGGTTCTTTTTAAATCTAATACGGCTACTTCTGCTTATTTAATTCTCAATCTGGTTTGATTGTATCTGCTTCGCGTTCGATAAGATATTACGAATAGTCGACTTTCTTAGTTCTCAATATCTTAGAGATTACACATCTTCCTTAGTTATTAAGCTAATACAGTTGCCTCCGTTCTCTTTCGAATGCGATTAGATCATTCATTTGATCTAAATCTTTTGTGCACAGGTCCCACACATGGTTCTGAATCTAGTATCTAACTAACTCACGTATTAGGGGCTTATCATCCGGTATTAGATATTCTTATCTTTTCAACATGTATGTCGATTAGATCACCTTTCTAGTTTCGTAATTATCTCCCTAATATTTTATCGTATGTTTTCCTTGTGCGATTCAGAACATAGAACATTTAGTCAATTTGTTGGCTCTCAATATCGAACGATCGCAACTACTTTCTTTCTCGTAAAGCAAGTTTGATCGGCCTCATTTCTCTATTCTTTTGCAAATGCTATTAGATGATGTATTAGTTCTAAATCTTCAATGAATAGGTCCAGCGCATGGTTCTTAAACATATTTACATTCTTACCTTGTGAAATTTGAACTCATATCTTTTCCAAATGTTCTATGATTGGAACTCCTCTCATATTTCATAATCTTACACGACTAATCTCCTTTCTTTGTTCTGTGAATTGCATATGTTATGTCTCCTTTTGTGGTTCATTGTATAGCTCGATTAGTCGCATTTCTTAGTTCTCACGATATTGTACGATGATCACTTCTTCCTTTGTCATTATACAATGTGTAATTGGCTTCATATCTCAGTTTTCTTTTTCAAATAAGGTTAGATAATCATCTTTTGTTCAAAGTGTTTTTCAATCTGAACTGATTCTTGGTTCTTAATCTAGCTTAATTAAATCACATTTTACGTTGTTATCATGAGTTATTATAACTTATTAAGTTTCTACAAGTACGTTGTTGAGAACTCCTTTCTTGTTTCTTAATCTCATACGACTTGATCCCAGTTATTAGTATTTAATCTTGTACGATTTGTCCCCTTTATTAGTTCTCAATATCGTACGAGTACAACTCCTTCAACTGTGATTAAGCATTTATACTTGGCCTCTTTTCTCACTTATTTTTTTCAAAACCATCATGTTATATTTTAGTTCTTATTCTTTTATGCATAGTTATCACTCATGGTTCGTAATTTGGCCAAATCGAATCGTATTTTAAGTTCATATCTTGAGTTACGAGATTTACTTTAGAGGATAAGAACTCGTGTTCTATTTCTCAATCTGATATGACTCGATCTACTTTGATAGTTCTTAATCCTGTACGATTACATCTCATTTACTGTGTCATAATATAGTACGATTAGACCCTTTCTTTCTTCTCAATATCGTACTATTACAATTTCTTCCATAATCGTTGTGCGGGCATAATTATTCGGCCTCATTTCTCAGTTCTTTTTCTTATACGATTAGATAATCTCATAATTATAAATCTTTAATGAATACAACCCGCTCTTGGTTCTTTTTAAATCTAATACGACTACTTCTCCTTTATTAGTTCTCAATCTTGTCTGATGGTATCTCCTTTTGCGACTCACAATATATTACGATTAGTCGACTTTCTTAGTTCTCAATATCTTACGATTACACTTCTTCCTTAGTTATTAAGCTAATATAGTTGCCTCCGTTCTCTTTCGAACGCGATTAGATCATTCATTTGATTTAAATCTTTTTTGCACAGGTCCCGCACATGGTTGTCAATGTAGTTACTAACTGAGTCACGTATTAGGGGCTTATCATTCGTTGTTAGATATTCTTATCTTTTCAACATGTATGTCGATTAGATCACCTTTCTAGTTTCTTAATTATCTCCCTAATATTTTATCGTGTGTTCTCCTTGTGCGATTCAAAGCATAGAACAGTTAGTCAATTTCTTGGCCCTCAATGTCGAACGATCGCAACTTCTTCCTTACTCGTAAAGCAAGTTTGATCGGCCTCATTGCTCTATTCTTTTGCAAATGCTATTAGATGATGCATTAGTTCGAAATCTTCAAGAAATAGGTCCGGCGCATGGTTCTTAATCCATTCTTATTAAAAACATATTTACGTTCTTACCTTGTGAAATTTGATCTCATATCTTTTCCAAATGTGCGTTGATTGGAACTCCTCTCATGTTTCATAATCTTACACGACTAATCTCCTTTCTTTGTTCTGTGAATTGCATATGTTATGTCTCCTTTAGTTGTTCATTGTATAGCTCGATTAGTCGTAAGATTTCTTAGTTCTCAATATTGTACGATGATCACTTCTTCCTTTGTCGTTATACAAGGTGTAATTGGCTTCATTTCTCAGTTCTTTTTCAAATAAGGTTAGATAATCATCTTTTGTTCAAAGTCTTTTCCAATCTGAACTGATTCTTGGTTCTTAATCTAGCATAATTAAATCACATTTTACGTTGTTATCATGAGTTATTAGAACTTATTATGTTTCTACTTGTACTTTGTTGAGAACTCCTTTCTTGTTTCCTAATCTCATGTGACTTGATCCCAGTTATTAGTATGTAATCTTGTACGATTTGTCCCCTTTCTTAGTTCTCAATATCGTACGAGTACAAATCCTTCAACTCTGATTAAGCACGTATACTTGGCCTCATTTCTCACTTATTTCTTCAAAACCATCATATTATATTTTAGTTCGTATTCTTTCATGCATAGTTGTCACTCATGGTTCTTAATTTGGCCAAATCAAATCGCATTTTAAGTTCTTATCTTGAGTTACGAGATTTACTTTTATAAGAACTCATGTTCTATTTCTCATTCTAATATGACTCGATCAACTTCGTTAGTTCTTAATCCTGTACGATTAGATCCCCTTTACTGTGTCATAATACAGTATGATTACACCCTTTCTTTCTTCTCAATATAGTACTATTACAATTTCTTCCTTAATCATCGTGCAGCCATAATTATTGGGCCTCATTTCTCAGTTCTTTTTCTTATGTGATTAGATAATCTCATAATTATAAATCTTTAATGAATACGACCCGCTCTTGGTTCTTTTTAAATCTAATACGACTACTTCTCCTTTATTAGTTCTCAATCTTTTGTGATTGTATCTCCTTTTGCGACTCACAGTATGTTACGATTAGTTCGACTTTCTTAGTTCTCAATATCTTACGATTACACATCTTCCTCAGTTATTAAGCAAATATAGTTGCCTCCGTTCTCTTTCGAATGCGATTAGATCATTCAGTTGATCTAAATCTTTTGTGCCTAGGTCCCTACACATGGTTATCAATCTAGTCTAACTAAGTCACGTATTAGGGGCTTATCATCCATTATTAGATATTCTTATCTTTTCAACATGTATGTCGATTAGATCACCTTTCTAGTTTCTTAATTATCTCCCTAATATTTTATCGTGTGTTCTCCTTATGCGATTCAAAGCATAGAACAGTTAGTCAATTTCTTGGCCCTCAAAGTCGAACGATCGCAACTTCTTCCTTAGTCGTAAAGCAAGTTTGATCGGCCTCGTTGCTCTATTCTTTTGCAAATGCTATTAGATGATGCATTAGTTCTAAATCTTCAAGGAATAGGTCCGGCGCATGGTTCTTAATCCATTCTAGTTAAAACATATTTATGTTCTTACCTTGTGAAATTTGATCTCATATCCTTTCCAAATGTGCTATGATTGGAACTCGTCTCATGTTTCATAATCTTACACGACTAATCTCCTTTCTTTGTTCTGTGAATTGCATATATTATGTCTCCTTTTGTTGTTCATGATGAGGTTGTATAGCTCGATTAGTCGCATTTCTAATTTCTCAATATTGTACGATGATCACTTCTTCCTTTGTCCTTATACAGGTGTAATTGGCTTCATTTCTCAGTTTTCTTTTTCAAATAAGATTAGATAATCAACTTTTGTTCAAAGTCTTTTTCAATCTGAACTGATTCTTGGTTCTTAATCTAGCATAATTAAATCACATTTTACGTTGTTATCATGAGTTATTAGAACTTATTATGTTTTTACATGTACTTTGTTGAGAACTCCTTTGTTGTTTCTTAATCTTCTGCGACTTGATCCCAGGTATTAGTATTTATTCTTGTACGATTTGTCCCCTTTCTTAGTTCTCAATATCGTACGAGTACAACTCCTTCCACTGTGATTAAGCACGTATACTTGGCCTCATTTCTCACTTCTTTCTTCAAAACCATCATATTATATTTTAGTTCTTATTCTTTTATGCATAGTTATCACTCATGGTTCTTAATTTGGCCAAATCAAATCGCATTGTATTTTAAGTTCTTATCTTGAGTTACGAGATTTACTTTTATAAGAACTCATGTTCTATTTCTCATTCTAATATGACTCGATCAACTTCGTTAGTTCTTAATCCTGTACGATTAGATCCCCTTTACTGTGTCATAATACAGTACGATTAGACCCTTTCTTTCTTCTCAATATCGTACTATTACAATTTCTTCTTTAATCATTGTGCAGGCATAATTAATAGGCCTCATTTCTCAGTTCTTTTTCCTATACGATTACATAATCTCTTAATTATAAATCTTTAATGAATACGACCCGCTCTTGGTTCTTTTTAAATCTAATACTACTACTTCTCCTTTATTAGTTCTCAATCTCTTGTGATTGTATCTCCTTTTGCGACTCACAATATATTACAATTAGTCGACTTTCTTAGTTCTCAATATCTTACGATTACACTTCTTCCTTAGTTATTAAGCTAATATAGTTGCCTCCGTTCTCTTTCGAACGCGATTAGATCATTCATTTGATTTAAAATCTTTTTTGCACAGGTCCCGCACATGGTTGTCAATCTAGTCTAACTGAGTCACGTATTAGGGGCTTATCATTCGTTGTTAGATATTCTTATCTTTTCAACATGTATGTCGATTAGATCACCTTTGTAGTTTCTTAATTATCTCCCTAATATTTTATCGTGTGTTCTCCTTGTGTGATTCAGAAGAATGACAGTCAATTTTTTGGCTCTCAATATCGAACGATCGCAACTTCTTCCTTACTCGTAAAGCAAGTTTGATCGGCCTCATTTCTCTATTCTTTTGCAAATGCCATTAGATGATGTATTAGTTCTAAATCTTCGAGGAATAGGTCCAGCGCATGGTTCTTAATCCATTCCTATTAAAACATAGAGATGTTCTAACCTTGTGAAATTTGATCTCATATCTTTTCCAAATGATGCTATGAAGAAAGATATAGTCTCATATTTCGTAATCATGTACATGAGAACTAATCAAAGTTGAAGAAATAAGTGAGAAAAGACGCCAAGAGGAACCTAACTGCTTGATCACATTGTACAGCTCGATTAGTCGCAAGACTTAGTTCTCAATATTGTACAATGATGTGAGATTAAGAATCATAGAACATTTTCATTTGGAAAGTACATTTCCTCAATATTTAAGTTCAAATAAGGTTATCTAACTAGATGACAAAAAGAACATGAGATGTCTCTTGGTAGAATCTAGCATAATTAAATTGATTAACGTAGTTATCATGAGTTATTAGAACTTATTATGTTTCTACATGTACTTTGTTGAGAACTCCTTTCTAGTTTCTTAATCTCATGTGACTTGATCCCAGTTATTAGTATTAAGTCTTGTAAGTTTTGTCCCCTTTATTAGTTCTCAATATCGTACGAGTACAACTCCTTCAACTGTGATTAAGCAAATATACTTGGCATCTTTTCTCACTTATTTCTTCAAAACTATCATATTACATTCTAGTTCTTATTCTTTTATGCATAGTTGTCACTCATGGTTCTTAATAAACTTGGCCAAATCAAATCGCATTTTAAGTTCTTATCTTGAGTTACGAGATTTACTTTATAAGAACTCGTGTTCTATTTCTCAATCTGACATGACTCGATCTACTTTGTTAGTTCTTAATCCTGTACGATGAGTCTCCTTTACTGTGTCATAATACAGTACGATTAGACCCTTTCTTTCTTCTCAATATCGTACTTTTACAATTTCTTTCTTAATCAGATGTGCAGGCATAATTAGTAGGCCTCATTTCTCAGTTCTTTTTCTTATACGATTAGATAATCTCTTAATTATAAATCTTTAATGGATACGACCCGCTCTTGGTTATTTTTAAATCTAATACGACTACTTCTCCTTTATTAGTTCTCAATCTTGTTTCATTGTATCTCCTTTGAAACTCACAATATATTACGATTAGTCGACTTTCTAGTTGTAATATCTGACGATTACACATCTTCCTGGGTTATTAAGCTAATATAGTTACCTCCGTTCTCTATCGAATGCGAAATGTTAGATCATTCATTTGATCTAAATCTTTTGTGGAAAGGTCCCACGCACGGTTCTCAATCTAGTCTAACTCAGTCACGTATTAGGGGCTTATCATCCGTTATTAGATATTCTTATCTTTTAAACATGTATGTATATTACATCACCATTCTACTTTCTTAATTATCTGCCCAATATTTTATAGTGTGTTCTCCTTGTGCGATTCAGAACATAGAACAGTTAGTCAATTTCTTGGCTCTCAATATCGAATCATCGCAACTTCTTCCTTATTGTGTTTGTACATGTACTTTTTTGAGAACTCCTTTCTTGTTTCTTAATCTCATGCGACTTGATCCCAGTTATTAGTATTTAATTTTGTACGATTTGTCCCCTTTCTTAGTTCTCAATATTGTGCGCATACAAACTCATTCCACTGTGATTAAGCACGTATACTTGGCCTCATTTCTCACTTATTTCTTCAAAACCATCATATTATATTTTAGTTTTTATTCTTTTATGCATAGTTAGTTCACTCATGGTTCTTAATTTGGCCAAATCAATTCGCATTTTAAGTTCTTATCTTGAGTTACGAGATTTACTTTTATAAGAACTCTTGTTCTATTTCTTAATCTGATATGACTCGATCTACTTTGTTAGTTCTTAATCCTATACGATTAGATCTCCTTTACTGTGTCGTAATACAGTACGATTAGACCCTTTCTTTCTTCTCAATATCGTACTATTACAATTTCTCCCTTAATCATTGTGCAGGCATAATTAATAGGCCTCATTTCTCGCTTCTTTTCCTATACGATTACATAATCTCTTAATTATAAATTTAAATCAAATGAATGATCTACAATCACAACTTTAAATCTAATACGACTCATTAGAAGAATTAGTTCTCAATCTCGTTTGATTGTGTCTCCTTTTGCGACTAAGAATATATTACGATTAGTCGATTTTCTTAGTTCTCAATATCTTACGATTACACATCTTCCTTAGTTATTAAGCTTTTTTTTTTAAGCAATCACCCAAAAAGGTGTATATTTATTAGAAAAGCTCAAGATTTACAATGGCGAATGTAGGGAAGTCCCTTGGCATCCGAGATAACCAAACCTTTCACATGGGAGGGAATGGAATCCGGATCATATTCAACATACGTGGGTGTAATAATGCCCTCATTTGCTAACCTATCTGCTACTTGATTTGTTTCCCTAAATACATGTGAGAATGAAACAGTTCTGCCTTCTATGAGCCGTTTGATGAGCTGGAGTTCATAGTCAATGCTCCATGGTGGCGCGGACAGTCCTTTTATGATATTAACAATAATTAGAGAGTCCATTTCTACCTCCACAGCCCGTAGGTGTAGAGAGAAACACATTTTTAGGCCATCTACAAGGGCCAAAACCTCAGCCTTTAAATTGATTTGAGAAGAGTATCCATTGGAAAAGGCCTTGATGCAATGTCCATAGTGGTTTCTAATGATGCCTCCTCCTGCCGCCAAACCTGGGTTCCCTTTTGAAGCCCCATCCACATTCAACTTGAAAACACCACAAGGAGGACACATCTAGATTAAGCAAGTATTCTTCAGGTTGCAAACAAAGAAATTGGCTGAAACCACTATGGACATTGCATCAATTCCTTTTCCAATGGATACTCTTCTCAAATCAATTTAAAGGCTGAGGTTTTGGCCCTTGTAGATCATGTCTCTTATACACATCTAGATGTGTATAAGAGACAGACAGGAGGTAAGAGACAGAGATCACACTTTGTTCTATGTTATGAATCGCTAAAGGAGAGCAACACCTGTCTCTTATGGAAGGATTTTGTGTATTGCCCCATCTAGTTTACTAGAGTTATAACCGGCTGGTCCATATCTGTCTCTTATACACATCTAGATGTGTAGCCAAAACTCCATTCGAACCACTCTTCAAAAACTCCAAACTTGTGTTGCCAAAGTACATACCACAAAGAGATGGTTGGCGATTCTTCATTGTTACAAAACGGCATTTAGATGGTAATGGGATGCCTATCTTGGCAATCATATCATCCGTTGGGAGCCTCTTATGAATGTTTAACAATTTCCACATAAAGATGGAGATCTTCAGTTGGAGTCTCTTATCCCAAATCATTTTTCTAGTGAATGATTGAGCCATTGGCGAGTAGGTGGATGAGATAGAGAAAGAGCCGTTGGATGTAAGGGTCCAAATGAGCTTGTCCGAATCTGATTCCGGGCAAATGACCTTGTCTTTAATACAGTTCCAAATGTTATGAAGCTCCTCACTAGAATATCTCTCGTCGAGTAAGGATAAATTCCATACGCTAGAATTCCACACTTGCCTCAGAAAGGTGGCTATCATAAACATGTTCCACCATGTTAAATAGCGGCCCGTGATCAATCCAAGTGTCGAACCAGAATGAAGAGTTTAATACTGAGACTCATACACATCTAGATGTGGATTAAGACTGTCTCTTATACACATCTAGATGTGTATAAGAGACAGCTTATTGAGCTTATCATGGATGAACACAGCGGTTTAAATAACGTCCATGAAGGAAGGAACTCCATAAGGAATGGCCTTTTCGAAACTTCCACCATAATTTCTTGCTGAAACCATGCACAACAGCCGCTAATTGAGTAATACCAAGACCATTGGAGGATGTTGGTTTACAAATGGTAGACCATGCTATCCAATGGCGTTTTGAAACCCCTTCCGAATTACCCCAAAAGAAACCCGCAAATTGCCTTTCTAACTCCTTAAGGACTGAAAGTGGAGGAGCGAGAGCTGCCATAAGAAAGATTGGGATGCTACTCAATACGTGTTTGATGAGAATAAGCCGTCCTCCAGGAGAGAGAAATCGTGTTTGCCAGCCATGAATGCGTTGTGTCACTTTCTCTATCATTGGCTGAAAAAGGTCTTTCCGTTTTTTTGGTTTCTGGATAGGGCATCCCAAATATATGAATGGTAGGGATTTTCTTACAAACCCTGTTTTGGCTTGAATCATCCGAATACGAGATGTGGAGGATGTCTTGGACAAATAAAAAGAGCTTTTGGCTTTGTTGCAAAGCTGGCCCAGAGGATGTTTCAAACCTTGAAATGAAAGCCATGAGATTACTTATTGAATTCGCTTCTCCCCGTGTAAAAATTACCACATCATCCGCATAAGCCAAATGAGAGATGGTAGGGCATGACCTCGGAAGAGCAAACTCAGAAATTTTCCCAATGCGAAATTGATCATTCAAACCAAGGAGAAACTATCCATCTAATTAAGAAAATTAGGGGATAGAGGGTCCCCTTGCCGAACTCCTCTTGCAGATTTAAAGAAACCTTTTGGCACCCCATTAATGAGAATAGAAAACCAACAATATTCCAGACTTTTCTTCACTAAGGAGATCCAATTTTCAGCAAAACCAAACCTCCTTAGAATTGCATATAAAAAAGACCAAGATAGTCTATCAAAAGCTTTTGCGAGGTCCAACTTGATGATCAAATTACCACCTCTTGTTTTCCTGTTTAAGAACTCCACCATCTCTTGTGCTAGAAGAATATTAGATATCAATACCAGGCTACATTCTTATACACATCTATGTCATGAAGGCAGAACTGAGAATTCTCAATGTTTTAGGGAAACAAATGCAAGTAGCAGATAGGTTAGCAACGATGTCAATATTACACATTCAAGAATGGCACCTAAGAGACACAGTTCTAGATGAATAAGAGACCCTCAACCCGGAGTAGGAACGCCACCAAATTTAGACTCGGCCACGTCTGCTCTTTTCTCTATAAACCACCAGAAATGACAGCTATCTATTAACTTAAGTGGTGATTCAGCTAGCAAGAGTTGATTGTCTGCATTGGAGACTATCGTAATATAATAGTATCTTCTTCCAAGTGTGACTTATCACACATCAACGTTTGCGGATCTCAAAAATTAAAGTTCTAATAAATTTGAGATCCGCAAACGTTGTTTCTTGGCCATAAGTGCAGAATGGAAGAAGGTAGTATTATGGTCACCTTCCTTTAACCACTTTATCCCCGCTTTTTGGCGCCAAAACATTTCCTCTTCGGCAAGGCATCGACTGTGAATCGCTTGTGCATGAGATAGTGCCAATTGATTGTTTGGATTTTGTTGCTGCAGCAAAGCCTCCTCCTTTACATGTACCTCCTGTTCAGCTGCTTGGACTTTGGAAAACACATTCCCAAACACCGTACGGTTCCAATTTTTTAGCTCCGCTTTCAATCGTTTGAGCTTGCAAGCAAAGATGAAGAGAGGCGGTCCAGAACAATGTAAAGACCAGTTTTTTTCCACTATTGTGCAAAAAATGTTTATGGACAAGAAATATATTAAGAAGTTCAAATGTCTTTATGAAGGCAGCCAGGAATTCATTGTTGCACACGAACCGGTAACAATCTTTTCCACACCATGCCTCCCATCCTATTGCCCCTCCAAGTATATTTGCAACCTTGGAAGGCAATGTCCATCAATCCACAATCTTGAAGACAGTCATTAAATTCAGTCATGGCTTCAACATCGAGTGAGCTGCCACCTTTGTATCTTATACACATCTAGATGTGTATTGAGATCTCCCCCAACCAGATGCATGGAGAGTGTGGTAAAATAGTCAACTCGCTATTCGCTCTGTCTCTTATACACATCTAGATGTGTATAAGAGACAGGTAATAATTCAGCCAACATCCCTCAAGAAATGCATGCAAACCACCGTAGCCATGGATAAGAGCCATTCCTCTTGGCATATTGTAAAGCTGAACTACCATACTATTTTTGGACAACCTTCGTGACTTGATCAACACATCTTCAGATTGGCTTAAAGGTTACCATTACCACCACCATCACGGCTATAAGAGGCGATCCCCGAAACTGAACGTATTGCAGCTCCTATCTGCAAGGAATTCAAAATTTGAACTGGTGGGGAAGTTAGAGATGCGGGGATCGCCTCTTGCAGCCGTGATGGTGGTGGTGATGGTGGTTTAAGCTAATATAGTTTCCTCCGTTCTCTTTCGAATGCGATTAGATCATTCATTTGATCTAAATCTTTTGTGGAAAGGTCCCACACATGGTTGTCAATCTAGTCTAACTGAGTCACATATTAGGGGCTTATCATTCGTTGTTAGATATTCTTATCTTTTCAACATGTATGTCGATTAGATCACCTTTCTAGTTTCTTAATTATCTCCCTAATATATTATCGTGTGTTCTTCTTGTGCGATTCAGAACACAGAACAGTTAGTCAATTTTTTGGCTTTCAATATCGAACGATCGCAACTTTTTCCTTACTCGTAAAGCAAGTTTGATGAGAATCGGCCTCATTTCTCTATTCTTTTGCAAATGCCATTAGATGATGTATTAGTTCTAAATCTTCGAGGAATAGGTCCAGCGCATGGTTCTTAATCCATTCCTATTAAAACATATTTATGTTCTTACCTTGTGAAATTTGATCTCATATCTTTTCCAAATGTGCTATGATTGGAACTCGTCTCATATTTCGTAATCTTACATGACTAATCTCCTTTCTTTGTTCTGTGAATTGCATGTGTTATGTCTCCTTTTGTTGTTCATTGTACAGCTCGATTAGTCGCATTTCTTAGTTCTCAATATTGTACGATGATCACTTCTTCCTTTGTCATTATACAAGGTGTAATTGCCTTCATTTCTCAGTTCTTTTTCAAATAAAGTTAGATAATCATCTTTTGCTCGAAGTCTTTTCAATCTCTTTGTTGAGAACTCCTTTCTAGTTTCTTAATCTCATGTGACTTGATCCCAGTTATTAGTATTAAGTCTTGTAAGTTTTGTCCCCTTTATTAGTTCTCAATATCGTACGAGTACTTATAAAGTGATCTAATACACAAATATACTTGGCATCTTTTCTCACTTATTTCTTCAAAACTATCATATTACATTCTAGTTCTTATTCTTTTATGCATAGTTGTCACTCATGGTTCTTAATTTGGCCAAATCAAATCGCATTTTAAGTTCTTATCTTGAGTTACGAGATTTACTTTATAAGAACTCGTGTTCTATTTCTCAATCTGACATGACTCGATCTACTTTGTTAGTTCTTAATCTGTACGATGAGTCTCCTTTACTGTGAACATAGAACAGTACGATAAGAGTACTAATATTAGAGTAAGAATATCGTACTTTTACAATTTCTTTCTTAATCATTGTGCAGGCATAATTAGTAGGCCTCATTTCTCAGTTCTTTTTCTTATACGATTAGATAGATCTCTTAATTATAAATCTTTAATGGATACGACCCGCTCTTGGTTATTTTTAATCTAATACGACTACTTCTCCTTTATTAGTTCTCAATCTTGTTTCATTGTATCTCCTTTGCGACTCACAATATATTACGATTAGTCGACTTTCTTAGTTCTCAATATCTGACGATTACACATCTTCCTGGGTTATTAAGCTAATATAGTTACCTCCGTTCTCTATCGAATGTGATAAGATCATTCATTAAATCTAAATCTTTTGAGGAAAGGTCCCACGCACGGTTCTCAATCTAGTCTAACTCAGTCACGTATTAGGGGCTTATCATCCGTTATTAGATATTCTTATCTTTTAAACATGTATGTATATTACATCACCATTCTACTTTCTTAATTATCTGCCCAATATTTTATAGTGTGTTCTCCTTGTGCGATTCAGAACATAGAACAGTTAGTCAATTTCTTGGCTCTCAATATCGAATCATCGCAACTTCTTCCTTATTATGTTTGTAGCATGTACTTTTTTGAGAACTCCTTTCTTGTTTCTTAATCTCATGCGACTTGATCCCAGTTATTAGTATTTAATTTTGTACGATTTGTCCCCTTTCTTAGTTCTCAATATTGTGCGCGTACAACTCCTTCCACTGTGATTAAGCACGTATACTTGGCCTCATTTCTCACTTATTTCTTCAAAACCATCACATTATATTTTAGTTTTTATTCTTTTATGCATAGTTATCACTCATGGTTCTTAATTTGTCCAAATCAATTCGCATTTTAAGTTCTTATCTTGAGTTACGAGATTTACTTTTATAAGAACTCTTGTTCTATTTCTTAATCTGATATGACTCGATCTACTTTGTTAGTTCTTAATCCTATACGATTAGATCTCCTTTACTGTGTCGTAATACAGTACGATTAGACCCTTTCTTTCTTCTCAATATCGTACTATTACAATTTCTCCCTTAATCATTGTGCAGGCATAATTAATAGGCCTCATTTCTCAGTTCTTTTAAATCCTATACGATTACATAATCTCTTAATTATAAATCTTTAATGAATACGACCCGCTCTAGGTTCTTTTTAAATCTAATACGACTCATTCTCCTTTATTAGTTCTCAATCTCGTTTGATTGTGTCTCCTTTTGCGACTCACAATATATTACGATTAGTCGACTTTCTTAGTTCTCAATATCTTACGATTACACATCTTCCTTAGTTATTAAGCTAATATAGTTTCCTCCGTTCTCTTTCGAATGCGATTATATCATTCATTTGATCTAAATCTTTTGTGGAAAGGTCCCACACACGGTTCTCAATCTAGTCTAACTCAGTCACGATTAGGGGCTTATCATCTGTTATTAGATATTCTTATCTTTTAAACATGTATGTCGATTACATCACCATTCTACTTTCTTAATTATCTGCCTAATATTTTATCGTGTGTTCTCCTTAATCGCATTCGATATAGAATATGATTCAATTTCTTGGCTTTCAATATCGAATCATCGCAACTTCTTCCTTACTCGTAAAGCAAGTTTATCAGCCTCATTTCTCTATTCTTTTGCAAATGCTATTAGATGATGTATTAGTTCTAAATCTTCGAAGAATAGGTCCAGCGCATGGTTCTTAGGTCCATTCTTATTAAAACATATTTATGTTCTTACCTTGTGAAATTTGATCTCATATCTTTTCCAAATGTGCTATGATTGGAACTCGTCTCATGTTTCATAATCTTACACGACTAATCTCCTTTCTTTGTTCTGTGAATTGCATATATTAAGTCTCCTTTTGTAGTTCATTGTATAGCTCGATTAGTCGCATTTCTAATTTCTCAATATTGTTCGGTGACCACTTCTTCCTTTGTCGTTATACAGGGTCTAATTGGCTTCATTTCTCAGTTTTCTTTTTCAAATAAGATTAGATAATCAACTTTTGTTCAAAGTCTTTTTCAATCTGAACTGATTCTTGGTTCTTAATCTAGCATAATTAAATCACATTTTACGTTGTTATCAGAACGAGTTATTAGAACTTATTATGTTTTTACATGTACTTTGTTACTAACTCCTTTGTTGTTTCTTAATCGGGATGCGACTAGATCCAATATTGAGAAATTAGAAATGCGACTAATCGAGCTATACAATGAACTACAAAAGGAGACATAATATATGCAATTCACAGAACAAATGCACGTATACTTGGCCTGATTTCTCACTTCTTTCTTCAAAACCATCATATTATATTTTAGATCTTATTCTTTTATGCATAGTTATCACTCATGGTTATTAATTTGGCCAAATCAAATCGCATTTTAAGTTCAATCTTGAATTATGAGATTTACTTTTATAAGAGACTAGATGTAAGAAAGAGACAGGTAGAAATGAATCCAATTACACCTTGTATAATGACAAAGGAAGAAGTGATCATCGTACAATATTGAGAACTAAGAAATGCGACCTCATTTCTCAGTTCTTTTTCCTATACGATTACATAATCTCTTAATTATAAATCTTTAATGAATACGACCCGCTCTTGGTTCTTTCTAAATCTAATACTACTACTTCTCCTTTATTAGTTCTCAATCTCTTGTGATTGTAGCTCCTTTTGCAACTCACAATATATTACGATTAGTCGACTTTCTTAGTTCTCAATATCTTACGATTACACTTCTAAGAAGAAGTTATTAAGCTAATATAGTTGCCTCCGTTCTCTTTCGAACGCGATTAGATCATTCATTTGAGATAAATCTTTTTGCATGCACTAATAAAGGAGAAGTAGTCGTATTAGATTAAAGAATATCTAACAACGAATGATAAGCCCCTAATATGCTGTCTCTTATACACATCTAGATGTGTATAAGAGACAGGTTCTGTTTCTTAGATTAAGACATCTAATGTGTATAAGAGACAGCCAAAAAATGTTCTGAATCGTACAAGGAGAACACACGATAGAAGATTAGTCATATCAGATTATATAGTCTCTTATACACATCTAGTTGTGTATAAGAGACAGTTTGATCGGCCTCATTTCTCTATTCTTTTGCAAATGCCATTAGATGATGTATTAGTTCTAAATCTTCGAGGAATAGGTCCAGCGCATGGTTCTTAATCCATTCCTATTAAAACATATTTATGTTCTTACCTTGTGAAATTTGATCTCATATCTTTTCCAAATGTGCTATGATTGGAACTCGTCTCATATTTCGTAATCTTACATGACTAATCTCCTTTCTTTGTTCTGTGAATTGCATGTGTTATGTCAATTTTGTTGTTCATTGTACAGCTCGATTAGTCGCATTTCTTAGTTCTCAATATTGTACGATGATCACTTCTTCCTTTGTCATTATACAAGGTGTAATTGCCTTCATTTCTCAGTTCTTTTTCAAATAAAGTTAGATAATCATCTTTTGCTCGAAGTCTTTTCAATCTGAACTGATTCTTGGTTCTTAATCTAGCATAATTAAATCACATTATACGACGAAGTAGTTATCATGAGTCATTAGAACTTATTATGTTTCTACATGTACTTTGTTGAGAACTCCTTTCTAGTTTCTTAATCTCATGTGACTTGATCCCAGTTATTAGTATTAAGTCTTGTAAGTTTTGTCCCCTTTATTAGTTCTCAATATCGTACGAGTACAACTCCTTCAACTGTGATTAAGCAAATATACTTGGCATCTTTTCTCACTTATTTCTTCAAAACTATCATATTACATTCTAGTTCTTATTCTTTTATGCATAGTTGTCACTCATGGTTCTTAATTTGGCCAAATCAAATCGCATTTTAAGTTCTTATCTTGAGTTACGAGATTTACTTTATAAGAACTCGTGTTCTATTTCTCAATCTGACATGACTCGATCTACTTTGTTAGTTCTTAATCCTGTACGATGAGTCTCCTTTACTGTGTCATAATACAGTACGATTAGACCCTTTCTTTCTTCTCAATATCGTACTTTTACAATTTCTTTCTTAATCATTGTGCAGAACATAGATAATTAAGCATAATTAGTAGGCCTCATTTCTTCTTTACGATTAGATAATCTCTTAATTATAAATCTTTAATGGATACGACCCGCTCTTGGTTATTTTTAATCTAATACGACTACTTCTCCTTTATTAGTTCTCAATCTTGTTTCATTGTATCTCCTTTGCGACTCACAATATATTACGATTAGTCGACTTTCGTAACTCAAGATAAGAACTTAAAATGCGATTTGATTTGGCCAAATTAAGAACCATCCGTTTTCGGTATATGAACTACAAAAGGAGACTGTCTCTTATACACATCTAGAGGTGTATAAGGTTCTCAATCTAGTCTAACTCAGTCACGTATTAGGGGCTTATCATCCGTTATTAGATATTCTTATCTTTTAAACATGTATGTATATTACATCACCATTCTACTTTCTTAATTATCTGCCTAATATTTTATAGTGTGTTCTCCTTGTGCGATTCAGAACATAGAACAGTTAAGTAACTGTTGACTATGTTCTGAATCGAATAAGGAGAACACACGATAATTATGTTTGTACATGAAGGATCTAATCACATTCGAAAGAGAACGGATGCTACTATATTAGCTAAGAAAGTAGGGAAGGTGATGTAATCGTAACATGTTTAGAACTAATAAAGTCGCGGACAACTCCTTCCACTGTGATTAAGCACGTATACTTGGCCTCATTTCTCACTTATTTCTTCAAAACCATCACATTATATTTTAGTTTTTATTCTTTTATGCATAGTTATCACTCATGGTTCTTAATTTGTCCAAATCAATTCGCATTTTAAGTTCTTATCTTGAGTTACGAGATTTACTTTTATAAGAACTCTTGTTCTATTTCTTAATCTGATATGACTCGATCTACTTTGTTAGTTCTTAATCCTATACGATTAGATCTCCTTTACTGTGTCGTAATACAGTACGATTAGAAACTAATTCTTTCTAAAAAATATTGTACTATTACAATTTCTCCCTTAAACTCATTGTGAATAATTAATAGGCCTCATTTCTCTTCTTTTCCTATACGATTACATAATCTCTTAATTATAAATCTTTAATGAATACGACCCGCTCTAGGTTCTTTTTAAATCTAATACGACTCATTCTCCTTTATTAGTTCTCAATCTCGTTTGATTGTGTCTCCTTTTGCGACTCACAATATATTACGATTAGTCGACTTTCTTAGTTCTCAATATCTTACGATTACACATCTTCCTTAGTTATTAAGCTAATATAGTTTCCTCCGTTCTCTTTCGAATGCGATTATATCATTCATTTGATCTAAATCTTTTGTGGAAAGGTCCCACACACGGTTCTCAATCTAGTCTAACTCAGTCACGTATTAGGGGCTTATCATCCGTTATTAGATATTCTTATCTTTTAAACATGTATGTCGATTACATCACCATTCTACTTTCTTAATTATCTGCCTAATATTTTATCGTGTGTTCTCCTTGTGCGATTCAGAACATAGAACAGTAGTAGTCAATTTCTTGGCTTTCAATATCGAATCATCGCAACTTCTTCCTTACTCGTAAAGCAAGTTTATCAGCCTCATTTCTCTATTCTTTTGCAAATGCTATTAGATGATGTATTAGTTCTAAATCTTCGAAGAATAGGTCCAGCGCATGGTTCTTAGGTCCATTCTTATTAAAACATATTTATGTTCTTACCTTGTGAAATTTGATCTCATATCTTTTCCAAATGTGCTATGATTGGAACTCGTCTCATGTTTCATAATCTTACACGACTAATCTCCTTTCTTTGTTCTGTGAATTGCAGTCTCCTTTTGTAGTTCATTGTATAGCTCGATTAGTCGCATTTCTAATTTCTCAATATTGTTCGGTGACCACTTCTTCCTTTGTCGTTATACAGGGTCTAATTGGCTTCATTTCTCAGTTTTCTTTTTCAAATAAGATTAGATAATCAACTTTTGTTCAAAGTCTTTTTCAATCTGAACTGATTCTTGGTTCTTAATCTAGCATAATAATAAATCACATTTTACGTTGTTATCACGAGTTATTAGAACTTATTATGTTTTTGCATGTACTTTGTTGAGAACTCCTTTGTTGTTTCTTAATCTTCTGCGACTCGATCCCAGGTATTAGTATTTATTCTTGTACGATTTGTCCCCTTTCTTAGTTCTCAATATCGTACGAGTACAACTCCTTCCACTGTGATTATGCACGTATACTTGGCCTGATTTCTCACTTCTTTCTTCAAAACCATCATATTATATTTTAGATCTTATTCTTTTATGCATAGTTATCACTCATGGTTATTAATTTGGCCAAATCAAATCGCATTTTAAGTTCAATCTTGAATTATGAGATTTACTTTTATAAGAACTCTTGTTCTATTTCTTAATCTGATATGACTCGATCTACTTTGTTAGTTCTTAATCCTTTACGATTAGATCTCCTTTACTGTGTCATAATACAGTACGATTAGACCCTTTCTTTCTTCTCAATGTCGTACTATTACAATTTCAGATCCCTTAATCATTGTGCAGGCATAATTAATAGGCCTCATTTCTCAGTTCTTTTTCCTATACGATTACATAATCTCTTAATTATAAATCTTTAATGAATACGACCCGCTCTTGGTTCTTTCTAAATCTAATACTACTACTTCTCCTTTATTAGTTCTCAATCTCTTGTGATTGTAGCTCCTTTTGCAACTCACAATATATTACGATTAGTCGACTTTCTTAGTTCTCAATATCTTACGATTACACTTCTTCCTTAGTTATTAAGCTAATATAGTTGCCTCCGTTCTCTTTCGAACGCGATTAGATCATTCATTTGATTTAAATCTTTTTTGCACCGGTCCCGCACATGGTTGTCAATCTAGTCTAACTGAGTCACATATTAGGGGCTTATCATTCGTTGTTAGATATTCTTATCTTTTCAACATGTATGTCGATTAGATCACCTTTCTAGTTTCTTAATTATCTCCCTAATATATTATCGTGTGTTCTTCTTGTGCGATTCAGAAGACATCAGAATAATATAGTCAATTTTTTGGCTTTCAATATCGAACGATCGCAACTTTTTCCTTACTCGTAAAGCAAGTTTGATCGGCCTCATTTCTCTATTCTTTTGCAAATGCCATTAGATGATGTATTAGTTCTAAATCTTCGAGGAATAGGTCCAGCGCATGGTTCTTAATCCATTCCTATTAAAACATATTTATGTTCTTACCTTGTGAAATTTGATCTCATATCTTTTCCAAATGTGCTATGATTGGAACTCGTCTCATATTTCGTAATCTTACATGACTAATAGAATGGTGATGTTCTGTTACATTGCATCTGGACCGCCTCTCTTCATCTTTGCTTGCAAGCTCAAACGATTGAAAGCTTAGTTCTCAATAATGTACAATGATCAGATGTGTATTTGTCATTATACAAGAGCTAAGTAATCGACTAATCATTATCTAAGGTGTAATTTCAAAAAAACTTAGACAATCAAGAGATTATGTAATCGTATAATAAAGGAGAATGAGCAAGACTTAATACCTGTCTCTTATACACATTAATTATATCAAGCTTACGAGTACACATCCTAGATGTGTGATTAAGCAAATATACTTGGCATCTTTTCTCACTTATTTCTTCAAAACTATCATATTACATTCTAGTTCTTATTCTTTTATGCATAGTTGTCACTCATGGTTCTTAATTTGGCCAAATCAAATCGCATTTTAAGTTCTTATCTTGAGTTACGAGATTTACTTTATAAGAACTCGTGTTCTATTTCTCAATCTGACATGACTCGATCTACTTTGTTAAGTTCTTAAAAGAACGGAGAGTCACTATACTGTGTCATAATACAGTACGATTAGACCCTTTCTTTCTTCTCAATATCGTATCCTTTTACAATTTCTTTCTGTATCATTGTGCAGGCATAATAAGTAGGCCTCATTTCTCAGTTCTTTTTCTTATACGATTAATAACCTTGTAATTATAAATCTTTAATATTGATAACGACCGCTCTTGGTTATTTTTAATCTAATACGACTACTTCTCCTTTATTAGTTCTCAATCTTGTTTCATTGTATCTCCTTTGCGACTCACAATATATTACGATTAGTCGACTTTCTTAGTTCTCAATATCTGACGATTACACATCTTCCTGGGTTATTAAGCTAATATAGTTACCTCCGTTCTCTATCGAATGCGATTAGATCATTCATTTGATCTAAATCTTTTGTGGAAAGGTCCCACGCACGGTTCTCAATCTAGTCTAACTCAGTCACGTATTAGGGGCTTATCATCCGTTATTAGATATTCTTATCTTTTAAACATGTATGTATATTACATCACCATTCTACTTTCTTAATTATCTGCCCAATATTTTATAGTGTGTTCTCCTTAAGTGCGATTCAGAACATAGAACAGTTAGTCAATTTCTTGGCTCTCAATATCGAATCATCGCAACTTCTTCCTTATTATGTTTGTACATGTACTTTTTTGAGAACTCCTTTCTTGTTTCTTAATCTCATGCGACTTGATCCCAGTTATTAGTATTTAATTTTGTACGATTTGTCCCCTTTCTTAGTTCTCAATATTGTGCGCGTACAACTCCTTCCACTGTGATTAAGCACGTATACTTGGCCTCATTTCTCACTTATTTCTTCAAAACCATCACATTATATTTTAGTTTTTATTCTTTTATGCATAGTTATCACTCATGGTTCTTAATTTGTCCAAATCAATTCGCATTTTAAGTTCTTATCTTGAGTTACGAGATTTACTTTTATAAGAACTCTTGTTCTATTTCTTAATCTGATATGACTCAGATCTACTTTGTTAGTTTAATCCTACACGATTAGATCTAATTACCATGAGTGATAAGATGTGTATAAGACCCAGGAATTAAGTCGCATGAGATTAAGAAACAAGAGAGGAGTTCTCAAAAAAGTACATGTACAAACATAATAAGTTCTAATTTCTCGATTCTTTCTCCTATACGATTACATAATCTCTTAATTATAAATCTTTAATGAATACGACCCGCTCTAGGTTCTTTTTAAATCTAATACGACTCATTCTCCTTTATTAGTTCTCAATCTCGTTTGATTGTGTCTCCTTTTGCGACTCACAATATATTACGATTAGTCGACTTTCTTAGTTCTCAATATCTTACGATTACACATCTTCCTTAGTTATTAAGCTAATATAGTTTCCTCCGTTCTCTTTCGAATGCGATTATATCATTCATTTGATCTAAATCTTTTGTGGAAAGGTCCCACACACGGTTCTCAATCTAGTCTAACTCAGTCACGTATTAGGGGCTTATCATCCGTTATTAGATTTCTTATCTTTTAAACATGTAATAACCTGTCTCTTATACACATCTGTGCGTGACTCATGTAAGAGACAGCATAATATATATGCAATTCACAGAACAAAGAAAGGAGATTATAGTGTAAGTTAGTCAATTTCTTGGCTTTCAATATCGAATCATCGCAACTTCTTCCTTACTCGTAAAGCAAGTTTATCAGCCTCATTTCTCTATTCTTTTGCAAATGCTATTAGATGATGTATTAGTTCTAAATCTTCGAAGAATAGGTCCAGCGCATGGTTCTTAGGTCCATTCTTATTAAAACATATTTATGTTCTTACCTTGTGAAATTTGATCTCATATCTTTTCCAAATGTGCTATGATTGGAACTCGTCTCATGTTTCATAATCTTACACGACTAATCTCCTTTCTTTGTTCTGTGAATTGCATATATTATGTCTCCTTTTGTAGTTCATTGTATAGCTCGATTAGTCGCATTTCTAATTTCTCAATATTGTTCGGTGACCACTTCTTCCTTTGTCGTTATACAGGGTCTAATTGGCTTCATTTCTCAACTTTCTTTTTCAAATAAGATTAGATAATCAACTTTTGTTCAAAGTCTTTTTCAATCTGAACTGATTCTTGGTTCTTAATCTAGCATAATTAAATCACATTTTACGTTGTTATCACGAGTTATTAGAACTTATTATGTTTTTGCATGTACTTTGTTGAGAACTCCTTTGTTGTTTCTTAATCTTCTGCGACTCGATCCCAGGTATTAGTATTTATTCTTGTACGATTTGTCCCCTTTCTTAGTCGTCAATGACTCTTGAGTACAACTCCTTCCACTGTGATTATGCACGTATACTTGGCCTGATTTCTCACTTCTTTCTTCAAAACCATCATATTATATTTTAGATCTTATTCTTTTATGCATAGTTATCACTCATGGTTATTAATTTGGCCAAATCAAATCGCATTTTAAGTTCAATCTTGAATTATGAGATTTACTTTTATAAGAACTCTTGTTCTATTTCTTAATCTGATATGACTCGATCTACTTTGTTAGTTCTTAATCCTTTACGATTAGATCTCCTTTACTGTGTCATAATACAGTACCATGAGTGACAACTATGCATTCTTCTCATATGAAGTAGAATGTACTGTCTCTTATACACATCTTGAGAAATGAGGCCTATTAATTATGCCTGCACGATTCTTTTCCTATACGATTACATAATCTCTTAATTATAAATCTTTAATGAATACGACCCGCTCTTGGTTCTTTCTAAATCTAATACTACTACTTCTCCTTTATTAGTTCTCAATCTCTTGTGATTGTAGCTCCTTTTGCAACTCACAATATATTACGATTAGTCGACTTTCTTAGTTCTCAATATCTTACGATTACACTTCTTCCTTAGTTATTAAGCTAATATAGTTGCCTCCGTTCTCTTTCGAACGCGATTAGATCATTCATTTGATTTAAATCTTTTTTGCACCGGTAAGATATGGCTTAATAACCCAGGAAGATGTCTAATCGTCAGATATTGAGAACTTATCAAGACTGTTAGATATTCTTATCTTTTCAACATGTATGTCGATTAGATCACCTATTAGTTTCTTAATTAGCCAAGTATTTTTGGCTTTCAATATCGAACGATCGCAACTTTTTCCTTACTCGTAAAGCAAGTTTGATCGGCCTCATTTCTCTATTCTTTTGCAAATGCCATTAGATGATGTATTAGTTCTAAATCTTCGAGGAATAGGTCCAGCGCATGGTTCTTAATCCATTCCTATTAAAACATATTTATGTTCTTACCTTGTGAAATTTGATCTCATATCTTTTCCAAATGTGCTATGATTGGAACTCGTCTCATATTTCGTAATCTTACATGACTAATCTCCTTTCTTTGTTCGTGAATTGCATGTGTTATGTCTCCTTTTGTTGTTCATTGTACAGCTCGATTAGTCGCATTTCTTAGTTCTCAATATTGTACGATGATCACTTCTTCCTTTGTCATTATACAAGGTGTAATTGCCTTCATTTCTCAGTTCTTTTTCAAATAAAGTTAGATAATGACATCTTTTGCTCGAAGTCTTTTCAATCTGAACTGATTCTTGGTTCTTAATCTAGCATAATTAAATCACATTATACGTAGTTATCATGAGTCATTAGAACTTATTATGTTTCTACATGTACTTTGTTGAGAACTCCTTTCTAGTTTCTTAATCTCATGTGACTTGATCCCAGTTATTAGTATTAAGTCTTGTAAGTTTTGTCCCCTTTATTAGTTCTCAATATCGTACGAGTACAACTCCTTCAACTGTGATTAAGCAAATATACTTGGCATCTTTTCTCACTTATTTCTTCAAAACTATCATATTACATTCTAGTTCTTATTCTTTTATGCATAGTTGTCACTCATGGTTCTTAATTTGGCCAAATCAAATCGCATTTTAAGTTCTTATCTTGAGTTACGAGATTTACTTTATAAGAACTCGTGTTCTATTTCTCAATTGCAAAAGGAGCTACAATCACAAGAGATCTGTACGATGAGTCTCCTTTATCGTGTCATAATGACGATTAGACCCTTTCTTTCTGCTCAATATCGTACTTTTACAATTTCTTTCTTAATCATTGTGCAGGCATAATTAGTAGGCCTCATTTCTCAGTTCTTTTTCTTATACGATTAGATAATCTCTTAATTATAAATCTTTAATGGATACGACCCGCTCTTGGTTATTTTTAATCTAATACGACTACTTCTCCTTTATTAGTTCTCAATCTTGTTTCATTGTATCTCCTTTGCGACTCACAATATATTACGATTAGTCGACTTTCTTAGTTCTCAATATCGGAGGTGACGATTACACATCTTCCTGGGTTATTAAGCTAATATAGTTACCTCCGTTCTCTATCGAATGCGATTAGATCATTCATTTGATCTAAATCTTTTGTGGAAAGGTCCCACGCACGGTTCTCAATCTAGTCTAACTCAGTCACGTATTAGGGGCTTATCATCCGTTATTAGATATTCTTATCTTTTAAACATGTATGTATATTACATCACCATTCTACTTTCTTAATCAGTATCTGCCCAATATTTTATAGTGTGTTCTCCTTGTGCGATTCAGAACATAGAACAGTTAGTCAATTTCTTGGCTCTCAATATCGAATCATCGCAACTTCTTCCTTATTATGTTTGTACATGTACTTTTTTGAGAACTCCTTTCTTGTTTCTAGATCAGATGAATTGATCCCATCGTATTAGTATTTAATTTTGTACGATTTGTCCCCTTTCTTAGTTCTCAATATTGTGCGCGTACAACTCCTTCCACTGTGATTAAGCACGTATACTTGGCCTCATTTCTCACTTATTTCTTCAAAACCATCACATTATATTTTAGTTTTTATTCTTTTATGCATAGTTATCACTCATGGTTCTTAATTTGTCCAAATCAATTCGCATTTTAAGTTCTTATCTTGAGTTACGAGATTTACTTTTATAAGAACTCTTGTTCTATTTCTTAATCTGATATGACTCGATCTACTTTGTTAGTTCTTAATCCTATACGATTAGATCTCCTTTACTAAGTGTCGTAATACAGTACGATTAGACCCTTTCTTTCTTCTCAATATCGTACTATTACAATTTCTCCCTTAATCATTGTGCAGGCATAATTAATAGGCCTCATTTCTCAGTTCTTTTCCTATACGATTACATAATCTCTTAATTATAAATCTTTAATGAATACGACTCTAGGTTCTTTTTAAATCTAATACGACTCATTCTCCTTTATTAGTTCTCAATCTCGTTTGATTGTGTCTCCTTTTGCG
Source organism: Cinchona pubescens (assembly GCA_025175665.1). NCBI lineage: Eukaryota > Viridiplantae > Streptophyta > Magnoliopsida > Gentianales > Rubiaceae > Cinchona > Cinchona pubescens. The sequence goes on along the minus strand of JANKKI010000070.1, from coordinate 881,992 downwards.
ACTCACAATATATTACGATTAGTCGACTTTCTTAGTTCTCAATATCTTACGATTACACATCTTCCTTAGTTATTAAGCTAATATAGTTTCCTCCGTTCTCTTTCGAATGCGATTATATCATTCATTTGATCTAAATCTTTTGTGGAAAGGTCCCACACACGGTTCTCAATCTAGTCTAACTCAGTCACGTATTAGGGGCTTATCATCCGTTATTAGATATTCTTATCTTTTAAACATGTATGTCGATTACATCACCAATTCTACTTTCTTAATTATCTGCCTAATCATTTATCGTGTGTTCTCCTTGTGCGATTCAGAACATAGAACAGTTAGTCAATTTCTTGGCTTTCAATATCGAATCATCGCAACTTCTTCCTTACTCGTAAAGCATCTTTATCAGCCTCATTTCTCTATTCTTTTGCAAATGCTATTAGATGATGTATTAGTTCTAAATCTTCGAAGAATAGGTCCAGCGCATGGTTCTTAGGTCCATTCTTATTAAAACATATTTATGTTCTTACCTTGTGAAATTTGATCTCATATCTTTTCCAAATGTGCTATGATTGGAACTCGTCTCATGTTTCATAATCTTACACGACTAATCTCCTTTCTTTGTTCTGTGAATTGATAGGATTATACACATGTAGATCATTGTATAGCTCGATTAGTCGCATTTAAGATTTCTCAATATTGTTCGGTGACCACTTCTTCCTTTGTCGTTATACAGGGTCTAATTGGCTTCATTTCTCAGTTTTCTTTTTCAAATAAGATTAGATAATCAACTTTTGTTCAAAGTCTTTTATCAATCTGAACTGATTCTTGGTTCTTAATCTAGCATAATTAAATCACATTTTACGTTGTTATCACGAGTTATTAGAACTTATTAAGAGTTTTTACATGTACTTTGTTGAGAACTCCTTTGTTGTTTCTTAATCTTCTGCGACTCGATCCCAGGTATTAGTATTTATTCTTGTACGATTTGTCCCCTTTCTTAAACTTCTCGTATCGTACGAGTACAACTCCTTCCACTGTGATTATGCACGTATACTTGGCCGAGTTCTCACTTCTTTCTTCAAAACCATCATATTATATTTTAGATCTTATTCTTTTATGCATAGTTATCACTCATGGTTATTAATTTGGCCAAATCAAATCGCATTTTAAGTTCAATCTTGAATTATGAGATTTACTTTTATAAGAACTCTTGTTCTATTTCTTAATCTGATATGACTCGATCTACTTTGTTAGTTCTTAATCCTTTACGACTCTAGATGTTAGATCTCCTTTACTGTGTCATAATACAGTACGATTAGACCCTTTCTTTCTTCTCAATGTCGTACTATTACAATTTCTCCCTTAATCATTGTGCAGGCATAATTAATAGGCCTCATTACTCAGTAGAGGATTTTCCTATACGATTACATAATCTCTTAATTATAAATCTTTAATGAATACGACCCGCTCTTGGTTCTTTCTAAATCTAATACTACTACTTCTCCTTTATTAGTTCTCAATCTCTTGTGATTGTAGCTCCTTTTGCAACTCACAATATATTACGATTAGTCGACTTTCTTAGTTCTCAATATCTTACGATTACACTTCTTCCTTAGTTATTAAGCTAATATAGTTGCCTCCGTTCTCTTTCGAACGCGATTAGATCATTCATTTGATTTAAATCTTTTTTGCACCGGTCCACACGATAATTGTCAATCTAGTCTAACTGAGTCACATATTAGGGGCTTATCATTCGTTGTTAGATATTCTTATCTTTTCAACATGTAAAGATGTCGATTAGATCACCTTTCTAGTTTCTTAATTATCTCCCTAATATATTATCGTGTGTTCTTCTTGTGCGATTCAGAACACAGAACAGTTAGTCAATTTTTTGGCTTTCAATATCGAACGATCGCAACTTTTTCCTTACTCGTAAAGCAAGTTTGATCGGCCTCATTTCTCTATTCTTTTGCAAATGCCATTAGATGATGTATTAGTTCTAAATCTTCGAGGAATAGGTCCAGCGCATGGTTCTTAATCCATTCCTATTAAAACATATTTATGTTCTTACCTTGTGAAATTTGATCTCATATCTTTTCCAAATGTGCTATGATTGGAACTCGTCTCATATTTCGTAATCTTACATGACTAATCTCCTTTCTTTGTTCTGTGAATTGCATGTGTTATGTCTCCTTTTGTTGTTCATTGTACAGCTCGATTAGTCGCATTTCTTAGTTCTCAATATTGTACGATGATCACTTCTTCCTTTGTCATTATACAAGGTGTAATTGCCTTCAATTTCTCAGTTCTTTTTCAAATAAAGTTAGATAATCATCTTTTGCTCGAAGTCTTTTCAATCTGAACTGATTCTTGGTTCTTAATCTAGCATAATTAAATCACATTATACGTAGTTATCATGAGTCATTAGAACTTATTATGTTTCTACATGTACTTTGTTGAGAACTCCTTTCTAGTTTCTTAATCTCATGTGACTTGATCCCAGTTATTAGTATTAAGTCTTGTAAGTTTTGTCCCCTTTATTAGTTCTCAATCTCGCATTTGAATTGTAATAGTACGATATTGAGAAGAAAGAAATCTTTTCTCAATTATTTCTTCAAAACTATCATATTACATTCTAGTTCTTATTCTTTTATGCATAGTTGTCACTCATGGTTCTTAATTTGGCCAAATCAAATCGCATTTTAAGTTCTTATCTTGAGTTACGATATTTACTTTATAAGAACTCGTGTTCTATTTCTCAATCTGACATGACTCGATCTACTTTGTTAGTTCTTAATTCTGTACGATGAGTCTCCTTTACTGTGTCATAATACAGTACGATTAGACCCTTTCTTTCTTCTCAATATCGTACTTTTACAATTTCTTTCTTAATCATTGTGCAGGCATAATTAGTAGGCCTCATTTCTCAGTTCTTTTTCTTATACGATTAGATAATCTCTTAATTATAAATCTTTAATGGATACGACCCGCTCTTGGTTATTTTTAATCTAATACGACTACTTCTCCTTTATTAGTTCTCAATCTTGTTTCATTGTATCTCCTTTGCGACTCACAATATATTACGATTAGTCGACTTTCTTAGTTCTCAATATCTGACGATTACACATCTTCCTGGGTTATTAAGCTAATATAGTTACCTCCGTTCTCTATCGAATGCGATTAGATCATTCATTTGATCTAAATCTTTTGTGGAAAGGTCCCACACACGGTTCTCAATCTAGTCTGACTCAGTCACGTATTAGGGGCTTATCATCCGTTATTAGATATTCTTATCTTTTAAAATAACATGTATGTCGATTACATCACCATTCTACTTTCTTAATTATCTGCCTAATATTTTATCGTGTGTTCTCCTTGTGCGATTCAGAACATAGAACAGTTAGTCAATTTCTTGGCTTTCAATATCGAATCATCGCAACTTCTTCCTTACTCGTAAAGCAAGTTTATCAGCCTCATTTCTCTATTCTTTTGCAAATGCTATTAGATGATGTATTAGTTCTAAATCTTTGAGGAATAGGTCCAGCGCATGGTTCTTAGTCCATTCTTATTAAAACATATTTATGTTCTTACCTTGTGAAATTTGATCTCATATCTTTTCCAATTGTGCTATGATTGGAACTCGTCTCATATTTCATAATTTTACACGACTAATCTCCTTTCTTTGCTCTGTGAATTGCATATGTTATGTCACCTTTTGTTGTTTATTGTATAGCTCGATTAGTCGCATTTCTTAGTTCTCAATATTGTACGATGATCACTTCTTCCTTTGTCATTATACAAGGTGTATTAATTGGATTCATTTCTTCTTTTTCAAATAAGGTTAGATAATCATCTTTTGTTCAAAGTCTTTTTCAATCTGAACTGATTCTTGGTTCTTAATCTAGCATAATTAAATCACATTTTACGTTGCATCATGAGTTATTAGATCTTATTATGTTTGTACATGTTCTTTTTTGAGAACTCCTTTCTTGTTTCTTAATCTCATGCGACTTGATCCGAGTTATTAGTATTTAATTTTGTACGATTTGACCCCTTTCTTAGTTCTCAATATTGTGCGCGTACAACTCCTTCCACTGTGATTAAGCACGTATACTTGGCCTCATTTCTCACTTATTTCTTCAAAACCATCATAATACATTTTAGTTCTTATTCTTTATGCATAGTTGTCACTCATGGTTCTTAATTTGGCCAAATCAAATCGCATTTCAAGTTCTTATCTTGAGTTACAACATTTACTTTTATAAGAACTCCTGTTCTATTTCTTAATCTGATATGACCCGATCTACTTTTTGCATTAGTTCTTAACCCTGTACTATTAGATCTCCTTTAATGTGTCATAATATAGTACGATTAGACCCTTTCTTTCTTCTAAATATCGTACTATTACAATTTCTTCCTTAATCATTGTGCAGGCATAATTAATTGGCCTCATTTCTTAGTTCGTTTTCTTATACGATTAGATAATCTCTTAATTATAAATCTTTAATGAATACGACCCGCTCTTGGTTTTATTTAAATCAAATACGACTACTCCTTTATTAGTTCTCAATCTCTTGTGATTGTATCTCCTTTTGCGACTCACAATATATTACGATTAGTCGACTTTCTTAGTTCTCAATATCTTACGATTACACATCTTCCTTAGTTATTAAGCTAATATAGTTGCCTCCATTCTCTTTCGAATGCGATTAGATCATTCATTTGATCTAAATCTTTTGTGCACAGGTCCCACACATGGTTCTGAATCTAGTCTAACTAACTCACGTATTAGGGGCTTATCATCCGTTATTAGAGATATAGCGATATTCTTATCTTTTCAACATGTATGTCGATTAGATCACCTCTCTCGTTTCTTAATTATCTCCCTAATATTTTATCGTGTGTTCTCCTTGTGCTATTCAGAACAGAGAAGAGTTAGTCAATTTCTTGGTTTCAATATCGAACGATCGCAACTTTTTCCTTACTCGTAAAGCAAGTTTGATCGGCCTCATTTCTCTATTCTTTTGCAAATGCCATTAGATGATGTATTAGTTCTAAATCTTCGAGGAATAGGTCCAGCGCATGGTTCTTAATCCATTCCTATTAAAACATATTTATGTTCTTACCTTGTGAAATTTGATCTCATATCTTTTCCAAATGTGCTATGATTGGAACTCGTCTCATATTTCATAATCTTACATGACTAATCTCCTTTCTTTGTTCTGTGAATTGCATATGTTATGTCTCCTTTTGTTGTTCATTGTATAGCTCGATTAGTCACATTCTTAGTTCTCAATATTGTATGATGATCACTTCTTCCCTTCCGTCATAATACAAGGTGTAAGTGGCTTCATTTCCCAGTTCTTTTTCAAATAAGGTTAGATAATCATCTTTTGTTCAAAGTCTTTTTCAATCCGAACTGATTATTGGTTCTTAATGTAGCATAATTAAATCACATTATACGTAGTTATCATGAGTTATTAGAACTTATTATGTTTCTGAAGGGATTTCCTTACAGAAATATCAAAATAACGCAGCGGAAAAACACCGGAAATCCCTATAAGAGGATCCATGCGTTCCGATTAAATCGTCTAGGGTTTAGATATATATACCTTTGATGCTCGATAGCAAAACCCTCAAGTCACATCTGAACCTGGAACGATCTGTCTCACCACGGTCACTATCTAGATGTGTATCAACCACGAACTATTCGTAGAACATATTCGTCCGACTGTGTGTTACTAATCAGTCGCATCTGTTACTTCATAAACCCTAAAGAATCATATTCTATATATAGCGGTTAACCTAAATTCAAAGAACTCTTCTTTGATTAGAATTCTTCTATCACACGTATTAGGTATATAAACGCGTATGATAGTATACTGAGATATAGTTCCTTACTTAATTATTATAATTACTATTTAACTGGACAATCCAAGAATCCAATGTAATTAGTAAATAATTCTCGCTATTCCTGCATGTTTCACCCCTGTCTCTTATACACATCTAGATGTGTATAAGAGACAGCACCTAAGAGTAACTCATAGTGTGTGACTACTTCTAGGTTCATTTAACGTTGGCAATAAGTATAATTTCTAATTCCAACATTGCCTTTAGTACATAAACCAACAATACTCCCACTTGACTAAAGACAATTAGCCAGAAGTTTTGGAATTGAATAAATTAAACACCTTTAATTTATCATTAATGATTATACTCATAGATCAAGATTGGCCTCTAGCAAGGCATCATGACCACCAAGTTAAATGAAGATCATTGATCTGACATAACCTGATCAAATAACTGTATCTCATAATCCTTTTGTCACACGATGTCTTAGTTAGACATAGATCATGGACAATGTCATCTCTATTTGTGTCCAACTATTTGATGTCTCTTATACACGAAGTAGAATGATAAAACAAATGAATTTGAACCTTATCAATCCATTTGAGCACGGCCATGCATTTTACATTCCTACTAATCGAGAGGCCCAAAGACATCTCTCTCATAATAAGAGGGACAAATTCCATCTTAATCACTCATTTTCCTCCGCATAATTTCTACATGTTCAATCACAATCTTTATAATCAACCGGTTAAAGACAAATAGATGTCTATCTAATGAGAACATAAGTTCTTATGTAGGAAACTAGGGTGATCTCAGGTCTAAGGATGAACAACCTTTATCCTTTTGGGGTTAGGCTTTGGAGGCAACTATATTAGCTTAATAACTAAGGAAGATGCAAGACTTTGTTCGCCAACAAATACCCATGATTTTTATTAAGATATGAGATCCATAATAATCATATGATTATTAATCAAGAATAACACTAGTCTCCAATCACACATGAAGATTTGTATATTGAATAACTAGGGACATTTCTCATAATAAATTTATTACCAAATTCTAAGGGTCAGAACTGTCAATAGAAATATGATGACAATATTCGCTTTAAAATTATCCATTAAAAGTCTCCCAATTAAACAATTAGGTCCAATCATACATATGTCTAAGACCTATTGACCGAACATGGCGATCATGTTTTGGTTGTGGTAGTGGTTTAGTTAATGGATCAAAGCAAAGATGTGTATGAGAGACAGAGTATACCAGAGACGTCATATTTTTCTCAATGATTTCATAGAGATGATAATGTCTTTATCCTATTGGATCGTTGATGCGATCTAGGCTCTTTGGCTTGTGTCTCTTATACCATTATTATCACAATAGATATCAACTGAGATTAGATGATGCTAGGAACAACACCTTATTCGTTGACAAATTTCCTAATCCAAATCGCTTCCTTAGCCGCATCTCGATGCGCTATATATTCTGCCGTTGTAGAATCTGCTATGGTCGCTTGCTTTGAACTCTTCCACTAACAAAGACCTTCCATTTAAATGTAACACATATCCCGATGTGATCTAAAATCATCTCTCGCTGATGAAACTTGCATCCTGTAACCACTTACAACAAGCTCTTTTCCAGTCTTGTGTTCATATGCCCATGGTGCATAACATCTGTCTCTTATACCACATCTAGGAGTTTGTCACTTTTGCAATGAGCCTGGTCATTGGAAAAGAAATTGCAAACTCTATTTGGAAGATCTAAAGAAGAAGAAGAGTAGTGAGACTACTACTGTCTCTTATACACATCTAGATGTGTATAAGAGACAGCCTCCAAAGGAAGGAGTTTGTCACTTCTTGTCTTGAAGACACTTGGATTTCATCATAGATGATGTGTATAAGAGACAGGGCTTAAAGCAAGCCTCTCGGAGTTGGAACTGTCTCTTATACACATCTAGATGTGTATAAGAGACAGGTTTTTCTCACTTGTACAAAACCCTCGTGTTGTGTCATATGACATATGTCCTGAGTAAGTTTCCATTAAGAAACGCTGTTTTGACATCCATTTGCCATATCTCATAATCATAGTATATGTGTAATAAGAAATCCATATCTCTCAGGCATATTACTAGCTCTACCAGATCTACGGAGTCCTTGTGTTTCATGTGGAAGCTCAACAACTGATTGTGAGTCATTCCTATGTTCCAATTGTGTTGTCTCATTCGAACCAACAACTAATTGTCTTGTAATTATATAAATAAAGGGTCACACACTAAGAGTAAGCATTGGGTTAAGTCTGTCTCTTATCTAGATGTGTATAAGAGACAGATACAGATCTCCCTTTATCCTTTTGGGGTTATGCAACAAACACTTTGTTTTCGGAGGGATTGTAGAAGTAGTATCCTTTAGTTTCTTTAGGATACCCCACAAACAAACACTTATCGACTTGGGAGCTAACTTATCGAGACTCCGCCGCTTGACATAAGCCTCACACCCCAAATCTTAAGAAAAGACAAACAAGGCTTTTACCACCACATCTCATATGGTGTCTTTTCTACGGCTTTTAGTTGGAACACGATTCAATGTGAATGCACTGCTTGTAAAGCATAACCCCAAAAGGATAAAGGGAGATCGTCAGATGACTTCATCATGGATCGAACCATATCTAATAGGGTTCGATTCCTTCTTTCGACCACAATGGAATGGTGTATAGATGTGTATTATAGACAGGGCAAGAGGTGTATAAGCGTCAATCAACCCTCGACCCCGCCCGAAGATGGCTAGCGGGACCGCCGTACTTTCTGTCGACCCTGGCTTAAAATCGTTTTGGTCAGACTTCATCAAAACTTTTGAACATTTCAAAAGACTCGATTTATGTTTCATTAGATAGACATAACCATATCTACCGAAATCATCCGAGAAAGTAATGAAGTACTGTAACCTCCTCTGCAACAAGATTTAATGGACCACACCAGGGTTTTGCTATCGAGCATCAAAGGTATATATATCTAAACCCTAGACGATTTAAGGAGCTTTAGTCATCTTTCCCAACAAACAAGATTCGCAGATATCATAAGATTCAAGATCAAATTGATTTAAAAGCCCATCTTTATGGAGTTTTGATATGCGCTTCTCATTTATGTGACAAAGGCGACAATGCCATAAGAAAGTTTGATTTGAATCATCCAATCTAGGTTTCTTTGTATTTATGTTATAAACAATCTCTGGATTGGGCTTTTCAATGTTTAGAACGTAAATGACCATTATGCAAATCAGCATTTCCATAAAACACGTCTTCACGGTGAATGGAGAATTTTTATTCTTAATAAAGAAATCAAATCCATCATTGTCTAAACAAGAAACAGAAACAATGTTATCGCTTAAAGCGGTACATAATAACAATTATTCAAAGTTAAAATCAGCCCGGAGGTAAAAGGAGTTCACATGTTCCTACGGCTAGAGCAAGAACTCTTGCTTTATTTCCAACCAAGATCTCCACTTCACCTTTCTTTAATCGACTACTTCTTTTCGATCCTTCACATTAACACAACGTGTTCAACGAATAGATCTAATACCCATGACGAGGAAATAGAAGTAGTAAGATTAACGTGTATAACATAAATCGCAACCAGGGTTTTGCTATCGAGCAACAAAGGTATATATATCTAAATAAGCAGACGATTTAATTGGAACGAAAGTTCATTGCAAAAGTGACAAACTCCTTCCTTTGGAGGCTTAGGCTTGTTCTGGGTTCTTGGGCTTGTTTTGTGTATAGGGCTTTTTCTTATAAGCCTTATTTGACCTTCCTTTCGTTTTCATCCCCTTACCTTTATGAACCATTAAAACTCTTGCAGAATGCTTCTGTAAGCATCTCTCTCTCGCTCTTGGAGCATTGGGCAGTCGCTCAGGATAGGATTGTCCGAACATACAGCTTCCTTTCTTGTTTGAGAACAATTCAAACAAACTCATGGTATAGACTATGAAGGAAGTTTGTCCCATTCAGCTTGTCCTTCTCAAGGATAGATCGCAAAGATAGTGTTGAAGTGTTATTAGCGGCCATCTATCTACAACAATTATGCAAAGTACAATATTTCGATATTAATATAAAACTCCCACTAAATCAATTACCCTCATAAATGAATACACAACAGTTTGTATTTAGTGGGTTAAGATCCATATTTCACTTAACTTTAACTCAGCTTTGGCATGACAATTAAAATTAAGTTATTTAGGTAGGTAACTCTTTACCAATTACATCATATGTAACTCTTAAAACAATTATGAGATCAATACATCACATGTACCGCATGTTTAATCTCATCTTATGCCTATGGGCCCAAAACCGCTTTGATAGCCTAATATTTATTGGCCAAATTAAACATATAAGTAGCACCATTACTTATCCTTTCGACTAAAATAACTAATGTACTTTTACTTTAGCAAAAACGCACATCTGATCAAAGTCTTTGGAAGGTGTTTAAATTTGGTGGCATACGAGTCTTAGGATATGCTGGGTTTTACAGGCATCTATTATTGTTCAAAGCTTTGGCAAGGTCGAGTTTGATGATCTGTGCTTTATTACAAAACATAAACATATACAAATAACAGAAGATAAACGTGTCATAGCATGGCCCTTAAACTATGGTGATCTTCATAAGCCAATATGAAGATCAAGGTCAATCCTAGGGTCAAATTACAACTTCAAAATTTCTTCCATCTTCATGGAATACACCTTGTTGTTGATTGACGCCAAGTTGCTCCTCTTGCCTTCTTTACAAGCTTTGTAATACAATAATACAAAACTTTAAAATTACAAAACAAAAGAAAAACGAATCGCATACAATTAATGATGATTACACCCCAAAATCTCAGAAATAAATTACTATTCTAGTAGGTCAAAAAAGGGCCATGCTATGCACCATGCATATGAACACATCATAAAACAGAAAACATACTATTATTTATCCGACGTTATAACCAAAACGATTTTAAGCTACTACGACAGAAAACTTCGATTATGTCCAACATAATATGTTTTTAACTAATTTCATCAATCCAGAAACGGTTTAATTGAAAACGCAAGCGGCTCTGATACCACTGAAGGGATTTCCTTACAGAAATATCAAAATAACGCAACGGAAAAACACCGAAAATCCCTATAAGAGGATCCATGCGTTCCGATTAAGTCGTCTAGGGTTTAGATATATATACCTTTGATGCTCGATAGCAAAACCCTGGTTGCGATCTGAACCTTTCACGATCTGAACACCACGGTCACTATTTGGACACCACGGCAACCACGAACTATTCGTAGAACACGCTGACCTTAGGCGCTGCTCTGGATTGAACGAACGCCTCTGGTATCCACACGAGTAGCTTTTCAGAGAAAACACAATTGGAACATAGGAATGACTCACAATCAGTTGTTGAGCTTCCACATGAAACACAAGGACTACGTAGATCTGGTAGAGCTAGTAATATGCCTGAGAGATATGGATTTCTTATTACACATACAAGATGTGTATAAGAGACAGTCCTAATCAAAGAAGAGCTGTCTCTTATACACATCTAGATGTGTATAAGAGACAGAGTGAGGGGTTGTCAAAGTTCCTTACTTAATTATTATAATTACTATTTAATGGACAATCCAAGAAATCCAATGTAATTAGTAAATAATTCTCGCTCATTGAATCTAGACTATGTTATACACGTTAATCTTAGTCAACAATTAACTTAACCCAATGCTTACTCTTAGTGTGTGACCCTTTAGGTTCATTTAACGTTGGCAATAAGTATAATTTCTAATTCCAACACTGTTGCCTTTAGTACATAAACCAACAGTTTCTACATGTACTTTGTTGAGAACTCCTTTCTAGTTTCTTAATCTCATGTGACATGATCCCAGTTATTAGTATTAAGTCTTGTAAGTTTTGTCCCCTTTATTAGTTCTCAATATCGTACGAGTACAACTCCTTCAACTGTGATTAAGCAAATATACTTGGCATCTTTTCTCACTTATTTCTTCGTAAAACTATCATATTACATTCTAGTTCTTATTCTTTTATGCATAGTTGTCACTCATGGTTCTTAATTTGGCCAAATCAAATCGCATTTTAAGTTCTTATCTTGAGTTACGATATTTACTTTATAAGAACTCGTGTTCTATTTCTCAATCTGACATGACTCGATCTACTTTGTTAGTTCTTAATTCGATGAGTCTCCTTTATCGTGTCATAATACGACGATTGCCAACGTTAAATGAACCTAAAGGGTCACACACTAAGAGTAAGCACTGTCTCTTATACACATCTAGATGTGTATAAGAGACAGGTGTAATCGTAAGATATTGAGAACTAAGAAAGTCGACTAATCGTAATATATTGTGGATACGATTCGCTTCTTATTTTTAAATCTAATACGATTACTTCTCCTTTATTAGTTCTCAATCTTGTTTGATTGTATCTCCTTTTGCGACTCACAATATATTACGATTAGTCGACTTTCTTAGTTCTCAATATCTGACGATTACAAATACATCTTCCTGGGTTATTAAGCTAATATAGTTACCTCCGTTCTCTATCGAATGCGATTAGATCATTCATTTGATCTAAATCTTTAGAAGAAACAGAACTTACAAAGGAGTATCAATCTGAATGGGACCAACGTATTAGGGCTTATCATCCGTTATTAGATATTCTTATCTTTTAAACATGTATGTATATTACATCACCATTCTACTTTCTTAATTATCTGCCTAATATTTTATAGTGTGTTCTCCTTGTGCGATTCAGAACATAGAACAGTTAGTCAATTTCTTGGCTCTCAATATTGAATCATCGCAACTTCTTCCTTATTATGTTTGTACATGTACCCTTCAAAACCATCACATTATATTTTAGTTTTTATTCTTTTATGCATAGTTATCACTCATGGTTCTTAATTTGGCCAAATCAATTCGCATTTTAAGTTCTTATCTTGAGTGACGAGATTTACTTTTATAAGAACTCTTGTTCTATTTCTTAATCTGATATGACTCGATCTACTTTGTTAGTTCTTAATCCTATACGATTAGATCTCCTTTACTGTGTAGTAATACAGTACGATTAGACCCTTTCTTTCTTCTCAATATCGTACTTTTACAATTTCTTTCTTAATCATTGTGCAGGCATAATTAGTAGGCCTCATTTCTCAGTTCTTTTTCTTATACGATTAGATAATCTCTTAATTATAAATCTTTAATGGATACGACCCGCTCTTGGTTATTTTTAATCTAATACGACTACTTCTCCTTTATTAGTTCTCAATCTTGTTTCATTGTATCTCGTTTAATCACAATATATTACGACATCTACTTTCTTAGTGTATCAATACAGGACGATTACACATCTTCCTGGGTTCATCGTACAATAGTTACCTCCGTTCTAATCGAATGCGATTAGATCATTCATTTGATCTAAATCTTTTGTGGAAAGGAACACACGGTTCTCAATCTAATCTACACTCAGTCACGTATTAGGGGCTTATCATCCGTTATTAGATATTCTTATCTTTTAAACATGTATGTCGATTACATCACCATTCACTTTCTTAAAGATCTGCCTAATATTTTATCGTGTGTTCTCCTTGTGCGATTCAGAACATAGAACAGTTAGTCAATTTCTTGGCTTTCAATATCGAATCATCGCAACTTCTTCCTTACTCGTAAAGCAAGTTTGATCAGCCTCATTTCTCTATTCTTTTGCAAATGCTATTAGATGATGTATTAGTTCTAAATCTTTGAGGAATAGGTCCAGCGCATGGTTCTTAGTCCATTCTTATTAAAACATATTTATGTTCTTACCTTGTGAAATTTGATCTCATATCTTTTCCAAATGTGCTATGATTGGAACTCGTCTCATATTTCATAATCTTACACGACTAATCTCCTTTCTTTGCTCTGTGAATTGCATATGTTATGTCACCTTTTGTTGTTTATTATATAGCTCGATTAGTCGCATTTCTTAGTTCTCAATATTGTACGATGATCACTTCTTCCTTTGTCATTAGACAAAGTGAGGTAACTATATTAGCTTAATAACCCAGGAAGATGTGTAATCGTCAAAGTCTTTTTCAAATTCTTGGTTCTTAATCTAGCACTTATTGCCAACGTTAAATTGAATTTAAAGGGTTGTCCACTTAAATAGTAAGCATAATAATTCGTTAGGAACTATACTAAGTTACTATCATAAGCGTTTGTATCTAGATACAATGAACGAGAATTATTTACTAATTACAGAAGATTCTTTCTATTTAGAAAATATTGTGCGCGTACAACTCCTTCCACTGTGATTAAGCACGTATACTTGGCCTCATTTCTCACTTATTTCTTCAAAACCAACATCATAATACATTTTAGTTCTTATTCTTTATGCATAGTTGTCACTCATGGTTCTTAATTTGGCCAAATCAAATCGCATTTCAAGTTCTTATCTTGAGTTACAACATTTACTTTTATAAGAACTCCTGTTCTATTTCTTAATCTGATATGACCCGATCTACTTTGTTAGTTCTTAACCTGTCACATAAGAATAAGAGACAGGTCATCTATAGTACGATTAGACCCTTTCTTTCTTCTAAATATCGTACTTTTACAAAGTAGAATGGTTAATCATTGTAAGTTCATTAAAGATTTATAATTAAGAGATTATCTAATCGTATAAGAAAAAGAACTGAGAAATGAGGCCTAAGAATGGGTACTTAATCGCACTGATGTGTATAAGACACAGGAACGGAGGCGACTCAGTATTAGGAGAACTGGACTCTAAGGAAAAGTAGAACTAATACAAGAGGACAATATCTCTACAATTAATCGAAGATGTGTAGAAGAAGACAGGATATCGACTAACTTCAAAATTAAATACTAATAACTCGGATCAAGTCGCATAGTCAATTTTTTGGCTCTCAATATCGAACGATCGCAACTTTTTCCTTACTCGTAAAGCAAGTTTGATCGGCCTCATTTCTCTATTCTTTTGCAAATGCCATTAGATGATGTATTAGTTCTAAATCTTCGAGGAATAGGTCCAGCGCATGGTTCTTAATCCATTCCTATTAAAACATATTTATGTTCTTACCTTGTGAAATTTGATCTCATATCTTTTCCAAATGTGCTATGATTGGAACTCGTCTCGTATTTCATAATCTTAAATAAAACCAAGAGCGGGTCGTATTCGCATATGTTATGTCTCCTTTTGTTGTTCATTGTATAGCTCGATTAGTCACATTCTTAGTTCTCAATATTGTATGATGATCACTTCTTCCCTTGTCATAATACAAGGTGTAAGTGGCTTCATTTCCCAGTTCTTTTTCAAATAAGGTTAGATAATCATCTTTTGTTCAAAGTCTTTTTCAATCCGAACTGATTATTGGTTCTTAATGTAGCATAATTAAATCACATTATAAGTAGTTATCATGAGTTATTAGAACAAATTGAGAACTAATAAAACTATGCATAAGATTCTTTTATGCATAGTTGTCACTCATGGTTCTTAATTTGGCCAAATCAAATCGCATTTTAAGTTCTTCTCTTGAGTTACGATATTTACTTTATAAGAACTCGTGTTCTATTTCTCATCTGACATGACTCGATCTACTTTGTTAGTTCTTAAGAATGTACGAATGTGATCTAATCGCATTCATACATGTTTAAAAGATAAGAATATCTAATAACGGACAAAAGGAGACATAACATATGCAATTCACAGAACAAAGAGAGTGACAACTATGCATAAAAGAATATGAACTATGAGACGAGTAATATGATAGTTTTGACGTATTAGGGGCTTATCATCCGTTATTAGATATTCTTATCTTTTAAACATGTATGTCGATTACATCACCATTCTACTTTCTTAATTATCTGCCTAATATTTTATCGTGTGTTCTCCTTGTGCGATTCAGAACATAGAACAGTTAGTCAATTTCTTGGCTTTCAATATCGAATCATCGCAACTTCTTCCTTACTCGTAAAGCAAGTTTGATCAGCCTATTTCTCTATTCTTTTGCAAATGCTAATAGATCATCTATTAGCATTCAAATCTTAGAGAAATGAGGGACCTCTGTTATGTCACCTTTTGTTGTTTATTGTATATCTCGATTAGTCGCATTTCTTAGTTCTCAATATTGTACGATGATCACTTCTTCCTTTGTCATTATACAAGGTGTAATTGGATTCATTTCTCAGTTCTTTTTCAAATAAGGTTAGATAATCATCTTTTGTTCAAAGTCTTTTTCAATCTGAACTGATTCTTGGTTCTTAATCTAGCATAATTAAATCACATTTTACGTTGCATCATGAGTTATTAGAACTTATTATGTTTGTACATGTTCTTATGTAGAAACATAATAAGTTTCTTATATCTCATGATAATTATCCGAGTTATTAGATTTAATTTTGTACGATTTGACCCCTGTCTCTTATACACATCTAGATTGAGAAGATAAGAATATCTAACACTGAATGATTAAGCAAATATACTTGGCCTCATTTCTCACTTATTTCTTCAAAACCATCATAATACATTTTAGTTCTTATTCTTTATGCATAGTTGTCACTCATGGTTCTTAAAAGAGACATATTTGGCCAAATCAAATCGCATTTCAAGTTCTTATCTTGAGTTACAACATTTACTTTTATAAGAACTCCTGTTCTATTTCTTAATCTGATATGACCCGATCTACTTTGTTAGTTCTTAACCCTGTACTATTAGATCTCCTTTAATGTGTCATAATATAGTACGATTAGACCCTTTCTTTCTTCTAAATATCGTACTATTACAATTTCTTCCTTAATCATTGTGCAGGCATAATTAATTGGCCTCATTTCTTAGTTCGTTTTCTTATACGATTAGATAATCTCTTAATTATAAATCTTTAATGAATACGACCCGCTCTTGGTTTTATTTAAATCAAATACGACTTCTCCTTTATTAGTTCTCAATCTCTTGTGATTGTATCTCCTTTTGCAACTCACAATATATTACGATTAGTCGACTTTCTTAGTTCTCAATATCTTACGATTACACTTCTTCCTTAGTTATTAAGCTAATATAGTCGCCTCCGTTCTCTTTCGAACGCGAATGACTTAGATCATTCATTTGATTTAAATCTTTTTTGCACCGGTCCCGCACATGGTTGTCAATCTAGTCTAACTGAGTCACATATTAGGGGCTTATCATTCGTTGTTAGATATTCTTATCTTTTCAACATGTATGTCGATTAGATCACCTTTCTAGTTTCTTAATTATCTCCCTAATATATTATCGTGTGTTCTTCTTGTGCGATTCACGTAAGCTTAGTCAATTTTTGGCTCTCAATATCGAACGATCGCAACTTTTCCTTACTCGAAGCAAGTTTGATCGGCCTCATTTTCTATTCTTTTGCAAATGCCATTAGATGATGTATTAGTTCTAAATCTTCGAGGAATAGGTCCAGCGCATGGTTCTTAATCCAGAATGTATTAAAACATATTTATGTTCTTACCTTGTGAAATTTGATCTCATATCTTTTCCAAATGTGCTATGATTGGAACTCGTCTCATATTTCATAATCTTACATGACTAATCTCCTTTCTTTGTTCTGTGAATGTGACTGCATATGTTATGTCTCCTTTTGTTGTTCATTGTATAGCTCGATTAGTCACATTCTTAGTTCTCAATATTGTATGATGATCACTTCTTCCCTTGTCATAATACAAGGTGTAAGTGGCTGCATTTCCCAGATTCTTTTTCAAATAAGGTTAGATAATCATCTTTTGTTCAAAGTCTTTTTCAATCCGAACTGATTATTGGTTCTTAATGTAGCATAATTAAATCACATTATACGTAGTTATCATGAGTTATTAGAACTTATTATGTTTCTACATGTACTTTGTTGAGAACTCCTTTCTAGTTTCTTAATCTCATGTGATTGCCATCGTCCGGAGGCATGGTTCTTAATTTGGCCAAATCAAATCGCATTTTAAGTTCTTATCTTGAGTTACGATATTTACTTTATAAGAACTCGTGTTCTATTTCTCAATCTGACATGACTCGATCTACTTTGTTAGTTCTTAATATGAGTCTCCTTTATCGTGTCTTTAGTCGTCATTGTCGCCTCATATACGATTAGATAATCTCTTAATTATAAATCTTTAATTACGATTGGTTATTTTTAAATCTAATACGACTTCTCCTTTATTAGTTCTCAATCTATCTCCTTTTGCGACTCACAATATATTACGATTATCGTATCTTCTGGGTTATTCTAATATAGTTAAAATCGTAGGGCAGTTTAGTCAATCAATATTGAATCATCGCTTATTATGTTTGTACATGTATTGAGAACTCCTTTCTTGTTTCTTAATCTCATGCACTTGATCCCAGCTTTCAATCTGTCTCTTATACACATCTCTTCCTTCTGAGAAAGATGTGATATAAGAGACATAGATCTGTGTACAAGAAAGATGTATATAAGAACCATGAGCTAGATTATGCATAAAATTAGTAAAATTGAAAAAGAGTTTCAACAAAAGACGATTGTCTAACCTTATATGAGTATTTACTTTTATAAGAACTCTTGTTCTATTTCTTATCGACTCGATCTACTTTGTTAGTTCTTAATCCTATACTTTACGATTAGCAATATCGATCATTGTTAATTAATAGGCCTCATTTCTCGCCTCTTTTCCTATACGATTACATAATCTCTTAATTATAAATCTTTAATGAATATGATCTAGGTTCTTATTAGATCTGTCTCTTATACACATCTAGATGTGTTCTCAATCTGTTTGATTGTGTCTGTGTATAAGAGACAGGGGTAACATAGACCCTCTTTCACTTGTATTTTGTTTAACGATCTTTCGATTATATGTCTTAGATAGTTATTAAGCTAATATAGTTGCCTCCGTTCTCTTTCGAATGCGATTAGATCATTCATTTGATCTAAATCTTTTGTGGAAAGGAACACACGGTTCTCAATCTAGTCTGACTCAGTCACGTATTAGGGGCTTATCATCCGTTATTAGATATTCTTATCTTTTAAACATGTATGTCGATTACATCACCATTCTACTTTCTTAATTATCTGCCTAATATTTTATAGTGTGTTCTCCTTGTGCGATTCAGAACATAGAACAGTTAGTCAATTTCTTGGCTTTCAATATCGAATCATCGCAACTTCTTCCTTACTCGTAAAGCAAGTTTGATCAGCCTCATTTCTCTATTCTTTTGCAAATGCTATTAGATGATGTATTAGTTCTAAATCTTTGAGGAATAGGTCCAGCGCATGGTTCTTAGTCCATTCTTATTAAAACATATTTATGTTCTTACCTTGTGAAATTTGATCTCATATCTTTTCCAAATGTGCTATGATTGGAACTCGTCTCATATTTCATAATCTTACACGACTAATCTCCTTTCTTTGCTCTGTGAATTGCATATGTTATGTCACCTTACTTGTTGTTTATTGTATATCTCGATTAGTCGCATTTCTTAGTTCTCAATATTGTACGATGATCACTTCTTCCTTTGTCATTATACAAGGTGTAATTGGATTCATTTCTCAGTTCTTTTTCAAATAAGGTTAGATAATCATCTTTTGTTCAAAGTCTTTTTCAATCTGAACTGATTCTTGGTTCTTAATCTAGCATAATTAAATCACATTTTACGTTGCATCATGAGTTATTAGAACTTATTATGTTTGTACATGTTCTTTTTTGAGAACTCCTTTCTTGTTTCTTAATCTCATGCGACTTGATCCGAGTTATTAGTATTTAATTTTGTACGATTTGACCCCTTTCTTAGTTCTCAATATTGTGCGCGTACAACTCCTTCCACTGTGATTAAGCAAATATACTTGGCCTCATTTCTCACTTATTTCTTCAAAACCATCATAATACATTTTAGTTCTTATTCTTTATGCATAGTTGTCACTCATGGTTCTTAATTTGGCCAAATCGTGTCAAATCGCATTTCAAGTTCTTATCTTGAGTTACAACATTTACTTTTATAAGAACTCCTGTTCTATTTCTTAAAGTATAAGAGACAGGAACTAAAATGTTAGTTATGAACCCTTTACTATTAGATCTCCTTTAATGAGGTCATAATATAGTACGATTAAGACCCTTTCTTTCTTCTAAATATCGTACTATTACAATTTCTTCCTTAATCATTGTGCAGGCATAATTAATTGGCCTCATTTCTTAGTTCGTTTTCTTATACGATTAGATAATCTCTTAATTATAAATCTTTAATGAATACGACCCGCTCTTGGTTTTATTTAAATCAAATACGACTTCTCCTTTATTAGTTCTCAATCTCTTGTGATTGTATCTCCTTTTGCAACTCACAATATATTACGATTAGTCGACTTTCTTAGTTCTCAATATCTTACGATTACACTTCTTCCTTAGTTATTAAGCTAATATAGTGTGAAGGAGAACTCTTTCGAATCTCGATTAGATCTAGATGTTGTATAAGAGACACAGTGACAACTATGCGTATTCATGAGTTGCAAAAGGAGATAACAAGTCACAAGAGTTAGAGATGTAATAACGAATGATAGCCCCTATTCTTATCTTTTCAACATGTATGTCGATTAGATCACCTTTCTAGTTTCTTAATTATCTCCCTAATATATTATCGTGTGTTCTTCTTGTGCGATTCAGAACACAGAACAGTTAGTCAATTTTTTGGCTCTCAATATCGAACGATCGCAACTTTTTCCTTACTCGTAAAGCAAGTTTGATCGGCCTCATTTCTCTATTCTTTTGCAAATGCCATTAGATGATGTATTAGTTCTAAATCTTCGAGGAATAGGTCCAGCGCATGGTTCTTAATCCATTCCTATTAAAACATATTTATGTTCTTACCTTGTGAAATTTGATCTCATATCTTTTCCAAATGTGCTATGATTGGAACTCGTCTCATATTTCATAATCTTACATGATGATAATCTCCTTTCTTTGTTCTGTGAATTGCATATGTTATGTCTTCATAACCTTTTGTTGTTCATTGTATAGCTCGATTAGTCACATTCTTAGTTCTCAATATTGTATGATGATCACTTCTTCCCTTGTCATAATACAAGGTGTAAGTGGCTTCATTTCCCAGTTCTTTTTCAAATAAGGTTAGATAATCATCTTTTGTTCAAAGTCTTTTTCAATCCGAACTGATTATTGGTTCTTAATGTAGCATAATTAAATCACATTATACGTAGTTATCATGAGTTATTAGAACTTATTATGTTTCTACATGTACTTTGTTGAGAACTCCTTTCTAGTTTCTTAATCTCATGTGACTTGATCCCAGTTATTAGTATTAAGTCTTGTAAGTTTTGTCCCCTTTATTAGTTCTCAATATCGTACGAGTACAACTCCTTCAACTGTGATTAAGCAAATATACTTGGCATCTTTTCTCACTTATTTCTTCAAAACTATCATATTACATTCTAGTTCTTATTCTTTTATGCATAGTTGTCACTCATGGTTCTTAATTTGGCCCAAATCAAATCGCATTTTAAGTTCTTATCTTGAGTTACGATATTTACTTTATAAGAACTCGTGTTCTATTTCTCAATCTGACATGACTCGATCTACTTTGTTAGTTCTTAATTCTGTACGATGAGTCTCCTTTACTGTGTCATAATACAGTACGATTAGACCCTTTCTTTCTTCTCAATATCGTACTTTTACAATTTCTTTCTTAATCATTGTGCAGGCATAATTAGTAGGCCTCATTTCTCAGTTCTTTTTCTTATACGATTAGATAATCTCTTAATTATAAATCTTTAATGGATACGACCCGCTCTTGGTTATTTTTAAATCTAATACGATTACTTCTCCTTTATTAGTTCTCAATCTTGTTTGATTGTATCTCCTTTTGCGACTCACAATATATTACGATTAGTCGACTTTCTTAGTTCTCAATATCTGACGATTACACATCTTCCTGGGTTATTAAGCTAATATAGTTACCTCCGTTCTCTATCGAATGCGATTAGATCATTCATACACGATTTGATCTAAATCTTTTGTGCAAAGGTCCCACACACGGTTCTCAATCTAGTCTAACTCAGTCACGTATTAGGGGCTTATCATCCGTTATTAGATATTCTTATCTTTTAAACATGTATGTATATTACATCACCATTCTACTTTCTTAATTATCTGCCTAATATTTTATAGTGTGTTCTCCTTGTGCGATTCAGAACATAGAACAGTTAGTCAATTTCTTGGCTCTCAATATTGAATCATCGCAACTTCTTCCTTATTATGTTTGTACATGTACTTTTTTGAGAACTCCTTTCTTGTTTCTTAATCTCATGCGACTTGATCCCAGTTATTAGTATTTAATTTTGTACGATTTGTCCCCTTTCTTAGTTCTCAATATTGTGCGCGTACAACTCCTTCCACTGTGATTAAGCACGTATACTTGGCCTCATTTCTCACTTATTTCTTCAAAAGATTCACATTATATTTTAGTTTTTATTCTTTTATGCATAGTTATCACTCATGGTTCTCTATAATTTGGCCAAATCAATTCGCATTTTAAGTTCTTATCTTGAGTGACGAGATTTACTTTTATAAGAACTCTTGTTCTATTTCTTAATCTGATATGACTCGATCTACTTTGTTAGTTCTTAATCCTATACGATTAGATCTCCTTTACTGTGTCATAATACAGTACGATTAGACCCTTTCTTTCTTCTCAATATCGTACTATTACAATTTCTCCCTTAATCATTGTGCAGGCATAATTAATAGGCCTCATTTCTCAGTTCTTTTTCCTATACGATTACATAATCTCTTAATTATAAAACTTTAATGAATATGACCCGCTCTAGGTTCTTTTTAAATCTAATACGACTCATTCTCCTTTATTAGTTCTCAATCTCGTTTGATTGTGTCTCCTTTTGCGACTCACAATATATTACGATTAGTCGACTTTCTTAGTTCTCAATATCTTACGATTACACATCTTCCTTAGTTATTAAGCTAATATAGTTTCCTCCGTTCTCTTTCGAAATGACTCTGTGATTAGATCATTCATTTGATCTACATCTTTTGTGGAAAGGTCCCACACACGGTTCTCAATCTAGTCTAACTCAGTCACGTATTAGGGGCTTATCATCCGTTATTAGATATTCTTATCTTTTAAACATGTATGTCGATTACATCACCATTCTACTTTCTTAATTATCTGCCTAATATTTTATCGTGTGTTCTCCTTGTGCGATTCAGAACATAGAACGGTTAGTCAATTTCTTGGCTTTCAATATCGAATCATCGCAACTTCTTCCTTACTCGTAAAGCAAGTTTGATCAGAGAAGATTTCTCTATTCTTTTGCAAATGCTATTAGATGATGTATTAGTTCTAAATCTTTGAGGAATAGGTCCAGCGCATGGTTCTTAGTCCATTCTTATTAAAACATATTTATGTTCTTACCTTGTGAAATTTGATCTCATATCCTTTCCAAATGTGCTATGATTGGAACTCGTCTCACATTTCATAATCTTACACGACTAATCTCCTTTCTAACTTGCTCTGTGAATTGCATATGTTATGTCACCTTTTGTTGTTTATTGTATAGCTCGATTAGTCGCATTTCTTAGTTCTCAATATTGTACGATGATCACTTCTTCCTTTGTCATTATACAAGGTGTAATTGGATTCATTTCTCAGTTCTTTTTCAAATAAGGTTAGATAATCATCTTTTGTTCAAAGTCTTTTTCAATCTGAACTGATTCTTGGTTCTTAATCTAGTCTCTTATACACATCTTATGTGTATAAGAGACAGAAAAAGAACATGTACAAACATAATAAGTTTTGAGAACTCCTTTCTTGTTTCTTAATCTCATGCGATTGATCCGAGTTATTAGTATTTAATTTTGTACGATTTGACCCCTTTCTTAGTTGAAGAAATATTGTGCGCGTACAACTCCTTCCACTGTGATTAAGCACGTATACTTGGCCTCATTTCTCACTTATTTCTTCAAAACCATCATAATACATTTTAGTTCTTATTCTTTATGCATAGTTGTCTTAATCACTCATGGTTCTTAATTTGGCCAAATCAAATCGCATTTCAAGTTCTTATCTTGAGTTACAACATTTACTTTTATAAGAACTCTGTACAAACTTAATCGATATGACCGATCTACTTTGTTAGTTCTTAACCCTGTACTATTAGATCTCCTTTAATGTGTTATAATATAGTACGATTAGACCCTTTCTTTCGTCTAAATATCGTACTATTACAATTTCTTCCTTAATCATTGTGCAGGCATAATTAATTGGCCTCATTTCTTAGCTCGTTTTCTTATACGATTAGATAATCTCTTAATTATAAATCTTTAATGAATACGACCCGCTCTTGGTTTTATTTAAATCAAATACGACTACTCCTTTATTAGTTCTCAATCTCTTGTGATTGTATCTCCTTTTGCGACTCACAATATATTACGATTAGTCGACTTTCTTTGTTCTCAATATCTTACGATTACACATCTTCCTTAGTTATTAAGCTAATATAGTTGCCTCCATTCTGTAACTTTCGAATGCGATTAGATCATTCATTTGATCTAAATCTTTTGTGCACAGGTCCCACACATGGTTCTGAATCTAGTCTAACTAACTCACGTATTAGGGGCTTATCATCCGTTATTAGATATTCTTATCTTTTCAACATGTATGTCGATTAGATCACCTCTCTCGTTTCTTAATTATCTCCCTAATATTTTATCGTGTGTTCTCCTTGTGCTATTCAGAACATAGAAGAGTTAGTCAATTTCTTGGCTCTCAATATCGAACGATCGCAACTTTTTCCTTACTCGTAAAGCAAGTTTGATCGGCCTCATTTCTCTATTCTTTTGCAAATGCCATTAGATGATGTATTAGTTCTAAATCTTCGAGGAATAGGTCCAGCGCATGGTTCTTAATCCATTCCTATTAAAACATATTTATGTTCTTACCTTGTGAAATTTGATCTCATATCTTTTCCAAATGTGCTATGATTGGAACTCGTCTCATATTTCATAATCTTACATGACTAAAAATAGTCTCCTTTCTTTGTTCTGTGAATTGCATATGTTATGTCTCCTTTTGTTGTTCATTGTATAGCTCGATTAGTCACATTCTTAGTTCTCAATATTGTATGATGATCACTTCTTCCCTTGTCATAATACAAGGTGTAAGAGGCTTCATTTCCCAGTTCTTTTCTCTTATACAGGTGGAGATAATGTATAAGTTCAAAGTGAGATTCAATGATGAACTGATTCTTGATTCTTAATCTAGCATAATTAAACCACATTTTACGTTGTCGTCATGAGTTATTAGAACTTATTATGTTTGTACATGTACTTTTTTGAGAACTCCTCTCTTGTTTCTTAATCTCATGCGACTTAATTCCGGTTATTAGTATTTAATTTTGTACGATTTGTCCCTTTCTTAGTTCTCAATATCGTACGAGTACAACTCCTTCCACTGTGATTAAGCACGTATACTTGGCCTCATTTCTCACTTATTTCTTCAAAACCAACATATTATATTTTAGTTCTTATTCTTTTAATGCATAGTTATCACTCATGGTTCTTAATTTGGCCAAATCAAATCGCATTTTCAGTTCTTATCTTGAGTTACGAGATTTACTTTTATAAGAACTCTTGTTCTTTTTCTCAATATGAATGACTCGATCGACTTTGTTTAGTCTTAATCCTGTACTATTAGATCTCCTTTACTGTGTCATAATATAGTACGATTAGACCCATTTTTCTTCTCAATATAGTACTATTACAATTTTTTTCCTTAATCATTGTGCAGGCATATTTAATAGGCCTCATTTCTCATTTCTTTTTCTTATACGAATAGATAATCTGTTAATTATAAATCTTTAATGAATACGACCCGCTCTTGGTTCTTTTTAAATCTAATACGACTACTTCTCCTTTATTAGTTCTCAATCTTGTTTGATTGTATCTCCTTTTGCGACTCACAATATATTACAATTAGTCGACTTTCTTAGTTCTCAATATCTTACGATTACACATATTCCTTGGCTATTATGCTAATATAGCCTTGCCTCCGTTCTCTTTCGAATGCGATTAGATCATTCATTTGATCTAAATCTTTTGTGCAAAGGTCCCACGCATGGTTCTCAATCTAGTCTAACTCAGTCACGTATTAGGGGCTTATCATCCGTTATTAGATATTCTTATCTTTTAAACTTGTACGTCGATTAGATCACCTTTCTACTTTCTCAATTATCTGTCTAATATTTTATCGTGTGTTCTCCTTGTGCGATTCAGAACATAGAGCAGTTAGTCAATTTCTTGGCTCTCAATATCGTACGATTGCAACTTCTCCCTTACTCGTAAAGCAAGTTCGATCGGCCTCATTGCTCTAATCTTTTGCAAATGCTATTAGATGATGTATTAGTGCTAAATCTTCGAGGAATAGGTCCAGCGCATGGTTCTTAGTCCATTCTTAATAAAACATATTTATGTTATTACCTTGTGAAATTTGATCTCATATCTTTTCCAAATGTGCTATGCTTGGAACTCGTCTCATATTTCATAATCTTAAGACATGACTAATCTCCTTTCTTTGTTCTGTGAATTGCATATGTTATGTCTTCTTTTGTTGTTCATTGTATGGCTCGATTAGTCGCATTCTTAGTTCTCAATATTGTACGATGATCACTTCTTCCTTTGTCATAATACAAGGTGTAAGTGGCTTCATTTCTCAGTTCTTTTTCAAATAAGGTTAGATAATCATCTTTTGTTCAAAGTCTTTTTCAATCTGAACTGATTCTTGATTCTTAATCTAGCATAATTAAATCACATTTTACGTTGTCATCATGAGTTATTAGAACTTATTATGTTTGTACATGTACTTTGTTGAGAACTCCTTTCTTGTTTCTTTATCTCATGAGACTTTATCCCAGTTATTAGTATTTAATCTTGTACGATTTGTCCCCTTTATTAATTCTCAATATAGTACGAGTACAACTCCTTCCACTATGATTAAGCACGTATACTTGGCCTCATTTCTCACTTATTTCATCAAAACCATTATATTATATTTTAGTTGTTATTCTTTTATGCATTGTTATCACTCATGGTTCTTAATTTTGCCAAATCAAATCGCATTCCAAGTTCTTATCCTGAGTTACTACATTTACTTTTACAATAACTCCTGTTCTATTTCTCAATCTGATATGACTCGATCTACTTTGTTAGTTCTTAATCCTGTACGATTAGATCTCCTTTACTGTGTCATAATATAGTACGATTACACCCTTTCTTTCATCTCAATATCGTACTATTACAATTTCTTCCATAATCATTGTGCAGGCATAATTAATAGGCCTCATTTCTGATTTCTTTTTCTTACACGAATAGATAATCACTTAATTATAAATCTTTAATGAATACGACTCGCTCTTTGATCTTTTTAAATCTAATACAACTACTTCTCCTTTGTTAGTTCTCAATCTTATTTGATTGTATCTCCTTTTGGACTCACAATAGATTACGATTAGTCGACTTTCTTAGTTCTCAATATCTTACGATTACACATCTTCCTTAGTTATTAAGCCAATATAGTTGCCGCCGTTCTCTTTCGAATGCGATTAGATCATTCATTTGATCTAAATCTTTTGTGCAAAGGTCCCACACATGGTTCTCAATCTAGTCTAACTCAGTCACGTATTAGGGGCTTATCATCCGTTATTAGATATTCTTATCTTTTAAACATGTATGTCGATTAGATCACCTTTCTACTTTCTTAATTATTTGCCTAATATTTTATCGTGTGTTCTCCTTGTGCGATTCAGAACATAGAACAGTTAGTCAATTTCTTGGCTCTCAATATCGAACGATCGCAACTTCTTCCTTACTCGTAAAGCAAGTTTGATCGGCCTCATTTCTCTATTCTTTTGCAAATGATATTAGATGATGTATTAGTTCTAAATCTTCGAGAATAGGTCAAGCGCATGGTTCTTAGTCCATTCTTATTCAAACATATTTATGTTCTTACCTTGTGAAATTTGATCTCATATCCTTTCCAAATGTGCTATGATTGGAACTCGTCTGCACATTTCATAATATTACACGACTAATCTCCTTTCTTTGTTCTGTGAATTGCATATGTTATGTCTCCTTTCGTTGTTCATTGTATAGCTCGATTAGTCGCATTTCTTAGTTCTCAATATTTTACGATGATCACTTCATCCTTTGTCATTATACTAGGTGTAATTGGCTTCATTTCTCAGTTCTTTTTCATAGAAGGTTAGAAAATCATCTTTTTTTCAAAGTCTTTTTCAATCTGAACTGATTCTTGGTTCTTAATCTAGCATAATTAAATCACATTTTACGTTGTTATCATGAGTTATTAGAACTTATTTTGTTTCCACATGTACTTTGTTGAGAACTCCTTTCTTGTTTCTTAATCTCATGCGACTTGATCCGAGTTATTAGTATTTAATCTTGTACGATTTGTCCCCTTTATTAATTCTCAATATCATACGAGAACAACTCATTCCACTGTGATTAAGCACGTATACTTGGCCTCATTTCTCACTTATTTCTTGAAAACGCATCATATTATATTTTAGTTCTTAACTCATGGTTCTTAATTTGGCCAAATCAAATCGTATTTTAAGTTCTTATCTTGAGTTACGAGATTTACTTTTATAAGAACTCTTGTTCTATTTCTCAATATGATATGACTCGATCTACTTTGTTTAGTCTTAACCCTGTATGATTAGATCTCCTTTACTGTGTCATAATATAGTACGATTAGACCCTTTCTTTCTTCTCAATATCGTACTATTACAATTTCTTCCTTAATCATTGTGTAGGCATAATTAAGAGGCCTCATTTCTCAGTTCTTTTTCTTAAACGATTAGATAATCTCTTAATTATAAATCTTTAATGAATACGACCCGCTCTTGGTTCTATTTAAATCTTATACGACTACTTCTCCTTTAAGAGTTCTCAATCTTTTGTGATTGTATCTCCTTTTGCGACTCACAATATATTACGATTAGTCGACTTTCTTTGTTCTCAATATCTTACGATTACACATCTTCCTTAGTATTATTAAGCTAATATAGTTGCCTCCATTCTCTTTCGAATGCGATTAGATCATTCATTTGATCTAAATCTTTTGTGCACAGGTCCCACACATGGTTCTGAATCTAGTCTAACTAACTCACGTATTAGGGGCTTATCATCCGTTATTAGATATTCTTATCTTTTCAACATGTATGTCGATTAGATCACCTTTCTAGTTTCGTAATTATCTCCCTAATATTTTATCGTGTGTTTTCCTTGTGCGATTCAGAACATAGAACATTTGGTCAATTTGTTGGCTCTCAATATCGAACGATCGCAACTACTTTCTTTCTCGTAAAGCAAGTTTGATCGGCCTCCTTTCTCTATTCTTTTGCAAATGCTATGAGATGATGTATTAGTTCTAAATCTTCGAGGATTAGGTCCTTTATATCAGCATTTAATTTGAAAATCTCAATATTTCTCAAAGTATATTATTAAGAAACCTAATTCACGCCCGCTCTTAGGTTGCTTTGGGACCAACAATTAAAATGCAAATGCTATTAGATGATGTATTAGTTGTAAATCTTCGAGGAATAGGTCCAGCGCATGGTTCTTAATCCATTCTTGTTAAAACATATTTATGTTCTTACCTTGTGAAATTTGATCTCATATCTTTTCCAAATGTGCTATGATTGGAACTCCTCCCATATTTCATAATCTTACACGACTAATCTCCTTTCTTTGTTCTGTGAATTGCATACGTTATGTCTCCATTTGTTGTTCATTGTATAGCTCGATTAGTCGCATTTCTTAGTTCTCAATATTTTAGGATGATCACTTCTTCCTTTGTCATTATACTAGGTGTAAATGGTTTCATTTCTCAGTTTTCTTTTTCAAATAAGGTTAGATAATCATCTTTTGTTCAAAGTCTTTTTCAATCCGAACTGATTATTGGTTCTTAATCTAGCATAATTAAATCACATTTTACGTTGTTATCATGAGTTATTAGAACTTATTATGTTTCTACATGTACTTTGTTGAGAACTCCTTTCTTCTTTCTTAATCTCATGCGACTTGATCCCAGTTATTAGTATTTAATCTTGTACGATTTGTCCCCTTTATTAGTTCGCAATATCGTACGAGTACAACCTCCTTCAACTGTGATTAAGCACGTATACATGGCCTCATTTCTCACTTATTTCTTCAAAACCATCATATTATATTTTAGTTCTTATTCTTGTATGCATAGTTATCACTCATGGTTCTTAATTTGGCCAAATCAAATCGCATTTTAAGTTCTTATCTTGAGTTTTGAGATTTACTTTTATAAGAACTCTTGTTCTATTTCTCAATCTGATATTACTCGATCTACTTTGTTTAGTCTTAATCCTGTACGATTAGATCTCCTTTACTGTTTCATAATATAGTACGATTAGACCCTTTCTTTCTTCTCAATATCGTACTATTACAATTTCTTCCTTAATCATTGTGTAGGCATAATTAATAGGCCTCATTTCTCAGTTCTTTTTCTCATGCGATTATATAATCTCTTAATAATTATAAAAGAGACAGTTATAAATCTTTAATGAATACGACCCGCACTTGGTTCTATTTAAATCTAATACGACTACTTCTCCATTATAAGTTCTCAATCTTTTGTGATTGTATCTCCTTTGCGACTCACAATATATTACGATTCGTCGACTTTCTTAGTTCTCAATATCTTACGATTACACTTCTTCCTTAGTTATTATAGCTAATATACTTGCCTCCGTTCTCTTTCGAATGCGATTAGATCATTCATTTGATCAAAATCCTTTGTGCACAGGTCCCACACATGGTTCTCAATCTAGTCTAACTAAGTCACGTATTAGGGGGTTATCATCCGTTATTAGATATTCTTATCTTATCAACATGTATGTCGATTATATCACCTTTCTAGTTTCTTAATTATCTCCCTAATATTTTATCATGTGTTCTCCTTGTGCGATTCAGAATATAGAACAGTTAGTCAATTTGTTGGCTCTCAATATCGAACGATCGCAACTTCTTCCTTTCTCATAAAGCAAGTTTGAGCTTGGCCTCATATCTCTATTCTTTTGCAAATGCTATTAGATGATGTATTAGTTCTAAATCTTTAATGAATAGGTCCAGTGCGTGGTTCTTAAACATATTTATGTTCTTCCCTTGTGAAATTTGATCTCATATCTTTTCCAAATGTGCTATGATTGGAACACCTCTCGTATTTCATAATCTTACACGACTAATCTCCTTTCTCTTTTTTGTGAATTGCATATTATATGTCTCTTTTTGTTGTTCATAGTATAGCTCGATTAGTCGCATTTCTTAGTTCTCAATATTGTAGGATGATCACTTCTTGCTTCGTCATTATACAAGGTGTAATTGGCTTCATTTCTCAGTTTTTTCTCTTTCAAATAAGGTTAGATAATCATCTTTTGTTCAAAGTCTTTTTCAATCTGAACTGATACTTGGTTCCTAATCTAGCATAATTAAATCACATTTTACGTTGTTATCATGAGTTATTAGAAATTCTTATGTTTCTACTTGTACTTTGTTGAGAAAGGGAACTCCTTTATTGTTTTCTTAATCTCATGCGACTCGATCCCAGTTATTAGTATTTAATCTTGTACGATTTGTCCCCTTTATTAGTTCTCAATATCGTACGAGTACAACCTCCCTCAACTGTAATTAAGGACGTATACTTGGCCTTATTTCTCACTTATTTCTTCAAAACCATCATATTATATTTTAGTTCTTATTCTTTTATGCATAGTTATCACTCATGGTTCTTAATTTGGCCAAATCAAATTGCATTTTAAGTTCTTATCTTGAGTTATAAGATTTACTTTTATAAGAACTCTTGTTCTATTTCTTAATTTGATATGAATCGATCGACTTTGTTAGCTCTTAATCCTATACGATTAGATCTCCTTTACTGTGTCATAATATAGTACGATTAGACCCTTTCTTTCTTCTCAATATCGTACTATTACAATGTATGCCTTAATCATTGTGTAGCCATAATTAATAGGCCTCATTCTTAGTTCTTTTTCTTAGACGATTAGACATAATCTCTTAATTATAAATCTTTAATGAATACGACCCGCTCTTGGTTTTTCTTTTTAAATCTAATTCGACCAGTTCTCCTTTGTTCGTTCTCAATCTTGTTTGATTGTATCTGCTTTTGCGACTCACAATATATTAAGCTTAGTCGACTTTCTTAGTTCTCAATATCTTACGATTACACATCTTCCTTGGTCATTAAGCTAATATACTTGCCTCCATTCTCTTTTGAATGCGATTAAATCATTCATTTGATCGAAATCCTTTGTGCACAGGTCCCAAACATTGTTCTCAATCTAGTCTAACTAAGTCACGTATTTGGGGGTTATCATCCGTTATTAGATATTCTTATCTTATCAACATGTATTTCGATTAGATCACCTTTATTGTTTCTTAATTATCTCCCTGATATTTTATCTTGTGTTCTCCTTGTGCGATTCAGAACATAGTACAGTTAGTCAATTTGTTGGCACTCAATATCGAACGATCACAACTTCTTCCTTACTATTCGTAAGGCAAGTTTGATCGGCCTCATATCTCTATTCTTTTGCAAATGCTATTAGATGATTTATTAGTTCTAAATCTTCGAGGAATAGGTCCAGCGCATGGTTCTTAATCCATTCTTATTAAAACATATTTATGTTCTTACCTTGTGAAATTGATCTCATATCTTTTCCAAATGTGCAATGCTTGGAACTCCTCTCATATTTCATAATCTTACACGACTAATCTCCTAAGAGACAGAACAAGGTGAATTGCATATGTTATGTCTCCTTTTGTTGTTCATTGTATAGCTCGATTAGTCACATTTCTTAGTTCTCAATATTGTAGGATGATCACTTCTTCCTTTGTCATTATACAAGGTGTAATTGGCTTCATTTCTCAGTTCTTTTTCAAATAAGGTTAGATAATCATCTTTTGTTCAATTTCTTTTTCAGTCTGAACTGATTCTTGGTTCTTAATCTAGCATAATTAAATCACATTTTACGTTGTCATCATGAGTTATTAGAACTTATTATGTTTCTACATGTACTTTGTTGAGAACTCATTTCTTGTTTTCTTAATCTCATGCGACTTGATCCCAGTTATTAGTATTTAATCTTGTACGATTTGTCCCCTTTATTAGTTCTCAATATCGTACGAGTACTTTCCTTCAACTGTGATTAAGGACGTATACTTGGCCTTATTTCTCACTTATTTCTTTAAAACCATCATATTATATTTTGGTTCTTATTCTTTTATGCATAGTTATCACTCATGGTTCCTAATTTGGCCAAATCAAATCGCATTTTAAGATCTTATCTTGAGTTACGAGATTTACTTTTATAACAACTCGTGTTATATTTCTCAAATTTGTATGACTCGATCTACTTTGTTAGTTCTTAATCCTGTACGAATAGATCTCCTTTACTGTGTCATAATATAGTACGATTAGACCCTTTCTTTTTTTTCAATATCGTACTATTGCAATTTCTTCCTTAATCATTGCGCAGGCATAATTAATAGGCCTCATTTCTCAGTTCTTATAAGTATTTCTTATACGAATAGATAATGTCTTAAATATAAATCTTTAATGAATACAACCCGCTCTGGGTTCTTTTTAAATCTAATAAGACTACTTCTCCTTTATTAGTTCTCAATCTTGTTTGATTGTATTTCCTTTTGCGACTTACAATATATTACGATTAGTCGACTTTCTTAGTTCTCAATATCTTACGATTACACATCTTCCTTAGTTATTAAGCAAATATACTTGCCTCCGTTCTCTTTCGAATGCGATTAGATCATTCATTTGATATAAATCTTTTGTGCACAGGTCCAGACTTGGTTCTCAATCTAGTCTAACTAAGTCACGTATTAGGGGCTTATCATACGTTATTAGATATTCTTATCTTTTCAACATATATGTCGATTAGATCACCTTTCTAGTTTCTTAATTATCTCCCTAATATTTTATCGTGTGTTCTCCTTGTGCGATTCAGAACATAGAGCAGTTAGTCAATTTCTTGGCTCTCAATATCGTACGATCGCAACTATGACTCTCCCTTACTCGTAAAGCAAGTTCGATCGGCCTCATTGCTCTAATCTTTTGCAAATGCTATTAGATGATGTATTAGTTCTAAATCTTCAAGGAATAGGTCCAGCGCATGGTTCTTAATCCATTCTTATTAAAACATATTTATGTTCTTACCTTGTGAAATTTGATCTCATATCTTTCCCAAATGTGCTATGATTGGAACTCCTCTCATATTTCACAATCTTACACGACTAATCTCCTTTCTTTGTTATGTGAATTGCATATAGTATGTCTCATTTTATTGTTCGTTGTATAGCTCGATTAGTCGCATTTCTTAGTTCTCAATATTGTACGATGATCACTTCTTCCTTTGTCAATATACACGGTGTAATTGGCTTCATTTCTCAGTTCTTTTTCAAATAAGGTTAGATAATCATCTTTAGTTCAAAGTCTTTTTCAATTTGAACTGATTCTTGGTTCTTAATCCATAATTAAATCACATTTTACGTTGTTATCATGAGTTATACTAGAACTTCTTATATTTCTACATGTACTTTGTTGAGAACTCCTTTCTTGTTTCTTAATCTCATGCGACTTGATCCCCGTTATTAATATTTAATCTTCTACGATTTGTCCCCTTTATTAGTTCTCAATATCGTACGAGTACAACCTCCTTCAACTGTGATTAAGCACGTATACTTGGCCTCATTTCTCACTTATATTCTTCAAAACCATCATATTATATTTTAGTTCTTATTCTTTTACGCATAGTTATCACTCATGGTTCTTAATTTGGCCAAATCAAATCGAATTTTAAGTTCTTATCTTGAGTTAAGAGATTTACTTTAATAAGAACTCCTATTCTATTTCTCAATCTGATATGACTCGATCTACTTTGTTAGCTCTTAATCCTGTACGATTACATCTTACGATTACACTTCTTCCTTAGTTATTAAGGTAATATAGTTGCCTCCGTTCTCTTTCGAATGCGAGTAAAACATTCATTTGATCTAAATCTTTTGTGGACATTGGAGGTCCCACACATGGTTCTCAATCTAGTCTAACGAAGTCATGTATTAGAGGCTTATCATCCGTTATTAGATATTCTTCTCTTTCAACCTGTATGTCGATTAGATCACTTTTCT
Organism: Cinchona pubescens; assembly: GCA_025175665.1. Lineage (NCBI taxonomy): Eukaryota > Viridiplantae > Streptophyta > Magnoliopsida > Gentianales > Rubiaceae > Cinchona > Cinchona pubescens. Next base: position 846,832 of record JANKKI010000070.1, on the reverse strand, counting down.
AGTTTCTTAATTATCTCCCTAATATTTTATCGTGTGTTCTCCTTGTGCGATTCATAACATAGAACAGTTATTCAATTTCTTGGCTCTCAATATCGAACGATCGCAACTTCTCCCTTACTCGTAAAGATAGTTTGATCGGCCTCATTTCTCTATTCTTTTACAAATGCTATTGGATGATGTATAAGTTCTAAATCTTCAAGGAATAGGTCCAGCGCATGGTTCTTAATCCATTCTTATTAAAACATATTTATGTTCTTACCTTCCGAAATTTGATCTCATATCTTTTCCAAATGTGCTGTGATTGGAACTCTCTTCTCATATTTCATAATCTTGCATGACTAATCTCCTTTCTTTGTTCTGTGAATTGCATATGTTATGTCTCCTTTTGTGATCAATGTTCATTGTATAGCTCGATTAGTCGCATTTCTTAGTTCTCAATATGGTACGATGATCACTTCTTCCTTTGTCATTATACAGGGTGTAATTTGTTCAATGTCTTCTTAATCTAGCATAATTAAATCACATTTTACGTTGTTATCATGAGTTATTAGAACTTATTATGTTTCTACATGTACTTTGTTGAGAACTCCTTTCTTCTTTCTTAATCTCATGCGACTTGATCCCAGTTATTAGTATTTAATCTTGTACGATTTGTCCTCTTTATTAGTTCTCAATATCGTACGAGTACAACCTCCTTCAACTGTGATTAAGCACGTATACTTGGCCTGATTTCTCACTTATTTCTTCAAAACCATCATATTATATTTTAGTTCTTATTCATTTATGCATAGTTATCACTCATGGTTCTTAATTAGGCCAAATCAAATGGCATTTTAAGTTGTTACCTTAACTTACGAGATATAATTTTATAAGAACTCTTGTTCTATTTCTTAATTTTTAGATATGACTCGATCTACTTTGTTAGCTCTTAATCCTGTACGATTAGATCTTACGATTACACTTCTTCCTTAGTTATTAAGCTAATATAGTTGCCTCCGTTCTCTTTCGAATGCGATTATATCATTCATTTGATCTAAATCTTTTGTGTACAGGTCCCACACATGATTCTCAATCTAGTCTAACTATGTCACGTATTAGGGGCTTATCAACCGTTATTAGATATTCTTATCTTTTCAACATGTATGTCGATTAGATCACCTTTCTAGTTTCTTAATTATCTCCCTGATATTTTATCTTGTGTTCTCCTTGTGCGATTCAGAACATAGAACAGTTAGACAATTTATTGGCTCTCAATATCGAACGATCGCAACTTCTTCCTTACTCGTAAAGCAAGTTTGATCGTCCTCATTTCTCTATTATTTTGCAAATGCTATTAGATGATGTATTTGTTCTAAATCTCCAAGGATTAGGTCCAGCGCATGGTTCTTAATCCATTCTTATTAAAACATATTTATGTTCTTACCTTGTATCTCATATCTTTTCCAAATGTGCTATGATTGGAACTCCTCTCATATTTCACAATCTTACACCACTAATCGCCTTTCTTTGTTCTGTGAATTGCATATGTTATGTCTCCTTTTGTTGTTCATTGTATAGCTCGATTAGTCGCATTTCTTAGTTCTCAATATTGTACGATGATCACTTCTTCCTTTGTCATTATACAAGGTGTAATTGGCTTCATTTCTCAGTTCTTTTTCAAATAAGGTTAGATAATCATCTTTTGTTCAAAGTCTTTTTGAATCTGAACTGATTCTTGGTTCTTAATGTAGCATAATTAAATCACATTTTACGTTGTTAACATGAGTTATTAGAACTTATTATGTTTCTACATGTACTTTGTTGAGAACTCCTTTCTTGTTTCTTAATCTCATGCGACTTGATCCCAGTTATTAGTATTTAATCTTGTACGTGTATAAGAGAAAGAATTAGTTCTCAATATAGTACGAGTATAACCTCCTTCAACTGTGATTAAACACCTATACTTGGCCTCATTTCTCACTTATTTCTTCAAAGCCATCATATTATATTTTGGTTCTTATTCTTTTATGCATAGTTATCACTCGTGGTTCTTACTTTTGCCAAATCAAATCGCATTTTAAGTTCTTATCTTGAGTTACGAGACTTACTTTTATAAGAACTCTTGTTCTATTTCTTAATTTAAAATGACTCGATCTAATTTGTTAGTTCCTAATCCTGTACGATTAGATTTCCTTTACTGTGTCATAATATAGTACGATTAGACCATTTCTTTCTTCCCAATATCGTACTATTACAATTTCTTCCTTAATCATTGTGCAGGCATAATTTACAGGCCTCATTTCTCAGTTCTTTTTCTTATACAATTAGATAATCTCTTAATTATAAATCTTTAATGAATACGACCCGCTCTTGGTTCTTTTTAAATCTAATACGACTACTTCCCCTTTATTAGTTCTCAATCTTTTGTGATTGTATCTCCATTTTGCGACTCGCAATATATTACGATTAGTCAACTTTCTTATTTCTCAATATCTTACGATTACACTTCTTCCTTAGTTTATTAAGCTAATATAGTTGCCTCCGTTCTCTTTCGAATGCGATTAGATCATTCATTTTATCTAAATCTTTTGTGGACAGATCCCACACATGGTTCTCAATCTAGTCTAACTAAGTCATGTATTAGGGACTTATCATTCGTTATTAGATATTCATATCTTTTCAACATGTATGACGATTAGATCACCTTTCTAGTTTCTTAATTATCTCCCTAATATTTTATCGTGTGTTCTCCTTGTGCGATTCAGAACATAAAACAGTCAGTCAATTTCTTGGCTCTCAATGTCGAACGATCGTAACTTCTTCCTTACTCGTAATGCAAGTTTGATCGGCTTCATTTCTCTATTCTTTTGCAAATGCTATTAGATGATGTATTAGTTCTAAATCTTCAAGGAATAGGTCCAGCGCATGGTTCTTAATCCATTCAAGAGATTATTAAAACATATTTATGTTCTTAGCTTGTGAAATTTGATCTCATATCTTTTCAAATGTGCTATGATTGGTACTCCTCTCGTATTTGCTAATCTTACACGACTAATCTCCTTTCTTTGTTCTGTGAATTGCATATGTTATGTCTCCTTTTGTTGTTCAGTGTATAGCTCGATTAGTCGTATTTCTTAGTTCACAATATTGTACGATGATCACTTCTTCCTTTGTCATTATACAAGGTGTAATTGGCTTCATTTCTCAGTTCTTTTTCAAATAAGGTTAGATAATCATCTTTTGTTCAAAGTCTTTTTGAATCTGAACTGATTCTTGGTTCTTAATCTAGCATAATTAAATCACATTTTACGTTGTTATCATGAGTTATTAGAACTTATTATGTTTCTACATGTACTTTGTTGAGAACTCCTTTCTTGTTTCTTAATCTCATGCGACTTGATCCCAGTTATTAGTATTTAATCTTGTACGATTTGTCCCCTTTATTAGTTCCATCAATATCGTACGAGTACAACCTCCTTCAACTGTGATTAAACACCTATACTTGGCCTCATTTCTCACTTATTTCTTCAAAGCCATCATATTATATTTTGGTTCTTATTCTTTTATGCATAGTTATCACTCGTGGTTCTTACTTTTACCAAATCAAATCGTATTTTAAGTTCTTATCTTGAGTTACGAGACTTACTTTTATAAGAACTCTTGTTCTATTTCTTAATTTGATATGACTCGATCTACTTTGTTAGTTCCTAATCTGTACGATTAGATATCCTTTACTGTGTCATAATATAGTACGAAGGACCATACTCTTTCTTAAACACATCTATTTCACTATAACAATTTCTTCCTTAATCATTGTGCAGGCATAATTTACAGAAGAAATTGTAATAGTATTTGGGAAGAAATACAATTAGATAATCTCTTAATTATAAATTTTTAATGAATACGACCCGCTCTTTGGTTCTTTTTAAATCTAATAAGACTACTTCTCCTTTATTAGTTCTCAATCTGAGATATTTGTGATTGTATCTCCTTTCGCGACTCGCAATATATTACGATTAGTCAACTTTCTTATTTCTCAATATCTTACGATTACACATCTTCCTTAGTTTATTAAGCTAATATAGTTGCCTCCGTTCTTTTTCGAATGCGATTAGATCATTCATTTTATCTAAATCTTTTGTGGACAGGTCCCACACATGGTTCTCAATGCGAAACCTAATATTTTACTAGCCTTGTTTTTTGATTTTTTTTAACTAGTTTAAAATGTTTTTCATATTATTTTTATTCGTAAAGTACTTCAACTTATTCGTTTTTCAATTCGGCAAATTTTTCGGTTTACGTGATTTCGGTTCCGGCGGGTAAATGGGTCAAAAATTGGACTAAGTGTAATTAGTGCATTGTGGTGTGTGAGTGTTGTATGATGGCTGAATTATTATAGAAAAAAAATGTTAATTTAGTAGCAAAAATTAGTTTTTGGGTTAAATAGTCAACTTGGAGACTATTTGGTCAAATGGGGAACTATTTGGGTCAACCTTGGAACCTTTGTTAGTCTTCTTCTTGCTTTGTTTCTTCCTCATTTCTCCTAGCTGCTGGCCGAAACTTCTCTTCCCCATTTTCCCCCAAAATTTTCTTGGATATCAAGTATAAATCACTTGGAAGGTAAGATTTTATGTATTTTAACACTTTGTGGCTTATGGGCTTTATGATCCAAGCTTTAATTTCAAGTTTTGTAGGATTCTTTATGGCTGAAAAAAAAAACCCTCTTTGCAGCCTTATATGTTATGATTTATGTTTGTTGTGGGTTGTTTTTAGTGTTTTGGAGGTTGGGAAGTGATTGGGGTTGATTTTTAACAACTTTCCACGGTTAGATTACATATTTTAAGATTATGAGTTGGGGTTTTGTCTTCCATATGTGGCCCTAGAGTGTTATGCTATGAATGCTTATGTTTATGCATTGGTTGGTTAGAATATGTTGTTTTGAGTTGGGTTGTAACCAAGGTCCCTTGAATACCTTGGAATTGGATTTTGTTATACACATCTAGATGTGTATAAGAGACAGCTCCCTAGGCGAAGTTTTTTCGGTTTTTCGAAAATCGAGCTTATTATCTCCTAATCTAGTCAGTAATAATTTGAGGGGTTAATCAACCCCAATGACTGGGGTTTTAACCTGTCAAAGTTGGTAAAAATTTGTGATAAGGTCATAAATGATAACATATAAGGCCTGTCGTCTTATACACATCTAGATGTGTATAAGAGACAGCCCCAGAGTGTAGTCGACCACAAGACCGGTTTTAGGTACCACAAAACGCGATCGCCGGCGATTTTGGCGTCTCAACGTTTTGTGATCATTTGTGCAGTTTTTACACAAATAGGTGGGTATAATAGACAGAATCAAACTGTATTTTGTTTAACACATTCAAATGGTTATGGCTGGATTTTAGAATGTGTATGATGTTTGGAACTGCACTTTTACCAAGTTTTGGAACTATTACATATGAAATCGGGACCAAGCTATTTTATGTTAATCAATTGATATGTTTGCAAACTCTTTTGATATGAAAGCATTTTATGACTGTTTTGGCTCATAGGTGACCTAGGTATATAATTTTGGATGTGTTTGGAAATGTTTGATTTGGGAGAAGGTTCTATAGTCATCCATGGGACGCCATGGTGCTATGATTATGAACTATTTGATGCAGGGTCTTGTGATGGGATAACTTGACCTCCGTGTCGACTAGTAGGTGTGGTAGATTACTAGATCGCTAGTCGTAGGTCATATCTAATAACGAATGATAAGTCATGCAATTTGTCTCTTATTACACATCTAGATGGGTGCTGCCCCTTTTGAACAGCTTTTATGATATCCACTGAGCTAAAAATGCTCACCCCACGTGATTTATAATTTTTCAAATTAGGTGCTCGTATTTGAGCTCCACTGCATTATTTTTAGATTTTCTCCAGATTCCACATTAATGGTAGGACTCTGATAATCTTCCAAGTTTCTCTTTTGTTTGGAGAGGGTAGTGTATTAGACAGGTTTTGTATTGATGAACTTTGTTTTTGTTGTAGCATCTTTTGTACTAAGAAGAAATTTTGTAATTCGTATTTTTGTGTAAAATGAAATATTCGGTTTTATAGTTAAGAAATGGTTTGATGGTTCTATTACATTGCGGTTAAGTTTGTTGCTGTGTTCGTTTGTACCTTGCACTTTGGATATCCGTGTACGTGTCCTAGGCGGCAAATTTTTTATTATTCACTCTAGAAACATGTAAGTTCTAATACTGTCTCTTATACACATCTAGATGTGTATAAGAGACTCTACCGCGAGCCTCTACCGCGACCTCTAGAGGCGGCCAGGCGAACAAAGAGGTCCTTGCTTATGTAATCTTTGTACCTCTTTTGTTGAATCTTGAAGAGTTATTCTTTGCTCATGATTCCGTCTTTGACTCTTATCAGTTAGTATGCCGCCTAGGACACGTTTTGGTCTAGAGGTCGCGGTAGAGGCTCGGCACAGCATCTGACCATTCAGCCTTGGGAGCCCTAGGGGATCCCTGTAGTCGAGTCAGCTTCGGAGAGTGTTACTAGGCCTACAGTTTACCCTAGGGACGAGGCAGGGCCGTCAGCACCTCCTCCTCCGACTGGACCGCCAGTGGTTGATTATGGCGACATTGCGGCGGTTGTGGCACAGGTTATTCGACAGTTGGACGCTGAGCGACTTCTGGGTAAGCCGCGTCCTCCACCACCGCGTACCGACATTCCATCCCTGCTTCGACGCTCAAGAAGGCCGGGCTACCTACGTTTGATGGGGCTCGATCCGCAAGGCGGAGTCATGGATGGGCGAGATAGAGAGGGATTTTGAGTTATTTCGATTCGGTGGAGTCACGGACCTCTTTGGCTATTCCTTTCTTGGTTGGAGGCGGCCAAGTGGTGGCAACCGTTGAGGCTACGTTGCCCACACCGAGACACTGTGACTTGGGAGATATTCCGTAGCGCTTTCTAGCTCATTACTTTCCCCGTCCATCGAGCTCGAAAATGGACGAGTTTTATCATTTGAGCAGCGAGATCATCCGTGGTGCAGATACATTCCAGATCGAGGCTTGGGAGTATGTTCCCCAGCGTGACGCAGCAGTATGTATCATTTCCTGAAGGGTCTTAGAGCCGAGCTTCGAGAGAGATAGTGGGTCGTCCCGACTTAAGAGGAGATGTATAATCTAGCCATCCAAATGGATTCGGAGCGAGGCGTGAGGAGAGATCGGGATACCTTTCCCAGTCAAAACACTTAGTTAACCCCTCAAACCGTATTACCTGTCTTGCAGGCACTATCTTAGTGAATTCCATACCTGCCATACACATCTAAAATTGTATACCTATCACAGGTTTGTCGCCAACAGACTAGATGTTTTCTTAGATGTCAAATCCGATAAACCTAGATGGTTAGAGGATCCTTATAGAGTCAATACCCTTATAACATCAGTACCCTGCAGTCAATTAGACAGGGATAACAAGGGATACACATCTAGATGTGTATAAGAGACAGGATTTGTGGAGAACAGGGTTGTAACCAAGGTCCCTTGAATACCTACCGTATGGCACCTGCGGAGCTAAAGGAGTTGAAGGTGCAGCTTCAAGAACTCTTGGACAAGAAATTCATTCGTTCAAGTGTTTCACCTACTAAATTAACATTTTTTTTTCTTCAGAAGAAAGCCATCATAAGCCTGAGACTTTACATTGCACTAATTGTGAGCTTAATAGGGTAATGTGAAGAATAAATACCCTTTGCCACGGATTGATGACTTGTTTGATCAGCTTAAGGGTGCAGGGTACTTCTCTAAGATTGATTTGCGGTCCGGATATTATCAATTGAGGGTGAAGGAAGAGGATGTACCTAAGACAGCTTTTCGGACTCGCTATGGCCACTATGAGTTTTTGGTTATGCCTTTTGGTTTAACTAACGCCCTTGCAGCCTTTATGGAGTTGATGAATAGGGTGTTCAAGGACTATCTTGATGTATGTGTAGTGGTCTTCATCGATGATATCCTGGTTTATTCTCCGAGCGAGGAGGCTCATGCTGAGCATTTGCGAGCAGTTTTGAGCTTAGTCCAACTTTTGAGCAGTTTACCCGTCGGCAAATGCGAGTTTTGGCTTGAGTGTTGCATTTTTGGGTCATGTGGTGTCGGAGGAAGGGGTTTCAGAAATTTTAGGAAGAACCATTCGAAGCTGACTCGACTACAGGGATCCAATGTGACTAAGAGGTGCCCAGTGATGGGCACAGCTGGTTATTATAAGAAATTTGTGCTGGATTTCTCACGAATTTCTTCCATCTTTGACAGTGGCCCAGTTGTCTGGCTGCCATTAGTCTATTATACACATCTAGATGTGTTTGTATGGAGAGCAGTGTGAAGTGTTCACTGATCATCAAAGTCTGAAGTACCTCTTCACTCAAAAAGAGCTTAATATGAGGCAAAGACGTTGGCTTGAGCTATTGAAGGACTATGACCTGACCATTAGCTATCATCCTGGTAAAGCTAATAAGGTTGCCGATGCTTTGAGTCGTAAATCAGCTGGCCCTAGTGTCACGCCCCAAAAACGGGATCGTAACACGCCACGCTAATGGCACACCGGTCCAAAGCGCAAGGCACAAACGAACAGAGCAACAAACTTAACCGCAATGTAATAGAACCATCAAACCATTTCTTAACTATAAAACCGAATAAGTTCATTTTTACACAAAAATACGAATTACAAAATTCCTTCTTAGTACAAAAGATGTTACAACAAAAACAAAGTTCATCAATACTAGTGCTATCTGATTTACGACTCAAAGCATCGGCAACCTTATTAGCTCTTATACACATCTAGCCATGTGAAAAGGTAAGAGACAGGAAATTGTCCTGTCTCATATACACATCTCGATGTGTAACGCGTGGAGAGTCAAAAACGAGCACCTAATCTGAAAAATTATAAATCACGTAGGGTGAGCATAACTAGCTCAGTGGATATCATAAAAGCTCTTCAAATCGGGCCAAGTATTTCGATAAAAAGAAAACATAAAGATAATAACATTTATGAAAACCATAGTCATGAAACAGTTTCTAAAATGTCTCATGCCATTTAAAAGTCAATAAACCATAATCATAAGTAGTTTCTAAAATGTATCATGCCATTTAAACGTCAGGCATGTCCAAAACATAGTCAAAAGATCCAATCATTTCAAAACATAGTATGCTAAAGCATAGCGAACAAATCCAAGTACACGCTTTCAATCAAATATAATAAAATAGCATGAGTATCTTTTAGGCTCAAAGGTATGACCTACGATTAGTCGATGTTATGCTATGAATGCTTATGCTGTCTAAGTTATCCCATCACAAGACCCGCTTGATCAAATAGTTCATAATGACACAGTCACCATGGCGTCCCATGGATGACTATAGAACCGGTTCTCCACAAATCAAACATTTCCAAACACATCCAAAATTATATACCTAGGTCACCTATGAGCCAAAACAGTCATAAAATGCTTTCATACCAAAAGAGTTTGCAAACATATCATTTGATTAACATAAAATAGCTTGGTCCCGATTTCATATGTAATAGTTCCAAAACTTGATAAAAGTGCAGTTCCAAACATCATACACATTTTAAAATCCATCCAAACATATTTCGAAAGTCATTAAATAAAATACAAGTGGAAGAAGGTCTATGTTACCCACCTATCAAAGCAAAAACTGCACCAATGATCACTGAACGCGATCGCCGGCAGTAGGTGGCGTTGTACCTAAAACAGATATAAGAGGACTCTTAGAAGAGATGTAGAAGTTAAAGAATGACTAGGGAAGCCAAAACGACGCGAAACGATAGAAAACGACACCAACAGCTCTTTGGTCAAAAATGACCTTTTCACAATTTCGACCAACTTCGACAAGCTAAAACCCCTCAAAACACTTAGTTAACCCTCAAATTCGTATTACCTAGATTAGGAGATAATAAGCTCTTTAAAACCGAAAAACTTCGCCTCCCTAGGCTATAAGTAGGCTATCCTCCTCCCTGCCAACAAAATCCAATTCCAAGGTATTCAAGGGACCTTGGTTACAACCCAACTCAAAACAACATATTCAACCAACCAACAACATCCATAAACGGAAAGATTCACCGGAGCAATAGCCGGGACTATATCAATAGCATTCCACAACAATCCATACCCCATAACCACTACAATTAACTCTATTACAACATTAGAGCAACAACCTATGGTTGGAATTTCTCTTTACTACCAAACTGAAATTTTTACCGATTAGCCACACGCATGATTCAAACACGCTTCCTATCCAACCCACTACCAAGGAAACACTTAAAACCATCAAAATAGATCATTAAAGATCCTTCAAACATAACCAATTATCCAAATTATCCTAGTTGCGCCAAACTTCCGCTTACTTACAAAATGAAGGGAAATCAATTCCACTTGGTTTCAAGTCTCAATTCCTATCCAAACTAACCTTAAAACACTCCTAAAACATCATTATGTGCATAGACATAAGCATTCATAGCATAACACTCTAGGCCACATATGGAAGACAGTGTTAAGATGTGTCATAAGGTTAAAATTTGTAATCTAACCGTGGAAAGTTGTTAAAAATCAACCCCAATCACTTCCCAACCTCCATTACACTAAAAACAACCCATAACATACATAAATCATAACTTACAAGGCTGCAAAGAGGGTTTATTTTCAGCCATAAAGAATCCTACAAAACTTGAATTAAAGCTTGGATCATAAAGCCCATAAGCTATAAATGCTAAAATACATAAAATCTTACCTTCCAAGTGATTCCTACTTGAAATCCAAGAAAATTTTTGGGGGAAAAATGACTGAAATCGCGTAAATTGAAAAATTTGCCGAATTGAAAAACGAATAAGTTGAAGTACTTTATGACTAAAAATAATATGAAAAACATTTTAAACCAATTAAAATCAAAGAACAAGGCTATTAAAATACTGGGTTTCACACCTAGTATGGCTCTTTTGATTTGTCAGTGTGAGGCTTTGAATTTGGAGGTTGTTGAGTCTACTGGGCAGACTTTGGCAGCATTGGTTGTTCAATCTACACTGATGGATCGCATTAAGAGTCACTGACTCCTGTATATACACATCTAGATGTGATTTTGGTGGCTTGGAATGAAAAGAGAGATAGCTTAGAAGAGTGGCGAGATGTTTGGTGTGTCAAGAGTTAAGGTGAACACCAAAGGCCCACGGTTTACTACGATCATTGGAGATACCAGTGGAAATGGGAGCATATTAAATGATTGGATCTTTTGACTATGTTTTGGACATGCCTGACGTTTAAATCTGATCTCCACTGACACATCTAGATGTGTATAAGAGACAGATCTGTACTAGAGTACTGTAGGTCAGAAATAATTGAGTCTTAGACACCTGAAGTTTATATAGATCAGGAATTGTCTGACATATGTACTGGTGTGACCAAGATGACTTATTTCCGGCATGATCCAAAATTAGATCCAGGTTCTGGACACCTATGGAGAATTGTCATACAATGCTTTCATATCTGTTTACTTTGCAAACATATCAACATGATGGCCAATCGGCGTACTATTCAGACATTGGAGGATATGTTGAGAGCTTGTGCCATAGACTTCAGAAGCCGGGATGAGCAGTGATGCTTATGGAATTCTCGTATAATAACAAGCTTCTTGTCCTCAGGCGGACCACCCTGCACTCCACTAGGCTTTGTACGGTCGTAAGTGTAGATCACCTTTACATTGGGATGAAGTTGGTGAGAGATCCTTGAGGGCCCAGATTTGATTCAGGCAATGATTGATAAGATTGCTATTGTTCGCCAGAATTTGAAAGCGGCTCAAGATCGTCAGAAGAGCTGGGCGGATCGCAAGAGAAAGCCAATGGAGTTTGCGGTTGGGGATAAAGTGTATGTGAAAGTATCTCCGACTAAAGGGGTAGCCCCCTAGGTTTGGGAAAGGTGGAAAGTTGAGTCCACGCTATATAGGCCCCTATGAGGTGTTGAACAAGGTTGGTGATTTGGCATACCAATCTAGCTTTGCCTCCGAGTTGTCTAGAGTTCATAATACAAGGACCTCTCAAACCCCAAAAATGGGACCGTACTTATTCGCTTTTCAATTCGCAAATTTTTCTTTACGCGATTTCGGTTCCGGCGGTAAACTGGTCAAAAATTGGACTAAGTGTAATTAGTGCATTGTGGTGTGTGAGTGTTGTATGATCTGAATTATTCTAGAAAAAAATGTTAATTTAGTAGCAAAAATTAGTTTTTGGGTTAAATAGTTCAATGTGGAGACTATTTGGTCAACAAACTTAACCGCAATGTAATAGAAAAGTTGGAATTTTTTTAGTCTTCTTCTTGCTTTGTTTCTTCCTCATTTCTCCTAGCTGCTGGCCGAAACTTCTCTTCCCCATTTTCCCCCAAAATTTTCTTGGATATCAAGTATAAATCACTTGGAAGGTAAGATTTTATGTATTTTAACACTTTATGGCTTATGGGCTTTATGATCCAAGCTTTAATTTCAAGTTTTGTAGGATTCTTTATGGCTGAAAAAAAAACCCTCTTTGCAGCCTTATATGTTATGATTTATGTTTGTTATGGGTTGTTTTTAGTGCAGTTTTGGAGGTTGGGAAGTGATTGGGGTTGATTTTTAACAACTTTTCACGGTTAGATTACATATTTTAATATTATGAGTTGGGGTTTTGTCTTCCATATGTGGCCCTAGAGTGTTATGCTATGAATGCTTATGTTTATGCATTGGTTGGTTAGAATATGTTGTTTTGAGTTGGGTTGTAACCAAGGTCCCTTGAATACCTTGGAATTGGATTTTGTTGCCAGGGAGGATAACCTACTTATAGCCTAGGGAGAGGCGAAGTTTTTTCGGTTTTTCTGGAAAATCGAGCTTATTATCTCCTAATCTAGTCAGTAATACGAATTTGAGGGGTTAACTAAGTGTTTTGACTGGGGTTTTAGCTTGTCGAAGTTGGTCGGAATTTGTGATAAGGTCATTTTTGACCAAAGAGCTATTGGTGTCGTTTTCTATCGTCTCGCGTCATTTTCGCTTCCCTCTAAGAGTCCTCTTATACCTGTTTTAGGTACCACGCCACCTACCGCCGGCGATCCGGCGTTCTGTGATCATTTGTGCAGTTTTTGCTTTGATAGGTGGGTAACATGTGGCATGGAGAATGGATTAAAATGTTTAACGACTTTCGAAATATGTTTGGATGGATTTTAGAATGTGTATGATGTTTGGAACGCGCTTTTACCAAGTTTTGGAACTATTACATATGAAATCGGGACCAAGCTATTTTATGTTAATCAATTGATATGTTTGCAAACTCTTTTGATATGAAAGCATTTTATGACTGTTTTGGCTCATAGGTGACCTAGGTATATAATTTTGGATGTGTTTGGAAATCCTCCCTGCCAACAAAATCCAATTCCAAGGTATTCAAGGGACCTTGGTTACAACCCAACTCCTGATCATAGTTATACAATGAACAAATCTGTGATGGGATAACTTGACCTCCAGGTCAGACTAGTAGGTGTGGTAGATTACTAGATCTGGCTAGTACTGTAGGTCATACCTTTGAGTCTAAAAGATACTCATGCAATTTTATTATATTACGGATTTGAAGAAACTGTACTTGGATTTGTTCGCTATGCTTTAGCATACTATGTTTTGAAATGATTGGATCTTTTTGGCTATGTTTTGGACATGCCTGACGTTTAAATGGCATGAAGACATTTTATAAGGAATTATGATTATGGTTTATTGACGTTTAAATGGCATTCCATTTTAAAACTGCTTCATGACTATGGTCTTCACAAATGTTATTATCTTTATGTTTTCTTTTTATCGCAATGCTTGGCCCCATTTGAAGAGCTTTTATGATATCCACTGAGCTAGTTATGCTCACCCCACGTGATTTATAATTTTTCAAATTAGGTGCTCGTTTTTGACTCTCCACCGCGTTAGCAGCTTTTAGATTTTCTCCAGATTCCACATTACTGGTAGGACTAGTATTCGTATTTTTTGTGTAAAATGAAATATTCGGTTTTATAGTTAAGAAATGGTTTGATGGTTCTATTACATTGCGGTTAAGTTTGTTGCTCTGTTCGTTTGTGCCTTGCGCTTTGGGCCGGTGTACCATTAGCGCGGCGTGTTACGGTCCCGTTTTTGGGGCGTGACACTCAATCTAGTCTAACTAAGTCACGTATTAGGGACTTATCATCCGTTATTAGATATTCTTATCTTTTCAACACACCTTTCTAGTTTCTTAATTATCTCCCTCATATTTTATCGTGTGTTCTCCTTGTGCGATTCAGAACATAAAACAGTCAGTCAATTTCTTGGCTCTCAATGTCGAACGATCGTAACTTCTTCCTTACTCGTAAAGCAAGTTTGATCGGCCTCATTTCTCTATTCTTTTGCAAATGCTATTAGATGATGTAGTAGTTCTAAATATTCAAGGAATAGGTCCAGCGCATGGTTCTTAATCCATTCTTATTAAAACATATTTATGTTCTGTTCTCAAATACCTTGCGAAATTTGATCTCATATCTTTTGCAAATTTGCTATGATTGGAACTCCGCTCATATTTCATAATCTCACACGACTAATCTCCTTTCTTTGTTCTGTGAATTGCATATGTCATGCTTCTTTTTGTTGTTCATTGTATAGCTCGATTAGTCGCATTTCTTAGTTCTCAATATTGTATGATGATCACTTCTTCCTTTGTCATTATACAAGGTGTAATTGGCTTCATTTCTCAGTTCTTTTTCAAATAAGGTTAGAAAATTATCTTTTGTTCAAAGTCTTTTTGAATCTGAACTGATTCTTGGTTCTTAATCTAGCATAATTAAATCACCTTTTACGTTGTTAACATGAGTTATTAGAACTTATTATGTTTCTACATGTACTTTGTTGAGAACTCCTTTCTTGTTTCTTAATCTCATGAGACTTGATCCCAGTTATTAGTATTTAATCTTGTACGATTTGTCCCCTTTATTAGTTCTCAATATCGTACGAGTACAACCTCCCAGATTCAACTGTGATTAAGCACGTATACTTGGCCTCATTTCTCACTTATTTCTTGAAAACCATCATATTATATTTTGGTTCTTATTCTTTTATGCATAGTTATCACTCATGGTTCTTACTTTTGCCAAATGAAATCGCATTTTAAGTTCTTATCTTGAGTTACGAGACTTACTTTTATAAGAACTCTTGTTCTTTTTCTTAATTTGATATGACTCGATCTACTTTGTTAGCTCTTAATCCTGTACGATTAGATCTTACGATTACACATATTCCTTAGTTATTAAGCTAATATAGTTGCCTCCGTTCTCTTTCGAAAGCGATAAGATCATTCATTTGATCTAAATCTTTTGTGCACAGGTCCTGCACATGGTTCTCAATCTAGCCTGACTAAGTCACGTATTAGGGGCTTATCATCCGTTATTAGATATTCTTATCTTTTCAACATGTATGTCTATTAGATCACCTTTATAGTTTCTTAATTATCTCCCTAATATTTTATCGTGTGTCTAATAGATTTCTCCTTGTAAATTTCAGAACATAGAACAGTTATTCAATTTCTTGGCTCTCAATATCGAACGATCGCAACTTCTTCCTTACTCGTAAAGCAAGTTTGATCGGCCTCATTTCTCTGTTCTTTTGCAAATGCTATTAGATGATGTATTTGTTCTAAATCTTCAAGGAATAGGTCCAGCGCATGGTTCTTAATCCATTCTCATTAAAACATATTTATGTTCTTACCTTGTGAAATTTGTTCTCATATCTTTTCCAAATGTGCTATGATTGGAGCTCCTCTCATATTTCATAATCGTATACGACTAATCTCCTTTCTTTGTTCTGTGAATTGCATATGTTATGTCTCCTTTTGTTGTTCATTGTATAACTCGATTAGTCGCATTTCTTAGTTCTCAACATTGTACGATGATCACTTCTTCCTTTGTCATTATACAAGGTGTTAATTGGCATCATTTCTCAGTTTTTTTTTTTCAAATAAGCTTAGATAATCATCTTTTGTTCAATGATCTTTTTCAATTTGAACTGATTCTTGGTTCTTAATCTTGCATAATTAAATCACATTTTACGTTGTTATCATGAGTTATTAGAACTTATTATGTTTCTACATGTACTTTGTTGAGAACTCCTTTCTTGTTTCTTAATCTCATGCGACTTGATCCCAGTTGTTAGTATTTAATCTTGTACGATTTGTCCTCTTTATTAGTTCTCAATTTCGTACAAGAACAACCTCCTTCAACTGTGATTAAGCACGTATACTTGGCCTCATTTCTCACTTATTTCTTCAAAACCATCATATTATATTTTAGTTCTTATTCTTTTATGCGTAGTTATCACTCATGGTTCTTAATTTGGCCAAATCAAATCGCATTTTAAGTTGTTACCTTGAGTTACGAGATTTACTTTTATAAGAACTGGGTTCTAGTCGCAAGTAAGACTCGATCTACTTTGTTAGTCCTTAATCCTGTACGATTATATCTCCTTTACTGTGTCATAATATAGTACTAAATTAGACACTTTCTTTCTTCTCAATATCGTACAATTACAATTTCTACCTTAATCATTGTGCAGGCATAATTAATAGGCCTCATTTCTCAGTTCTTTTTCTTATACGATTAGATAATCTCTTAATTATAAATCTTTAATGAATACGACCCGCTCTTGGTTCTATTTAAATCTAATAAGACTACTTCTGCTTTATTAGTTCTCAATCTTTTGTGATTGTATCTCCTTTTGCGACTCACAATATATTACGATTAGTCGACTCTCTTAGTTCTAATATCTTACGATTACACATCTTTCTTAGTTATTAAGCTAATATAGTAGCCTCCGTTCTCTTTCGAAAGCGATAAGATCATTCATTTGATCTAAATCTTTTGTACACAGGTCCTGCACATGGTTCTCAATCTAGCCTGACTAAGTCACGTATTAGGGGCTTATAATCCGTTATTAGATATTCTTATCTTTTCAACATGTATGTCGATTAGATCGCCTTTATAGTTTCTTAATGTATCTCCCTAATATTTTATCGTGTGTTCTCTTTGTAAATTTCAGAACATAGAACAGTTATTCAATTTCTTGGCTCTCAATATCGACCGATCGCAACTTCTTCCTTACTCGTAAAGCAAGTTTGATCGGCCTCATTTCTCTGTTCTTTTGCAAATGCTATTAGATGATGTATTTGTTCTAAATCTTCAAGGAATAGGTCCAGCGCATGGTTCTTAATCCATTCTCATTAAAACATATTTATGTTCTTACCTTGTGAAATTTGTTCTCATATCTTTTCCAAATGTGCTATGATTGGAACTCCACTCATATTTCATAATCGTACACGACTAATCTCCTTTCTTTGCTCTGTGAATTGCATATTTTATGTCTCCTTTTGTTGTTCAATGTATAACTCGATTAGTCGCATTTCTTAGTTCTCAACATTATACGATGATCACTTCTTCCTTTGTCATTATACAAGGTGTTAATTGGCTTCATTTCTCAGTTTTCTTTTTCAAATAAGGTTAGATAATCATCTTTTGTTCAAAGTCTTTTTCAATCTGAACTGATTCTTGGTTCTTAATCTAGCATAATTAAATCACATTTTATGTTGTTATCATGTGTTATTAGAACTTATTATGTTTGTACTTGTACTTTGTTGAGAACTCCTTTCTTGTTTCTTAATCTCATGCGACTTGATCCCAGTTGTTAGTATTTAATCTTGTACGATTTGTCCTCTTTATTAGTTCTCAATATCGTACGAGAACAACCTCCTTCAACTGTGATTAAGCACGTATAGTTGGCCTCATTTCTCACTTATTTCTTCAAAACCATCATATTATATTTTAGTTCTTATTCTTTTATGCAATGTTATCACTCATGGTTCTTAATATGGCAAAATCAAATCGCATTTTAAATTCTTACCTTGAGTTACGAGATTTAATTTTATAAGAACTCTAGTTCTATTTCTTAATTTGATATGACTCGATCTACTTTGTTAGCTCTTAATCCTGTACGATTACATCTCAACGATTACACTTCTTCCTTAATTATTAAGCTAATATAGTAGCCTCCGTTCTCTTTCGAAAGCGATAAGATCATTCATTTGATCTAAATCTTTTATGCACAGGTCCTGCACATGGTTCTCAATCTAGCCTGACTAAGTCACGTATTAGGGGCTTATAATCCGTTATTAGATATTCTTATCTTTTCAACATGTATGTCGATTAGATCGCCTTTATAGTTTCTTAATTATCTCCCTAATATTTTATCGTGTGTTCTCTTTGTAAATTTCAGAACATAGAACAGTTATTCAATTTCTTGGCTCTCAATATCGAACGATCGCAACTTCTTCCTTACTCGTAAAGCAAGTTTGATCGGCCTCAATTCTCTATTCTTTTGCAAATGCTATTAGATGATGTATTAGTTCTAAATCTTCAAGGAATAGGTCCAGCGCTTGGTTCTTAATCCATTCTTATTAAAACATATTTATGTTCTTACCTTGTGAAATTTGATCTCATATCTTTTCCACTAATGTGCTATGATTGGAACTCCTCTCATATTTCATAATCTTACACGACTAATCTCCTTTTGTTTGTTCTGTGAATAGCATATGTTATGTCTCCTTTTGTTGTTCATTGAATAGCTCGATCAGTCGCATTTCTTAGTTCTCAATATTGTACGATGATCACTTCTTCCTTTGTCATTATACAAGGTGTAATTGGCTTCATCTCTCAGTTATCCTTCAAATAAGGTTAGATAATCATCTTTTGTTCAAAGTCTTTTGCAATCTTAAATGATTCTTGGTTCTTAATCTAGCATAATTAAATCACATTTTACATTGTTATCATGAGTTATTAGAACTTATTATGTTTCTACATGTACTTTGTTGAGAACTCCTTCCTTGTTTCTTAATCTCATGCGACTTGATCCTGTTATTAGTATTTAATCTTGTACGATTTGTCCTCTTTATTAGTTCTTAATATCGTACGACTACAACCTCCTTCAACTGTGATTAAGCACGTACACTTGGACCTCGTTTCTCCCTTATTTCTTCAAAACCATCATATTATATTTTAGTTCTTATTCTTTTATGCATAGTAATCACTCATGGTTCTTAATTTGGCCAAATCAAATCGCATTTTAAATTCTTTCCTTGAGTTACGAGATTTACACTTATAAGAACTCTTGTTCTATTTCTTAATTTGATATGACTCAACCTACTTTGTTAGCTCTTAATCTTGTACGATTAGATCTTACGATTACACTTCTTCCTTAATTATTAAGCTAATATAGTTGCCTCCGTTCTCTTACTAATGCGATCAGATCATTCATTTGATCTAAATCTTTTGTGCACAGGTCCCACACATGGTTCTCAATCTTGTCTCACTAAGTCACGTATTAGGGGCTTATCATCCGTTATTAGATATTCTTATCTTTTCAATATGTATGTCGATTAGATCACCTTTCTGGTTTCTTAATTATCTCCCTAATATTTTATCGTGTGTTCTCCTTATGCGATTCAGAACATAGAACAGTATAGTCAATTTTTTGGCTCTCAATATCGAACGATCGCAACTTCTTCCTTACTCGTAAAGCAAGTTTGATCGGCCTCATTTCTCTATTCTTTTACAAATGCTATTGGATGATGTATGAGTTCTAAATCTTCAAGGAATGGGTCCAGTGCATGGTTCTTAATCCATTCTTATTAAAACATATTTATGTTCTTACCATGTGAAATTTGATCTCATATCTTTTCCAAATGTGCTATGATTGGAACTCCTCTCATATTTCATAATCTTACACGACTAATCTCCTTTCTTTGTTCTGCGAATTGCATATGTTATGTCTCCTTTTGTTGTTCATTGTACAGCTCGATTAGTCGCATTTCTTAGTTCTCAATATTGTACGATGATCACTTCTTCCTTTGTCATTATACAAGGTGTAATTGGCTTCATTTCTCAGTTCATTTTCAAATAAGGTTAGATGATCATCTTTTGTTCAAAGTCTTTTTCAATCTGAACTGATTCTTGGTTCTTAATCTAGCATAATTAAATCACATTTTACGTTGTTATCATGAGTTATTAGAACTTATTATGTTTCTACATGTACTTTGTTGAAAACTCCTTTCTTGTTTCTTAATCTCATGCGACTTGATCCCAGTTGTTAGTATTTAATCTGGTACGATTTGTCCCCTTTATTAGATTGTATCGTACGAGTACAACCTCCTTCAACTGTGATTAAGCACGTATACTTGGCCTCATTTCTCACTTATTTCTTCAAAACCATCATATTATATTTTAGTTCTTATTCTTTTATGCGTAGTTATCACTCATGGTTCTTAATTTGGCCAAATCAAATCGCATTTTAAGTTGTTACCTTGAGTTACGAGATTTACTTTTATAAGAACTCCTGTTCTATTTCTCAATCTGATATGACTCGATCTACTTTGTTAGTCCTTAATCCTGTACGATTATATCTCCTTTACTGTGTCATAATATAGTACAATTAGACACTTTCTTTCTTCTCAATATCGTACAATTACAATTTCTACCTTAATCATTGTGCAGGCATTGAACAAAAGATGATTATTTCTCGCTTTTTTCTTATACGATTAGATAATCTCTTAATTATAAATCTTTAATGAATACGACCCCATTCTTGGTTCTATTTAAATCTAATAAGACTACTTCTGCTTTATTAGTTCTCAATCTTTTGTGATTGTATCTCCTTTTGCGACTCACAATATATTACGATTAGTCGACTCTCTTAGTTCTAATATCTTACGATTACACATCTTTCTTAGTTATTAAGCTAATATAGTAGCCTCCGTTCTCTTTCGAAAGCGATAAGATCATTCATTTGATCTAAATCTAGATGTGTATAAGAGACAGGTGCTTTCAGAACAATAAAAGGAGATTCAATTTCTTGGCTCTCAATATCGACCGATCGCAACTTCTTCCTTACTCGTAAAGCAAGTTTGATCGGCCTCATTTCTCTGTTCTTTTGCAAATGCTATTAGATGATGTATTTGTTCTAAATCTTCAAGGAATAGGTCCAGCGCATGGTTCTTAATCCATTCTCATTAAAACATATTTATGTTCTTACCTTGTGAAATTTGTTCTCATATCTTTTCCAAATGTGCTATGATTGGAACTCCACTCATATTTCATAATCGTACACGACTAATCTCCTTTCTTTGTTCTGCGAATTGCATATGTTATGTCTCCTTTTGTTGTTCATTGTACAGCTCGATTAGGTGCATTTCTTAGTTCTCAATATTGTACGGTGATCACTTCTTCCTTTGTCATTATACAAGGTGTAATTGGCTTCATTTCTCTGTTCATTTTCAAATAAGGTTAGATGATCATCTTTTGTTCAAAGTCTTTTTCAATCTTAAGAACTGATTCTTGGTTCTTAATCTAGCATAATTAAATCACATTTTACGTTGTTATCATGAGTTATTAGAACTTATTATGTTTCTACATATACTTTGTTGAAAACTCCTTTCTTGTTTCTTTATCTCATGCGACTTGATCCCAGTTGTTAGTATTTAATCTGGTACAATTTGTCCCCTTTATTAGTTCTCAATATCGTACGAGTACAACCTCTTTCAACTGTGATTAAGCACGTATACTTGGTCTCGTTTCTCACTTATTTCTTCAAAACCATCATATTATATTTTAATTCTTTTTCTTTTGTGCATAGTTATCACTCATGGTTCTTAATTTGGCCAAATCAAATCGCATTTTAAGTTCTTATCTTGAGTTACGAGATTAACTTTTATAAGAACTCCTGTTCTATTTTTCTATCTGATATGACTCGATCTACTTTGTTAGTCTTTAATCCTGTACGATTAGATCTCCTTTACTGTGTAATAATATAGTACGATTAGACACTTTCTTTCTTCTCAATATCGTACTATTACAATTTCTTCCTTAATCATTGTGCAGGTATAATTAATAGGCATCATTTCTCAGTTCTTTTTCTTATACGATTAGATAATCTCTTAATTATAAATCTTTAATGAATACGACCCGCTATTGATTCTATTTAAATCTAATACCACTACTTCTCCTTTATTAGTTCTCAATCTTTTGTGATTGTATCTTCCTTTGCGACTCACAATAGATTATGATTAGTCGACTTTCTTAGTTCTCAATATCTAACGATTACACATCTTCCTTAGTTATTAAGCTAATATAGATGCCTCCGTTCTCTTTCGAAAGCGATTACATCATTCATTTCATCTAAATCTTTTGTGCACAGGTCCCACACATGGTTCTCAATCTAGCCTGACTAAGTCACGTATTAGGGGCTTATCATCCGTTATTAGATATTCTTATCTTTTCAACATGTAAATCGATTAAATCACCTTTATAGTTTCTTAATTATCTCCCTAATATTTTATACGTGTGTTCTCCTTGTAAATTTCAGAACATAGAACAGTTATTCAATTTCTTGGCTCTCAATATCGAACGAACGCAACTTCTTCCTAACTCGTAAAGCAAGTTTGATCGGCTCATTTCTCTATTCTTTTGCAAATGCTATTAGATGATGTATTAGTTCTAAATCTTCAAAGAATAGGTCCAGCGCATGGTTCTTAGTCCATTCTCATTAAAACATATTTATGTTCTTACCTTATGAAATTTGTTCTCATATCTTTTCCAAATGTGCTATGATTGGAGCTCCTCTCATATTTCATAATCGTATACGACTAATCTCCTTTCTTTGTTCTATGAATTGCATATGTTATGTCTCCTTTTGTTGTTCATTGTATAACTCGATTAGTCGCATTTCTTAGTTCTCAACATTGTACGATGATCACTTCTTCCTTTGTCATTATACAAGGTGTTAATTGGCATCATTTCTCACAAATTTTTTTCAAATAAGCTTAGATAATCATCTTTTGTTCTAGAACTAATGTCTTTTTCAATTTGAACTGATTCTTGGTTCTTAATCTTGCATAATTAAATCACATTTTACGTTGTTATCATGAGTTATTAGAACTTATTATGTTTCTACATGTACTTTGTTGAGAACTCCTTTCTTGTTTCTTAACCTCATGCGACTTGATCCCAGTTATTAGTATTTAATCTCGTACGATTTGTCCTCTTTATTAGTTCTCAATATCGTACGAGAACAACCTCCTTCTACTGTGATTAAGCACGTATACTTGGCCTCATTTCTCACTTATTTCTTCAAAACCATCATATTATATTTTAGTTCTTATTCTTTTATGCATAGTTATCACTCATGGTTCTTAATATGGCAAAATGAAATCGCATTTTAAATTCTTACCTTGAGTTACGACATGTACTTTTATAAGAACTCTTGTTCTATTTCTTAATTTGATATGACTCGATCGACTTTGTTAGCTCTTAATCCTGTACGATTAGATCTCCTTTACTGTGTCATAATATGTTGTACTACGATTAGACCCTTTCTTTCTTCTCTATATCCTACTATTACAATTTCTTCCTTAATCATTGTCCAGGCATAATTAATAGGCCTCATTTCTCAGTTCTTTTTCTTATACGATTAGATAATCTCTTAATTATAAATCTTTAATGAATACGACCCGCTCTTGGTTCTATTTAAATCTAATACGACTACTTCTATTTTATCAGTGCTCAATCTTGTTTCATTGTATCTCCTTTTGCGGCTCACAATATATTACGATTAGTCGATTTTCTTAGTTCTCAATATCTTACGATTACACATCTTTCTTAGTTATTAAGCTAATATAGTTGCTTCCGTTCTCTTTTGAATGCGATTAGATAATTCATTTGATCTAAATCTTTTATGCACAGGTCCCACACATGGTTATCAATCTAATCTAACTAAGTCACGTATTAGGAGCTTATCATCCGTTAATAGATACTCTTATCTTTTCAACATGTACGTCGATTACATCACCTTTCTAGTTTCTTCGAATTATCTCCCTCATATTTTATCGTGTGTTCTCCTTCTGCGATTCAGAACATAGGACAGTTAGTCAATTTCTTGGCTCTCAATATCGAACGATCGCACCTTCTTCCTTACTGGTAAAGCAAGTTTGATAGGCCTCATTTCTCTATTCTTTTGCAAATGCTATTCGATGATGTATTAGTTCTAAATCTTCAAGTAATAGGTCCAGCGCATGGTTCTTAATCCATTCTTATTAAAACATATTTATGTTCTTACCTTGTGAAATTTGATCTCATATCTTTTCCAAATGTCCTATGATTGGAACTCCTCTCATATTTCATAATCTTACACGACTAATCTCCTTTCTTTGTTCTGCGATTTGCTTATGTTATGTCTCTTTTTGTTGTTCATTGTATAGCTCGATTAGTCGTATTTCTTAGTTCTCTATATTGTATGATGATCATTTCTTCCTTTGTCATTATACAAGGTGTAATTGGCTTCATTTCTCAGTTCTTTTTCAAATAAGGTCATAGATGATCATCTTTTGTTCAAAGTCTTTTTCAATCTGAACTGATTCTTGGTTCTTAATCTAGCATAATTAAATCACATTTTACGTTGTTATCATGAGTTATTAGAACTTATTATGTTTCTACATGTACTTTGTTGAAAACTCCTTTCTTGTTTCTTAATCTCATGCGACTTGATCCCAGTTGTTAGTATTTAATCTGGTACGATTTGTCCCCTTTATTAGTTCTCAATATCGTACGAGTACAACCTCCTTCAACTGTGATTAAGCACGTATACTTGGCCTCATTTCTCACTTATTTCTTCAAAACCATCATATTATATTTTAGTTCTTATTCTTTTATGCGTAGTTATCACTCATGGTTCTTAATTTGGCCAAATCAAATCGCATTTTAAGTTCTTATCTTGAGTTACGAGATTAACTTTTATAAGAACTCCTGTTCTATTTCTCAATTTGATATGACTTGATCTACTTTGTTAGTTCTTAATCCTGTACGATTAGATCTCCTTTCGACTGTGTCATAATATAGTACGATTAGACCCTTTCTTTCTTCTCTATATCGTACTATTATAATTTCTTCCTTAATCATTGTGGGGGCATAATTAATAGGCCTCATTTCTCAGTTCTTTTTCTTATACGATTAGATAATCCCTTAATTATAAATCTTTAATGAATACGACCCGCTCTTGGTTCTATTTAAATCTTATACGACTACTTCTCCTTTATTAGTTCTCAATCTTTTGTGATTGTATCTCCTTTTGCGACTCACAATATATTACGATTAGTTGACTTTCTTAGTTCTCAATATCTTACGATTACACATCTTCCTTAGTTATTACGCTAATGTCGTTGCTTCCGTTCTCTTTCGAATGCGATTAGATCATTCATTTGATCTAAATCTTTTGTGCACAGGTCCCACACATGGTTCTCAATCTAGTCTAACTAAGTCACGTATTAGGAGCTTATCATCCGTTAATTGATATTCTTGTCTTTTCAACATGTATGTCGATTAGATCACCTTTCTAGTTTCTTAATTATCTCCCTAATATTTTATCGTGTGTTCTCCTTGTGCTATTCAGAACATAGGACAGTTAGTCAATTTCTTGGCTCTCAATATCGAACGATCGCAACTTCTTCCTTACTCGTAAAGCAAGTTTGATCGGCCTCATTTCTCTATTCTTTTGCAAATGCTATTAGATGATCTATTAGATCTAAATCTTCAAGTAATAGGTCCAGCGCATGGTTCTTAATCCATTCTTATTAAAACATATTTATGTTCTTACCTTGTGAAATTTGATCTCATATCTTTTCCAAATGTGCTATGATTGGAACTCCTCTCATATTTCAGAATCTTACACGACTAATCTCCTTTCTTTGTTCTGTGAATTGCATATGTTATGTCTCCTTTTGTTGTTCATTGTATAGCTCGATTAGTCGCATTTCTTAGTTCTCAATATTGTAGGATGATCACTTCTTCCTTTGTCATTATACAAGGTGTAATTGGATTCATTTTTCTCCAGTTCTTTTTCAAATAAGGTTAGATAATCATCTTTTGTTCAAAGTCTTTTTCAATGTGAACTGATTCTTGGTTCTTAATGTAGCATAATTAAATCACATTTTACGTTGTTATCATGAGTTATTAGAACTTATTATGTTTCTAATTGTACTTTGTTGAGAACTCCTTTCTTGTTTCTTAATCTCAAGCGACTTGATCCCAGTTATTAGTATTTAATCTTGTACGATTTGTCCCCTTAAGAGACATTCTCATTATCGTACGAGTACAACTCCTACAACTGTGATTAAGCACGTATATACTTGGCCTCATTTCTCACTTATTTCTTCAAAACCAACATATTATATTTTAGTTCTTCTTCTTTTATGCATAGTTATCACTCATGGTTCTTAATTTGGCCAAATCAAATCGCATTTTAAGTTGTTACCTTGATTTACGAGATTTACTTTTATAAGAACTCCTGTTCTATTTCTCAATCTGATATGACTCGATCTACTTTGTTAGTCCTTGTAATCCTGTACGATTAGATCTCCTTTACTGTGTCATAATATAGTACAATTAGACACTTTCTTTCTTCTCAATATCGTACAATTACAATTTCTACCTTAATCATTGTGCAGGCATAATTAATAGGCCTCATTTCTCAGTTCTTTTTCTTATACGATTAGATAATCTCTTAATTATAAATCTTTAATGAATATGACCCGCTCTTGGTTCTATTTAAATCTAATACGACTACTTCTCCTTTATTAGTTCTCAATCTTTTGTGATTGTATCTCCTTTTGTGACTCACAATATATTATGATTAGTCGACTTTCTTAGTTCTCAATATCTTACGATTACACATCTTCCTTAGTTATTAAGCTAATATAGTTGCCTCCGTTCTCTTTCGAATGCGATTAGATCATTCATTTGATCTAAATCTTTTGTGCACAGGTCCCACACATGGTTCTCAATCTAGTCTAACTAAGTCACGTATTAGGGGCATATCATCCGTTATTTGATATTCTTATATCTTTTAAACATGTATGTCGATTAGATCACCTTTCTAGTTTTTTAATTATCGCCCTAATATTTTATCGTGTGTTCTCCTTGTGCGATTCAGAACATAGAACAGTTAGTCAATTTCTTGGCTCTCAATATCGAACGATCGCAACTTCTTCCTTACTCGCAAAGCAAGTTTGATCGGCCTCATTTCTCTTTTCTTTTGCAAATGCTGTTAGAAGATGTATTAGTTCTAAATCTTCAAGGAATAGGTCCAGCGCATGGTTCTTAATCCATTCTTATTAAAACATATTTATATTCTTACCTTGTGAAATTTGATCTCATATCTTTTCCAAATGTGCTATGATTGGAACTCCTCTCATATTTCATAATCTTACACGACTAATCTCCTTTCTTTGTTCTGCGAATTGCATATGTTATGTCTCCTTTTGTTGTTCATTGTACAGCTCGATTAGGTGCATTTCTTAGTTCTCAATATTGTACGGTGATCACTTCTTCCTTTGTCATTATACACACAGGTGTAATTGGCTTCATTTCTCAGTTCTTTTTCAAATAATGTTAGATAATCATCTTTTGTTCAAAGTCTTTTCCAATCTGAACTGATTTTTGGTTCTTAATCTAGCATAATTAAATCACATTTTCGTTGTTATCACGAGTTGTTAGAACTTATTATGTTTCTACATGTACTTTGTTGAGAACTCCTTTCTCGTTTCTTAATCTCATGCGACTGATCCCACTTATTTGTATTTAATCTTGTACGATTTGTCCCCTTTATTAGTTCTCAATATCGTAAGAGTACAACTCCATCAACTGTGATTAAGCACGTATACTTGGCCTCATTTCTCACTTATTTCTTCCAAACCATCATATCATATTTTAGTTCTTATTCTTTTATGCATAGTTATCACTGATGGTTCTTAATTTGGCCAAATCAAATCGCATTTAAAGTCTTTATCTTGAGTTACGAGATTAACTTTTATAAGAACTCCTGTTTTATTTCTCAATCTAATATGACTCGAATTAGATCTACTTTTTTAGTTCTTAATCCTGTACGATTGGACCCTTTCTTTCTTCTCAATATCGTACTATTACAATTTCTTCCTTAATCATTGTGCAGGCATAATTAATGGGCCTCATTTCTCAGTTCTTTTTTTCATACGATTAGATAATCTCTTAATTATAAATCTTTAATGAATACGACCCGCTCTTGGTTCTATTTAAATCTAATGCGACTACTTCTCCTTTATTAGTTCTCAATCTCGTTTGATTGTGTCTGCTTTTGCGACTCACAATATATTACGATTAGTCGACTTTCTTAGTTCTCAATATCTTACGATTACACATCTTCCTCAGTTATTAAGCTAATATAGTTGCCTCCGTTCTCTTTCGAATGTCATTAGATCATTCATTTGATCTAAATCTTATGTGCACAGGTCCCACACATGGTTCTCAATCTAGTCTAACTAAGTCCCGTATTCCGTTATTAGATATTCTTATCTTTTCAACATGTATGTCGATTAGATCACCTGTAATTCTAGTTTCTTAATTATCACCCTAATATTTTATCGTGTGTTCTCCTTGTGCGATTCAGAACATAGAACAGTTAGTCAATTTCTTGGCTCTCAATATCGATCGATAGCAACTTCTTTCTTACTCGTAAAGCAGGTATGATCGGCCTCATTTCTCTTTTCTTTTGCAAATGCAGAAGATGTATTAGTTCTAAATCTTCAAGGAATAGGTCCAGCGCATGGTTCTTAATCCATTCTTATTAAAACATATTTATATTCTTACCTTGTGAAATTTGATCTCATATCTTTTCCAAATGTGCTATGATTGGAACTCTTCTCATATTTCATAATCTTACCCGACTAATCTCCTTTCTTTTTTCTGTGAATTGCATATGTTATGTCTCCTTTTGTTGTTCATTGTATAGCTCGATTAGTCGCATTTCTTAGTTCTCAATATTGTACGTTGATCACTTCTTCCTTTGTCATTATACAAGGTTTAATTGGCTTAATTTCTCTGTTTTCTTTGACTTCGAATAAGGTTAGATAATCATCTTTTGTTCAAAGTCTTTTTCAATCTCAACTGATTCTTGGTTCTTAATCTAGCATAATTAAGTCACATTTTACGTTGTTATCATGAGTTATTATGACTTATTATGTTTCTACATGTACTTTGTTGAGAACTCCTGTCTTATTTCTTAATCTCATGCGACTTGATCCCAGTTATTAGTATTTAATCTTGTACGATTTGTCCCCTTTCTTAGTTCTCAATATCGTACGAGTACAACTCCTTCAACTGTGATTAAGCACGTATACTTGGCCTCATTTGTCACTTATTTCTTCCAAACCATCATATTATATTTTAGTTCTTATTCTTTTATGCATAGTTATCACTCATGGTTCTTAATTTGGCCAAATCAAATCGCATTTTAAGTTCTTATCTTGTAAGTTACATGATTTAGAACATTATATAAAAATAGTTCTATTTCTCAATCTGATATGACATGATTTGCTTTGTTAGTTCTTAATCCTATAAGATCATAGATATCCTTTACTATGTCATAATATAGTACGATTAGACCCTTTCTTTCTTCTCAATATCGTACTATTACAATTTCTTCCTTAATCATTGTGCAGGTATAATTAATGGGCCTCATTTCTCAGTTCTTTTTCTTATACGATTAGATAATCTCTTAATTATAAATCTTTAATAAATACGACCCGCTCTTGGTTCTTTTTAAATCTAATACGACTACTGCTCCTTTATTAGTTCTCAATCTCGTTTGATTGTGTCTCATTTTGCGACTCACAATATATTACGATTAGTCGACTTTCTTAGTTCTCAATATCTTACGATTACACATCTTCCTCAGTTATTAAACTAATATAGTTGCCTCCGTTCTCTTTCGAATGCGATTAGATCATTCATTTGATCTAAATCTTTTGTGCACAGGTCCCACACATGGTTCTCAATCTAGTCTAACTAAGTCACGTATTAGGGGCATATCATCCGTTATTTGATATTCTTATCTTTTAAACATGTATAACATATGTCGATTAGATCGCCTTTATAGTTTCTTAATTATCTCCCTAATATTTTATCGTGTGTTCTCTTTGTAAATTTCAGAACATAGAACAGTTATTCAATTTCTTGGCTCTCAATATCGAACGATCGCAACTTCTTCCTTACTCGCAAAGCAAGTTTGATCGGCCTCATTTCTCTTTTCTTTAGCAAATGCTGTTAGAAGATGTATTAGTTCTAAATCTTCAAGGAATAGGTCCAGCGCATGGTTCTTAATCCATTCTTATTAAAACATATTTATATTCTTACCTTGTGAAATTTGATCTCATATCTTTTCCAAATGTGCTATGATTGGAACTCTTCTCATATTTCATAATCTTACCTGACTAATCTCCTTTCTATCTTCTGTGAATTGAACATGTTATGTTTCCATTTGTTGTTCATTGTATAGCTTGATTAGTCGCATTTCTTAGTTCTCAATATTGTACGTTGATCACTTCTTCCTTTGTCATTATACAAGGTGTTAATTGGCACTTCATTTCTCTATTTTCTTTTTCAAATAAGGTTAGATAATCATCTTTTGTTCAAAGTCTTTTTCAATCTCAACTGATTCTTGGTTCTTAATCTAGCATAATTAAATCACATTTTACGTTGTTATCATGAGTTATTAGAACTTATTATGTTTCTACAGGTACTTTGTTGAGAACTCCTTTCTTGTTTCTTAATTTCATGCGACTTGATCCCAGTTATTAGTATTTAATCTGGTACGATTTGATCTCCTTTACTGTTTCATAATATAGTACGATTAGACCCTTTCTTTCTTCTCAATATCGTACTATTACAATTTCTTCTTTAATCATTGTGCAGGCATAATTAATATGCCTCGTTTCTCAGTTCTTTTTCTTATACGATTAGATAATCTCTTAATTATAAATCTTTAATAAATACGACCCGCTCTTGGTTATTTTTAAATCTAATACGACTACTTCTCCTTTATTAGTTCTCAATCTTTTGTGATTGTATCTCCTTTTACGACACTCCCAATATATTACGATTAGTTGACTTTCTGAGTTCTCAATATCTTACGATTACACTTCTTCCTTTGTTATTAAGCTAATATAGTTGCTTCCGTTATCTTTCGAATGCGATTAGATCATTCATTTTATCTAAATATTTTGTGGAAAGGTCCCACACATTGTTCTCAATCTAGTCTAACTAAGTCACGTATTAGGGCTTATCATCCGTTTTTAGATATTCTTATCTTTTCAACCTGTACGTCGATTAGATCACCTTTCTAGTTTCTTAATTATCTCCCTAATATTTTATTGTGTGTTCTCCTTGTGCGATTCAGAACATAGAACAGTTAGTCAATTTCTTGGCTATCTATATCGAACGGTCGCAACTTCCTCCTTCCACGTAAAGCAAGTTCGATCAGCCTCATTTCTCTATTCTTTTGCAAATGCTATTAGATGATGTATTTGTTCTAAATCTTCAAGGAATATGTCCAGCGCATGTTTCTTAATCCATTCTTATTAAAACAATTTATTTATGTTCTTATCTTGTGAAATTTGATCTCATATCTTTTCCAAATGTGCTGTGATTGGAACTCTCCTCTCATATTTCATAATCTTACACGACTAATCATCTTTCTTTGTTCTGTGAATTGCATATGTTATGTCTGCTTTTGTTGTTCATTTTATAGCTCGATTAGTCGCATTTCTTAGTTCTCAATATTGTACGATGATCACTTCTTCCTTTGTCATTATACAAGGTGTAATTGGCTTCATTTCTCAGTTCTTTTTCAAATAAGGTTAGATAATCATCTTTTGTTCAAAGTCTTTTTCAATCTGAACTGATTCTTGGTTCTTAATATAGCATAGTTAAATCCCATTTTACGTTGTTATCTTTAGTTATTCGAACTTATTATATTTCTACATGTACTTTGTTGAGAACTCCTTTCTTGTTTCTTAATCTCATGCGACTTGACCCCAGTTATTAGTATTTAATCTTGTACGATTTGTCACTTTTATTAGTTCTCAATATCGTACGAGTACAACTCCTTCAACTGTGATTAAGCACGTATACTTGGCCTCATTTCTCACTTATTTCTTCAAAACCATCATATTATATTTTAGTTCTTATTCTTTTATGCATAGTTATCACTCATGGTTCTTAATTTGGCCAAATCAAATGGCATTTTACGCATTCTCAATATCTTACGATTACACTTCTTCCTTAGTTATTAGGCTAATATAGTTGCCTCCGTTCTCTTTCGAATGCGATTTGATCATTCATCTTATCTAAATCTTTTGTGGACAGGTCCCACACATGGTTCTCAATTTAGTCTAACTAAGTCACGTAATATGGCTTATCATCCGTTATTAGATATTCTTATCTTTTCAACATGTACGTCGATTAGATCACCTTTCTAGTTTCTTAATTATCTCCCTCATATTTTATCGTGTGTTCTCCTTGTGCGATTCAGAACATAGAACAGTTATTCAATTTCTTGGCTCTATATATCGAACGATCGTAACTTCTTCCTGAGTCCTCGTAAAGCAAGTTTGATCGGCCTCATTTTTCTATTCTTTTGCAAATGCTATTAGATGATGTATTAATTTTAAATCTTCAAGGAATAGGTATAGCGCATGGTTCTTAATCCATTCTTATTAAAACATATTTATGTTCTTATCTTGTGAAATTTGATCTCATATCTTTTCCAAATGTGCTTTGATTGGAACTCCGCTCATATTTCATAATCTTACACGACTAATCTCCTTTCTTTGTTCTGTGGATTGCATATGTTATGTGTCCTTTTGTTGTTCATTGTATAGCTCGATTAGTCGCATTTCTTAGTTCTCAATATTGTACGATGATCACTTCTTCCTTTTCATTATACAAGGTGTAATTGGCTTCATTTCTCAGTTCTTTTTCAAATAAGGTTAGATAATCATCTTTTGTTCAAAGTCTTTTTCAATCTTAACTGATTCTTGGTTCTTAATCTAGCATAATTAAATCTCATTTTACGTTGTTATCATTAGTTATTAGATCCACTTATTATGTTTCTACATGTACTTTGTTGAGAACTCCTGTCTTATTTCTTAATCTCATGCGACTTGATCCCAGTTATTAGTATTTAATCTTGTACGATTTGTCCCCTTTCTTAGTTCTCAATATCGTACGAGTACAACTCCTTCAACTGTGATTAAGCACGTATACTTGGCCTCATTTCTCACTTATTTCTTCCAAACCATCATATTATATTTTAGTTCTTATTCTTTTATGCATAGTTATCACTCATGGTTCTTAATTTGGCCAAATCAAATCGCATTTTAAGTTCTTATCTTGTGTTACATGATTTACTTTTATAAGAACCCTGTTCTATTTCTCAATCTGATATGACTCGATTTGCTTTGTTAGTTCTTAATCCTATAAGATTAGATATCCTTTACTATGTCATAATATAGTACGATTAGACCCTTTCTTTCTTCTCAATATCGTACTATTACAATTTCTTCCTTAATCATTGTGCAGGTATAATTAATGGGCCCAGGTACATCATTTCTCAGTTCTTTTTCTTATACGATTAGATAATCTCTTAATTATAAATCTTTAATAAATACGACCCGCTCTTGGTTCTTTTTAAATCTAATACGACTACTGCTCCTTTATTAGTTCTCAATCTCGTTTGATTGTGTCTCATTTTGCGACTCACAATATATTACGATTAGTCGACTTTCTTAGTTCTCAATATCTTACGATTACACATCTTCCTCAGTTATTAAGCTAATATAGTTGCCTCCGTTCTCTTTCGAATGCGATTAGATCATTCATTTGATCTAAATCTTTTGTGCACAGGTCCCACACATGGTTCTCAATCTAGTCTAACTAAGTCACGTATTAGGGGCATATCATCCGTTATTTGATATTCTTATCTTTTAAACATGTATGTCGATTAGATCACCTTTCTAGTTTTTTAATTATCGCCCTAATATTTTATCGTGTGTTCTCCTTGTGCGATTCAGAACATAGAACAGTTAGTCAATTTCTTGGCTCTCAATGCATCGAACGATCGCAACTTCTTCCTTACTCGCAAAGCAAGTTTGATCGGCCTCATTTCTCTTTTCTTTTGCAAATGCTGTTAGAAGATGTATTAGTTCTAAATCTTCAAGGAATAGGTCCAGCGCATGGTTCCTAATCCATTCTTATTAAAACATATTTATGTTCTTACCTTGTGAAATTTGATCTCATATCTTTTCCAAATGTGCTGTGATTGGAACTCCTCTCATATTTCATAATCTTACACGATTAATCTCCTTTCTTTGTTCTGTGAATTGCTTATTGATATGGATCCGAATAGCCCAAATATGTGTCAAGATGAGGAGATGAAAGATAGAGCAAGCATGGAGTACATTCTTGGTATTTCGAAGTTGGATTGGACTATTCTCAATTCAATAATACATGAAGTCCAATTCTTCAAAGTGAAGCACAAGTGGAGATCCTTTGAGTGCAAGAAGGCCGGGCTTCCTTTCAAGCTTATTTTAGTTTGGTCTTTATTATGTAATCGTACTAGCCCAATAATAAATTAAAGTGTTGTGTAAATTGGGCTGATTTTAAGTTGGTTTTAAGTTGGGTTTAGTTGTTGATTTAGTTATTAGTTTTTAGGCTCATTATTAGCCTTAATAAGGCCCATTTAGCCCAAATCTTGGGGCCACTTATGGCTGAACCCTAGCACTACTTTTTTAGGAGTTTTTAAGCTAGTTTTTAGGATTTCTATAAGCCTATAAATAGGCCTCATCATATGGACGAATTTATAGCAGATTTTTATCAATAACATTCATCTTTTTCGTGAGGAAAAAGTTCTTTCTTTTAGTCATTATTTTAAGACTTGTTGGGATCATCGCTTGAGAAACGGTGATTGTTTTAACTGACTTATAGATTTGGATCTTGCCTGATTCATATAAGCAACGGGTCAATTCTTGCTTTAAATCTTGTTAAGAGTTTAGTTCTTGTCTCGTTAAAGACAACGGGTTGAATTCTTGCTTGATTCATGTGTGTTCTTTATTGTTCTTGTATTGTGTGTTTGCTGTCCAAATTCTAGTGACCAACTTTGGAGTCGATCCTTGGGGTTTTGGTGCCGTCTTGAATTGTTGGGTTTCGTGGCATTAAGTCGATTGCGCACGGGGTTCGCATTTAAAAAAAAAAAAAATTCTTGCACTCAAAGAATCTCCACTTGTACTTCACTTTGAAGAAGTGGACTTCATGTATTATTGAATTGAGAATAGTCCAATCCAACTTCGAAATACCATAAATGTACACCAATCCTGAAAAGAGTGAATCCATGCTTGCTCTATCTTTCATCTCCTCATCTTGACACACATTCGGGATATTCGGATCCATATCACATATGTTATGTCTCCTTTTCTTGTTCATTGTATAGCTCGATTAGTCGCATTTCTTAGTTCTCAATATTGTACGATGATCACTTCTTCCTTTGTCATTATACAATGTGTAATTGGCTTCATTTCTCAGTTCTTTTACAAATAAGGTTAGATAATCATCTTTTGTTCAAAGTCTTTATTAAGATTCAATCTGAAATGATTTTGGGTTCTTAATCTAGCATAATTAAATCAAATTTTACGTTGTTATCATGAGTTATTAGAACTTATTATGTTTCTACATGTACTTTGTTGAGAACTCCTTTCTTGTTTCTTAATCGCATTTCTTAGTTCTCAATATAGTACGATTAGACCCTTTCTTTCTTCTCAATATGGTACTATTACAATTTCTTCCTTAATCATTGTGCAGGCATAATTTATAGGCCTCATTTCTCAATTCTTTTTCTTATACGATTAGATAATCTCTTAATTATAAATCTTTAATAAATACGACCCGCTCTTGGTTCTTTTTAAATCTAATACGACTACTTCTCCTTTATTAGTTTTCAATCTTTTGTGATTGTATCTCCTTTTGCGACTCGCAATATATTACGATTAGTCGACTTTCTTTCTTCTCAATATCTTAAGATTACAATTCTTCCTCAGTTATTAAACTAATATATTTGCCTCCGTTCTCTTTCGAATGCGATTCTACAGATCATTCATTTTATCTAAATCTTTTGTGGACAGGTCCCACACATGGTTCTCAATCTACTCTAACTAAGCCACTTATTAGGGCTTATCATCCGTTATTACATATTCTTATCTTTTCAACATGTACGTCGATTAGATCACCTTTCTAGTTTCTTAATTGTCTCCCTAATATTTTATCGCGTGTTCTCCTTGTGCGATTCAGAACATAGAACAGTTAGTCAATTTCTTGGCTCTCAATATTGAACGATCGTAACTTCTTCCTTAGTCGTAAAGCAAGTTTGATCAGCCTCATTTCTCCATTCTTTTGCAAATGCTATGAGATGATGTATTAGTTCTAAATCTTCAAAGAATAGGTCGAGCACATGGTTCTTAATCCAGTCTTATTAAAACATATTTATGTTCTTACCTTGTGAAATTTGATCTCATATCTTTTCCAAATGTGCTGTGATTGAAACTCCTCTCATATTTCATAATCTTACACAACTAATCTCCTTTCTTTCTAATCTGTGAATTGCATATGTTATTTCTCCTTTTGTTGTTCATTGTATGGCTCGATTAGTCGCATTTCTCAGTTCTCAATATTGTACGATGATCACTTCTTCCTTTCTCATTATACAAGGTGTCATTGGCTTCACTGCTCAGTTCTTTTTCAAATAAGGTTAGATAATCATCTTTTGTTCAAAGTCTTTTTCAATCTGAACTGATTCTTGATTCTTAATCTAGCATAATTAAATCACATTTTACGTTGTTATTATGAGTTATTAGAACTTATTATGTTTCCACATGTACTTTGTTGAGAACTCCTTTCTTGTTTCTTAATTTCATGCGACTTGATCCCAGTTATTAGTATTTAATCTTGTACGATTTGTCCGCTTTCTTAGTTCTCAATATCGTATGAGTACAACTCCTTCAACTGTGATTAAGCACGTATACTTGGCCTTATTTCTCACTTATTTCTTCAAAACAATCATATTGTATTTCAGTTCTTATTCTTTTATGCATAGTACTATCACTCATGGTTCTTAATTTGGCCAAATCAAATCGCATTTTAAGTTCTTATCTTGAATTACGAGATTTACATTTATAAGAACTCCTGTTCTATTTCTCAATCTGATATGACTCGATCTACTTTGTTTGTTCTTAACCCTGTACGATTAGATATCCTTTACTGTGTCATAATATAGTACGATTAGACCCTTTCTTTCTTCTCAATATCGTACTATTACAATTTCTTCCTTAATCATTGTGCAGGCATAATTTATAGGCCTCATTTCTCAGTTCTTTTTCTTATACGATTAGATAATCTCTTAATTATAAATCTTTAATAAATACGACCCGCTCTTGGTTCTTTTTAAATCTTATACGACTACTTCTCCTTTATTAGTTCTCAATCTTTTGTGATTGTATCTCCTTTTGCGACTCACAATATATTACGATTAGTCGACTTTCTTAGTTCTCAATATCTTACGATTACACTTCTTCCTTAGTTATTAAGCTAATATAGTTGCCTCACGTTCTCTTTTGAATGCGATTATATCATTCATTTTATCTAAATCTTTTGTGGACAGGTCCCACACATGGTTCTCAATCTAGTCTAACTAAGCCACGTATTAGGGGCTTATCATCCGTTATTAGACATTCTTATCTTTTCAACATGTACGTCGATTAGATCACCTTTCTAGTTTCTTACTTATCTCCCTAATATTTTATCGTGTGTTCTCCTTGTGCGATTCAAAACATAGAACAGTTTGTCAATTTCTTGGCTCTTAATATCGAACGATGGCAACTTCTTCCTTACTCGTAAAGCTAGTTTGATCGGCCTCATTTCTCTATTCTTTTGCAAATGTTATTAGATGATGTATTAGTTCTAAATCTTCAAGGAATAGGTCCAGCGCATGGTTCTTAATCCATTCGTATTAAAACATATTTATGTTCTTACCTTGTGAAATTTGATCTCATATCTTTTCCAAATGTGCTGTGATTGGAACACCTCTCATATTTCATAATCTTACATCGACGATTAATCTCCTTTCTTTGTTCTGTGAATTGCATATGTTATGTCTCCTTTTGTTGTGCATTGTATGGCTCGATTAGTAGCATTTCTTAGTTCTCAATATTGTACGATGATCACTTCTTCCTTTGTCATTATACAAGGTGTCATTGGCTTCATTACTCAGTTCTTTTGTTTTAATATACCAATAAGTTAAGGAGTAAATGTTTGTAATACTTATCATTAATCTCATATTACTTATTCTTTGTTAGAGGTTTATTCCCGAATTGTGTGACATTTCCATTTAAGTTGATTCCTAATTGAACTTCTATTTTCATGATGCCTAGTCGAGATAGTTGACTAACTTCATAATATTTGTGATTTGAGAAGTAATGATGTTTTAAATGAAAAGAACTAAAACTTTTGGTAACTCTTTTTGAGAATGGTAATGCTTGGTGATGTGAAATCTTGTGTAGTGAATGAATGTGTGCTTCTATGAAGAACAAAATTTCAATTTCGGATTGATTGAGCACTCAGATATTTCACATATCATATAGTATTGAATGTTTCTTGAGAGTTTTTTTTAATTGTTCTAAGTAAATCCATGATTCATCAAGTGTCACGTCAACTTTGGAGGTGTTTATATGTTTGAGTGTTAGTAGGCTTCTTTTAATTTTAATTTTATGTTTTGCTCGGGACTAACAAAATGCTAAGTTTGGGGGTGTGATAACTCTAGTAAACTAGAGTTATTTTCCTCTAAATTATAGCTTTTTGATAGTTTAAATCCCGAATATTGGGTAAGTAATTGAAGATTTTAGTTAATTTCTTTCATATGTGTTTGTATTTCTATTCTTGATTAAATATGATAAGTTTTTATTAAATTTCTAGTTAATTAATTGCTTAATGGTGTTAATAGTATGCAGGTCAATATTAGAGGTTAGAAGATGGAATGAACAAAACTCAAAGGACCAAATTGCAACAATAGAAGAAATGAATAATGCTAAGAAGAGAGTCGAGATCGCGATCTCAAACTCAAAAAGTCCATATCGCGATCTCGACTCGAGAAATTGTCTTAATGTATTAGAGTCGAGATCGCGATCTCAAACTCTCCATATCGCGATCTCGACTCGAGAAATTGTCTTAATGTATTAGGGTTTAGATCGCGATCTCGACTCGCTAAGAGTTAAATTGTAAGGGCAATCTGGTAAAATTTCAGCCAACAATTCCTGATTTTTGTCTTGCCCAATGGCTTAATTCGGAGAAACAACATGGGTACATGTCAGAATCCCGTGCTCGCCTTATTACTACTCTAATGGCTTATTTCGGAGAAACAACATGAGTACATGTCGGAATCTCGTACTCGCCTTATTCCTTTTTCTTTTTTTGGGTCCAAAGCCAAGGAAAAGGTGTGAAATATACCTAAAATTAATCTTGAATATCAATTATTCACAAGTTAGAAGAACATTCCCTATGCAAACACACAAAATGTCCCAAAATTCCTTCTAATTCATTTAACTCATTTCTTTCCAAAAGATAGTTCATCAATAATGCCAAATAATATAAGTGATTTGATCAGAAACGACATTTCAAATAAATTTTTGTAAAATTTCAGTACTTCTTTTTGAAAAATAGTGATGCCATGTTTATGAATTCTATATGTTGCAAACGAACTACTCACTCACACAAAAATTCTTGAAATGAATCAATCATATACTTCAATCGCAAAGCAATGAATATCAAAATTTATCATCATTGAATACTTAATTGATCAATTTTTCATCCATTAAACATCAAGTGGAAATAATATGTATAAAATTACCATTCCCATCACAAAGAAATAGACACCCCCAAACTTGTCTCTTTTATTCTAATTGATGAATAAATCATCCTTCCACTCACCCAAAATTAAACATAAAGACATACCCAAAATTAACAAAAACTACTCGAATCATGATATAGCTATAAACTAAGAACTAAAATTGAGTAGGAATGCTAAGAATAGTAAACTGTGCCATGCATCTCACCATTCAAGTTTCAAACAAAATCAGCATTACATCAATTCAACTCATCAACTAATGCAAAGATGGCATCAGCTTAGGGCCCTTAGCCATGCTACTCTTGTTTGGCAATAATCATGATACCTAGCAAGAAATTCCACAAAGATTCAATCCATGAAGCATCAAACTAATTAGCTACTTGGCGTCAGCTTAAGGCCATTACCCAGATTACTGAAAAGGAAAATTAAAACACTAAATATAAAATGATGGTTTAGAGTGATTTTTTAATAATAATTTTTTTTTTTGAGAAAAGAAGATTGGAAAATTTTGAGAAAAGGTGCTTAAGTAAACGTTCCAGCAATTCGAGATCGCGATCTCACTTTTCCAGATCGTGATCTCGACTTCGTAAGAAAATTGCCTTTGCAGAAGTTTGGAGTTGAGACTGCGATCTCAATTTTGAGATTGCGATCTCGACCAAATGACCATTCTGCCCTCCAAAAGTTTGAGTTCAAGATCGCGATCTCGAGCTCAACTTCTGCAAAGTGAATTTTTCACACTTAGCTGATTTTTCAATTGCTCCACTGTTGACCACTTTTCTCCACTTGCAAGGATAACCTACAAAAAAAATTCACAAGTTAGGATGACAATTTTTACTCATTCTTTAGCACCATTTGTTCAACTAAATAAAACTTAGATTTTTATCTAAAATTCTAACCTAATTAATCTAAATTAAAACACATACTAACGGAAAGCAAAAACAACTAAATGAAAAACTTAGGTTGCCTCCCAAGAAGCGCTCTTTTATAGTCACTAGCTTGACTATGGCGTGGACTTCATTCCAAGTAATTGAGGATGATTGACCCTTCTTTCCTTTTTGGTTTCCACGGAAAAAGTTTGATCCCTTTTTTCTTCATGATTAAAGCTTGATATTTGGGTTTTCCATGGACGAGCCCTTTCTTTCTAGCCTTAGCCATCGCTAGTGCCCCAATTAACATTTACAATTGTTTCTCAAACCATTTTCTTTTCTTTTTGTGCCTTCTCAATTTCTTGATATCACCATTTTGCTTATTCTTAACTTGCAAAACTCTCTTCATCCTTCGTCAACACACATCCCTTATCGGGTGGTTTTTCCTTCAATTCATTTCTCGGATCTTCCTTTATTTCCAACACTTTCTTGAGCGAATTGCTTTGGTTAACTTCATTATAAGCATTTGACCTAGCAAGGATAGAATTAAGAGATTGATTAGCACATTTCTCTTCAACAATGGGAATATTGTCATTATATTCAAACACATCAAATTCAATTGATTCATTTTCAACTCGTAAGATCAACTTCCCTTTGTTCACATCAATTAATGCATGAGCAGTCGACAAGAAAGGCCTCCCTAGAATCAATGGAATCTCACTCTCTTCACCCATATCTAGCACAAAGAAATCAACGAGAAATACCAACTTTTCAACTTGTACAAGCACATCTTCCAACAAGCCATATAGTTTCCTCTCGGATAAATCTGCCAATTGGAGTGTGATATTAGTTGGCTTGACATTGTTGATCCCTAACTTGTCATAGATGGCAATGTCAACTTTGGCATGATATTTACGCTTGCCCCCAAATCACAAAGTGATTGGTGCCACCTTTTTCCTCCAACATTCACCGGTATCATGAAACTATCGGGATCTTTAAGTTTAGGGGGTAACCGCCTTTGACCAATGGCACTACATTGGGCATCAAGACATACTTTCTCATCATCATCCCACTTTCGCTTCCTTGCCAAAAGATCCTTCATGAAACGAGCATATTTGGGCATCTTGGTGAGGACATCAATCAAAGGAATATTGACATTAATCTTTTTTTGAATTGCTTATCTTTTTCCTCCTTTCTTGGATCATTGAGTTGTTGAGGGAATGACACTTTTATTGATGGATCTATCTTCAAAGGTTCCTCCACATGCTTCTTCTTGGATACATTGATCTCGTTCTTTTGTTCCTTCTTGGCTTTATCATCAACCACTTCCCTTTTATTCTCAACTACCTTGGACTTTTGTTCCTTGCTTCCTTCCTCCACTCTTTCTTCTCCTTAGATTCAACTCAATTCTTTTCCACTCCTTAGGGTTATGGCATTGCATTGCTCCTTGGGGTTTGGAATAGTATCACTCGGAAATGCCCCAATAGGTTTGTCATTATTCAACCTTGCCCATTGCCCCAATTGAATCTCCAAATTGCTTGTCGAAGCCTTCAATACTCATAATCTCTTTTATGTTCTTCCGTTTTCCTATCCAATTTTCACATACTCGGCTTCTCTTTTCCATCCTTCTTCACCCAAATTCTCTCTTGGAGCATATTGATCATGATACATGGGTTGGGAAGAGTTGGCATAATGGAGAGGAGGTATTTGTTGTTGGTTTTGAAATGAAGGGTTGGGGAAAGGTTGATATGAGTTGGGTTGGAAATTTCTTTGATGTGGCGGTTGATGAGGTCTAGGTGAGGAACTTGAGGCTTGAGTGTGTTGGGCATTTTGAGGTGGGGGATTTGGCTGGTAAGGATAATTGGATTGGTTGTTGATGTTACTCCATGAGAAATTTGAGTGATTCCCTCCAAGAAGGATTGTATGTGCTCCCATAAGCTCCGGATTGGTTCCTCGAAAATGATGGTTGATTAGCCACATAATTGATTTGCCCATGGGATCCATAAGGCATCTCACATTGTCCATTGGCATGGCTGCCTCCACAAAAATCACATGTCATGCTTGGTTGAGTTGGAGAAGAAGTCATAGCATAAACGCTACTAGGTTTCCCTAGATTCTCCAACGCCTTTGCCATGTTGTTCATCACCCTCATGAACATGCTTTGTTGTGCCAAAAGGGCATCTTGCATGTTTAGATTCAACGCTTCACTATTTGCTTTGGCTTGATTAGCTTGGTATTGAACTACCGGTGGAGTTTTCGGTCCATGATAGTAGTGGTTGTATGCCATCCTATTTAACAACTCTTGAGCTTCTTCCGGAGTCTTATATGAGATAGAGCCATGGCGGAGGCATCTACGATGGATTTCGTCTCTTGAAGTAAACCATTATAAAAGGTTTGGATTTGAAGCCCACCAAGGAATGGCGTGATGAGGGCATTTTCTGAGCAACTCTTTGAATCTTTCCCAAGCTTCCCCTTGGCTTTCACCAACATCTTGTTTGAACGATGTAATTTCATTCCTTAATTTTGCGGTTCTTGAGCGTGGAAAGTACTTCACCAAGAACTCTTGAGCAAGTTGGTTCAAACTGGTGAATGTTCCTTGAGCATGGGATTGCAACTATGAATTTGCCCTACACGAAGAGAAAAAGGAAACACCCTTATCCGCACACAATCCGGGTTTACTCCATTAAACTTGAATGTGTCCAAGACTTCTTCAAAATTCATGAGGTGTGTATAGGGGTCCTCATTTGGTCCACCTCCGAACATGGCATGGGCTTGGAGATTTGGATTAGGGTAGGCTTGATTTCAAAATTGTTAGCTTGCACGAGCATCCGTGCAATGTTAGAGTTCGCCCCATCAAAATTGGGTAAAGCATACTCCCTCAATGGCCTTCCATTCCCATTCATGCAATTTTAACAAATTCCATTCCCATAGCCACCAATCCCATTACTTGCAACTACCTCTTCTTCTTCGTTTTCCATGTTCACATTCCTTTGATGAGCATTTGCATTTGCCATCTCTATCATTTCTTGCTCTTGTTGTACCCTTCTCAACCTTCGAATTTCTCTTAGCTCTTTCTCCCGTTCTAAAATAGTCAATTCTGCAAGACAACCAATCAAACATAAAAATAAACTAAATTAACAACTAAATTAAACTGAACTAAAGTGCTTAATCTGCATAACCCGTAAAGCGCTTGATAAGAGAAAAATCGAAGACAATCCTTGGCAACGGAGCTAAAAACATGATTGCAT
Organism: Cinchona pubescens; assembly: GCA_025175665.1. Classification (NCBI taxonomy): domain Eukaryota; kingdom Viridiplantae; phylum Streptophyta; class Magnoliopsida; order Gentianales; family Rubiaceae; genus Cinchona; species Cinchona pubescens. The sequence goes on along the minus strand of JANKKI010000070.1, from coordinate 802,822 downwards.
CGTTAGGTAGAATTTAACTTTGAAAGGACAAACAAGCAATAATTAACCACACTAATTCACTATACTCTACCTAACTTCCGCAATACGGAGTTGATAGTGGTATAGGATGAGTGGGTATCGTCCCACAAGGATTGTTGGAAGGCAATTACCAAGATTTACGGATATTTGTGTAACTCATCTAGTATGTTTAGCGAAATCAAACAATGGATGATGGAACTACTCTAGTAAAAACCATGATTAAATGAAAATGATAAAAACTTAATTTTATGCTAGATTAACTAAAAAGCAAGTAAGTGAAAATTACCAATTATGATATTAAGAAACAAATTAATCTACTCTAGAAAAAGCAAGTAAAGGAAGGCACTTAATTCTAACCTAAATTAACCAAATTAAAACTAAAATTGAAAGCAAGCAAATTACCCAATTAAAAGGACTACAAATAAGAAACCATGAAGACTAAAAGCAATCATTTCTAAACTAGAATTTGAAAAGAGTTAAACTAGAAATCTAAGTATTTTTGGATTTTTGATAGAAATAAAGAAAGCCCACTAGTAATTAACTAGAAATTAATGCAAGAAATTGAGAATTCTTAACTAGAAATGCAAGAAATTATCAAGAACCCTAATTTACCTAAGAAACCCTAAATTGCAAGTAAAGAAATTCTTAATAAATTAGACTAGAAAGCTAAATAAAAATTATATCTACGCGATGCTTGTGATTAACCCACTACGATTATCTAATCAAAATTCGAACTTGGCAAGAAATTAAAAGGAGATCTAAGAGACAATTAAAGAGAAATTTCTATTAAAAAAGTAAACTTAGAGTTCAAGATACCCTAAACTATCCTAAAATCTCCTAACTATCTACATCTACTACTTATCATACTTTCTATTTCTTAAGTAGCTTAAATAGTGTAGTGCTATACAAGACAAAAATCATGAATTGTTGGCTGAAATTTTACCAAATTGCCCTTACAATTTAACTCTCAGCGAGTCGAGATCGCGATATGGAATAATTGAGATCGCGATCTCAACTCTAATACATAAAGACAATTTCCCGAGTCGAGATCGTGTTATGGAGTGTTTGAGATCGCGATCTCGACTCTAATACATTAAGACAATTTCTCTAATCGAGATTGCGATATGGAGAGTTTGAGATCGCGATCTCGACTCCCTTCTCAGCATTCTTCATTTTGTTCTTCCATTATTGCAATTTGGTCCTTTGAGTTTTGTTCATTCCAGCTTCCAACCTCTAATTTTGACCTACGTAATATTAACACCATTAAGCCATTAATTAACTATAAATTTAATAGAAACTTTTCATATTTAATCAAGAAAGAAAATACTAACACATATGAAAGAAATTAACTAAAATCTTCAATTACTTACCCAATAATTGGGATTTAAACTATAAAAATGCTATAATTTAGAGGAAAATAACTCTTGTTTACTAGAGTTATCAATTATGATGATTGATGTCATTGATAACCTTGTTGATGATATTCATAGGTATGAAATTCCAAATTGCCACCAGATAAGGCTTCAATACATGCGAGAGATGTGGAAAACATGGCGGCGAATGTTATATATTAACATAGAAATAGCAGCTATCTTGTCTTATACTATTCAGGGAGAAGTTACCCGAAGGGAAAGAAACAATGATATGTTTGGAGGTGCTGGAGGCAAATTCTCTAGTTAAAGTTAGTTAGTTCCACAAAAAGCATTAGGTAAGAGGGGGTCTACGACCAACGAGCCCCAAAGGTAGAGTTAAAACAACTTCCTGTACATTTATGATATGCTTTTCTAGTTGAGAATGATATGTTTCTAGTTATTTTTAGTGCTCTTGTTTGATGAGCAATTATTTGAGTTACTTGATATCTTGAGAAAGCATAAGAGTCCAATTACATGGAGCAATCATGACATCAAGGTGATTAGCCCCTTTTGCAAGCACAAAATTTTAATAACTGATAATTATAAGGCTTGTAGACAACCTATACATAGGCTCGATCCTACATTGAAGGAGATAAAGAGGTAAAGAAATTGCCAGGTCCAAGAATTATATATGCAATCACTGATAGTAAGTAGGTTAGTTCCACTCGAGTGGTACCTAAGAAGATAGGCATGGCAGTGATAACAAATTAGAGCAATGAGTTAATTCCTTCCAAGTTGATTAGAGCGTGGAAAGTATGCATTGATTATATAAAATTAAATGAAGCTACTTGTAAGGACCATTTTCCATTGCCATTCATTGATCAAATGTTAGAGAGAATAGAAGGTAATGTCTTTTATTGTTTCCTAGATGGTTACTCTAGGTACTTTCACAGTGTCATAGCCCCGAAGGACCAAGAGAAAACTATCTTCTCTTATTCGTATGGCACCTTTGCTTATTAGAGGATGCCTTTTGCCTAATGTTAATGCACTAGGCACATTCCAAAGATATATGTTTGCAATCTTTCATGACATGATTGAAAAATACATAGAAGTTTTTTTGGACGACTTTTCTGTATTTGGGTCTATATTTGATAATTGCTTGTGTAACTTATCCCTAGTCCTTAAATGATGCGAAGACACCAGTCTTGCACTTAACTGGGAAATTGTTAGTTCATGGTTCAAGAATGGATAGTTTTAGGTCATAAAGTTTCTGCCAAGGGAATTGAGGTGGATAAGACTAAAATTGAAGTCATTGAAAAATGCCTCCGCCTAAGTAATGTAAAGGAACAATAAGGAGCATTTTAGGACAAGAAGGGTTCTACCGGCATTTTATTAGAAAGACTTTTCCTTTATATCTAAATCCTTGTATGCTTTGTTGTAAAAAGATATGACTTTATTTTTTATGGGAATTGCTTGCATGTATTTAATATTTTGAAAAGAGCCTTAGTGTCTAGACCTATAGTTGTAGCCCCCGATAGGTTTTACTTTTCGAGCTAATGTGTGGTGCAAGTAATTTTGCTGTGAGTGTAGTTCTTTGTTAGAAAAAGGAAAAAAGTTTGCATGCCATTTATTATGCTAGTTGGACTCTTAACGAGGTATAAGGAAATTATTCAACAACTGAAAACGAGTTACTAGCTGTTGTGTTTGCTTTTGATAAGTTTCGTTCTTAAATTGGTTCAAAATTAATTGTTCATACAGATAATTCCTTATTGAAGCATTTATTTTCCAAAAATGATGCAAAGCTTGGATTAATTCGTTGGATATTATTTGCAGGAATTTGATTGTTAAGTAGATTGACAAGAAAGTGAGTGAAAACTTAGTAGCAGATCACTAGTCAAGACTGGAAAAGAAGAAGGGTTAGAGCTGTCACCCTTAAAGATGAGTTTTCAAAAGAGAAGTTAATGGCAGTGGGAATAAATCCCTGACATGCGGATATAGTTAATCATTAAGTAGCAAAATTTCTTCCACCATTAATGGATTACAATTAGAAGAAGAAGTTTTTCTCAAATTTGAAATTTTATTATTGGGATAAGCCTTATTTGTACCAGCAGTGTAGTGATCAGATGATCAAGAGGTGTGTGTTTGACGAAGAAATGGAAAATGTACTTCAAATGTGTCACTCATCACAAGTTGAGGGGACCACAAGAATCGAAAGAGCCCCTAAAGTTCTTCAAAGAGGATTATAATGGCCATCATTGTTCCAAGATGTTAGGAAGTTTGTTGAACATTGAGATGAATACAAAGAGTAGGAAATATATCTTGTAGAGACGAGATGCCCTTAAACAGTACTCTAGTGGTGACTGAGCTATTTGATGTTTGGGGGATCGACTTTATGGGATCATTTCCAAGTTCTTTTTCCAACATGCATATTTTGGTGGTGGTGGATTTTGTTTCAAAGTGGGTTAAGGTGGTGGCTTTACCAACAAATAATGCTAGAGTTGTTACAAAGTTCATTCGCCATAACATCTTCTCAAGGTTTGGGGTACCATGGGCAATAATAAGTAATTGGGTTTCATATTTCAAGACCTCTCAATTTGAAGTTCTACTGTCCAAATACGGGGTGAAGCATAAAATTTTCTTACCTTATAATCCCCAAACTTTAGGATAGGTTGAGGTTTCAAATCGAGAGTTGAAACGTGTTTTAGAGAAAACTGTGCGCAAGGATTGAGCCCAGAAGTTTGATGATACACTATGGGTACGTCAGATAGAATCCTATAGGGATGTTCTCATATAGGTTAGTTGTGAAACCCAGTATTTTAATAGCCTTGTTCTTTGATTTTAACTGGTTTAAAATGTTTTTCAAGTATTATTTTTAGTCATAAAGTACTTCAACTTATTCGTTAACTATAAAACCGAATAAGATCATTTTACACAAAAATACGATCTGGGTAAACGGGTCAAAAATTGGACTAAGTGTAATTAGTGCATTGTGGTGTGTGAGTGTTGTTTGATGGCTGATTTATAATGTTAATTTAGTAGCAAAAAATTAGTTTTTGAGTCAAATAGTCAACTTGGAGACTATTTGGTCAACTTGGGTACTATTTGGGTCAACTTTGGAAGCTTTTTAAGTCTTCTTCTTGTTGTTTCTTCTTCATTTCTTCCTAGCAGCAGCTGAACTCCTCTTCCCCATTTTCCCCCAAAAATTTTCTTGGATATCAAGTAGAAATCACTTGGAAGGTAAGATTTTTGTATTTTAGCACTTTTTGGCTTGTGGGCTTTATGATCCAAGCTTTAATTTCAAGTTTTGTAGGATTTTTTATGGCTGAATAAACCCTCTTTGCAGCCTTATAAGTTATGATTTATGTATGTTATGATTGGGTTGTTTTTAGTGTTTTGGAGGTTGGGAAGTGATTGGGGTTGATTTTTAACAACTTTCCATGGTTAGATTACAAAATTTTAAGATTATGAGTTAGGGTTTTGTCTTCCATATGTGGCCTAGAGTGTTATGCTATGAATGCTTATGTCTATGCACATAATGATGTTTTAAGAGTGTTTTAAGGTTAGTTTGGATAGGAATTGAGACTTGAAACCAAGTGGAATTGATTTCCCTTCATTTTGTAAGTAAGCGGAAGTTTGGCGCAACTAGGATAATTTGGATAATTGGTTATGTTTGAAGGATATTTAATGATCTTTTCATGGTTTTAAGTGTTTCCTTGGTTGTGGGATGGTTAGGAAGCATGTTTGAATCATGCGTGTGGCTAATAGGTAAAAATTTCAGTTTGGTAGTAAAGAGGAATTCCAACCATAGGTTGTTGCTCTAATGTTGTAATAGAGTTAGTTGTAGTGGTTATGGAGTATGGATTGTTGTGGAATGCTATCCTAAACAACTTGATATAGTCCCGGCTATTGCTCCGGTGAATCTTTCCGTTTATGGATTTTGTTGGTTGGTTGAATATGTTGTTTGAGTTGGGTTGTAACCAAGGTCCCTTGAATACCTTGGAATTGGATTTTGTTGGCAGGGAGGATAACCTACTTATGGCCTAGGGAGAGGCGAAGTTTTTTCGGTTTTTCTGGAAAACTGAGCTTATTATCTCCTAATCTAGCTGTAATACGAAGTTGAGGGGTTAACTAAGTGTTTTGACTGGGGTTTTAGCTTGTCGAAGTTGGTCAGAATTTGTGAAAAGGTCATTTTTGACCAAGGAGCTGTTGGTGTCGTTTTCTATCGTTTCGCGTCGTTTTCGCTTCCCTAGTCATTCTTTAACTTCTACATCTCTTCTAAGAGTCCTCTTATATCTGTTTTAGGTACCACGCCACCTACCGCCGGCGATCGCGTTCTGTGATCATTGTGCAGTCTTTGCTTTGATAGGTGGGTAACATAGATTCTCTTCCACTGTGTATTTTGTTTAATGACTTTCGAAATATGTTTGAATGGATTTTAGAATGTGTATGATGTTTGGAACTGCACTTTTACCAAGTTTTGGAATTATTATATATGAAATCGGGACCAAGCTATTTTATATTAATCAATTAATATGTTTGCAAACTCTTTTGATATGAAAGCATTTTATGACTGTTTTGGCTCATAGGTGATCGAGGTATATAATTTTGGATGTATCTGGAAATGTCTCTTATTGGGGTGCACCAAAACTGTTTGGCTATGTTTTGGACATACTTTTGAGCCTAAAAGATACTCATGCTATTTTATTATATTCCGGATTGAAACTGTACTTGGATTTGTTCGCTATGCTTTAGCATACTATGTTTTGAAATGATTGGATCTTTTTGGCTACGCTATGCTTTAGCATACTATGTTTTGAAATGATTGGATCTTTTTGGCTACGCTATGCTTTAGCATACTATGTTTTGAAATGATTGGATCTTTTTGACTATGTTTTGGACATGCCTGACGTTTAAATGGCATGATACATTTTAGAAACTACTTATGATTATGGTTTATTGACTTTTAAATGGCAATAAACCATAATCATAAGTCCACCGCGTCTAGATGTGTATAAGAGACAGTTCCACAACAATCCATACCCCATAGGACACTGCGGATAATCTTCCAAGCTTCTCTTTTGTTTGGAGAGGGGTAGTGTATTAGATAAGTTTTGTATTGATGAACTTTATTTTTGTTGTAGCATCTTTTGTACTAAGAAGGAATTTTGTAATTCGTATTTTTGTGTAAAATGAAATATTCGGTTTTATAGTTAAGAAATGGCTTGATGGTTCTATTACATTGCGGTTAAGTTTGTTGCTCTGTTCGTTTGTGCCTTGCGCTTTGGTCCGGTGTACCATTAGCGCGGCGTGTTACGGTCCCATTTTTGGGGCGTGACATTAGTTTTTGGGAAGGCGTGCCATTTGCCATTAGAATTAGAACATAAGTCTTTCTAGGCAATTAAGGCATTGAATTTTGATACAAAAGCTACTGCTGAAAATCAGTTTGTTGGAGTCTATGAATTAGAAGAGTTTAGGGATGAGGCTTATGAAAATATATGGGTTCTTATAAGAAGAAAACAACGCAGTGGCATGATGAGCACATTCTTTGCAAAGAGTTTCATTCGAGTGACAAAATATTGGTCTACAATTCTTGCCTTCAGCTATTTCCAAGAAAACTAAAGTCAAGTTAGAGTGGTCCATGTGAAGTAGTATGCGTATTTCCCTATGGTGCAGTGAAGTTGAGAAGCCAAGAGATGACATTCAAAATGAATGGGAATAACTTAAACTTTACCACCGAGGCGAATGTGATAATGGGTATGAGGATGTCCACTTTGTTGATCAAAAGTGAGAAGACCAGCTAAAAGTCAAGCTAGTGAATTGAAGAGGCAGTCAACCCAAGAATTGTGCTTTTTTAATTTATTGTGTTTTGAACAATTTTTAAGTTTTTGTTTCATATATTCTTTAATTTTAATTCTTAAATTGGCAGTTGATAATGATATTTCATTATAGGGCCACAAACTGAAGTGGAGATTGAATTTGGGAAGAGTTGATTCGCTTTAAGCGAACTCCAACTAGAATTCATGGAGTTATTCACTTCAAGTGATCTAAACATAGAAGTGTTCTCTTAAAGCGAACTAGGAGAGTACAACAATTTGCTTTAAGTGAACAAAATAGAACTGTGTCCCTTAGAGCCAATAAAATTAAAAGGAACAGTTCACTTTAAGCGAACAAAACAGGAGCCTAAGGGTTTGCTTTAAGCGAATGAAACAAAGGTGAGGGCTCGCTTTAAGCAAGTGAACCAAAATGGATTAAACACTTATAACCTAGTAGCCTTGTGGTTTAAAGATACTAGTGATCGAGGCACATTCGATGCATGTACATAATTCCATCAAAAGTTTTTATTTTGTAAGCTAAAGCATGTAAAGAAAAAGAAGTACCACACAAAAAAACATATCTAAGTAAAAGTATACAAATATATGGTGCATTTTTCTTGCCATAATGGAATTTTTGATGATTGGAATTCCAGGAGTATTAGAATGAGAATAATTGGATTCCCGGAGCATTGGAAATTTAGATAATGTGAAAAAAAAGAAAGCGTGTATATTTATTTTGTATGGAACACAGAGGAATTCTAATATTTGGTGGTGGTGGTGATATGGATCCGAATAGCCCAAATATGTGTCAAGAGGAGGATATGAACGATAGAGCAAGCATGGATTCATTCTTTCCAAGATTGGAGTACATTCGTGGTATTTCGATCAAGTTGGATTGGACTATTCTTAATTCAATAATACATGAAGTCCAATTCTTCAAAGTGAAGCACAAGTGGAGATCCTTTGAGTGCAAGAAGGCGGACTTCCTTTCAAGTTTATTTTAGTTTGGTCTTTATTATGTAAAGCCCAATAAAAATATAAAGTGTCAAATTTGGTAGATTTCCAAATTCAATTGGGATTAGGGTAAGTAATCCAAATTCTACCAGGATTAGGATTAGTTCTCTGAGTCCAACAGGGATTAGGATAATTTTCCTAAGTCAACTTGGATTAGGTTTTTTTTTTTTTTTTTTTTTTTGATTAGGATGAGAAACCAAATCCAAATAAGATTAGGACAAGAAACCAATTCCAAATAGGATTAGAATAAGGAAACCAAGTGCAATTAGAATTGGAATATGGAATACCAAACACAAGTAGGAAAGGGTAAGAAACCAAAACCTTTTCAGATCAGGAAATAAACAAATAATTGCCTATATTTATAAGCAACCAATAGCCGATTCTTCTTCTTCCCTTTTTTTTTTTCACGTTTCTTTTTCTTTCAGCACTTTTTTTTTTTTTAATAGCAGCAACAACAAGAGAACAATGAAGAACAATAGATGAGAAACAACAACATGGCTGGAATTTTATTTTTTTCCGATGAGACTCGATAATCGTAGCGGTGAACGATGAAAGAAAAAAGAAACGTGAAAAAATCTTGTAGTGTATAAGAGACAGCTTGTCTCTTACGTAGACATCTCATTAGTGCCTACAAGAGTGCCACGAAACCCAACAATTCAAGACGGCACCAAATCCCAAGGATCGACTCCAAAGTTGGTCACAAGAATTTGGACAGCAAACACACAAACAAGAACAATAAAGAACACACAAAAATCAAGCAAGAATTCAACCCGTTGTCTATAACGAAACAAGAACCAAACTCTTAACAAGATTTAAAGCAAGAATTGACCCGTTGCCTATATGAATCAGGCAAGAACCAAATCTATAAGTCAGTTAAAAAAATCACCGTTGCTCAAGCGATGATCCCAACAAAGTCTTAATCCAAAGACTAAAAGAAAGAACTTTTTCCTCACGAAAAAGATGAATATTATTGATAAAAATCTGCTGAAATTCGTGCATACTATGAGGCCTATTTATAGGCTTAATAAAGTCCTAAAAACTAGCTTAAAACTCCTAACAAAGTAGTGCTAGGGTTCAGCCATAAGTGGCCCCAAGAGTTTGGGCTAAATGGGCCTTATTTAGGCTAATTAATGAGCCTAACAAAAACTAATAACTAAACGAACAACTAAACCCAACTTAAAACCAACTTAAAATCAGCCCAATTTACACAACACTTTAAATTATTATTGGGCTTTACATAATAAAGACCAAACTAAAATAAACTTGAAAGGAAGTCCGCCTTCTTGCACTCAAAGGATCTCCACTTGTGCTTCACTTTGAAGAATTGGACTTCATGTATTATTGAATTAAGAATAGTCCAATCCAACTTGATCGAAATACCACGAATGTACTCCAATCTTGGAAAGAATGAATCCATGCTTGCTCTATCGTTCATATCCTCCTCTTGACACATATTTGGGCTATTCGGATCCATATCAGGTGGTGGGTGATATAATTGATAGTTGTAGTGAGTGTAAATGGGAGTTACAAATAATGGCACTATGATACTGTTGTGGTAGTTTATCTTCTTTTTTTAAAAATCAAAATATACAAATAAAAATCAATCATATAATATTTTATACGGTCAGGGGTAAAAAAGAAAGGTATATATAGATTATAAAGTGATGGACACCAATAAAAAAGATACTAAGACTTTATATATTGTATAGATAACATACTTTCAACCTTTTGGCTGTCTTCTTTTTCTTCTCCCTACACCGCTCCATCTTCTTATTATACTTTCTCTTTCAATTTCTTTTTCTTCTTTTCCTTATCAAATCCATGACCTCAACCACTTTTCTTTCCCTCTTCTTTGTCTTCTCCATACATCTCCAAGTCACCTTCTTTATCCTTTGTCCCACCACCACCATTAAAGCCTAGTTCTACATTTACCTTCCTCCTAAACAAACACCACTATCCACTATTATTCACTCGGGTCAAGGGAGCTCGAAGTTTCGAAATGGGTCGGCATAAATTGCGTATTTCAACCACAAATAGGTGACTTTAATTGCAAAATTTTTCTAAAAATTCAAGTAAGATCGTTCATTTACTCACTTTGGTTTGAATTTTGGAATTATTAGTTGATTATGTTTGTTGAGGATGGTGTTAACTTGTGATTACAGCTTAATTTGTGTGTGATTGTGACTTGGTTAAATAAATTATTGGTTGAATATTGTTGGTATTGCATGAATTGGCGACTTGGTTGAGTTTAAAATTTTTTTAGTGGATAATTGTGTTGTATTGGTGATTGTGTGGTTAAAATTTTGGTTGTGAATTACTTGGGTCATTTGTGTTAATTTGTGATTGGAAATCAAATCAATCAATTTTTTGTGTTGAATTAAGAAAAAATGGATAAAAAGAGAAAGAAAACTGACTCATCTTGTAATAAGAATAGGTTTGTGTCCAAAGAAGAGGAGGAACTTCATGATAAACTACAAAAATGTAAGGAACCATGTCATGAAAGGGGCTTTGAAATAATCATCTAGAAGGGTTGAAAATAAATGAGAAGCTAATAATGCACTTTGTAAATTATTGGCTACCATTCAAGCTAGGAAGTAAGTGTTTTTTGTCAGGTTTTGACTTTTCCGGGTAAAGGAAACTTAGTTTGTGAGTTTACTGGTAATACCCTCGGTAATATGACTGGACATGAAGTTAAAGTGAGGCAAGTCCCTACGAGTCTTAGGAAGGAAGTCATTAATGCTCTTTATAAGCTTCCAAATATTCCAAATAATTAGTTCGGTTTTGTGAATGGGTAGATAGATTATGATGACGTTGTGAATATAATTATTGATGGGAAAGGAACTTGGGAGATGGAGGATTGTGGTAGGAAATAGGTCAAACTGAAATATTTGTGGCTTGAAGCGAGAGTATAAATGCAGTTTATATCTGCTTGGTTAATACATATTTCTCACACTAATGAAGTGACTTCAGACAAAGCTTTTTTTGTTATATGATATTTTAAAAGGGTTTCCAATTGATGTTGGATAGGAAATCCAACAGGAGAACCTTCAAAACAGGAGTCGTGTGCATTTTATTCCTATTTTCCTGATTTGATTACTCAATTGTGTCACACTATAGGACTTCATACAGCTGCTACAAAGAAACTCTTACCTAAGAAGCCTACATGTTTGAAGAGTATACAATATCAGACATCATCGGACATGCATGCTCAGAGTTCAAGCAAAGGCTACGGGGTTGGATGATGTGAGAATGGTGATGGTGGTGACAATTATTTGGATGAGGAAGAGAAGGAATAGGCTCAACGGCAAGGTGGTCTAAAGCCCAATAGAGTGGACCAGTATCAGTGCCACCACGAAGACCGAACCCAAATTATGTCTATTTCTTGTTAGGCGATGAGAATGCACAAAGGGAACTTTTATGTTATCACAACCAAATTCTGGATAAGCTACATTGGAAAATGGACATTATTGATTGGAACTTGGACAGAATTAGCCCTTTGACATGTCGCGTTTGACCTCAGAGGACCCCGCTACCTAAATGGCACAATGGCCCACTTGAGGAGGAGGAGAGAGTTCGTCCTTGAACTCACCAGGAAGCATCTAGAGCTGATCCTTCGAGACAACTTGATTGATCTTTGACTATCTACACTATTAATACAGGGGAGACTTTTTTGTTACCTCTGTTAGGTTTTTGTATTGTGCTGTTTTTGTGAATTTTTTGTATGCAATTTGTTATAAATATAGTGAAGTTGGGAAAGTAATAGTTGTGGAGTCTATGTCATTTTGTTCTTTTGTTGGTGAAGTGTATGTTATGTTTATGTCATTAGTGTATTTGTGTTAGTGAAGTCATTTAGTAATCTATTTTGTGAAGTTATCTTGTGATTGGAATAGAATGTTATTATCTATGTAGCCTTTTTTTTTTTTTTTCTTAAATTAGTTGAAGCTAGGACTTATATCAAATTGTGCTTTCTCTTAATACAAAGTTTTGGAACTAGTGATAATAGAAAGGGGTTTTGTGAAGTACATTTGATTGGTAATACCTATTTGAAATTGTTGAGATTATTTTCTTATGATTCATCGATAGGAGTAGAGTTTGAAATGAGGTAGGACTTTGTTTGTTCATATGTGTGTTTAATGCATGGTAAAGTATTTTTTTCCATTATAGTCATTTAAATCCTAATTGTACGATCTGATGGATGATGTAAACTCATCTTTCCGTAGCTAGTTTCTTGTGTGCTCCAATGGGTATTTATTAAAATAATGGTTTGCTTTACATGGTAATACAAGGGCATGGTAAGATACAGGAAAGAGACATAAGGCTACTTGCATGAAAATGCGTCTTGCATTAGCCATGAAAAACAAGTAGAGCCAAATAAAAGGTGGTCATAAAGTATTGATGAACAATTGTGCTTGCTGTGTTTGAATTAAATGATTTTAATGGTTCTTAATGCTATGTCGGTGTGCATGTCATTTGCATGAATTGTCACTTTAAGTTCCTACCGATCTTTCTATATTATATGGATGGTTATAGGGTCTTGATCTCAGGGATTTTCAGGTCGATTGTAGGAAGTCAAGTTGTTTCGTGACCTGGCCTATATTAGTTGAATTGGTTTCTTGAATTTGCATTTTTAGAAAGTCTACTTGATATAATTCGTTATATACCATATATATGATGTGGTAAGTTGGGTTTTGGACTGGGTTTATGTATGGAGCCAATTACTTCAACCCGATTTCTATATTGTCATTCCTACGTGGTTGTCTTGTTTATTTGTGTTAGTTCTTTATTTTGTGTAATTTGTTTAGACGTGTTGTTTTTAGACTCTATAGGCTGTCCATACATAAGGCATTGTAAAACATAATGTACTCTCAACTATTTTGATCAATAAAATTACTCCATTGGGGTAAAAAAAAAAATGTTGTAAATAAAAAGAAAAAAATAAAGAAAATAAAGAGAATTCCTTCTAATTTGTGTTACTCCATTGACACATGACCCACAAAGTTAATTTACGTAATTCTATCACAACAAAAACACATAAACACATAAATATACTTTTTTCATTTCCTTTCAATAAAACAAAAAACACAAAATAAAGACTACCCAATTAAACATAACAAAACAAATACCACCAAAACAACAAATAACACCGCCTACAATCTCCCCAACTTGAACAAAGCATTATCCCCAATGCTTGCCAAGACAGTAATTCACAAGTATATAGAATTTGAAGAAACAAAAGGTAAAAGTTCAATTGCAAATGGTAGAGAAAACTCCCTCAAGCGATCCTAGATGGACCGGCTGTATCATTAGTAGCATCATCCTTCTTATCACTTGAATCTGAGCCAAATAATTTGTTGGTGCATCCGGCTGTGCTGGCCATCGACTCATATCGAAAGTTCTATAGGTTAAACCAACACCCACCCCGTGACGCCCCAAGTAGAACACTAACTCCTAGTTCCTATTTGAGTGCCTGCCTAGCCCTCGCCAGGACTAGGTGTTACATAAACTTATAATTTAAGAACTAAAAGAATACATCGAACATAGGTAGTACATATAAACTTAAAACAAACTTAGTGTTTAATACATAACGGAAGACCGAACTCAGCTTCGAGTATAACTTCTATGCTAATACAAACTACTACAAACTTATATAAAAAAAAAAACTAGGATTTATATACATTAAGCTATTCATTACATTAGTATAAACAAATATGAACAAAACAAACTCTGAACTTCAAAATATCCAGCTTATTCTTTTCATGGAAACTTCAACTCTGTAAGGAAAACAAATTTTAAAATATTATGAGAGTAATTTTGTATTAACAAGTAAAGCAAATTTGAGCATTCAACGTGAACAAGTACAACAATTAAAATATATACTGTTCAAGTTGTCAAAAAGCACATAAAGTCATCAAAATTCCAGATTTGGCATGAAGTCATTATAAGCATACGCATTAGAATTAAAAGCTAAAGACACTCACCAATTGATGGTAGATTACTCAAGCTTTCTTTTCCTCACTTCTTTATTTCCTAACCTGTTCATTTAACCAAACACACTAGGTTTAGATTATTTTCCCCATAAAGCTTAAGAAATAAGATGGGTAAGTCTAAACTACAATCTGAGGTAATGTATTATACATAAGTATTTTTAGTTGGTTATCTCACTTTTTCAGATTGTATAGGAAACCTTAATCCTAATCACCCTAAATTAAGTAATTAGAGTTATACTAGAAAATGTAGAATTGGTGCTGGAAGTTAATTCCAGCAATTACACTACGAAAATTAAACTCCAATTCTACATGATTTTAACATTTTTCAGTTATTCCTTTCCAAAATAAGTGGTCTTTTGTGTTAAATACAAAGTGAACTTCAAGGATTTCCTACAAATTATGCAGCTGGTTGCTTATTCTTTAGCATGAACACAAGCAATTACCTAGTTGTTACAAAGTTTAAACATGGCAGAACTTTTAACAATCTATTTTTAGCCTATTAGGGTGTTGGAATGTTACCTCCTTAAAAGTGTTTTTAGGCCTTACTCCTTCTTCTTCTCCACTGTTTTGCCCCAGCTCTCTATCCTTTCTTTTTGGTTCTTTCTTGCTTTGGTTTCTTTTGGCTATTTTCTCTCAATCTCACCAGAATTTTTTTGTGCTACTTCTTAGGGTAATTCTAAGTGTTTAGTTATGCATATAAATGTAGTACAAGCTAGGGTTATATGGGCTGCAACATGGACGAATTTTAGGGAGCTGATTGTTGGTGCCACCACTTGCTTGCTTAGTCCTTTTCATGCTTGCAGCCATTTGGACATTATTTTATTTAGTCTAGGTTAATTACAACATAGCCCCCTCTAATCCAAGTTTCTCCTAATCTCATTTTCCTCCCCACACATTTTGCTAGTAGCTAAATAAAACCGACCAGCTTGTAGGTAATTATAAAGGTAAATTTATAAACTACATTTGATAATTAGCATACAATTAAATAGATTTAGGTGTATCGTCACAGTACCCTATTGAATGGTGCATAATACACGTGGTCGAGATCATTAGGTCAGGGTGGATGGGTAATAGAGCCCTTCAGATGAACCATGGTGATGTCCTCATCCACATCATTATCCATGTCAGAATAATTTGTGAGAACATCCCTATCAAGGTAGCTTCATTTGACTTGACACAAGCAATCTTTGATGTTGTTGAACAATTCTCTCTAATGCACAGAGGTTGATAATCTTTTTCAGGGTAATTTTATAATTCAAACCTTTTTGAGAGCACATACAATCATGATTGCACGACGAAAAATGAAATCAATGTCCATCTGAAAACCATTTCACTAAATTGATTTGGTAATCTTCAGTCCAATATCAATATCCCAGCCCTTTATCAGGGCATATAAAATCAAAGCTCTCTCTCTCTATTCACTATTCGGGCATCTGCCACAGGCATAATGTTCATGCAAACAAAGTGGTTCCATGCTCTTGCCTTCAAACTCAGGACATGTGTATTGAACCATTTTTACTCCCCTAGAGTATTTTTTGCACCATTTACGTCTTGGCTTTGTTAGAATATTGATAATGGCTTCAAAGTCAATGTCACATATTATAAACTCAAAAAAATATCTAAAGGGAATATTAGTAGTGCCAAAGATGTTTTTATCCTAGTAGAGGTAATAATAATAGGCATTTGTCGTACCCAAACAAAGTTAGAGTTCAACTGACAAGTGTTGCCTAAGAATTCACAAACTAGATTATTTCTCCCGGTTAGCTTTGGTTTAGTAGGCAAAAACCATCCCACCCTCTTCTTTCAATCTCACCTAAGACATAATCTCATAGCTCATTATCTTCATGACAATTAGACCATTTTGTTGGGCTCAAATCAAAACAACATTCGTAGCAAACATGCTTTGTATTCAATAACTGTTATTAGGCATCTACACTAACAATTTGTCCACGGTCCAAGTACTCAATTCACTAGCCTTTCTTTTACTACCCGATGCCATGACTTTTCAATTCAACACTTTTTGAGCCAACAAATTAGACTAGTGTATAATGCCAAAAGAGATTTCGCAGTTAGAATAAAATTGGACAATTAGTTTAAATACTATGGTGTCTACTTCTCAATCTCAAATATCCCAATTAAGGACAATTTTGACACCAAAAATGTGAGAATTAAAAGTAGGAAGATGTTACTTGTCACCAAGTAATTCAATAGGGAGTTATGACTTGTAAGGAGAGAAATCCTTGTTGTAGGCCCCAAAAATTTCACCACTTCCTTCTTTATTGACCCAATTGATGCTAGAGAAATCCTAAAATTGTGTAGATGGTAGATGATGTTTGTAGTTGATGGGGTTTGAAGATTTGAGAATATTGTTGGTGGGGGTGATTGTTATGGAGGATAAGAGAAGTGAAGGAGAAAGAAATAGGAAGAAAGGCGGCTAGAGAGGAAAGTGGAGAATGAATGATTGAGAAGAATAAATAAAAATAGAAGTGGTGAGTAGGGTGGTTTTTAAAAGGATTTTGCTGCACTTATGGGCTAGCTATAGTGAACAAGCCCAATATTTTCAGTCTCAAGAGGTTTGCCATAGCAAACCAAAAAGCTCTTGGTTCGTTTGCCGCATCGAATCATTTTTGCCTAAAGTCGTTCCCCATGGCAAACAACCCACTGCACACGGATTTTTTTTTTTTTTTGTTTCTCCTTAACACTTTCAATGCTCATTTGCACCACCTAACCTATAAAGAAATAAACACACAACATCAAAACTTGAAAACTACTACAAACAACACTTAGACACAAAACTATGAAAATGCAAGAAAAATGACCAAATGCATGGGTTGCCTCCCAAGTAGCCTTCTTTAGAGTCATTAGCTTGACTTCCAATTGTTAAGAAATAATCAATCAAGGGGGCATTTTCACATCCCATATCAATCTCTCATCCATGATATAGCTTAAGCCTACTCCCATTGACTTGAAACGTAGAATTTTGGCCTTTATTTCCACTACTCCATAGGGAAATGCACTAACCACTTCATATTGTCTGCTCCTCCGAGTCTTCAATTTCCCAAGAAATAACCAAATCTGAGAGTTGTATATCAACACGTTGTCACCTACACGAAATTCTTTATAGAGGATATTCAATCGTGTCACCTTTTAGTCCGTTCCTTATAAGGACGTGCATTATCATAGGCCTTCTCCCGAAATTCCCAAAGTTCCAACAATCGCTATTCATCGATTGCCTTGAAATCATAGTGAAGTGTCTTGACAGCCTAGAATGCCTTGTGGTCCAACTCTATAGTAGGAGTGTAAATGGATGCCTTCCCAAAAACCAACTGATATGGAGATATCCTTATAGGAGTTTTGAATGCTATTAGGTATGCCCATAATGCATCATGTAATTTGCGAGATTAATCCTTCTTAGATGCATCATTATCTTTTTCAAGATTTGTTTCTACTCCTAGTTTGATATCTCCACTTCTCAGGAAGTCTGGGGTGATAAGGTAAAACAATTTCATGTGTTACCCCATACTTTGATAATAAGGCTGCAAACTGAGATTTCTTAAAATGTGAACCACCATTACTAATTGTTTCTCTCGAAACCCCAAATCTCGAGAAGATGTTATGCTTGATAAACTTTGTAACCACCTGGGTATCATTTGTAGCCAATGCCACCACTTCGACCTATTTTGAGACAGAGTCAACTGCCACCAAGATATACTTGTTGGAGAAGGAATTAGGAAATGATCCCATAAAATCAATACCCTATATATTAAATAGCTCCATGTCTAAAATGGTGTTGAGGGGAATCTCAATTGACTTCCTTTGGGATATGTTTTCCGCTCTTTGGCAAGCATCACAATACTCCACAAATATCCTGACATCCCGAAACAATGATAGCCAGTACAACCCGCTTGGAAAAACTTCTGCAGTTGTGCAATGATTTCCATGGTGCCCTCCTATAGGGAAGAGTGACATTTCTGCAACACATTCTCCATCTCTCCCTCAGGCACACACCTTCTAATTACTTGGTCATTGCACCGGTTATGTAAGTATGGTTTATCCCAAAAGTAGAATTTCAAATTCAAGAAGAACTTAATTTCTGATTGTAATTCAACCCTGGTTGGAGAACTTTAGCTGCCAACTAGTTGAACAAGTCAGCGTACTAGGGATTGACACTTACTGCTATCAATCTCTTTTTGGGGAATTCCTATCAAATTGGCAATGACTCTGCTTCCCTTTCTAGAGGTAGTTCTAGTCTTAACGTGGTCTGCCATTGTGTTCTCATATCTTTCTTATCAACCACGTCCTAGTCAAACTTTGCAACAATAAGAAATCCAACGAAGCAATCATGGTTTCACATCAATCTTCGACAACAAATGTTTTAATGTGGCAAGGTCTATATGAACAATCACCTTTGATCCTATCAAATAATAATGGAATTTACCAAAAGCAAAAACTACATCTGGCAATTCCTTTTCATTTGTTGAATAGTTAATTTGAGCTTCATTTAAAGTTCTGCTAGCGTAGTAAATAATATACAAGACCTTGTCCTTTTTCTAGCAAAGGACTACACCCTTAGCAAAGTTGCTGGTATCACACATCAACTGGAAAGGTAAAGACCAATTAGATGCTACAATCACTGGTATAGTCACTAATGCCCTTTTAAGAATCTCAAATGCTAGGAAACTATTTTCATCAAGATTTGAAATCACATCTTTCTATAGCAACTCACATATGTGTTTTGAAATGAGGGAAAAAATTTCAATGAAGAATGTTTGAATCCTTTGACATTAGTTGGTGGAGGTAGTTTTTTTATGACTTTAATTTTAGCCTTGTCCTTGTATTACCTCTATACCTTTAGCAGAAATTTTATATCTCAATACAATTCCCTCTTGTACTATATAGAATGGCATATATCCCAATTCAATGCCAGATTAGTATTCTCACATTAAAGAACTAGGGACAAATTACACAAACAGTTATCAAATGTGGTTCCAGAAAAAGAGAAATCATCCATGAAAACTTCTATGGACATTTCAATCATATTATGAAGAATAGCAAACATAAATCTTTGGAAAGTTCTAGGAGAATGTGCCATAAGTTTATCCAATAGGAGAATGTGCCATAAGTTTTTGTTGGTCCTCTAGGGCTATTACAATTTGGAAATATCCAGAATAACCAACCAAAAAACAATAAAACCCATGATTCACTAGACGCTCTAATATTTGGCCAATAAACGGAAGGAAAAAGTGGTCATTCTTGGTGACTTCATTTAATGTTCTGTAGTCTATACAAACCCACCACCTGATGACTAATGTAGAAGGGATTAATTCATTATCCTCACTTAATATGAAAGAGTTGCCATCATCCTCTCTTTTTAGGCACTAATTGAATGGGTCATTGATTGAGTAAATTATGCTTGCATCTAACAGCTTCATCACCTCTTTTCTTACTACTTTTAAAGTACAATTTAGCCTACGCTGAGGTTGTTTACGTTGTTTATGAGTATCAGCTTCAAAAATTTTATGCATGTAGATGGTAGGGCTAATCCCTTTAATGTCATTCAAGCTCCATGGAATTACAGCTCTGTTCTCTCTCAAAATATCAAGCAATTTCTTCAATTGCTCATCAGACAATTTTGCATTTATAATGATAGGCAATGTCTCATTATCTCATATGAATGCATACTTCAAATGATCAGGGAGCATATTTAACTCAACCTCGGGAGATTCGTTGGTTGGAGACCCTTTTACCTAAGTGTTCTTAAGGTACTAGTTTCTTTTCTGGAGGATTTGCCTCCAGCATTTTCAAGTATGCCTTTGTCACGTCATCATGCTTTTCCACTTCCTTTGCTCGCATCAAGATCTGTCAATAATAGCTTTCTCCAATGGAAGCCATGGAACCTCATACCTACAAAAGCCATCTACAGGTCTATCAACTATATCAATCATTATGACATTAGAAGGAACTTTGTGAGGACTAAAAATAAAAAGATTGATAGTCTGATCATGGACTCTTAATTGTAATTCCCCTCTTGCACATCAATTAGTGCTTTTCTAGGCGCTAAGAAAGGCCTCCCAAGAATTAACAACATGTCTTTGTCTTCCTCCATGTCTAAAGTGATAAAGTATGCTGGTAGATAACATTTGTCAACTATGACACATATTTCTTCTACTATGCTCACTAGGTATTTAATGTTCCTGTCTACCAAGTAAAGTAAGACATTCGGCGGTTTGAGTTCCTTATCGTTCAACTTCTTGTGAATAGATAACGGCATCAAGTTGATAGTACCCCTAAATCTTACAATGCCTTCTCAAAATCCATCCCTCCAACCATGCATGGAATGGAAAATGAACCAAGGTCTTTCATCTTGGAAGATAACTTCTTTTGGAGAATGGCACTGCATTTCTCTATTAAGCACAAAATCTCATCATCCATCAATTTTCTCATGTTGGAATTTCGCATAACTGGGCATATTTTCAAGAGCCTCCGTTAAGGGAATATTGATTTCCACCTTTTTAAAATATCTTAAGGAACTTCTTGAATTTTCTTTCTTCCTCGTTACCTTTTAGGCAGTTTAGGAAAAGAATCCTAACCGGTAGCTATACTGGCTGACTCTTAGGCTTCCTCTTTACTGGAATAAGGTACTTTTCTATCTCTTGTAAATTTCCATTCTTCTATTGTGAATTGTCATGGCCATTCTCATTGACCCCCCCCCATTGTGTTCTTCTCTTTCTCACAAACTTCCTTAGCCATCTTGTTTTCAATTACCTACCCATTCCTCGGTGTAATGGGTTTGATAGTGCTCCCCTATATTGGGAATTGTGTAACTAGGTAAGGCCCCCAATGACCTCTCAACTAGACTATTTGCCATTTGCCCCACTTGAGTTTACCAAATTCTTGATCGAGTCATCCTGACCGTTCATTCTTTTAACAATGACCCATATAAACTAATTAACCAATGCTCTCAACTGCTAAACCTCTGAATGTGGTGGTTGTGTTAGGGTAATCTACTATTATGCCTGGTATTGTTGTTGGAATGGTGGTTGATAACTCAGGCCTTGTGGTTGTCCCCAAGTCTGGCTCTGTTGATTTCTCTATGAGAAATTTGGATGATTTCTCCACTTGAATTGTAAGTATTACCAAATTGGTTGATTTGGGGCCTATATTGGTTTTGATTTTGGTTTCCTATGTACTTGACCTATTCTTGAACTGAAAAAGAAGAAAAAAAGGATTCAATGTACTACACTAACCATTTGGATGATCACCTAAACAGAAGTAAGAACTAAGTAGTAGCGATATAGCAACAACATTTGTTGCCATCCATTCCATCTACTTTGCTAGATTTGCAATTTGGTTTGCCCAAGTTTTGTTCAGGGCTAACAAGGCATCTAGGGTACTCAACTCATGCATCCCTATCTTTTTATTCCCTCAATTGTGATGAAGATGATTGGAAATAATTATTAGACATCATATCTAGGAGCTCTTGTGCTTCCTATGGCATCTTGTTCACTCTTACTGGCCCATTTATTGAGAAGTTATCTGCTTCATGATTTCCTTGGAACAAACCGTTAAAAAAGATTTGTATTTGCATCCAAAGTGTAGTCCATGGTATGGATATTTACTCGAGCATTATACCACTCCCTAACTTAACTAGGATTCTCTCCATGTTGTTGATTGAAAGAGATAATGTCATTTCTAAGCTTGGCAGTCTTAGAAGGTGGGAAGTATATTGTCATAAAGGCTTGTGCTAGCCTTTCTCAAGTGGTAAACATCCCCAGTTTGTAACTTTGTAATCATAGCTTTGCTCAGTGCCTAAGTGAAAAAGGAAAAATCCTTTGCTTGGAAGTGTCATAACTCACAACATTTTGTTTGAAGGTATCACACACCGCCTCAAAGTTCTTGTTGCAGATGGCAGTTTGGATCTTCACTTGGCAACCCCCTAAAAATTGTGATGCTGAAGCATAGATATGAGACCAGGCTTGATCTCAAAATTATTAGATTAGATGAGGGGTGGAAAAATTCTAGACTTAGCTTCTCCAAAGGTAGGTTAAGTATAATTTGCTAGAGATCGATTATTTCTAACAAATCCCCATTGTTAGCATCGTTCTCTCTTCTCTCAAGATTCTTAGGTATAAGTGATTGCCTTAAGTTCATTGCATCAGCCATTCTGAGCTCCTTTTTTAACTACTATTGTTGTAATATCCTCCTTCAATTTCTAAAAGTTCTCTCGATCTCTGGATCAAAGGTGATGAGAGTTTGCACAGAGCGCATAAAATACAAAACAAGTGCAAGAAAAACAGGATCACGACATCAATATATGTGGCAATGCAAAACCAAGAAACTAGAAATTAATAAGAGAACAACATTACTTTAGGAAATAACAGAAAACAAACTAAAGTTAAATAAAGTGTGTAAAGTAAGAATTGTCTTGACGTTCAATATTGACTAAACTACATTTCTTTGGCAATAGCGCCAAAAACTTGATGTAGGAAAAGTTAAATTAATCCTATCCAAAACTTTTAACTAAATCTCACAAGTGCATGGTACCAATATAATAGGATGAATAGGGATCATTTCCACGACGACGACAACTTAGAGAAGTACCAAAAGAGGTTGACAATTTCTATTTAAACAATCTGGAAAGTAATTTAAAGTTTTATTAGACTAAATTACCAATAAGATAGAAATTAAGGAAATATGGTAGAGAAAATGAATTGAGAAAATGAATTGAGAAAATGTGTTTCAATTATTACAAAGGCGGGTTAGGTGTTAGGCTAGCAATTTCCCAGAAAACATTAAAGTTCCAACCAATCGGTACAATCACACAAGATAGAAGTTTAATTCCCAACTATCAACCTAATACCGATTTCTCACACGATTAGGTTCTATCAATCTAATTGGTTTAGGGGTGTAAACTTTCTCTTAGACCTAATTCCAACTAAATTGAGTATTTTGCTATATGAAATTACAACGAACCTACTAGAAACTCATGTCAGTCATGATTACGAATTAAACTAATTTAATAATCAACACCGGTCAATAGTGGGGAGTTGACTTCCATGTCACCTCTACCAATCTGACCAAAACTAGAGTTAGCTTCTAGAGTTGTCAAATCTGCGAAAATTATTACCCAAGAGGACAATTGGTATGATTGATGGTTATGCAACTTAATTCATGGAAAATTGTGTTACCCGTACCCAACCCTAGTGAATCTAGTGCATGATTTTTGAAATAATATCACAAGTATTGAAAACATTCAAAGGAATTGAATACCCATTAAAGTAGGATTTATTACTATAAATTGCAAAAAAAAAAATAATAATTGCAGGAATTGAATTAACAAAAAGAAAAAGAATTACCAAAAGATGATCCAAAATAATAATTCTTGAATTAAGACTGTACTTCATCTCTAAAATTAATAAGATTTCTGATGCTAGGACAATGAAAAAGTGAAAACCCTACAGAGAGAAAAAGTGATGAAAAACTATAGAGACTTGTTATTTTTTTCTCTCCAAGAGCATAATTATTTAATCCTTCCTCAACTTCTAAAAATTAGGAGTCTTTTCTAAGAAAAACAACTACCAAATAAAGTCATAACACAAGTAGGAGACAGAAAACTCACCAAAGCAGCATTTTCCAAAACTATACCTAAGGCTTCCTTTGTTGCGGTGAAGCATATTTGCTTGGAACATTCACTCTAGTGAATGAACCTTCTGTTTCTCAAACTGCTTGGTTCACTATAAAGAGCCAATTTGGCTTTGTACCCTTCAACATGGCGAAGGACCTTTCTGTCCCAACAATTTTCCACCTTCTTTCCACTCATGCTCCAACTTATCGAGTCACCAAAATTACCCTTAACTTGCACGGAAAAGGATGTCCAACATAAATAACTAGTTTAAATAGAAATTAACACTAACACCACTAATCCTAAATACAAAAACTTCGATAACACAACTACTCATACAAAAACATCACAAAAATGCAATATTCGAGACTTAAAATATTAAAAACTAGGTTTAAAAGAATAATAAAATAGCCTTAATTCTAAGCTTATCAATCAGGATTCTTCATTAATTTCTAAAAATTTTGTGAGTTGATCTAAAGTGAAATTTTTACAAAAGTACTTTATTTCTATATTCATTCTAAATTTATGGCAACTTTGCTATAATATCTCATACTTTTAGTGTTTCAGAACCAACCACCTTCAAATCCTTTAGTTTAGAGACTATGACTTGAAATTCATGCAAGATCAAGTAGGGACTTGCTATCAACCAAAATAAATTCAAGTATTCAAAAATTAGAAATTTATTCATACCTTACTTTTCACTACTATACTTATTTTTCAGAACAATCCAGATCTCTTTTGGAAAAGATATTGTTCAGCATAAGTCATACAAACAATTGGGTAATACATCCAATAGGTAGTCTTTTAATGGTTCCAGGCACATATACTCATCATCTTGTTGTTTCCTCCTAGCCATTTTGATTTCATCATTTTTATCGAATGTTGGTTCAAGAATTTTCAACAATGAAGGATAGAACACACAACCTTCAAAGTAGTGGAAGAAATAGCATCTTATTTCTTACACACAACCCTCAAAGTAGTGGAAGAAATAGCATCTTATTTCTCCACCTTGTAAAGATAGTTCCATCAACTTTGTCTAATTTGACAAGTTTTTTATCGATAAATTTGAAGGATGTCCTGGAAAACTCCATTATGAAAATCACTTAAAATTATTAGACAAAACTTGTAGAATTGGGAATAAGACAACTTTATTGTGATTTTGAAGTATGAAGTATCACTATCCTTTAAGTGATTTTGCCCCTACTAGTTTGTTGTAAGGTTGTGGTAAATAACACTTAGGACACAACAAAACTACTCAAAATCTTTGACCAACAAATTCCTAGGGATTTTTACAAGAATACTTTTAAATAAAGTTATGTGTTAAGAAAGACAAAGAAGAAGAAGCATTATAGAAATTTTAGTTATTAGTGTGTTTAATCTTCACACCACTAACATATATATATATTTGGATTTTCAACTAGTCAATGAACATGTCTTTTGTTTGGAAGACATAACTATTCACGAAAATTGGTTACTACTTCGAAACTCTCCTCTTCATGAAATTTAAACCAAATATTGCAACTTTTTATTTAATTTTTAAACAATGCAAATTTTCACAAATAAATTAAATATTACAAATCTTCTTTGAATTTGTATGATTTAATCTTAAATCCAAAATAGACTGCAGCAGTCGTGATTCTACATTTGTACTACTATTAAGAAATAAGATAGAATCATTAATAAAAATATCATGACTTGGCTCCAAAGGGTAATTTTTGGCCAAACACATGAATTTTTTACTAGTAAATGGACTTTAATGTCTCTTAATGTGAGTCGGTAAGGAAGCATTTTGATGATGTTTATTAAATTCAAGGGTATTTGTTATCATGCTGTACAAAATCTCAAGATTTAATTGGTAGCTTAGCCAAATTTCGAGTTTTTTTTTCAAACCCACCCTCCCTCTATTCTTAGTGACTCGAACCCATAATCAATAGATCATAAAGGAAACGTCTTACCACCTATGTTGCGCTTCGTTGTCAAAGCGGCTAAATATAGTTAACTAAGGATTTTATTAGTTCAAAATTAATTCAAGGTTTCTACAAAATTAATTAGCAACTTTGAGAGAATCCTTTAGCCAAAACTAATGTTCTAAAATTCAGACTGATAATTAAACCCAAAGAATTATTGATTTAGGTTGAACCGGTTGAACGCCTGAACCTCTCATTTTTATATATTGTATGAATGGCATGAAAATTATTGGAATCCTGAGTTGCCCAACTTTTTAGGAAGGTTTTGCTGTCAACCTAACATCTGAGGTTCGAGTCTATTCTAAAATGTTCAAAACATTTCAACTTCATAATTCATTCTTTTTATTTTAAATTTTAAAACAATTTAAACGGAATAAAAATAGAAAATTGTAATCTTTCCTACTTCCATCTCTTCCATGCCTCCTTCCTTCTTTTTCTCGATTCCCAGCCTCCTTCTCTTCCTATCTTCTACTTTCATACTCTTTTTTTTTTTAATAAAGGATCTATAGTAGATCTCCACCTACCCCTTAATTAGTGACTTGAACCCTTCTTTCCCATACTCGTTCAATACTCTACTTTGGGGATCAATCTCATCCCTAAGTGTAGTTGTCAATCAATGGGATATTCAAAGAAGTTATGTACCTTTACTAACTTATTGCAATCTCAAGTACAATGACTATTGGAAATTCTTTGAAGCCAATATCTTGATGTCCTAAGTCATATGGAAAGCATAGTTTAATTGTGATGCGAATCCCACAGATAAATTGACGAAACCCGAAATTGATGTTGAACCCAAGAATGCATAAACAAATCCGACTGATTAAGAAATAAAGAATTTGAAGATTCTATTCTCGATTATACGAGATATATATCTATTGTTATCTATAACAAGACAAGAACTGGTAGTGTTCAAGATAGGTAGTAGCAAGAATCAATCTTGCAATATACCAAGTTTTTGGAAGACAAGTTGGAAAATTTTCTCACGAAGTTTTTCTCGATTGATGAATGAATAATCCACTAGGGAAGCCTTTTTAACGTGACAAGGAGCTGGCCGAACCCTACAAATTAGTTCTAATACTAATCAGAAACAACCTTGCC
This sequence comes from Cinchona pubescens, assembly GCA_025175665.1. NCBI lineage: Eukaryota > Viridiplantae > Streptophyta > Magnoliopsida > Gentianales > Rubiaceae > Cinchona > Cinchona pubescens. The sequence goes on along the minus strand of JANKKI010000070.1, from coordinate 775,951 downwards.
AAATCCTAACAGGTTTAGGATTGGAATACTAGACATAAAACCAGCTAAACTAACATTTATATAGTCTGATATTTTCAACCCAAATGGAAAACAAAAATCCAATAAACAAATGTTGAAGAATAAATCCTAATTTAATTAGGCCTGGTTCGTCGAATAGGGCCTATGGCTAAATTAGGGTTTTCTTGAACCCTTCGTGGAACTCTTCAATTCTTGGGCTTGCAAACTCTTGTACTTGGACTTTATCTCACTTGTGCTTTACTTTGAAGAATTAGACTTTGTGTATTGATGAATGTTTAAGGATATCCAATCCAACTTGATTATAACACCACGAATATGTTCCAATCTTGGCGAGATTGAGTCCAAGCTTGCTCCAGTTTTTATCCCCCGAGCTTGGTACATTCTTAGCCTATCCATACTTGTATCATTCCCTCCCTTCTCGAAAGGATTCGTCCTCAAATCTGAACCTGTATGGAAAGGACAAACATAAACAATGTAGACAAAAATTTAAACAAATGATTTCACCAAATCAAGAAAAGATGCAATATATGCAGCTCAAATACAAAAGTATCAAACATAAATGTTGAAAATAGATAGTGGGAAAATGGCTTGTGAAATAATGAAATTATAGAGTACACAGACCTAAATCATGGAGCATTTTTCTTTGGCCAGCAAATAAAAGAAAATTAGAAGTTAGTTTTGAAAGATTGAACAAATAATGCTAAAAAATATTATCACGCTACTTTAAAAATTGATGCATATGGAAAGAACAAAAGAACCTATTCACACTATCGTGTTGAAAGATACAGCACACAATTGTTACCCAAAATGTTATTGAACTTAACACAAAAAGAATGGCAATCATGAGGCTTACAAATTAGCTCAAGAAAAACAAATGTACAAGAAGAATTAGAAACATTAAAAAGTAAGGAAGGAGACACACTATGAGTACTTAAAAAACTAAAAGTATGTGTATTTGACAAATCAAAATTTCTAAAAATTTGACAAATCAAAATTTCTAAAAATTTGACAAATCAAAATTTCTAAAAATTTGACAAATCAAAATTTCTAAGTACTCCCTTCACCAAACCATTGGCACATAAGTTCGAATGATGTACAAAAGTCACTAGAGCTTTGCACGTGAAAGGTGCAAATTTGAACTTTTCATTATCTCCACTTGCTTCTTTGAATTGTTACACAAAAGAACTTTGAAGAAAATCGTTAGGCAACAAAATATAAACACTCTTAAAAACATTTTCCTTGATGAACAAGATTTCTTCCTTTGGAATTACCATTAAAGCTGATTTTTCTTCTTAGGATTTGAGACGGCTTTTTCCTTACCTTTCTTTCGATTTTAGCCAACAATTTAGCATGCTCTTCATATGATCTTTTAATGTAAAATTGCGCTTTATAGACTTAATCTGGAAGTAATGGCTTAAGTGCAATCTTTTTACCATCTTTCTCAAAACCATATTTATTTGCAAATCCATCATGTGTAGCTTTCAGATCATATTGTCGTGGCCTACCTAACAAAATATGGCTAGAATGCATAGGCACAACGTCACATAAAATTTCATCCTTATATTTTCAAAGGTTAAAGAAATTAAGGTTTGCTTAGTGACTTTTAATTCACCATCTTCATTTAACCATTATAACCTATACGGATGTGAATGTTAAGTGGTTAGCAAATGCAATTTAGCTACCATGCGTTGCGTAGCTACATTAATGCAACTACCACAATCAATGATCAAATCACATGCACGATTTTCAACCACACACTTAGTGAAGAAAATATTAAAACGTTGTACCTCATTTTGTTCTGGTCATCATTAGGTTGAGTATAAAGTGCTCGAAAAATAACGAAGGCGGGTTTCTCAGAAAATCTACCTCCTACTCATTTATTCCGAGCATATTGACGATTTTTTGACCTTGCACCTACATCATACAATTCGTCATTATATTTGGTGTGCGTAAAATGATGCTATGCTGCTGTCGAGTTGCAATGCCATCGTAAGCAACCAAAATTTACAACTCTAATGTAATAGTGGTGAGTCGAGTTCGTCCCACAGAGAACGGGGGTTATTTTCGTGCTAATGGAACAAGGGGGGTTTGGAATGCTCTTTAACTAAAACTAAAATAATAAAATAATTGAAGATAATTCAATTAAGAAAGATCTTGGTTTTGGTCATATCCACCATGGCAATTTCAGTAGTCGATCATTGACACACAAGATAATTCAATTTATATCAAGCACTAATTGAAGAATTAACCCGAACGGATACCAATTCAAAGTTGATTCTTATTTCTTTCTAAAGTTGGTTAATATTGTTTCAACACGTGATCCAATTAACCCTAACTATTAATTTAACCCAGACACGCGCCAAAGATCAATTTAATAGAAGCTTTAAGATCAACAAGAACAATTAGACTAATTAAACATAAATACACGCGCTTACGCCAATTAGATGATTAATTTCCCTAAATTCAATAACACAAATCCAGTAATTATCAAATTCAGTTGCTTCATAGATTGAATTAAGCACAGCGGTTAAAACAATCTAGCGGTAGATTAATTCCAATAACCTAATATTCTGCAGCAATAACAAGTTAAAAAGAATAATCATAAAATTAATAGCAGAAAAATAATCAATACTTGAGATAAAAGTGAATAATTCAAGCACAAGAAGTCTCACAACTTTGTAGATTTGACCATGGCTTCAAATCCCTCTACCAAGAAAAGAGCTTAGGCACAAAGTGCCATGAAAGAATAAAGAGGAAAATTTTCTGCTAAAACCCTAGCCAACAAGAAAATAAAAGTGTCGACCCCTTTTTCATCACCCCACTTGGGATATTTATAATGAGTATTTAGGGTTACAAATAATGCCTACAAATAAGAAAGTGAAATCGGGTGAAAAAGAGTCCAACCGGCCGAAGAAATCTATCACAAAACTCAAATACACGTTATTGCTGCTCTTCGTGCACATGCGCTGAGGTCCTAGCACGCATGTGCGCGTGAGGCAGTAAGTTCCAGGTGTGTTTTGTACTCTGTGCACATGCATTGAGATCCTAGTTCTGGAATTGAACCTTCTGGACGCAGCGCACATGCTATCGTTTTGCATCCTTTTCAACTCTTTTCACTATAACCCTACAAAACTGAGAATAAACAAATTAAGCTCAATAATAACTCAAATCTTGCTTTCAACACATAAAAGCGTGGTATTTGACATATAAAATATAGTACAATTATTAACTTATCAAATTACCCCACACTTAGCCTTTGACCGTTCTCGATCAAATATAAAATTAAAACATTTAAGCTCAACAAAATTCTACTCAACATATTTCTTCAAATATCCACATAAATAATCAATAACCAATCCAGCAATCAGAGTAGTCTATGAACCCAAGAGCTCAAATGCTAGTAAAAACCAAAACATGAAATTCATGTTTATGTGTGTATAGCCATTCAAAAACTTAGATTTGAAAATACTTAGATTAAATCAGGAGACCCTCAAAATTTTCTAAACACCCCATAGCTCACTCTTCTTACACCCCTCCACTAAACTAGACAACTGATTCAATCTAAATTTAGATAGGACTTTTAGTTCGAGCAATATAGGTTAGGGTATTTGTTAGCCAAAGAAGGGAAAAGATTTAGCAAATAAGAACAAGAGCTTTATAGTAATGACGGCCGTACATTAAAATAAAACTTCTCTTCACATGCGGAATATCAAACTTTCACAACCCCACACTTGAGTAACAAACACCCATTAAGAATTCAAAACAACCAAACATGACAACCTCCCTCGGACATATATACATCACATCATCATTTTTTTAATTTATGTCCGCTCACAGTACGGGTACCAGTGGTAGGCACTACCCGCAATATATAAACACGCAGGTACCAATGATGGGCACTACCTGCGAATACAGGTACCAGTGATAGGCACTACCTGTATATATCAAGAATATGCAAGTACCAGTGATGGGCACAAACAGCATATTCAGAACTTCCATATTCATTTTTTTTTCAATAATTTTTTCCCAATACCCCATTTCGCAACAAAAATGTACATCACTCACTTCTCACGAACTTCCACCCTTATATCCCCTTAACAGATGAATGTGCACCATAAAGCTCTTAAAGGAAATGATTTAGGTTAAAACAATGAAAAGAACATTAAACTCAATAAGGGTAGGTAAATGAGTTTATGTGAAAGAAGGTGAACGATGTTCCTCTTCACAAGAATAAGGCTGAAATAAGGTACTTAGAAGTAAATTGTTAAAATGGTTGGCTAGAACGGCTTATCAAACAAAAAAGCACTACCCTCATTTTAAAACTAAATTGGTCGTCTAAGAATTAGTTTCGAAAATGTAATAAAGTAAGTTTTTGGGATGCAACATAATTGAGTCTACATAAATTTCTCTAAATATCCCAAATCAAAAATTAAAGTATGGCTTAGTGCTCAAAAATCTTGAAAATCATGAATGGAAAATATTAACACTGACTACTCATTCATGCACGGTTAAACTAATGATTATTATGCAGACGAATGGGAAATATAAGTTAAGCAAAAACTTTTGAAAATGTGTATAAAAATGGCCAATTTATCCACAAAATTTTCAAAAGTTTCAAAAGTTTTTGACAAGCTCTCATATCAAAGAAAAAGTTAAAATATTGCAGCAAAATTGAGCAAAATACACCAAACAACTAAAACAATCCAAATAACTCCCACCCCACACTTAAAAATAAGCATTGTCCTCAATGCAAAAAAAAATAAAAGCATAAAATGGGAAAAAGAAAAGCTTCTCTGGATTTAATTCGCGTTTGGAGCAATATCTGCTATAAATAACCCCTTGTCGCGAAAGAAAGCTGGATAACACTAAACAAAACAAAACAAAACAAATAAATAATTCCCTTGAGATAATAAGAAAAACAAGAATATGATAGAAAATAATCCTACAATACTTACTCCCTTAAGGGAATACATAACCATAATAACGAAAAGAAACCTAACGAAAAGTAAGTTAACTAACTAAAATAAAACCTAACCAACGAAAATAAATGTCGAATAAAATAACTAAGCAAATTGTCTAGGAAATCAATTCAATAACTAGCAACGAAAACGGCCCAACAGATAGGGCTTCGTTAGATCATAAGAACTCAATGAGCATGGGGCCCCAAATCCTGCGGAAAATGTGGAAAGGGTGGGAATGTTGAAGGGTCCTTGCCCCGCTCTCTGGCCATTTGACAAGCCTCCATTGTCTATTGCCATGTAAACTGATAGTGCATAAATGAATCAAAACGGTGGCTCATCCGCTGTGGTTTAGCCAAGATCTGATGTAAAAGGTCTTCCCGATACGTGGAGGAGCAGGTACTGGCTCATCATTCAAATCATCCACTTCCTCCACTTGTGATGTAGAAGCTTGAGCTCTAGTACGTTTAACCGGAGCCCCGTAGACCTTCCATTGCAATCATCTGTCCTGGCCTCAATTTTTCTTCAGAAGGCTTAATCGGCACCCCATTTTTCAAGCATAGTGTCGTAGTCAGATGGGGAAACCACAATCCCGGTTGCCTACTAGTAGCGGAGTAACAAATTTGTTGATATATGAACTGATCCACATCAATGGCTTTCCCAGTAGCAATGCAATATAGCAATTTAATATCCTGTTCCATAGTGACATGGGTAAGATGGTTTACCGGTAGAAGGCACAAATGAATTTAAACCAAACAAACCATGTTGGCTTAAGGTTATTCACGTGGAAATGCCGAGCTACCCGTCTCCTCCGTAAAGGTCCAATTCACATCCCCGTCACACAGGACACTGGATATTTGTTTAAGCTCTACATTGGCATTACTGGTGTTAGGCCATTCATCGTTGCGAACACGATTAACCTTCAAAATTCTATTGATTTCGGTGGCAAAGATATCCACTTCCTTCCCCCGTACATAAACCCTGGTGGAGCTATAATGATCAAAGTTAGAATAGAACTCACGCACCACTGGAAGGACGGCATCGATGGGAATTGAAGTGAGAAGCTCCCATCCACGATTGCGAATAGTTAACTTTATTTCTGGCACTCCTGCTAACGGAACTTGAATGCCCCTTTCCTTTATTACAGCCTGCTTAGAGATATCATCATCATACTTTTGTTTGGCAGCCGCCGTATTTGTAAGAAACGTAAACCGCCACCAACCCTGGATGGTGTAGCCCCGGATGATGAAGATTCTCCAGTACCCTTGCCTGTGGCTGTTTTCTTGGCTGCTCTTCCCATTCCTATAAAACATAAACAAGCATCATAACTCCCAAACAAACAAACAACACCCCACACTTACATAAAAAGCCAATCTCCCAAATCCTAAGTCTTAGATTACACATGAAAATTCAAACAAAATAATGCCTAAAATAAGACTTATAGGTAATGCATGAACATTCCTATGCATGAAAACCAATTAGACAAAATTCACATGGCATAATCAGTGGCCTAGGGATTAAATTCATGCATCAATGCCTTGCGTTTGAACACTTTTATTCATTGGGGCATAATATCGAACACATGGCATGCATAGAGAAAGAGGAAAATTATGGGTATATTATGAAGATGCAATCCATCCTCAATCAAAATCCCTACAAAAATCACACCAAATTTGTGTTTTAAGATCAATACCTATGAGATTACATCAATTCAAAGCATAAAAAGACTCTAGATATTCGAAAAAATTAATTGAAACCCATAAAAAATTTGTAGAAAGAAAGAGAAATTCATACCTTGATTTGATTGTTCTTGAAAAAGAAGAAATTTGGGTGTAAAATTGATGGAATTGGGGTGGTTTTTAAAGATCTAAAAGTGGAGGATTTTGGGGTTTTGAGAGGAAGTTGAAATAGAAGAGGAATGTGAAGAATGAGGGAATAAGGAACGGTTCCTCTCTTTTATCTCCTGGCGCGCACGTGCGCAGCTTCTTCAGCCCACATGTGGGCGCGAGGCAGAGACTCTGATGGTTTATCGACTCTGCGCACATGCGCAATCCTTTGAGCGCACATGTGCGCGTGAGACAGAGGGCAAACTTTCACAGGGTTTCAGCGCACATGCGCGGAACCTGGAGCGCGCATGTGCGCTTAAGGCAGAATAAATTTCTTTTTTTTTTCTTTTTTTTTAAAAAAACCCTCATAAAATATAACCCCATCAACCAGATCTCTTTTATCATTTAAGCCTCTTAATGCAATTGATTTCCCAATTAACAACAAAACTAAAATCTGAATCCTTAAAATGAAAATAAGTAAAAATAAAGTTGCAAAAATTAAATAACAAAATAAAATTGATATGGACATGGGTTGGCTCCCATGCAGTGCCTTTGTTTACTATCGTTGGCTCGACTTGATGCTCGCCAATTAATCAAAATGAGATTCTTCCAAATTCTCTCCGCACACATTTCCCGATGCAACCCCTTCATAATAGGGTTTGAGGCGATGTCCATTAACTGTAAACAGCTTGGATGTTTGTAAACTCTGAATTTCAACTGCACCATGGGGAAATACATTAGTTATTAAATACGGACCAACCCAACGAGATCTCAACTTACCTGGAAATAGACGAAGATGGGTTTGATAAAGAATGACTCTTTGCCCGACATGGAAATCCTTCCTTATGATCATTTGGTCATGAAATGCCTTTGCCTTCGCCTTATATATGCGAGTAGAAGTTCTCGTAAGCATCATTGCGGATTTCCTCCAACTCTTGCAGTTGTAATTTCCTATGTTCTCCACTAGCATCCAATCCCATATTGAAACTTTTAATTGCCCAATAAGCTTTATGCTCTAATTCTACGAGGAGGTGACATGCTTTACCAAATACTAGCCGAAATGGGGACATCCCTATAGGCGTCTTTTAAGCAGTGCGATATGCCCACAATGCATCATCCAACCGTAAACTCCAATCCCTACGACTGGAGTTTACTATTTTTTGGAGAATAGACTTGATTTCTCGGTTAGATACCTCGGCTTGTCCATTGGTTTGTGGGTGATAAGCGGTGAAAATCTTCTGTGCCACATGATACTTCTTTAATAAAGCTTCCACTGTCTGATTACAAAAATGAGTACCTCTATCCCTGATTATAGCTCGCGGAATCCCAAATCTAGAAAAGATATTGCTCTTAAGAAAGTCTGAAACAATCTTGGAATCATTAGTACGAGTGGCTTTAGCTTCCACCCATTTTGACACATAATCAACAGCCAAAAGGATATATGAATAACCAAATGAAATAGGGAAAGGACCCATGAAATCAATGCCCCAAACATCAAATATTTCGCAGAATTGTATCGGGTTTTGAGGCATCTCATTCTTTTGGGAAATGTTACCTGTCCTTTGGCAATTATCACACGAACGGCAAAATAGGTACGAGTCGCGAAATATGTGGGGCCAATAAAAGCCACACTCTAATACCTTCATTGCTGTTCTTTTGACTCCAAAATGTCCTCTACAAGCATAAGTATGGCAAAATGCTAAGATTGATTAATCTCATCATCATTGACACACCTTCTAATTACTTGATTAGCACAATGTTTCCATAAATAAGGCTCACCCACACAACGTATTTGGCGTCACTTTTGATTTTCTCCCTTGCTGCCCTAGACAAACCTTGCGGTAATTTTTTAGTAACCAAGAAATTAACAATATTTGCATACCAGGGTAACATCGCCTTTACTGAGCATTAACATTAATTGTTCATCCGAAAATCTTTCTTGTATCCCTAATTCATCCTGCACATGTGATAGCCGACTTAAATGGTCTGCCACTTTGTTTTCCATACCACTTTTGTCTCTGATTTCTAAATTGAATTCACTCAAGAGGAGAATCCATCTTATCAACCTTGGTTTTGATTCCTTTTTCGTCAATAAATAACATAACGCTGCATGATCAGAATATACAATCACTTTAGTACCAATTAGATAAGAACGAAATTTCTCTAAAGCAAAAACAACAGCTAAAAGCTCCTTTTCAGTGGTAGTATAATTTTTCTGTGCATCATTTAGGGTCATAGAGGCATAGTAAATCGCATGAGGTGCTCTTCCAATACGTTGTCCCAAAATTGCACCCACTGCAACGTCACCTGCATCGTACATTATCTCGAATGGTAGGCTCCAATTGGGTGGTTGGAAGATGGGTGTGGATACGAGGAGTTGTTTCAATTTGACAAATGCCGCCTTGCAATCATCGCCAAATTAGTCAAATTTGGCATCTTTTTGCAATAATCTGCATAAGGGTACTGATACTTTTGAGAAGTCCATGATGAACCGTCGATAAAATCCTGCATGGCCAAGAAAAGCACGAACTTCCCGCACCTTAGTGGGGTGGGGTAAAGATTGGAATATGTCAATTTTAGCTTTATCGACCTCAATCCCCTTAGACGACACTACATGACCTAACACTATACCTTATTGAACCATGAAATGACATTTTTCAAAATTTAGAACAAGGTTAGTTTTAATGCACCTTCGTAATATTAATGTTAGATTATGCAAACATTAGTCAAAAGAATCTCCATAAACGGTGAAATCATCCATAAATACCTCAATAAAATGTTCTAAAAAATCAAAAAATATGCTAACCATACACCTCTGAAAAGTAGCAGGAGCATTAAGTGGTTGCCCAAATGGCATACGACGGTAGGCAAATGTTCCAAATGTATGTAAATGTTGTCTTCTCCTGATCTTCGGGGGCAATAGCGATTTGAAGAAATAACCTGAGTAGCCAACAATAATAAGAACGACCAGCTAACCTTTCAAGCATTTGATCATGAAAGGCAAAGGAAAGTGATCTTTTGCGAGTAAGAGAATTAAGCTTTCGGTAATCTATACAAACCCGCCACCCGTTTTGTATACGGGTGGGAACCAATTCATTTTCTTGATTTTTCATCACAGTAATCCCCGTCTTCTTAGGGACTATTTGCACCGGACTAACCCATTTGCTATCTGAAATAGGGTAAATTATCCCCACTTCAAGAAGTTTGAGTATTTCCGTTTTAACCACTTCCGTTAGCGCCGGGTTTAGCCTTCTCTGTGGTTGACGGGTAGGCTTAGCTCCATCTTCAAGTAGTATACGATGCATGCATGTTGATGGGCTAATTCCCTTTATATCTGCAATGGTCCAGCCAATCGCTGTTTTATGCTCCCTTAGGACTTTTAGCAGCTGTTCTTCTTAGTCAATGGTTAAGTCATTAGCAATTATAACCGGATGAGTTTTTCCCGTCACCTAAAAACATATATTTGAGGTGACTCGAGAGAGGCTTCAATTCCGACTCAATCGCCTGCAACACTGAAAACAAGGGTGTGTCATTAAAATTCATCGAAGTGTCATAAGATAACTTACCAAATTGTGGCTGTTCAGCCTCTCTTCCTGCTTGCTCATCCCCAATTCGATCATACTCATCTTCAAAAACATCTGTACTATTGAATCCACTCGTACTAATGATTCCAAGATTGTTTCAGACCTGTCTCTTATGACACATCTAGATGAATAAATATTATGTTGAAATATTTTGCCATCAAATTCCATCGTCAAAATTCCTGTATCCATATCTATTTTAGTTTTGGATGTTTTCAAAAATGGTCTACCTAACAAAATGGGTGCAGACTCATCATTGTTCTCCATGTCAAGTACACAAAAATCAGCTGAAAAAATTAATTCATTGACTTGGACTAAAACATCCTCAATTATACCCTTAGGATAAGCCACTGATCTATCTACTAAGAGCTGGATAACAACACGAGTTTCAAGTAAAATCCCTAGGTGCAAGGATTTGTAAACTGAATAAGGCATAACATTTATAGAAGCTCCTAAATCCAACATGGCCTCCTTAATTCTATTATTGTTTATTGTACACGGAATGGTACACATACCTGGATCTTTACATTTCATTGGAAGATTCTGCTGTGTAAGCATGGCTGATACATTTTTACCAAACATGATCTTCTCAGCCTTATTTTGTTTTTGCTTCTTTTAGTGTGTACATAATTCTTTCAAAAATTTAGCATATCGAGAAATTTGTTTAATAGCATCTAACAATGGAATATTTACCTCACATTTGCGAAAAGTTTCATACAAGTCTCTATTAGGGTCCTCCTTCGTAAATTCCTTAAATGCATCAGGAAATGGTGGTTCAGGTGTGTATTCTGGCCACTGATTTGACTTACCAATTTTTCCTTCTTCTTTTTGAACCGGATAACTTTCTTTCTCCACTTTAATTTCCCTCTCCTTAGCCTTGATTCTGTTCAGGAACCAGTTTGGTTGGCACTTCAACCTCCCTACCGCTTCTCAACATAATTGCACTTGCATTCTCCTTAGGGTTAATGACTGTTTGAGAAGGCAGCTTTCCAGAGCTCTGTGCTTCCAACCGGCTAATTGTTGTAGCCATTTGTCGTATCTGCTACTGTATCTGCTGAAAATTGGCTTTGGTGTCTTGCTGAAATTGAATAGTATTATCGGTTAAAATACTCAGCCGTTCCTCTATAGACTTACCAGATTGATTATTAAAATTTACTTGTTGTCTCTGAGCGAATGGCGGCCTGTATGGTTGGAAGTTTTGCCGATTTTGTTGAGGCTGATTTTGGGCTTGGTTCCCGTATCTCAAGTTAGGATGATCCCTCCATGCAGGATTGTAAGTGTTTGAGTAGGGATCATAACTTTGTCGTGGCTACCCTGGGAATCCTCTGGCTGCGTTTACTTACTCTTGACCTTCATCTTGTAATGTGGGACACATATCTGTTGAGTGTCCCTCAATTGAGCAAATACCACATGGTTGTGCAGTCGGTGAGGTACCTGAAGCTAACTGTCAAACAAAAGAGGTTAAACTAGCCATTTGTTGTTCTAATGAAGAAACATTTAACTCATTTACACGCTTGAGCGGTTGATCGCGTCGTGTCCCAAACTTTTGAGAGCGAGCGGCCATATTCGATAAAAGCTCACGAGCAGCGTCAATGGTCAAATTGTCTAACGCCCCTCCATTTGCGGCATCGACCATGTTCTTTTCATTAGGCAACAATCCTTCATAAAAAAATTGAATGAGTAAGGAGTCACTTATCTAATGGTGCGGACAGCTTGTGCACAATTTCTTGAAGCGTTCCCAATACTCATACAAAGATTCTTCATTGAACTGCCTTATTCCACAAATTTCCTTATGAATATTTGCAGTTTGAGAAACTGGAAAGTACTTAGCCAAGAATAGCCTATTCATTTGCTCCCAAGTTGTGATACTACCCGAAGGCAAATCAAATAGCCAATATAGCCTTCGCCTCATCCTTGAGTGAGAACGAAAATGCTTTTAACTTGATATGCTCCTCTGACACCCCGGTGGGTCTCATACTTGTGCAAACCAGATGGAACTCCTTAAGATACTTGTTCGGACCTTCACCTGGCAATCCATGAAAAGAAGGTAATAAATGGATTAGTCCATATTTCAATTCAAATGTAACATTAGCATCTAAATCTGGATAAGTAATGCATAAGGGTTGTTGGTTCAAAGTGGGTGCGGCTAATTCTCTCAAAGTGTGTTGCGCCATGTTAGGCTCTTCCTGTTCCTGTTCACCTGCAAAGATATAATTAAACAAATTTTCTTCCCCTAATTGTCGTTCTCGTATCTCTATTCCCAATCTGCGTAAAGTTCTCTGTACTTCTGGATCAAATTGGAATTCAACTTGTCCAGCAGATCGGGTCACAGGCATACACAATCAGTGGTAGAATAATAATAAAAAGAAAGAAAAAGAAAAACTAAAATAAATAGCACAAAAATAATTAACCAATAAAATCGTTCCCCGGCAATGGCGCCAAAATTTTGGTGTGCGCAAAATGATGCTATGCTGCTGTCGAGTTGCAATGACGTCGTAAGCACCCAAAATTTACAACTCTAATGTAGTAGTGGTGAGTCAAGTTCGTCCCATAGAGAATGGGGGTTATTTTTGTGCTAATGGAACAAGGAGGAAGGGGTTTGGAATGCTCTTTAACTAAAACTAAAACAATAAAATAATTGAAGATAATTCAATTAAGAAAGATCTTGGTTTTGGTCATATCCACCATGGCAATTTCACTAGTCGATCATTGACACACAAGATAATTCAATTTATATCAAGCACTAACTGAAGAATTAACCCGAACGGATATCAATTCAAAGTTGATTCTTATTTCTTTCTAAAGTTATTTAATTTTCAACAAGCGATCCAATTAACCCTAACTATTAACTTAACCCAGACACGCACCAAAGATCAATTTCATAGAATCTTTAAGATCAACAAGAACAATTAGACTAAGTCTTAAATATAAACACACGCGGTTATGCCAATTAGATGATTAATTTCCCTAAATTCAATAACACAAATCCAGTAATTATCAAATTTAGTAGCTTCATAGATTGAATTAAGCACACGCGGTTGAAACAATCTAGCGGTAGATTAATTCCAATAACCTAATATTCTGCAGCAATAACAAGTTAAAAAGAATAATCATAAAATTAATCGCAGAAAATAATCAATATTTGAGATAAAAGTGAATAATAATTCAAGCACAAGAAGTCTCACAACTTTGTAGAATTGATCATGGCTTCAAATCCTCTACCAAGAAAAGAGCTTAGGCACAAAATGTCATGAAAGAATAAAGAGGAAAATTTTCTGCTAAAACCCTAGCAAACAAGAAAATAAAAGTGTCGACCCCTTTTTTCACCCCACTTGGGGTATTTATAATGAGTATTTAGGGCTACAAATAATGCCTACAAATAATAACGTGAAATCGGGTGAAAAAGAGTCCAACCGGCCGAAGAAATCTATCACAAAACTCAAATACACGTTACTGCTGCTCTTCGTGCACATGCGCTGAGGTCCTAGCGCGCATGTGCGCACGAGGCAGTAAGTTCCAGGCATGTCTTGTACTCCGCATACATGCGCTGAGATCCTAGCGCGCATGTGCGTGCGAGCTGCTTCTGGAATTGAAGCTTCTGGAAGCAGCGCACATGCGCTGCACAGCTCCAGCGCATGTTCGCTGACTTCCTCAATTGTGGTTTACATTCGGTTTTGATTTTCACCTTGATGCTTCCGTTATTTGAGAAAGTGTAAAACATGAAAGTTGTAGATCTATCCCTTAGCTTCCCAATGAATTTTGAATCACCTTAATCTAAGCTTGGGATAAAAAGTTATGCTTGAAATACAAAATAGTATCTGGAATGACTTCGTACTCGTGCATGTCTCGTACTAAACATTTTCTTTCATCGTTTTGCATCCTTTTCAACTCTTTTTCACTGTAACCCTACAAAAACTGAGAATAACCAAATTACGGGAAGCTCAATAATAACTCAAATCTTGCTTACAACACATAAAAGTGTGGTATTTGACATATAAAATATAGTACAATTATGAACTTATCAATATTCATAGTCATTGGTGTGAAACCCAGTATTTTAATAGCCTTGTTCTTTGATTTTAACTGGTTTAAAATATTTTTCATATTATTTTTAGTCATAAAGTACTTCAACTTATTCGTTTTTCAATTCGGCAAATTTTTCGATTTACGCGATTTCGATGTAAACGGGTCAAAAATTGGACTAAGTGTAATTAGTGCATTGTGGTGTGTGAGTGTTGTATGATGGCTGAATTATTCAGAAAAAATGTTAATTTAGTAGCAAAAATTAGTTTTTGGGTCAAATAGTCAACTTGGAGACTATTTGGTCAACTTGGGTACTATTTGGGTCAACTTTGGAAGTTTTTTTAAGTCTTCTTCTTGTTGTTTCTTCCTCATTTCTTCCCAGCAGCAGCCGAAATTCTCTCCTCCATTTTCCCCCAAAGCTGCAAATTTTCTTGGATTTCAAGTAGGAATCACTTGGAAGGTAAGATTTTATGTATTTTAGCATTTATGGCTTATGGGCTTTATGATCCAAGCTTTAATTTCAAGTTTTGTAGGATTCTTTATGGCTGAGAAAACCCTCTTTGCAGCCTTATAAGTTATGATTTATGTATGTTATGGGTTGTTTTTAGTGTTTTGGAGGTTGGGAAGTGATTGGGGTTGATTTTTAACAACTTTCCATGGTTAGATTACAAATTTTAAGATTATGAGTTGGGGTTTTGTCTTCCATATGTGGCCTAGAGTGTTATGCTATGAATGCTTATGTCTATGCACATAATGATGTTTTAAGAGTGTTTTAAGGTTAGTTTGGATAGGAATTGAGACTTGAAACCAAGTGGAATTGATTTCCCTTCATTTTGTAAGTAAGCGGAAGTTTGGCGCAACTAGGATAATTTGGATAATTGGTTATGTTTGAAGGATCTTTAATGATCTTTTGATGGTTTTAAGGTGTTTCCTTGGTAGTGGGATGGTTAGGAAGCATGTTTGAATCATGCGTGTGGCTAGTCGGTAAAAATTTCAGTTTGGTAGTAAAGAGGAATTCCACCCATAGGTTGTTGCTCTAATGTTGTAATGGAGTTAATTGTAGTGGTTATGGGCTATGGATTGTTGTGGAATGCTATTGATATAGTCCCGGCTATTGCTCTGGTGAATCTTTCCGTTTATGGATTTTGTTGGTTGATTGATTATGTTGTTTTGAGTTGGGTTGTAACTAAGGTCCCTTGAATACCTTGGAATTGGATTTTGTTGGTTGGTTGAATATGTTATTTTGAGTTGGGTTGTAACCAAGGTCCCTTGAATACCTTGGAATTGGATTTTGTTGGCAGGGAGGATAGCCTACTTATAGCCTAGGGAGGGGCGAAGTTTTTCAATTTTTCTGGAAAACTGAGCTTATTATCTCCTAACTAGCTGTAATACGAATTTGAGGGGTTAACTAAGTGTTTTGACTGGGGTTTTAGCTTGTCGAAGTTGGTCAGAAATTGTGGAAAGGTCATTTTTGACCAAAGAGCTTTTGGTGTCGTTTTCTATCGTTTCGCGTCGTTTTCGCTTCCCTAGTCATTCTTTAACTTCTACATCTCTTCTAAGAGTCCTCTTATATTTGTTTTAGGTACCACACCACCTACCGCCGGCGATAGCGTTCCGTGATCATTTGTGCAGTTTTTGCTTTGATAGGTGGGTAACATAGACCCTCTTCCACTTGTATTTTGTTTAACGACTTTCGAAATATGTTTGGATGGATTTTAAAATGTGTATGATGTTTGGAACTGCACTTTTACCAAGTTTTGGAACTATTACATATGAAATCGGGACCAAGCTATTTTATGTTAATCAATTGATATGTTTACAAACTCTTTTGATATGAAAGCATTTTATGACTGTTTTGGCTCATAGGTGACCTTGGTATATAATTTTGGATGTGTTTGGAAATGTTTGATTTGGGGAGCTCTGGTTCTATATTTATCAAGTCATCCATGGGACGCCATGGTGACTGTGGATCATTATGAACTATTTGATCAAGGGGTCTTGTGATGGGATAACTTGACCTCCCGGTCAGACTAGTAGGTGTAGTAGATTACTAGATCTGACTAGTACTGTAGGTCATACCTTTGAGCCTAAAAGATACTCATGCTATTTTATTATATTCTGGATTGAAACTGTACTTGGATTTGTTCGCTATGCTTTAGCATACTATGTTTTGAAATGATTGGATCTTTTTGGCTACGCTATGCTTTAGCATACTATGTTTTGAAATGATTGGATCTTTTTGGCTATGTTTTGGACATGCCTGACGTTTAAATGGCATGAGACATTTTAGAAACTACTTATGATTATGGTTTATTGACGTTTAAATGGCATGAGACATTTTAGAAACTGCTTCATGACTATGGTTTTCACAAATGTTATTATCTTTATGTTTTCTTTTCTAAAAGAAAAGCTTGGAAGATTATCCGCAGAGTCCTACCAGTAATGTGGAAACTGGAAAAAATCTGCTCACCCCACGTGATTATAATTTTTCAGATTAGGTGCTCGTTTTTTACTCTCCACCGCGTTAGCAGCTTTTAGATTTTCTCCAGATTCCACATTACTGGTAGGACTCTGCGGATAATCTTCCAAGCTTCTCTTTTGTTTGGAAAGGGGTAGTGTATTAGATAGGTTTTGTATTGATGAACTTTGTTTTTTTGTTGTAGCATCTTTTGTACTAAGAAGGAATTTTGTAATTCGTATTTTTTAATTGTTTTTGTTGTAGCATCTTTTGTACTTTATAGTAAATGCCTTAGTTAATATCAAGAGAGAGTGTTGAATACTTTCAATAGACCTTGCCATTTTTGGCAAAATGAGATTCCGAGACATTAAACATTAAACTTTCTCTTTCTTGAAACATTTTAAACCTGCCAAAGAACAAAAACAAAAAGAAACGAGAGATTCTTGTTAGTTAGGGTTTGTAAAAAAAATAAAATTGGACCTCATGGCACTCCTTTCGTGTTTACACTCAAATTTGAAGAGATCACACAATTTCACTTGTGTTTCACTCAAATCCAAGGCTTTTACCCTCTAATAAACTCACCAATCTTTCCTTTTTCCTCTCGTTTAAATTCTCCTCAAAGTCTTTCACAGACTTGAAAGCAAAAATAAGAAGGACACAAACAATTACCAATACTTAGAACATAATTACACTACTAAAAATTTGTTAATTACCTGCATATTTTGCTGCGGATTATAATGAAAAATCCGCAGCAAACAAGAATTTCTGCGGATTTGGGTGCCAAAAATTAATCCGCACGTAAAAAGGCCGTGGATAATAATTTGCTGCGGATTATAAAATCCGCAGCAAAATTTGATGGGGATTTTGCTGCGGAAATATACATGCGGATATTTTGCGCTGGTAATTCCGCTTCAAAATTTCGTTATTTTACAAGGGTTTTTATTTGGGGTTCCTGCGGAAATTATCCCTGTGTAAATTTCCGCAGGCAAAATCCCTAGCAAATATCCCCAAAAAAACAAACAATACTATCAAAAATTTTCTGTAATACATATATAGCATTTAGTTATCTAAGTAAACAACCAAATACAGTCTAATCATCCGAGCTACCATCCTCATCATCTGCATCAAGGGGTCGGGAACCAATGTAAGCAATATTGGAAAATTACATGAATATGCAAGACAAATTCACATGGCACCAATGTAAGCAATATTGGAAAAATAACATGAACAAATCCCTCATTCAAACCATAAAAGAATATAAATGCAAAAAATAATTATTCTTGTACAAAAATTATTCTTCTTATATAACTATTAGGATACTTATGGATCTACTATTCTTCGTCTTCGCCTTCGCCTTCGCCTTCCTCTTCCTCTTCGTCTTCGCCTTCGCCTTCGCCTTCGCCTTCGCCTTCCTCTTCCTCTTCCTCTTCCTCTTCATCTTCCTCTTCCTCTTCCTCTTCCTCTTCCTCTTCCTCTTCCCTTACCTGCCTCCTACCTAAATCAACTTCTTCACCATCATGACCATCATCGTGCAGTTGGTGTGATTGGGTCTTCCTCAATCCATAAGTATTTATCTAGCTCATTCGACAATTTGAGATAACTCTAGATGTGTTTGTTTTCCATCCACAATGCGTTTGGCTTATCTAGAATGTGTATAAGAGACAGATTTAACACCTTTACTAGGATAAGGGCAGTAATAAACTTGTGTTGCCAATGCAGGACAAACAAATGGATCAAAGCTTTGCGTATCTTCTCTTTTTCATCACCTGTGTATAAGAGACAGCACTAATACAACTATCCCATGCGATTTATAAACCCCAGCCAAACCCTCCATGGATTTATTCAGGTGAATAAAAATCCCCTCAATTTGGAAGAAGCCTATTAAGTACATCCACCTTCGATGCTCCACAACTTCCATTTTGCCTAACCAAACTAATGACTTATTTAGTCTCTTGTTAAACAATTAATTTGTAGACAAATATAAGAATATAATTTCATCAAAATTTTCCACTTGCTTATTATAGTAAAAATTTAGTATATGATAGTATAGGTGTTAAATATTGTCATTGATTATATGGAAATAAATTGAAAATAACATAGCAAAAATCCTCGACAAATTATGGATAACAAACAGTTGAAAAAAAAATGTAAATAACACAACAAAAATCTATACGATAACAAACAAAATAATTAGTATAAGTAAAATTTGTAAGGTTTCAAAAATAAGTATTGTCATGTTAAAAAATCCTACGAAATTAGGGATAAAAAAATCAAGAAGGCTGATTAATTGTGCGTGATTTTTCTAGTTATTTGATTCATATAGAATGTGCACGGTTGCGGCTAGAGGAGATGGTGGTGGACAAATCGAATCCAAGATGAATCTTGAAGAAGCTTGCAAGGTCATCCCTTGGAGCAAAATTGCTTGAGGAGAGAAAGATGTGATAAGAGACAGGGATGAAATTTAGGTTTTAAAATAATTTTATGGTAGTTAGAAGGAAGGTGGAGGGTCCATTTGAAGGTGACATGCTGCGGAAATAAATGTCCGCAAGTGTGCGGAATTAATTTCGCAGACATGTGCGGAATTAAATCGAAGAAATGTCTGCGGACATTTAATTCGCGCAAGTGTCGGAAATTGAATTCAGAAATTTCTTTGCGGAAATATATTCCGCAGCAAATTTAGATGTGTATAAGAGACAGTTCTTATTGTTTGACTGTAATTTTTGTAAATAATACGTTCCCGCTTTATCGAGGGACTGTTATCTGCGGATTTTGATGCGGATTTTTTAATCCGTAGCAAAATTTTAATCCCACACCGTGAAGACTAAAATTTGCAGTAAAATCCGTATGTAATTCCTGGGGAAAAAATCCGCAGCAAAAATCCGCATGAAATTTGCAAATTTCTAGTAGTGTTAGTAGTATAGACTAATGAAGCAAGGAAATAACAAGGTAATGGAGGATCAATTTAACAAAGAACACACACTACACACTTTAGAAAGTCAAACAATAAGAAGGTCAAACAAACTAAGGTTTCGGGTTAGAAAGAATTAACCCGAAAGAACAAGGGTATTTATGGTATTTGACCAATTCTTTTTTTTTTAATGTAACTTGAAGCAAAATATGGACAAAACTTGAAAAGAACATAAACAAATTTTAGTTGAGAATTATGTCTTAGGAAAGTAGAAAAATTGCAACACTTTACTTCAAATCCCAATAGGAAAAGGACAAAATCTACTCTTAGTTGAAAGTAGGAATTAGTATAATCCAAGTGGAACAGGGATTCAAGTAAATGTTTTATTCCAACTAAGACAAGGATTGAAAATATGCAAGAATATGGAACAAGGAATTAGCACACATTTCTAATGCAAGAAAGACATGGAAACCCTAATTCGACTAGGGTTGGATTCAACCTCTTTTCTTTTTCTTTTTTTTTTTCCTTGGCTGTTTTTTTTACACAGCCTATAGCGAATTCCTAGCAAAAAAATACCTTCAAAACATGGCACAAAACAGTTACAAAATTTCAAGCACAAGAAAATTGTTCGCGAACAAGGAAACTCGAGAAATGGTTAGGGTTAATTTTTTTGTTTTTTGGATTTTCTCATAGAAAAATATGCACAAAATTAGAAGCCAATACCAGCAAAATTTGCATAAAAAATATCGATGGGAAGAATCAAAATCAAAGCGTCAACTAGAGAAACCCTAAAAAAACGGTATAGGGTTTTTCTTTTTGAATCTGATTTTTTTTAGTCAAAAGAACACAACAAAAAAGAACAATATACGAACAAACTGAATTTTTTTTTGGATGAACAGTAATGATGAATAGTAACGATGAACAGTAATAAATTTTTTGAATAAATTGACAAAACAACAAGAAATCAATTTAAAGTTGTATGAACTAAGAAAACAAACATGTTTAGGAACCCAAACTCTGATACCACTCTAATGCAAGCTGATGAGATACAAAATCAATATGGAACCCTAGAACGCCTAAATAAATCCGATTTGTGGGATTCAAACCCGTTGATTAAGAGATCAAAAATTTGAAATATATTGTTCTCGACTATACGAGATATCGACTCGTTATTTATAACGAGACAAGAAGGTAATCGCAAGAATCAATCTTGCAAAATATCCAAGTCTTTGGAAGGAAAGTTAGAAAATTTGCTCACAACATTTTTTCTGAATATTAATGAATGAATAATTGGCTGGGAAGCCTTTTTAACATGACAAGAAGTTGGCCAAACCTTACAAATTAGGCCTAATACTAATAGGAAACAGCCTTGCCAAATCCTAACATATTCAGGGTTGGAATACTAGACATAAAAACAACTAAACTAACATTGATATAGTCTGATATTTTCGCCCCAAAGAAAACAAAAATTCTGTAAACAAATGATGAAAAATAAATCCTAATTTAAATTAGGAATTGATGCCCGAATGGGGCCTATGGCTGATTTAGTGTTTTCTCAATCCCTTCGTTTTCTCGAATCCTTCTTTGAACTCTTCAATTCTTGTGTTCGAAAACTCTCGAATTCGGACTTTATCTGGCCACTTGTGACAATCTTTACTTTGAGAAATTAGACTTTATGTATTAATGAATTGAGAATAGTTCAGTCCAACTTGATCATGACACCACGAACATTCTCCAATCTTGGCAAACTTGAATCCAAACTTGCTCTAGTTTTTTACTCCTGAACTTGGTACATCAGTAGTCTATCCATACTCGTATCATTGTTCAAACTACACTTTGTTGTCAAGTATCCACCCTCTATCCCTCCCCTCCCCTCCCCCTTTCTCTTTCCCACCCTTAATCCCTCTTCTCCTTCCCTTCCCCTATCCTCTCCCTCCCCTTCCCCCTTGCTTCCTCTCCCCTCCCCTTGCATAGTTCCAATTTTGATTTTGTGTAGGCATCTTGAGTTTGATTTCGTGCTGACAATATTGAATTTTAAGAAAAATAGAGTGAAAATTTTGATGGAAAGTTGATGTAGTAGAGAAAATACAAAAATCGGTCATAATCGATTCACCACAGTTCATACCTATTCTTCGAATTTTATTAGTTCTGGCCGGTTTTTTAAACTTTTTTGGATATTAAACATTGCCGGTCCGGTTTAAAGACACAGGCTAAAACGTCGTTTGCCGCAAGGGTTTGCGGTTTTAGTTTTTTAATTAATTCAAGGTGGGCCCACCCAAACACCATCTAAAAACACCCACCGACAATTTGCAAAAACAAAAAAGAAAAAGAAATTGCAGGCTTGCAGCCCTCCATTTGTTCCTACAAAGATCTCTGCCACGAAACTC
Organism: Cinchona pubescens; assembly: GCA_025175665.1. NCBI lineage: Eukaryota > Viridiplantae > Streptophyta > Magnoliopsida > Gentianales > Rubiaceae > Cinchona > Cinchona pubescens. The sequence continues at coordinate 753,792 of JANKKI010000070.1, read as the reverse complement.
TTCAGCTGCTGCTCTTCTCAAATCTTTCGCCAACTTGCACCTCTCTATTTCTCTGTTGAAATCTCCGTCGAGGCTAAATCAAATAATAACAGTGGTAAATTGATCAATCCATCATTTTTTTTAGAAAAAAGAATTCTTTAAAGAGTATAAATCAAGCAAAGATACAAGTAATGCTACTAATATTTCACTAATATCAGAATAATTAATAATTTCTTGAAAATGACTAGATAATATTACTAAATTCTTGAAAATGACTAAATAATATTACTAAAAAAAATCTTCAGATTCTTGATTATTATTCTTCTTCAGCTCAACCGCTATATATCATATCATAGCATCCCTCCTCTCCTCTCCCTACATATCTGGCTGTGCTAAAAAACGCACTCCCTGAAAGAGGAAATGCAGGAATGACGGAAATACTTTCTTTACGGATGTCAGATCTGTTACAAAATCAATAACAACCCATTACACAAAAAAGGTATATGAAGGTTATTATTTCAAGATTTTGAGAAATCCCATTTGTTTTTTTTATTTTTTATTTTTTTTTTGATCCATGATCTTTCTATGGTAATCTTTATTTTGTAGATCCGATTCTTATTCTTACTTTTCATTATTTATGAGTGCTATTGTCTTTCATATGTTGTACCTGTGGAGTAAAATGTCCGTTTTTTCATATTAATTTTCTGATGATTTTATGTGGATCTGATTGTTGATTTGGAGCTTGTATGCTTGCTTTTGTGTATTTTGTCCTTTTTTGCGGAGTAATTGTGGTCCTAGAAGATTTTGTGCAGTTTAAGATTTGGTCAAATTGATTTGTTGGTTAGCTCTAGGATTCAGTCATTGGGTGTTGTGCTTGTAAAGATCTTCTGATTAGTTCTTTTTAAAAATTTAGTACAATTCGAGATAATTAGGCTAAGTTTTCGAACATGGGATGCTTTATTAGGCATTTGTGTATTACAGTTTATGGGTGAAATTTTCACCTTATAAATCTTTTCATTCAGCTTTTTTCAGGTGAAAATTTTGACCTGATTAGTTTGAGTAATAGTGTTTCGAGTGAAATATGGCATTAGGGAAGTACTCTACAGTTGATGGTAGAAAGTCATCCTCGAATTATTGTTCCACGTTGACAATAGTGGTGTTTGTAGCACTTTGTTTGGTAGGAGTATGGATGACGATATCTTCGTCGGTGGTTCCTGTTCAAAATCCAGATGTGGCATCGGAGAGCAAGAATGATGTGAATGAGGACACGCGAATGAGCGAGAACAATGCGAATGATAATAATTTGGCAAATGTCCTGTTATAGCTAGTAATGAGAATAATAGTGATAATAGTGAGAGTTCTTCGAATGACAATGAGGGTAAATCAAAGCAGTTTGAGGATAATCCTGGTGATTTACCAGAAGATACTACAAAAGGGGACAATAATGTTAGCTCAAATCAGGAAGAGAAGAATTCGAATTCCCAGGAGAAGCCCACTGTGGAAAATCAAGAAGCGATTTCTGGGAATGATAACAGGGAAGAAGGGGGATTTAAGTCAGAAGATGGTTCTGAAAGTGAAATGCAGAATGGAAAAAATGGAAAAACTAAGACTGATGAAAAAGTCTTTGAAGCTGGGGAGACAAATGAAACTAAGTCTAGTAGAGGAGAGTCTGGAGATGACAACAAATCAGATGAAAATTCTAATGAAACAAAAGATGATGACAAGGGAGACAGCCAGAAAGAGGAAAATAAGAAAGATACGGAGTCAGATCAAGATTCTGGTGAGAAAAAGGAGAATGGTCAGACGACTGAAGTGTTTCCTTCTTCTGGTGGTGAGTCAGAACTTTTGAATGAAACTAGCACTCAAAATGGTGCTTTTTCGACCCAGGCAACAGAGTCGAAGAATGAGAAAGAAGCACAACAATCTTCTGAACCTGAAAATCAGAATGGAACAAGTTGGAAACTCTGCAATGTCACAGCTGGGCCTGATTACATCCCGTGTCTTGATAATTTGGAAGCCATAAGAAACCTCCATAGTACTAAGCATTATGAACACAGGGAGAGGCATTGTCCTGATAATCCTCCTACATGCCTTGTTGCACTCCCTGAGGGATACCGACGCTCAATTGAATGGCCCACAAGCCGGGACAAGGTGAGATATAATTTTGAGTTTTGACTAGGATAAGTTTGTTTTTCTTTAAATCGTTCTTTTGCTCCTTCATGGATCTTTGGTATTTCTTCCTTGCAGATATGGTATCATAATGTCCCTCACACCAAGCTTGCAGAAGTTAAGGGACACCAAAATTGGGTTAAGGTTACTGGTGAATACCTTACTTTTCCTGGTGGTGGGACCCAGTTCAAGCATGGTGCTCTTCATTATATAGATTTCATACAGCAGGTAACAATTAATCATTTCATAGCATTTCACTTTTACAAGTTCATTGAGCGTGGGGTTTTTCTTTCCTGTGCTAAAAAAAAGTTGAATAGAATAGGTGTTAAAATCGGACATCAAGAGATACCCATAAATGAAAATTTTAAGTATGTAGGTTCGGTTCTTCAGAGTAATGGTAGTGTAGATAGAGATGTTACATATCGGATACAAGCGAGTTGGACGAAATGGAGAATGGCATCAGGAATATTATTTATCCGCAAAATTCCTTTAAGACTTAAGGGTAAATTATGTGAAACAGCCATTAGACCAGCGATATTTTATGGCTCTGAATGTTGGCCAGTGAATTATGCACATGAGCAAAAGATGAGACTAGTAGAAATGAAAGTGTGGGTATACTAGGATGGACAAGCTACGCCATGAGCATATTCGGGATTAGATTGATATAAGAGTAGCACCTATCGATGAGAAGATAGTAAAGACGCCGCGAGTGGATTTTAGAGAGAGTAGTCAACATAAGAGGGGTAGTAGAAGACCGAAAAAGACTTGGTGAGGAACTTGCAAGAAAGATATAGTCGATTTAGGAATTAATGAGGATATGGTTCATAATAGAGCGCAATGACGTAGCAGAATTCATGCAGCCGACCCCACTTAGTGGGAATAAGATTTGATTTGTTTGTTTTTTTGTGTTTAACTGAAAAAGTTGAAACTGTTCCTTGCACATGCAAAGGGTTACACTGGGCATAACTTGCTTTTTGATTTTGTTTTTCTCGGGTACCTTTTTGGTTAGTTTATGCTTTATTGTGGATTCCTGTGGCTACTAGGTGCTTCATTACGTGTTTATTAGGCTTGTATTTGCTTGTCTACTTGATTCTAAGTGTTCTAGGGAAAAGTTTGGTAGAAGACATTGAAGAGTTGCTTAGGTGGTAAGACATTTCCCCTATGATTTATTGAGTCATGGGTTCACGCCACTAAAGAGCAGGGTGAGAGTGGGTAGGGGGAGAGGTGATTTTTTTTTTGTAAAGTTTGGTAAAAAAAAAAAAAAAAAGGTAAAATAATTATTTTTACATTTAAAATGGTGTATGTGAAATGCAGTGCTTCTTCTTTGCGGCATAATCTATTGCACATGTATAATTTAAATGAAAGAAATTACTCTACCGTTATAGAAATTATTTATAAAATGTTCATGCTTATATAATTTAAATGAAAGAAATTACTCTACCGTTATAGAAATTATGTATAAAATGTTCATGCTCAATCCGTTGTAGTCGTTTTATAATATCCTTACATTTGCTTTCCAGCTAAGTAACTTTAACTGCAAGTAGGTATACATTTGAACTTCACTTATTTATCCTGTGCAACTAGTCATTTAATACCACAAATGAAATTTTCTATACAATAAAATAGGATTTTGGAACAGAATTGCATCTTACCAATTTATCTGTAAATCATTACATCATTATCAAGCCTACATTACACTAAATTGAGTTGAAATACCAGTGTTGTAGTCTTAGTTGACTTGAAAATTGAACAAAGCATCTTAAGGAATTTTTGGTAAATTGTCTAAGCAATATTAAGGATGAAATTGGGACATAGCTGCTTGGCAATACTCACCCAATAACAAGCTTCAATTCAATTAAGTTAGAAACATGACGGTGTTTTAGTGTTAATTGGGGTGAACATATGTCCATATAACGGTGAAAACTTAAGCTCATAACTAACAAAATATGAAGACCTTGAAGAGTTGAGAAACTTAGTCATTTCTCATACAGATGGAAGCTTCTGTTAACAATTGAAAGTCGTATGCCTACTTGGTTTTGGGTCCATGAACCAATAAATTGATCCCAGTATATGTCACCAACACAACCTTTGGCTATTTGGTTCCCTACATATTCCTTCCCTTTTGCTCATGCCCCACGGATTCCCTTCATGGTATTCTATTTAGAAACTTTTCATTTTCTGGGACTTGTTTGAAAACTATGTAGAGACTATTTATTTTCAAAATTTCTTTGTCAGCATGTTTAAGCTCGTAATTCGTGGTTGGGGAAATATGAATATTATCAGATTGCTTGATGCACAAGTTTCCTTTTTTTATTTTATTTTAACTGTATTACAAGCATCACTCGCTATATGAGTTAATTGTTAAAGGGGGGGAGTTTACATGAACCGAGTGTCTAGTGTATCTCTGGTCTATCATGGTACAACACAAGTGCCTGGTATATCCAATGTTGCAGTGGTGGATGCAAGTAATGTTTGATGGCGGAACGTGCCCCCACTAGACTTTTATAAAGGTTCATTTTAAATATGAATCTTAATAAAAATTTTATTTGTGCCTCAGCTTATTTATACAAAAATAGTTATATGCACATGTTATTATAATTTGATAGCAAATGTTAAATAGAATAAATAAAGGGGGATTAGATGTTATTTAATGACTACAAGTACATTCCTTTCAAGATTTGTACTCCATTTAGTGAATTCTTTTATTAAAAAGTTCATTACTTTTAATTTGTTAGAGTAATTAGAGTCCCTAGAAAAAGTTATTTTTAACTTTATCATGGGGAAAATGACCAAAATGGTCCCTGAACTTTTTTCATAAAACAATGTTCGTCCCTAAACTTTAATTTGCTTCGCTTTAGTCCCTGAACCTTTTTCTTTGTGCCAAAATGGTCCATGAGCGTTGGCTTAGCCTAAAACTTCAACAGCCTCCAACTTTGACTCATAAGAGCTGGGGAGAAAAAGGAAATTCAGATTGGAAAAATTCAAAAAAAAATTAAAAAATTCTTAATCTGCACACCATACCTCTACCTCCACCCACCACCTCTCTCCCTCCACCCCCAGCCTCCTCTCCCCTACACCATCCACCCCCTCAAACCTCTCTTCCCTACACCATCCTCAACCCCTTCCCGTCCTCCTATTCTACCACCCCTCTCCCTAGCCCTTTCCTTCCTCCCCCAACCCCACTACCCTTGCTCATAGATAACCCATCATAAACCCAACCCCAAAAAACCAACTAAAGAAGCCACTATAGAAACCAAAATCAATATGCTCCTCACAGAGTCTGTCAAACCCAAAAAGTTCTAAAGCCAGGACGTAAGAGATAACTATAGCATAATTACCCCTTACTCCTATTCCAATATGCCTCAAAAAAACCATGCAACCCCATTTCTTTTTGACAAACCAACAATTTATTACCCAATTATAATAAAAACGAATGAGAATCATAATAGTGATGGGACTAAACCACCACAGCCAGCAAGTAAAGCACTGTATGCATAGTTGTTGATCAAGATTTGACCATAATTTGTGTATAACAGAAAAAAATAAGCGGCTATAGCAGCAATACCTACCAGTAGACGCTAACAATTTGATGGCGGAAGGGCTAAAGGGGGCAGATGGGCTGGATGATTAGCCATGGATGGATGGATTTTGATTTGCTGTCAAGGGGGTGGAGTAGAGGATGGCGGCGAGGGTATTTTGTTATTTTTGTAGCAACTAATCTAAATTTCCTTGTTTACCCCTTATCTTTGTTTTCAAATTCGGAGGCTGTTGAAGTTTTGGGCTGAACCACTGTCTAGGGACCATTTTGGTGCAAACAAAAAAAATTCAGGGACTAAAGTGGCACAAATTAAAGTTTAGGGACCTACATTGTTTTATGAAAAAAGTTCAGGACCATTTTGGTTGTTTTCCCCTTTATCGTGTTATCTTTTACAGTTATTCATTTTGTTAAGCACATGTATTTCTATTACTTAATATGTAAATATATTTTTTGAGGCAAAGTTTTTTTTACTTGTAAAAAGTTAAAACTGACACTACCTTATTTGTTAATGTCACTGTTAGTTTTTGGGTTAATGTCATTTTGGCCCTCAAATTAAGTAAAATTCTCAATTTGGCCCTTCAAAGTAAAAAAGTTTCAATAGAACCCTCAAATTAGAAAAAATGTTCCACTATGACCCTCTAAACTAAGAAGCTCTCAGTTTGGCCCTACCAAACTAAACTAGTGTTTCAATGTGGCTCTTCATACTAAAATTCTCAATTATGGTCTCCAAACTAAATATAATTTCTGATATGGCCCTCCATTTCAATTTTCTATGCCTCTTTTTTATAATTTTGAAAACTTAGAAACTTATTTTTAATAAATATATCAAAATTTCTATTTTTTATTTTTCAAAAAATACTTAAATCATTGATTCTTTATGTAAACTTTTATAAATAGAGAAAAAAGGCTTATGCAAAGATGTCCTCATAAGAGACAGCATAATACATCTTATCCCTTGTAAATGAAAGAATGAGAGCAATGTTTATACACTCCGAAAATATGATTGCACACATGTATTATGCATTTAAAATGGAGGATCATCTTAGAATAGTTTTCCAATTTGAGGGTCAAATTGAGACTCATTTTGTTTAAAGGGCCACATTGAAATGCTTTTTAGTTTTTACAATTTATAGTGCCAAACTGATAGTCTTTCCGTGTAGAAGGTCATAATGGAAAACCTTTAAATCAGTTTAGAGGGTGAAAATGGCATTAACCCTTACTTTTTTAATAACGCGTAAAGAAGAAATGTCATTATATTTTATTGTAATGACTATTCTAGCAAAAATAAAATGGTTCTAATGACAATAAAAAAACAAGGGTATTATTTTCTTTTTAAATAATTTTTTAAAAAAGTATATTAGATGAAATATGATTCTATGAATCCTTTAATTAAGTGGTGCCCCCACCAAAAATAATTTTTGGCTCCACCCCTACAATGTTGTGGTACCAGCGAGGGCTGGGTGGGTTTTGTCATTTTGGTGCTCCAAAATAAGCTCCATTGAAACAGAATACTTGCTCTGTTGCTCTTTGATTATCATTGAATCTTTCTTTTGTTTATATATTTGTTCCGCAAGCATGTACTCATTGTGAAACACATTTATTGTGAAAAATGAAAAGATTATGTATTGGTTAAACTAATTCAGTACCTGGATAAAAATCTTATTTTGGATCTAAAATTGAAGAAGGCATGACCTTAGCATTCAGGATGCACCTAAATAGACTTCTTCTAATCCTTCCTAGAGTTTTTGCTGATTTAAACTTTACTAGCATTACTTCGTTCTTGCAGTCTGTGCCTGATATTGCGTGGGGTAAACGTTCTCGTGTTGTATTGGATGTTGGATGTGGGGTTGCTAGCTTTGGAGGCTTTCTGTTTGATAGAGATGTTCTAACCATGTCGTTAGCCCCAAAAGATGAACATGAAGCACAAGTTCAATTTGCCCTTGAAAGAGGAATCCCGGCTATATCTGCTGTGATGGGTACAAAGAGACTTCCGTTTCCAGGGAGAGCTTTTGATATTGTTCATTGTGCACGATGTAGGGTGCCTTGGCATATTGAAGGTATGTATTATTGTGGATGACTTTCTACATTCAGAAGGTTTTCGGAATCTGCAGGCTTTCAAAGCTCATCAACTCAGTTACTTGGTGATTTTTATGTGAAAAAGTTTACATATATGCTTCTCTTTGTAACAGTCAGTTGCTTGGTACAATATGCAGGTGGTAAACTACTGTTGGAGCTGAACCGTTTACTGCGCCCTGGAGGTTTTTTTGTGTGGTCTGCCACTCCAGTCTACCAGAAAATTCCTGAAGATGTTGAGATTTGGGAGGGTACAAAATTTACTCATTTAAAATCTTATGCTCCTTCAAATGAAATTCGTATTTGACACTAATGTTCTGCATTTTTATTGGCATATATTAGCTATGAAGAAACTAACAAAGTCCATGTGCTGGGAAGTTGTTTCAATTACCAAGGATACTGTAAATGGAGTAGGGATAGCTGTATATCGGAAACCTACCACCAATGAATGCTATGAGCAAAGGTCACAAAATGAGCCTCCTCTTTGCCAAGAATCTGATGATCAAAATGCTGCCTGGTAAATTTTCTCTATTTGTATTTTCTTGTAGAAATTTGACTTTGAGCTCTGTTGTGGAGTGAAATGTGGGAAATGCCAAATAAATGGATTTATTTATTATTATTATTTCTTATTGTATTTTTTTTTTTTTTTTTTTTTTTTGGAATCACATTTGGAGTTCTTCACTGCTTATTCGAGAATGTCCAATATGTTCTAGGAATGTGCCTTTGCTAGCATGCATGCACAAAGTGCCGGTAGCTGAATCGGAGCGTGGGTCTCAATGGCCGGAATTGTGGCCTGCCAGGTTGGACAAACCACCTTATTGGTTGTTGAGTTCCCAAGTTGGTGTTTATGGAAAGCCTGCACCAGAGGATTTTACTACAGATTTCCAACACTGGAAGCATGTGGTGACCAAATCATACATAAATGGCTTGGGAATAAACTGGTCAACCGTGAGAAATGTCATGGACATGCGAGCAGTCTATGGAGGGTAAGCTAAAATTAAGTTTGGCGAAGGAATAACGGTTTCTTTGTGTGGTAATGCTTTTGGACAAATTATCTACAAAACTTCTGACGGACCAGGAAGTTATAATATTGACAAATATTTTACAGATGACTATGGACTTTAAATTTATTTACTTTTATGCTTTTCTTTATATTTTCATCGAAATTTCCCCTTTGGTTTTTTGGCAAGTGATATTTCACTGTCATTTGCGACCTTTTCAACACATAATTTGTTAAGCAATATATTACTGGTTCTTCCATGACACGTCTTTCAATCATTTCTCCTCTTGTGTGGCTTATCATCACAATTTTATGTTCGTTTTTTGCAGATTTGCTGCCGCTTTGAAGGACATGAATGTATGGGTAATGAACGTAGTCTCCATTGATGCTCCTGACACTCTACCTATTATTTATGAACGAGGTCTATTTGGAATTTATCACGACTGGTGTGAATCATTCAGTACTTATCCTAGATGTTATGATCTTCTCCATGGGGATCATCTCTTCTCCAAAATTAAAAAGAAGTGCGTTCCGAGCTTGTATCTCCTGTTTGTGAAAGGCTTGAATCCCTATGTTGTTGGTTCCTTCTTTGTGTGCTTTTCCTAATTACGCTTTTGTTCCTTTTTCTTTCAGGTGAAACGAATTTTGATGCTTTGGTTGCGGAAGTGGATCGCATACTGCGACCGGAGGGAAAGATCATTGTCCGGGATAATGTTGAGACTATTAATGAACTCGAGAGCATATTCAAATCTTTGCATTGGGAGATTCGTATGACCTACTCCAAAGACAAGGAGGGATTGCTGTGTGCCAAGAAAACCATGTGGCGTCCAAAAGAGTTGGAGGCAGTGAGTTATGCAATTGCATAAATGATTTAACATATTGTGCTGCTTGCAATCTTTGAGCTCCCATTCCACAGATAGTAGACACATTTTGTATTTTACTTCTAATTTTAAGTCAGGTTTGACTTCGTTCTTTGTGTACTTTTTCTAGTCGATTAGGTCTGTTTTGTTTTCATTTTCCCGAGTAGAGGAAATATTCAAGATTCCAAAATGTATTGTTATTGTTTTGGTGGAAATTGAACACAATGGTTTCCGAAGTGATCCAAAATGGTGGCGAACTTAATATATGAAAACTCTTACGGATGAATGAGAAATTATTGTCTGGTCCACTATTTTACTTTTTCCAACTTGCATAATATTCTTTGGAAAAATATTTAGATAAATTTGATTTACGGTCTCGTGTAAAGGTTGTAGTGTGGATTAAATCTTGTTAAATAAATAACATCAACTGATTCAAGTAAGATTCTATAATATTCAATATTGATCACAAGATCTACAGGCGAAGTTTAATATCGAGTTTATCTAAATATTTTTGAGAAAATTATTTGCAAGTCACAAATTTATAATCACTTGTTAAAATCACTCTACGTTGTAAGATTTTATCAAATCATGATTTTTTAATTTTAGATTCTCGATCGGATTTCTTTCTTTCTTTTTTGAATCTAGTGACACATGAATACCTTTTATTTGTCGGTTTGTATAGATGCACTCTTATTTCCGTATTCTTAAGGGATAATTTTATTTACCCCCATTGAGGATTGGTTATATTACCAATCAAACCCTGTGAGTTCGTCCCCCATCTAATAACTTCCCTTGAATCTGAAACGAGCTTCTAAAAAGACTAAATTATCTTTATCACATGTTCCTAAAATCAACGATAATCCTCAAACTTTTTTATTTTATCAATTCGGATCTAAACTCATTTATTCTCCACAACACACCATCTCCACCACCACCACCACCACTACCTAGAGATGTACTACACTTCTACGACAAAAACTCTTCTGATGTTTGCGAAGATCTAGGGTAAGAGAATTTGGATAGAGGAAAGAGAGAAAGGAGTTGTATTAATGAGGAGAGATTCACTTACAATTAAGGCTCAAGGAACCTTATTTATAAAATGATGATTGGGGATGTTCGGGCCATGATGTGTGCCAACTAGGCATAATAGATAATTACATAAATGCCTTTAATGAACTTGTCACATAAGCATATTACATAAACATTTAATGTCACATCTGTAATTAATAACTGTATCATCATTAATCCCCTCAGCTCGATGCTAGCCATAGCCCCAAAACCGAGCTGACTTATTACGCTAAAACCCCAGATTCCAAACTTCTTATGCTTTAACTTTTTCTCAATCCGAACTGCAACTCTTGGTTGCCTTATGGCGAGATCTCACTGAACCGAAACCCATATTGCTCAAGAATCCCTATTCAATCTATTCAATTCTCAAATCTTAAATTTGTAATTTGAATCCAAAACTATTATTAATACTTAGGACGGAGTCCCCAAACTAAAACTTTCTTTCGATGACTCTTACGAGCTTTAGCCACTTCAAGTGACCTATTGAAGACCCTTGATTCCCTCTTCATGAAATGTTCGAGCTGAAATCCCAATAACTCAAATAATTGAAGAGCAAAAGCCCTTCCTTCTTTACTACAAACTTCAAACCCCTTTAGACTCGGATCTAGCCTATCCGAATCTCATACTCTTGAATTCCGATGTGATTTAAAACTCCTAAAAGTGTTCACTCAACTTAAAAGTTTAAATTCTTGACATTCTAGACACTTGAAATCTGTTTTTTCAAACTTCTTCAATGGTTGCTTATAAGTTTCTTGCAAACCGACAAAAACTGCCTCGTTTCCTGCTCCCGTATTTGTTACCATCTTCCTCATTAACTTCTCGCTATTTACTAATTTGGGCAAAAGCCATTTTTGTTTGCAACTCAGCCCAATTAAAGTACAAAAGAAAAATCCCGCTTTTATCCAGTGGGCCAGGTGGTTCTAACGTAGAATTTTTCACCACTTTTTCCCCTCATCTTTTTTTTTTTTTTTTTTAACTACGTTGTCTCTTTACTTCTCTAGATGTGTAAAATAGCTTCCAAATTCCTGAATTTTCAAATTTCTCTTACAATTACATACCCACCTTCCACAATTTTCACCAATCCTCTTCCAAAATCCTACTTTCGTCACACAATTTTCACCTTCAATTTGTTCTTTTTAACTCCTTCAACCTCTTCAAGCTATTTTCAAGAACTTTCAGAGAATTCAATAGCTGGTACGTTTATTTCTTCCTTTCTAATTAGCCCACCACAACCCAATAACCCTAAGGATTCCCAAATAAAAACGATAGTATGCTTCTCAACCCTCATGAAGAAGCTCTTCTTGCCATTATTCCCCTAAATTTTCCAAGGGAACCTACCTCTTCCCATTCCTTCGTAAAATGACTACAAAGGTCTTTAAACGATTAACATCAAAACCAGCTTTTCTGCTGAAGCCAATTAAAACCTTAGAGATTTTATGAAATCCCTAAAAATGTGCATTTAAAATTACCCGTAGTCAAGGACCGAGGTCAACGACCTCCTCTTGGCTACCTACCTATTTGTCAAGAGCAGCAGCTCGAAGCATGTGTTTGATTTCCGATTTCTCCATTCCTCTATGAGCTGTCAAACTGCTGGAACATCAATATGTCCCAACTAACCCCCAATGGGATCAGAATAATAGTTGGTTTTTGTATTATGTTTAAATTATATTAGATCCCATTATCCTTAGAGATTTTTTGGATGATGTTAAAGTTGACCACAACCCATCTATTCTTTTATGTTTCTCCCTGAGTTGCTAGGAGCAGCTAACTATGGGCAGGTCAACCTTTTTCTATCCACGATTGGAAGAAGGGATTTTTCTATGCCCACTACCTTTACCCAATGATGCCTCGAGGCTCGTGAAATCTCATCAAGGAACCCATCACGCTCGGAATGCAGCTCTTAAGGACTTTGCCGATGTCAGTGGAATGGAAGGAAAAAATATGCCAGATACGTCCCCTAGGACGAAGACAAGGAAAAATGGTTGAAGCCCTTCATGAGCCACGGCTATACTTTTGAAAACCCCACCCTTAGTCGGAAATAATGACCTGGTTGTGAAACATGTTCAGGTAGCGGGCTATGAGATTCATAGTCTTTGTTGATACTGGCAATTTGGCCGATATCATTTTTTGGGATGCATGGGAAAAGACGCACATTAATTCATCCCTGATTCAGCCCTTCAAGACTCCTCTGGTAGGTTTTACAAGTGACTTAGTAATGCCAGAGGGTTAAATTGTATTGCCTTTAACTCTAGGAACTCCTCCGGAGCACAAAGTTAAGATGACAAATTATATTGAAGCTGGCATTGTGGACAGTTCTTATAATATGATCATGGCTGACCCATGCAGTACATGTACAGGATCTTGCCTTCAATATATCACATAGGCATAAAGTTCATGCCGAGGGACAAGTCAGAAGGTACTGTAATTGAAAATTAGTAGGAGGCTCGGGCCTGTTATATGATGTCGCTCTGATCTCAATTCCAAACAAAGTTAGTAGCAAACAAGGCCTACCTCGAAACCTTTGTTACCAGACCCGAAGGGAAAGGAAAGACAAAATGGAGCAAGAGGACGAGGTCCCAATAGAAGAGGCAGCTCTTGATCCAAACCTTCCAAATCGAAAAATAAAAATATGAGTCATTCTACTAGCCGAATTGAAAGGCTTGCTTATTAGACTTTTGTGCTAGTACAATGTTGTTTTTACTTGGACTGTAGAGGATATGCCATGCATTTCTTGGGAAGTCATTGAACATAAGTTGAGCATTGACCCAGCTCATAAACTAGTCAAGTAGAAGGAGCACCTATTCGGACTAGCATAAGAACATAGTCTAGTCATCGAAGAAGATGTTGATAAGCTTCTTGTAGCTAAAATAATTAGGGAAGTCCTGTATCCTACTTGGCTATGTCATCTTGTGCTTGCAACAAAATCGGATTCTTCATGGCACATGTGCCAAGATTTTACGGATTTTAACAAAGCCTGTCCTAAGGATAGTTATCCTTTGCCTCGAATCGATATCATAATTGATTTCTTTGTAGGATTTTTTTATCTTACACTTCTTAGATGCCTTCAGGGGATATTATCAAATCTATATGGCATAGGAAGATGAAGAAAAGACAATCTTTATCACTGACTGAGGCACTTATTGCTATCTTACTATGCCTTTTGGGCTAAAAAATATTGGAGCAACATATCAAAGGCTAGTGAATAAAACATTCAAGTCTCAGATAGGTCAAAATATGGAAGTTTATGTGGACAGCTTGGTCATCAAAAGTAATACCTTTGAAGAAACAATTGAAGATCTAAGAGAGACATTTGACACTTTAGAGGTCCAATTCAGATAAAGCTGAACCCCAAGAAATGTTTATACGGGGTCCTCTCAAGAAAATTTTTGGGTTTCATAGTATCTCATCGAGGCATCTGAGGCGAATCTGAAAAAAGTTAAAGGCATCGTTTTCATGAAGCCTCTGAGCTCGGCTAAAGAAGTACAAAGGTTAACAGGAAGAATGGCAACTTCGAATTGATTCTTGCCTAAACCTGCTGAAAGAGGGTTGCCATTTTATCAACTCATAAAGAAGGTGGATATTTTTCAATGGGCGATAGAAGCTCAAAAAACCTTATACGAACTCAAGGAATATTTGGGTCATATGTCGAAGCTTGTTTCACCTCAAAAGGGCAAGCTGTTATATTTGTATATATCCATTTCGGATCTAGCAGTCAAACTGCTTCTTCTTAGAGAAAATGAGGAGGTGAAACAACACCTAATATATTTCACAAGTAAGGTGCTTCAAGGACCAGAGAAGAACTATCCGCTAACAGAAAAGCTAGCCTTAGCTCTTTAATCACTAAGACTTGGAAGTTGAAACCTTATTTTCAGGGACACAAGATAATTGTGTGATACATGAAATATCTAGTTATAAAATTTATAAGATCCTAATCTAACTATTAACTAGATAACGCACTGCAAGTGTACGACATCAATAGTACATAGCGGAAGTAAGGGTCGAACCCACAAGGATTGGTTTATTAATTATCAGTTATTTGACTCGAACGCTATTTGAAGAAATCATTATGGAAGAGATTTGACTAAATTAATCTAAGAACTAAAATTCTAATTAATCTACGAAAGCAAATAAACTAGTCTAACCATTAATCTATAAAAGCAAGTAAAGAAAGCATTAAATTTGAAAGTAAGGAAAAATATGTAACCCTAGAAAGCATTAAATGATAAAAGAACCATAAAAAGAGAACTAAATAACATAAGAAAGGTTTAAGACTGCCTCTCCAATGAAGAATCGTAAGTTCTTGGTCCAAGGTTGTCAATCTTAAACCTCCTCTATGGATTTCAATCCTTCCTAAAAACAAAGAAAACCCTAGTCTAAATCTAATGAATTTCTATTCTAATGTCTAATTTAACTAATGGTTGATATCCTCTTCAACTCCCCTCACAATGGGGTATTTATAGGTATTTTTAGGGTTTTGGGGCTCCGGGATGATAAGTACACAATTTTCCATGCAAACGGGCCTATGGGAAGACTTTTCTTGCAAAACAAGTCACCTTACATGACCTGACTGTCGACCGGCGCCTGGACGTTGCACTTTTGCAGTGTGTGGGAGCTGCTTCTCGTGAGAAAAGCAACCTTTCTGGACTTGGAGCCTGGGCACTGGGTTCAGTAAGTTTCTTCATTTCATCTTCAATTTTCTCCATGATGCGAAACGAATTTGGGAAAACTCAAAACATGAAAGTTGTAGCTATATGGCTTAGCTTTCCAAAACATGTGAATCACCTCAATTGGAGCTCGGACAAGAAAGTTATGCTCAATCTACCAAACTGTGTCAGAATCGCTCTCTCTCGCCAGTGCATATTTTAAAACTTTGCAAATTTGAACGAGATGCCTATAGAATCCTGGAAAATTCAAAACATGAAAGTTGTAGAACTCTTCCTTGGCTTTTGAAATCATCCAAAATCATAGCACCCGGAGCTGGAACAAGAGAGTTATGCTTGATCTTCCAAACTATATCCGATTTGTACTAGGCCAGTGAACGTTTTCCTCCAATATTATGATCCATTTTAACTCATTCTTCACTCAAAACCTACAAAACACAAAATAAACTATTTTAGCTCAAAATTACTCAATTTTTGCTCAGATTACATTAAAAAAGAAGGTAAATGACACATAAAATATACTATATTTATGAGCTTATCATTATGTTAACCAATTTTCCATTGAATTTTTTTTTTAACTAAGCCAGGTGTCTCGAAAAGAATTTTGAAGTGGTTAGTAGAGCTCTGAGTTTGACATTGAGTTCAGACCTTGGAAACCATTAAGACATAGGTGCTTTAAGACTTTATAAAGTTAAAAGTTTCGGGTCAAAAAAATTGGAAATAATAATGTCTATAGAACCTGCCAAAAAAGATGAACCAAGGATGACTTAGTTTGGGAATTACATGTGGATGAAGTTTCATATGAATCCGGATTTGTGTTGGGATCATTATTCGAACTCTAGAAGAAGATCATTTGACTTATGCATTGAGATTTGAATTTCAGGCGACAAATAATGAAGTGGAATATGAAGCGCTCATATGCGGAATGAAGTTGGTTCATGAGATGGGAGCTCGGACATTAAAAATTCACAGTGATTCTTAGCTTGTTGTTAATTAGAGTCTTTGAAATTCAGAGGCTTCGGGGATGATTCTAAAAAGATTTCCTGAGGAATTAAGGAAATAGGAACCATGGTTCAAAAAAGTGGAGCTTGTAAACCTGCCTAGAGCCAAAAATACTCATGCAGATATATTTTCCAAATTGGCCTTGACAATATACTCTCACCTTACCAATTCTCGTGGAAATTCAGAGTGCAAGGTGTAATACTATTGATCTAGTTGAAAACGTTATGGATATTGACACAGATCTCAGTTGGATGGGGCCCATAGTATAATATCTTGAGCATAACACGTTACGAGAAAATCCAGTGGAAGGTTGACAAGTTAAGTATCAGACGACCAAGTAGGTACATTATAAGTGAAATCCATGAAGGAATTTGTGGCAACCATATAGGTCCAAGGAGTTTGGCTCGGAAAGTACTGGTTGTTGGATATTATTGGCCAACACTATACTCCGACATGGATAACTGAGTCAAGTGTGCCATAAATGTCAAATACATGCTCTAATACCATGTGACTTAGGTCATACATGGTTCCAATTTAGAGTCTTTGGCCGTTCGCTTAATAGGGAATTGATTTATTGGGGCCATTGCCTAAGAGAGTAGGGAAAGTGGAGTTTTTATTATGGCAATTGACTATTTCACAAAATGGATTGAAGCTGAACTGCTAGCATCAATATCTAGTAAGTCAATCGAGAAGTTCTTCTACAACTTATAGAAATATTATATGTCGATTCAGAAACAATTTGATGGGGATACTTTTGCAAGCTTCTATGCTGGGTTGGGGATAAGGCAACACTTCACTTCGGTAGCTCATCCCTAAGCAAATGGTCAAACTAAAGTGTGCAATAGAACCCCTCTCATGTGTCTGAAAATTTGGTTAGAGCCAGCTAAAGGTGCTTGGGTTGATGAGTTTCCTAGTGTTCTCTGGGCTTATAGAACGACACCTTGAGCGGCTAACAGGCATATGCCTTTAACCCTCTTATATCGATCAGAAGTTATTATTCTAGTAGAAATAGGTTTGGCTACAGCTTGTCCATTCCTGCATGATCACGAACAAAACGATGAAGCCTTAATGGTTAATTTAGATTTTCTAGAAAAAAAAGGTTGGATGCTTCTATCTGAAAAGAAAAGTATAAACAAGTAATGACCAAACATTACAACTCTAAGGTGAAGCATCGATGTCTCAGGCCTAGAGATTTAGTCCTAAAAAAAAATAAAGCCAGCTAGAGTTGAAGGTAATAAAAAATTGGATCCAAATTGAGAAGGTCCTTACAGGGTGATTGAAGCTCACAGATCAGGGTATCATAAGCTCGTACATATGAATGGTCATCCAGTACCCCGAAAATGGAATATTATAATCTAAAGAAATATTATCCAGAACTATAATAATCTTAATCTTCGAAAATAAGAGCCTTTGAAATAATATTTTCATAAGATCCATTCGTTGGTATTTTTTCACTCAAAAAATAAAAAGAGAAGGGACAAGCCGCCATGGACCAACCAAGGTACTAAAGTGGCTAGGATTAGGACTCAAGAAAAAGCAAATGCACAAAAAAAAAAGCATGAGTGTTAAGGGGCTGACACCTACTGGCCTCCTCGAGGCGAGCTGCCCCAGACTTTTTTTTTTTGTTAAAATGGCCAGGATCAGGACTCAAGAAAAAACAAATGCAAATAGAAAAAGTATGAATGTTAGGAGGCTAAAACCTAGTCGTCTCCTCTCGAGATGAGCCATCCTGGACCCGCCGACGGTGCTGAAGTGGCAAGGATCAGGATTCAATAAAAATCAAATGCAAATAAAAAAAGAATGAGTGAAAACCAAACACAAGAGAGAATTTCACTAAGTACGAAATTATATTACTTAAGCTTTTCATATAATCCTCAATTACCTTGAGAATGTTCATAATTCTTTCCAATTATCAAGCCATGAGATAGAACTTGAAAAAGTTCATATAAAATTTAAGAAAGTTCTTATTACTGATGTCTTTAAGAGAACTCTTCAACTCTTATTTGTATTTTAGACTCAAGTTACTCATGTCATTGTCTTCTCAAGTCCTGATCCCAGCCACTTTAGTACCTCGACAGGTCCAGGACGGCTCGTCTTAAGGGGTATCACTAGCTTTCAGCCCTTTTAACACTCATGCTTTTTTCTTTTTATTTGCATTTACTTTTTCTTGATCCTGATCCTTGCCACTTTAGGACCATGGTGGGTCCTGGATGGCTTATCTCGATAGAGGGCAACTAGATCTTAGCCCTATACAAATCTAACACTCACGCTTTTTTATTTGCATTTGCTTTTTTTTTTTTTTTTTTTTTCCTAATCCTGGCCATTTTAGTATCTCTGCGAGTCTAGGGTGGCTCGTCTCGAGGGGGGCCCTCCTAACACTTATGATTTTTATTTTATTTTATTTGCATTTGTTTTTCTTGACTTTTGACCCTAGCCACTTTAATATCTTGGGGAGTCTAGTGTAGCTTGTCTCAAGAGGGAACTATTAGGTCTCAGCCCTCTTAAAATTTGCATTTGCTTTTCCTAGAATCCTGATCCTGGCCACTTTAGTATCTCAGTGGGTCCAGGGCGGCTCGTACTGAAAAAGGACCACTAGGTTTCAACCCTTCTAACATTCGTGCTTTTTTATTTACATTTTTTTCTTTTGTCCTGATCCTAGCCACTTTAGCACCTCGACGGTCCAAGGCGGTTCGTTCCTTCTTTCTCTCTCTCTATTTTTTTTTTTTTGGAAGTGAAAAAATACTAGTGAACAGCTCTTATGAAAATATTATTGGTCATAGCCTGTTATTTTCGAAGAGTAAGATTATTGCAGTCCTGGATAATATTTCTTTAGATTTACAATATTCCACATCCGAGGTACTGGATCTCCATTCATATGTACGAGCTTATAATAGCCTCATATGTGAGCTTTAATTACCTTATAAGGACCTTCCAAATTTGGATCCAATTTTTTAGTATCTTCAATTTGGCTGGCTTCATTTTTCTAAGAACTAAATCTCTGGGCCTTAAATATCGTTGCTTCACCTTACATTGTTTTTACTTCTCTTCTCGAGTAGAAGCATCCAACCTTTTTTCTTCCAGAAAATATAAATTGACCATTAAGGCTTCATCATTTTGTCCAGGATCATGCAGGGTTGTACGAGCCGAGGGCAAACCTATATCTGCCGAAATAACATCTTTTGATCCATATACGAGGCTAAAAGACGTATTCCCATTAGTCGTCTAAGGTGTCGTTCTGTAAACCTAGAGAACACTCAGCAGTTCATCAACCCAAGCACTTTTAGCTCCTCGCTCTAACCGAATCTTGAGACCTGTGAGAAGAGTTTTATTACACACTTTAGATTGATCATTTGCTTGGGGATGAGCTACCGAAGTGAAGTGCCGTCTTATCCCAAGCCCAGCATAGTAGCTTGCAAAAGATTTCCCTTCAAATTGTTTTTCATTGTCTAAGACAAGAAATGAAGGGATTCCAAACTAGCTTATAAAATTTTTCTAAAAGAACTTGTTGATTGACTTACTAGAGATTGATGCTAGCAGTTCAACTTCAATCCATTTTGTGAAATAGTCAATTGTCACAACCCAAAACTCCACTTTCTCTACTCCTTTAGGCAATGGCCCCAACAAATCAATTTCCCATTGAGAAAATGGCCAAGGACTTTGAATTGGGACCATGTCCAACCCAAGTCTCTGAGGTATTAGAGCATGTATTTGATATTTATGGCATACCTGGACTAATTCATCTGCATCGGATTATAGTGTTGGCCAATAATATCTAGCATGCAATACTTCCTAAGGGAAATTAGCCAAACTCCTTAGACCTATATGGTTGCCACATATTCCTTCATGGATTTCCCTTAAAATGTACCTCGCTTCGGATGGCCGAAGGCACCTTAATAGAAGGTAAAGATAGGACCTGTTGTAAAGAACACCTCAAATTAGTTTGTACTGGGTTGCCCGAGACTTAACTCGTTATGCTTCTATTGGATTTTCTGGTAACTTGTTATGCTCAAGATATTGTACTATAGGCCTTGTCCAACCAAGATCTGTGTTAATATCCATAACTTTTTCCATTGGATAGATAGACCTTGCACTCTGAACTTCCATGAGAATTGGGATGTGTGGGAAAAAATTCACATTGATTCATCCCTGATTTAGCCATTAAAGACTCATTTACTAGGTTATACAAGTGATTTGTTAATGCTAGGGGTTAAATTATATTGCCTTTAATTCTAGGAACTCCTCCGAAGCACAGAGTTGAGATGACAAATTTTGTCACTATTAAACGATACAGTTATTATAATATGATCTCTAGGCCGACCCACGTAGTACACATACAGGATCATACCTTCAGTATTTCACATAGAAATAATGTTCATGCTGAGGGACGGGTCAGAAGGTAATGTAATTGGCAATCAGTGGGAGGCTGGGGCATGCTATATGGTGTCGCTCCGATCTCAATCCCAAACAATGTTAGTAGCAGACAAGGTCTACATTGAAACCTTTGATGCTAAACCTTCCACTTCAGATGCGCCTGAATTGTCCATGTTACCAGACTTGAAGGGAATAGAAAGACAAAAATAGAGCTAGAGCAAGAGGAAGAGGTCCCAATTGAAGAGGTAGCTTTTGATCCAAACCTTCCAAATTGGAAAATAAAAATATGAGCCATTCGTCTAGCTGAATTGAAAGGCTTGCTTATCATATTTTTGTGCGAGTATAAGGATGTTTTTGCTTGGACTGTGCAGGATATGCCATGCATTCCTTGGGAAGTCATGGAACATAAGTTGGGCATCAACCTAGCTCATAAACTAGTCAAGCGAAGAAGCGCTTCTTCAGACAAGAACGTAATCTAGTAATCGACGTAGAGGTTGATAAGATTCTTGTAGCCAAAATATTTAGGGAGGTCATGTATCCTAATTGGCTATGTAATCTTGTGCTTGTAACAAAACCTAATTCTTCTTGGTGCATGTGCCAAGATTTATTGATTTGAATGAAGTTTGTGCTAAGGACAGTTACCTTTTGTCTCAGATCGATATCGTAATTGATTCTTTTGCAGGATTTTTTATCTTATAGTTATTAGATGCCTTTCAAGGTCCATTATCAATTTTATATGGCAAAGGAAGATGAAGAAAAGACCTCATTCATCACTAACCGAGGCACTTATTTCTATCTTACTATGTCTTTCGGGCTCAAAAATGCTGGTGCAACATATCAAAGGTTTGTGAATAAAACATTGAAGTCTCAGATAGTTTGAAACATAGAAGTTTATGTGGACAAAATGGCCATCAAAAGTAAGACCTTTGAAGAAATAATTAAAGACCGCTATAATAGAGACATTTAACACTTTAAGGTCCATTCAGATGAGGTTGAACCCCAAGAAATGTACATTTGGGGTCCCTTCGAGAAAATTTTTGGGTTTCATATTATCTCCTTGAGGCATTGAGGTGAACCTAAAAAAGTTAAAGCCATCATTGACATGAAGCCTTCAAACTTGGTAAAAGAAGTACAAAGGTTAACAGGAAGAATGGTAGATTTAAATCGATTCCTGCCTAAATTTGTTGAAAAAGGGTTGTCATTTTATTAGCCCATAAAGAAGGTGGACAATTTTCAATATACAGATGAAGCTCAGAAAGCCTTTGATGAACTCAAGGAATATTTAAGTCATATGCTGAAGCTTGTTTTATCCCAAAAGAACGAGCTATTATGTTTGTATATATCCACTTTAGACCTAGCAGTCAGCTCGGTTCTTCTTAAAGAAAATGAGGAGGCGAAACAACTCCCAATATATTTCACAGGCAAGGTGTTTCAAGGACCAGAGAAGAACTATCCCACTAATAGAAAAGGTAGCCTCTACTTTAATCACTTTGGCTTGAAAGTTGATACATTATTTTTAGGGGTACAAGATAATTGTTTTAACCATTTTATCTGAAAAAAATATTTTAACTAAGTTTGATATCTCAAGAAGAATGTTAAAGTGGTTAGTAGAGCTAATTAAATTTGATATTGAGTTCAGACCTCGAGCACTGGTGCTTTCGAACTTTATAATTGAAAACTACAGGACACAAAAAATTGGAACTAATAATGTCCATAGAACCTGCCATAAAAGATGAACCAAAGGATGACTTGCTTTGGGAATTATATGTGGATAGAGCTTCATGCGAATCCGGATCTAGTGTCGAGATCATTATCCGAACTCTAAAAGGATATCATTTAACTTATGCGTTGGGATTTGGATTTCAAGTGGCAAATAATGAAGCAGAATATGAAGTGTTCAAATGCGGAATGAAGTTGGTTCATATGATGGGAGTTCACACATTAAAAATTCACAGTGATTCTCCTAGCTTCTTGTCAATAAGAGTCTTGGAAATTTTGAGGCTCAGGGAGTGGTTCTAAGGAAATATCTTGAGGAAGTAAGGAAATAGGAATCACAGTTCAAAAAAGTGGAGCTTATAAAGTTGCCCAGAGCCAAAAATACTTATGCAGATACATTATCTAAATTTCCCTTGGAAATATACTCTCACCTAACCAAGGAATCCTTGCATGGTTAGAGTCTCCCGTTGCTGGACCTCTAGGAATAGTGTTGATCACCTTGGCAATATTTGTTTGCTCGTCCTCCTGAGGGAGATTCTCAAGTCTTTGTTGATTCTATTGGTGAGAAGGATATTGTTAGGGTGGGACTCAGTTATTCCTTTAATTATTATTCCTTCTAATTTCTTCAACCACCATTTGGATGAATTGTTATAGGTGGCCATCTTGAATGGCCCTTTCAATTTCAATCTTGAGGTGATTGCACACCTTGATATCATGATCATGTTTGTCACGCCCCAAAAACGGGACCGGCCTAACACGCCGCGCTAATGGCACACCGGTCCAAAGCGCAAGGCACAAACGAACAGAGCAACAAACTTAACCGCAATGTAATAGAACCATCAAACCATTTCTTAACTATAAAACCGAATAAGTTCATTTTTACACAAAAATACGAATTACAAAATTCCTTCTAGTACAAAAGATGCTACAACAAAAACAAAGTTCATCAATACAAAACCTACTAATACACTACCCCTCTCCAAACAAAAGAGAAGCTTGGAAGATTATCCGCAGAGTCCTACCAGTAATGTGGAATCTGGAGACAATCTAAAAGCTGCTAACGCGGTGGAGAGTCAAAAACGAGCACCTAATCTGAAAAATTGTAAATCACGTGGGGTGAGCATAACTAGCTCAGTGGATATCATAAAAGCTCTTCAAATGGGGCCAAGCATTTCGATAAAACGAAAACATAAAGATAATAACATTTGTGAAAACCATATTCATGAAGCAGTTTCTAAAATGTCTCATGCCATTTAAACATCAGGCATGTCCAAAACATAGCCAAAAAAAGATCCAATCATTTCAAAACATAGTATGCTAAAGCATAGCGAAAAAATCCAAGTACAGTTTCAAATCCAGAATATAATAAAATATCTTTTAGGCTCGAAGGTATGACCTACAGTACTAGTCAGATCTAGTAATCTACTACACCTACTAGTCTGACCGGGAGGTCAAGTTATCTCATCACAAGACCTCGCAGTCAATTAGTTCAAAACATTCACAGCAGTCACCATGGCGTCCCATGGATGACTATAGAACCGGAGCTCCCCAAATCAGACATTTTCAATCACATCCAAAATTATATACCAAGGTCACCTATGAGCCAAAACAGTCATAAAATGCTTTCATATCAAAAGAGTTTGCAAAAATATCAATTGATTAACATAAAATAGCTTGGTCCTGATTTCATATGTAATAATTCCAAAACATTGTAAAAGTGCAGTTCCAAACATCATACATATTTTAAAATCCATGTGAACATGATTTCGAAAGTCGTGAAACAAAATACAAGTGGAGGAGGGTCTATGTTACTCACCTATCAAAGCAAAACTGCACAAACGATCACAGAACGCGATCGCCGGCGGTAGGGACGCCATGGTGACTGCTGTGAATGTTTTGAACTAATTGACTGCGAGGTCTTGTGATGAGATAACTTGACCTCCCGGTCAGACTAGTAGGCTGTCTCTTATACACATCTAGATGTGTCATTGGAAAATTCTAGTTGGACTTCTGATTCTTATACTGTCTCTTATAGGGGTCTAGATGTTGTATTTTAGACAGGTCCCTGAGTACACAGCTAGATGTGTATAAATAAACTCAGTTTTAAGAATATACTTACGTAAGGTTAGTTTGGATAGGAATTGAGACTTGAAACCAAGTGGAATTGAGTTGTTTCGCCTCCTCATTTTCGTCAATTCTGAACCGGCCTGATCGCTCGGTCTAAAGTGGATATATACAAGCTGATAATAGCTTGTGGCGAGACATACACAATCTTAGCTGTACCGAATTTGAGACAGAATTAAATGTTAGAACTGATGAATTTAGCTCACTCTTCGCGCTTATCTTGTCAAAGGTGGGACTATATCGATAGCATTCCACAACAATGGAAAACACCTAAAACCATCAAAAGATCATTAAAGACCCTTTAAACATAACCAATTATCCAAATCATCCTAGTTGCGCCAAACTTCCGCTTACTTACAAAATGAAGGGAAATCAATTCCACTTGGTTTCAAGTCTCAATTCCTATCCAAACTAACCTTAAAACACTCTTAAAACATCATTATGTGTATAGACATAAGCATTAATAGCATAACATTCTAGGGCACATATGGAAGACAAAACCCTAACTCATAATCTTAAAATTTGTAATCTAACCATGGAAAGTTGTTAAAAATCAACCCCAATCACTTCCCAACCTCCAAAACACTAAAAACAACCCATAACATACATAAATCAACACATATAAGGCTGCAAAGAGGGTTTTCTCAGCCATAAAGAATCCTACAAAACTTGAAATTAAAGCTTGGATCATAAAGCCCATAAGCCATAAATGCTAAAATACATAAAATCTTACCTTCCAAGTGATTCCTACTTGAAATCCAAGAAAATTTTTGGGGGAAAATAGAGGAAGAAGTTCGGCCAGCAGCTTGGAAGAAAATGGAGAAGAAATAACAAGAAGAAGACTTAAAAAGAATTCCAAAGTTGACTCAAATAGTACCCATTGACCAAATAGTCTCCAAGTTGACTATTTAACCCAAAAATTAATTTTTTTTGCTACTAAATTAACATTATAAATCAGCCATCTTACAACACTCACACACCACAATGCACTAATTACACTTAGTCCAACTTTTGACCCGTTTACCCGCCGGTACCGAAATCGCGTAAATCGAAAAATTTGCCGAATTGAAAAACGAATAAGTTGAAGTACTTTATGACTAAAAATAATATGAAAAACATTTTAAACCAGTTAAAAATCAAAGAACAAGGCTATTATTACAACTGAGTCCTAATACTGGGTTTCACAATGTTGGCCATGAAAAGAGCAATATTTGGACTAGTCTTTCTGTTCTGGTCTAGTTTGCATCAAAGGGGGCACTCCAAAAGTCCTGTGTGCTGTACTTGATACAAGATTTCCCTCGTCGGAGCATTTAATGATGTATAGTTTGTATCAGGCAAAATTTTTGTTCTTGTTGGTAGGTTATCAATATTGTTATTCAGGTATTCCACCCGATCCACCAAGGGTCTGCGGTTGGGATAGCCCAACCAATTTGTAACCTTTTCTTTTTTAGACGAGAGAGGATCTAGACCAGATTTATCTTGGCCATTCTTTGGTTCATAGAGTTCGTGTTCGGTTCTATTGGACTGGTATCCTCTTATGTGGTTAGATGCTCTTTCTAACAGTTTGAGGAATGTGGACGACATCTTCTTGGCCAATTTTATGATAAAGCCTCCGGGTCACACCCACTACAAAAGGCAGCAGTCGTTATTTTCTCATCCACATTCTTGATTTGAACTGCTACAAAGACATTCTGATCCAGAAAATTGTTATTAAAATGATCCACATATTGGCTTAGCGACTTATCTGACCTTTATATGATGTTTATCAAGTGAGAAGTGTCCTTTCTTCAAAAATAACTAAGGAAGTACTTTGCCAAGTTGTGGAATGTTGCCACTGAGTTGATAGGTAACTCATGGAACTATTTCTGAGCTAGACCTTTAAGGATGGTGGTAAAGAGTTTACATCGGATAGCATCGCTATATCCATGGAAGCTCATTATTGCCATAACCTGAGAAATATGGTCTGGAAGATCAGTATCGCACTTGTATTTGTCCAAGTCTAGCTGCTTGAACAGTGATGGAAGAGGCTCCATTTTAATTGATATGGTGAATGAATCTCAGTCCAACTCAAAGAAAAGAGAAGCATGAGTCACCAAATTATTATTCTTTAGAACTTCTTGGATTTTTTCTCAAGGCTCTACTCCTCAAACTGTTTAGAAACGGTTGGGGAGGGGCTTTCTGTTCTACTAATTTGGACCTCTGTGGACCATAACATTCTTTCATCAATTAACGATTTGTTTGGTCGATTGGTTGCTGTTTGAGAGTGATCAGGTTGATCCAAAGATCGAAACTGAATGATTTTATGTCTCAGCTCATTGCTGCATATGGCATTTATATGTTGTTTTCCAGGGTAGCGTCCGGGGCACAGTTTCTCAACTCATGGTCGTTTTGGCTGATTTCGCTATTTAGATGGAGTTCACTTTTCTCGTCGCTCCATGAAAGACTAAAAATATTCAAAATGGTTAGAAATATGTTGCAAAATATTGTTATGATTTTCCTGATCATCCAGAGAGATTTCAGTTTCCTCCTTGCCGGCGTTCTGAAGAATAAGGTGTTGAGTATCACCTTCAACTTCTTTGCTATTCGCACACCTTGTTGTCACTCAGTTCTTCATTTTGCAAACTTTCAATCGGTAAAAATGTTGAAATTTAGATTTTAACTGGTCAAATTACTGGAATTTATAAATTTGGGATGACTTTGACAAGAAAATGGAAAGAACAGAAATAAGAGATAACAATGGTTTTTTGTTGTGGTTTGCACAGACGACACTAATTGATGTTTGGAAGATTTAGGGTGAGAGAATTTGGACAGAGGAGTGAGAAAGGAGTTGTATTAAAGAGGAGATATTTAGTTACAACTGAGACTCAGGGACTCCATATTTATAGATTTTGATTTGGGATGTTTGTGTCGTGATGTGTGACAACTAGGCATAACAAATAATTACATAAATGCCCTTAATGAGCTTGTTACGTAAGTATATTGTATAAACATCTAGTGCCATGCAGGCAGATAATAATTGTATCGTCAGCTTGAATTGCTAGGCAACTAACATTTTGACTAATTAAACTGGAGTCTCTCATAGATATGACTCTAATTTATGGGTAACGAAAGCATACTAAACTTTGGATTGCATACCTGCAATAAAATGTCTATGGAAAGCGTAATACACTTTGTTCTTGATACAGAACTTGGACATTATATTTTTGTTGAATTTAGTAGGTTGTGATTATCCTACCATAAAAAGAAATGATTACAGTAAGTAAAAACAAATTTAAAGATATGACTTAGAGGCACTTCAAGCTTTTGGGTAGGAGGTTGATGGAGAAAGAGGGGTAGTACATTAGAGGTTTGATTGAAAAAGACTCACCATAGGAAGCAGGATTAGTAGGAAAGGGGATTTGGCATCAAAAGTAGAGATGGTTGAGGAGAAGGAAGATGAGGACGGAGAAAGACTTGGATTTTGTGATTGGAGGAGAAAGAGGATATGGTGGAGCTAGAGGCAGAAGAAGAGGAGGAGATATGAAGGCTTTGATCAGATCTATGATGATTGGAGAGAAAGGTGGAAGGGGGCTGATAAGGATGGAGGAGAAAAAAGAGAATGAGGGTTTGGATTTAGGTTTCGGTTTATGGGAAAGAAGGGGTTTGAATTTTTGAGTTTGAATTTGGGCTTGGTCTGAATTTGAAGAATTATATGAAATGATGTCATTTTGGCTAGATAAAAGTTGAAAAAATATAGCAGACAAAATAAATAGGGATTAAGAAAAGCTATTTTAGGAATAAAGAAGTAATTTTGCTAACATCAACATTTCTCCTAGTGGTTGTTAAGGACAGGGATGTATTTATTAGGTGTTTGGCCATTCTTTGGAGTTGTTTGAAATTTCATCAAATCACATGGATTGATTAGTAATATGGCCAAAACCTAGGAGATGTAAATGTAATTAACCATATTCTTGATTATTACATGAACTTCCATCTCAAAACCAATTGGTAATGAGTGGTGTGGCCCATGAACTTTATTAAATAGTCCTGAATCTTTAGGCTGATTGATGTGAGATATTTTATACTTTCACATCTCCTCTCACACACGTCTTGCCAATGTGGAAATTGACAAGTGCCAAATTCGAACCCGAACAATAAAAGTATTGGCTGACACAAATAGAAATCAAGCCCAATACCTAAACCAAAACAAATATTAGCTGACATAAATACATGATGTCAAGCCCAATGTGTAGAAGAGTTCGAGGTCATGTGCAGATGGAAACACACTTGAGCTTAACTCTGATACCATTTAAACAAATATAGGCTTCCATCTCAAAAACCAATTGGCAATGAGTGGTATAGCTCATGAACCTTATTAATTAGTTCAAGATCTTTACGATAAATGATGTAGGATGTCTTCTACTTTTGAAAGTATTAAATATCCCACATCGGCTAGTCTAAAAATCTTTGATTGATTAATATGGTTCACAGGTCACACCACTCATTGTCAATTGGTTTTGAGATGGAAACCCGTATTTTTAACATGATATCAGAGCTAGCCTCAAGTATTTTCCCTTCTACCCATGACTCGGGCCCTTCTACACATTGGGTTTGACTTCATGTGTTTATATCAGCCAATGTTTGTCTTGGTTTAGGCATTGGGTTTGATGTCATGAGTTTATGTCAGCAAATACTTCTGTTGTTCATGTTTCAGCTTAACTCTTGTCAATTTCTGCCTTGTCAAGCTAATTTATTGTCCATAAGTTAGCTGAAAAAATCTTGAACTAATTAATAAAGTTCAAGGACCACACCACACATTGTCGATTGATTTTGAGTTGAAAGCCTATGTTGTTTACCAATAAAGTTTGCATTTCATAGTAGATTTGTCTAATCGAGTAGAAACCCAAGAGTGAACTGCTCATGGATTGTTGTAGAACCAAGGTTGTGTTTGGCTAATTATTATTATTAAAAAAACTAGATACTTCCTATTATGAAGGGGCAAGTGACTGGCAAACATAATTTTGAAATAGAAAGCTTGCAGGCAGTGTTTTAAATCCTAGATCGGACTGGTCGGTTAACCAGTTAAATCGGGAACCAACTATGTTGTCGGTCCGGTTGATTACTATGACCGAAATTGATAAAAAAATTGGACAGAACCAGTAAAAATCGGTGAACCATTATAACCCGTTTAAACAGTGAACTGTCGGTGTTGGTTTTCTTCAAAAAATTTAAAAAACTAAAACCAAACTCTAACATCAACTTTTTTATCCTAGCAGCACGCACAACACAAACTTTCTCTATTTCTCATTTTCTCTTATCTCTCCTCCTTTCTCTCATATCTCTTTACTTTAACCAATTATTTCACCATTAATTAGCAAAATCCCAATATCACTTTAACATAAATTATTGTGTGGTGTGTTTTCAAAGAGTTCTTACCCTTTTGCTACAGGCTTAGAAATTTGTGTATGGTGGTGTTCTACTATTATTGGGTATTATTTGTAAGCAAATGAAATTTGCAATGGGTGTTTGTGTTTTGATTTGATGATTTGTTGGCATTTGTGTTTATGGAGATTGGTCTTTAATTTTTAAGTTTTAATTAAACTTCTTAGCCTCTTTTTCCTCACCCCCTTCCCAAATTCACCACTGACGCCTGAAGCCCCCTTCTTCCTAACTTATGTAGTGCCACGTCATCAAGGGTCGGCTCGCCAATTGGACCTGTCCGACTGGTGACTCTCTGGGTCGTTGTTTGACTTGAGTTTAAAAACATTGCTTGCAAGAGAATAACTTCAGAAGAAATAAATTATCTGCAACAGATTCGAGAAGATTAAATCAAATAACACAAGTGCTGACTTGAAATCAAATAACAAGAAGATTAAATAAGATAATAGTGCTGACTTGAAAGTCTCATACAAAGAAAAGCTCACTAACACAAGAAACTTTTGTATGGGTATCATTCAAAACTTGACAGCTCAAAGCTTTCTAGAGGAAGAGGAATCAGACGCAGGGGAGTTCATGGACAATCTATCTACAATCAAACTCCATAAGATAGATAAAGAGCCAATTAAATAATGGTAGGTTAAAACCATCATAGTGAAAACTGTGGGAAAATCATTTGGTTTTAACTATTTCAATTTTAAAATTAGGGATGTGAAGAAACCTGTAGGGATTATCCATATTATGGATCGTGGGAATGACTTTTTTTTTTGGGTGAAATTTGAGGAAGAGCAAGATTTCATCAAAATTATTTCTGGAAAGCCCTAGTTCATCAATAGACATTATTTATCCATTAGATTTTTATTGTAGGAGATGGACTTCTTTCATTCAAAGCATCGGTATCTAACACTAAAGTGTGGCTAGGTTGTGCAATTTCCTTCTTGTTTACTATGGCTGGACATCTTGATTAGAGTTGGGAATCAATTAGGTAAGCTGTTCAAAGTGAGTGCAAGAATAACAAATACCTAGAGAGTTGCGACATCATGTATTCAACTTGATCTTGAAAAGCCTTTTATTCCCAAGATTAGTGTTGGCTCCCACGTCCATGATGACCAGTATGACGACATTAATCTCTATTTTAATCGTGGAATGGTTGGCCACAATATCTTTAAGTGCCCTTCGGCAAAGCCAACTCAACAGAATGAAGAAGGTAGTATTGAAGAGTAGGAAAAAAAATAGAAAAAGGGTCACAAGCATTAGGCTGAAGAAGGTAGTAGTTTATACCCTGAATGATGAGTCTAGAGAGAATGAATACTAAAAGAAGAGGAAATGCAAGCAACCATGTGCTCTAACCTCCCATTTAAGTAGAGGCTCATTATTCCAACCGAAGCGAGGTAAGGAAGATATGGTAGTCAGTACCTTATCTAAAAGGTATGAACTTCTTTCTACTTTTCGTGCAAAAATTCTTAAATTTTAGCATCTTAAGACATTGTACAAATTTAATTCTGAATTTAGAATTATTTTTAGTGTACATTTTGTTTATTTTTTGTTTAAAATTAATTCCTTTGACTTGGTTTTAGACTTGGTTGTTGTTTTGAATAGAAAAGGCATTCAAATTGTTGGACTTCAATTCCAATTTTGGAGTATTGTTTGGATAAATCTGTCCAAACCTTAGCTGATAATCATTTACATGCCATCAAATCTAATTTGAATATGTTGGCCCAAAAGCAACCTAAGAGGGGGAGGGGGTGAATTAGATTGTCTCTAAAAAACTATCCTTTTAATGTGCTTAATGAAAATGCAAACTTTGTGCAACAAATGAACACTTAAGCATAAATAAGCACAAATGAATACAATAGATATTCAACAATCGAAGCTATTTGACAATGAACAAATAAGAAGATTGAGATTAAGAGAATCAAACCAAACTCCCAAACTTCTCAAGTTTGGAACTTATATCCACAAAGCGCTTCCCCCAAGGCAACTACCAAGTTCTCAACTTGAAGTTTAGCCACTAAGAGTCTCTTCAAAGTAGGTGAGACAATAATCTCTTGTACACAAGTGAGGATCACTCTTGCTCACACTAATTCCTTTAGTTGAGCCAAGAGTTTTACACTCACAACCTCCCTTTGTTAGATTTGTGATCTCTCCACTCTTATATTTGAAGAACTCTTACACTACTTAGCTCTTTTCACAAAACTACCTACACTATTACAACACTTGTCCTCACTATTTTTTCTCACAAATAGCTCAAGAATTACTTGTAATCAATATAGAAGTCCACTCAATTTATTTCAAGCTTAGGGGTATTTATAGTTGTCCAAATATTGTTTCCAACAACTCTCCAATGGCTATTTTCTGTTTACTAAAAAACCAGCCGTTAGATCCAATTTCGGACGGCCGATGCAGTATCCGAAAGAACTAGCCGTTGGACCTTTCAGACGGCCGCTGTTAAGCTCTACGTCTGACATTGCGTCTATTCCCTAGATGGTGTCTTGTCTTCCTTCATTCGGACGTCTGTAACTTCGTTTGAATGTTCGTCCGGTCGATGGTCAGTTACTACTGGAATTGATTGGACGCTATCCTTCGTTTGAGGATTCAGGTTCTTTGTGTCGAACGATTACCATCCACCGAGGCTAGTTCTAGTTCTCTGTGTCGGATAATTATCATCGTCCGAATTGTCTTCCTTTCGGTCAATCATCAACATCCGTAGAGTTCTACTGATTGTTTTATTGATTGTGTTCGGACGATCATTTACGTCCTAACCTCCCTGTCTTTTTGCAAGCTTGTTTTCAAACCATTAGTACGATTTGGTCATCATCAAAACATGATTATCATAACAAGGGTTCAACAGAATAGTTGTGTTAGCATGTTACATCATTATCAACATTTCATTTTCACAATCATGTTCAAAATAACTTGGATAACTTTATTATTTTGGTTAACTTCTTTTATAAATTTCTAATTTCCAGTAAAGTTAACTTCAAATTTTTTCCAAGTCAAGTTGAGATTTTGTTATGGCATGATAACTTGTTTGATTTTGTTTTACTTAGACACGACACCCAAAATTTTTGTTTCTTACTCAATTTTTGAGCAACCTAAGTTATGTGATTAAGGTTCAATACTTTGTAAGAATGAAATCGTATCAATTTTGCCTCAAAACACATTGATTCAAATTTTTGTTTTCGGTCAAATAACTTCCAATTATGTCAAAATTAGTGTTTTCCGATAATTGATCAAATTGTGTTTAACTTGTCAAAACTAATTTATTTTGTACTTCGGCGCGCACATTTGTTAAACTATTTGGATAATTACTTAGCAAAACTTTGTTGTGTTCAAAACGGTGCACGGCTTCTAGGTCTATCTTCTGCTAGTCTCGTGACCCATTTGACTAATCCGTGTTTTTCTAATGAATATCCAGCTTCGGATTTGATGATGAATCCTTTCGAGGAGGGAGGGAATGATACAAATCTGGAGAGGCTAAAAATGTGTCAAGTTGAGGAGATGGAGGCTAGAGCAAGTATGGAGTCGAGCATGCCAAGATTCAAGTACATTCGTGGTGTTTTGATAAAGTTGGATTGGACTATCCTCAATTCATTAATACATAAAGTTCAATTCTTCTAAATGAAGCATGGAGATTCTTTAAGTCCAAGAGCTGAATATTATGTTATATTGTTACTTGGCTTTTTATTTGTTTTAGTCCATTATTGTGTAAAGCCAAAATAGTAGTTTAATGTGTTGTGTAAATTGGACTGGTTTAAGTCAGGTTTAGGTGTTGCTATAATTCTTAGTTTTTAGGCTCATTAATTAGCCTTAATAAGGCCCATTTACCCCAAATTTTGGGGCTACTTATGGCTGAACCCTAGCACTACCTTTTCAGGAGTTTTTTTAGCTAGTTTTTAGGACTTTATTAAGCCTATCAAATAAGCATTATCATATGGACGAATTTCAGCATATTTTGTCAATAATATTTGTCATTATGTGAGGAAAAAGTTCTTTCTTTTAGTCTTTGGACTAAGACTTTGTTGGGATCATCGCTTGAAGAACGATGTTTGTTCTAACCGACTTATAGATTTGGTTCTTGTCTGATTCATATAGACCATAGGTCCATTCTCACTTTAAATCTTGTTAAAAGTTTGGTTCTTGTCTTGCTATAAACAACGGGTGAATTCTTGCTTGATTCTGTGTGTTCTTTTTCGTTCTTGTTTGTGTGTGTTTGCTTTCAAAATTCTTGTGACCAACTTTGGAGTCGATCCTTAGGATTTTGGTGCCATCTTGAATTGTTGGATTTTGTGGCATCAAGTCAATTGTCCATGGGGTTCACATCACTCTATTACCTGAATGATATATGCACTTATGTGTAAATCCTACTAACAAAGTGCACTAGAGTTCAACATTTCTACTTTCTTTTCTTTAGTGGTGTGTTAGTAATTGTTCTATCTTAAGTGTTTTGTGTTTGTGTTATGGACTATGTGTTATTTGCTTTGAGTTTTATGTGTTTGTTGTGTTTATGTTTTTGGTATTCTTTTTTTAATATTTGTTTTGCGTGAAACGGGAAAAACTTTAAGTTTAGAGGAGTGGTAACACTAGAAAACTAGATTTTCTATGACTTAATTTGAATTATTTTATCGTGTTTTGAGTAATTTTAATGTTTATGTGTGTACCATTGTGCATTTTTCTTTCTATGTATTAGTATGTGTTTGAAATAATTTTTTAGTGTTTCTTTAATATTATTTAGCATATATTTATATTTTTGTGTTTAGGGTTTATAATTAGGGTTTTACCTAATTCCTCACAGAATTAGGGTTTGTGTGTCTTAGTTTGTCATTTGTTTTCTAGTGTTTTTATAATATAATTTTTTATGGTTATTTAAGCTTGTTCAAGCTAATTCAAACCCTTAATACTGTGTTTTTACGTTGGATTAGGTTTTTGGCTTAAGATTGAAGATACATTGGAAGTGAAACACTGTGAAATCGAACAACAAATAGACCGGTAGCTCAAGGCTGCCAATAGCCAATTTATCATTGGCAAATAGATCCAAGCCAAGTGGTTGGCTTCCAGAGAACCAAGGCAATGGTGCCTTCACTTTCGGAAAGTTCTCCAACTTTGTAAGGCTTCATTTATTATTAATATACTTTTTTCTATCATTTTCATGTTTGTTTAAGTTATCAATTCCTGTTTTAATACTTTGATCTACATAGTTTTTATTAAATGCTCACTAGTGTGAATATTTTCTTGCTTTGTTCATTTTAATTTCTTTCCAATGTTTTTCATTTGTTTTATTGTATTTAATTATGTTTTATTTTAACTTGGGTTAGGTTTTTATGAAGCCAATTTTGTATAGGCAGAGACTAATAAATTGATTAGAGGGTAAAATGGACTAATTGGATGATATTAATGGGTTTAAGATTTAATTAGGGAAATTAGGTAATTGGATACATGGAGTTAGTTTGGGTTAATTGAAAGGATATGACTACTTCAACTTCAATTATGGACCTAGGTTAATATTAAACTAGGGTTAGAATGTGATTTTGGTGAACTAATTCACCTAGTTAGTTGGTTGTTAGAAATTCATGGTTAATATATCAACT
The DNA here is from genome assembly GCA_025175665.1 of Cinchona pubescens. Taxonomy (NCBI): domain Eukaryota; kingdom Viridiplantae; phylum Streptophyta; class Magnoliopsida; order Gentianales; family Rubiaceae; genus Cinchona; species Cinchona pubescens. The sequence continues at coordinate 718,228 of JANKKI010000070.1, read as the reverse complement.
TTGGTTAGTCTAGGTAGTAGGAGGGATCCACATTTAGCCTAATTAAATTGATAAACCTAATTATATGAGGGATTGGGATTAGGTTACAATTAGAAATCAACATCAAATATGGCTCATGGAATCATTTCATTGACCTCATTAACCCAAAGCTAAAAAATTGGCTAGCATAAATCGTACTCTCCCTTTCTTCTTATTTTAGTCACTAATCTAGATTTAGTTAAATTCCTTTCTAAATCAACTCTTCAAATAGCATTCAAACCAAATAACGGTAATTAACAACCTATCCTCATGAGATCGATCCCTCTTTTACTCCCTACTACTTAGCAACTTATACTTTTGAAATGTCATCTAGTCTAGTTAGGAGTAGGTGACTTATAAATTTTATAACTAGATGTGAAGCACCTCAATATTACCTTAGCATAGTCATTAGACATGTCACCTGTGACGTCATGCTCCAATACTCCTCAATTGCTCCCTTTCCATCCACTCTGTCATCTGAATCCACGCTTGAATTCGGTTTCTCAAGCTTTTTCACAATTATGACCCCAACTTTCTCTATCCGAAGAGGGACACTAGATTATGGTGATTCTAGTTCCCTTTCCAAGATCACAGTAGCAAAATTGCTCAATTTTTTTCTACAGTCTATGAAGCATCTCTTTTTGATTCCTCAAGCTTTTCTCCACCAATGCAATAAATATGGTTAGCAAATCCACCAATGCAATAAATATGGTTAGCAAATCCTTAAGGTTGTACTTCTCTTCTCATGAAACGAATCATTTCTAGTTGTGGTATGAATTCAAAAGGTTCCATTTGGTTCTGTTGATCTCGGTGTCATGAATAATCAAGAGATTCTCATGAAATTATGATTCTATGTAGGATCACATAGATATTTGTACCTATTGAAGGAATTAAATGAATTAAAATTGCAATAGGACGAAAAATCATAGTTGTTACTTGCATGGCATTGAAAGCTCAAGTGGTCCCCACCATGATTATTGTAGGTAGAATAAACCAACGATCTAACCTCCTATTCAGTGATTCAAACTTAGCTGGTCTTTTCCTAGATTCATCATCATTCTATGTACAAGGAGTTCCATCAAATGACCCATTATAAAAATTTTGATACATAATTAAAAGTTAAAAAAATTTAAATAAAAGAAAAAAATCTCATATTATCAAGTTATAATTAAATACACTAGCAAGTGCACTAGTCGAACAAAATAAAAAGTGAGTATAAAATATCGTTCCAACAGTGAAGAGTGAATGAATTACAAATAATCACAACTCAACCATAGACATTATTTGAGGAATCAAAAGATATGATAAATTAATTAACTAAATTAAACTAAAGATAAAGCACACTAAACAGACAAGAGCATAAATAAGGACAAGAAAATAAGAACTAAGGATGTTCGGGAATTGACTTCACCAAATTAACAGAACCATGAGACTCAAATCGAATAAGAATCAATCAATATGCACATAAGATGGTAAAGTTTTTGAATTTATATTAGACTTTCTCAAGTTAATAGCTATTCCAGTTAAATTTACTTTCGAAGAGATCTTCACAAAGTTATTCTAGGCAAATAAAATCAAATATTTGGAACCCCATGTTATTAGTGCCCTTTCAATGGTAGTAAACAGATCACACAATTCATTCATGATTAATCTCCCGCTATGAACATAAACAAATCATGGAATGCATTAATATTGACTAATGTTCAAATATCAATTTCTAAATATTGATTGAAGATCAAATCATGTAGAGAAAATCATTCAGAAGAACAACACAAACTTATGAATGTAAAACACGAAAAGATTGAATCTACATTCAAATAAATCACTCATGGAATGTCATTGGACCTTACATCAACCCCTAACGCAAAATTGCACCACAAAAAAAATAATAAGAATAAGAAAGTAAGATAAAAGTTATTGTAATCTATAATACATTATTCCTTCTTAGTATAGTTGTTGAAATATGTCCTCAATGGTCCTATTTATAGATACAAAGTGTCTTGGGGAGTTGTTATGGTTTTTGGTCAATTTAGGTCCATACAGGCCCAAAACTGGACTCAAGGTTATAAAAATTGCAAAGTATGTCATCCAGGAAATTGATGCAACACCGTAGCACTAGGATTTGCTTTCATTAAAACACCATGGCATTCTAGTCTTAGAACCTCAAACTTCTTAGAGACAATGCCATGGCACTGGCTCCTTTGTTGATCAGAACGTCATGATGCTGTGCTTGCATAATTATTTATCAGAATTCATTTCATTTAGTGTAGAAACATTAAAGCACAAAAAGTATGGAATCATGTACTAAAACCCGAAAATGCAATCGAATCCTAAAAAGAATTCATACTGAAATGAATAGAAAGTAAATCTATTTTGTAGAGGATCAATTATCCCTCCCCCAAATTTGATTCATCTCAACTATAAAAAGTAATCCTATTGGAGTCCAAAAAAGCTTCTAAAACCCCCATAGTATATGCTCCAACTATCAAGTCATTTGTATTGTTTTTCATGTGGACGAAAGACTGAGGGTATTGTGGTAATTGAGATCGCGGTCTCAACCCTGAACTTCTACAAAGGCAATTCTTAGGCCGAGCTGATACCGCGATCTCAAAAATTTGAGATTGCGGTCTCGAAGAAAAAAAAATACATTTTCTTCCTTTCAAAATCACTTCAACCATGAATTTATTTTATTTTTAGTATTGGAAGTAATTTGATTTTTTTTTTTTTAATCTGGCTAATGGCCTGAAGCTAACGCCAAGTAGCTAATTAATTTAATGCTTCATGGATTGAATTTTTGTGAAATTTCTTGCTAGATACTTGGTGTAGCTTTGGTCATGATTACTGCCAAATAAGAGTAATATGGCTTTAAGGGCCTAAGCTGATGCCATCTTTGCATTAGTTGATGAGTTGAATGGAAAATTGATTTTGTTTGAAGCTTACTTGGCGAGATGCATAGCATGGTTGCTCTTGACATTTTTACTCACTTTTAATTCCAGGCTTAAAAGTAGGGCATAGTTTAAGTAGTTTTCGTTAATTTTGGGTTTGTCTTGATGTTTAATTTTGGGTGAGTGGAAGGATGATTTATTCATCAACTTGAATAAAAGAGACAAGTTTGGGGGTGTTTATCTTTTTGTGTTGGAAATGGTCATTTTATATATTTTTTGTTGCCACTTGATGATTAATGGATGGAAAGTTGATCAATTAGGTACTCAATGATGATAAATTTGATGTTCAATACCTTGTGAATGAAGTATATGATTGATTCTTTTCAAGAATTTTTGTGTGAGTGAGTAGTTCATTTGCAATATAAAGAATTCATAAACTTAGCATTGCTATTTTTCCTAAAGAAGTGCTGAAATTTTAGGAAAATCTAGATATACCATTATTTGAAATGCTGTTTCTTATCAAATCATTTATATTATGTGGTTGATGAACTATCTTTTGGAAAGAAATGAGTTAATTGAAATAGAAGGAATTTTGGGACATTTCGTGTGTTTGCATAGGGAATGTTCTTCTAACTTGTGAATAATTGATATTTGAGATTAATTTTTGGTACTTTTACTCCTTTTCCTTGGTGTAGGGTCGTCGTAAAAATAAAAAAAATAAAAAAATTAGGAATAAGGCGAGTACGGGATTCCGACATGTACCCATGTTGTTTCTCCGAATTAAGCCATTAGGAATTGCGTATTTCGTATACCAATAAGTTAAGGAGTAAATGTTTGCAATACTTATCATTAATCTCATATTACTTATTCATTGTTAGAGGTTTATTCCCGAAATGTGTGACAATTGCATTGCAGTTCATTCCTAATTGAACTTCTACTTTCATAATGCTTAGTCGAGAAAGTTGATTAACTTTATAATATTTGTGAGTTGAGAAGTTATCATCTCTGATGTTTCAAATGAAAAGAACTAAAACTTTTGGTAATTCTTTTCAAGGATGGTAATGCTTGGTGAGGTGAAATCTTGTGTAGTGAAAGAATTTGTGCTTCTTTGTAAAATGAAATTTCAATTTTGGATTGATTTACTCATATTTTTCATATCATGTAGTGTTGAACATTTCTTGAGAGATCGCTTAATTGTTCTAAGTACATCCATGATTCATCAAGTGTCACGACAACTTTGGGGGTGTTTAAATGTTTGAATGTTAGTAGGTTTCATTTATTGTTGATCTTTGTTTTGCTCGGGACTAGCAAACGCTAATTTTGGGGGTGTGATAACTCTTTACTAGAGTTATTTTCCTCTAAATTATAGCATTTTGTTAGTTTAAATTCCAAAAGTAGATAAGTAATTGAAGATTTTAGTTAATTTCTTTCATATGTATTTGTAGTTTCGTTTTTGAATTAATTATGATAATTTTTGTGTTAAATTTTTAGTTTAATTAAGTGATTAAACACATGGTGTTAATATTATGCAGGTTAAAAATTAAAGGTTAGAAGCTGGAAGGAACAAAGCTCAAGGGACTAAATTGCAAAATGGAGGAAATGAGGATTGCTGGAAGGAGAGTCGAGATCGCGGTCTCGACTATTCCAGACCGCGATCTCGACTCGGGAATTAGTGTTACTATTTTAGAGATGAGATCGCGGTCTCAAAACTTCTAGACCGCAATCTCGACTAGCTAAATGTTAAGTTGTAAGGGCAATTTTGTAAACTTCCAGCCCAAAAACCCTAATTTTGCCTTGTATAATGCTGCACTATTTAAACTAAAGTAGAAAGTAGAGTAAGAGTAGATAGTTTAGAATAGAGAGTTTTAGATAATTCTAGAGAGATTAGGATAGCTTAGACTACAAGTTACTTTTTCTAATAGAATTTTCTCTTAACTTTCATCTTAGATCTTCTTTAAATTTCTTGTCAAGTTTACATTTTTATTAGATAATCGTAGTGGTTTTTTCACAAGCTTATATAAATTAAGTAGATATAATTTTTATTTGCTTTCCTTTTTATTTTAGTAAAAAATCTCTTTACTTTCAAATTATGGTTTTTAGGAAATTTAGGGTTCTTAACAATTACTTGCTTTCTATTTAAGAATTTTCAATTCTAGCATTAATTTTTAGTTAATTCTTAGTGGGTTTCCTTAATTCCAATTGAAAAATCCAAAAATATTTAATTTCCTATTTAATCTTTTCTTAATTTCTACTTTAGAAATGAATGCTTTAGTAATCAATTTTTATTGCTTTATGGTCTTTTTAGTTGATTTATGCACTTGTTTCAAATCTTAGTTTTAATTAGATTAAATTAAGTTAGAATTGAAGTTATAGCTTTCATTAGAATAGTTCTTCCATCCACTAATTGATTTAGCTTAACTACACATTCAGTCTTAAAACCTTGGTAATTGCAATTGCAATTGACAATCCTCGTGGGAACGGTCCCTACTTCCCTTGCTACTAGTTGACAACCTATACTTGCAGGGACATGCCACCTAATTAGTGATAGGATTTAGGTGTTTTCATTGATTTAAAACTAGGGTGTTAAAAGAGGCATCAAGTTTTTGACCACGATCTCGACTCTAAAATAGTAACACCCGAGTCGAGATTGCGGTCTGGAATAGTCGAGACCGCGATCTCGACTCTCCTTCCAGCAATCCTCATTTCCTCCATTTTGCAATTTAGTCCCTTGAACATTGTTCCTTTCAGCTTCTAACCTTTAATTTTTAACCTGCATAATATTAACACCATTAAGCACTTAATTAAACTAAAAATTTATCACAAAAATTATGATAATTAATTCAAAAACGAAAATACAAATACATATGAAAGAAATTAACTAAAATCTTCAATTACTTATCTAATTTCGGAATTTAAACTAACAAAATACTATAATTTAGAGGAAAATAACTCTAGTTTACTAGAGTTATCAGTAACACTACTAGCAAAGGCCACTTTCTTGGTGGTGCCACTTCTCTTTGGACCATTTTCTGGTATCCTTCCTAGTTGTGATGCTTCCATTACCTATAAAATCATTCAAAGAATGAATACTTAGATACTATGAATGCTTATGTCTATGCACATAATGATGTTTTAAGAGTGTTTTAAGGTTAGTTTGGATAGGAATTGAGACTTGAAACCAAGTGGAATTGATTTCCCTTCATTTTGTAAGTAAGTGGAAGTTTGGCACAGCTAGGATGATTTGGATAATTGGTTATGTTTGAAGGGTCTTTAATGATCTTTTGATGGTCTTTAGGTGTTTTCCTTTGTTGTCCTATTCTATTTTCGCGTCTTTCTATTGCTCCGGTGAATCTTTCCGTTTATGGATTTTGTTGGTTGGTTGAATATGTTGTTTTGAGTTGGGTTGTAACCAAGGTCCCTTGAATACCTTGGAATTGGATTTTGTTGGTTGGTTGAATATGTTGTTTTGAGTTGGGTTGTAACCAAGGTCAACGTGAATACCTGTGGCTGAACACCACCTTTTTCTGGAAAACTGAGCTTATTAAGGGACTTGGTTAGCTGTAATCGAACAACTAGATTAACTAAGTGTAAAATCCAATTCCAAGGTATTCAAGTCTAAGTTGGTCAGAAATTGTGAAAAGGTCATTTTTGACCAAAGAGCTGTTGGTGTCGTTTTCTATCGTTTCACGTCGTTTTCGCTTCCCTAGTCATTCTTTAACTTCTACATCTCTTCTAAGAGTCCTCTTATATCTGCTTTAGGTACCACGCCACCTACCGCCGGCGATCGCGTTCAGTGATCATTTGTGCAGTTTTTGCTTTGATAGGTGGGTAACATAGACCCTCTTCCACTTGTATTTTGTTTAACGACTTTCGAAATATGTTTGGATGGATTTTAAAATGTGTATGATGTTTGGAACTGCACTTTTACCAAGTTTTGGAACTATTACATATGAAATCGGGACCAAGCTATTTTATGTTAATCAATTGATAACAGCTGTTTGCAAACTCTTTTGATATGAAAGCATTTTATAACTGTTTTGGCTCATAGGTGACCTAGGTATATAATTTTGGATGTGTTTGGAAATGTTTGATTTGGGGAGAACCGGTTCTATAGTCATCCATGGGATGCCATGGTGACTGCTATGACTGTTATGAACTATTTGACTACGGGGTCTTGTGCTGGGATAACTTGACCTCCAGGTCAGACTAGTAGGTGTGGTAGATTATGTCACGCCCCAAAAACGGGACCGTAACACGCCGCGCTAATGGCACACCGGTCCAAAGCGCAAGGCACAAACGAACAGACCAAAAAACTTAACCGCAATGTAATAGAACCATCAAACCATTTCTTAACTATAAAACCGAATATTTCATTTTACACAAAAAATACGAATTACAAAATTCCTTCTTAGTACAAAAGATGCTACAACAAAAACAAAATTCATCAATACAAAACCTATCTAATACACTACCCCTCTCCAAAACAAAAAAGAAGCTTGGAAGATATATCCGCAGAGTCCTACCAGTATTGTGGAATCTGGAGAAAATCTAAAAGCTGCTAACGCGGTGGAGAGTCAAAAACGAGCACCTAATCTGAAAAATTATAAATCACGTGGGGTGAGCATAACTAGCTCAGTGGATATCATAAATGCTCTTCAAATGGGGCCAAGCATTTCGATAAAAAGAAAACATAAAGATAATAACATTTGCGAAAACCATAGTCATGAAGCAGTTTCTAAAATGTCTCATGCCATTTAAAAGTCAATAAACCATAATCATAAGTAGTTTCTAAAATGTATAATGCCATTTACACTCACCCCTCTCCAAACACATAGTCAAAAGATCCAATCATTTCTTTATGTTTTCTTTTTATCGAAATGCTTGGCCCCATTTGAATGGCTTTTATGATATCCACTGAGCCTGTCTCTTATACACATCTGTTTGCGGTTGGGGATAAAGTAAGTTATCCCATCACAAGACCCCGATCAAATAGTTCATAATCCACAGATCACCATGGCGTCCCATGGATGACTATAGAACCGGTTCTCCCCAAATCAAACATTTCCAAACACATCCAAAATTATATACCAAGGTCACCTATGAGCCAAAACAGTCATAAAATGCTTTCATATCAAAAGAGTTTGCAAACATATCAATTGATTAACATAAAATAGCTTGGTCCCGATTTCATATGTAATAATTCCAAAACTTGGTAAAAGTGCAGTTCCAAACATCATACACATTTTAAAATCCATCCAAACATATTTCGAAAGTCGTTAAACAAAATACAAGTGGATAGAGACAGGTCTATGTTGGGAAGAATATCAAAGCAAAACTGCACAAATGATCACCGAACGCGATCGCCGGTAGGTGGCGTGGTACCTAAAACAGATATAAGAGGACTCTTAGAAGAGATGTAGAAGTTAAAGAATGACTAGGGAAACGAAACGACGCGAAACGATAGAAGTTTGAGACCTGTCTCTTAGAGACAGCTAGATGGTCTTGAGACAGCCTTGGAATTGGATTTTGTTGGCAGGGAGGATACCCCAGTTAAAAGCCTTAGTTAACCCCTCAAATTCGTATTACAGCTAGATTAGGAGATAATAAGCTCAGTTTTCCAGAAAAATCGAAAAACTTCGCCCCTCCCTAGGCTATAAGTAGGCTATCCTCCCTGCCAACAAAATCCAATTCCAAGGTATTCAAGGGACCTTGGTTACAACCCAACTCAAAACAACATATTCAACCAACAAAATCCATAAACGGAAAGATTCACCGGAGCAATAGCCGGGACTATATCAATAGCATTCCACAACAATGGAAAACACCTAAAACCATCAAAAGATCATTAAAGACCCTTTAAACATAACCAATTATCCAAATTATCCTAGTTGCGCCAAACTTCCGCTTACTTACAAAATGAAGGGAAATCAATTCCACTTGGTTTCAAGTCTCAATTCCTATCCAAACTAACCTTAAAATAGCATGTATAAGAGACTCTTTACACTCTTAAAACATCATTATGTGCATAGACATAAGCATTCATAGCATAACACTCTAGGCCACATATGGAAGACAAAACCCTAACTCATAATCTTAAAATTTGTAATCTAACCATGGAAAGTTGTTAAAAATCAACCCCAATCACTTCCCAACCTCCAAAACACTAAGAACAACCCATAACATACATAAATCAACATATATAAGGCTGCAAAGAGGGTTTATTTTCAGCCCTAAGAATCCTACAAAACTTGAAATTAAAGTTTGGATCATAAAGCCCATAAGCTATAAATGCTAAAATACATAAAATCTTACCTTCCAAGTGATTCCTACTTGAAATCCAAGAAAATTTTTGGGGGAAAAATGGAGAAGAGAGTTCGGCCAGCAGCTAGAAGAAAATGAAGAAGAAATAACAAGAAGAAGACTTAAAAAGAATTCCAAGGTTGACCCAAATAGTACCCAAGTTGACCAAATAGTCTCCAAGGTGACTATTTGACCCAAAAATTCTAATTTTTTGCTACTAAATTAACATTTTAAATCAGGTATCAAACAACATAGCATGAGTATCTGTTAATTACAAAATATAGTCCAACTTTTGACCCGTTTACCGGCCGGTACAGAAATCGCGTAAACCGAAAAATTTGCCGAATTGAAAAACGAATAAGTTGAAGTACTTTATGACTAAAAATAACATGAAATACATTTTAAACCAGTTAAAATCAAAGAACAAGGCTATTAAAATACTGGGTTTCACAGATTACTAGATCTGGCTAGTACTGTAGGTCATACCTTTGAGCCTAAAAGATACTCATGCTATTTTATTATATTCCGGATTGAAACTGTACTTGGATTTGTTCGCTATGCTTTAGCATACTATGTTTTGAAATGATTGGATCTTTTGGCTATGTTTTGGACATGCCTGACGTTTAAATGGCATGATACATTTTAGAAACTACTTATGATTATGGTTTATTGACGTTTAAATGGCATGAGACATTTTAGAAACTGCTTCATGACTATGGTTTTCGCAAATGTTATTATCTTTATGTTTTCTTTTATCGAAATGCTTCTAATGCATTTGAAGAGCTGTCTCTGATACACATCTAGATGTGTATAAGAGACACGGTAATATAATTTTTCAGATTAGGTGCTCGTTTTTACTCTCCACCGGGTTAGCAACTTTTAGATTTTCTCCAGATTCCACATTGCTGGTAGGACTCTGCGGATAATCTTCCAAGCTTCTCGTTTGTTTGGAGAGGGGTAGTGTATTAGATAGGTTTTGTATTGATGAACTTTGTTTTTGTTGTAGCATCTTTTGTACTAAGAAGAAATTTTGTAATTCGTATTTTTTGTGTAAAATGAAATATTTGGTTTTATAGTTAAGTAATGGTTTGATGGTTCTATTACATTGCGGTTAAGTTTGTTGCTCTGTTCGTTTGTGCCTTGCGCTTTGGGCCAAGTGTATATTTAACAATATTTCAAGGTCTAATGTTACGGTCTCGTTTTTGGGGCGTGACATTATGGGAACACTTACAATCTCTCCTTGGCAACCAAATTCCCTTACCAACCAAATCCCCCACCTCAAAATGCCCAACACACTCAAGCCCTGAATTCTTCATCTAGACCTTATCAATCGCCACATCAAAGAAATGTCCAACCCAACTCATATCAAAATTTCCCCAATCCTTCTTTTCAAAACCAACAACAAAGACCTCCTTTTCATTATGCAAATTCTTCCCAACCCATGTACCATGATCAATATGCTCCTAGAGATAATTTGGGTAAAGAAGGTTGGAGAAGAGAAGCCGAGTATTTGAGAAGGGAATTGGATAGGAAAGCGGAAGAGCATAAAAGAGATTATGAGAATTTGAAGGGTTTTGAAAAAAAATTTGGAGATTCAATTGGGGCAATGGGCAAGGTTGAACAATGACAAACCTATTGGGGCATTTTGAGTGGTACTATTCCAAACCCCAAGGAGTAATGCAATGCCATAACCCTAAGGATTGGGAAAGAATTGGTGGAATCTAAGGAAAAGAAAAAGTCTTGGAGGAAGGAAGCAAGGAACAAAAGTCCAAGGTAGTTGAAAATGAAAGGGAAGTGGTTGATGATGAAGGCAAGAAGGAACAAAAGAATGAGATCAAGGTATCCGAGAAGAAGCATGTAGAGGAACCTTTGAAGATAGATCCATCAATAAAAGTGCCATACCCTCAAAGACTTATTGATCCAAGAAAGGAGGAAATAGAGAAGCAATTCGCCCATTTCTTGGATATGTTGAAAAAGATTAATGTCAACATTCCTTTGATGGATGTCCTCACCAAGATGCCCAACTATGCTCGTTTCATGAAGGATCTTTTGGCAAGGAAGCGAAAGTGGGATGATGATGAGAAAGTATGCCTTGATGCCCAATGTAGTGCCATTGTTCAAAGGCGTTTGCCCCCTAAACTTAACGATCCTGGTAGTTTTATGATACCGGTGAATGTTGGAGGAAAAACGTGGCATGGATCACTTTGTGATTTGGGGGCAAGCATAAATATCATGCCAAAGAAATCGCCATCTATGACAAATTAGGGATCAACAATGTCAAGCCAACTACTATCACACTCCAATTGGCGGATTTATCCGAGAGGAAACCGTATGGCTTGTTGGAAGATGTGCTTGTACAAGTTGCAAAGTTGGTATTTCCCATTGATTTCTTTGTACTAGATACAGGTGAAGAGAGTGAGATTCCATTGATTCTGGGGAGGCCTTTTTTGTCGACCGCTCATGCATTAATTGATGTACACAAAGGGTAGTTGATATTATGAGTTGAAAATGAATCAATTGAATTTGATGTGTTTGAATATAATGACAATATTCCCATTGTTGAAGAGAAATGTGCTAATCAATCTCTTAATTCTATCCTTGCTAGGTCAAATGAAGAGCAAAATGAAGTGAGCCAAGTCAATTCGCTCAAGCAAGTGTTGGAAATAAAGGAAAATCCAAGAAATGAATTGAAAGAAAAACCACCCGATAAGGGATTTTTGTTGATGAAGGATGAAGAGAGTTTTGCAAAGAAGGATAAGCAAAATGGCAATGTCAAGAAATTGTGAAGGCACAAGAAGAAAAGAAAATGGTTTGAGAAACAATTGGAGATGTTAATTGGGGCACTAGCGATGGCTAAGGCTAGAAAGAAAGGACTTGTGCGTGGAAAACCCGAAAATCATGCTTTAATCATGAAGAAAAAGGGGATCAAACTTTTTCCGTGGAAACCAAAAAGGAAGGAGGATCAATCATCCTCAATTACTTGGAATGAGGGTCATGCCATAGTCAAGCTAGTGACTATAAAAGAGTGCTTCTTGGGAGGCAACCCATGTTTTTCATTTAGTTGTTCTTGCTTTCCATTAGTATGTGTTTTAATTTAAGGTTAATTAGGTTAGAATTTTAAATAAAAATCTAAGTTTTATTTAGTTGAAGAAATGGTCCTAAAGAATGAGTGAAAATGGTCATCCTAACTTGTGAATTTTTTGGTTTGTGGGTTACCCTTGCAAATGGAGAAAAGTGGTCAAGAGTGAAGCAATTGCTCGGCTAAGTGCAAAAATTCACTTTGCAGAAATTGAGTTTGAGACCGCGATCTCAACCTCAAACTTCTGGAGGGCAGAATGGTCATTTGGTTCGAGACCGCGGTCTCGACCCCAAACTTCTGCAAAGGCATTTTTCATGCCGAGTTGAGACCGCGATCTCAGATTCCAGATCACGGTCTCGAAAAAAAAAATTTAAAATCACTTCAACCATGAATTTATTTTATTTTTAGTCTTTTAATTTGGAAGTAAGTTGATTTTCCTTTTTAGTAATCTGGCTAATGGCCTTAAGCTGACGCCAAGTGGCTAATTATTTTGATGCTTCATGGATTGAACTTCGTGAAATTTATTGCTAGACACTTGGCGTAGCTTGGGTTGTGATTATTGTCAAATAAGAGTAGTATGGCTAAGAGCCCTAAGCTGATGCCATCTTTGCACTAGTTGATGAATGGAATTGAATGGTGATTTTGTTTGAAACTTGAATGGTGAGATGCATGGCACGGTTCCTCTTCGACATTTTTACTCATTTTTAATTCTACGCTTAAAAGTAGGACATAGTTTAAGTAGGTTTTGGTTATTTGTGGTTATGTCTTGATGTTTAATTTTGGGTGAGTGGAAGGATTTTTATTCATCAATTAGAATAAAAGAGACAAGTTTGGGGGTGTTTATCTTTTTGTGTTGGAAATGGTCATTTTTTTCATTTTGTTGCCACTTGATGATTAATGGATGGAAAGTTGATCAATTAGGTACTCAATGATGATAAAATTTGGATGTTCAATGCTTTGTGATTGAAGTCTATGATTGATTCATTTCAAGATTTTTTGTGTGAGTGAAAAGTTCATTTGCAATATAAAAAATTCATAAACTTAGCATTGCTATTTTTCAAAAAGAAGTGCTGAAATTTTAGGAAAATTTATTTGAAATGTTGTTTCTTATCAAATCACTTATATTATGTGGTTGATGAACTATCTTTTGGAAAGAAATGAGTTAAATGAAGTAGAACGAATTTTGGGACAAGAGGTTTCGTGTGTTTGCATAGGGAATGTTTTTCTAACTTGTGAATAACTGATATTTGACATTAATTTTTGGTACATTTCACTCCTTTTCCTTGGTTTAGGGCCGAAAAAATAAAAATATTTAGGAATAAGGCGAGTATGGGATTCCGACATGTACCCATGTTGTTTCTCTGAAATAAGCCATTAGATTAGGAATAAGGCGAGTACGGGATTCCGACATGTACCCATGTTGTTTCTCTAAATTAAGCCATTAGGAATTGCGTTTTAGTATACCAATAAGTTAAGGAGTAAATGTTTGCAATACTTATCATTAATATCATATTACTTATTCCTTCTTAGAGGTTTATTCTCAAAATGTGTGACAATTGCATTTAAATTGATTCCTAATTGAACTTCTATTTTCATGATGCTTAGTCGAGACAATTGATTAACTTTATAATATTTGTGATTTGAGAACTAATGATGTTTCAAATGAAAATAACTAAAACTTTTGGTAACTCTTTTCAAGGTCGCAGAATGGTAATGCTTGGTGATGTGAAATCTTGTGTAGTGAATGAATGTGTGCTTCTCTGTAAAATGAAATTTCAATTTGTGATTGATTTACTCATATTCTTCACATATCACGTAGTGTTGAACATTTCTTGAGAGAACGCTTAATTGTTCTAAGTGCATCCATGATTCATCACGTGTCACGTCAACTTTGGAGGTGTTTAAATGTTTGAATGTTAGTAGGTTTCGTTTAATGTTAATTTTTGTTTTGCTCGGGACTAACAAAACGCTAAGTTTGGGGGTCTGATAACTATAGTAAACTAGAGTTATTTTCTTCTAAATTATAGCATTTTGATAGTTTCAATTCCGAAATTAGATAAGTAATTGAAGATTTTAGTCAATTTCTTTCATATGTATTTGTATTTTCATTCTTGAATTAATTATGATAAATTTGTGTTAAATTTTTAGTTTAATTAAGTGCTTAATGGTGTTAATATTATGCAGGTTAAAAATTAAAGGTTAGATGAGACAGCTGGAAGAAACAAAGCTCAAGGGACCATATTACAAAATGGATGAAATGAAGATTGCTTGAAGGAGAGTCGAGATTGCTGTCTCGACTATTCCAGACCGCGATCTTGACTAGGGAATTTGTTTCACAATTTTAGATTTGAGATTGCGGTCTCAATGTTCTAGACCACGATCTCAACTTACTGAATGTTATGTTGTAATGGCAATTTTGTAAACTTCCAGCCAGAAAACCCCTAATTTTGTCTTGTGTAATGCTGCACAATTTAAGCTATCTAGAATTAGTTTTAGATAGATGGAGTAGATAGTTTTAGAGTAAATAGTTTTAGTTAGGTCTACATAGATTAGGTTAAATTGAACTACAAGTTACTTTTTCTAATATAAATTTCTCTTAACTTTCATCTAAGATCTTCTTTTAATTTCTTGTCAAGTTTAAATTTTGATTAGATAATCGTAGTGGGTTCTTCACAAGCTTTGCTAGATATAATTTTTATTTGATTTCTTATCCAACATTTAGTAAAACTTTCTTTACTTTGAAATTAGGGTTTTTAGGAAAATTAGGAGTCTTGTTAATTCCTTGCTTTTTATTTAAGAATTTTCAATTTCTAGTTAATTCTTAGTGGGCTTTCTTAATTTCAATCAAAAATCCAAAAATATTTAAATTTCTAGTTTAGCTCTTTCTAATTTATAGTTTTGAAATGGATGCTTTTAATATTCAAAGTTTATCTTTTCTAGTCTTTTTAGTTGAGTGATTTAATTGTTTTAAATTTTAGTCCTAATTTGATTAAATTAGGTTAGAATTAAAATTATAACTTTCATTAGAATAGTTCTATCATCTACCAATTGATTTTGCTTAACTACACAAGCACCCTTAAACCTTGGTATTTGCAATCGACAATCCTTGTGGGAACGATCCCTACTTCCCTTTACTACTAGTTGACAACCGTATACTTGCGGGATGCCATCTAGTTAGTAGTACGATTTAGGTGTTTCATTGAATTATAACTAGGTGATGTGTATATTGTTAAAGAGGCACCAGAACCCATGTGCCCGATGAGGTAGTCCTTACAGCTTCTCCAATTAGGGTCAAATTGTTGTTCATTACCATCTGTCTATACGTCCAAAACCCAAAAGGTTGTTCCGAGCCCCCTTCTCCACTAGTGTTTATTTGGATTTTTTTTTCTCGACCCAGTTCCTTTTTCCCTCATTCTAACCCTACGTTCAGCACTACCATAAACTCCTCGAGTCATTATAATAGTCCAATTCAATCAACAATTCAGATATTCACCCTCAATCAAAGATTCACCTCCACAAAATCAAAAATCACAAATTTTCAACAAACTTCAAAACAATTCAACCCAATTCAAACCAATTCAAATATCAAGCCAATAATTCAAAATATTCAGCAACTTCAACATAAAACTCTTCTTCAAGAACTTCTGACAAATTTTTGCCGCCCAAAAATCATAAATTGGCTATCAATAATTCCACTACACGATCTTCAACAAAAATCCAACAACTATCTTCACAAATATTGACAATTGAAACAAAAAATCCAAGGAAAGATGGTACCCGTTTACGGAGTGAAATTTTCCAAAAAATTGTTGTTTGTCAATTCTCCTTGTAAACCTAATTTCTCCAAGAAATCTCATCTAAGATGCTTGCTTTGATGTTCCTATAGGGAGGAGAGATGATGTGTGCGGTGATTGTGGAGTTTAGAATGATTTTTGAGTGGAGATTATGGTTGAATTTTGAGGGGTTGGGGAAGGATTTTCGGGTAAGGAGAAGAAAATAGAATGGGTTTGTGAGAAAAGAAGAAGAAGAAGAAGAAGAGTTTTAAAAATAACATTTATGCATTTCGAGATCGCGATCTCGACTAGGTGCAAAATTTGCCTTTGCAAAAGTTTGGATTTGAGATCGCGATCTCAACCAAATGACCATTATGCCCTCCAGAAGTATGGATCGCTATCTCGTCTCAATTTTTGCAAAGTGTATTTTTTACACTTAGCCAAGACTGGTCAATTCTTCATCATTTTTGGTACCTCCTTTTGCAAGGACAACCTACAAAAACAAAATTCACAAGTTAGGATGACAATTTTTACTCATTCTTTAGCACAATTTATTCAACTAAATAAAACTTAGATTTTTAAGTAAAATTCTAACCGAATTGAAATTAACTTACTCAAAATTAAACTAATGAAATATCAGACCAAAAAGAACACAATAATAATAAAATCAAAGACTTGGGTTGCCTTTCAAGAAGCGCTCTTTTATAGTCACTAGCTTGACTATGGCACGGCTTCATTCTTGCACAAGTTAGATGATCTCTCGTCCACTTTCAATGATTTCTTCCAAAGTAGGGTTTGAGTCGTTGACCATTAACCTTGAAAGCACCCCCTTTTCCTTTTATTTCCACCGCTCCTTGAGCAAAAGTTTGAACCACTTCAATGGGGCCACTCCATCTTGACTTGAGTTTTCCTGGGAATAACTTGAGCCTTGAATTGTAAAGTAGTACCAAATCACCAACTTGAAATTCTCTTGTCAAGCATGCCATGCCTTAGTTTTCTTCTTATAGATCAAAGAATTTTCAAATGCTTCCCACCGAATTTCATCCAATTTATTCAAATCAAGCATTCTTTTTTAGTATGCCTCCTTCAAATCAAAGTTCAAAGTCTTTATTGCCTAGTATGCTCAATGCTCAATTTCTATCGGAAAGTGACAAGCTTTTCCATACACAATACGGTACAGCGATATACCAATGGGTGTTTTAAATACCGTTCTATAAGTCCACAATGTGTCATCTAGTTTCAATGCCCAATCCTTCCTAGCCTTATTCACCATCTTCTCTAAGATCCTTTTCAATTCTCGGTTAGACACCTCCACTTGACCCGATGTTTGGGGATGATAAGCTAAAGCAACCTTATGTTTTACCCCATATTTTGTCATTAATGCCTCAAATTGTGAATTCTTGAAATGAGATCTCCCATCATTAATGATAACCCAAGGAACTCTAAACCGAGAGAAGATGTTCTTTATAAGGAATTTGGTGAAGAGACCACTTTGGCTTTGTTGGTTGGGGTGGCGATTGCTTCAACCCACTTTGACACATAGTCCACCGCAACAAAAATGTACTTGTTGGAAAATGAGACCGGGAATGGTGCCATGAAATCAATTCCCCATGCATCAAATACCTCTAACTCAACAATGCCATGAAGGGGCATTTCATTTTTCCTAGAAATATTTCCCACCCTTTGACATTCATCACACTTGAGCACAAATTTTCGGGAATCCTTGAACATAGTTGGCCAATATAAACCACTTTGAAGAACCTTGAAAGCCGTTCGTTGAGCTCCATGGTGTCCACCAACCAGAGATGAATGACAATGTCTCAGCATATCGGTAATTTCACATTCCGGGACACATCTCCTAAGGACTTGATCATTGAACCTTCGAAAAAATACGGCTCTTCCCAAAAGTAATGTTTACGTTCCCAAAGAATTTCCTTCTCTCATTGAAATTTAGCCTCTTTGGTAATACCCTTGCCACAAGATAATTCACTCAATATTTGCATACCATGGACTCACTTCCTTTACCTCAAATAATTTCTCAATTGATGATTCTTCTTTGATGGCTCATTCTTCATGATTGACAAGTCTAGATGCTTCAATCCTAGACAAATGGTCGGCACCATGTTTTCCACACCCTTCTTGTCGACCACATCCTAATCAAACTCCTGCAACAAAAGTATCCATCTCAATAAACGTGGCTTGGCATCCTGTTTAGAAAAAAAATACTTTAATGCAGAGTGATCAGTATGAACAATTACCTTGGATCCAATTAAATATGATATAAACTTATCAAATGCAAAGTCTATAGCAAGTAGTTCCTTCTCCGTTGTAGAATAATTAAATTGTGCATCATTTAAGGTCCTACTTGCATAGTAGATGACATGCAACATCTTATTCACCTTGTGACATAAAACGGCACCTATTGCATAGTCACTAGCATCACACATAAGCTCTAACGGAAGAAACCAATTTGGCGCTACAATGACCGGTACAATTTCACGAAAACATGTTTTAACTCATTGAATGCTTCCAAACAAGAATCATCAAAATGAAAAGGACAATCTTTTTGAAGTAATAAGCATAAAGGTCTAGCTATATGTGAAAAATTCCTAATGAATCTTCTATAAAAGCCAGCATGACCTAAGAAAGTTCTTACCCCTTAACGTTAATTGGAGAAGGCAACTTTTCAATAACCTCCACCTTTTCCCTATCAACTTCTATCCCATTTGACGAAACTTTGTGACCCAAAATAATTCATTCTGTTGTGTATGAAATGACACTTTTTCCAATTCAGAACCAAATTAGTTTCTACACACCTTTTCAACACTTTGGACAAATTTGCAAGACAATCATCAAATGAGACACCAAATACACTAAAATTATCCAAAAAAATCTCTATCCTCTTTTCAGCCATGTCATGAAAAATGGAAAACATACAATGTTCAAATGTGCTTGGTGCATTGCAAAGCCCAAAGGGCATTCTTCTATATGCAAAGGTACACAAATGGGCATGTAAAAGTTATTTTGTCTTGATCTTCTTGACAAATAACGATTTTGAGATAACCGGAATAACCATCAAGGGAACAATAATATGCAAAACAGGCCAACCTTTCAAGCATTTGACCAATAAAAGGCAAAGAAAAATGATCCTTTCGGGTGGCTTCATTCAACTTTTGAAAATTAATGCACATTTGCCAACCCATAACCAATCTAGAGGGGAGGAACTCATTGGTTTCACTTATGATTATGGTAATACCACTCTTCTTTGGAATGACTTGAGCGGGACTAACCTACTCACAATCGCAAATCGGGTAAATAATACCGGCTTTCTAAAGTTTGAAAATCTCCTTCCTCACAACCTCTTTTAATGTAGGAGTCATTCTCCTTTGAGGTTGCCTTGCCAATTTATTTCCATCATTCAACAAGATTTTATGCATGCATATGGAAGGGCTAATTCCTTTAATATCATCAATGGACCAGGAAATGGCATTTTTATGCATTTTACAGCACCACAATCAATCCATCAAGTTGTTCACTTGTCAAAGATACATTCACAATCACCGGGTATGTCTCATTTTCACCAAGATATATATACATTAGGCGAGCAGGAAGAGGTTTAAGTTCCAACTTGGGGGGGTTCGTTGGTCGGAGACCCTCCTTTACCTTTTTCTTGATTCTCCTCATTTTCCTTTTGCAATGATTCACATTCCTCATCCCTTCTTCATCACCTTGATTTAGCGCATTTGACTCCAAGACCTCTTCTTTCATTGAGGAATCCTCCATTGCACTCCTACAACAATCATCAATTAAGTCATCTACCATATTTATATTCATGACATCTTCAAAAATTGAAGGAAGCATTAATGAACTAAAACATTGAATATAACAATTTCATCATTTATTAGAAATTCCAACTTTCCTTCTTGAACATCAATAAGTGCACGGCCTGTAGCAAGGAAGGGTCTCCCAAGAATGATTGGCATCTCTTCACCCTCTTCCATTTCAAGCACTTTCAATGAAATCGGCCAGAAGGTAAAGTTTGTCAATTTTCACAATCACATCTTCGATGATCCCTTTTGTAAACTTTATGCTCCGGTCCGCAAGTTGCAATGAGATACTTGTTGGCTTCAATTGTCCTCCATTTAACTTCTTGAACACCGTAAAAGGCATGAGATTTATCGAGGCTCCCAAATCACACAATGCTTTCCCAAATTGTAAACCCCCAATCTCACAAGGTAAAGAAAATGATATGGGATCCTTGAGCTTTGGTGGCGACCTTTTTGTAAGGAATGCACTACAATTCTCCGTTAAACATAAGATTTCATCTCCTCGCAATTTTCTTTTTGAAGTAAGGACTTGTTTCATGAATTTAGCATAGGTGGGCATGTTCTCAAGGGCCACCATGAATGGAATGTTGATTTCAATCTTTTCAAAAATTTCAAGAAACTTCTTGAACTTCTTTGCTTTTTCTTCATCCTTTAGCTTTTGAGGAAATGGCACATTAACATGTTTTAGATCCCAATCTAGAAAACTCATCATGCTTCGGATCCTTTAGCCTTAGTGAGCTGGGTTTAATAGACTCATTGATCATTTTGTCTTGCCCATTTGAAGACTCTCCTTTTTCTTTCTCTTCACCCTCAACTCCTTTTCCTCCACTTTTCAACAAAAGTTCCCAACCTTTTATTCCAACTCTTTTCCACTCCTAACAGTCTATCTGGCCTTGCATTGTTCCTTGGGATTTAGAATAGTATCACTTGGGAGCACCCCTAAAGGTCCCTCATTATTCATCCCCACCAATTGGCCCAATTGAATCTCCAAATTTCTCGTAGATGCCTTCAAGTTCTCATAATCCCTCTTGTGTTCCTTATTTTTCCTATCCAACTCTCTTCTCAACTCAACCTCTCTTTTCAAACCATCCTCTCCCATATTCTCTCTTGGGGTGTATTGGTCATGATACATAGGTTGGGAGGAATTTACATATTGAAAATGAGGCCTTGGTGGTTGGTTTTGAAATGAAGAATTAGTAAAATATTGATGGAATGAATTGGGTTGGAAGTTCTTTTGATGTGGCGGTTGATAAGGTCTAGGTGAGGAATTTGAGGCTTGAGTGTGTTGCATATTTTAAGGAGGGGGATTTGGTTGGTAAGGAGGATTCGATTGATTGTTGGTGTTGCTCCACGAAAAATTAGGATGGTTTCTCCAAGAAGGATTATATGTGTTCCCATAAGCTCTAGATGGGTTGCTAGGAAATGATGATTGATTGGACACATAATTGAGTTGCTCATTGGACCCATACAGCATCTCACATTGTCCATTAGCATGACCGCCTCCACAAAAATCACAAACCATACTTGGTTGGGTTGGAGAAGAAGACATGGCATTTACACTACTTGGTTTCCCCAAGTTCTCCAACGCCCTTGCAATGTTATTCATCACACTCATGAGCATACTTTGTTGTGCCAAAAGAGCATCTTGCATATTCAAATTCAACACTCCACTATTGGTACTGGCTTGATTTTGCTTGGTGTTGAGTCACCGGTGATACCAAGGTCATCGGTCCATGATAATAATGATTGTATGCCATCCTATTAAGTAACTCTTGAGCTTCCTCTAGATCTTGTATGAAATGGATCCATCGGCGGAGGCATCCACTATGGATTTGCTCTCTTGAGTCAAACCATTATAGAAAGTTTGGATTTGAAGCCACAAAGGAATTGCGTGATGATGACATTTCTGTAGCAACTCTTTGAACCGCTCCCAAGCTTCTCCCAAGCTTTCACCAACGTCTTTCTTAAAGGAAGTGATTTCATTCCTCAATTTGGTGGTTCTTACGGGAGGAAAATGCTTTGCCAAGAATGCTTGAGCAAGTTGATTCCAAGTAGTAAATGTTCGTTGGGCGTGGGATTGCAACCATGACTTTACCCTATCCCGAAGAGAGAACGGAACACCCTCATTTGTACATAATCCGGATGTACTCCATTAAACTTTAAAGTGTTTAAAACTTCTTCAAAATTCATGAGGTGTGTTTAGGAGTCTTCATTGGGACTAATCCGTCAAACATAGCATGAGCTTGGAGCATTTGGATTAATGCAGGCTCAGTCTCAAAGTTGTTAGCTTGCACGGGCATCCATGCAATACTTGAGTTCGCTCCATCAAAATTTGGCAAGGCATATTCCATTAATGGCCTTCCACCATTCATGCCATTTCCATTCCCATAATCACCACCTATCCCATTGTTTCCAACAACCTCTTCTTCTTTGTTTTCCATGTTCAAATTCCTTTGATGAGCATTAGCATTTTCCATTTCAATCCTTTCTTCTTGTTGTGGTGCTCTTCTAAACCTCTGGATTTCTCTTTGCTAGTTTTCCTTTTCCTTGTCTAAGTAAATGAATGACCCTTGATCCCTCGTACCAAGCACTACAACACAATCAAGGCAAATAGTCAAGTGAAATTCCAAGTCAATTCCACAAGACATCCAACAAACATAAAAATACACAAAATTAACAACTAAATTAAACTAAATTGCTTAATCTACACGGCCCATATAGCGGAAAGATTATACGCTTGATATTGCCAAAAACAAAGGACAATCACCGACAACGGAGCCAAAAACTTGTCTTTGTACTTAGGTAGAGATCAATCTAAACCAAACAAGTAATAAGAAACCTCACAAAACCACTACATTCTACCTCACTTCTACTAGTATACGGAGTTGATAGTAGTATACGATCTAGTGGGAATCATCCCACAAGGATTGTTGGAAGGCAATTACCAAGTTTTACTAGTCTTTGTGTAGTTAAGCAAGATCAAACATGGGATGGTGAATTTACTCTACTCAAAATCCTAATTCAATGCAATGAATTAAAACCTAATTTCAAACTGGATTATCTACTAAAGTAAATAAGTGAACTAAATAATTAGAAAATTGAGAAACTACTTAGTCTACTGTAGTAAAAGCAAGTAAAGAAAGCACTTAATTCTAATCTAACTAATTAAAATAGAATTAAAATTTAAGGAGCAAGTAAATTAACTCAATAAAAGAAAGCTAGAGATTACCAATTCTACTAACTAGAAATTTAAAGAGTAAACTTAAAATCAAAAATTTTTTGGATTTTTGGTAAAAATAAAGAAAGCCCACTAAAAATTAACTAGAAACCAATGCAAGGAATTAAGGATTTTTAACTAGAAAGCAAGAAATAAACAAGAACCCTAATTTTTCTATGAAAACCTAGATTGCAAGCAAAGAGATTTGTACTAAATTAAACTAGAAAGAAAGTAAAAATTATATCTACTTGAAGCTAATGAAAAGCGCACTACAATTATCTAATCAAAATTTAAACTTTCTAAGAAATGAAAACTAAATCTTAAAGACAATTAAAGTGAAATTTCTATTAAAGAAGAAGCTTGAGGTTCAAGATATCCCAAACTATCCTAACAGTTACTAACTATTCTAATTGTAATCCTACTTACCTTTACAATTGTTTTTAAAAGTAGCTTAAATAGTATAACATTTCACAAGGCAAAATCCAGTAGTTGTTTACTAGAAGTTTACAAAATTACACTTACAAAACTTATCCCTCAGCGAGTCAAGATCGTAATATGGGATTTTTGAGATCACGATCTCGACTCCAATACATTTTGAGCAATTTCTCCAGTCGAGATCGCGATATCGAAAGTTTGAGATCACGATCTCGACTCGCTAATTACTTAAGCCCTATTATCGAGTTCAGATAACGATACGGAGAATTCCAGATCGTGATACGGAGAATTCCATATCGAGATCTGGACACTCCTCCCAGCAGTCCTTCTATTCTTTGACAATTGCAATTCGGTCCTCTAAGCTTTTTCCATCCCAACTTTCAACCTATGATTTTTAACCTACATATTATTAACACAATGAAGCCATTAATTAAGCTAAAATTTTAATAAAAACTTATCATATTTAATGGGAACAATAATATAAACGCGTACAATAGATATTAACTTAAACTTTTAATTACCTACCTAAAGTTCGGGATTTAAGCTATCAAAATGCCACAATTTAAAGAAAAATAACTATAGTTTACTAGAGTTGCTCAAAGTGCACACATCATTAAGTAATAGAGTAATGAATTAGAGATTATTCCTATAATGACTAGACTTGACATTAGCTAAGTACTAAAATTATCACACTCTTAACTCTATCCAAATAATTCAATGGTTATGTGAAAATTGTAAATAAATTGCAATTAAATTAACCAATCTAAGGAATTTGAATATTAATTCAAGATAGGAAATCTCTAGGGGTTATTTGTTAATTATCAATCCAACTGAATATCTTAACTCTCTCATCCTTTAATTATGATTCAGGGTTTATGGTAATTATATGCCCTTTTACAAATCCATGCAATTCTAGTAGTCTAAACCAATTCACTATATGTATATGTGAAATCGAGCTGAGATTAATGAATTTAAGTGAACCTTAACCTTGATTACCTCGGGTGAATAGGTATATGTCTATCCTATTCACAAATCAGTTCTTGACTATTCAATATGGCCAAACCCTAATTTTTCTTTGTCAAGTTCCAATTGGGGTTAATTCAATTCAATTTAGAAGGTGATCAATTAACTAAAAGCACTAACCACAATTTGAATAAATAAACCTTTATTAAATCAAAGAGAGTAGCAGGATTCAATACTAATTAGTGCATATTAATGATAAATATGAACCAAGGAAGAGCTATGATTCCATGAACAAGAGTAGAAGTGAGAAGGGTGAATCAAAAAAAATTCTTTCAAGCCTTGATCTTTAATCCTTTTCCCGAATTGTAACCCCTTAGATTGATTGTCACTCCTCTTGATGTAATTCTAGGATAATACTCTCTATGTTCTCTTAAAAACACCATAGAACATCTATATATATAATGGTTCCTAGAGTTTCACAAAGTTACAGACTAAAAGAAACCCCGGAAGGTCTAAAAATTGTCAAACCCGCTTGTGCAGGTTGGAGCCATGCTTGGCACCCCTTTTGGGTGCAACTACACCTAGGAAATAGACCTTAGGCATGGCTGCACTTGTGCCAGGTACAGCGTCATACTAAATTTCTTCACTGTTTATGTGTTGGGTTTCCATTTGACCCTGAAATTCATTCAAAACCTATAAAAGCAAATTAAAACATGTAATAAATATACTTCAAGGCTAAAATTTGTAAACTAACATTTCCCCATAAAATGTTAAAATGACTAAATTACCTCTATTTCCATGAACAAAGCACTAAAACTTGATTAAAAACCCAGCTAGAATAGATGCCAATATCTCTTTTTTGTAGAGATAACACACTGGTCAAAAGTGAAAATGAGTTTTAACTCAAGAAACTCAAAGTTTTCTCCTTCCTCTTTATTAACAAAAGTAGACACCATTTTGGTTACAAACACACTTTGGCGAGCTAAAAGTTGGTGCAATGCTAATTCAAATGCATACTCATTTAGGCCAAACAAGTCAAGTTTACCAAAATTGCTCCCAAATACAAGAATGATCATTAGTAATTATTTTAAAGGAGAAATCAATAAAAATTAACATACAAGGATATTAGTTGGTACCGCAAGGTTTAAGTAGGAAGTGACATAACGTTGAAAGCAACGCTTCACCTCCATATCACTATATGAATTTGCCTAGATTGTGGATCATTTAGGACTTTTCAAACTTATTATGTTGGATAAGGTAATAAGGTAGGATAAATTTGGTTAAAGGTGACTTGAATCACATTAGACATGTCAAAACAAAACTCTTAGACCAACAATCCGTAATTAAAGTCCTAAAATCTCACATTACTCGACCAATAAACACTTTAAAGGAAAAACACTACTTTTATTGTACTAGTCTTTTTTGATGGCTCTGTATATGCCAAATTCAAATGTTGAAAGTATAGGGCATAGATTTCTCTCAAAACTCTCCTTCTTCTATCACTAAAAGTTCATTGCTTTAGCTGCCATGGCAGTGCCCTTCAGCTAGTCATTCTTTGAAGTTTTGAAGGGTAAACATTCTACTCATTCTCTTCTTGTAGCAACAGGTGATCATAAACATTAGTTGAAACCTCTTCAATCTTATAAAGGAGAAATACAGCAATTTTCTTTACTAAAGAGAAAGTTTGTATTTTGGCTAGGCCTTTTCAATTTGCATTGGGTGGCAAATTCTCTCATTGGGAAGCAACAATAGTAGTGTTGTCAAAAATTTTCTCACAATTGGATTCAAAGGTGACTTTTATTTGGGTATATTTGGCTCTACTTGATTTTAAAAATATTTTGATTAGATTATCGTTAGAGTTGGGTTACTTGAGGTGTTGGCTAAAAAATACTTGGCTCATTAATGGGTTTTACATGAAAGTATTTAAGTGCGACCCTGTCTTTAGACTAGAAATTGAACATTCAATTGTTCCTATTTGGATTACATTTGAGGGTTGCCTAGTGTGTTTTTCTGTAAACATTTAGTCTTCTCTCTAGCAGAGACTGTTGGTAAGCAATTGAAGATTGACTTGGCTATAGAAACTTCGTCGAGGCCAAGCTTAGCAAAAGTTCGTGAAACAGATTTACCATGAAATTTTCCTACAAGATTGTCACTAAGAGTGGGCAATGAAAGGCTGTGTTAGAAAATTAACTATGAATATTAACTATGAATAGTTTGCCTTTATATTGTACAAAGTGTCATAAGCAAGGTCATAATCTATCGAGTTGCAAGATTGGAATCCAATAGCCAGTCTCTGATCCACATCCTTTTCCTCAGTTGAAGGTTGATCATCATCCTCCTCAATAAGGTGTATAGCAGTAGAAACGTGCAAAAGTTGATGTCTGAAAGAATAGTGTTGTTACCAGAAGTGAAGGAATGGTTTCAATTTTAAAATGGGTGCCATTTCAATCAAAAGAAGCAGGTCCTTTCGGAACAACTTAGGATAAGGATACAGAGATTTTATAGCAGCCACTGAAATAAAATCAACAATTCAAATTGATCGTCTGGAGATTGTGGTGTACTCTTGCAACTCAAGGAATCAACTTGAAGAAGTTTAGGATCAACCTATTTCTAAGGTAAAAACACCTATGCATGGGCTAGGGTTTCGAGATTCAGTTAACTAGTTAGGAGATGACTATTGGTTCTTCCAGAATGTAACAATCTTCTTACTGTGATAGTGGATGATCATGCCGGTGTTAGGGTAAAAGAAACCCAGGCACATAAAGATTCTAATTGTCTTTCAAAGAATGCTACCATTGAGAACTAAATAGGTGATAGGGCTATCAAGATGTTTGCATGGGGGTATTTTTCTAATCATTTAGCTAATGGGGTGATTCTAGCTGATGAACAATTTATTTTAGTGGTGCAAAATTAAACTAAGAAGAAGAAGAAATACCCAAAAGGATTAACTATGGTAAGCAAAAGCCTTTCTAGATTCTTCAATTAGTTTCTTTTAACCTTACTTTTTAAATGAATTTATTAATTTTCAATATAAGAGGTATTGGCACTATATCCTCAATTTGGCGATTAAAGAAGCTCAATAAGATGAATGCAATTTTTTCTGTGGTCAATGTTGGAGGTAAGCAAAGCTACGAATATTCAAAATGAATAAATTAGGGTTTTCTCATTTTTCTTCCAATTGAGAATAACTCCATTTGGATTTTTTGGTCCCATCGGTTGGTAGTCAATATCCTCTCTTCTATAGAACAAGTTGTTCACTATTCTATTGATTGCAATGATTTATCAGAAAAACTATTTGCTTCAATTCTATATGCAAAATTCACTTTGCAAGAGAGAAGATTATTATGGGATTCTATGAATCATTTTTCATCAACTGTCATAGGCTTTTGGTTTGCAATAGGGGATTTCAATGCTATTATTGACTCATTTCAATAGAAATAAGTTTCTCAACCTGATCCAAGAAGAATTATTGAATTCAATACCTCTCTCAACTATTGTGCTTTGCTCAATGTTCCTTATTCGGGTCCTAAGTTTACTTGGCTGGGGTTTTGGTAGGGCAACTTATGTGAAAGAGGTTGGATAGAATGGTTTGCAATGAGGAGCTACTCAATAATTTTAGGATGTGCCAGTGGTTCACATAAATAAAATATTTCATTATCATTCTCCTTTACTTTTTTTAATGGGGGTCTTTTACCCATTTTTTAGTTTCTCAACTCTTTAGGTACTTGGATGTGTTGGTGAAGCATGTTTCTTTTCTTCATGTTGTTCATATTAGCTGGAATCAATATTGTAATGGCACTCGCTTATAAAGGTTTTCTGCAAAACTCAAGAGAATAAAATTTGATCTCAAGAGTTGGAATTGCATTTTGGAAATATTTTTCAAAGAGCAAAGCAGTCTGAGGATTTAGCTTCACAACAAGAACAATTACTTTAGCAATCCCCAACAATGGCCAATCAGTTAGATCTTGCTAGACTTCAAGCACAACTACTTAAATGTCTAGCTAAAGAAAAAGCTTTCTGGATGCAAAAAACTGGTGTTAAATAGGTCAAAGAAGGAGACCTCAACAAATATTTCTAATGTTACTTGAAGGTGAAGAGAGCAAGGTTTTTATCAAGATATTGGAAGATTCCACTGGGACTTGGATTGAAGATATGCAAGAGCTTCAACAACATGCTGCTTATTTCGGTCAGGTAAAATTTGCTACCTACTGAAGCTACACAACGAGATACCATATACTTTTAGGAATACCATAGTTGGTTACTTCAGAAGACAATAGTTCCCTTCTGATGAATTAAAGGGGCTGTTTTCCAATGAGTTTTGAAAGTGCAGCAGGAATTGAATACTTCAATGGAACATTTTATAAATTATGTTAGGATATTATTTCTGGTGATTTTCTTGAAACTTCCAAAGACATTTTGATGCGAACCAGGATAGTCTAAAGATGTGTCAAGTTGAGGAGATGGAAGCTAGGGCAAGTGTGACTTGAGCATGCCAAGATTGAAGCACATTCATGGTTTTTTGATCAAGTTGGATTGGACTATTCTCAATTCATTAATACATGAAAAGTCCAATTCTTCAAAGTAAAGCACAAGTGGAGATCCTTTAAGTACAAGTTAAATGGCCGATTAGTCTTCTTTGTTTTAAGTTCATTATTATATAAAACCTAATAGTAGTTAAAGTCTTGAGTAATTGGGCTAGTTTTGTGATGCTTGTTTAATTCTTAATTCTTAGACTCATTAATTAGTCTTTAGTAAGCCTCATAAGACGCATTTATTGGCTTACTATGGTTGAATGCTAGTTTGGTGGAGTTAGGAGTTTCCTCTACTTGTTTAGCAAGAAAGAAACTCTAGAAGCATATGGAATTGGGGTTGCTCATAGCCGAATTCCTCACCCTAGTTTTTTAGGAGTTTTTAGCTAGTGTTTAGGACTTCATTAAGCCTATAAATAGGCCTAACATGCACAAAATTTTAAACATATTTTTATCAATAAATTTTCATCCTTTTCCTGAGAAAAAAGTTTTTTTCTTTTAGTGCTTGGATTAAGACTTTGTTGGGATCATCGCTTGAGCAACGGTGATTGTTCTAACTGACTTAAGTTATTGGTTTCTGCTTGAACAATAGTAGCAGCGGGTC
This sequence comes from Cinchona pubescens, assembly GCA_025175665.1. Classification (NCBI taxonomy): domain Eukaryota; kingdom Viridiplantae; phylum Streptophyta; class Magnoliopsida; order Gentianales; family Rubiaceae; genus Cinchona; species Cinchona pubescens. The sequence goes on along the minus strand of JANKKI010000070.1, from coordinate 688,598 downwards.
AATTCTTGCTTATTCTTGTTTGTTCTATTTGTATTTTCTTTTTGTTTTGCTATCCAATTTGTGTGACCAACTTTGGATTTCGATCCTTGGGGTTTTGGTACATTACTTGATTGTTGGGTTTCATGGCATCAAGTCTTGATTGCACACGACTTCCTATCAGTATGGTAATAGAGTTGGTCCAATTCTGGTTAGTTCTATTGGTTTTCTTTTTATTTAAGTTTGTTTCAGATTTTCTTTCTAAGAAAATCATATCGTAGAGCCACTATTCGTCATACTATTCATTGTTACTGTTCAGCAGTAAAAAAAAAAATTATAGCTTTGATTCCACTATTCTTGTCTCAAAATTTGCATTTTTGATGTTGTGATTTGTTCTTCTTGTGCCATACCCTGTTCTTTGATTGTATGTCAATCTTCATGTTGTTGCTTCTATGTTCTTATTGATATAAAATAAAAAAAATTTGCCTTCTTCATTGCTTCTTATCTATTGTTGCTGCCAATTTAAAAAAAAAAGGTGTGCTTGGCCAAATTGGAAAAAAGGAGAGAAAAAAAAAAGTTTGTCTGTAAGTTAAAAAGAAATTGTTGTTCGAAAGTAAGATTGAAAAAAAGAAGCTTTGGAAAAAAAGGGCATGAACAAAAAAAAGAAGAAGATGTAGAATCAACCAGAAGAAGAAAAAAAATGAGAAGGAAATTTTTTTTAGGTTTTGGCCTTTGAGTTGTTTATATAAGTAACTGCTTGATTTTTTTTCCTAATCCACAACAGTTTTAGTTCTTACCTTTTTCTAATTGTGCTTGGTTTCCTTTTTCTAATCCTATTTAGAATTGGTTTTTTGTCCTAATTCAATTCTGGAATTGGTTTCTACACCTAATCCTAATTGAATTTCAAAAACCCTAATCCAAGTTGACTTAAGAAACTTATCCTAATCCCAGTTGGACTCAAAAAACTAATCATAATCCTAGTTGGATTTTAATTACTTACCCTAACCCCAATTGAATTAGAAAATCCACCAAATTTGGAAACTTTCTATTTGTGGAAACTTTCTAAATCAAGATCCACTTTCCAAATTTGTGATTCTATTCAAAAGCATTTAATTTTCGTTGGTTCTTTTAATTTGTTTAAACTTTGCTAGTCTTCAGTGTTTAATTGTTTGTTCTTGTGTTCCTAGTTTCCTTTATTTGGTAAATTTGTGTACCGAATTCTTATTTGTTTTCTATACCTATTGTTGCTTCAAGTAGTCTCGGATATTTTGTTGTCTCTTTCTCTTTAAAGTTTATATCCAAAAGTTTAGTGTTCTTTCATTGGCATTGACCCGTGAATAATTTGCTCATTCTTGTACCAATTATGTGGTTAAGGCATAATTGGAGCTCACTTTGGTCCTCGTAGTCTTCCAAAGACTTTGAGAGTGAACTAAGGAATGGAAAAAGGCAGTGTGATGAGATCATTTGAGTGATCAAAGCCATTCAATTAAGGGTATATACGAGGGATTGACTGGTACAATTTGAGTGTATATACTCCCAAAAGTAAGTTGAGTGGTGAGGAAACTTCTTTTGATTTTATTAACCCTAATCACTTTCTTTTTCTTTGTGAGTGTTTTCATTACGTTGTAGGAAGAAACTAGTCAACATACTAACAAGACCATAACAATGGAGGTCATACAACAATAATTTGAGTGAGTATTTGCAGCCTTTAGCAATGTTAGGGATCACATGGATCAAATCGTGGCTCGAATGAATGATTGGAGGCGTGCTATTGTAGGCACCCAAAATTAACAACTCTCAATAATGATGTATACTAGTGAGTCAAGTTCGTTCCAAAGAGAACGGAGTTTATTCTTGTACTAAACAAAAAAAGCAGGGGTTTTTGAATGCTTTTAAACTAAAAACTAAAACAATAAAGTAAATTGGAAAGAATTCAATTAAGAAGAATCTTGGTCTTGGTCATATCCACCATGGAAATTTTAAAGTCGATCCTTGATACCACAGATAATTCAATTTCTATACCAAAACACTAATTGAAAAATTAACCCGGATTCCAATTCAAAGTTGATTCTTATTTCTTTCTAAAATTGGCTAATTTTCAACATGCGATCCAATTAACCCTAACTATTAATTTAATTCAGGCACGCGCCAACCTAGATTAATTAATATAAGCATTAAAACCAACAAGAACAATTAGACCAATTAAACATAAACACACACGGTTGTGTCAATTAGTATTTTTCCCAAATTCAATAACACTAATAGTGCAATTATAAAATTTAGTTGCTTCATAGATTGAATTAAGTACGCGCGGTTAAAACAATCTAGTAGTAGATTAATTCCAATAACTTAATTATTCTGCAGAAATAATAAGTTAAAAAGAACAATCATAAAATTAATCGCAGAAAAATAATCAATACTCGCTAGAAAATTGAACAAATTCAAGAACAAAGAGGCTCAGAACATAGTAGAATTGTTGGCCATCCTTCAAATCCCTCGACCAAGCGAAAGGCTTTAGGCACTAAATGCCATGAAAGAATAAACAATAATTTTTCTACTGAAAACCCTAGCTAAATGTGAAAATAAAAGTGTCCTCTCTTCTAATCACCCTATTTGGGGTATTTATAATGAATACTAGGGTTATAATAATTGTCTAATAATAGATAAGAATGTGAATTCGGCTAAAAAAGAGTCCAACTGAGCGAAAAAATTTGCCAAATACTAGAAAATCGCATAAACCTACTGTTTCGGGCACACATGCACTGCCTGTTTTGGGCACATGTCCGCCCTAGAAAAATCTAAAAATTTCTCTTCTGGTCACAGCGCACTTGCCCTACACAGCCCCAGCGCATGTGTGGTGGCCTTCATTACTGTGCCTCGCCTTCGGCTTTAGTTTTGACCTTGATGCGTTTGGAAATTTGGAAAATGTAAAACACAAAAGTTATAGATCTCTCTTTCAGCTTTCCAACACATCTTAAATCACCTCAATTGGAGCTTGGACTCAAAAGTTATACTTGATATGCGAAATAGCATTCAAAATGGCTTCATACTCGTGCATGTTCTACCCTTAGCATTTCCTTTCATCTTTTCCATCTTTTAACCTCTTTTTTACTTTAACCCTAAAAAAACTAAGAATAACCAAATTAAGCTCAATAATAACTCAAATCTTGCTGTATACAACACATAAAAATGTGATAAATGACACATAAAATATAACCCAATTATAAACTTATCAAATTATCCCACACTTAACCTTTGATCGTCCTCGAGCAAACATAAAATTAAAATATTTAAGCATAACAAAATTCCACCCAACATATTCCTCAAATATCCGCATAAATAATCAATAATCAATCCACCAATCAGAGTAGTCTAAGAACGCAAGACGTCAAAAGCTAATGAAAACCAAAATATGAAATTCGTGTATAGCCATTCAAAACTTAGATTTGAAAATATATAGATTAAATCGTGAAGACCCTCTAAATTTTTTCTAAACACCCCATAGCTTACTCTTCTTACACCCCTCTACTAATCTAAACAACCGATTATATTAAAATTAGGTTGGACTATTAGCTCGAAATATAGGTTCGGATATTTGTTTGTCAAAGAAGGGAGAAGATATAACAAATAAGAACAAGAGCTTTATAGTAATGGTACCACACATTAAAATAAAACTTCTTTGAAACCTGTATCTTCACATGCAAAATATCATACATCCATTACCCCGCAATTGAGTAACAAACACCCATGAAAAATTCTGAACAACCAAAAAGCATAGCCAAACATGCCAACATTCTTCCGGACATATATACATCACATCATTATTTTATTTTTTATGTCTGCTCACAGTACAGGTATTAATGGTAGGCACTACTCGCAATATATAAACACGCAAGTACCAGTGATGGGCACTACCTGCAAATACAGGTACCAGTGTTAGGCATTGCCTGTAAATATCAAAAACTCCCATTATTATTATTCTCTTCTTCTTCAACAATTTTTTCCAATACCCCATTTACTCCATAAATGTACACCACCTACTTCTCAAAAGTTTCCACCCTTATAACCCCTTGACATATAATGTGCACTATAAAGCTCTTAAAGGGAAAACTTAAGATAAAACAATTAAAAGAAACATTAAACTCAATAAGAGTAGGTAAATTGAGTTTAAGAGAAAAAAGATGAATGATGTTCTCTTCACTTTCACTAAGAATAAGGCTCAAATAAGGTATTTAGAAATAAATTGTTAAAATGGTTAGCTAGAAAGACTAAACAAACAAAGAAGGCACTACCATTATCTTTAAACCAAATCAGGTCATCCAAAAATTCCCTTTGAAAATGTAATAAAATGAGTTTTTGGGATGCAACATAATTGACTCTACATAAATTTCTCTAAATATCCCAAATCAAAAATTAATGTATGTCTTAGTGATCAAAAGTTTTAAAAATCATGAATGGAAAATATTAACACCGACTACTTATTCATGCATTGTTCAATTAAAGATTATTCTGCAAAAAAAATGGAAAAAATACGTTAAGAAAATTTTTTTGAAAATTTTCAAAAAATTGTCAAGTAATCCACAAAATTTTCAAAAATTTTGACAAGCTCTCAAATCAAAGGAAAAGTCAAAATTTTGCAGCAAAATTGAGCAAAATACACCAAACAACTTAAAAATCCAGATAACTCCCCAACCCCACACTTAAATTAAGCACATGTTTGTCCTCAATGAAAAAATAAAATCATAAAATAGGAAAAAAAAAACTTCTCTAGATTCAATTCGTGTTTGGAGCAGTATCCGCTATAAATATCCCGTTGTCGTGAATAAAAGCTGGAGTAACACAAAACAAAACAAATAATTTCCTTGGGACAATAAGAAAACCAAGAATATTGTAGAAAATAATCTTACAATAATCAAGAAAAACCTTACTCCCTTAAGGGAATACAGGACAAAAATAAATGAAAAACGCCATTACGAAAATAAAACCTAAATAAAAGAAAACTAACTAAAATGTCTAATAAAATGGTAACTAAAATTGTCTGAGAAATCAACTGCCAAAATCAAAAGATAAAAAACATTGTCCAAAACATAGGGCATGAAAAGCTTAAGGATAATGCGGTCCCAAATCCTGTGGGAAAGGATGAAATGGTGGAAACCTCAATGGATCTTCTCCCCGCTCCCTGGCCATCTGGCGAGCCTCTATAGTTTGTTGCCAGACATACTGGCCACCATTTCTATTGAATAAATGAATCAAAACGGTGGCTCATTCGCTGTTGCTCTGCCAGGATTTGTTGTAGAAGCTCTTCTTGAATTTGATGTGGCATAGGCACAACCTCATCTTCAGAATCAATAGCCTCATCTGCATGTAATGAGAGGCTTGGTACTGAATGCGTTAAATCAGAGCTCTTATACCCTCCATTGCAATTAATTTTCCAGTCTTCAATTTTTCTTCAGAATGATCAATCACAACACCACTTTCCAAACACTGAACAGTAATCAAGTGGGGAAACCATAAGCCCGATTGCTTATTGGTAGTGGATAGCAAATTCGCTGATGTATGAGTTCACCGACATCTATAGATTTCCCTAAAGGAATGCAATACAAAAGCTTGGCTCTTTCCATAGTGACGCGTGCAAGATCATTAACTGGAAGGAGTCGAGCACAAAGAAACTTAAACCAGAAAAACCAAGCCGGTTTAAGTGTATTATACTAAAATGTCAAGCCACATTTTCATCTGCTCAAGTGTATAAGTCCATTCAACGTCCCCATCACAATGAACACTTGTGATTTCCTGCAACTCCATGTTAGCATTTTGGGTGTCAAGCCATTCATCATTACGTACGTGATTGACCTTCAAAACTCTATTAATCTCAGTGACAGAGACATCCACATCTTGTCTCCTTACACATACCTTGGTGTCACTATAATGGGCAAATTTTGAATAAAATTCACACACCATCGGGATGACTGCTTCGATAGGAGTGGAGATGAAAAGATCCCATCCACGATTACGAATGGTTAACTTGATCTTGGGAAGCCCTGCCAATGGATCTTGGATGCCCCTTTCCATCACCACTACTTGTTTAGAGAAGTCATTATCATATTTTTGTTGGGATGCTGCAGTCAAAAATCTTACACCTTCACCTATTCTAGGTTGTTGAGCCCCGGATGATAAGGATGCTGTAGCACTCTTGTCGTGACTGTTTTCTTTGCCGTTCTTCCCATTCCTACAAAATATAAATAAGAATGGTCTCATGATTCCCAAACAAATAGTTGTAACACCCCACACTTAAATAAAAGGTCATTTCCCAAATCATAAGCCCTAGAATATACATGAAAATTCAAGCAAAATAATGCCTAAAACTAAGGTACATTCCATGAATATTCCTATGCATGAAAATTGATCAAAAAGGGATCACATCACATAATCAATATTCTAGGAATTAAATTCAAGCATCAATGACTTGTGTTTTAACATTTTTATTCTTTAAGACCATTTATCGAACACATGGCATGCATAGACAAAGATCAAATTTTTATGTATGTAATGAACATGAAATCCATCCTCAATCAACAATCCAAACAATAATCACTCCAATTACACATTGAAAGTTCAATCCATAAGAGATTTAATCAATTAAAGCATAAAAAAAAAAAAAATCAAAACATCCTTTATACTCAAATTAAACCCATTTAGGAAAAATTAAAGAAAGAGAATGGAATTCATACCTTGATGTGATTTTCCCTTGAAAAGAACAGTAAAGTTTTGGATGTAAAATTTATGAACTAGAAGTGATTTGAGGAAGAAATAGGAGTGGGGCAATTTGGGGATTGAGAGGAATTTGGAAGGGAAAAGGAAGGAATACGGGTGTTATGTTGTGAAGAAGGGTTTTTACCTCTTTAAGTACTCGTGCGCAGATGTGCTGCAAGTTTAGTAAGCATGTGTGCATGAAGCAGTGTGTCCGTGTGGACATGTGCGCACGAGGCAGAAGCTCAATTTCCCAATCGATCTTGCGCACATGCGCTGGAAATGTAGAGCTCATGTGCGTTTAAAATAGAACTAATTTTAATTTTTTTGTTGTTTTTTTTTTTTTATATCACAGGACAACCCTAAAAATATAAAATTTCTACCTTAAATGACACATCTAACACACAAAATCTTCAAAGGACCATTTTATCATTTTAGCTCGTTAATGAAGTCGATTTGTGTAATTAGCAACAAAATTATAATAAGCTAATCTTTAAAACTAAAATAAAAAAAAGTATTAAAAGTTGCAAAACTTTAATAACGGAACAAAATGAAAATCGACATGGGTTGCCTCCCATGCAGTGCCTTTATTTACTGTCATTGGCTCGACTTGATGCTCTTCCAATCAATTAATTAACTCCCAAATTGAGGAGTCCAAGGTTCTTCAACTTCACAGTTTTCACAAATAACAGATTCAATCTCCCTTGTTCTTTTAGAACCCAAACAAGTTGCTCTTCTTGTGAGTTGCTAAGTTGATTTGAGATAATCACCCTCTCCTTATCCTTCAAACATATGTATTTAATGTGACGAGGAAGGCGATTAAAATCCGGAATTGTTCCCTGCACAACAGATAGCATCAACTTCTCGTTAGAAAGTGACAAAGCATTAGGACCGTCTTGACTTGCTTGCTACGACAAGTTCTTATTCTTTCCCTCAAGATATTGTTCATGATTCATGTTGACCTCCTCATTTTTGGTGTGTCCATGAACTTCCTGCATTGGAGGCCTAAACACATCGATTGCAGAAAATGGTAAACAAGTTTTGTATGGTCAGACAATTCAACATCATCATAAATGCTAAAGATCTATCAACCAGCTGAATTACCATACCAGTTTTATTCAATGGTTCAATTTTTAATGCATCATAGACAAAATATGGCGTTACGTTAATAGATGCACCTAAGTCCAGCATGGCTTTCTTGAATTGTGTATTTCCTATCTTACAGGGAACAGAGAACATACCTGGCTCTTTACGCTTTTTAGGTAGGGATTTTTGAATAATAGATGATACATTACTCCCAACCTCGACCTTTCTAATCTTCTTATCTTTTCGCTTTCATTTGTGGGTACACAATTCCTTCTAAAACTTAGCATAGTGAGGTATTTGTTTAATAGCGTCTAATGAAGGAATATTTACCTGGAAGTTACGAAAATATCATACAACTCTTTGTCGGGATCCTCCTTCGAAAACTCTTCCAATGCCTCGAGGAATGGGGGTTCAGGCTTATATTCTGGCCATACAAGAACACCTTTGTCTTCACTATTGCCGCTGCTTCTTTTATCACTTGGGACAACCTTATTTTTCAACATTGGTCTTCTTTTTCTCGGCCTCAACACCTTCAGGAACTATTTTGAGTTGCACTTCAACCTCTTTGCCACTCCTCAACGTAATTGCACTCACTTTTTCCTTGGGGTTGATGATAGTTTGAGACAAATTTTTGGAACTTTACGATTCCAATCGGCTAATCACGGTTGCTATTTGTCCAATTTGGTGCTGTAACTGTGAGTACTGCCCTGGCATTCTATTGGAATTGTATAGTATTAGCGGCTAAAGCTTTTAGCATTTTCTCTAAAGACCAAGACTGATTATTCAGATTAGCTTGTTGTCTTTGAGCAAATGGGGGCCTGTATAGTTGGAAATTCTGTTGATTCTGTTGTGCATGAGGTTGTGCTGGATTCCCATATCTCAAATTAGGATGATCCCTCTATCCAGGATTGTACGTGTTAGAGTATGGATCATAATTTGTTCGTGGTTGCCCCAGAATTCCTCATGTCTCCTCCCTCTACATTTACTTGCTCTTGGGATTCCTCTTGTAATGTGGGACACATGTCTGTTGAATGTCCCTTGTTCGAGCAAATGCCGCAGGATTGTGCTGCCTGTGCAGTTCCTAAAGCCAATTGTCATACAAAAGAAGTCAGACTATCCATTTGTTGTTCTAAAGATGAAACATTTTCCTAGTTAACATGTTTGAGAGGTTGATCATGTCGTGTCCTAAACTTTTGAGAACACGCGACCATATTCGGTATAAGTTCACGAGCAGCATCCATGGTCAAATTATCCAATGCCCCTCCACTCGTAGCGTCAACCATATTCCTTTCATTGGCAACAAACCTTTATAAAAATATTGGATTAATAAGGAGTCACTTATCTAATGATATGGACAGTTTGCACACAATTTCTTAAAGCCCTCCTAGTACTTATACAAAGACTCATCATTGAACTGCCTTATGCCACAAACTTCCTTTCAAATATTCGCCGTCTGAGAGGCAAGAAAATATTCAGCCCTTAAAGAATAGTCTGTTCATCTACTCCCAAGTTGTAATATTGCCTGAAGGTAAATCAAACAGCCAACCCTTCGCCATATCCTTAAGCGAGAACGGAAATGCTTTCAATTTAATATGCTCCTCTGGCACTCCAGTGGGTCTCATACTTTTGTAAACTACGTGGAACTCCTTAAGAAGCTTATTCGAATCTTCACCTGGCAATCCATGAAAAGAAGGTAATCGATGGATTAGTCCAGATTTTAATTCAGATGTGACATTTGCATCTAATTCAAGATATGTAATGCATAAATGTTGGTGATTTAAAGTGGGTGTTGCTAATTCTCTTAAAGTTTGTTGCGCCATGTTCGTCTCTTCTTGTTGTTCCTTATCACTAACAAAGATAAAACTGAACAACTGTGCTTCCCCTAACAGTCTTTCTCTTAATTCTTTCCCTAATTTGTGTAGCGTTCTCTGTCTTTTCGAATCAAATTGAAATTCAACTTGTCCAGTAAATTGCGTCACTGGCATATATTTAACACAATTAGTGGAAGAATAATAATAAAATGAAAGAAAAGAAAACTGAAATAATAGCACAAAAATAATTCAAACCACTCCCCAGCAAGGTCACCAAAATTGTTGGTGGCATGCTGTCGTAGGCACCCAAAATTAACAACTCTCAATAATAATGTAGTAGTGGTGAGTCAAGGTCGTCCCATAGAGAACGGAGTTTATTCTTGTGCTAAACAAAAAAAAGGGGGTTTTGAATCTTTTTAAACAAAAAACTAAAATGATAAAGTAAATTGGAGAGAATTCAATTAAGAAGAATCTTGATTTTGGTCATATCCACCATGGAAATTTTACTAGTCGATCCTTGAAACCAAAGATAATTCAATTTCTATACCAAGCACTAATTGAAGAATTAACCCCAATTCCAATTCAAAATTGATTCTTATTTCTTTCTAAAATTAGTTAATTTTCAACACGCCATCCAAATAGCCCTAACTATTAATTTAATCCAAACACGCGCCAAAGATTAATTAAACCATTCAATTAGTAGAAGCATTAAAATCAACAAGAACAATTAGGCTAATTAAACATAAACACACCCGGTTGTGTTATTTAGTTGACTATTTTCCCTAAATTCAATAACACTAATCGAGCAATTATCGGATTAAGCACATGCAGTTAAAACAATCTATCATTAAATTAATTCCAATAACTTAATTATTTTGTAGCAATAATAAGTTAAAAATAACAATCATAAAATTAATCGCAGAAAAATAATCATTACTTGCAATAAAATTGAATAAATTCAAGAACAAAGATTCTCGCAACATATTGGAAATGACCATGAATTCAAATCCCTCGACCAAGAAAAAGGGTTTAAGCACTAAGTGCCATGAAAGAATAAATAATAATTTCTCTGTTGAAAACCCTAGCTAAACGTGAAAATAAAAGTGTTCTCTCTTCTAATCACCCTACTTGGGGTGTTTATGATGAGTACTAGGGTTATAATATTTGTCTAAGGATAAGAATGTGAATTTGGCTAAAAAAGAGCCCAACCAAGCGAAGAAATCTGCAAAAAAATAGAAAATCGCATAAGCTTGCTATTTCGGGCACTCATGCACTTCCTGTTTTGGGTGCATGTGCGCCCTGGCACAATCTGAAAATTTCTTTTCTGGTCATAGCACACATGTACTGCACAACCCCAGTGCATGTGAGTTGGCCTCATCACTGTGCCTTGCCTTCGGCTTCAGTTTTGACTTTGATTCTTTGGAATTTGGAAAAATGTAAAACACAAAAGTTGTAGCTCTCTCTCTTAGCATTCCAAAGCATATTGAATCACCTCTATTGGAGGTTGGACTCAAAAGTTTACATTAGGTTTGAGCTAGACAGGTTGAAAAGCCATTTGTTCACCATCAACCCTAGTGCATGCAAGCAAGGTGGAAGTCTAAATTTAAACTAGACAGGTTGAAAAGCCATTTGTTCACCATCAACCCACCAATGACAAAGGTAAATCTAATTGTAGTACTAATCAAAGAACTAGGGATCTTAAATTGGCGCTTTCATCGTCATAATATAGGACACATCACTTTCCAATGTCCGAACAAGAAGGCTTTGAATATCATCCATGGAGAATTGGTGAGTGAAAGTGATGAGAAAGATAAGACCATGCCACCAATAGAAGGTTCTAGCAATGATGAGTTCCAAGAGGGAAAGGCTGTCCGTGGTCAAAGTTTGGTGGTTTTTAGAGTTCTTCATGCACAAGCTGAGTATGAACAAAATGAGGTACAAAGGGAAAATATTTTCTATGCTTGTTATTTTGTTCAAGAAAAAGTTAGTGGTTTGATTATTGACTGTGAAAGTTGTGTGAAGCTAGTCAGTTAATGGTTGAAAAAAGTTGAATTTACCAACTGTGAAGCATCCTAGATCATATAGATTGCAAGGGTTAAATGATAGTGGTGAATAATCTATTAACAAACAAGTTCCAATTTCTTTAACCTCAGGCAAATATAACGATGAGGTCTTATATGATGTTGTGCCAATGCAAGCTAGTTATATCATTGTTTTCAGTAGACCATGGTACTACGGCCGTAAAACTACTCACGATGGATTTGAGAATAAATACATGTTAGAAAAAGATGATCACAATATTGTGCTCAAGCCTTTACCACCACATCAAGTCTATCAAGAGCAGTTACAACTCCACAAATCACTTGAAGAGCATGATAAGCTGAAAACTATGAGCAAACAAAAAGGTGAGTTAGTCAAAATTCAATCTAAGGAGATCGAGGAGTTTTCAACTAAAGGGGAAGAGAAAGGAAAGTGATAACTCTAGTAAACTAGAGTTATTTTCCTCTACATTATAGAATTTTGATAGTTTAAATTTCGAAATTAGATAAGTAATTGAAGATTTTAGTTAATTTCTTTCATATGTATTTGTATTTTCGTTTTTGAATTAATTATGATAATTTTGTGTTAAAATTTTAATTTAATTAAGTACTTAATGGTGTTAATATTATGCAGGTTAAAAATTAAAGGTTCGAAACTGGAAGAAACAAAACTCAGAGGGACCAAATTGTAAAATGGATGAAATGAAGATTGCTGGAAGGAGAGTCGGAATTGCGGTCTCGACTGTTCCAGACCGCGATCTCGACTGTTCCAGACCGCGATCTCGACTCGGGAATTAGCCTTACCATTTTAGAGTCGAGATTGCTGTCTCAAATGTTCTAGACCGTGATCTCGACTCGCTAAATGCTAAGTTTTAAGGGAAAGTTTATAAACTTCCAACCCAAAAATCCTGATTTTGCCTTGTATAATGCTGCACTATTTAAGCTAAAGTAGAATTAGTTTTAGAGTGGAGAGTGTTAGATAGTTTAGAATAGAGAGCTTTAGATAGTTCTAGATAGATTAGGATACCTTAAACGACAAGTCACTTTTTCTAATAGAAATTTCTCTTAATTTTCATCTTAGACCTTCTTTAAATTTATTGTCAAGTTTAAAGTTTTATTAGATAATCGTAGTGGGTTCTTCGCAAGCTTCAAGTAGATATAATAAAAATATCCATTCTAGTGGTGAAAATATCTTTACTTTCAAATTAAGGTTTGTAGGAAAATTAGGGTTCTTTTCAATTTCTTGCTTTCTATTTAAGATTTTTCAATTTCTAGCTTCAATTTTTAGTGGGTTTCCTTAATTCTAATCGAAAAATCCAAAAATATTTAATTCCCTAGTTTATCTTTATCTCATTTTTACTTTAGAAATGAATGCTTTTGGTATTAAATTTTTCTTTCTTCTTTAGTCTTTTTAGTTGATTGATTCTCTTGTTCTAATTTTAGTTTTAATTAGATTAAATTAGGTTAGAATTCAAACTATAGCTTTCATTAGAATAGTTCTATCATCTACCAATTGAGTTAGCTTAACAAATACCCTTAAACCTTTGTAATTGCAATCGACAATCCTTGTGGGAACGATCCCTACTTCCCTTTACTACTAGTTGACAACCGTATACTTGCGGGATGCCATTTAGTTAGTAGTAGAATTTAGGTGCTCATTGAATTATAACTAGATGTGTTAAAGATTCAGGTATCAGGTTTAGCTCAACAAAGCATGTTCATGAATGTGATGAATAATATGGCAAAGCTATTGGAGAATCAAGGGAAACCTAGTAGTGTGAATGCGATGACTTCTTCTCCAACTCAACCAAGCATGACATGTGATTTTTGTGGTGGCGGCCATGCCAATGAGAATTGTGAGATGCCATATGGATCCAATGAGCAAATCAATTTGTGGCTAATCAATCTTCATTTACAAGGAACCAATACGGAGCTTATGGGAACACTTACAATCCGTCTTGGAGTAATTACCCAAATTTCTCATGGAGTAACACAACAACCAATCTAACCCTTCTTACCAACCAAATCCTCCACCTCAAAATGCCCAACAAACTCAAGCTCCGAATTCCTCATCTAGACCTTATCAACCGCCACATCAAAGAAATGTCCAACCCAACTCATATCAAAATTTGTCCAATGCTTCTTTTCAAAACCAACAACAAAGACCTCCTTTCCATTATGCAAATTCTTATTCCAACCCATGTACCATGATCAATATGTTCATAGAGATAATTTGGGTGAAGAAGGTTGGAGAAGAGAAGTCGAGTATTTGAGAAGGGAATTGGATAGGAAAACGGATGAGCATAAAAGAGACTATGAGAATTTAAAGGTTTCAACAAGAAATTTGGAGATTCAATTGGGACGACCCATATTTTATGCCCCTAGTCTAATTCACCATCTTTGCACCATAGCTGGTTGCCCAATTGGTCCTTTGGAGTCATTGACACATCCTAGAGGAAGGATCAATCGGGAATATGTCTATAGGATGGAGAGAGAATATGAGAAGCACTACCAAGAGGAGAACCATCCTAATAGAAAGCTTCCCCTTTGAATTCTCACCTAGTTCCACCACCTCAGAGAACTTCAATGATTCCGATACCCCCGGGTGTAGTATTCAATGCTCCGGTAAGTGAAGAAGAAATGAACGATCTTCAGGGGTACACATCGTACAGTCAATTGGTGATGCACAACAACTTGACCTATTATTGGAGAAGCTTTAAGGGTGACTTCATTAGGCACTTGGGTCCAGCCACCATCTCCTCCGGCATGGCACTTTGGTCGACCTCGTGGACAGTAGTACACACCACCGGTGGCTACCACACATCATGAGGGATCTAGCCACGCGGGTGCGACTGGAGGGGACATAGATGATGATCACGAGGAGCCCCAACCTAGTGGCGCAGAAGAAGGTCAAGACGAGATGGAATGAAGAGAAGAAGCCACCAATTGTTTGTGCATGAAAGAATACCAGCCTTGATCATTGAACTAATTTGATGGATGATGATGATTTTCCCTACTTTCATTGGACACCATAGCTTTTAATTACTTTATATTATGCTTGTTTTATTTTCAATTTTTGGAATTGAAGTGTTTCAATTTTTCTTTCTTTTAAGTTAGTTTGGCTAATGGCCTTAAGCTGATGCCAAGTGATACATTTTGATGCTTTAATGAATGAAATTTCTTTGGGATTATTAAACTGACACTTATACTTGGTGAAGTTTGGTTATTGCCTAATAAGAGTAGTATGGCTAAGGGCCCTAAGCTGATGCCATGTTTGCATTAGTTGATGAGTTAAATGGAATATTGATTTTGTTTGAAGCTTACTTGGCTAGATGCATGGCGTGGATGCTCTTGACATTTTTACTCAATTTTAATTCTAGGCTTAAAAGTAGGACATAGTTTAAATAGTTTTCGTTATTTTTGGGTTTTGTCTTGATGGTTAATTTTGGGTGAGTGGAAGGATGATTTATTCATCAACCTGAATAAAAGAGACAAGTTTGGGGGTGTTTATCTTTTTGTATTGGAAATGGTCATTTAATATATTTTGTTGCCACTTGATGATTGATGGATGGAAAGTTGATCAATTAGGTACTCAATGATGATAATTTTGATGTTCAATGCCTTGTGAGTGATGTATATGATTGATTATTTTCAACAATTTTTGTGTGAGTGAGTAGTTCATTTGCAATATGAAGAAATCATCAACTTGGTCGCATTGCTATTTTTAAAAAAAAGAAGTGCTGAAATTTTAGGAAAATTTATTTGAAAATTTATTTCTTATCAAATCATTTATATTATGTGGTTGATGAACTATCTTTTGGAAAGAAATGAGTTAAATGAAGTAGAAGGAATTTTGGGACATTTCGCGTGTTTGCATAGGGAATGTTCTTCTAACTTGTGAATAATTGATATTCGAGATTAATTTTTGGTATATTTAACTCCTTTTCCTTGGTTTAGGGCCAATAAATAAATAAATAAAAATAAAGAAATGAATTTTAGGAATAAGGCGAGTACGGGACTCTGACATGTACCCATGTTGTTTCTCTGAATTGAGCCATTAGAGTAGTAATAAGGCGAGTACAGGACTCCGATATGTACCCATGTTGTTTCTCCGAATTAAGCGCGTTTTTCGTAGACCAATAAGTTAAGGAGTAAATGTTTGTAATACTTATCATTAATCTCATATTACTTATTCCTTGTTAGAGGTTTATTCCCGAATTTATGTGTGACAATTGCATTTAAGTTGATTCCTAATTGAACTTCTACTTTCATAATGCTTAGTCGAGAAAGTTGATTAACTTTATAATATTTGTGATTTGAGAAGTATTAATGTTTCAAATGAAAAGAACTAAAACTTTTGGTAATTCTTTTTGAGAATGGTAATGCTTGGCGATGTGAAATCTTGTGTAGTGAATGAATTTGTGCTTCTTTGTAAAATGAAATTTCAATTTTGGATTGATTTACTCATATTCTTCATATCATGTAGTGTTGAACATTTCTTGAAAGATCGCTTAATTGTTCTAAGTACATCCATGATTCATCAAGTGTCACGTCAACTTTGGAGGTGTTTAAACGTTTGCATGTTAGTAGGTTTCATTTATTGTTAATCTTTGTTTTGCTCGGGACTAGCAAAATGCTAAGTTTGGGGGTGTGATAACTCTAGTAAACTAGAGTTATTGATAGTTTAAATTCCGAAATTAGATTAGTAATTGAAGATTTTAGTTTCTTGAATTTCTTTCATAAGTATTTGTATTTTAGTTTTTGAATTAATTGTGATAATTTTGTGTTAAATTTTTAGTTTAATTAAGTTCTTAATGGTGTTAATATTATGCAAGTTAAAAATTAAAGGTTTGAAACTGGAAGGAACAAAACTCAAGGGACCAAATTGCAAAATGGATAAAATGAAGATTGCTAGAAGGAGAATCGAGATCACGGTCTCGACTGTTCCAGACCGCGATCTAGACTCGGGAATTAGCTTTACTATCTTAAAGTCGAGATCGCGGTCTCAAATGTTACAGACCGTGATCTCGACTCGCTAAATGCTAAGTTTGAACGGAAATTTTGTAAACTTCCAACCCAAAAACCCTGATTTTGCCTTGTATAATGCTGCACTATTTAAGCCAAAGTAGAATTAGTTTTAGAGTGGAGAGTGTTAGATAGTTTAGAATAGAGAGCTTTAGGTAGTTCTAGATAGATTAAGATAGCTTAAACTACAAGTTACTTTTTCTCTACATTGAAGCAATAGAAAATTCTCTTAATTTTCATCTTAGATCTTCTTTAAAATTCTTGTCAAGTTTAAAGTTTTATTAGATAATCGTAGTGGGTTCTTCGCAAGCTTCGAGTAGATATAATTTTTATTTGCTTTCTTATCCATTTTAGTGAAATATCTTTACTTTCAAATTAAGGTTTGTAGGAAAATTAGGGTTCTTTTCAATTTCTTGCTTTCTATTTAAGAATTTTCAATTTCTAGCTTTAATTTTTAGTTAATTTTTAGTGGGTTTCCTTAATTCTAATCGATAAATCCAAAAATATTTAATTCCCTAGTTTATCTTTATCTCATTTTTACTTTAGAAATGAATGCTTTTGGTATTAAATTTTTCTTTCTTCTTTAGTCTTTTTAGTTGATTGATTCTCTTGTTCTAATTTTAGTTTTAATTAGATTAAATTAGGTTAGAATTCAAACTATAGCTTTCATTAGAATAGTTCTATCATCTACCAATTGAGTTAGCTTAACTACACACATTAATACCCTTAAACCTTGGTAATTGCAATCGACAATCCTTGTGGGAACGATCCCTACTTCCCTTTGCTACTAGTTGACAACCGTATACTTGCGGGATGCCATCTAGTTAGTAGTAGGATTTAGGTGTTCATTGAATTATAACTAGATGTGTTAAAGAAGGCATCAGTAAGCAATTGAGTTTTTATGCTAAACTGAGAGAGGTTGAGAGTGCTTGCAAAAATAATCTACCTATTATTTTGTTGATATTTAATGAAGCTTATTTTGCTAACTCTGACCGTAATCCTTCACTTCCTAGTGCTTTTAAGTGTCTTTACAGGAACTTGATGACATACTTCCCAAAGAAGTTCTGCCTAGATTTCCACTAGTCTTTGGGATAGATCACCCAGCTGATTGACATGATGGCTTTGATTTGAGGACGATTCCTTCGAAAAAGGAAGAGAATGATACAAATATAAATAGGCTAAAGATGTGTCAAGTTGAGGAGATGGAAGCTACGGCAAGCATGTCCAGATGGGAATTGAGCATGCCGAGATTGAAGCACATTCATGATTTTTTGATCAAGTTAGATTGGACTATTCTCAATTCCTTAACACATGACGTCCAATTATTCAAAGTAAAGCACAAGTGGATGTTGCCCCAAAAGCAACCTAAGAGGGGGTGAATTAGGTTGTCTCAAAAAACAAACCTTTTAATGTGTTTATTGAAAATGCAAACTTTGCGTAACAAATAAACACTAAAGCAAAAATGATCAAAGATAAATATTCAATCATTTGAAGCTCACAGAAAAGTAAAGAGATTGAGAATATCAAATCAAACTCCCAAACTCATCAAGCTTAGAGTATATCCACTAGTAGTGCCTCTTCAAAGAAAGTGAGGCAATAATATTTTTGTACACAAAGTAGGCTCACCCTTGCGCCAACTAAGTCCCTCTAGTTGAGCCAAAAAGTTTTACACTATAACCTCACTTTTGTACACTTGTTATCCCGCCACTGTTAGACTTGAAGATCACTCACTAGTACACAGTCTACTCTTGCTCACACTAATTCCCTCTAGTTGAGCCAAGAGAACTATACTACCCAAACCAGTACAGCCCACAATATTTTAGCCTATTTCTCCCCAAATAGCTCTTACAAGTGTTTGTGTTGAATGTGGTAGTTCCTCACATTAATCTGATGTCCTTGGGCTGTTTATATATGAAAGATGTGTAGAAATTTGAGCTCCAACGGTCAAAAAACTTGCTGTTAAAAACAAGCCGTTAGGAGTTCGGACGGAGGTTCTGACTGAATAGGCATAGAATTTAAATTCTTACACTCTTCTATGGCAATGGATTTAGGTTCCCATTCCTTTGGTAAAGACAAAATCCTTCTATTCTTTTCAGCCAAGGAATATTCTTTACCTAAACCTTCCCAATCCTTTACAATTTCATTGAACCTACAACACATCTTGTCAATATTCTCATGAGGTTCCATTTTGAAGGATTCATATTTAGCCACAAGAAGTGACTTCTTTTTCTCTCTTATATCTTCACTAAATTCTTCCTTCATGGATTTCTTTCAATTTGTCCCATATTTCCTTGCCCGATTTGCAGCCTTTCACTTTAGTACACTCATCTGCACCCAAAGCATTAAACAAAATATTCATTTCTTCAGCATTTAAACACAAATTTACTCTATCTTGTGCATTTAACTCATATCTAGTCTTAGGCCTTAATCTATGTGTATTTTCATCAAGAAAATTAGCCTTAAAAGGACCTTCATAAACAATGTACCACAATTCAATATCAATGGATTGTATAAAAAATTTTATTCTTTCCTTCCAACAAACAAAATTAAGGCCATTAAACATGGGAGGTCTAGTAATGGAATGCCCCTCTAAAAACAAAGCATTATTGTTTGCCATAATGATCTTTACTCAAAGGTGATTAAACCAAAGGAAAGAGACCAAGCTCTAATACCAATTGCTACCTAAGAGGGGGTGAATTAGGTTGTCTCTAAAGACAAACCTTTTAATGTGCTTAATGAAAATGCAAACTTTGTGTAACAAATAAACACTAAAGCACAAATGATCAAAGATAAATATTCAATCAATTGAACCTCAAAGACAAATAAAGAGATTGAGAATATCAAACCAAACTCCCAAACTCATCAAGCGTGGAGTACATCCACTAGTAGTACCTCTTCAAAAAAGGTGAGGCAATAATCCTTTTGTACACAAAGTAGGCTCACCCTTGCACCAACTAAGTCCCTCTAGTTGAGCCGATGGCACTACAACCTCACTTTTGTACACTTGTTATCCCTCCACTCTTACACTTGAAAATCACTCACTAATCTACTCTTGCTCACACTAATTCCCTCTAGTTGAGCCAAGAGAACAATACTACCCAAACTAGTACAACCCACAATATTTTAGCCTATTTCTCCCCAAATAGCTCTTACAAGTGTTTGTATATAATGTGGTAGTTCCTCACATTAATCTGATGTCCTTGGGCTGTTTATAGATGAAATATGTGTTGCAATTTGAGCTCCAAAGGTCAAAAAACTTGCCGCTGTTAGGAGTTCAGACGGAGGTTCGAACGTTCGATCATGCGTCCTAGAACTTTATGAATAGTGCTTCGGACGGTCCTATGCGTCCTACTGCATTACATAAACTTTTTCATTTTGAGCTATTTTCTTCGGATGGTCTTGTGCGTCCTACAGCTATTGGTTCGGACGGTCATATGCATCCTATCCTACAGCTTCTAGTTCAGACGGTCATGTGCGTCCTAAAGTTCATGGTTCGGGCGGTCAAAGGCATCCTATCCCTCAGCTTCTGGTTCGGATGGTCATGTGCGTCTTAACAATTATGGTTCGGATGGTCATCTGCGTCCCATCCCTCAGCTTGCGGTTCGGACGGTCATATGTGTCCTACAGCTTCTGATCATGTTTCGGAAGCTCTATTGCATCTGAGTTCCTTTCTTTCGAACGCTCTTCATTCTCTGCAAAGTGTTGTTCATCTTTTGGTAATTTTTTCTTGATTGGGTTCGAATGATTATTTTTGTCTGAGCCTTCCTATAATATTTTCTACACACTTATTTTCAAGGCATTGGTATGATTTGGTCATTACCAAAACATGATTATCATAACTGGGGTCCAACAGTGGAGATCCTTTATGTACAAGTTAAAGGCCCGAGTATTCTTGTTTGTTTTAAGTCCATTATTGTGTAAAGCCCAATAGTAGTTAAAGTGTTTTGTAAATTGGGTTGGTTTACTGCTGTTTTAATTCTTAAATCTGAGACTCGTTAATTAGTCTTTGTTAAGGACGGGACCCATTTATTGGCTTACTATGGATGAATGTTATCTTGGTAGAGTTAGGAGTTTCTTTTGCTTGTTTAGCAAGAAACAAACTCTAGAAGCATCTGGAATTGGGGGCTGCTTATAGCCGAATTCCTCATACTATACACAGGTGGCAAGCACCCAAGCAAGTGTTTCTTTTACTAATTCAACAATCAAGTTTTACTATGACGAATGTAAGGGCAGAGCCTAGCATCCAAGGACATCAATCCTTTCATAGGTGAAGGAATTGAAGTCTCGAGAATACTCTACGAATGAATGGATTCTAATGCTCTCGTTTGCTAGCCAATCAGTTATTTGATTTGTTTCTCTGAATACATAAATGAAAGTAAAACTTTTGTCTATTACAAAATCATTAATGAACTGAATTTGAGAGTCAATGCTCCATGGTGCTTGTGCTTTGCTTTTCAAAATGTTTACCAAGACTTACGAGTCAATCTCCACCTCAACTTGATGTAGGTTCAATCTTCCACATAATTTGAGTCCATCAATTAGGGCTAATGATTCTGCTTGCAAGTTGCAAAATGCCTTGGTAAGCTGTCCATGATGATCCCAAATGATGCCACCTCTTGTTGCTATCCCCAGATTGCCCTTTGAAGCACTACCCACGTTTAGCTCAAAAGTCACATAAAGTAGAGAAGACCAATGAACTGCAATTACCTTTCTTGGTTTGGTTAGTATTAATTGAAGACATGCTCCTTGAGAGATAAGAATGTCTTTCATCCATCTCCATCTTAGTTTTGAAAGGTTTAGTAGAGGATATATTCTTCAAGTAAGAGCAAACCTCTGTGATAATTCTTTGAGGAGGAATGCTTGGTATCATAGATGATCTTGTTTCTTGCTTTCCACACAAACCACCAGATAATAAAAGGTAGAATTTTTTGGAGAATACCAGTTGTAGCCGATTGTGATGAATGCCACCACCATGAGTTAAGTTTACCAAGGATGCCATTTGTTGGGGGAAAAAATCAACTCCATCCAATTTTCAAAGAAAGTCTAGATTTGCTTTGCCATTTCACATTGTACAAACAAGCAATTAGCTGACTCAATATTATAACAAAAAAAACATTTAGAAGTCAATGAGTAGCCAATTCTAGTGAGGGCATCATCTAGGAGAAGGTGCTTATTCAATAACCTCCACATGAAATTAGAGATTTTTAATTGGAGTCTTTCATCCCATATGATTTTCTTTGTGAATGAGGCTGCACATGGTGGGAAAGTTGAAGAGATGGAGAAAGTTCCATGGCATTCAAGGTCAATATGCAAATCAATTTGTCCATTACACAAGAACTTTGTCTTCAGGTATTTTTGCCAATGTTTACCAGGTCATCATTGGAGTATCTATTATCCAGCAAAGATAAATCCCATTTGTTTGAATTTATCAACAAATTTTCATTTTTTTCATGAGGAAAAAGTTCTTTCTTTTAGTGTTTCGATTAAGACATTGTTGGGATCATCACTTGATCAATGGTGATTGTTCTAATTGACTTAAGATATTGGTTCGTGCTTGAACAATACATACAGTGGCTCAATTCTTACTTATTCTTGTTTGTTCTATTTGTCTCTTCTTTTTGTTTCGTTGTCCAATTTGTGTGACCAACTTTGGATTTCGATCCTTGGGGTTTTGGTGCCTTACTTGATCGTTGGATTTCGTGGCATCAAGTTTTTGATTGCGCACGAGGTTTGCATCACATTTGTTGAGGGTAAAGGCCTTCCTAAAAATATTTCTTGTACTCATATATGCAAGATTCTGTCTAAAATATACAAACCGACTACTTTTGGAGAGTTTAAGCCTATTATCCTCTATACTTGTGCTAATAAGATATTCACCTAGTTGATAGCCAATAGATTATAAATTACTTCCTAAACTTGTTTATGAATAACAAAGTGTATTTTGTTGGCCCAAAGCAACCTAAGAGGGGAGGGGGGGGGAATTATTTTGTATAAAATTAATTTGAAACTTTACACAATAAAAACTTAGTTGAGGCACAAGTAATAAATGAAGCAATTTAAAGATCAAAGCAATAAGTGCACAACGATAATTAAATGAAAGTTAAGATTAGGATTGACAAAATTAAACCAAACTCCCAAGCCTCACAAGCTTGGAGTGTATATCTACTAATTTGTACCTCTTCAATGTAGGTGAGACAATAACCTTCTTGTACACCTAGTAGAATCACTCTTGCTCACACTAAGTACCTCTAGTTGAGTCAAGAGTTTTACACAACTTCACTGTGATACAAATGTTATCTTTCCATTGATAACTACTTACACTTGAAAATCACTTACTTGATCACTTTTGTTTCCACTAATACAACACAAGAGAGAGCATATTTCCCTAAAATAGCTTGAGTAACTATTGTATTAATTGTGGAAGTTCTCTTCATTTATTTCAGACTAAGGGGTATTTATAAGTTCTCAAAATTGGCCTCCAAACACCCTCTAACGGCTAGGCATTAAATGGTGAAAAATTAACCGTTAGACTTTTCAGCA
This sequence comes from Cinchona pubescens, assembly GCA_025175665.1. NCBI lineage: Eukaryota > Viridiplantae > Streptophyta > Magnoliopsida > Gentianales > Rubiaceae > Cinchona > Cinchona pubescens. Next base: position 665,374 of record JANKKI010000070.1, on the reverse strand, counting down.
GTTGATTCATAGACTTTGTGTCCTATAGTCAATCTGATCCCTCGAAAGAGTCCTACTTTGCTTTCATTTAGATGTTCGAGCTTTCATCTGATATTGCGTTCGATAAAAGGTCAGCGGCTTCTGGATTTTGCCACATGACTGATGGGATGTTATTCTTCGTCCGAAGAAAAATGCCACTAAAACACTTGTACTCCTTCAAACGTTGTCTTGTATCCGTTCTCTAATGCTAGCATCTCTTTTAGGATTTTGAATTCTCTTAGTCAGACAATCATTTGTGTTCAATGTGTATGGCTCTACCTTTCGGACAGTAAACTATGTCCGATGGAGGTGTGTCCACTTAAGTGACTTCTACTCTTATCCAGACATTCCCAACGTCTGAATGTTTGAATTTCGGACAATCAACATAATTTGTTGATCTTGAATACTGAAAACTTCTTGCACACTAGATTTCAACCATTAGATTGATTTGGTCATCATCAAAACCAAGATTATGATTCAACAATCTCTCCCTATTTGGTGATGACAAATCAAGGAAAAATGATAGCCAAGGAAGTCACATTTGCGTTTACACATCAAATTTTACATTGTTTCTTCCCCTTTTAGCATCATCAAAATAAAATTAAAGCTCCCTCTCAACCGAACACAACAATTTTACAGCTATACAAGCACAATAATCAACAAAGCAATTTCAACCAAACAATTGCATAACTAGGCAACAAAATAAGTACAAGTCAACATATAATCCATAACCAGTCATAGTGATTACAAATGATGACAAAAATATCAAAAGGTAGTAAGTAACTATATCCTAAGGTTGGCTAGACGAGTCTTTTTTTTATCTATGTTCTCTTTTACATTTGTTGGAGTGAACCTTTTGGATCAAAGGCACATTGTCTTCTATTTCTTCACTATCATGACCAACCTTCTCTTGGTCTTGATGTGGTTGGTTCTCTTGAGATGCAGGGATGGGTTCTATCGTTCCATGATATAATCAAAGGTTGCATCAATCTCATCATCATCATTTCCATGACCAACATCTTGAGCTTCTTGACCTTCAATGGCTTGTGTAATATTCGTTGGAGTGGCTTGTACAGGGTCCTTAGTTTGTTGAACATCACCACTTTGTGGTCCATGCTCCTCGTGTTCAGAACCTTGATATGTTTGATGTTTTAATTCAGGAATAAGAGCCTCATCCACTTCATTTTCACTCTTAGAAGATGACTCGAGGGTGTATTGAGATTTTATATTAGCAAATTGAACTTGAGCAAAGGCAAACATACCATAGGCCAAGGCTAAGAGAAGACAGATATCTTCTTGATGGAGGTCTTTTTTGGTTTCCAAATGCTTAAGTTTCTTTGTGTTCCTTCTTTGGAACTTGGTCACTTTAGCACTAAGTGTGTGAATGAGATCCATCACTTGGGATAAAGAAGGAGATTTAGAAGAAAGAGGTGGAGGGCGAATGGGTTGAGTGAAAGAAATGGGAATACTGCGAGGTGAAAGTGGTTGTTGACCAGAACTAGAGGCATCATCTTTACTTTTTCAATCAAATACTCGTTTTTAGTATATCAGTGTTGTTTATTAAATTTCAACCATTTTCTGTCAATATATGCTTTGGTAAAGTAGGGGGGAAATTGTTGTTTTCTAGAAATAGAAATTGAAAAATGATCAAAAATTTCCAAATGGGATGTTTCTCCTATTATCAGTAAGTAGCAATTCCCATAAGGAGAAAAATAAATATCCAAAATCTAATTTAATCCACTTGAAAACACAATAAAGATGCACAATTGCATTTTTCCCAATTTAGTCCCATGGCCATTAGTGGGAAGCAATAAATTGGTAGCCAAGGTATACGAAATATTCAACTCTAGACTAAGCAGAGCAGTTTTGTCTTCTGAAAACGGTTCAAAATCAGATTTGAAAATTTGTTTTACTTCTTCAATGTCAAGCTGTGTGTCAAAACTAGGCCATTTCACAAGAGAAAGAAACTACAAGAAACCATTTGGCTCATTCACTACGCATTCAAAATGGTATTGACTACAGCAGCATTAAGTTCGATGTCCTTATGATTAACTTGTGAAATCAAACAATTTGTATCAATTTTTTTCTCTATGATTAGCAGTAAATTGGAAAAGCATATCATGACATACAGGCAAGTCAAGATAGATCAATTTACCCCAATTTTGTTTTCCAAGACATTCTTTAACAAAGTTCAAGTTCAATTGATCAAATAGGCCCTTAGTTACAAGTCTTTGAGGTATAATGGTTTTACTTAGGAGAGTGGCGTACATATCCTAAGCTTTTTCATCAATAAATTTTGGCAAAGAGAGGTAAATGATTCGGATTGATGACGAGTTGAGCCTTGAGATAATGTGCCAGCTTTGGATGTTTGCCCTTTGGTTGGTGTTTTGCCCTTGGTGTTCTTTCTCTTGCTACCAGAAATAGATCCACAGCTGGATCGAACCATTTTAGAAGGTAGCATAGATTTTTGTTGGAGAGGTAGAAAATAATTACCCTTGCTCAAATGGTGAAATAAGAATTTGGATTGGTTGGACACTGTTTAAATTACTTGTTAAGGGGTGTAATCTTGATTTAAAACAAAGAAAACTAATGTTTAAATGATTGAGATTAAAAAAATGAAGAGGGGTCAAGAGTTCTTTGTTTTCTCCATAGAGGAGTTTGGAAGAGTGTGAATGTCTGAAAGGAACATAGAGAAGCATTTATCAACCGAGGAGGGTTGTTCGGATGGCCAAATGTGGAGTAACCATCGAATTTGGATGAACGGTCGGCCGAAAGGGTTAGGTGATCGTCCGAACCTATTGAACAAAACAAAGGTAAACAATCGCTCACATAAAGTTAGTGCAAAAAACTAGTTGGTTCTTCGGATGAAAATATCCAAACCACATCAAAATTCAAATTTCAATTTTTGTCTGTAAATTTATTCTAAGAAATTCAAAATGATTCAAAAGCAAGGCTGTTGTAAAAATATTAGGTAATTGATCTTTAGTGCATACATAGTCAATGGTAATTTCCTTTTTGGAAACAAGATTTCTCATAAAATGATGCTTATTATCTGTGGTTAGTTCTAGAATGTTGAATTGGTTTTTCAGTGAGGTTGATGACAATAGTGTTATCACGTTTAATAGGCACATATCCCCATACCATAATCTTTTTAAGTGTGTTTTATCCAAAGGAATGGTGACTGTGTATTCGGCGTCCACTATTGACAAAGAAATCAAACCTTGTTTCTTAATAAACCATGATACTAAGAAATTTCCTAAGAAATGACACATTTCACTAGTACTCTTTCTATCTACGCTGCAATCGGCAAAGTTGGCATTTGGAGTACCCAATCAATTCAATGCTAGTTGTTTTAGGGTACCATAAACTATAATCTACAGTCCCTTTCAAATATCTAAAACTTCTTTTAACCTTAATTAAGTGAGATTCCTTACGACAAGTTTGAAATCTAGCACATAAGCACACAGCAAACATGATATTCGGTCTACTCGCGGTTAAATAAAGTAAACTACCAATCATACCTCTATAGTGCTTTTCATCAACCTTGTTACCTTCATCATATTTGTCAAGCATGGTTGTGGTGCACATTCGTATTCCAATTTGCTTGGAAACCTCCATACCAAATCTCTTGAGTAACTCTCTTGTATACTTTGCGTGAGTGATGAGAGTCCCTTTCTTTCATGAATTTGAAGCCCAAGGAAGAATTGAAGTTCTCCCATCATGCTCATCTCAAACTAATCTTTGCTCAACTTTTCATTAGTTTCTCCAAAAATAATATCATCAACATAAATTTGTGCTACTAACAAATTTTCATAACTAACTTCCTTGTAAAAAGGGTAGTGCCAACAATTCATCTTTTAAAACCATTTTCAATTAAAAAATCACTCAATCTTTCTTACCAAGCTCTTGGAGCTTGCTTTAAACCATATAAAGCCTTTGATAGTTTAAAAACATGGTTAGGAAACTTTTCATGTTCAAAATCAAGAGGTTGGTCTACATAAAATTCTTGATCAATATAATCATTTGAAAAAGCACTCTTCACATCCATTTGAAAAAAGTTTGAAATTCTTAAAACATAAAAAAGCAAGAAACATTCTAATGGATTCTAATCTAGCTACGGGACTAAAGGTTTCATCAAAATCAATTCCTTCTTCTTGGGGATACTCTTTTTTTTAAACCCAAAAAGGCAAAACTAATTCAATCACACTGGACGCCAGTGAAACATCAAGCAGCTGGACTATCTAGAACAAAAGAAACTCACCCTATGATCCAAAAGCCACCTCAATGATTGCCCAAGAAATTTCCAACCTTGGTTAGGAGAATGGCTAGTCGTCAAAAAGCTTCAGCTTTGGAGGCGCCACCAGTTGTGGAAGAGCCACCAGTCGTGGAAGAGCACCCAGTTGTGGAGGAGGAGCCTCCACATGAACCAGGGATTCAAAATTCAAATCCCATCATTCAAGGGATTTTTGAAACAACCCTGGATAAGTCTAAAAATTCAAACCTGGAGAATGAGTCAATTGAACGCTAAGAGCTAACAACATCTCCAACTTTTTCAAAATTTAAATGCAACAGCCATGGATGACCTTTTTCTTACACAAGAGAAAATCATGGAGAAGCTGCCAAGTTACCTCTTAGGCAATGACCCTCTTATTGCACAAATAGTTCCTTCCCCTACAGCCTACCTGGTCGAACCTCAAGCAAAGTGCCAAACCACTCCAAAATGAAACGGTAAGCGTAGGAAAACCTACAATATGCCGAGAAAGATGAATACAAGGCTTTCCTCAAAGCCAACTTCACCAAGCCCCACCCCCTCTTGTTGATATGGATAAAGTCCTAATATGACATACGAACATCCAAGGGGTAGGAAACAAGCCCTCTCTTAGGCGGGTTAAAAAATTGGTTAAAGACCACAAAATAAAAGTTCTAGCCATATTAGAGCCTGTGTTGGATAAGGATATGATTGACTCAATGGCTCAAAAGTTGGGATTTCATTACTGCAAGTCAAACACAAACTACCAAATTTGGTTATTTCTGAACAATGAGTTTGTCCTTTCAAAAATTCACAGCTCCGACCAACTCTTTCATGTGTCAATTTCTTCAAATTATTCCCAGTTGTTAGTCGTGGCCTCCTTTGTCTATGCCAAATGTACCAAGCAGGAAAGGAAAAGGCTGTGGAGTGAACTTCAAGCACTTCACTAGCCTAATGTTCCATGGCTCATTGTTGGTGACTTTAATGTTATCTCCAAATCGGATGAATATAAAGGGTCATCACCCCAGACATAGAAGCAATGAGAGAATTCTATGACTATCTCCATGATTGTTGTTTGATGGATTTGGCATTTCAAGGGTGTAAAGTTCACATGACGAGGTTATCGATTTGGCAACAATGTATGGAAGCGGATGGATAGATATGTTCGCAATAATGAGTTCATCGCAACCTTGTACAGTAAGTAGAGCATTTGTACAAATCATGCTTACATCACTCCCCGTTCCTCTTAAGGACAACTTCCATGTCTTCCTCAGGCTCAAAGCAATTTTGATTTTTAAATATGTGGACTAAACACCATAACTTCTGGCAGGAGATAGCTACTAATTGGAATCTCCATTCTGCTGGTACTCCTCTTTCGTCCTAGCTTCAAAGCTTAAAAGACTCAAGGTGGAATTACGGAATTGCCTCCATACAATTTTCGGAAATATTTTTAGTGAAGTCAAAGATGCTGAATTGAAGGTAAATAAGTATGAGGAGCTAATCTTGAACTAGCCGAGCCAATGCAAATTAATTGCTTTAGCTCATGCACAAGCTTGCCACGCTAAATGCCTTGTATAAAAAGAAACATATTCGAGGCAACAAGCGGGCGTTGAAGTGATTAAATGATGGAGACCAAAACACACAATTTTTTCACTCCTCCCTCAAAGCTAAAAGACAAAAAATGCATATCTCCAATATCAAAGTAAATAGGGCATAGACCGAGAACATGTCAGAAATTGAAGAGAAAGGGATCATATTCTTTCAAAATCTTTTAACGGAAGAAAATGCTGGTTTGATAGACCATTCACTCCTCAACAATAGTTCACAAGTGATTTCAAGGGAGGACAATCAATTCCTCCTAGCCGAGCCCTCGTTAGATGATGTAAAGCAAGTCGCGTTTGCTCTGAACCCTAAAAGAGCAGTAGGAATATACGAATATAATGGAGTCTTCTTCATAGTTTACTGAAGCATAATTCAACATGACCTACACAATGCAATAAAGGACTTCTTGAATGGAAAATGGCTTGCAAGAGCATTCACATGTACACTTATCGTATTAATCCCTAAGGCATCCAACCAGTCTTTTTTTAATGAGTTTAGGCCTATTAGTCTCTGATACATTTTTTTCAACAAAATTTGTACAAAAGTCCTGGCAAATCGGCTAGCCTCTATGTTGCCTAAAATTATTTATAAGGAGGAGGTGGCTTATGCGAAGGGGCGAGATCACTGACAACATTCTTCTTCCTCAAGAAATGGTTGATTTTATGGATAGGAAAATACGAGGAGGAAATCTAATTGTTAAATTAGACCTAACGAAAGCATTTGATAGACTATCTTGGCAGTTCATATACTCCATAATGAGGAAGTTGGGGTTTCATGACGACTGGATTTCTCTATTACAAAATGTCCTAGAAAATTGCTTGTTCTCAGTTCTCATTAAGAGTGTTCCAAAAGGGTTTTTCAAATCTACTATGGGAGTTCGTCAAGGAGATCCTCTATCACCTATACTTTTTATCATCTTGATGGAAGCATTCTCAGAGGGCATCCAGAACCCAGTCCGAGAAGGAAAAATAATGGTCTTTGGCCTTCCAAGTCACTGCCTCTCAATTTTGCATCTTGCTTTTGTTACAGACGACATAGTCATTTTTACAAGAGGAGATGCAAAGTCATCAAAATCTTATGGTGTTTCTTACCAAATTTGAAGCTTCAACCGGCCAGCTGGTTAATAAATCCAAAAGCTCTTTCTTCCTCCCTAAGGCAGCCCCCTTGTCTCGAATACGAATGATTCACCACAAAACTGGCTTTGTTAAGAAGGCTTTCCCATTCACTTACTTAGGTTGCCCTATACAAAAAGCAAAGAAAAGAATAACAATTTTCCAACAAATGATAGACAAATTAGTAGAAAAAAACAATGGTTGGTAGTCCAAGATTCTCTCCCTGGGAGGAAAATTTGTTCTTATAAAGCACATCCTTACTAGTATCCATATCTACCTATTGGTGGTCCTTTGCCCACCCAAAGCTGTGTTAAATGAGGTAAATAGACAATTTGCGAACTTCTTTTGGTGGGCCTCCGACCTTAGACAAAAATGCATTGCTTTGATTGGAAAGACATCTGGAAACCTACGGATGCAAGGTACTGGTCTAGGGATCTCCTCACTTGCAAGCTTGGAAACTGGCTTTAGCATTAAGCTTTGATAGAAATTTAGAAGGGGAACTCACTTTGGAGTAACTTTCTTCACACGAGATACATGCGTGGGAATATTCATCCTTACATAGTGGATAAAGCTTTGAATGACTCTTCCACATGGAAAAGAATGCTAAGAGTGCAAGAAGAGGCTGAAAATAATCTAATGTTTTTATTACGAAATGGGAATTCCTCCTTCTAGTTTTATCCATGGACTGAAAGGGATACCCTTACTCAGGAAGTCGGTTATGTTTATGATAAGGACATCACGGTTGCACAAATTTGGAGCTCTAAAGGCTGGGATCTCAGCTTACTTGATACTAGATACTCTCGGGATGAATTGGACAGAATAAAGGAAATCCTCAAAGGAATGTCTCTAATCAATTCAAATGGAGAGGACATTATAATATGGCAGCTCACGGCCAAAGGGAATTTCTGAATCTCTTACACATTGAAGCAATTCTACTTTTCCCTCAAGCTTCTTGAGGAAAATGATTGAGATGAAAAACTTCAACAAAAAATCTATATTTTTATGGGGAGGCTGCTAAACAGTAGGCTCCCAATAGATGATATCCTACTCAAGTATGGCTTTGCAATGACTTCAAAATGTGGCTTTTGTGAAGCAGCACAGGAGACTTTGGATCTTTTCTTCACTACATGTCATTTGTCATGTCAGGTGTGGATTTTCTTTGAATCTTGGTTAGAGTTGGTTTTTCCTACTTCCTCTAACCTCGTGGTGGTGGCATGCTACCCCTTCACCCACAATGGAAGCATTCCATAAGATCATCCCAAATCTAGTTTGCTAGTCCCTATGGAAAGCTCGAAACAAGGTTCTTTATGAAGGACAGAAGACTCAGACAAACCACATCATCGCTGAAATATGTTCTTTCCTGAAAAACATTTTATTAATTCATCCTTTTACAAGATACTGTGCAGTTAATGATTTATTATTGTCTCGTTCTCTTGGTCAAGGTTGATTACATCATTCATAGAAAGCCGACAAAAGCTGTGAAACACAGTATTTTAATAGCCTTGTTCTTTGATTTTAATTGGTTTAAAATGTTTTTCATATTATTTTTAGTCATAAAGTACTTCAACTTATTCGTTTTTCAATTCGGCAAATTTTTCGATTTACCCGATTAAAAGAAAATCGGGTCAAAAGTTGGACTAATGTAATTAGTGCATGTGTATAAGAGACAGAATAAGGCTGGCTCATTTATTAAATTTAATCCATATACTAAATTTTATAAAAAATTAAATAGTGTATAATGAGAATTGATTTTGGTCAATGACATCAACAATAAATGCATTAAAGCTTAGTATCATGTAACTGTCTCTTATACACATCTAGATGTGTATAAGAGACAGGATTTTTAATTTCAAGTTTTGTAGGATTATTTATGGCTGAGAAAACCCTCTTTGCAGCCTTATAAGTTGTGATTTATGTATGTTATGGGTTGTTTTTAGTGTTTTGGAGGTTGGGAAGTGATTGGGGTTGATTTTTAACAACTTTCCATTGTTAGATTATAAATTTTAAGATTATGAGTTAGGGTTTTGTCTTCCATAAGTGCCCTAGAATGTTATGCTATGAATGCTTATGTCTATGCACATAATGATGTTTTAAGAGTGTTTTAAGGTTAGTTTGGATAGGAATTGAGACTTGAAACCAAGTGGAATTGATTTCCCTTCATTTTGTAAGTAAGCGGAAGTTTGGCGCAACTAGGATAATTTGGATAATTGGTTATGTTTAAAGGGTCTTTAATGATCTTTTGATGGTTTTAGGTGTTTTCCATTGTTGTGGAATGCTATTGATATAGTCCCGGCTATTGCTCCGGTGAATCTTTCCGTTTATGAATTTTGTTGGTTGAATATGTTCCTTTTGGTTCACCTTCATCGGTAAGAAATCATCGGACTTTGTTTGGCGCAACTGTCTCTTATATACTGTCTTTTTCCTTTCCCTAGTCATTCTATTTACTTCTACATCTCTTATACACATCTAGATCTGTATACCTAGGTACCATGACCACCTTCAGTCATGTAATGTTCTGTGATCATTTGTAGCAGTTCTTATGCACATCTAGATGTGTAACCTTGACAGATATACAAATCTCAGTGTGTATAATGACAGAAATATGTTTGGATGGATTTTAAAATGTGTATGATGTTTGGAACTGCACTTTTACCTTCTAAGTTTTGGAACTATTACATATGAAATCGGGACCAAGCTATTTTATGTTAATCAAATGATATGTTTGCCAACTCTTTTGATATGAAAGCATTTTATGACTGTTTTGGCTCATAGGTGACCTAGGTATATAATTTTGGATGTGTTTGGAAATGTTTGATTTGTGGAGAACCGGTTCTATAGTCATCCATGGGACGCCGTGGTGACTTCTGTGAATGTTATGAACTATTTGATACGGGGTCTTGTGATGGGATAACTTGACCTCCCGGTCAGACTAGTAGGTGTGGTAGATTACTAGATCTAGCTAGTACTGAAAGTCATACCTTCGAGCCTAAAAGATACTCATGCTATTTTATTATATTCGGATTGAGAGTATACTTGGATTTGTTCGCTATGCTTTAGCATACTATATTTTGAAATGATTGGATCTTTTTGGATATGTTTTGTACATGCCTGACGTTTAAATGGCATGATACATTTTAGAAACTACTTATGATTATGGTTAATGTATTGACGTTTAAATGGCATAAAAATTAAGTTAGTTTCTGCTTCATGATTATGGTTTTCACAAATGTTATTATCTTTATGTTTTCTTTTATCGAAATGCTTGGCCCCATTTGAAGAGCTTTTATGATATCCACTGAGCTAGTTATGCTCACCCCAATCGTGATTTATAATTTTTCAGATTAGGTGCTCGTTCTTGGACTCTTCACTGCGTTAGCAGCTTTGAGATTGTTTTCAGACTCTACATTACTGGTAGGACTCTGCGGATAATCTTCCAAGCTTCTCTTTTGTTTGGAGAGGGGTAGTATATTAGATAGGTTTTGTGTTGATGAACTTTGTTTTTGTTGTAGCATCTTTTGTACTAAGAAGGAATTTTGTAATTCGTATTTTTGTGTAAAAATGAACTTATTCGGTTTTATAGTTAAGAAATCGTTTGATGGTTCTATTAAATTGCGGTTAAGTTTGTTGCTCTGTTCGTTTGTGCCTTGCGCTTTGGACCGGTGTGCCATTAGGAAAGCGGCGTGTTACGGTCCCATTTTTGGGGCGTGACAAAAGCAATGGAGGTAAGTTGGTCCCCACCGCCTCATGGTATGGTCAAGATCAATGTGGATGGTGCATCTAAGGGAAACCCAGGTAAGGCAATAGGAGAAGGAGCTATCCGGGCTCGCAATGGCCAACTTATTTGTGCAATTTCTAACTACTATCAAAGCCAAGACAACCTTCAAGTAGAACTTATGGCACTAGTTGACGGCCTTCATCTTAGTGCCAAATTACATCTCTCATCGGCCCAAGTGGACATGGACTCATTGATGATTGTCAACATCTTGAATGGAAAAGTAACACCACCATGGAACATTGACTTCCTCTTTCAGTTCATTCATAACTTTGGGATAGGAAAGAATTTTTCTTTTTTCCAAATTCATAGGGAGGCAAATCAAATTGCAGATTATCTTGCAAATGAGGGCATAAAAAATGAGACAAATCCAAAAGGAAAGAAGAGTTCAACAAGAGTTGGAAAGGTCTCTTAGTTGAAATGGCTAACAATAACAAAAATCAAAGGAATTTGAACAATGGGAATGATGAAAAAGATGATGCCAGACATCATGGAATCGAGATTTTGGAATTAGGAACGAGATGAACATGAATGGCAACCCTTTGAGAAAGTATGCTCTGCCTAATTTTGATGGGGCCAATTCAAGTATTACAAGGATGCCCGTGCACGCAAATAATTTCAAGATTAAGCCCACATTGATTCAAATATTGCAATCACACACTATGTTTGGAAGGGGTCTCGAGTTGAAGAAGAAGAACGACAAATGTATGACATTTCGGAAGTCCACACGAGCACTTGATCAACTAAATTCTCCTTCAATGAGTTGTTAATACTCGTGCTAGCAAAGATCTCAAACAATTAAACCAGCAGGTGAAAGAATTTAGTTTTTGACCAAAACCTTAATTCTAGAAGCACTAGGAAATGTGTGAGAGAGAGAGAGAGAGAATTGATGAGAGAGAAGGAAGAACAAATTTTCTCTTATCATCCCTAATTTTTTGGTTAAAACCTGCTACACTACTGACTTTGGGAGCTTAAATAAGTATTTATAACACACTTAAATGAAATTTGGACTTGCTAGAACCAGGTTTAATATAGTTGAACCAAAATTCCTAATTTCTCTCCCCGGGTTAATTTCATATCTTTGGGTCATTAATAACTAACCATGGACTTTCTAAAATTAATTATACCTATCCATATATGTTATATATCCCTCACGTGATCTTATTTTAATCCCAAGTCTCTACTCTAATTAAATACGATAACTAAATACACAAGTTTAATAATTCGTACACAAAACAATTTTGCATGCATTATTGAACTTCAAAGTATTTTAAATCAACCCTCCTATTGTCTCATCTCTAGAATTGGCCAAAGCCACTCTTAAGGCTTTGTATCCCATGCATCACTATACAATACGATAGACACTATGAAATTCTTGCATTTTCGTTTATTAATTTGAAGTTAATTGATAATGATGCCCTTGTGTGGTGTGACCAACTAGGTTCATGATTCTAATGACATCGGGATGATTAACAACCAAATCGATAGGTCAAGGGTATTGTTCGTTATCACATAATTGACATCAAAACCCTAAAAGCACATTTTTTATTGATAACTCTAGTAAACTAGGGTTATTTTAACTTAAATTATGGATTTTTGATAGTTTATTCCCAATTTTTAGTCTTGAATTAATTATTTTAGGTTAATTAGTTGCATTTTGTTGTTGCATTTGCATTTTTTTTTTGTAAATACCATGAATTTTTAATCAATTCAATTTAATTTGTTTACTTATTTAGGTAAATGTGTTTGCAGTTAAGGAATCGTAAACATGGAGTCAAGATTGTAGAGGTTCGAGGTCCAAAGTGGAATTAATGAATAATTGAAGACTTGAGCAGAAACATACTCGATCTCACGACTTAGATTTTGATGTCACGACATCGACGCAGAAATTCACTTACTAATTTTTAGTTCAATTTTGATGTCGCAACATCGAAAAGGCGCGTTTGGCTAATACTGATTGGTAATTTTGTGATTTTTGGATTTCAAAATTTTTTTTCTTGCCTTGTAAAGCACTTAACATACATATTAGGAAACAGTAGAAAAACAACACGTAGTAGATAGTATACTAAGTAGTTTTAGATTGGAGTAGATTAGATTAGATTGACTCTCAATGTTTAGTTTAATACAAGTTGACTTTTAATTTTCGTTAGACCTTGTTTTTAATTTCTTGCAAGTTTAAATTTTTGATTAGATAATCTTAGTAGGTTAGTCTTTATCTACAAGTAGATTTAATTTTTAATTGCTTCTAGTTAAATTTCCTTAAAATCTAGTTGATTCTATTTTAGTTTTCTTAGATTTCTTGATAATTTAGTGATTTCAACTTAGATTTTGCATTTCCTTGTTTTATTTTCTAGTAATCTTCATTCGGCTTTCATTTATTAATCTAGAAACCCAAAAAATATTTTGTTTTAATCACAACTCCTTTGCAAAATTGAATAGTTCAAATTTAGTACTAAATGAAGTTTACTTGTTTTTCATGTATTTTAATTGCTTTCCTTAGTCAAATTAGAATTACTTGTCTTTCAGTTTTAGTTTAATTAATTTAGTTCATTTAGAAGTAATTTTATCGGCTTTCATTAGGTTAGGTTAATTAGTCTTTCAATTTAGTAGTTTAATCACTCTAATTTCTTGATTTGCCTAATTATATAAGGATTCAAGAATCTTGGTACTTTCCAACCAACAATCGTCGTGAGAACGATCCTGCTTATTCTATACTACTATCTAGCACCGTATACTTGCAGGGCGCTAGTGTAGAAGTTAAAAATTTATGTGGTTTTATTACTTAAAGTTTTGAATAATTTTGTTCTACCAACGGATCAAGTTGGCGCCATTACCAGGAATTGTCCTTGGTATATTGGTAATATTGAGCGGTTTACAGATCGTAAAGATTAGGCACTTTTATTTCATTAGTTATTAATTTTGGTCTTACATTAGTAGTTGTTCCAACTCTCAACAAGAGCCGGAAAGAGTTGAAATGGCTAACAATAACCAAAATCAAAGGAATTTGAACAATGCGAATGATGAAAAAGAAGATGCCAGAAATTATGGAATTGGCTGTTTTGGTTTGAGAAAGTATGCTCTGCCTAATTTTGATGGGGCCAATTCAAGTATTACAAGAATGCCCATGCAAGCAAATAATTTTGAGATTAAACCTGCATTGATTCAAATGTTGCAATCACACACTATGTTTGGAGGGGGTCCCACGTTGAAGAACAAGAACGCCAAATGTATGTCATTTCTGGAAGTGCACGTGAGCACTTGATCAACTAAATCCTCATTTAGCTAGTTGTTAATACTTGTGATAGCAATGATCCCAAACAATTAAACTATCAAGTGAAAGAATTCAGTTTTTGACCAAAACCTTTATCCTTGAAGAACTAGGAAATGAGAGAGAGAATGAGAGAATTTATGTGAGAGAAGGGATAACAAACTTGCTCCATAATTTTTTGGTTCTGTAAAAGCTGCTCCTCCACTAACTTCGGGAGCTTAAGTGAGTATTTATAAAATAGTAAAATGAAATTTGGACTTGTTGGAACCCGGTTTAATATATTGAACCAAAATTCCTAAATTTTTTCCCACGGTTAATTTTAAGCCTTTCATCATTAATAACGAACCACAGACTTTCTAAAATTAATTATACCAGTCCATATAAGTTATATATCGCACACGTAATCTTATTTTAATCCCAAGTCTCTATTCTACTTAAATACAATAACTAAACACACAAGTTTAATAATTAGTACACAAAACAATTTTGCATGCATTATTAAACTTCAAATTATTTTAAATCAACCCTCATATTGTCTCATCTTTAAAATTGCCTAAGCCACTCTTAAGGCTTAATTAGTATATCTCACGCATCACCATACAATACGATAGACACTATGCAATTCTAGCACTTTCGTTTACTTATTTAAAGTTAATTGATATGCATACTGTTGTGTGTGTGACCAACTAGATGGTTCATGATTCTAATGACATCGGGATGATTATCAAACAAATTGATAATTATTAAATAGGTCAAAGGTATTGTTCGTTATCACATAACTGACATGAAAACCCTAAAAACATGTTTTTGAGTAATAAATCTAGTAAACTGGGGTTTTTTTAACTTTAAATTATGACATTTTGATTGTTATTCTCAATTTTTAGTATCGAATTATGTATTTTATGTCAATTAGTTGCATTTCGTTGTTGCATTTGCATTTTTTTTGTAAATACCATGAATTTTTAATCAATTCTATTTAATTTGTTTACTTATTTAGTTAAGTGTGTTCGCAGGTTAAAAATCGATGTCATGGAAGTCAATATTATAAAGGTTCGAGGTTCGAGGTCCGAATTGGAATTAATAAAGAATTGAATATTTGACCAAACACTTGCTCGATTTCGTGACTTGGATTTTGATGTCACGACATCGAGACAGAAAGTCACTTATTAATTTTTTGTTCGATTTTGATGTCACGATGGTTTCGACATCGAGGCGAGTTTGGCTAATATTGAATAACAATTTTTTAATTTTTGGCTTTCAGAATTTTATTTCGTGCCTTATAAAGCTCTTAACGTATATATTAGGAAATAGTAGAAAAACTACATGTAGTAGATAGTATAGTAATTGTTTTATTTCTTGCCTTATAAAGCTCTTAACGTATATATTACTTCTAATTTATCTGCTTCCATTAGGTTAGGTTAATTAGTCTTTCAATTTAGTAGTTCTTGATTTGACTAATTACATAAGGATTCATTAATCTAGATACTTGACAACCTAGAATTCTCGTGAGAATGATCCTACTAATTCTATACTACTATCTAGCAACGTAAGCTTGCGAGCACAAGGGTAGAAGTTAAGAATTAGTGTGGTTTTATTACTTAACATTTTGAAATATTTTAATCTACCAACGGACAAGCTTTTGGCTCCATTACCGAAAATTGTCCTTGGTACATAGGCAATATTGAGCGCTTTACAGGTAGTATAGTGATTAGGCACTTTTATTTCTTTACTTATTAATCATTAATAGTTGTTAATGTTGGTGATCTTGGCTTGTGAATTGATTTGATACTTGTGACTAGTGATTTGGATTTCATCTTTGTAGTGTACGGTTCGCAAGGACAAAGAACCTTTGATTTGCTTGGATTCCAAAAGATAGAAGGAACTTAGAGAAATCAAGAAGCAAAGAAGAGTTCAACAAGAGTTGGAAAGAGTTGAAATGGCTAACAATATACAAAATTAAAGGAATTTGAACAATGGGAACGATGGAAAATAAGACATCGGAAATCATGGAATTGGGTGTTTTAGATTCGGGAACGTGATGACAATGAATGGCAACCCTTTGAGAATGTATGTTGTGCCTAATTTTGATGGGGCCAAATCAAGTATTACAAGGATGCCCGTGCAAGCAAATAATTTTTAGATTAAGCCCAGATTGACTCAAAAGTTGCAATCATGCACTATGTTTGGAGGGGGACCTAGGTTGAAGGAATTAGATGAACGCCGAATGTATGATGTTTCCAGAAGTCCACACGAGCACTTGATCAACCAAATCTTCCTTTAGTGAGTTGTTACTACTCGTGCTAGCAAAGATCCCAAACAATTAAACTAGCAAGTGAAAGAATTCAATTTTTGACGAAAACTTTACTCCTAGAAGCACTAGGGAATGAGAGAGAAGGGAAAATAAATTTTCTCCCCAACTTTTTTGTTAAAAGCGGCTCCTCTACTAACTTCGGGAGCTTAAGTGCATATTTATAAAGCACTTAAATGAAACTTGGACTTGCTAGAATCCGGTTTAATATAGTTGAACCAAAATTCCTAATTTTTGTCCCTGGTTAATTTCATATTTTTGGGTCGTTAATTACTAACCATGGACTTTCTAAAATTAATTGTACCAATCCATATATGTTATACATCCCTCACGTAATCTTACTTTAATCCCAAGTCTCTACTCTACTTAAATACACTAACTAAAGACACATGTTTAAAAATTCGTACACAATAATTCAAAACAATTTTGCATGAATTGTTAAACTTCAAATTATTTTAAGCCAACACTCATATTGTCTCATCTCTAAAATTTGCCTAAGCCACTCTTAAGGCTTAATTAGTATATCTCACGCATCACCATACAATACGCTAGACACTATGCAATTCTTGCATTTTCTTTTACTAATTTCAAGTTAATTGATATTCATACCCTTGTGTGTGTGACCAACTAGGTTCATGATTTTAATGACATCGGGATGATTATCAAACAAATTGATAATTGTGAAATAGATCAAGGGTATTATTCGTTATCACATAACTAACATCAAAACCTTAAAAGCATCTTTTTGAGTGATAAATCTTGTAAACTGGGGTTATTTTAACTTTAAATTATGCCATTTTGATAGCTTATTCTCGATATTTAGTATTGATTTATGTATTTTTGGTTAATTAGTTGCATTAGCATTTTTTTTGTAAATACCATGAATTTTTAATCAATTCTGTTTAATTTGTTTACTTAGTTAAAGTTTAGTTAAGTGTGTTTGTTGGTTAGGAATTGATAACATGGAAGTCAGGAATTAATGAAAACTTGGAATTTGAAGTTTTGAGCAGACAGGTGATCGATGTCGGGAATTGGATTTTGATGTCACGACATCGAGGCAGAAATTCACTTACTAATTTTTTGCTCGATTTTGATGTCGCGACATCTAGGCACGTTTGGCTAATGCTGAATGATAATTTTGTAATTTTTGGTTTTTGATAACTCTAGGAAACTAGAGTTATATGTACCCTAAACATGATGATTTTGCTCCTAGTTTTGAGTATTTTTTAGTGTTTTCGTGTGTGTTTTTATCTGTATTTCTTTTATGTGTTAGAATATGTTAGTATGTGTTGATTAAGTGTTTGAGTACTTATTTAGGTGATAATTAGCAAATTTTATTAGGTTTTTCCAATTAGAGTTGTGTCGTGTCTGACTTAATTTCGTTAGGAGTTAAGTTTTCGTTCATCTTTGTTTGTCCTTCATTTTTTGGCCTATTAAAGTTGTGAGAATTTTGGTTACATGTTTAGGTGTTATTTTAAGTTTTTATTATAGATAATAATGTTCTCCTATGTGTTAGGGTCGCATGAAAAAATAGGGCACATTAATCGGACGTCGGATTAAGATTTTGGAAGCAAAACTGTGAAGTGTTGCATTTCAGAAGTTTCAGTCCATATCGCGATCTCAAATTTAAGATCATAATCTAGAGGCAGTTGGAGCAAAAAATGACTTTGGTCGGGGTTGATTTTTGCTAAACAAATATACCACTACCCTAGCACTATATATACCCCATTTAAACCTCATTTGAGGGGAGAACTTATCTAGTAGAAGTAGGCTAGATTAGAGAGTAATTTTCTTCCTTTTTTCTCCCCATTTGGAGAGGGTTTTCTTAGATTAGATTAGAGTAGGATTTCTCTTTCTTGTAATCACAATTTCCTAGCTAAAGATTGAACCTTTTTAGTGGCAAGTTCCTTGTTTATATTAAAACTCTTTTACTTAAACTTTAATTTCACATTATGTCCATAGTTTCATTAGTCTAATTACTTTCATATATTTGCTTTCTTTGCACGATTTCTTAGTGTAATTGTTAGATTAGTTAATGGGTTTCCTTCAATTATGCTTTCTGAGTGGGAATTCATAGTTTATATTAGTTAATTAGGATCAATTAGTTTATGGGCTTTTCATTTCATTGCTTTCTTTGCTTGCTTTCTTAGTTTGATTGGTAGATTGGTTAATGGGTTTTCCTTAATTGTGCTTTCTTAGTGTTAATTTGTAGTTTAGGTTAGTAAATTGCTTATTAAAAGTCCTTTCTTTTTACATGCTATCTTAGAATAGATTCGGAGCTTTCTCTAATAGCACTTGCTTAGGGATAATGAATAGTTTAGATTAGCTAATTGCTTCCTTTGAATTGTTCTTTTTATTTGCTTTCTAAAGATACTTCCTTTTTAATTGCTTTCTTAGTGATTAATATTTACTTTAAATTGCTTCATTAGTTCCATTAGTTCTAGTTTTAGTTAAAATCTCTTCAATTAACCAATCGCTTCAACTTGAAATCTAACCAAATAACCGGTAATTATCGACCAATCCTTGTGTGAACGATCCCTACTTCCCTTTGCTACTAGTTGACAACCGTATACTTGCGGGATGCCATCTAGTTAGTAGTAGGATTTAGGTATTTTCTGAATATATAACTAGGTGAACAAAGGCACAAAGTTTTTGGCGCCGTTACCGGGGATTGGTTTTCTGTAATATCGATCTAATTTGGCTGGAAGACCAGATTGAAATCTTTTCTTTTCTTTTATAGTTGTTTCACCCATTTGAAAAACCAAAAAGATTTTCATTGTGTAGTTGTTTTCTTATTTTAAATAATCCAAAAAGATTTTCTTTGTGATGGATGGTTTAAACTAACTAGTAGTCTAAACTTTCCTAATTTTCTTGTTTGTGTTGCTTTAGATCGTTTTCTTGTTTTTTTATTTGTGTTGTTGATTGTTCAAGAACATGCAAGGACCTAATTGGAATGATTTTTGCATACTAAGGAGATTACCATTTTTATGGTAATGGAGGTATGCCCAATGAGCATGATTCTTGTTATGGCTACTCTCCTTACCCCTTAGATTATCAAGTGGGATGGTCTAGCCAACAATACGCTTATGAGAGCCACCAAAATTATCAAATGGGATGGTCTATCATCCATATCCTTGTGAGAGCTATCAAGAAAATCCTACTCTTTCCTTCCACCACAAGAGCCTTTATATGATCAAATGGAGTCATATTTCCTTCACCAAACAACTCAAGAAAGTGAAGACGTATGAAGGATGGACAAGTGGATGCAAATTCAAGAATTTCGAGAAGAAATAGCCCAACTTGTAAATGAAAGGGATCAATTTTGAGAAATCGTGGCCAAAGAACGAGAAAAACTTGCTCAACTTCAAAAAGAAATAGAAAGAATCCGTGAAGAGCAAGCCACATCCAACAATCGGTTACAAGACCAACGCACCGAGATTTAAGGAATAACAAATGGTGAAGAGCACAATGTATTCCAACACCTCCACTGATGGTGAAGAACCGGTTCAAGAAGAACAAATTGAAAATGTCTTGCAAGAAACCGGTTCTCAAGAGCCTCATGAAGTTGAAGTTACAACAACCGAGACACTCAATGCTTATGCTGAGGAATCACCAACTTTTCCTTTGCATGAGTGTGCGTTTGTCCCGGTTATAACAAAAGAGGTTCCATTTGGGGAGATCATGGAGAAAGATCCGGTTCTTGGAGGAGTCGAAGAAGAAGGATAAACTCTAGAGGGGGCCAAGGAGACACAACCTATATATGCCAAAGTTCCTTTCCTTGGAGACTTCGAAGGAGCTAAGCAATGGTACAAGTTCACCAACGATTACAATATCCTTGGTAAGCCTCCTTGGTGTTGAGGGAGTAGTTCTTTCATTTTTCTTTATTATGATTTCTTTACTTTACTTTCTTTAGATTAAATACCCCGTTGGTGATAAAGGCTTGTAGCCTTGTGCTTTATTTAGTTGTGTTGCAAATCTGTTATGTTATTGGCAAATGATTTGTTGGAATCTCTTGGACAAATATGGTTGTTGATGAAAATGGTGATGACAATATATGGGTTGTTGTGATGTTTGAATGATGTACATGATTTATTGGTTGAACTTGGACTTGGTTTTTATCTTTTGATTATGGATATTCTAGTTGTCGATATACTTCTTGTGCTAAATAGTTGGGCTTGTTTTGAGAAAATCATGTGAATGCTTGATTTGGATTGAGAGTAGTCTTTGTGATTGAATGTCATTTTGAAGCCGATCATGTATGAAACTAAGCTTGGGATGAGTGGTGCATTTAGATAACCTTTTTGTTGTGTTAAACCTTGTTACCCATACATGTGCTTTTCTTTTTTTTAAAATTGTTTTAACCCCGTGAAGCCCCAAGGACCCTTCCCTAGTATAACCATGATTGGTTGTTCAAGAAAAATCAATTTTTAGGATTCATGACTAATTGGAAATTGCATTTTTATGATCTACTTGAAATTTGCTTGGACATTGCTTATTCTTGATTTGTGTTGTGCTCAATATTGGTGAAGTCCATAATTAAATGGTAGAACTCTTGTTTTTAAGTTCAATTTGTGCTTAATGGGTTGCATTTACATTCACTTGGCTAGTATGTTGTTCATCTTCTATTTTATCATTTTGATTGTTCAAGTGTAATTCAAAAGCATTGCCTAGTCTTTTGTTTTTAAACTTTCTAGTAGTATTATTATGCTTTTGTTCTATTTTGGGTGAGTGGTAGGATGAGTTGTACTCATCACTTGAATAAAATGACAAGTTTGGGGGTGCTATTTACTTCCGTTGGAATGGTTTCTTTTGATGAATGTAAATATTTGTGTGGTGAATTTTGGATGGAAAATTCATTGATTACGGTACTCGATGATGACAAATGACTTGCAATATCATATGATTGAGTTATTTAAACATGACATTCCGTGAATTTTGGTGTGTTGAGTAGTTCTTTTGCAAAAGAAGAATTTCAAAAGCCATGTATAGATACTATGCTCAAAAAGTGAGGCATTCACATTTTTATATTAGTCCATTTGAAACATTGTTTTTGACCAAATCAATAGGATTGCTTTGTTTGTCAATTCATCTTTTGAAAAAAAAAATTGGTTTAAATGGAATATAAGAGATTTAGGTCATTTTATGTGTTTGCATAGGGAGTTTTCTTCTAACTTGTGAGTGATTGGTTTGAATATGATTTTGGGTACGTTTTACTCCTTTTCCTTGGTTTAGGGCCGCATAAAAAAAATAAAGAAAAAATTTTCATTTAGAAATAAGGCGAGTACGTGATTCTGTCATGTACCCATGTTGTTTCTCCGAAATAAGCCGTTAGATTAGTAATAAGGCGAGTTCGGGATTCCAACATGTGCCCATGTTGTTTCTACGTATTAAGCCATTAGGAATTATGTTTTAGAATACCAACAAGTCGAGGAGGAAATGTTTATAATACCCATCATTGATATCATGCTACTCACTCCTTGATAGAGTAATACTCCACTATAAGAGACAGGAGTGATGATCACAATTGTGTTACTTGACAGGTCTATTAGGTAGATTCCTAATGATCTTCTATTTCCATATGACCTTGTTGAGATGGTTGAAAAATGTTGTAATCCTTTTGATTTGAGCAACACTATATTTTAAATGAATGGAACTTGTTTTTCAGAAACCTTTTTGATGATGGTTAACACTTGGTTATTTGAAATCTTTTGTTTGCATTTTAACTCATTTTCTTTAGAAAAGTTGAAAAGTTTGGAATGACAAGTTAAAATAGTTCAATTGCCATATGGTCTTCGAGGTCTCCTGAGAGGTCTCGTAACTATTCAAAGTACATCCATTATTCACCTTTTGTGTTGTCATCTTGAGGGTGTCTAGTATGTTGTGTCTTGTGATTTGTGTCATGTGTTTTGTGTTGTTCATTTTTGTTGTTCATTTTCTTGTCTTTTATTTTGCTCGTGATGAGCAAAAACTTTAGTTTGGGGGTGTGATAACTCTAGGAAACTAAAGTTATATGCACCCTAACTTGATGATTTTGCTCCCAATTTTGAGTATTTTTAGTGTTTTCGTGTGTGTTTTTATCTATATTTCTTTTATGTGTTAGAATATGTTAGTATGTGTTTATTAAGTGTTTGAGTACTTATTTAGGTGATAATTAGCATATTTTATTAGGTTTTTTGCATTTAGAGTTGTGTCGTGTCTTTGACTTTATTTCGTTGGGAGTTAAGTTTTCGTTCGTCTTTGTTTGTCCTTCATTTTTTGGCCTATTTTGTGAGAATTTTAATTATACTTTTAGGTGTTATTTTAAGTGTTATTATAGATAATAATGTTCTACTATGTGTTAGGGTTGCATGAAAAAAAATGACGCATTAATCGGACGTCGGATGAAGATTTGGGAAGCAAAACTGTGAAGTGCTGCATTTCAGAAGTTTCAGTCCATATCGTGATCTCAAATTTGAGATCGCAATCTGGAGGCGGCTGGAGCAAAAAATTACTTCGTTCAGGATTGATCTTTGCTGCACAATTATCCCACTACCCTAGCACTATATATACCCCTTTTAAACCTCATTTGAGGGGAGAACTTAGATAGTAGAAGTAGGCTAGATTAGAGAGTAATTTCTTCCTTTTTCCTCCCCATATGGGGAGTGTTTTCTTAGATTAGATTAGAGTAGGATTTCCCTTTATTGTAATCACAATTTCCTAGCTAAATATTGAACCTTTTTAGTAGTAAGTTCCTTGTTTATGTTAAAACTCTTTAGTTAAACTTTATTTTCAGATGTCCTTAGTTTAACTAGTTTAATTACTTTCATATATTTGCTTTCTTTGCATGATTTCTTAGTGTAATTGTTAGATTAGTTAATGGTTTTCCTTCTCTTTTTTTTTTTTTATGCAAATGCCCAAAAGAGGGCAAAAATTTTTATTGATGAAATCAAGGATTACAAAGCCGAATATTAGACCAGCCTATAGCATCTAGGTAGACCAATCCCTTAACCGACTGGGGAATGGTATAGCAATTATATTCAACATACATAGGTTTTGATATACCCATCATTAGCTAGACAATCATCTACATGGTTAGACTCCCTAAAGACATGCTTGAATGAAATCTCTTTACCAACACAGTAGCTATTAATGAGGCGCAATTGCGGGTCTATACTCCAAATTGGTGCCGATGATCCTTGCAAGGTGTTAACTAGCTGGAGAGAGTCAATCTCAACCACCAGTGAGCGGACCCGTAAATTATGACACATCTTGAGTCCATCTACAAGAGCTAATGCCTCAGCTTGTAGGTTAGTTTGCTGTTGATAGTTATTGGAAAATGCTCGGATGCATTGACCGTTGTGATCTGGGAGAATGCCGCCACCCGCTACCATTCCTGGGTTACCTTTGGAGGCTCCATCCACATTGAGCTTAAGGCATCCTTGGGTAGGGCAGTCTCGTTTGACAACTAGGACTTTCTTGGGTTTGGTTTGGAGAAGTTGCTTGCAAATGCCGCGTGAGAGTAACACATCATTTGATGTGGATACTCGTTTAAAGGGAGGGGCCAAGGTGAATTGAGGAGATATTCGCTAAGTAAGAGTAGATGTCCACAATAATCCTTGTTGTGTTGCATACTTTGTCCTCTAGAACTGCCATGTTCCTAGCTTTCCATAAAAACCAACAGATTATGCTAGGAAGAATTTTATGAATGGCTCCAATAGCGGAAGACGATGCAGCATCTCGCCATCACGAATTAAGTTTATCCATTATAGTCATGGATGGAGTAATCACCTTCTCCAGCCAATTTTCAAAGAAATGCCAGATTTGTTGTGATGTTTCACATTCCATAAAAGATGGTTCACAAACTCTTCATTGCAACATAAGTAGCACTTGGAGGCTAATGAAAAGCCAATGTTTCGTAAGGTATCATCAAGAGGCAGCCGCTTGTTCAATAATTTCCATATGAAAATGGATATCTTCGATTTTAGTCTTACATCCCAAATCATTTGCCAAGAGTGAATGCGCATCTTGGGAGAGAAAGTGGATGAGAGTGAGAAGGAGCCTTTGTGTGTGAGGGTCCAACTGGAAGACAATGAGATCCGGTTCATCCGACAAGATTAGCGGTCTTGTGTTGAGAAATGTCTGCAATTTTTGTTAATGGGTTTCCTTCAATTATGCTTCCTTAGGGAAATTCATAGCTTAGATTATTTAATTAGGATCAATTAGTTTATGCGCTTTTCATTTAATTGATTTCTTTGCTTGCTTTCTTAGTTTGATTGGTAGATTAGTTAATGGGTTTTCCTTAATTGTGCTTTCTTAGTGTTAATTTGTAGTTTATGTCAATTAATTGCTTATTAAAAATCCTTTCTTTTTACATGCTATCTTAGAATAGATTAGGAGATTTCTCTAATTGTACTTGCTTAGGGATAATGAATAGTTTAGATTAACTAATTGCTGGCTTAATATGCTTTTCCTTTGAATTGTTCCCTTTATTTGCTTTCTAAACATACTTCCTTTTTAATTGCTTTCTTAGTGATTAATCTTTAAATTGCTTTATTAGCTCCATTAGTTCTAGTTTTAGTTAAATCCCTTCACTTAACCAATCGCTTCAACTTGAAATCTAACCAAATAACCGGTAATTATTGACCAATCCTTGTTGGAACGATCCTTACTTCCCTTTGCTACTGGTTGACAACCGTATACTTGCAGGATGCCACCTAGTTAGTAGTAGGATTTACGTGTTTTATTAATTTATGACTAGGTGTGTAAAGGCACCAGATTTCAGACTTTTATTTCTTGCCTTGTAAAGCACTTAACATATATATTAGGAAATAGTAGAAAAACTACATGTAATAGGTAGTATAGTGAGTAGTTTTAGATGGGAGCAAATTAGATTAGCTTGACTCTCTAGTTTTAGGTTAATAAAAGTTGTCTTTTAATTCTCCTTAGATCTTGTTTTTAATTTCTTGCCAATTCAAATTTTGATTAGATAATCTTAATGGATCAGTCTTTAGCTACAAGTAAATATAATTTTTAATTGCTTCTACTTAAATTTCCTTAAAATCTAGCTGATCGACTATTTCAAGTTTTCTTAGATACCAGATAGGTGTCTTGATAATTGAGTGATTTCCTGTTAAATTTTGCATTTCCTTTTTTTAATTTTCTATTAATTTTCATTGGGATTTCTTTTATTAATCTAAAAATCCAAAAGTATTTTGTTGTAATCACAACTCCTTTGCAAATTCCAATAGTCAAGTTTAGTAGTAAATGAAGTTTAGTTGTTTTTCATGTCTTTTAAAAGCTTTTCTTAGTCAAATTAGAATTACTTGTCTTTTAGTTTAATTAATTTAGTGCATTTAGAATTAATTTTATTGGCTTTCATTAGGTTATGTTAAATAGTCTTTCAATTTAGTACTTTAATCACAATCATTTCTTGATTTGCCTAATTATATAAGGATCCGTGAATCTTGGTACTTGCCGACCAACAATCATTGTGACAACGATCCTACTCATTCTATAATACTATCTAGCACCATATACTTGTGGGTACGAGGGTACAAGTTAAGAATTTGTGTGGTTTTATTACTTAGCAATTTGAATAATTGCTATTCTACCAACGGATCAAGTTATTGGCGCCATTACCAAGAATTGTCCTTGGAATATTTGCAATAGTGAGCACTTGTGACTAGTCATTTGGATTTCATCTTTGTAGTGTATAGTTCTCAAGGACAAAGAACCTTTGATTTGCTTGGATTCCGAAAGAGAAAAGGGACTTAGAGAAATCCAGAGGCAAAGAAGAGTTCAACAAGAGTTGGAAATAGTTGAATGGCTAACAATATCCCAAATAAACAAATTGGAACAATAGGAATGATGGAAAAGAAGATGCCGAAAATCATGGAATTGAGTGTTTTAGAAATGGGAACGTGACGAAATAAATGGCAATCCTTTGCGAAAGTATGCACTGTCTAATTTTGATGGGGCCAATTCAAGTATTACAAGGATGCCCGTGCATGCAAATAATTTTCTGATTAAGGCCGCATTGACTCAAAAGTTGCAATCCCAAGTCTCTACTCTACTTAAATACGATAACTAATGACACAAGTTTAATTAATTCGTACACAAAACAATGTTGCATGCATTGTTAAACTTCAAATTATTTTAAATCAACTATCATACTGTCTCATCTCTAAAATTGGCCTAAGACACTCTTAGTATATCTCACGCATCACCGTGCAATACGATAGACACTATGCAATTCTTGCATTTTCGTTTACTAATTTAAAGTTAATTGATAATCATGCCCTTGTGTGTGTGACCTACTAGGTTCTTGATTCTAATGACATGGGGATGATTATCAAACAAATTGATAATGATTAAATAGGTCATGGGTATTGTTCATTTTCACATAACCAACATCAAAACCCTAAAAGCATCTTTTTGAGTGATAACTCTAGTAAACTAGGGAATTTTTAAATTTAAATATGGCATTTTGACAGTTTATTCTCGATTTTTAGTATCAAATTAAGTATTTTAGGTTGATTAGTTACATTTTGTAGTTGCATTTGCGTTTTTTTTAAAATATCATGAATTTTTAACCAATTTTAGTTAATTATGTTTTGGTTACTTATTTAGTTAAGTGCATTTGCAGGTAAGGAATCAAAATGATGGCAATCAAGATTGTAAAGGTTCGAGGCCAAAATGGAACTAATGAAGAATTGAAGACTTGAGCAGAAACAACATCGATGTCGTGATATGGAATTTGATGTCGCGATTTCGAGGCAAAAATTCACTTATAATTTTTTGCTCAATTTTAATGTTGCAACATCGAGGCACGTTTGGATAACGCTGAATGGCAATTTTGTAATTTTTGGCTTTCAGTATTTTATTTCCTACCTTGTAAAGCACTTAACATATATATTAAGAAATAGTAGAAAAACTACACATAGTAGATAGTGTAGTGAGTAGTTTTATATTGGAATAGATTAGATTAACTTGACTCTCAAGTTTTAGTTTAATACAATTTGTCTTTTAATTTCCTTAGACATTGTTTTTAAGTTCTTGCAAGTTTAAATTTTGATTTGATCATCTTAGTGGATTAGTCTTTAGTTACAAGTAGATATACAATTTTTAATTGCTTCTAGTTAAATTTCCTTAAAATCTAGTTGCTTCTATTTCAAGTTTTCTTAGGTTTGTTGACAATTTAGTGACTTCCATTTAAACTTTTCATTTCCTTGTTTTATTTTCTAGTAATTTTCATTGGTCTTTCTTTTATTAGTCTAAAAATCCAAAAATATTTAGTTCTAATCACAATTTTTTTGCAAATTTCAATAGTCAAATTTCGTAGTAAATGGAGTTTACTTGTTTTTCGTGTCTTTTAATTGTTTTTCTTAGTCAAATTAGAATTACCTATCTTTTAATTTTATTTTAATTAATTTAATTAAATTTACAGTAATTTTATTTGCTTTCATTAGGTTCTATTAATTAGTCTTTCATTTTAGTTGTTTAATCACTCTCATTTAATTGATTTTCCCAATTATATAAGGATTCATGAATCTTGGTACTTGCCGACCAACAATCATCGTGAGAACGATCCTACTCATTCTATACTACTATCTAGCACCGTAAAGATGTTATATTTGCGGGCACGTGAGTAGAAGTTAAGAATAAGTGTTGTATTCTTACTTAACGTTTTGAATTATTTTATTCTACCAGTGGATCAATTTTTGGTACCTTTACCGGGAATTGTCCTTGGTATATTGGCAATATTGAGCGCTTTACGGGTCGTATAGATTTGGCACTTTTGTTTCGTTAGTTATTAATTTCGGTCCTTCATTAGTAGTTTTTAATGTTGGTGATCTTGTCTTGTGAACTGATTTGACCCTTGTGACTAGTCATTTGGATTTCATCTTTGTAGTGTACGGTTCCAAGGTACAAAGAACCTTTGTTTTGTTTGGATTCTATATTTTTTGTAGAAGATTTGTCCTGTTCTATTTCTTAATTTGATACGACTCGATCTACTTTGTTAGTTCTTAATCCTGTACGATTAGATTTCCTTTACTGTGTCGTAATATAGTACGATTAGACCCTTTCTTTCTTCTCCATATCGTACTATTACAATTTCTTCCTTAATCAGTGTAATAAAAGTAGGCATAATTAATAGGCCTCATTTCTCAGTTCTTTTCTTATACGATTAGATAATCTCTTAATTTTAAATCTTTAATGAACACGACCCGCTCTTGGTTCTTTTTAAATCTAATACGGCTACTTCTCCTTTATTAGTTATCAATCTTGTTTGATTGTTGTATCTCCTTTTGCGACTCATAATATATTACGATTAGTCGACTTTCTTAGTTCTCAATCTAACGATTACACTTCTTCCTTAGTTATTAAGTTAATATGGTTGCCTCCGTTCTCTTTCGAATGCGATTAGATCGTTCATTTTATCTAAATCTTTTGTGCACAGGTCCCACACATGGTTCTCAACCTAGTCTAACTAAGTCACGTATTAGGGGTTATCATCCGTTATTAGATATTCTTGTCTTCTCAGCACGTATGTCGATTAGATCACCTTTCTAGTTTCTTAATTATCTCCCTAATATTTTATCACGTGCTCTCCTTTTGCGATTCATAACATAGAACAGTCATGTCATAAAGATTGTCAATTTCTTGGCTCTCAATATCGAATGATCGCAACTTCTTCCTTGCTCGTAAAGTAAGTTTGACTGGCCTCATTTCTCTATTCTTTTGCAAATGCTATTAGATGATGTATTAGTTCTAAATCTTCAAGGAATCGGTCCAGCCGCATGGTTCTTAATCCATTCTTATTAATACATATTTATGTTCTTACCTTGTGAAATTTGATCTCATATCTTTTCCAAATGTGCTATGATTGGAACTCCTCTCATATTTCATAATCTTACACGACTACTCTCCTTTCTTGGTTCTGAATTGCATATGTTATGTCTCCTTTTGTTGTTCATTGTGTAGCTCCATTAGTCGCATTTCTTAGTTCTCAATATTGTCCGATTATCACTTCATCCTTTGTCATTATGAAATGGTGTAATTGGCTACATTTCTCAGTTCTTTTTCAAACAAGGTTAGATAATCATATTTTGTTCAGAGTCTTTTTCAATTTCAACTGATTCTTGGTTCTTAACCTGGCATATTGACTGACAATTAATTCACATTTTACGTTGTTATCATGAGTTATTAGAACTTATTATGTTTCTATATGTACTTTGTTGAGAACTCCTTTCTTGTTTCTTAATCTTATGCGACTTGATACTAGTTATTAGTATTTAATCTTGTACGATTTGTCCCCTTTCTTAGTTCTCAATATCGTACGAGTACAACTCTTACAAGTGTGATTAAGCACGTATACTTGGCCTCATTTCTCACTTATTTCTTCAAAACCATCATATTATATTTTAGTTCTTATTCTTTTATGCATAGTATCACTCATGGTTCTTAATTTGTCCAAATCAAATCGCATTTTAAGTTCTTATCCTGAGTTACGAGATTTACTTTTATAAGAACTCTTGTTCTATTTCTTAATCGGATACGACTCGATCTACTTTGTTAGTTCTTAATCCTGTACGATTAGATTTCCTTTACTGTGTCGTAATATAGTACGATTAGACCCTTTTTTTCTTCTCAATATCGTACTATTACAATTTCTTACCTTAGTCACTGTGCAGGCATAATTAATACGCCTCATTTCTCTGTTCTTTTTCTTGTACGATTAGACAATCTCTTAAATATAAATCTTTAATGAATACGTAACGCTCTTGGTTCTTTTTAAATCTTATACTGCTACTTCTCCTTTCTTAGTTCTCAATATTGTTTGATTGTTGTATCTCCTTTTCCGACTCACAATATATTA
The DNA here is from genome assembly GCA_025175665.1 of Cinchona pubescens. NCBI lineage: Eukaryota > Viridiplantae > Streptophyta > Magnoliopsida > Gentianales > Rubiaceae > Cinchona > Cinchona pubescens. The sequence goes on along the minus strand of JANKKI010000070.1, from coordinate 635,187 downwards.
CGATTAGTCGACTTTCTTAGTTCTCAATATCTAACGATTACACTTCTTCCTTAGTTATTAAGCTAATATGGTTGCCTCCGTTCTCTTTCGAATGCGATTAGATCGTTCATTTTATCTAAATCTTTTGTGCACAGGTCCCACACATGGTTCTCAACCTAGTGTAACTAAGTCACGTATTAGGGCTTATCATCCGTTATTAGATATTCTTGTCTTCTCAGCACGTATGTCGATTAGATCACCTTTCTAGTTTCTTAATTATCTCCCTAATATTTTATCACGTGTTCTCCTTTTGCGATTCATATACACGTAGAACGGTTAATCAATTTCTTGGCTCTCAATATCGAAGGATCGCAACTTCTTCCTTACTCGTAAAGCAAGTTTGATTGGCCTCACTTCTTTATTCTTTTGCAAATGCTATTAGATGACGTATTAGTTCTAAATCTTCAAGGAATAGGTCCAGCCGCATGGTTCTTAATCCATTCCTATTGAAACATATTTATGTTCTTACGTTGTGAAATTTGATCTCATATCTTTTCCAAATGTGCTACGATTGGAACTCCTCTCCTATTTCATAATCTTACACGACTAATCTCCTCTCTTTGTTCTGTATTGCATATGTTATATCTCCTTTTGTTGTTCATTGTATAGCTCGATTAGTGGCATTTTTTAGTTCTCAATATTGTACGATTATCACTTCTTCCTTTGTCATTATGCATGGTGTAATTGGCTTCATTTCTCAGTTCTTTTTCACACAAGGTTAGATAATCATCTTTTGTTCAGAGTCTTTTTCAATTTCAACTGATTCTTGCGTTCCTAACCTGGCATAATTAATTCACATTTTACGTTGTTATCATGCGTTATTAGAACTTATTATGTTTCTCTATGTACTTTGTTGAGAAATCCTTTCTTGTTTCTTAATCTTATGCGACTTGATACCAGTTATTAGTATTTAATCTTGTACGATTTGTCCCCTTTCTTAGTTCTCAATATCGTACGAGTACAAGTCCTTCCACTGTGATTAAGCACGTATACTTGGCCTCATTTCTCACTTATTTCTTCAAAACCATCATATTTTATAATTTAGTTCTTATTCTTTTATGCATAGTTATCACTCATGGTTCTTAATTTGGCCAAATCAAAACGTATTTTAAGTTCGTATCTCGAGTTACGAGATTTACTTTAATAAGAACTCCTGTTCTATTTCTTAATCGGATACGACTCGATCTACTTTGTTAGTTCTTAATCCTGTACGATTAGATTTCCTTTACTGTGTCGTAATATAGTACGATTAGACCCTTTTTTTCTTCTCATGATACCGATATCGTACTATTCCAATTTGTTCCTTAGTCAGTGGCAGGCATAATTAATACGCCTCAAATTCAGTTCTTTTCTTATAATTAGAGAAATAATTAAATATAAATCTTTAATGAATACGTAACGCTCTTGGTTCTTTTTAAATCTTATACTGCTACTTCTCCTTTCTTAGTTATCAATATTGTTTGATTGTTGTATCTCCTTTTCCGACTCACAATATATTACGATTAGTCGACTTTCTTAGTTCTCAATATCTAACGATTACACTTCTTCCTTAGTTATTAAGCTAATATGGTTGCCTCCGTTCTCTTTCGAATGCGATTAGATCGTTCATTTTATCTAAATCTTTTGTGCACAGTTCTACGTTATGGTTCTCAACCTAGTGTAACTAAGTCACGTATTAGGGCTTATCATCCGATGTAAGATATTCTTGTCTTCTCAGCACGTATGTCGATTAGATCACCTTTCTAGTTTCTTAATTATCTCCCTAATATTTTATCACGTGTTTCTCCTTTTGCGATTCATAACGTAGAACGGTTAATCAATTTCTTAGCTCTCAATATCGAACGATAGCAACTTCTTCCTTGCTCGTAAAGTAAGTTTGATTGGCCTCATTTCCTATTCTTTTGCAAATGCTATTAGATGATGTATTAGTTCTAAATCTTCAAGGAATCGGTCCAGCCGCATGGTTCTTAATCCATTCTTATTAATACATATTTATGTTCTTACCTTGTGAAATTTGATCTCATATCTTTTCCAAATGTGCTATGATTGGAACTCCTCTCATATTTCATAATCTTACACGACTACTCTCCTTTCTTGGTTCTGAATTGCATATGTTATGTCTCCTTTTGTTGTTCATTGTGTAGCTCCATTAGTCGCATTTCTTAGTTCTCAATATTGTACGATTATCACTTCTTCCTTTGTCATTATGCATGGTGTAATTGGCTTCATTTCTCAGTTCTTTTTCAAACAAGGTTAGATAATCATATTTTGTTCAGAGTCTTATTTATATTTCAATTTCAACTGATTCTTGGTTCTTAACCTGGCATAATTAATTCACATTTTACGTTGTTATCATGAGTTATTAGAACTTATTATGTTTCTATATGTACTTTGTTGAGAACTCCTTTCTTGTTTCTTAATCTTATGCGACTTGATACCAGTTATTAGTATTTAATCTTGTACGATTTGTCCCCTTTCTTAGTTCTCAATATCGTACGAGTACAAGTCCTTCCACTGTGATTAAGCACGTATACTTGGCCTCATTTCTCACTTATATCTTCAAAACCATCATATTTTATAATTTAGTTCTTATTCTTTTATGCATAGTTATCACTCATGGTTCTTAATTTGGCCAAATCAAAACGCATTTTAAGTTCGTATCTCGAGTTACGAGATTTACTTTAATAAGAACTCCTGTTCTATTTCTTAATCGGATACGACTCGATATACTTTGTTAGTTCTTATTCCTGTACGATTAGATCTCCTTTACTGTATCGCAATATAGTACGATTAGACCCTTTCTTTTTTCTCAATATCGTACTATTACAATTTCTTCCTTAATAAAGATGTGTAGGCATAATTAATAGGCCTCATTTCTCAGTTCTTTTCTTATACGATTAGATAATCTCTTAATTTTAAATCTTTAATGAACACGACCCGCTCTTGGTTCTTTTTAAATCTAATACGGCTACTTCTCCTTTATTAGTTCTCAATCTTGTTTGATTGTTGTATCTCCTTTTGCGACTCACGATATATTACGATTAGTTGACTTTCTTAGTCCTCAATATCTTATGATTACACTTCTTCCTTAGTTATTAAGCTAATATGGTTGCCTCCGTTCCCTTTCAAATGCGATTAGATCATTCATTTGATCTAAATCTTTCGTGCACAGGTCCCACACATGGTTCTCAACCTAGTCTAACTAAGTCACGTATTGGGGGCTTATCATCCGTTATTAGATATTCTCATATTTTCAGCATGTATGTCGATTAGATCACCTTTCTAGTTTCTTAATATTTATCTCCCTAATATTTTATCATGTGCTCTCCTTTTACGATTCATAACATAGAACAGTCAGTCAATTTCTTGGCTCTCAATATCGAAGGATCGCAACTTCTTCCTTACTCGTAAAGCAAGTTTGATTGGCCTCACTTCTTTATTCTTTTGCAAATGCTATTAGATGACGTATTAGTTCTAAATCTTCAAGGAATAGGTCCAGCCGCATGGTTCTTAATCCATTCCTATTGAAACATATTTATGTTCTTACGTTGTGAAATTTGATCTCATATCTTTTCCAAATGTGCTACGATTGGGACTCCTCTCCTATTTCATAATCTTACACGACTAATCTCCTCTCTTTGTTCTGTATTGCATATGTTATATCTCCTTTTGTTGTTCATTGTATAGCTCGATTAGTGGCATTTTTTAGTTCTCAATATTGTACGATTATCACTTCTTCCTTTGTCATTATACAAGGTGTAATTGGCTTCATTTCTCAGTTCTTTTTCAAATAAGGTTAGGGATAATCATCTTTTGTTCAAAGTCTTTTTCAATTTGAACGGATTCTTGGTTCTTAACCTGGCATAATTAATTCACATTTTACGTTGTTATCATGAGTTATTAGAACTTATTATGTTTCTACTTGTACTTTGTTGAGAACTCTTTTCTTGTTTCGTAATCTTATGCGACTTGATCCCAGTTGTTATTATTTAATCTTGTACGATTTGTCCCCTTTCTTAGTGCTCAATATCGTCCGAGTACAACTCCTTCCATTGTGATTATGCACGTATACTTGGCCTCATTTCTCACTCTTTTCTTTAGAACCATCATATTTTATAGTTTAGTTCTTATTCTTTTATGCATAGTTATCACTCATGGTTCTTAATTTAGCCAAATCAAATCGCATTTTAAGATCTTATTCCGAGTTACGAGATTTACATTAATAAGAACTCCTGTTCTATTTCTTAATCGGATACGACTCGATCTACTTTGTTAGTTTTTAATCTTGTACGATTAGATTTCCGTTATGTTTACTGTGTCGTAATATAGTACGATTAGACCCTTTCTTTCTTCTCAATATCGTACTATTACAATTTCTTCCTTAATCAGTGTGTAGGCATAATTAATAGGCCTCATTTCTCAGTTCTTTTTCTTATACGATTAGATAATCTCTTAATTTTAAATCTTTAATGAACACGACCCGCTCTTGGTTCTTTTTAAATCTCATACGGCAACTTCTCCTTTATTAGTTCTCAATCTTGTTTGATTGTTGTTTCTCCTTTTGGGACTCACGATATATTACAATTATTCGACTTTCTTAGTTCTCAATGTCTTACGATTGCACTTCTTCCTTAGTTATTAAGCTAATATGGTTGCCTCCGTTCTCTTTCGAATGCGATTTGATCATTCATTTGATATAAATCTTTCGTGTACAGGTCCCACACATGGTTCTCAACCTAGTCTAACTAAGTCACGTATTAGGGGCTTATCATCCGTTGTTAGATATTCTCATATTTTCAGCATGTATGTCTAAGATTTTGATTAGATCACCTTTCTAGTTTCTTAATTATCTCCCTAATATTTTATCACGTGCTCTCCTTTTGCGTTTCATAACATAGAACAGTCAGTCAATTTCTTGGCTCTCAATATCGAATGATCGCAACTTCTTCCTTACTCGTAAAGCAAGTTTGATTGGCCTCACTTCTCTATTCTTTTGCAAATGCTATTAGATGATGTATTAGTTCTAAATCTTCAAGGCATAGGTCCAGCCGCATGGTTCTTAATCCATTCCTATTCAAACATATTTATGTTCTTACGTTGTGAAATTTGATCTCATGTCTTTTCCAAATGTGCTATGATTGGAACTCCTCTCATATTTCATAATCTTACACGTCTAATCTCCTCTCTTTGTTCTGTATTGCATATGTTATATCTCCTTTTGTTGTTCATTGTATAGCTCGATTAGTGGCATTTCTTAGTTCTCAATATTGTACGATTATCACTTCTTCCTTTGTCATTATACAAGGTGTAATTGGCTTCAGATTTCTCAGTTCTTTTTCAAATAAGGTTAGATAATCATCTTTTGCTCAAAGTCTTTTTCAATTTGAATGGATTCTTGGTTCTTAATCTAGCTTAATTAAATCACATTTTACGTTGTTATCATGAGTTATTAGAACTTATTATGTTTCTACATGTACTTTGATGAGAACCTAAAAAAGACAATCCTATGCGACTTGATCCCAACATATTAGTAATTTAAGAGATAAATACGAATTGTCCCCTTTCTTAGATCTCAATATCGTAAATGTCGAGTACAACTCCTTCCACTGTGATGAAGCACGTATACTTGGCCTCATTTCTCACTTATTTCTTCAAAACCATCATATTATATTTTAGTTCTTATTCTTTTATGCATAGTTATCACTCATGGTTCTTAATTTGGCCAAATCAAATCGCATTTTAAGTTCTTGTCTTGAGTTACGATATTTACTTTTATAAGAACTCCTGTTATATTTCTTAATCTCATATGACTCGATCTACTTTGTAAATAGTTCTTAATCCTGTACGATTAGATCTCCTTTACTGTGTCATAATATAGTACGATTAGACCCTTTCTTTCTTCTCAATATCGTACTATTACAATTTCTTCCTTAGTCACTGTGCAGGCATAATTAATAGGCCTCATTTCTCTGTTCTTTTTCTTATACGATTAGACAATCTCTTAATTATAAATCTTTAATGAATACGTAACGCTCTTGGTTATTTTTAAATCTTATACTGCTACTTCTCCTTTCTTAGTTATCAATCTTGTTTGATTGTTGTATCTCCTTTTGCGACTAATAATATATTACGATTAGTCGACTTTCTTAGTTCTCAATATCTAACGATAATCCTTGGTTATTAAGTTAATATGGTTGCCTCCGTTCTCTTTCGAATGCGATTAGATCGTTCATTTTATCTAAATCTTTTGTGCACAGGTCCCACACATGGTTCTCAACCTAGTCTAACTAAGTCACGTATTAGGGGTTATCATCCGTTATTAGATATTCTTATAAACTTCTCAGCACGTATGTCGATTAAATCACCTTTCTAGTTTCTTAATTATCTCCCTAATATTTTATCACGTGTTCTCCTTTTGCGATTCATAACGTAGAACGGTTAGTCAATTTCTTAGCTCTCAATATCGAACGATCGCAACTTCTTCCTTGCTCGTAAAGTAAGTTTGATTGGCCTCATTTCTCTATTGTTTTGCAAATGCTATTAGATGATGTATTAGTTCTAAATCTTCAAGGAATCGGTCCAGCCGCATGGTTCTTAATCCTTTTCGATTCAAATGTATTTATGTTCTTACCCAGTGAAATTTGATCTCATATATTTTCCAAATGTGCTATGATTGCAACTCCACTCATAATTCATAATCTTACACGACTAATCTCCTTTCTTTGTCCTGAATTGCATATGTTATGTCTCCTTTTGAGAGATGTGTATAGCTCGATGAGTCGCATTTCTTAGTTCTCAATATTGTGCGATTTTCACTTCTTCCTTTGTCATTATACAAGATGTAATTGTCTTCATTTCTCAGTTCTTTTTCAAATAAAGTAAGATAATCATCTTTTGTTCAATGTGTTTTTCAATTTGAACTGATTCTTGGTTCTTAATCTAGCATAATTAAATCACATTTTACGTTGTTTCATAAGTTATTAGAACTTATTATGTTTTTAAATATACTTTGTTGAGAACTCCTTTCTTGTTTCTTAATCTTATGCGACTTGATCCCATTTATTAGTATTTTATCTTGTACGATTTGTCCCCTTTCTACAGTTCTCAATATCGAGACAGTACAATTCCTTCCACTGTGATTAAGCACGTATACTTGGCCTCATTTCTCATTTATTTCTTCAAAACCATCATATTATATTTTAGTTCTTATTCTTTTGTGCATAGTTATCACTCATGGTTCTTAATTTGGCCAAATCAAATCGCATTTTAAGTTCTTGTCTGAAGTTATGAGATTTACTTTTTTAAGAACTCCTGTTGTATTTCTTAATCTGATATGACTCGATCTACTTTGTTAGTTCTTCATCCTGTACGATTAGATCTCCTTTACTATGTCATAATATAGTATGATTAGACCCTTTCTTTCTTCTCAATATCGTACTATTACAATTTCTTCTTTAATCAGTGTGCAGGCATAATTAATAGGCCTCATTTCTCAGTTCTTTTTCTTATACGATTAGATAATCTGTTAATTATAAATCTTTAATGAATACGACCCGCTCCTGGTTATTTTTAAATCTAGTACGACTACTTCTCCCTTATTAGTTCTCAAACTTGTTTGATTGTGGCATCTCCTTTTGAGACTCACAATATATTACGATTAGTCGACTTTCTTAGTTCTCCATATCTTACGATTACACTTCTTCCTTAGTTATTAAGCTAATATGGTTGCCTCCATTCTCTTTCGAATGTGATTAGATCGTTCATTTGATCTAAATCTTTTGCGCACAAGTCCCACACATGGTTCTCAACCTAGTCTAACAGAGTGACGTATTAGGGCTTATCATCGAGCCGTTATTAGATATTCTTATCTTTTCAGCACGTATGTCGATTAGATCACCTTTCTAGTTTCTAAATTATCTCCCTAATATTTTATCACATGTTCTCCTTTTGCGATGCATAACATAGAACAGTTAGTCAATTTCTTGGCTCTCAATATTGAACGGTCGTAACTTCTTCCTTACTCGTAAAGCATTTCTCTTTCTTTTGCAAATGCTATTAGATGATGTAATAGTTCTAAATCTTCAAGGAATAGGTCCAGCCGCATGGTTCTTAATCCATTCCTATTAAAACATATTTATGTTCTTACCTTGCGAAATTTGATCTTATATCTTTTCCAAATGTGCTATGATTGGAACTCCTCTCAAATTTCCTAATCCTACACGACTAATCTCCTTTCTTTGTTCTGAATTGCATATGTTATGTCTCCTTTTGTTGTTCTTTGTATAGCTCGACTAGTCGCATTTCTTAGTTCTCAATATTGTGCGATTATCACTTCTTCCTTTGTCATTATTCATACAAGGTGTAATTGGCTTTGTTTCTCAGTTCTTTTTCAAATAAGGTTTGATAATCATCTTTTGTTCAAAGTCATTTTCAATTTCAACTGATTCTTGGTTTCTTAATCTAGCATAAATAAATCACATTTTACGTTGTTATCATGAGTTATTAGAACTTATTATGTTCCTACATTTACTTTGTTTTCTTGTTTCTTAATCCTATGCGACGATCCCATTTATTTAATTTATCTTGTACGAATTGTCCCTTTTCTTAGTTCTCAATATCGTACGAGTACAACTCCTTCCACTGTGATTAAGCACGTATACTTGTGCTCATTTCTCACTTATTTCTTCAAAACCATCATATTATATTTTAGTTCTTATTCTTTTATGCATAGTTATCAGTCATGGTTCTTAATTTGGCCAAATCAAATCGCATTTTAAGTTCTTGTCTTGAGTTACGAGATACTTTTATAAGAACTCCTATTGTATTTCTTAATCTGATATGACTCGATCTATGAGTCGTTGCTTTGTTAGTTCTTAATCCTGTACGATTAGATCTCCTTTACTGTGTCATAATATAGTACATTAGACCCTTTCTTTCTTCTCAATATCGTACTATTAGTGAGAACTAAGAAAGTCGACTAATTAATAGGCCACATTTCTATTTCTGTTTCTTAAACGATTATATAATCTCTTAATTATAAATCTTTAATGAATACGACCCGCTCTTGGTTCTTTTTAAATCTGGTACGACTACTTCTCCTTTATTACTTCTCAATCTTGTTTGATTGTTGTATTTTCTTTTACGACTCACAATATATTACGATTAGTCGACTTTCTTAGTTCTCACTATCTTACGATTACACTTTTTCCTTAGTTTTTAAGCTAAAATGGTTGCCTCCGTTCTCTTTCGAATGCGATTAGATCATTCATTTGATCTAAATCTTTTGTGCACAGGTCCCACACATGGTTCTCAACCTAGTCTAACTAAGTCAAATTTTAGGGGCTTATCATCCGTTGTCTCTCATTAGATATTCTTGTCTTCTCAGCACGTATGTCGATTAGATCACCTTTCTAGTTACTTAATTATCTCCCAAATATTTTATCACGTGCTCTCCTTTTGCTATTGACAACATAGAACAGTTGTCAATTTCTTGGCTCTCAAAATCGAACGATCGCAACTTCTTCCTTACTCTTGAAGCAAGTTTGATTGGACTCGTTTCTCTATTCTTTTGCAAATGCTATTAGATGATGTATTAGTTCTAAATCTTCAAGGAATAGGTCCAGCCGCATGGTTCTCAATCCCTTCCTATTCAAACATATTTATGTTCTTACCTTGCGAAATTTGATCTCATATCTTTTCCAAATGTGCTATGATTGGAACTCCTCTCATATTTCCTAATCTTACACGACTAATCTCCTTTCTTTGTTCTGAATTGCATATGTTATGTCTCCTATTGTTGTTCATTGTATAGCTCGATTAGTTGCATTTCTTAGTTCTCAATATTGTGCGATTATCACTTCTTCCCTTTGTCATTATACAGGGTGTAATTGGCTTCGTTTCTCTGTTCTTTTTCGAATAAGGTTCGATAATCATTTTTTAGTTCAAAGTCTTTTTCAATTTCAACTGATTCTTGGTTTCTTAATCTAGCATAAATAAATCACATTTTATGTTGTTATCATGAGTTATTAGAACTTATTATGTTTCTACATGTACTTTGTTCATAACTCCTTTCTTGTTTCTTAATCTTGTGCGACTTAATCCCATTTATTTGTAATTTTTCTTGTACGATTTGTCCGCTTTCTTAGTTTCAATTATCGTACAAGTACAACTCCTTCCACTGTGATCAAGCACGTTTACTTGGCATCATTTCTCACTTATTTCTTCAAAACCACCATATTATATTTTAGTTCTTATTCTTTTATGCATAGTTATCACTCATGGTTCTTAATTTGGCCAAATCAAATCGCATTTTAAGTTCTTGTCTTGAGTTACGAGATTTACTTTTATAAGAACTCCTATTTCTATTTCTTAATCTGATATGACTCGATCGACTTTGTTAGTTCTTAATCCTGTACGATTAGATCTCCTTTACTGTGTCATAATATAGTACGATTAGACCCTTTCTTTCTTCTCAATATCGTACTATTACAGTTTCTTCCTCAATCACTGTGCAGGCATAATTAATAGGCCACATTTCTCATTTCTGTTTCTTATACGATTATATAATCTCTTAATTATAAATCTTTAATGAATACGACCCGCTCTTGGTTCTTTTTAAATCTGGTACGACTAATTCTCCTTTATTAGTTCTCAATCTTGTTTGATTGTTGTATCTCCTTTTGCGACTCACAATATATTACAATTAGTCGACTTTCTTAGTTCTCAATATCTTACGATTACACTTCTTCCTTAGTTATTAATCTAATATGGTTTCCTCCATTCTCTTTCGAATGCGATTAGATCGTTCATTTGATCTAAATCTTTTGTGCACAAGTCCCACACATGGTTCTCAACCTAGTCTAACTAACAGTCACGTATTATGGGCTTATCATCCGCTATTAGATATTCTCATCTTATCAGAATATATGTCGATTCGATCACCTTTCTAGTTTCTTAATATCTCCCAAATATTTTATCACTTGCTCTCCTTTTGTGATTCACAAAATAGAACAGTTAGTCAATTTCTTGGCTCTCAATATCGAACGATCGCAACTTCTTCCTTACTCGTAAAGCAAGTTTGATTGGACTCGATTCTCTATTCTTTTGCAAATGCTATTAGATGATGTATTAGTTCTAAATCTTCAAGGAATAGGTCCAGCCGCAAGGTTCTTAATCCATTCCAATTCAAACATATTTATGTTCTTACCTTGCGAAATTTGATCTCATATCTTTTCCAAATGTGCTATGATTGGAACTCCTCTCATATTTCCTAATCTTACACGACTAATCTCCTTTCTTTGTTCTGAATTGCATATGTTATGTCTCCTTTTGTTGTTCATTGTATAGCTCGATTTAGTCGCATTTCTTAGTGAGAAATCAATATCTCAATATTGTATGATTATCACTCGTTCCTTTGTCATTATACAAGCTGTAATTGGTTTCATTTATCAGTTCTTTTCCAAATAATGTTTGATAATCATCTTTTGTTCAAAGTCTTTTTCAATTTCAACTGATTCTTGGTTTCTTAATCTAGCATAAATAAATCACATTTTACGTTGTTATCATGAGTTATTAGAACTTATTACGTTTCTACATGTACTTTGTTGAGAATTCCTTTCTTGTTTCTTAATCTTATGCAACTTGATCCCATTTATTTGTAATTTATCTTGTACGATTTGTCCCATTTCTTAGTTCTTAATATCGTACGAGTACAACTTATTCCACTGTGATTAAGCACTTATACTTGGCCTCATTTCTCACTTATTTCTTCAAAACCATCATATTATATTTTAGTTCTTATTCTTTTATGCATAGTTATCACTCATGGTTCTTAGTTTGGCCAAATCAAATCGCATTTTAAGTTCTTATCTTGAGTTAAGAGATTATATTACTTTTATTAGAACACCTGTTGTATTTCTTAATCTGATATGACTCGATCTACTTTGTTAGTTCTTAATCCTGTATGATTAGATCTCCTTTACTATGTCATAATATAGTACGATTAGACCCTTTCTTTCTTCTCAATATCGTACTATTACAATTTCTTCTTTAATCAGTGTGCAGGCATAATTAATAGGCCTCATTTCTCAGTTCTTTTTCTCATACGATTAGATAATCTCTTAATTATAAATCTTTAATGACTACGACCCATTCTTGGTAATTTTTTAAATCTAGTACGACTACTTCTCCCTTAAGAGTTCACAATCTTGTTGAATTGTGGTATCTCCTTTTGAGACTCATAATATATTACGATTAGTCAACTTTCTTAGTTCTCAATATCTTACGATTACACTTCTTCCTTAGTTATTAAGCTAATATGGTTGCCTCCATTCTCTTTCGAATGCGATTAGATCATTCATTTGATCTAAATCTTTTGTGAACAGGTCCCACACATAAGGTTCTCAACCTAGTCAAACTAAGTCACGTATTAGGGCTTATCATCCGGTATTAGATATTCTTATCTTTCAGCGCGTATGTCGATTAGATCACCTTTCTAGTTTCTTAATTATCTCCCTAATATTTTATCATGTGTTCTCCTTTTGCGATTCATAACATAGAACAGTTAGTCAATTTCTGGCTATCAATATCGAACGATCGCAACTTATTCCTTACTCGTAAAGCAAGTTTGATTGGCCTCATTTCTCTATTCTTTTAGAAATGCTATTAGATGATGTATTAGTTATAAATCTTCAAGGAATAGGTCCCGCCACATGGTTCTTAATCCATTCCAATTAAAACATATTTATGTTCTTACCTTGTGAAATTTGATCTCATATCTTTTTCAAATGTGCTATGATTGGAACTCCTCTCATATTCTGTAATCTTACACGACTAATCTCCTTTCTTTGTTCTGCATTCCATATGTCATGTCTCCTTTTGTTGTTCATTGTATAGCTCGATTTATCCCCTTTCATAGTTCGGAATATCGTACGAGTACAATTCCTTCCACTGGAGATTAAGCACGTATCCTTGGCCTTATTTCTCACTTATTTCTTCAAAACCATCATATTATATTTTAGTTCTTATTCTTTTATGCACAGTTATCACTCGTGGTTCTTAATTTGGCCAAATCAAATCGCATTTTAAGCTTTTATCTTCAGTTATGAGATTTACTTTTATTTGAACTCCTGTTGTATTTTTTAATCAGATATGACTCAATCTACTTTGTTAGTTCCTAATCCTATACGATTAGATCCCCTTTAAGTGACAGAATATAGTACGATTAGACCCTTTCTTTCTTCTCAATATCGTACTATTACAATTTCTTCCTCAATCACTGTGCAGGCATAATTAATAGGCCACATTTCTCATTTCTGTTTCTTATACGATTATATAATCTCTTAATTATAAATCTTTAATGAATACGACCCGCTCTTGGTTCTTTTTAAATCTGGTACGACTAATTCTTCGTCCTTTATTAGTTCTCAATCTTGTTTGATTGTTGTATCTCCTTTTGCGACTCACAATATATTACAATTAGTCGACTTTCTTAGTTCTCAATATCTTACGATTACACTTCCTCCTTAGTTATTAATCTAATATGGTTTCCTCCATTCTCTTTCGAATGCGATTAGATCGTTCATTTGATCTAAATCTTTTGTGCACAAGTCCCACACATGGTTCTCAACCTAGTCTAACTAAGTCACGTATTATGGGCTTATCATCCGCTATTAGATATTCTCATCTTATCAGAATGTATGTCGATTCGATCACCTTTCTAGTTTCTTAATATCTCCCAAATATTTTATCACTTGCTCTCCTTTTGTGATTCACAAAATAGAACAGTTAGTCAATTTCTTGGCTCTCAATATCGAACGATCGCAACTTCTTCCTTACTCGTAAAGCAAGTTTGATTGGACTCGTTTCTCTATTCTTTTGCAAATGCTATTAGATGATGTATTAGTTCTAAATCTATCTTCAAGGAATAGGTCCAGCCGCAAGGTTCTTAATCCATTCCAATTCAAACATATTTATGTTCTTACCTTGCGAAATTTGATCTCATATCTTTTCCAAATGTGCTATGATTGGAACTCCTCTCATATTTCCTAATCTTACACGACTAATCTCCTTTCTTTGTTCTGAATTGCATATGTTATGTCTCCTTTTGTAGTTCATTGTATAGCTCGATTTAGTCGCATTTCTTAGTTCTCAATATTGTATGATTATCACTCGTTCCTTTGTCATTATACAAGCTGTAATTGGTTTCATTTATCAGTTCTTTTCCAAATAATGTTTGATAATCATCTTTTGTTCAAAGTCTTTTTCAATTTCAACTGATTCTTGGTTTCTTAATCTAGCATAAATAAATCACATTTTACGTTGTTATCATGAGTTATTAGAACTTATTACGTTTCTACATGTACTTTGTTGAGAATTCCTTTCTTGTTTCTTAATCTTATGCAACTTGATCCCATTCAAGTATTTGTAATTTATCTTGTACGATTTGTCCCATTTCTTAGTTCTTAATATCGTATGAGTACAACTCATTCCACTGTGATTAAGCACTTATACTTGGCCTCATTTCTCACTTATTGCTTCAAAACCATCATATTATATTTTAGTTCTTATTCTTTTATGCATAGTTATCACTCATGGTTCTTAGTTTGGCCAAATCAAATCGCATTTTAAGTTCTTATCTTGAGTTAAGAGATTTACTTTTATTAGAACACCTGTTGTATTTCTTAATCTGATATGACTCGATCGACTTTGTTAGTTCTTAATCCTGTATGATTAGATCTCCTTTACTATGTCATAATATAGTACGATTAGACCCTTTCTTTCTTCTCAATATCGTACTATTACAATTTCTTCTTTAATCAGTGTGCAGGCATAATTAATAGGCCTCATTTCTCAGTTCTTTTTCTTATACGATTAGATAATCTCTTAATTATAATTCTTTAATGACTACGACCCATTCTTGGTCTGATTTTTTTAAATCTAGTACGACTACTTCTCCCTTTTTTTTTTTTAATCAAACGCCCAAATGGTGGGCAGAATTTTTATTTATTTTATGAGTTATTACAATAACGAAGGTTAGGGCAGCCCCTAGCATCTAGCCAAACCAGACCTTTTATAGAGCAAGGAATGGTGTTTTGATCGTACTCAAAATACATTGGATTTGCAATACCCTCATTAGCTAATCTATCAGCAACTTGATTAGACTCTCAAAAATGATTAAGGAAGATATTGTAATCCAACACAAAGGCCTTGTATGATACGTAGTTGGTCATCAATACTCCAGATTGGTTGCGACGAACCATTCAAAGTGTTGACTAGGATGAGTGAATCAATCTCAACCTCCAATGGGTGAACCCGCAACCTGTCGCAGAGCTTGAGCCCCTCTTCAAGTGCCATTACTTCTGCTTGCAAACTGGTTTGCTGCGAATATCCATTTGAAAATGCCCTTATACAATGGCCCTTGTGATCCCTTATATTTGACGCCACCACCTGCTGCCATTCCCGGATTTCCTTTGGAGGCGCCATCCACATTTAATTTGAAGCATCCTGGAGGAGGGCATTCCCATTTGACCGCCAAGATTCTCTTAGGTTTTGTTTGTAAGAGTTGAAAGCATATGTCCCGTGAGAGAAGCAATTCATCGGCTGTGCTTTCTCTTGTGAATGGGTGGATTGAGGAAATGTTCACTAAATATGAGTTGATGTTGGCAATGATGCGTGCAGCACTACTTTTTTTTCCATCAAACACAGCCTTGTTCCTAGCTTTCCATAAGAACCAACATATTATACAAGGGAGGATTTTGTGGATTAGCCCAATTGTGGAAGAGGGTGCTGCAGCCCACCACCATGAGCTAAGCTTATCTAAGATGGTCGTTGAAGGTGCGATCATCACCTCTAGCCAGGTTTCGAAAAAGTGCCAAACTTGACGTGAGATTTCGCAGCCCACAAAGAGATGATCCAAGGACTCTTCATGACGACAGTAGTAGCTCATCTGCACTTGGAGGCTAGGGCAAAGCCGATAGTAATCAAAATGTCATCCAGAGGCAGCCTCCTATTCAGCAATTTCCACATGAAGATGGAGATTTTCAGTTGGAGTCTCCCATCCCAGATCATTTGTCTAGAGAAAGTCCGCACCGTTGTGGCATATGTCGTTGAGAGTGAAAAAGAACCAGTAGATGTGGGGGTCCAAACAATCCGGTCTGGTTCATCAGTCGTGAAGATCGATCTTTCATTGAGGGTTACAACAATGGTTTGCAGCTCCTCCATGGAGTATCTCTCATCCAACGAGGAAATATTCCAACCATTAGAACCCCAAACATCGGAAACCTTGAGCTGCCCATCATACACCTGTTCTACCTTGTGGGAAAGAGGTCCGTATTTGGTCCATGGGTCGAACCAGAAGGAGCATTCAGCGTTTCGAATGAGGAATAACAGGCCCTTCTCTGCCTCATCACGAACTCGCATCATTCTTTTCCATAAAAGTGAATCTCCTGGATGATTCATCAACCAAGGTAGGGTGTTGGCCCTTAAGGTAGCGGCCTTGGAGAAAGGAACACCACAAGGAGCTGCCTCTTCGAAACTTCCACCAAAGTTTGATGCTAAAGCCTCGTACCACATCTTCTAGTGGTGGAATCCCTAGACAGGTCAGCACATTGAATAGGTCAGCATTTTACACATGGAAGATGCGATCACAATGTCGTTTTAGCATCTCATTTGAGCTGCCCCAGAAGAAGTTTGCTGGTTGCCGCATCCAACTCTGTTAATTACACATCTTGATGTGAGGAGAGACTGTCTTTATGTCTCTTAGATGCACATCTAGACATGTTTATAAGAATTAACCGTCCAAGAACAATGCCTCAACTACCTCCCATTTGGCCTTCGGGAAACTACCTTTTCAATCAATGGCTGGAAGATAGTGCGCCGTCCTTTACCTTTGTGAATGGGACAACCTAAGTAATTAAATGGTAGGGAGTTGTGGATGAAACCCGTCTTGGCTTGGATCATCCGGACGCGATTATACCAGGTGCTGCCTTCTTTGATAGGTAAAAGAAGCTTTTGGACTTGTTAAAAAGCTGGCCGGAGGAGTTCTCAAACCGTGCTAAGAAGCTCATTAAATGTCGAATGGATTTGGTTTCTCCCTTTGTGAATATTACAATATCATCTGCGAAGGCCAAATGGGAGGTAGTTGGGCATTGTTGCGGGAGTGAGTAATCTGAAATTTTACCCTCGAGAACTTTTGCCTTTAATCCCTGTGAAAAAGTCTCCAACATTATTATGAATAGAAGGGGTGATAGGGGATCACCTTGACGAACCCCTCTAGTGGATTTAAAGAAGCCCTTGGGTGCTCCGTTGATGAGTAAAGAAAACCAGCATTCCTCCAAAACATTCTTGATGAGGGAAATCCAATGTTCAGCGAATCCAATTTTGTGTAGAATGGCATAAAAAAAAGGCCATGAGAGCCTATCAAACGCCTTGGTGAGGTCGAGTTTGATGATCAAGTTTCCTCCCCTCGTCTTCCGATCTATGAAACCGTGTTTTTGGGATAAGAGCAATAAGAGTACTAGTAAACATTCGCGGCAACTTAGCTCCTTTAAGAAAATCTCTCACCGCAAGGAAAAGATCATGATGAATAATGTCCCAGCAGGTAGTGAAGAAAACCCCATTATAGCCATCAATTCCAGCTGCTCCATTAGGATTAAGAGTGAAGACGGCCTCCCTCAGCTCCCCTTCTGACAATTCCTTTAATAAACCCCGGTTGTCCTCCTCGGAAACCTTGCATGGGAGGTACTCGGTGAGAGATGGGTCAATTCCAGCAGTGTTATTAGAAGTGCAAGAACTCCTGTCTCTTATTAACAGTGGGCTGTACTTCTTCCTTGATTTTGACCTCTTGTTCAGCTTCTTTAACCTTGTCAAAGACATTGCCAAATACCGTGTGACTCCAATTCCTGAGTTCGGCTTTTAGCCTTTTGAGTTTTGAAGCAAAAATGGAGATAGAGGAGCCATTGCATTGCAGCTGCCAATTGTTGCCTACAACCTGCAAGAAATCTTTGTGTTTAGTCCACATATTAAGAAATTTAAATGGACAAAGGTCTGTTATTGGCGAGTGGTCTGAGCAGGTTTTGAGAAGGTGTTCAACACTAACTTGTTGAAAGGCTGCTAGGAAGTGTGTGTTACAAACGAATCTGTCCAGCCTCTTCCAAACCAAATTTCCAAGTCTATTCCCACGCCAAGTGAATTTACAGCCTTGGAAAGGTAAGTCCACCAAGCCACATGCATGTAGGCAATCATTGAAGTCGTTCATGGCATCAAGGTGCAATGGGGAGGTTCCTTTGTACTCATCAGAACTAGATATAACATTGAAGTCGCCACCCACCAGCCTAAGAATAACTAGAGGTTGGACAGCTCAAGTTCCTCCCAAAGAGCTCTTCGTTCATTGTTGTGCATTTTGCATAAACAAAGGAGGCTTCCATGGCACTTTGCTGAGGAGAGGAAGGTATGGAAACGTGAAGGAGCTGATCCGAGCTGAATGTGGGGACGAGACCTAGCTCTTGGTTCCAAAGAAGCCAAATTCTGCCATTTGAGTTGCACTCACAGCTATCAAAATGTCCCAGCTTATTAGAAAACATTAGGATTCTAGCTTTGTCAACCATTGGCTCCATTAGGGCAATGAGTTTTATTTGATGTTGTTGAATGATTAACTTTAACCTACGAAGTGAGGGTTTATTAGCTATCCCCCGAATGTTCCAAACTAAAATGCGATCCATTAATCATTGTGGGAGGGAGGGCAGCTTGGAATTTGCTTTGGCCAACCTGGTGCGCATTGGCTAGATGTGCATAAGAGTAGGTTCTTTTATGTTTTCTTTTTGGATGAGAGCTAGATGTGTATAAGAGACAGTGATCGGTGAAGGTCCTTGCTGTTTGCATGGCTTGCATGGGGGGAATCGGTGTCTGAATAGTAACATGGTAATTCCTCCATTATTTTACCATGAGAGATGAGTGAATCATCCATGATGGGATTGTTTGAAATTCGAATGTGAAGGGGTGTTGGCTGATTTTCAGCATCCCTTGATTGTGCAGCCAAGGTAGTTGTTGGTTCCACAAAATTCGAAGGTTGGCCCCACACTCCAAGGGGTTCAAGGGCTGACCTTCCACAATGTGCTCCTTTCCAAAATTTGAATCCAAGTGCTGGTGTGCTTTGGCCAGATCCATCTGCTGGTTTGAATCTGGTTGTTGTTGATTTGAATTGGCCTTATCCGAAGTTGTTGGTGCAATCCCATGAGAGGTGGCGTTTGAATTTTGAATCACATCCAGCATGAGTGGTTGCTCTTCCACGGCTGGTGGTTGCACCACCGTTGCTCCTGGTGGTTAAGGCTACAGGTTGGTTAGGGTGCCCCGCTTCACCTCTCCGGCATTCACCATTGGCATGACCAATTTTCTTGCATTTCGTGCAGTAAGATGGGACTGCATCGTAGGTAATTTTCTGCCAAATGCCTTCATTTCCGACCCCCAACCACACCCTAGAAGGAAGGTCAGATTGCTCTTATCCCAAAAACAGCCAATCCGAATTCTTTTAGTGACTTTCGGCCCATTAGCTAAGTCGAGTTTAAGAGGTGTTCCAACCGCTTGAGCGAGGCTAAATACGGCGTGTTTGTTGAAGAAGACTGCTGGAAGTCCTTCAAAAGTAATCCATATGGGGGCTATGGACGGTTCTTCATCAGTTGTAAATAATGGGTGCCATTTAAGAACCCGCATGTAATAGCCATTAAGAAACCAGGAGTTTTTAAGCCAACATCGTAGGAAGTCTTCCTCCAATGAAAACCTCATCAATATGTGCTTGTAATCAAGATATCCTATGGTGAACTGACCTTTGAATCTATACAATGGTGTGAAAGCTTTTACGAAGAGCTTCCATGTTCGGCTTGCCTCTTGGAAAGTTACCCACCAATGTGTAACGAAATGGTGCAGCAAGGTGTTGAACTTCATCTTGGGAGAAGAAAATCGCTGGTTCCCCTTTGTGCTGTTGAAGAGCTTTCAAGGCGTGATCTGGATTTGGTGCGTGAAGGCTTAGGATTTGTCCACCCGAAAGAGCTTGCGCAAAGGTTTTTGGTTGCCCTTCAACCAATGGCTGAAGGGCAGCTGGTTCAGCCATGGCCGAGTGGCAAAAAGAGAAGAATAGGTGCTGTGTTTTGGTCCAGCTGAAGATGTTAGGAGGAAAATAGGTGCTGTGTTTTAGTGAGAGGAAGTCTAGAGAGAAGGAGGAGAATTTTTTTGGTAAAGAAGAAAGCCCTACTTCTCCCTTATTAGTTCACAATCTTGTTGAATTGTGGTATCTCCTTTTGAGACTCATAATATATTACGATTAGTCAACTTTCTTAGTTCTCAATAACATCTTACGATTACACTTCTTCCTTAGTTATTAAGCTAATATGGTTGCCTCCATTCTCTTTCGAATGCGATTAGATCATTCATTTGATCTAAATCTTTTGTGAACAGGTCCCACACATGGTTCTCAACCTAGTCAAACTAAGTCACGTATTAGGGCTTATCATCCGGTATTAGATATTCTTATCTTTCAGCGCGATGTCGATTAGATCACCTTTCTAGTTTAGAATTATCTCCCTAATATTTTATCATGTGTTCTCCTTTTGCGATTCATAACATAGAACAGTTAGTCAATTTCTGGCTATCAATATCGAACGATCGCAACTTATTCCTTACTCGTAAAGCAAGTTTGATTGGCCTCATTTCTCTATTCTTTTAGAAATGCTATTAGATGATGTATTAGTTATAAATCTTCAAGGAATAGGTCCCGCCACATGGTTCTTAATCCATTCCAATTAAAACATATTTATGTTCTTACCATGTGAAATTTGATCTCATATCTTTTTCGGTGAAATGTGCTATGATTGGAACTCCTCTCATATTCTGTAATCTTACACGACTAATCTCCTTTCTTTGTTCTGAATTCCATATGTCATGTCTCCTTTTGTTGTTCATTGTATAGCTCGATTTATCCCCTTTCATAGTTCGGAATATCGTACGAGTACAATTCCTTCCACTGTGATTAAGCACGTATCCTTGGCCTTATTTCTCACTTATTTCTTCAAAACCATCATATTATATTTTAGTTCTTATTCTTTTATGCACAGTTATCACTCGTGGTTCTTAATTTGGCCAAATCAAATCGCATTTTAAGCTTTTATCTTCAGTTATGAGATTTACTTTTATTTGAACTCCTGTTGTATTTTTTAATCAGATATGACTCAATCTACTTTGTTAGTTCCTAATCCTATACGATTAGATCCCCTTTACTGTGTCATAATATAGTACGATTAGACCCTTTCTTTCTTCTCAATATCGTACTATTACAATTTCTTCCTTAATCAGTGTGCAGGCAAATATAATTTATAGGCCTCATTTCGAATTTCTTTTTCTTATACGATTAGATAATCTCTTAATTATAAATTTTTAATGAATACGACCCGCTCTTGGTTCTTTTTAAATCTAATATTACTATTTCTCCTTTATTAGTTCTCAATCTTGTTTGATTGTTGTATCTCCATTTGCGACTCACAATATATTACGATTACTCGACCTTCTTAGTTCTCAATATCTTCCGATTATACTTCTTCCTTAGTTATTAAGCTAATATGGTTGCCTCCGTTCTCTTTCGAATGCGATTAGATCATTCATTTGATCTAAATCTTTTGTGCACAGGTCCCACACATGGTTCTCAACCTAGTCTAACTAAGTCACGTATTAGGGCTTATCATCCGGTATTAGATATTCTTATCTTTTCAACGCGTATGTCGATTAGATCACCTTTCTTGTTTCTTAATTATCTCCCTAATATTTTATCATGTGTTCTTCTTTTGCGATTCATAACATAGAACAGTTAGTCAAGATAATGTTAATTTATTGGCTCTCAATATCGAACGATCGTAACTTCTTCCTTACTCGTAAAGCAAGTTCGATTGGCCACATTTCTTTATTCTTTTGCACATGCAATTAGATGTTGTATTAGCTCTAAATCTTCAAGAAATAAGTCTAGTGCATGGTTCTTAATCCATTCTTATGAAAACATATTTATGTTCTTACCTTGTGCAATTTGATCTCATATCTTTTCCAAGTATGCTATGATTGGAACTCCTCTCATATTTCATAATCTTACACGACTAATCTCCATTCTTTGTTCTGAATTGCATATGTTATGTCTCCTTTTGTTGTTCATTGTATAGCTCGATTTAGTCGCATTTCTTAGTCCTCAATATTGTACGATTTTCACTTTTTCCTTTGTCATTATTCAAGGTGTAATTGGTTTCATTACTCAGTTCTTTTTCAAACAAGGTTAGATAATCATCTTTTGTTCAAAGTCTTTTACAATTTTAACTGATTCTTGGTTCTTAATCTCGTGATATACATAATTAAATCACATTTTACGTTGTTATCATGAGTTATTAGAACTTATTATGTTTCTACATGTACTTTGTCGAGAACTCATTTCTTGTTTCTCAATCTTATGCGACTTGATCCCAGTTATTAGTATTTTATCTTGTACGATTTGTCTCCTTTCTTAGTTCTCAATGTCGTACGAGTCCAACTCTTTCCACTGTGATTAAGCACGTATTCTTGGCCACATTTCTCACTTATTTCTTCAAAACCATCATAATATACTCTAGTTCTTATTGTTTTATGGATAGTTATTACTCATGGTTCTCAATTAGGCCAAATCAAATCGCATTTTTAGTTCTTATCTTGAGTTAAGAGATTTACTTTTATAAGAACTCCTGTTCTATTTCTTAATCTTATATGACTCGATCTACTTTGTTAATTCTTAATCCTGTGCGATTAGATACCCTTTACTGTGTCATAATATAGTACGATTAGACCCTTTCTTTCTTCTCAATATCGTACTATTACATGAGCATTTCTTCCTAAATCAGTGTGCAGCCATAATTAATAGGCCTCATTTCTCATTTCTTTTTCTTATACGATTAGATAATCTCTTAATTATAAATCTTTAATGACTACGACCCATTCTTGGTTTTTTTTTAAATCTAGTACGACTACTTCTCCCTTATTAGTTCACAATCTTGTTGAATTGTGGTATCTCCTTTTGAGACTCATAATATATTACGATTAGTCAACTTTCTTAGTTCTCAATATCTTACGATTACACTTCTTCCTTAGTTATTAAGCTAATATGGTTGCCTCCGTTCTCTTTCGAATGCGATTAGATCATTCATTTGATCTATATCTTTTGTGCACAGGTCCCACACATGGTTCTCAACCTTGTCTAACTAAGTCACGTATTACGGCTTATTATCCGGTATTAGATATTCTTATCTTTTCAGTGCGTATGTCGATTAGATCACCTTTCCAGTTTCCTAATTATCTCCCTAATTTTTTATCATGTGTTCTCCTTTTGTGGTATTCATAAAATAGAACAGTTAGTCAATTTCTTGGCTCTCAATATCGAACGATCGGAACTTCTTCCTCACTCGTAAAGCAAGTTCGATTGGCCTTATTTCTCTATTCTTTTGCAAATGCAATTAGATGCTGTATTAGCTCTAAATCTTCAAGGAATGGGTCGAGTGCATGGTTCTTAATCCATTCTTATTAAAACATATTTATGTTCTTACCTTGTGCAATTTGATCTCATATCTTTTCCAAATGTGCTATGATTGGAACTCCTCTTATATTTCATAATCTTACACGACTAATCTCCTTTCTTTGTTCTGAATTGTATATGTTATGTCTCCTTTTGTTGTTCGTTGTTCCTTTCATAATTTGAGCTCATTCTTGGTTCTTAACCTAGCATAATTAATGCACATTTTACGTTGTTATCATGAGTTATTAGAACTTATTATTGATCTACATGTACTTTGTTGAGAACTCCTTTCTCATTTCTTAATCTCATGCGACTTGATCCACAGCAGTTATTAGTATTTAATCTTGTACGATTTGTCCCCTTTCTTAGTTCTCAATATCGTACGAGTGCAACTCCTTCCACTTTGATTAAGCACGTATACTTGGCCACATTTCTCACTTATTTCTTCAAAACCATCATATTATATTTTAGTTCTTATTCTTTTATGCGTAGTTATCACACATGATTCTTAATTTGGCCAAATCAACTCGCATTTTAAGTTCTTATCTTGAGTTACGATATTTACTTTTTTAAGAACTCCTGTTCTATTTCTTCATCTGATATGACTCATCTACTTTGTTAGTTCTTAATCCTGTACGATTAGATCTCCTTTACTGTGTCGTAGTATAGTATGATTTGACCCTTTCTTTCTTCTCAATATCATACTATTACAATTTCTTCCTTAATCATTGTGCAGGCATAATTAATAGGCCTCATTTCTCAGTTCTTTTTCTTATACGATTAGATAATATCTGAATTTTAAATCTTAAAGGAATACGACCGGCTCATCTGCGAGTTCTTTTTAAATCTAATACGACTACTTCTCCTTTATTAGTTATAAATCTCGTTTGATTGTTGTATCTCCTTTTGCGACTCACAATATATTACGATTTGTCGACTTTCTTAGTTTTCAATATCTTACGATTACACTTCTTCCCTAGTTATTAAGCTAATATGGTTGCCTCCGTTCTCTTTTGAATGCGATTAGATCATTCATTTGATCTAAATCTTTTGTGCACAGGTCCCACACATGGTTCTCAATCTAGTCTAAATAAGTCACGTATTAGGGGCTTATCATCCGTTATTAGATATTCTTATCTTTTCAACATGTATGTCGATTAGATCACCTTTCTAGTTTCTTAATTATCTCCCTAATATTTTATCATGTGTTCTCCTTTTGCGATTAATAACATAGAACAGTTAGTCAAATTTTTGGCTCTCAATATCGAACTTCCTTGCTCATAAAGCAAGTTTGATCGGCCTCATTTCTCTATTCTTTCGCTAATTCTATTGGATGATGTATTACTTCTAAATCTTCAAGGAATAGGTCCAGGGCATGGTTCTTAATCCATTCTTATTAAAACATATTTATGTTCTTACCTTGTGAAATTTGATCTCATATCTTTTCCATATGTGCTATGATTGGAACTCCTCTCATATTTCATAATCTTACATGACTAATCTCTTTTCTTTTTTCTGAATTGCGTATGTTATGTCTCCTTTTGTTGTTCATTGTATAGCTCGATTAGTCGCATTTCTTAGTTCTCTTTATTGTACGATTATCACTTCTTCCTTTGTCATTACACAAGGTGTAATTGGCTTCATTTCTCAGTTCTTTTTCAAATAAGGTTAGATAATCATCTTTTGCTTAATGTGTTTTTCAAGTTGAACTGATTCTTGGTTCTTAACCTAGCATAATTAATTCACATTTTACGTTTTTATCATAAGTGATTAGAACTTATTATGTTTCTACAAGTACTTTGTTGAGAACTCCTTTCTTATTCTTTTTTTTAAGCTATACGAACTATTTTTTATTGTTAAAATCAATGATTACAAATGCGAATATTAGGGCAGCCCCTAGCATCTTGGCCAACCAATCCTTTAACAGTGTAAGGAATGGTATAGGGATCATATTCAACATAATTAGGTTTTGAAATGCCCTCATTAGCTAAACTATCGGCAACTTGGTTGGCTTCCCTATATACATGCTTGAAAGTGATGTCTTTCCCAATACAATGGCTGTTGATGAATTGAAGTTGGGAGTCAATACTCCAAATCGGTGCCGATGAGCCCACCAAATTGTTAACTAGCACAAGGGAATCAATCTCAACAACCAGTGAGTGCACATGCAATCTACTGCACATCTGAAGTCCATCTACTAAAGCTAATGCCTCAGCTTGTAAATTTGTTTGTTGTTGGTAACCATTAGAAAACGCCCTGATGCATTATCCGTTGTGATCCCTTAGGATGCCACCACCAGCTGCCATTCTTGGGTTTCCTTTAGAAGCACCATCTACATTCAATTTAAGAGGCATCCGTATGGAGGGCAGTCCCATTTGACAGCTATGATCTTTTTTGGCTTGGTTTGGATTAGTTGGTTACAAATGCCCCATGACAGTAGCGAGTCATCCACTATGGTTACCTTTTTATAGGGATGAGTTGAGGAGATATTTACTAAATAAGAGTTGATGTCCGCAGTAATCCTTGTTGCACTACTTGTGTTGCCATCCAAAACCGCCTTGTTCCTAGCTTTCCATAAGAACCACAGATGACGCAAAGAAGTATTTTATGGACTACTCCAATTGCGGAAGAACGTGTTGCAGCCCACCACCATGAATTTAACTTTTCCAAGATGGTCGTACATGGAGTAATAGGTAACTCCAGCCAGTCTTCAAAGAATTGCCAAATTTGACGTGATATTTCACATTCCACAAAAAGGTGGTCCAAGGATTCTTCATGACAGCAAAACCAGCACTTAGAGGCCAACGAGAAGCCAATTTTTTGTAAGGTATCATCTAACGGCAGCCGCTTATTATCTCAGCAATTTCCACATGAAAATGGAGATCTTCAACTGAAGTCTCTTGTCCCAAATCATTGCCGAGAGGGTATACGTAGATGAGAGTGAGAAAGAACCTTTAGGTGTGAGGGTCCAAACAATGACGTCCGGTTCATCAGTTAGAAGGCATGGTCTTGTGCTGAGAACTGCTGCGATGTTTTGTAACTCGTCATTAGAGTATTTCTCATCCAGAGGGGAAAGACTCCAGCCACCTCCAACGTGTGAAACCTTATAAGATGTTCATCATGTACTTGTTCAACCCCACTATTCCTCCTCTCTTTAGAGGAGGAATAGTGGGGTGCATTTTAGTCGGGGTTATCCATATCGAAGCGCTTTCAGCCGAAGCACGAAGAAGCTAGTGATTGCAGTAGCTAGGCAATAAGAGAAGACGGAAAGATTCCAGCCACCTCCAACTTGTGAAACCTTATAAGATGTTCATCATGTACTTGTTCAACCATGTGGAATAAAGGCCCATGTTCAGTCCAAATGAACTGGGTCGAACCAAAAGGAGCAATCTGTCTTCCGTGGGAGAAATAATAGCCACTTTTCTGCATCGGCACGAGCTCGCAACATTCTCTTCAAATTATATGAATCACCTGGTGATACCGAGACTAACGTGGGATGCTTACTATTAAGGTAGCGATTTTGAAGAAAAGAGCACCACAAAGAATTGGTTTTCCAGAATTTCCACCAAAGTTTGATGCCAAAGCCACAAACCACCTCCTCCAGTAAGGGAACCCTTAAATACCATTTGAGTATGTGGGCTGGCATACTATTGCCCATGAGATCCAATGTCGCTTTAGCACCCCTTCCGAGCAACCCCAAAAGAAATTAGCAAATTGTCGTTCCAACTCTTTAAGCACTGATTTTGGAGGTAAAAGAACTGACAATAAATAAATTGGGATGCTACTTAGGACGTGCTTGATGAGAACCAGTTGTTATCCGGGTGAAAGAAACCGCGTCTGCCAACCACGGATTTGGGCGGCCACTTTTTGTATTATAGTGGCTGGAAGATATTACGTCTTCTTTTGGCCTTTTGAATGGGACAGCCCAAATAGATGAAGGGAAGGGATTTGTGAACAAAGCCCGTCTTTGCTTGAATTAATTGAACTCTGGGTGGAGCTGCCTTTTTGGATAGGTAGAAGGAGCACTTAGACTTGTTAAAGAGCTGCCCGGAGGAGAACTCAAACCTCGAAATAAAGTTCATTAGACTTCGGATGGACTTGACCTCTCCTTTTGTGAAGATAACAACATCATCTGCAAAAGCCAAGTGAGAGATGGTAGGGCACTTCTTCGGGAGAGAATAATGCGATATTTGGTCTGTTTGAAAATGATCCTTCAATCCTTTGGAAAATGTTTCAAGCATTAAGATGAATTGCAAAGGTGATAAGGGGTCACCCAGGCGAACGCCTCTGGATGACTTAAAAAATCCCTTGGGAGCTCCATTTATGAGTATAGAAAACCAACAGTCCTCCAATATATGCTTTGAGAAAATCGCTTACTGCAGATGNTGCATCCTTCAGTTCCTTCGTTGAGAGCTCGGATAATAATTGCTGATTATCCTCTGCCGAGACTTTGCCCTTAAGGTGGTCGAGAAGTGATAGGTCTAAGGGCACAAGATTGTTAGCGGTCAAGAGTTCCTTAAAGAAGTTAATGCTGGCCTCTTCAACGAGCTGCGTATTTTCAGTCCAGTTCCCATCTACTTTGATTCTAGAGATACGCAATCGCTGTCTTTTGGCAAGAATGGTAGAATGGAAGAATTTTGAGTTTTGATCCCCCTCTTTCAGCCATTTCATCCATGTTTTTTGCTGCCAAAAGGTCTCTTCTTCCACAAGACACCGCATATGAGTAGCTTGTGCATGGGCCAGAGCAATTTGGTTACTTTGGTTGTGATTTTGTAAGAGAGCTTCTTCCTTACTCTACGTCACTTGTAGTTCAGCCTTGTGCACCTTTGTAAAAACATTACCAAACACCGTGTGACTCCAGTTCCTGAGTTTGGCTTTGAGTCTTTTTAGTTTGGAAGCAAGGATGAAAATGGGGGAACAGGTACATTCCAGTTGCCAATTGTTACCCACGACCTGCAAAAAATCCTTGTGTTTAACCCACATGTTAAGGAATTTAAATGGCTTTGGACCTGGTGTTATTGCTGGAGTAGCTTTGAGAGCGAGTGGGAAGTGGTCCGAGCACGTCTTGAGGAGATGTTCAACATTAATATGTTGGAACGCAGCCATAAATTCAGCATTGCAAACAATTCTGTCCAGCCGCTTCCATACCACGGTACCAAACCTATTCCCACGCCAAGTGAATTTACAACCTTGGAAAGGTAAGTCCATCAAGCCACATTCATGAAGGCAATCGTTGAATTCTCCCATGGCATCAAGGTGCAACGGACAAGAACCTAGGTATTCATCGGAGCTTGAGACAACATGTATAAAATCATCTCCAACCGGCCAAGGAGTTTGAGGTTGTATGGCAATGAGATCCTCCCAGAGTGCTCTCATTTCCGGTTTTGTACGTTTTTCATATACAAAGGAAGCTGCCAAGGCAGTGTTTTGAGAAGAAGAGGAGATAGAAACGTGTAAAAGTTGGTCGGAACTGAAGTTCGGAGCTAAACCTAGCTCGTTTTTCCAAAAAATCTAAATTTTGCCATTAGTGTTACATTCACAACGTTCAAAACCCAGCTTTTGAGCAAAGAAAGAAATTCTAGCTTTGTCCACCATGGGTTCCAGTAATGCAAGAAGATTTATTCGGCGCTGTTTGATGAGTAATTTCAGCCTACGCAATGAGGGTTTCTGCTATCCCCGTATATTCCATATGAGGATGCTATCCATTTAACACTGAGGGGATGAGGGCGAGATGGTAATTGTTCTAGCCAACCGAGTGCGCATTGGCCTTGGCATGGAATAAGTTCTTTTACGCCTTTTCTTCTTGGACAAGGATACTCTTACCGACCTGTTGTGAAGTAGGAAGAGATGGTTGAATATCCTCATTCTTTGCATGGTTTGCATGGGAAGAATCGTTATCAGAAAAGTTACATGGTAAGTCTTCCATAATTTTACCATGGGAAATGTTGGAGTCATCCAGTGAGAGGTTGTGTGGAATTCACATGTGGATGTGCTATAGGCTGATCTTCAACTGGTAGAAGGGGAACAACCGATTCTGCATGTAATTCCTCAAAAACTGGGGTGGCCCCTCTAGCCGAGAGATTCAAATTTTGAGCTTCCAAGATATCCTGATGTTGGTTAGACTCTATCTCCTGATTTGAATTTTTAGCCTTATCCTGGGCTGTTAGAATGATCCCTTGATTGTTGGGTTTTGAATTTTGAGCTGCAAGTTGTTGGGATGATCCCTCCTCCGTAGCTGGTTGCTCATCCCCGAGTGGTGGCACCGCCTCGGCTGGTGGCTGTTTTTGGGCTGAACTACCACGCATTTGTGTGCCATTAGCACCGCGTGAAGCATTCTCATGTATGCAATTGATTGGACAACATCAAGTGAAGCATGGCTGGTTGGATTCATCCTTTTATCAAGAGGAGAAGTTGATGGTACTTGCTTCGTTCCCGATGGACCTACTTCATGATACTTCACGGGAGTCCAACGATTTTGGGCGATCTTTTTCTCTG
Source organism: Cinchona pubescens (assembly GCA_025175665.1). Classification (NCBI taxonomy): domain Eukaryota; kingdom Viridiplantae; phylum Streptophyta; class Magnoliopsida; order Gentianales; family Rubiaceae; genus Cinchona; species Cinchona pubescens. Next base: position 605,087 of record JANKKI010000070.1, on the reverse strand, counting down.
GATGTTGGATATGTTCACCTGGAACCGTTGGTTGTTTGGCCAAGCTCAATTCACTACATGATTCAATAGCATGACCAATTTTCTTGCATTTTGTATAGTAGGAAGGTACATCTTCATAGGTAATTCTTTGCCAAATACCCTCCTTTCCCACTCCTAACCACACCCTTGAGGGGAGCTCGGACAGGAGGTGATACATCACAAGGACTTGATGGTGATCAATTGTCCACAAAGGCTCGATATAGGCTCACGGAATCAGCACTTCAAGTTCCACAAGGTCCAATTACGAGATCAAGAGCTAAGAACCTCAATAAAGCTATGTTGGGCTTAGTTGAAGTTGTTGAAGATTGTCAAGAAGAGCTCATAAACCTTTTGGAGATGAAGTCCACTAAAGAGTCTAAGTGTTCTTAGTAATGGACGTCCAAGTCATTGAAGATCAAGCCTAGGATGAGAAGCTAAAGGGCCGAAATTTAGCCTCATTATTTTGGCCATGGAATATTCTTTTATTTAGTTGTTCTAGTCTTTTATTTTGAGCCCAATTGTTTTAAGTGTTAGTGTGTTTAATTGGGTTGGTTTCAAGACGTAATTATTTGTTTTTGGGCCATGTATTTCGGCCATTAGTTAAGTGTACAAGAATTGGGTTTAAAGGCTAATGGGCTGTAGGATCCAGCCCAACTATTAAAACTAGCTATCCCACATTGAATAATTTAGTCCTAGAATCCTCCACCCTCAACTATAAATAGAGGGGTCTTGTACACAATTGAAGGAATGAATTTTGGCAATAAGATTTCAATTTTTCTTTTTCCTCTCATACGAGTGAATTAGAATTTTAGATTTCTCTTTAGTCTTGTCTAGACTAGGAATCTAGTTGGGGCTTCAAGATTGAGCACTTGAGGTTATAACCAGGGTGCTGTATTGATTTTCTGCCAGTTAGGCTTTGGATCAATTCCTTGCTCATAGTTAAAAGATTGCCTTGTGGCTAATCAAGGAGGTCTATTAACAACTACCTTTCGCTTGTGCATATAAACCCTAGGCCGTCCTTTTTTTCGATCATAAAGTTGGGATCTTTAGCATTTTGTGATCAAGTTCTACTTACCCTGGGCATCAACCCGTATCATCGTGGTATCAGAGCTTTGGCTAGAATTTTGGTCAAACTCAAATTGTAAGTTCATCACACTGTTCATATACTGAACATCAATTTGAGTCACCAAAATTCTAGCCAAAACTCTGATACACTGTGAAAATACACATCTTGATGTCCAAAAAAAATTACTTTCTTTTCTTTCTTTTGAAATGTATCTTATCTAATTTAACCAACTGTCTTGACTAAATAATGTGATCAAATTGTTCTTTTTGTGCTTTTACTTTGTGTCCTTTTGCTTTCGGATTTTTGCCTTGACTCATATCCGAAAGGTTAAGCCTAAATTTTCAAACTATATATCCGAGATCCTTTTGGACATTATTTCCAATCAGTACAATTGGTTGATTTGAGGATCAACTTTTGGAACCCTTTGGCTATTTTCATAGTTTTTACAAGGGTTCATAAGAGAATCTTTGAGTGAAGTGAGATTTTCAAAGAGTAAGGTGAGATCATTAAGAGTGATAAAATCCAAAGTGAGGACTTGAGTGCATTACTCCCCAAAGAGTGAAACCCTCTTTTATTGATTATCACTAACCTTTTTTTTTACCCCTTCTCTTTAGTCTTTGTTTTGTGACTATGGCACAGGAAAAGGACGTGCAACAAAGGAACAAGTATATGCAAGAAACTGCTATGCAAAGTGTGTCATAATATAGTACGATTGATATTAAATTCTCTCCTCCTTCTCTCTAGACTTCCTCTCACTAAAACACAGCACCTATCTCACTACTAAGAAACACAGCACCTATTCTTCTCCTTTTGCCACTCGGCCATGGCCGAATCAGCTGCCCTTCAGCCATCGGTTAAAGGGCAACCAAAAACCTTTGCACAAGCTCTTTCGGGTGGACAAATCCTAAGCCTTCACGCACCAAATCCAGACCTCGCCTTGAAAGCTCTTCAACTGCACAAAGGGGAACCAGCGATCTTCTTCTCCCAAGATGAAGTTCAACACCTTGCTGCACCATTTCGTTACACATTGGTAGGTAATTTTCCAAGAGGCAAGCCGAACATGGAAACTCTTCGTAAAAGTTTTCACACCATTGGATTCAAAGGTCAGTTCACCATCGGATATCTTGATTACAAGCACATATTAATGAGGTTTTCATTGGAGGAGGACTTCCTACGATGTTGGCTCAAAAACACCTGGTTTGTTAATGGCTACTACATGAGGGTTCTTAAGTGGCACCCATTATTTACCACGGATGAAGAACCGTCCATAGTCCCTATATGGATTACTGCTTTGAAGGACTTCCAGCAGTCTTCTTCAACAAACACGCCGTATTCAGCCTTGCTCAAGCGGTTGGAACACCCCTTAAACTCGACTTAGCCACTGCAAATTTCACCAGGCCAAGTGTTGCTAAGGTATGTGTGGAAGTAGACCTCCTATCTGACCTTCCTTCTAGGGTGTGGTTGGGGGTCGGTAATGAGGGCATTTGGCAAAAAATTACCTACGATGCAGTCCCATCTTATTGCACGAAATGCAAGAAAATTGGCCATGCCAATGGTGAATGCCGGAGAGGTGAAGCGGGGCATCCTAACCAACATGTAGGTAACGGTGAACAAATAAAGAACTCAGCCAAGCAACCCATCCGAACACGTTGGACTCCGGTAAAGGAACACATGGCTGGACCTTCGGGCTCAAAATCAGCCCCATCTTTTCCACATGTGAATGCCGTGATAAGCTTGAAGGACCGCCGAAAGGATACTCCACCAGCTGCAACCAACGTAGCTCCAATACCAAGAAGTGCCGGAAATTTCCCAAAATGATGGCAATGCTAACATGCGGGGGACGTCCGTCCAGCAACCACCAGAAGCAACGGTGGTGCAACCACCAGCCGTGGAAGAACAACCACTCATGCTGGATGTGATTCAAAATTCAAACGCCACTTCTCATGGGATTGCACCAACTACTTCGGATAAGGCCAATCCAAACCAACAAACGGATTCAAACCAGCAGATGGATAAGGCCAAAGCACACCAGCACTTGGATTCAAATTTTGAAAATGAGCACATTGTGGAAGGTCAGCCCTCGAACCCCTTGGAGAGTGGGACCAATTCGAATTTTGTGGAATCACCAACATCCTTGGCTGAACAATCAAGGGATGCTGAAAATCATCCAACACACATTCAAATTTCAAACAATCCCTTCATGGATGATTCACTCATCTCTCATGGTAAAATAATGGAGGAATTACCATGTTACTATTCAGACAATGACTCCCCCCATGCAAGCCATGCAAACAACAAGGGATATCTGGGGTGAGCCGATCTATCACCTCTCACACAAGTGGTAAGCCCTCATCCAAAAAGAAAAGACGCAAAAGAACCTACTCTATGCCAAGGCCAATGCGCACCAGGTTGGCCAAAGCAAACTCCAAGCTGCCTCCCTCCCAGAATGTTAATGGATCGCATTTTAGTTTGGAACATTCGGGGGATAGCTAATAAACCCTCACTTCATAGGTTAAAGTTAATCATTCAACAACATCAAATAAAACTCATTGCTCTAATGGAGCCAATGGTTGACAAAGCTAGAATCCTAATGTTTTCTAATAAGCTAGGTTTTGATAGCTGCGAGTGCAACTCAAATGGCAAAATTTGGCTTTTTTGGAACCGAGAGCTAGGCCTCATCCCCACATTCAGCTCTTATTAGCTCCTCCATGTGTCCATTCCTTCCTCTCCTCAGCAAAGTGCCATGGAAGCCTCCTTTGTTTACGAAAATGCACAACAAATTATCAGCTCTTTGAAGCTCCTTCGAGCTGTCCAACCTCAAATTCCATGGCTGGTGGGTGGCGACTTCAATGTCATATCTAGTTCTGATGAGTACAAAGGAACTTCCCCATTGCACCTTGATGCCATGAATGACTTCAATGATTGCCTACATGCATGTGGCTTGGTGGACTTACCTTTTCAAGGCTGTAAATTCACTTGGCGTGGGAATAGACTTGGAAATTTGGTATGGAAGAGGCTGGACAGATTTGTTTGTGACACACATTTTCTAGCAGCCTTTCAACAAGTTAGTGTTGAACACCTTCTCAAGACGTGCTCAGACCACTCGCCACTTGTGCTCAAAGCCTCCAATGAGAATACCTCAGACCAAAGCCATTTAAATTTCTTAATATGTGGACTAAACACAAAGATTTCTTGCAGGTCATAGGCAACAATTGGCAGCTGCAATGTAATGGCTCCTATATCTCCATTTTTGCTTCAAAACTCAAAAGACTAAAAGCCGAACTCAGGAATTGGAGTCACACGGTATTAGTATGGCAATGTCTTTGACAAAGTTAAAGAAGCCGAACAAGAGGTCAAAATAAAGGAAGAAGCACTTTTGGCACACCAGAGCCAAAGTAACCAAATTGCCTTAGCTCATGCCCAGGCGATCCATATGAGGTGCTTGGCAGAAGAGGAAGCTTTTTGGCAGCAAAAAGCGGGGATGAAATGGCTGAAAGAGGGTGACAAAACTCCAAATTCTTCCACTCCACCCTCCTAGCTAAACGACAAAGATTGCGTATCTCCAAGATCAAAATTGATGGGAATGGACTGAAAATTTGCAGCTCATAGAACGGGCAGGGTTAACTTCTTTCAGGAGCTCTTGACCTCTAACAACACGGCTGGAATTGACCCATCTTTCACCGAGTACCTCCCATGCACGGTTTCCGAGGAGGACAACCGGGGTTTATTAAAGGAATTGTCAGAAGGGGAGCTGAGGGAGGCCATTTTCAACCTTAATCCTAATGGAGCAGCCGGAATTGATGGCTATAATGGGGTTTTCTTCACTACCTGCCGGGACATTATTCACCATGATCTTTTCCTTGCGGTGAGAGATTTTCTTAATGGAGCTAAGTTGCCACGAATGTTTACTAGTACTCTTATTGCTCTTATCCCAAAAACAGCCAATCCGAATTCTTTTAGTGACTTCCGGCCCATAAGCTTGTGCACTTTCTTTAACAAAATTTGCACCAAGATATTGGCCAACCGACTTTCCCTCATTCTACCGAAGATTATTTCAGCCGAACAAGTGGCCTACGTTAAAGGGAGGGACATTGCCGATAACATTCTTCTTGTGCAAGAAATGACCAATTTCATAGATTGGTCAGTCTCTTATACACATCACATACCTTAGCAACACTTGGCCTCATTTCTGTCTCAAGATACACATCTAGATCGGTATAAGAGACAGGTCCAATGTTCAGCAAATCTGTCTCTTGTACAGATCTACATGTGGATAAGAGACAGGTATTTGGAGGAATGTTGGTTTTCTGTACTCATCAATGGAGCACCCAAGGGATTCTTTAAATCCACTAGAGGGGTTCGTCAAGGAGATCCCTTATCACCCGTTTTATTCATATTAATGTTGGAGACATTTTCACAAGGATTAAAGGCAAAAGTTCACGAGGGTAAAATTTCAGCTTACTCACTCCCGCAACAATGCCCAACTACCTCCCACTTGGCCTTCGCAGATGATAATGTCATTTTCACAAAGGGAGAAACCAAATCCATTCGACACTTATACGAGCTTCTTAGCACGGTTTGAGACACTCTTCCGGCCAGCTCTTTTGCCATCCATGAATCCGGGAAGCTACCTTTTCAATCAAACTAAAATGCGATCCATTTAACATTGTGGGCTGTCTCTTATACACTCTAGATGTGTATAAGAGGAGATTTGACTCTTATGGAAAAGAATGATGCGAGTTCGTGATGAGGCAGAGAAGGGCCTGTTATTCCTCATGCGAATCGCTGATTGCTCCTTCTGGTTCGACCCATGGACTAAATACGGGCCTCTTTCCCACAAGGTAGAACAGGTGTATGATGGGCAGCTCAAGGTTTCCCATGTTTGGGGTTCTAATTGGTTGGAATATTTCCTCTTTGGACGAGAGATACTCCATGGAGGAGCTGCAAACCATTGCCGCAATTCTCAATGAAAGATCGATTTTCATGACCGATGAACCAGACCGGATTGTTTGGACCCCTACATCTACTGGTTCCTTTTCACTCTCAACGACATATGCCACAACGGTGCGGACTTTTTCTAGACAAATGATTTGGGATGGGAGAGAGAAGGTATAATCCTAATTAATTGAGCTGTCTCTTAATCTGAATAGGAGGCTGCCACTAGATGATAATTTGATTACAATCGGCTTTTCCTTAAGCCTCCAAGTGCTGCCAATTGTTGCCTATGACCTCCTTGGATCATCTTTTTGTGGGCTCCGCTATCTCACGCCAAGTTTGGAACTTTTTTGAAACTTGGCTAGAGGTGATGATTGCACCTTCAACGACCATCTTAGACAAGCTTAGCTCATGGTGGTGGGCTGCAGCACCCTCTTCCACAATGGGCTAATCCACAAAATCCTCCCTTGTATACTATGTAGTTCTTATGGAGCTAGGAACATGGCTGTGTTTGATGGGAAAACAAGTAGTGCTGCACGCATCATTGCCAACATCAACTCATATTTAGTGAATATTTCCTCAATCCACCCCTTCACAAGAGAAAGCACAGCTGATGAATTGCTTCTCTCACGGGACATTTGCTTTCAACTCTTACAAACAAAGCCCAAGAGAATCTTGGCGGTCAAATGGGAATGCCCTCCTCCAGGATGTTTCAAACTAAATGTGGATGGCGCCTCTAAAGGTAATCCGGGAATGGCAGCAGGTGGTGGCGTCATAAGGGATCACAAGGGCCATTGCATACGGGCATTTTCAAATGGTTACTTTCAGCAAACCAGCTTGCAAGCAGAGGTAATGGCACAAGAAGAGGGGCTCAAGCTCTGTAACAGGTTGCGGGTTCACCCATTGGAGGTTGAGATTGATTCACTCATCCTTGTCAACACTTTGAATGGTTCGTCGTCACCAATTTGGTCTAGTATTGATGACCAACTCCATGTCATACAAGGCCTTTGTGTTGGAAAGCAGATTTCATTTAAACATATTTTTAGAGAGTCTAATCAAGTTGCTGATAGATTAGCTAATGAGGGTATTTCAAATCCAATGTATGTTGAGTACGAGCACAACACCATTCCTTGCTCTATTAAAGGTCTGGTTGGCTAGATGCTAGGGGCTGCCCTAACCTTCAATATTGTAACAACTCTTAAAATAAATAAAACAAATGCCCATCTTTTGGGCGATTGAATAAAAAAAAAAAAAAAGAACTGCTATGCAAAGTGTAATGGCAAGGATCTTAATAAGATGGAGGACTTTGATGAGAAGTTTGCCACTATGAGTCTTGAAATTCAACAACTTCGAGGCAAACCACAAGCATCTACTTCAACTACTTGTCATCGAGAGACCACACGCTTATACAATCTAGAAGAAGAAGAAAGGTCTCTTATACACATCTAGATGTGTATAAGAGAAGTCCATGCACATTCAATTTGATCCCCTCGTGGTCCACGATGAAATCCAAAGAAGAGAGCAAGTTCCAAGGCATAACCCTCGACTTGAGAACCAAGGGAGGGGATTCACCACCCAGGGGGAGGGGACAAGCAAATTGGCTCTCTCAAACCAAACATGCCCACGTTCCAAGGTAAAGCCGATCCTGAAGAATACTTGAACTGGGAACAAAAGGTAGACTTTTTGTTTGATTGTTATGACTATTCAAACGAAGAGAAATATAAGTTGGTTGTATCCTGCTTTTCTGACTATGCTATGACTTGGTGGGTATCTGAAATAAAAGAACGACGTAGAATAGGTGATTACCCTATAACTCGTTGGACTAACCTCAAACCCCTTCTTCGAAAGAGGTTTGTACCTGCTCATTATCACAGGGAACAGCTAAGGAAGCTTCAATCTCTTCGACAAGGGAATTTGACTGTGGAGGAGTATGCTCGAGAGATGGAGATGGCAATGAGCAAAGCTCACTTGTATGAAGATGAAGAGACCACTGTCATGGAGAGATTCATCAACGGCCTCAACAAAGAGATTGCTGACGTGGTTGATCTTCAACTTACTTGGACTATAAAGAGCTGTTACAAAGGGCAAACAAGGTAGAAAAGGCTCTCCGAGGTAAATCCAAGTCTAGCTCTACTTCCAGTTCAAATTGGAGATTTCCTCGAACTAACCCTGAACAGAGCAAGAGAATGGAGAAACTCAAGGAGAACCAATTCTCCAAAGCCAAAGGCCCAAACCAGCCAAGGTAATACCTCGGCCCCTAACCGCTCAAGGGGCATTCAGTGTTTCAGATGTGGTGGAAAAGGACACATTTCATCCCAATGCCCGAATAAGAAAGTCTTATACACTCACCCTGATGGCAATTGGACGAGTGAAAGTGAAGACGAGATGCCACCATTAGAAGGACCTGATATGAGTGATGAAGACAATGAATACCATGAGACTGGCATGGATGGACAAGTATAAGTATCAGAAAACCACATGCAGGCTAGAGCCACTTGATGACCCTACTAAGGTACAACGTGAGAACATATTCTACACCAAATGCCATGTCCAAGGTAAGACTTGTGGTTTAATTGTTGATAATGGGAGTTGCGTGAACATAGCTTCACAATACATGGTAGATAAGCTAAATTTGCCAACGTTTAAACACCCTAGACCTTATAGACTGCAATGGTTAAATGACAATGGTGAACTAAAAGTAACTAAGCAAGTGCATGTCTCAATTAACCTAGGCAAATATAATGACAAAGTGTTGTGTGATGTCGTCCCTATGAATGCAAGTCATTTAGTTTTGGACGTCCTTGGCAATTTGATAGGAAAACACTGCATGATGGTCATACTAATTGTCTTAGATTTGAAGAGGATGGTAAAACCATTGTGTTGCATCCTCTACCTCCCCAACAAGTCCTTCAAGAGCAAAATCAAATTAAAAAGAATGTTGATGAGCATAACAAGGCTTTGGCCGAACTTAGGTCAAAGAAGACTAATGAAAGGGAGCAAATGTTCATCATACTGTTCACCAACTGTCTCGTGTAAGAGAAAGTATGAGCCCGTGTGCTGTGCCTACAATACTAGTACCTAAACCTGATGGTTCATGGAGGATGTGCATGGATAGCCGCGCCGTCAATAAAATCACGGTAAAGTATCGCCATCCTATTCCCCGTCTTGATGACATGCTTGATGAGTTACATGGATCCAGCAAATTTACAGTAAGATAGATTTAAAAAGTGGATACTGGCAGATTAGGATGAGAGAAGGTGATGAATGGAAAACTACTTTCAAAACCAAACATGGTTTGTATGAGTGGTTACTCATGTCGTTTGGTCTCACTAATGCACCGAGCACATTCATGAGGCTTATGAATCATGTTCTTAGAGCTTTCATTGGTAAATTTGTCGTTGTCTATTTTGATGATATTTTGATTTACAGTAAAAGCTTTAATGAGCATATTGAACATGTTCGTGCTGTTTTGCTTGTTTTAAGACAAGAAAAGTTGTATGCTTAACTTTAAGAAATGCCACTTTTGTTTGGAAAGTGTTGTGTTTCTTGGGTTTGTTGTTTCCTCTAGGGGTATCCAAGTGGACGAGTCCAAGGTTGCTGCTATCAAGGACTGGCCGATCCCCAAGAGTGTTTCTGAAGTGCGTAGCTTCCATGGGCTTGCGAGTTTCTATCGGAGGTTCGTGAAGGACTTTAGCACCATAGCAGCCCCGCTAACTGAGGTTATCAAGAAGAACGTCGGCTTTAGATGGGGAGAATCTCAACAAAAGGCGTTCGTCACGCTCAAAGTTAAGTTAACCTCTGCCCCTCTTTTACTTTTGCCAGATTTTGATACTCCTTTTGAGATTGAATGTGACGCATCTGGCATAGGTATAGGAGCTGTATTGTTACAAAAGAAGCAACCTATTGCATATTTTTCTGAGAAATTAAGTGGTGCTTCTTTAAATTATTCCACCTATGACAATGAACTTTATGCCTTAGTACGTCCTTTGGAAAATTGGAGTCATTATTTATACTCTAGAGAATTCATTATTCACTCTGATCATGAGTCCCCAAAGCACTTAAAGGGCCAAAACAAATTGAGTCGTAGACATGCTAGGTGGAGTGAATTCATTGAGTCATTTCCTTATGTGGTTCAATATAAGAGTAGGAAGGATAACATTGTAGCGGATGCTTTGTCCCGTAGGTACACCTAGCACTACATTGCATGCTAACCGCATGTCTTTGGATTTGAGCATCTTAAATCAAGTTGGCATGATCATGATTTTTCTGATACTTATACTGCATGTCTAAATGAGAAATTTGGAAAGTTCTATCTTCACGAAGGTTACCTTTTTTATGAGACTAAGCTGTGTATTCCTGCCTGTTCTTTACGTGAAGTTCTTGTTAGGGAATCACATGGGGGAGGGTTGATGGGACATTTTGGCATCGAAAAGACACTGCACACACTTCAAGAGCATTTTCATTGGCCCCACATGAAGTCTGATGTTGTGAATCTGTGTAATAAATGCATTGTCTGCCAACGTGCCAAGTCCAAATTGAAGCCGCATGGTCTTTATATGCCACTGGGAGTAGTGGGACTGAAATGGCTTCCATACATTTTGTTCTTTGGTCTCCCAAGATCTAAGTCTGGCAAGGATAGCATTTTTGTGCTTGTAGATAGGTTTAGCAAGATGGCACATTTTATCCCCTGCACAAAATCTGATGATGCATCTCATATAGCATCTATGGATCTACTTCTTTAGGGAGATTGTGCGTTTGCATGGCATCCCACATACCATTGTTTCTGATAGGGATGTTAAATTCTTGTCACATTTTTGGCGTGTATTGTGGAATAAATTGGGTACTAAATTGTTGTTTTCTACTGCTTACCATTCACAAACAGACGGTCAAACTGAGGTTGTCAATCGTACACTAGGCACCTTATTGCGTGCTGTTTTAAAAAGGAATTTGAAAACTTGGGAAGATTGTTTGCCAATTGTTGAATTTGCTTATAACCGTGGTATGCATTCATCCACTAAGTTTTCACCATTTGAATTAGTGTATGGTTTTAATCCCACTACTCCTTTGGATTTAATTGAGACATGCACTTGCTTGGGTATGGGTTCATTGGCGCAAGGAGAGATTTCCCAACAAGAGAAAATCTGAGCTAGATTCACGTGGTGATGGACCGTTCCAAGTCATGGCTCACATTAACGACAACGCATACAAGCTGGACTTACCTGGTGGCTATCAAGTTTCTGCAACTTTTAACGTCACTGATCTTTCTCCCTTTGTTTTTGATATAGGTGACGATTCGTGGAAGAATCCAGCTAAGGGGGAGGGAGATGATACATCCCAAGGACTTGATGGTGATCAATTGTCCACAAAGGCTCGATATAGGCTCACGGAATCCGCACTTCAAGTTCCACAAGGTCCAATTACGAGATCAAGAGCTAAGAACCTCAATGAAGCTATGTTGGGCTTAGTTGAAGTTGTTGAAGATCAAGAAGAGCTCACAAACCTTTTGGAGATGAAGTCCACTAAAGAGTCTAAGATGTTCTTAATAATGGACGTCCAAGTCATTGAAGATCAAGCCTAGGATGAGAAGCTAAAGGGCCGAAGAATTTAGCCTCATTATTTTGGCCATGGAATATTCTTTTATTTAGTTGTTCTAGTCTTTTATTTTGAACCCAATTGTTTTAAGTGTTAGTGTGTTTAATTGGGCTGGTTTCAAGACGTAATTATTTATTTTTGGGCCATGTATTTCGGCCATTAGTTAAGTGTACAAGAATTGGGTTTAAAGGCTAATGGACTGTAGGACCCAGCCCAACTATTAAAACTAACTATCCCACATTGAATAATTTAGTCCTAGAATCTTCCACACTCAACTATAAATAGAGGGATCTTGTACACAATTGAAGGAATGAATTTTGGCAATAAGATTTCATTTTTTCTTTTTTCCTCTCATACGAGTGAATTAGAATTTTAGATTTCTCTTTAGTCTTGTCTAGACTAGGAATCTAGTTGGGGCTTCAAGATTGAGCACTTGATGTTATAACCAACACCAGGTATTGATTTTCTGCCAATTAGGCTTTGGATCAATTCCTTTCTCATAGTTAAAAGATTGTAACTTGTGGCTAATCAAGGAGGTCTATAACAACTACCTTTCGCTTGTGCATGTAAACCCTAGGCCGTCCTTTTTTTCGATCATAAAGTTGGGATCTTTAGCATTTTGTGATCAAGTTCTACATACCCTGGGCATCAACCCGTATCAGGAGGTCAACCTCAACGCACACTTTCGCTACACTTGGCCGGGTAAAGTGTTCGGTTGCCATGTCCAATTTGAGAGGGGTTCCAACAGCTTGAGGGAGGCTAAACACAGCGTGCGTATTGAAGAAGATTGATGGTTCGCCACTTGAGTACTCGCATGTAGTGGCCATTGTTGAACCAAGTATTCTTCAACCAGCAACGGAGATAGTCCTCCTCCAGTGAGAAGCGGATGAAGACATGCTTATAATCAAGATACCCTACTGTGAATTGTCCTTTAAATCCTATTGTGTGGAAACTTTTACGAAGTGTCTCCATATTCGGTTTCCCCCTAGGACAGTTTCCCACCAATGTAAAGCGGAATAAAGAATGAGGTGCAGCAAGTTGTTGAATTTTGTCATTTGAGAAGAAAATTGCTGGTTCGCCTTTGTGAGTTGAAGAGCTTTTAGGGATGCATCGAATTTTGGCGTGGGGATGTCTGAGTTTTGGCCATTCAAAAGTGCTTGGGTGAAGGTTTTCCGTTGCCCTTCAACTGGTGGTTGAAGGGCAGTTGGATCGGCCATGGCCGAGAAGAAGGCAAAGGAATTTGTAGAGTTTTTGGTTTTTTTTTTTTAAAGTGAGAAAATGTAGTGAGAAGGAGGAGAAAATCACTGCAATCGTTTCTTCCCTGCTATGTTCGACTGAGAACCCCTTTCTTAATTCCAAATCTTATGCAACCTGATCCCAGTTATTAGTATTTAATCTTGTACGATTTGTCCCCTTTCTTAATTCTCAATATCGTATGAGTACAACTCCTTCCACTGTGATTAAGCATGTATACTTGGCCATATTTCTCACTTATTTCTTCAAAACCATCATATTATACTTTAGTTCTTATTCTTTTATGCATAGTTATCACTCATGGTTCTTAATTTGGCCAAATCAAATCGCATTTTAAGTTCTTATCTTGAGTTACGAGATTTACTTTTATAAGAACTCCTGTTCTATTTCTTAATCTGATATGACTGGATCTACTTTTTTAGTTCTTAATCCTGTACGATTAGATCTCCTTTACTGTGTCGTAATATAGTACGATTAGACCCTTTCTTTCTTCTCAATATCGTACTATTACAATTTCTTCCTTAATCATTTCTCATTTCTTTTTCTTATAAGATTAGATAATCTCTTAATTTTAAGCCTTTAATGAATACGACCCGCTCTTGTTTCTTTTTAAATTTAATACGACTACTTCTCCTTTATTTGTTCTCAATCTTGTTTGATTGTTGTATCTCCTTCTGCGACAGACAATAAATTACGATTAGTCGACTTTCTTAGTTTTCAATATCTTACGATTACACTTCTTCCTTAGTTATTAAGCTAATATGTTTGCCTCCGTTCTCTTTCGATTATGCAATTAGATCATTCATTTGATCTAAATCTTTTGTGCACAGGTCCGACACATGGTTCTCAATCTAGTTTAACTAAGTCACGTACTAGGGGCTTATCATCCGTTATTAGATATTCTTATCTTTTCAACATGTATGTCGATTAGATCACCTTTCTAGTTTCTTAATTATCTCCCTAATATTTTATCATGTGTTCTCCTTTTGCGATTAATAACATAGAACAGTTAGTCAACTTCTTGGCTCTCAATATCGAACGATCGCAACTACTTCCTTACTCGTAAAGCAAGTTTGATCGGCCACATTTCTCTATTCTTTCGTAAATGCTATTAGATGATGTATTACTTCTAAATCTTCAAGGAATAGGTCCAGCGCATGGTTCTCAATCCATTCTTATTAAAACATATTTATGTTCTTACCTTGTGAAATTTGATCTCATATCTTTTCCAAATGTGCTATGATTGGAACTTCTCTCATATTTCATAATCTTACACGACTAATCTCTCCTTTTCTTTGTTCTGAAGTGCGTATGTTATGTCTCCTTTTGTTGTTCATTGTATAGCTCGATTAGTCGCATTTCTTAGTTCTCATTATTGTACGATTATCACTTCTTCCTTTGTCATTATACAAGGTGTAATTGGCTTCATTTCTCAATTCTTTTTCAAATAAGGTTAGATAATCATCTTTTGTTCAAAATCTTTTTCAATTTGAACTTATTCTTGGTTCTTAACCTAGCATAATTAATTCACATTTTACATTGTTATCATGAGCTATTAGAACTTATTATGTTTCTACATGTACTTTGTTGAGAACTCCTTTATTGTTTCTTAATCTTATGTGACTTGATCCCAGTTATTAGTATTTAATCTTGTACGATTTGTCCCCTTTCTTAGTTCTCAATATCGTACGAGAACAACTCCTTTCACTGTGATTAAGCACGTATACTTGGCCACATTTCTCACTTATTTCTTCAAAACCATCATATTATATTTTAGTTCTTATTCTTTTAAATTGCATAGTTATCACTCATGGTTCTTAATTTGGCCAAATCAAATCGCATTTTAAGTTCTTAGAGTTACGAGATTTACTTTTATAAAAACTCCTGTTCTATTTCTTAATCTGATATGACTCGATCCTTTGTCAGTGCTGAATCCTGTACGATTAGATCTCCTTTACTGTGTCGTAATATAGTACGATTGGACCCTTTCTTTCTTCTCAATATCGTACTATTACAATTTCTGCCTTAATCATTGTGTAGGCACAATTCATAGGCCTCATTTCTCAGTTATTTTTCTTATACGATTAGATAATCTCTTAATTATAAATCTTTGATGAATACGACCTGCTCTTGGTTCTTTTTAAATCAAATACGCCTACTGCTCCTTTATTAGTTCTCAATCTTGTTTGATTTTTGTATCTCCTTCTGCGACTCACAATATATTACGATTAGTCGACTTTCTTAGTTCTCAATATCTTACGATTACACTTCTTCCTTACTTATTAAGCTAATATGGTTGCCTCAATCGTTCACTTTCGAATGCGATTAGATAATTCATTTGATCTAAATTTTTTGTGCACAGGTCCCACACATGGTTCTCAATCTAGTCTGACTAAGTCACGTACTAGGGGCTTATCATCCGTTATTAGATATTCTTATCTTTTCAACATGTATGTAGATTAGATCACCTTTGCAGTTTTTTAATTATCTCCCTAATATTTTATCATGTTTTCTCCTTTTCTGATTCATGACATAGAATAGTTAGTCAATTCTTGGCTCTCAATATCAAACGATCGCAACTTCTTCCTTACTCGTAAAGCAAGTTTGATCGGCCTCATTTCTCTATTCTTTCGTAAATACTATTAGATAATGTATTAATTCTAAATCTTCAAGGAGTAGGTCCAGCGCATGGTTCTTAATCCATTCTTATTAAAACATATTTATGTTCTTACCTTGTGAAATTTGATCTCATATCTTTTCCATATGTGCTATGATTGGAACTCCTCTCGTATTTCATAATCTTACACAACTAGAAAGATCTCCTTTCTTTGTTCTGAAATGCGTATGTTATGTCTCCTTTTGTTGTTCATTGTATAGCTCGATTAGTCGCATTTTTAGTTCTCAATATTGCACGATTATCACTGCTTCCTTTGTCATTATACAAGGTGTAATTGGGTTCATTTCTCAGTTCTTTTTCAAATAAGGTTAGATAATCGTATTTTGTTCGAAGTCTTTTTCAATTTGAACTGATTCTTGGTTCTTAACCTAGCATAATTAATTCACATTTTACGTTGTTATCATGAGTTATTAGAACTTATTATGTTTCTACATGTACTTTGTTGAGAACTCCTTTCTTGTTTCCTAATCTTATGCGACTTGATGCCAGTTATTAGTACTTAATCTTGTACGATTTGTCCCCTTTGTTAGTTCTCAATATCGTACGAGTACAACTCCTTCCACTGTGATTAAGCATGTATACTTGGCCTCATTTCTCACTTATTTTCTTCAAAACCGTCATATTATATTTTTGTTCTTATTCCTAAAATATAATTATGCATAGTTATCACTCATGGTTCTTAATTTGGCCAAATCAAATCGCATTTTAAGTTCTTATCTTGAGTTAAGAGATTTACTTTTATAAAAACTCCTTTTCTATTTCCTAATCTGATATGACTCGATTTGCTTTGTTAGTTCTTAATCCTGTATGATTATATCTACTTTATTGTGTCATAATATAGTACGATTAGACCCTTCTTTCTTCTCAATATCGTACTATTACAATTTCTTCCTTAATCATTGTGCAGGCATAATTATTTGGCCTCATTTCTCATTTCTTTTTCTTATACGATTAGATAATCTATTAATTATAAATCTTTAATTAATACGACCCGCTCTTGGTTCTTTTTAAATCTAATAAGACTACTTCTCCTTTATTAGTTCTCAATCTTGTTTGATTGTTGTATCTTCTTTTGTGACTCATAATATATTACGATTAGTCGACTTTCTTAGTTCTCAATATCCTACGATTACACTTCTTCCTTAGTTATTAATCTTAATACATTTGCCACCGTTCTCTTTCTAATGCGAATAGATCATTCATTTGATCTCAATCTTTTGCGCACAGGTCCGACACATGGTTCTCAATCTAGTCTAACTAAGTCACGTACTAGGGGCTTATCATCCGTTATTAGATATTCTTATCTTTTCAACATGTATGTCGATTAGATCACCTTTGTAGTTTCTTAATTATCTCCCTAATATTTTATCATGTTTTCTCCTTTTGAGATTCATAACATAGAACAGTTAGTCAATTTCTTGGCTCTCAATATCGAACGATCGCAACTTCTTCCTTACTCGTAAAGCAAGTTTGATCGGCCTCATTTCTCTATTCTTTCGTAAATGCTATTAGATAATGTATTAATTCTAAATCTTCAACGTATAGGTCCAGCGCATGGTTCTTAATCCATTCTTAATAAAACATATTTATGTTCTTACGTTGTGAAATTTGATCACATATCTTTTCCATATGATTGGAACTCCTCTCATATTTCATAAAGAACGCACATCTTACACAACTAATCTCCTTTCTTTGTTCTGAATTGCGTATGTTATGTCTCCTTTTGTTATTTATTGTATAGCTCGATAGTCGCATTTCTTAGTTTTCAATATTGCATGATAATCAGAAGCTATCTTCCTTTGTCATTATACAAGGTGTAATTGGCTTCATTTCTTAGTTCTTTTTCAAATAAGGTTAGATAATCGTATTTTGTTCGAAGGCTTTTTCAATTTGAACTGATTCTTGGTTCGTAACCTAGCATAATTAATTCACATTTTACGTTGTTATCATGAGTTATTAGAACTTATTATGTTTCAACATGTACTTTGTTGAGAACTCCTTTCTTGTTTCTTAATCTTATGCGACTTGATCACAGTTATTAGTATTTAATCAAACTTTGTCCCGTTTCTTAGTTCTCAATATCGTACGTGTACAACTCCTTCCACTGTGATTAAGAACTGTATAAGTATACTCATCTAGATGTGTATAAAACCGTCATATTATATTTAAGTTCTTATTCTTTTATGCATAGTTATCACTCATGGTTCTTAATTTTGCCAAATGAAGTCGCATTTTAAGTTCTTATCTTGAGTTACGAGATTTACTTTTATAAGAATTCCGGTTCTATTTCTTAATCTGACATGACTCGATCTACTTTGTTAGTTCTTATTCCTGTACGATTAGATCTCCTTTACTGTGTCGTAATATAGTACGATTAGACCCTTTCTTTCTTCTCAATATCGTACAATTACAATTTCTTCCTTAATCATTGTGCAGGTATAATTAATAGGCCAAATTTCTCAGTTCTTATTCTTATACGATTAGATAATCTCTTAATTATAAATCTTTAATGAATACGACCCGCTCTTGGTTCTTTTTAAATCTAATACGACTACACTCCTTAATTAGTTCTCAATCTTGTTTGATTGTTGTATCTCCTTCTGCGACTCACAAAATATTACGATTAGTCGACTTTCTTAGTTCTCAATATCTTACGATTACACTACATGGTACATCGTTCTCAATCTAGTCTAACTAAGTCACGTACTAGGGGCTTATCATCCGTTTTTAGATATTCTTATCTTTTCAACATGTATGTCGATTAGATCACCTTTATAGTTTTCTTAATTATCTCCCTAATATTTTATCATGTGTTATCCTTTTGCGATTCATAACATAGAACAGTTAGTCAATTTCTTGGTTCTCAATATCGAACGATCGTAACTTCTTCCTTGCTCGTAAAGCAAGTTTGATTGTCCTCATTTCTCTATTCCTTTGCAAATGCTATTAGATGATGTATTAGTTCTAAATCTTCAAGGAATAGGTCCAGCGCATGGTTCTTAATGCATTCTTATTAAAACATATTTATGTTCTTACCTTTTGAAATTTGATCTCATATCTTTTCCAAATGTGCTATGATTGGAACTCCTCTCATATTTCATAATCTTACACGACTCTCCTTTCTTTGTTCTGAATTGCGTATGTTATGTCTCCTTTTGTTGTTCATTGTATAGTTCGATCTAGTCGCATTTCTTAGTTCTCAATATTGTACGATTATCACTTCTTCCTTTGTCATTATACAAGGTGTAATTGGCTTCATTTCTTAGTTCTTTTTCCAATAAGGTTAGGTAATCATCTTTTGCTCAAAGTCTTTTTCAATTTGAACTGATTCTAGGTTCTTAACCTAGCCTAATTAAATCACATTTTACGTTGTAATCATGAGTTATTAGAACTTATTATGTTTCTACGTGTACTTTGTTGAGAACTACTTTCTTGTTTCTTAATCTTATGTGACTTGATCCCAGTTATTAGTATTTTATCTTGTACGATTTGTCCCCTTTGTTAGTTCTCAATATCGTATGTGCACAACTCCTTCTACTGTGATTAAGCACGTAGACTTGGCCTCATTTCTCTCTTATTTCTTCAAAACCGTCATATTATATTTTAGTTCTTATTCTTTTATGCATAGTTATCACTCATGGTTCTTAATTTGGCCAAATCAAATCGCATTTTAAGTTCTTAATATATTGAGTTACGAGATTTACTTTTATAAGAACTCCTGTTCTATTTCTTAATCTGACATGACTCGATCTACTTTGTTAGTTCTTAATCCTGTACGATTAGATCTCCTTTATTGTGTCCTAAGATTGTACGATTAGACCCTTTCTTCCTTCTAAATATCGAACTACTACAATTTTTTCCTGAATCATTATACAGGCATAATTAATAGGCCTCATTTCTCAGTTCTTTTTCTTATACAATTAGATAATCTCTTAATTATAAATCTTTAATGAATACGACCTGCTCTTGGTTATTTTTAAATCTAATACGACTACTTCTCCTTTATTAGTTCTCAATCTTGTTTGATTGTTGTATCTCCTTCTGCGACTCACAATATATTGCGATTAGTCGACTATCTTAGTTCTCAATATCTTACGATTGCAGTTCTTCCATAGTTATTAATCTAATATGGTTGCCTCCGTTCTCTTTCGAATGCGATTAGATCATTCATTTGATCTAAATCTGTTTGTGCACAGGTCCCACACATGGTTCGCAATCTAGTCTAACTAAGTCACGTATTAGGGGCTTATCATCCGTTATTAGATATTCTTATCTTTTCAACATGTATGTCGATTAGATCACCTTTCTAGTTTCTTAATTATCTCACTAATATTTTATCGTGTGTTCTCCTTTTGCGATTCATAACATAGAACAGGTAGTCAATTTCTTGGCTCTCAATATCGAACGATAGCAACTTCTTCCTTACTCGTAAAGCAAGTTTGATAGGCCACATTTCTCTATTCTTTTGCAAGTGCTATTAGATGATGTATTAGTTCAAAATCTTCAAGTAATAGGTCCAGCACATGGTTCTTAATCCATTCTTATTAAAACTTATTTTTGTTCTTATCTTGTGAAATTTGATCTCATATCCTTTCCAAATGTGCTATGATTGGAATTCCTCTCATATTTCATAATCTTACACGACTAATCTCCTTTCTTTGTTCTGAATTGCAGAGGTTATGTCTCTTCTTTCATTGCTCATTGTATAGCTCGGTTAGTCGCATTTCTTAGTTCTCAATATTGCACGATTATCACTTCTTCCTTTGTCATTATACAAGTGTAATTGGCTTCATTTCTCAGTTCTTTTTCAAATAAGGTTAGATAATCATCTTTTGTTCAAAGTCTTTTTCAATTTGAACTGATTCTAGGTTCTTAACCTAGCCTAATTAAATCACATTTTACGTTGTTATCATGAGTTATTAGAACTTATTATGTTTCTACATGTACTTTGTTGAGAACTACTTTCTTGTTTCTTAATCTAGCTTAATGAAATCACATTTTACGTTGTTATCATGAGCTATTAGAACTTATTATGTTTCTACAAGTACTTTGTTGAGAAATCCTTTCTTGTTTCTTAATCTTATGCGACTTGATCCCGGTTATTAGTATTCAATCTTGTACGATTTGTCCCCTTCTTAGTTCTCAATATCGTACGAGTACAACTCCTTCCACTGTGATTAAGCACGTATAGATCTTCACCTCATTTCTAACTTATTTCTTCAAAACTGTCATATTATATTTTAGTTCATATTCTTTTATGCATAGTTATCACTAACTGTTCTTAATTTGGCCAAATCAAAAAGCATTTTAAGTTCTTATCTTGAGTTACGAGATTTACTTTTATAAGAACTCCTGTTCTATTTCTTTATCTGACATGACTCGATCTACTTTGTTAGTTCTTAATCTTGTACGATTAGATCTCCTTTACTGTGTCGTAATATAGTACGATTAGATCCTTTCTTTCTTCTCAGTATCGTACTATTACAATTTTTTCCATAATCATTGTGGAGGCTTAATTATTAGGCCTCATTTCTTGGTTCTTTTTCTAATACGATTAGATGATTTCTTAATTTTAAATCTTTAATGAATACGACCCGCTCTTGGTTCTTTTTAAATCTAATACGACTACTTCTCCTTTATTAGTTCCCAATCTTGTTCGATTGTTGTATCTCCTTGTGCGACTCACGACATATTACGACAGATTGGTCGACTTTCTTAGTTCTCAATATCTTACGATTATACTTCTTCCTTAGTTATTAAGCTAATATGGTTGCCTCCGTTCTCTTTCGAATGCGATTAGATAATTCATTTGATCTAAATCTTTTGTGCACAGGTCCCACACATGGTTCTCAATCTAGTCTAACTAAGTCACGTATTAGGGGCTTATCATCCGTTATTAGATATTCTTATCTTTTCAACATGTATGTCGATTCGATCACCTTTCTAGTTTCTTAATTATATCTCTAATATTTTATCATGTGCTATGATTGGAACTCCTCTCATATTTAACAATCTAACACGGCTAATCTCCTTTCTTTGTTCTGTGAATTGCATATGTTATGTCTCCTTTTTTTTTTTTTTTTTTTTTTGCAATCACCCAAAAAAGTGTAGATTTATTAGAAAAAAAACTCAAGATTTACAATGGCGAATGTAGGGAAGTCCCTTGGCATCCGAGATAACC
This sequence comes from Cinchona pubescens, assembly GCA_025175665.1. NCBI lineage: Eukaryota > Viridiplantae > Streptophyta > Magnoliopsida > Gentianales > Rubiaceae > Cinchona > Cinchona pubescens. The sequence continues at coordinate 583,364 of JANKKI010000070.1, read as the reverse complement.
AAACCTTTCACATGGGAGGGAATGGTATATATCCGGATCATATCAACATACGTAGGCGTAATAATGCTCTCATTTGCTAACCTATCAGCTACTTGATTTGTTTCCCTAAATACATGTGAGAATGAAATAGTTCTGCCTTCTATGAGCCGTTTGATGAGCTGGAGTTCATGGTCAACGCTCCATGGTGGCGCGGACAGTTCTTTTATGATATTAACGATAATTAGAGAGTCCATTTCTACCTCCACAGCCCATAGGTGTAGAGAGAAACACATTTTTAGGCCATCTACAAGAACCAAGAATCAGTTCAAATTGGTTTGAGAAGAGTATCCATTGGAAAAGGCCTTAATGCAATGTCCATAGTGGTTTCTAATGATGCCTCCTCCGCCGCCAAACACAGGTTACCTTTTGAAGCCCCATCCACATTCAACTTGAAAACACCACAAGGAGGACAGTTCCATTTAACGGCAAGTATTCTTGGCTGGGTTGCATACAAAGAAATTGGCTGCAAATTCCGTGTGAAAGAAGCAATTCATATCTGCAGCAATTACCTTTGGAAACGGAAATATTGAGGAAATTGTCTTCAAATAAGCACAAATGTCAACAATGATTCTGGTGGCTGAAATGCTTGTCCCTTGAAAAGTAGCATTATTCCTAGACTTCCAAATGAACCAGCAAACAATGCATGGAAGGATTTTGTGTATTGCCCCCATTGTGGTAGAATGATCATGTGCAGCCCACCACCATGAGTTGAGCTTATCCGAAATGGTGGAATTGGCACTAGACTCCATTCGAACCACTCTTGAAATAACTCCAAACTTGTGTTGCCAAAGTACATACCACAAAGAGATGGTTGGCGATTCTTCATTGTTACAAAAGCGGCATTTAGATGGTAATGGGATGCCTATCTTGGCAATCATGTCATCCGTTGGGAGCCGAGAGTTTAACAATTTCCACATAAAGATGGAGATCTTAAGTTGGAGTCTCTTATCCCAAATCATTTGTCTAGTGAATGATTGAGCCATTGGCGAGTAGGTGGGATGAGATAGAGAAAGAGCCGTTGGATGTAAGGGTCCAAATGAGCTTATCCGAATCTGAATCCGGGCAGATGACTTTGTCTTTAATACAGTTCCAAATGTTATGAAGCTCCTCACTGGAATATCTCTCGTCGAGTAATGATAAATTCCATTCGCTAGAATTCCACACTTGCTTCACTGACAGGTTTATGATCATTTTTCATGTTCCACCATGTTAAATAGCGGCCCGTGATCAATCCATGTATCAAACCGAATGAGGAGTTGGCATTCGGGTGAGAAAAACATATTTTGCTCTGCGAATCACGAACACGCAGCATTCGTTTCCATGTAAATGAGTCTCCAGTGCTTCTTGAGCTACACAAGGCTGGTTGGGGGAAATTTCAATAGTCGATTCCAGTCTCTTATACAATCTAGATAAATGGCAGCTTTGACTTCGATGTTAATTTCTTGCTGAAACCATGCACAACAGCCGCTAATGGAGTAATACCAAGACCATTGGAGGATGTTTGGTTGACAAATGGTAGACCATGCTATCCAATGGCGTTTTGAAACCCCTTCCGAATTGCCCCAAAAGAAACCCGCAAATTGCCTTTCTAACTCCTTAAGGACTGTAAATGGAGGAGCATGAACTTTATTAAAGATTGTATATGCTACTCAACACATGTTTGATCGTAGAATTAGCCATCCTCCAGGAAAGAGAAATCGCGTTTGCCAGCCATGAATGCGTTGTGTCACTTTCTCTATCATTGGCTGAAAAATTTCTTTCCGTTTTTTTGGTTTCTGGATAGGGCATCCCATTCATATGAATTATTGTCTCTTACAAAACCTGTGTTAAAAAAGAACTAAGAAATGAGAGCCAATTACACCTTGTATAATGACAAAGGCTTTTTGTGATTGTCGTAAAGCTGCCCAGAGGATGTCTCAAATGCTGACTCAAAGAGATGGTAGGCCATGAATAAGACATCTAACTCTAAATGTGTCTCAATGCGACATTGATCCTACAAACCAACAACAGAAAGGCTCCATCATAATTAAGAAAATTAGGGGGGAAAGAGGGTCCCCTTGCCGAACTCCTCTTGCAGATTTAAAGAAACCTTTTGGCACCCCATTAATGAGAATAGAAAACCAACAATATTCCAGACTTTTCTTCACTAAGGAGATCCAATTTTCAGCAAAACCAAACCTCCTTAGAATTGCATATAAAAAAGACCAAGATAGTCTATCAAAGGCTTTTGCGAGGTCCAACTTGATGATCAAATTACCACCTCTTGTTTTCCTGTTATGTCTCCTTTTGTTGTTCATTGTATAGCACGATTAGTCGCATTTCTTAGTTCTCAATATTGTACGATTATCACTCCTTCCTTTGTCATTATACAAGGTGTAATTGGCTTCATTTCTCAGTTATTTTTCAAATAAGGTTAGATTAATCTTTTGGTCAAAGTCTTTTTCAATTTGAACTGATTCTTGGTTCTTAATCTAGCATAATTAAATCACATTTTACGTTGTTATCATGAGTTATTAGAACTTATTATGTTTCTACATGTACTTTGTTGAGAACTCCTTTCTTGTTTCTTAATCTTATGCGACTTCATCCCAGTTATAAGTATTTAATCTTGTACGATTTGTCCCCTTTCTTAGTTCTCAATATCGTACGAGTACAACTCCTTCCACTGTGATTAAGCAAGTATACTTGGCCTTATTTCTCACTTATTTCTTCAAAACCGTTATATTATATTTCAGTTCTTATTCTTTTATGCATAGTTATCACTCATGGTTCTTAATTTGGCCAAATCATGTCGCATTTTAAGTTCTTATCTTGAGTTACGAGATTTACTTTTACAAGAACTCCTGTTCTATTTCTTAATCTGACATGACTCGATCTACTTTGTTAGTTCTTAATCTTGTACGATTAGTCTCCTTTACTATGTCGTAAGATAGTACGATATTAGACCTTTCTTCCTTCTCAATATCGTACTACTACAATTTTTTCCTTAATCATTATACAGGCATAATTAATAGGCCTCATTTCTCAATTCTTTTTCTTATACGATTAGATAATCTCTTAATTATAAATCTTTAATGAATACGACCCGCTCTTGGTTCTTTTTAAATCTAATACGACTACTTCTCCTTTATTAGTTCTCAATCTTGTTTGATTGTTGTATCTCCTTCTGCGACTCACAATATATTGCAATTAGTCGACTTTCTTAGTTCTCAATATCTTACGATTACACTTCCGCCTTAGTTCTTAAGCTAATACGGTTGCCTCCGTTCTCTTTCGAATGCAATTAGATCATTCATTTGATCTAAATCTTTTGTGCACAGGTCCCACACATGGTTCTCAATCAAGTCTAACTAAGTCACCTAATAGGGGCATATCATCCGTTATTAGATATTCTTATCTTTTCAACATGTATGCCGATTAGATCACCATTCTAGTTTTCTTAATGTTATCTCCCTAATATTTTATCATGTGTTCTCCTTTTACGATTCATAACATAGAACAGTTAGTCAATTTCTTGGCTCTCAATATCGAACGATCGTACCTTCTTCCTTGCTCATAAAGAAAGTTTGACTGTCCCCATTTCTCTATTCCTTTGCAAATGCTATTAGATGATGTATTAGTTCTAAATCTTCCAGGAATAGGTCCAGCGCATGGTTCTTAATGCATTCTTATTAAAACATATTTATGTTCTTACATTGTGAAATTTGATCTCACATCTTTTCCAAATGTGCTATGATTGGAACTCCTCTCATATTTCATAATCTTACACGACCAATCTCCTTTCTTTGTTCTGAAGTGCGTATGTTATGTCTCATTTTGTTGTTCATTGTATAGCTCGATTAGTCGCATTTCTTAGTTATCAATATTGTACGATTATCACTTCTTCCTTTGTCATTATACAAGGTGTAATTGGCTTCATTTCTCAGTTCTTTTTCAAATAAGGTTAGATAAATTATCATCTTTTGTTAAAAGTCTTTTTCAATTTGAACTGATTCTAGGTTCTTAACCTAGCCTAATTAAATCACATTTTACTTTGTTATCATGAGTTATTAGAACTTATTATGTTTCTACATGTACTTTGTTGAGAACTCCTTTCTTGTTTCTTAATCTTACGCGACTTGATCCCTGTTATTAGTATTTAATCTTGTACGATTTGTCCCCTTTCTTAGTTCTCAATATCGTACGAGTACAACTCCTTCCACAGTGATTAAGCACGTATACTTGGCCTTATTTCTCACTTATTTCTTCAAAACCGTTATATTATATTTCAGTTCTTATTCTTTTATGCATAGTTATCACTCATGGTTCTTAATTTGGCCAAATCATGTCGCATTTTAAGTTCTTATCTTGAGTTACGAGATTTACTTTTACAAGAACTCTTGTTCTATTTCTTAATCTGACATGACTCGATCTACTTTGTTAGTTCTTCATCCTGTACGATTAGTCTCCTTTACTGTGTACGTAATATAGTACGATTAGACCTTTCTTCCTTCTCAATATCGTACTACTACAATTTTTTCCTTAGTCATTATACAGGCATAATTAATAGGCCTCATTTCTCAGTTCTTTTTCTTATACGATTAGATAATCTCTTAATTATAAATCTTTAATGAATACGACCCGCTCTTGGTTCTTTTTAAATCTAATACGACTACTTCTCCTTTATTAGTTCTCAATCTTGTTTGATTGTTGTATCTCCTTCTGCGACTCACAATATATTGCAATTAGTCGACTTTCTTAGTTCTCAATATCTTACGATTACACTTCCGCCTTAGTTCTTAAGCTAATACGGTTGCCTCCGTTCTCTTTCGAATGCAATTAGATCATTCATTTGATCTAAATCTTTTGTGCACAGGTCCCACACATGGTTCTCAATCAAGTCTAACTAAGTCACATAATAGGGGCATATCATCCGTTATTAGATATTCTTATCTTTTCAACATGTATGCCGATTAGATCACCAACCACATTCTAGTTTTCTTAATTATCTCCCTAATATTTTATCATGTGTTCTCCTTTTGCGATTCATAACATAGAATAGTTAGTCAATTTCTTGGCTCTCAATATCGAACGATCGTACCTTCTTCCTTGCTCGTAAAGAAAGTTTGACTGTCCCCATTTCTCTATTCCTTTGCAAATGCTATTAGATGATGTATTAGTTCTAAATCTTCCAGGAATAGGTCCAGCGCATGGTTCTTAATGCATTCTTATTAAAACATATTTATGTTCTTACATTGTGAAATTTGATCTCACATCTTTTCCAAATGTGCTATGATTGGAACTCCTCTCATATTTCATAATCTTACACGACCAATCTCCTTTCTTTGTTATGAATTGCATGTGTTATGTCCCCTTTTGTTGTTCATTGTATAGCTCGATTAGTCGCATTTCTTAGTTCTCAATATTGTACGATTATCACTTCTTCCTTTGTCATTATACAAGGTGTAATTGGCTTCATTTCTCAGTTCTTTTTCAAATAAGGTTAGATAATCATCTTTTGTTCAAAGTCTTTTTCAATTTGAACTGATTCTAGGTTCTTAACCTAGCCTAATTAAATCACATTTTACTTTGTTATCATGAGTTATTAGAACTTATTATGTTTCTACATGTACTTTGTTGAGAACTCCTTTCTTGTTTCTTAATCTTACGCGACTTGATCCCTGTTATTAGTATTTAATCTTGTACGATTTGTCCCCTTTCTTAGTTCTCAAAATCGTAAGAGTAAAACTCCTTCCACTGTGATTAAGCACGTATACTTGGCCTTATTTGTCACGCCCCAAAAACGGGACCGTAACACGCCGCGCTAATGATACACCGGCCCAAAGCACAAGGCACAAACGAACAGAGCAACAAACTTAACCGCAATGTAATAGAACCATCAAACCATTTCTTAATTATAAAACCGAATATTTCATTTTACACAAAAAAATACGAATTACAAAATTCCTTCTTAGTACAAAAGATGCTACAACAAAAACAAAGTTCATCAATACAAAACCTATCTAATACACTACCCCTCTCCAAACAAAAGAGAAGCTTGGCAGATTATCCAGAGTCCTACCAAGAATGTGGAATCTCGGAGAAAATCTAAAAGTCGCTACTTGTGACGCGTGGAGAGTCAAAACGAGCACCTAATCGAAAAATTATAAATCACGTGGGGTGAGCATAACTAGCTCGTGGATATTGAAGAAATCAGTGAAAAATGAGGCCAAGTATACGTGCTTAATCACAGTGGATGGAATAACATTTGTGAAAACCATAGTCATGAAGCGTTTCTAAACATGTCTCATGCCATTTAAACGTCAATAAACCATAATCATAAGTAGTTTCTAAAATGTATCATGCCATTTAAACGTCAGGCATGTCCAAAACATAGCCAAAAAGATCCAATCATTTCAAAACATAGTATGCTAAAGCATAGCGAACAAATCCAAGTACAGTTTCAATCCGGAATATAATAAAATAGCATGAGTATTCTTTTAGGCTCAAAGGTATGACCTACAGTACTAGCCAGATCTAGTAATCTACCACACCTACTAGTCGACACGGAGGTCAAGTTATCCCAACACAAGACCCCTTGATCAAATAGTTCATAACAGTCATAGCAGTCACCATGGCGTCCCATGGATGACTATAGAACCGGTTCTCCCCAAATCAAACATTTCCAAACACATCCAAAATTATATACCTAGGTCACCTATGAGCCAAAACAGTCATAAAATGCTTTCATATCAAAAGAGTTTGCAAACATATCAATTGATTAACATAAAATAGCTTGGTCCCGATTTCATATGTAATAGTTCCAAAACTTGGTAAAAGTGCAGTTCCAAACATCATACACATTCTAAAATCCATCCAAACATATTTCGAACCAGTCGTTAAACTTATACAAGTCTAAGATGGTCTATGTTACCCACCTATCAAAGCAAAAACTGCACAAATGATCACAGAACGCGATCGCCGGCGGTAGGTGGCGTGTGGGTACCTAAAACAGGTATAAGAGGACTCTTAGAAGAGATGTAGAAGTTAAAGAATGACTAGGGAAGCGAAAACGACGCGAAACGATAGAAAACGACACCAACAGCTCTTTGGTCAAAAATGACCTTATCACAAATTCCGACCAACTTCGACAAGCTAAAACCCCAGTCAAAACACTTAGTTAACCCCTCAAATTCGTATTACAGCTAGATTAGGAGATAATAAGCTCAGTTTTCCAGAAAAACCGAAAAACTTCGCCTCTCCCTAGGCTATAAGTAGGTTATCCTCCCTGCCAACAAAATCCAATTCCAAGGTATTCAAGGGACCTTGGTTACAACCCAACTCAAAACAACATATTCTAACCAACCAATGCATAAACGGAAAGATTCACCGGAGCAATAGCCGGGACTATATCAATAGCATCCCACAACAAAGGAAAACACCTAAAACCATCAAAAGATCATTAAAGACCCTTCAAACATAACCAATTATCCAAATTATCCTAGGCTCCGTCAAACTTCCTCTTACTTACAAAATGAAGGGAAATCAATTCCACTTGGTTTCAAGTCTCAATTCCTATCCAAACTTACCTTAAAACACTCTTAAAACATCATTATATGCATAGACATAAGCATTCATAGCATAACACTCTAGGGCCACATATGGAAGACAAAACCCCAACTCATAATCTTAAAATATGTAATCTAACCGTGGAAAGTTGTTAAAAATCAACCGCAATCACTTCCCAACCTCCAAAACACTAAAAACAACCCATAACATACATAAATCATAACATATAAGGCTGCAAAGAGGGTTTTATTTTCAGCCATAAAGAATCCTACAAAACTTGAAATTAAAGCTTGGATCATAAAGCCCATAAGCCATAAAGTGCTAAAATACATAAAATCTTACCTTCCAAGTGATTTATACTTGATATCCAAGAAAATTTTGGGGGAAAATGGGGAAGAGAGTTTCGGCCAGCAGCTAGGAGAAATGAGGAAGAAACAAAGAGCAAGAAGAAGACTCTCAGATTTCAAGGTTGACCCAAATAGTTCCCCATTTGACCAAATAGTCTCCAAGTTGACTATTTAACCCAAAAACTAATTTTTGCTACTAAATTATCATTTTTCTTCTGAATAATTCAGCCATCATACAACACTCACACACCACAATGCACTAATTGTGAAAGTCCAATTTTTTATTGACCCGTTTACCATGTGTAACCGAAATTTTAAGCTTGTTTTTTAATTTGATCGAGATGTATATACCTTGTAAGTTGAAGTACTTTATGACTAAAAATAATATAAAAAACATTTTAAACCAGTTAAAAAAAATGAAAGAACAAGGCTAATAAAATACTGGGTTTCACATTCTACCCCCCTTAAACAAAGTTTCGTCCTCGAAACTTACGAAATCACGAAGTAAACAAAGCTGGATACTTCGATCTCATGAGGCTCTCAAGCTCCCAGGTAGCTTCTCGCTCAGAATGATTAGACCATAAAACCTTCACGTAGAGGATAACTTTATTAGACCTCAATGTCTTATCTTGTTGATCCAAGATCTTCTCCGGAACTTCCTCGTATGTCGTGTCCTCCCGATCTACTAAAGGTTCATGGCTCAACACATGAGAGGGATCAGGGATATACCTCCTCAACTGAGAGACATGGAAGGTATTATGAACTCTAGACAACTCCGGAGGCAAAGCCAATTGGTATGCCAAATCACCAACTTTGTTCAACACCTCATAGGGGCCTATATAGCGTGGACTCAACTTTTCAGATGTTCCCAAACCTAGCTACCCCTTTAGTCGGTGATACTTTCACATACACTTTATCCCCAACCGCAAACTCCATTGGCTTTCTCTTGCGAGGCATGATGCTTAGATAGCGATATGCTGTTCTTGATTCTAGACTGTCAAATTTTGAAAGCTATAATTTAGCTCTATGTTTTCAAATCTGGGCCCTCCAAGGATCTCTCACCAACTTCATCCCAATGTAAAGGTGATCTACACTTACGACCGTACAAAGCCTCAAATGGTGCCATACCGATCTTTCTTTGTGATGGACCGGTGTGCCATCTGTCTCTTATAAACATCTAGATGTCATCCGCTTCCCTGAAGTCTATGGCACAAGCTCTCAACATATCCTCCAATGTCTCGAATAGTACGCTCAGATTGGCCATCTGTCGAGGATGATAAGCGATTGAGTCTTAGATGTGTATAAGAGACAGGCACTAAGAGCATGTGTATAAGATCAGCGTTGAGTCAGGTTTGTAGGCAGGTTCTGGACAACCTACCAGAGCACACCGTGCAAACGGACAATCTCCGATCATATAACTTCACTAATGACTCCAAAGTAGCGGTCACCTTCATCGGTAAGAAATGGGCGGACTTTGTTAGGCGGTAAACAATCACCCATATCTGTCACGCCCTCGCCTAGTCCGTGGTAACCCATGTACAAAATCCATAGTAATATGCTCCCATTTCCACTCTGGTATTCCAATGCAGACACACCAAACTCTCACTTAAACTCAGCTATCTGTCTATTCATTCCAAGCCACCAAAATCTCATTTTCAAGTCCCTATACATCTTCGTACCCCCAGGATGAATAGATAAGCGCGAAGAGTGAGCTTCTTTCATCGTTCTCTTTTCAATTCGGAGTCGTTCGGCACACATAAACGTCTGTCTCGCCACAAGCTACCATCGGTTCTAACTGAAACTCTGAGGTATCACCATTCTGTACTTTCAACATAAGAGACAGTAGCTCAGGTTATCTTAGATCCCTTAATGCGATCCACCAGTGTAGATTGATACAATGCTGCCAAAGTCTGCTCAGTAGACTCAACAACCTCCAAATTGGAAGCCTCAAATTTTTTGGCTAGAGTTTTCTTAGGGCCACGCTGTTTACGACTCAAAGCATCGGCAACCTTATTAGCTAGACCAGGATGATAGCTAATAGTCAGGTCATAGTCCTTCAATAGCTCAAGCCAATGCCTTTGCCTCATATTAAGCTATTTTTGAGTGAAGAGGTACTTCAGACTTTGATGATCAGTGAACACTTCACACCGCTCTCCATACTGTAATGCCTCCAAATCTTGAGAGCAAACACTATCGCAGCTAACTCTGTGTCATGAGTAGGATAATTCGTACGGCTTAAGTTGCCTCGACGCATAAGCTATCACCTTATCTCCTTGCATCAAAACACAACCCAAACCACTCTGAGAAGCATCACTATAAACCACAAATCCTCCAGAACCTGAAGGTAAAGTCAACACTGGAGCTGTCACCAACCTATCCTTAAGCTCTTGAAAGCTTGCCTCACACTGATCTAACCATTCAAACTTGGTTCTCTTCTGGGTAAGCCGCGTCAAAGGGGAAGCAATTCGTGAGAAATCCTTCACAAATTTCCAATAATAACCAGCTAAGCCCAGAAAACTCCGCACCTCAGTCACTGTGGTAGGTCTAGGCCAATCAACAATGGCCTCAATCTTCTTGGGATCTACAGAAATGCCCCCTTCCTCAGACACCACATGACCCAAAAACGCAACACTCCAAAGCCAAAACTCGCATTTGCTAAACTTACCATACAACTGCTCTTTCCTCAACAAGCTCAAAATTGCTCGCAAATGCTCAGCATGAGCCTCCTCGCTCAGAGAATAAACCAGGATATCATCGATGAAGACCACTACACATACATCAAGATAGTCCTTGAACACCCTATTCATCAACTCCATAAAGGCTGCAGGGGCGTTAGTTAAACCAAAAGGCATAACCAAAAACTCGTAGTGGCCATAGCAAGTCCGAAAAGCTGTCTTAGGTACATCCTCTTCCTTCACCCTCAATTGATAATATCCGGACAGCAAATCAATCTTATAGAGAAGTATGTGGATATCCTAAAAGGATCTTAAAATCAAGTCAGAGATTTCGCAACCAATTGTTAAACAAAATACAAGCTTGTACCTATTAAGCTTTTCGGTACTCAGAGCTGAGCTAAGGCTCAAACTACGATTTTTGGTTATGCCAATTGGCTTTAACTACGGTGCTCCCCAAGGTGGACTTGGACGAATGAATTTCTTGTCTAAGAGTTCTTGAAGCTGTGTCCTAAGAACTCCTTTAGCTCCGCAGGTGCCATACGGTAGGGGGCCTTTGAAATTGGTGCCACCCCTGGCTCTAAGCAAATCTCAAAATCGACAACCAGCAACGTAGGTAAACTGGCAGCTCCTTGGGAAACACGTCCGAAACTCCTAACCACTAGGATATCCTCAATGCTGGCTCTACTTTATCAGAGTCTATCACATAAGCCAAATAGCTCTCACAACCCCTATCTAAGGCCTTAAACGCCTTCACTGTTGATATAATCGGAATCCTACTCTTGGGCTTCTTTTCATTCCCACGAAAAATCACCGTATCTAAACCAGGCATCTGAAACATCACATACCTCTCTTTACAATCAATCGTCGCACCATTAGCCGCCGCCCAATCCATACCCAAAATCAAATCAAAATCGGTCATCGATGATGATATTGAGATGTGTTTAGACCTATCACAAAACTCTAACCGACAACCTTCCAAAACAAACCTAGACTGTGAAACCCAGTATTTTAATAGCCTTGTTCTTTGATTTTAACTGGTTTAAAATATTTTTCATATTATTTTTAGTCATAAAGTACTTCAACTTATTCGTTTTTCAATTCGGCAAAATTTTAGGTTTACGCGATTTCGGTTCCGGCGGGTAAACGGGTCAAAAGTTGGATTAAGTGTAATTAGTGCATTGTGGTGTGTGAGTGTTGTAAGATGGCTGATTTATAATGTTGATTTAGTAGCAAAAATTAGTTTTTGGGTCAAATAGTCAACTTGGAGACTATTTGGTCAATGGGGAACTATTTGGGTCAACCTTGGAATTTCTTTTTAGTCTTCTTCTTGTTGTTTTTCTTCCTCATTTTCTCCAGCTGCTGGCCAAACTCTCTTCCTCCATTTTCCCCAAAAATTTTCTTGGATTTCAAGTAGGAATCACTTGGAAGGTAAGATTTTATGTATTTTAGCGATTTATGGCTTATGGGTTTTATGATCCAAGCTTTAATTTCAAGTTTTGTAGGATTCTTTATGGCTGAAAATAAACCCTCTTTGCAGCCTTATAAGTTATGATTTATGTATGTTATGGGTTGTTTTTAGTGTTTTGGAGGTTGGGAAGTGATTGGGGTTGATTTTTAACAACTTTCCATGGTGAGATTACAAATTTTAAGATTATGAGTTAGGGTTTTGTCTTCCATATGTGGCCTAGAGTGTTATGCTATGAATGCTTATGTCTATGCACATAATGATGTTTTAAGAGTGTTTTAAGGTTAGTTTGGATAGGAATTGAGACTTGAAACCAAGTGGAATTGATTTCCCTTCATTTTGTAAGTAAGCGAAAGTTTGGCGCAACTAGGATAATTTGGATAATTGGTTATGTTTAAAGGGTCTTTAATGATCTTTTGATGGTTTTAGGTGTTTTCCATTGTTGTGGAATGCTATTGATATAGTCCCGGCTATTGCTCCGGTGAATCCTTTCCGTTTATGGATTTTGTTAAAGAATGACTAGGTTGTTTTGAGTCAATTCCTATCCAAACTAACCTTAAAACACTCTTAAAATTCATCATTATGTGCATAGACATAAGCATTCATAGCATAACACTCTAGACCACTTTTTCTAGAAAACTGAGCTCTCTTATACACATCTAGATGTGTATAAGAGACAGAGGGGTTAACTAGAGTGTTTTGACTGGGGTTTTAGCTTGTCGAAGTTGGTCAGAAATTAGGAATAGGTCATTTTTGACCAAAGAGCTGTTGGTGTCGTTTTCTATCGTTTGCTTCGTTTTCGCTTCCCTAGTCATTCTTTAACTTCTACATCTCTTCTAAGAGTCCTCTTATATCTATTTTAGGTACCACGCCACCTACCGCCGGCGATCGCGTTCAGTGATCATTGTGCAGTTTTTGCTTTGATAGGTGGGTAATATAGACCCTCTTCCACTTGTATTTTGTTTAACGACTTTCGAAATATGTTTGAATGATGATTTTAAAATGTGTATGATGTTTGGAACTGCACTTTTACCAAGTTTTGGAACTATTACATATGAAATCGGGACCAAGCTATTTTATGATAATCAATTGATATGTTTGCAAACTCTTTTGATATGAAAGCATTTTATGACTGTTTTGGCTCATAGGTGACCGAGGTATATAATTTTGGATGTGTTTGGAAATGTCTGAATTGTGGAGAACCGGTTCTATAGTCATCCATGGGACGCCATGGTGCTGTCTACATTTTAGAAACTACTTATGATTATGGTTTATTGACTTTTAAATGGCATGAGACATTTTAGAAACTGCTTCATGACTATGGTTTTCACAAATGTTATTATCTTTATGTTTTCTTTTTATCGAAATGCTTGGCCCCATTTGAAGAGCTTTTATGATATCCACTGAGCTAGTTATGCTCACCCCACGTGATTTATAATTTTTCAGATTAGGTGCTCGTTTTACACTCTCCAGGTCCACGTAGATGATTCTTAGATGTCTCTCCAGATTCCACATTACTGATAGGACTCTGCGGATAATCTTCCAAGCTTCTCTTTGTTTGGAGAGGGGTAGTGTATTAGATAGGTTTTGTATTGATGAACTTTGTTTTTGTTGTAGCATCTTTTGTACTAAGAAGGAATTTTGTAATTCGTATTTTTTGTGTAAAAATGAAATATTCGGTTTTATAGTTAAGAAATGGTTTGATGGTTCTATTACATTGCGGTTAAGTTTGCTGCTCTGTTCGTTTCTGTGCCTTGCGCTTTGGACCGGTGTGCCATTAGCGCGGCGTGTTACGGTCCCGTTTTTGGGGCGTGACATATACTCCATAACCTTCTCGTCCGGGGTCCCCACTCTATAAGGATCCTCTAACCACCTAGGGTTATCGGACAGACATCTAAGAAAACATCTAGCTACAAATGAATGTGATGCCCCACAATCAAATAAAGCATAAGCAGGTATGGAATTCACTAAGATAGTGCCTGCAACTACTGAATCGGTCTGATCGGCCTGTTGCTGACTCAACGCATGCACCCTCGCCTGAGTCCTCCGCCTCTTGTCCTCAGGCGGACCACCCTGCACTCCACTAGTCTGCCCTCGATTTGGTGCGACCTTAGGATAATCTCTGATCAAATGGCCGTGCTCTCCACAATTAAAGCAAGCTCCAGTCCTCCAATAACACTCCCCAGAGTGTAGTCGACCACAAGACGGCATGGCGGCATTTCTTGAACTATCACCGACCGAGATCTCGAGGTGGCTCCCAATCATCTAGATGTGTATAAGAGACAGCCGACATTCCATCCCTGTTCCAGACGCTGTGGGCAACGTAGCCTCAACGGTCTGCCACCACTTGGCCGCCTCAGCAACCAAGAAAGGAATAGCCAAAGAGGTCCGTGACTCCACCGGAATCTGAAATAACTCAAAATCCCTCTCAATCTCGCCCATCCATGACTTCGCCTTAAGTGGATCCGGAGCCCCATCAAACGTAGGTAGCCCGGCCTTCTTGAGCGTCTGGAACAGGGATGGAATGTCGGTACGCGGTGGTGGAGATGGTAGAGCAACGGGAGGTCGCTCAGCGTCCAACTGTCGAATAACCTGTGCCACAACCGCCGCAATGGCGCCAATCAACTTTGGCCTCCAGTCGGAGGAGGAGGTCGGCCTGCCTCGTCCCTAGGGTAGACCGCAGCCTAGTAACACTCTCTCAAGCCGACTCGACTACAGGGATCTCCTGCAGCGGATCCCCACCAGCCGGACGCTCCCCAGGCTGAGGGTCTGCTGTGCCGAGCCTCTACCGCGAGGCGATTCGGGTGAGATCCAATGTATAGATCCAACTTTCGATTCACTCGTGGGATCCGGGCGGTCTGGGGGGTCTCATACACATCTAGAGTCTTATACACATCTAGATACATCCCTGATCAGGCATAATGTATGGACTCTCGAGAAGAGAGGAGCCGCGGTGGTCCCCCCCTGTCTCTTATACACATCTATTTCCATCTAACAACACATCTTCACAGACCAAGAACTACGAGATCGCCCCTTTCATTCAGGGTGACGGAGGGATCGTATCATTCGAGCTGTTTTTTCATGCTTTTCCGGAGGTCTCTGGAGAAAGCTGCAATCAATACACATCTCTGTCTCCTCCCTTCCTGATCTCTTATACACAGAAAGATCTTTTTCCTTTCCGCAGGGACCGATAGATCTGGATCTGTATAAGAGACAGCCTTTGTAGGAGGCACCCCTTCTCCCGAAGTTACGCGGACTACTTCATGCATGCTCCACTCGGCTCGGGGGATATAGCTCAGTTGGTAGAGCGCCGCTCTTGCAATTGGGTCGTTGCGATTACGGGTTGGATGTCTAATTGTCCAGGCGGTAATGATAGTATCTTGTACCTGAACAAGTGGCTCACTGTTTCTAAGTACATCTAGATGTGTATAAGAGACACATTGAGATCTGTGTTTATGGAAGCCCATCCTACCTCCTGTCTCTTATACAGATCTAGTACATATCTAGATGTGTATAAGAGACAGCGTCTCTACCAGGGCTCCCTGTGAGATCCACGGGAAGAGGATCAAGTTGGCCCTTGCGAACAGCTTGATGCACTATCTCCCTTCAACCCTTTGAGCGAAATACGGCAAAAGAAAAGGAAGGAAAATCCATGGACCGACCCCATCATCTCCACCCCGTAGGAACTACGAGATGACCCCAAGGACGCCTTCGGCATCCAGGTCTCTTATACACACCATAGAACCCTGTATAATAAGTGGAACAAGGGACACATCATTGTATCGGTGGTTTACCCTCCGCCGATGTCAGCGGTTCGAGTCCGCTTATCTCCAACTCGTGAACTTAGCCGATACAAAGCTATATGATAGCACCCAATTTTTCCGATTCGGCGGTTCGATCTATGATTTATCATTCATGGACGTTGATAAGATCCATCCATTTAGCAGCACCTTAGGATGGCATAGCCTTAAAATAAAAGTGAAGGGCGAGGTTCAAACGAGGAAAGGCTTACGGTGGATACCTAGGCACCCAGAGACGAGGAAGGGCGTAGTAATCGACGAAATGCTTATAGGGAGTTGAAAATAAGCATAGATCCGGAGATTCCCGAATAGGGCAACCTTTCGAACTGCTGAATCCATGGGGCGAACTGAAACATCTTAGTAGCCAGAGGAAAAGAAAGCAAAAGCGATTCCCGTAGTAGCGGCGAGCGAAATGGGAGCAGCCTAAACCGTGAAAACGGGGTTGTGGGAGAGCAATACAAGCGCTCTATAACATCTAGATGGTTTAAGCTGCTCCCATTTCGCTCGCCGCTACTACGGGATAAGAGTCAAAGACGGAATCATGAGCAAAGAATAACTCTTCAAGATTCAACAAAAGAGGTACAACAAAGATTACATAAGCAAGGACCTCTCAAACCCCCCTCTCCCCTAAAACAAGTCAATCAATAACTCCAGGTCAAAGAATTCCACAGATCCTGTAATGTCGCGAGCAAAACAGAATCTTATATAATTCTAAGCCCGAGCACATCGATTTAAACCTTGAAAGACTCATCGAATACCTATTACTGGACTTAGGATTCAAACCTATGCTCTGATACCACTTAATGTCACGCCCCAAAAACGGGACCGTAACACACCGCGCTAATGGTACACCGGCCCAAAGCGCAAGGCACAAACGAATAGAGCAACAAACTTAACCGCAATGTAATAGAACCATCAAACCATTTCTTAACTATAAAACCGAATATTTCATTTTACACAAAAAAATACGAATTACAATTAGTACAAAAGATGCTACAACAAAAACAAAGTTCATCAATACAAAACCTAAGATGTTTCTAATACACTACCCCTCTCCAAACAAAATTATAAATCACGTGGGGTGAGCATAACTAGCTCAGTGGATATCATAAAAGCTCTTCAAATGGGGCCAAGCATTTCGATAAAATAAAACATTTTCGTAATAAGATAGGTTTATGAAAACCATGTTCATAAGAGTTTCTAAAATGTCTCATGCCATTTAAACGTCAATAAACCATAATCATAAGTAGTTTCTAAAATGTCTCATTCCAGGTTTAAACGATCAGGCATGGGCTTAGAATTACCATAAAGATTCAATTTTGCTCGCGACATTACAGGATCTGTGGAATTCTTTGACCTGGAGTTATTGATTGACTTGTTTTGGAGGGGTTGATTGACTTGTTTTGGGGGGTCCCATGGATGACTATAGAACCATTCTCCCCAAATCAAACATTTCCAAAACACATCCAAAATTATATACCTAGGTCACCTATGAGCCAAAACAGTCATAAAATGCTTTCATATCAAAAGAGTTTGCAAACATATCAATTGATTAACATAAAATAGCTTGGTCCCGATTTCATATGTAATAGTTCCAAAACTTGGTAAAAGTGCAGTTCCAAACATCATACACATTCTAAAATCCATCCAAACATATTATATAGATGTGTATAAGAGACAGTGCTTGTACAGTACAACACCATGCGCTTAAAAAACTTGTAAGCAAAAACTGCACAAATGATCACGAACGCGATCGCCGGCGGTAGGTGGCGTGGTACCTAAAACAGTATAAGAGGACTCTTTCCACTTTGATTTCTGTCTCTTATACACATCAGATGTGTATAAGAGACAGTATACAAATTGAGTCCAAAGAGCAACTCTGGTCAAAAATGACCTTATCACAAATTTTAGAGCAACTTCGATGTCATCTTAGCTAAAACCCCAGATGTGTATAAGTTAACAGCTCAAATTCGTATTACAGCTAGATTAGGAGATAATAAGCTTAGTTTTCCAAAAAAACCGAAAAACTTCGCCTCTCCCTAGGCTATAAGTAGGTTATCCTTCCTGCCAATAAAATCCAATTCCAAGGTATTCAAGGGACCTTGGTTACAACCCAACTCAAAACAACATATTCTAACCAACCAATGCATAAACGGAAAGATTCACCGGAGCAATAGCCGGGACTATATCAATAGCATCCCACAACAAAGGAAAACACCTAAAACCATCAAAAGATCATTAAAGACCCTTCAAACATAACCAATTATCCAAATTATCCTAGCTCCGTCAAACTTCCTCTTACTTACAAAATGAAGGGAAATCAATTCCACTTGGTTTCAAGTCTCAATTCCTATCCAAACTTACCTTAAAACACTCTTAAAACATCATTATATGCATAGACATAAGCATTCATAGCATAACACTCTAGGGCTGCTTGCACATATGGAAGACAAAACCCCAACTCATAATCTTAAAATATGTAATCTAACCGTGGAAAGTTGTTAAAAATCAACCCCAATCACTTCCCAACCTCCAAAACACTAAAAACAACCCATAACATACATAAATCATAACATATAAGGCTGCAAAGAGGGTTTTATTTTCAGCCATAAAGAATCCTACAAAACTTGAAATTAAAGCTTGGATCATAAAGCCCATAAGCCATAAAGTGCTAAAATACATAAAATCTTACCTTCCAAGTGATTTATACTTGATATCCAAGAAAAAGAACTAAAATGGGAAGATGACGTCTCTTATACAGCTAGGAGAAATGAGGAAGAAACAAAGCAAGAAGAAGACTAAAAAGATTTCAAGGTTGACCCAAATAGTTCCCCATTTGACCAAATAGTCTCCAAGTTGACTATTTAACCCAAAAACTAATTTTTGCTACTAAATTATCATTTTTTCTGAATAATTCAGCCATCATACAACACTCAGTCAACTTGGACACACCACAATGCACTAATTACACTTAGTCCAATTTTTTATTGACCCGTTTACCCGCCGGAACCGAAATCGCGTAAACCGAAAAATTTGCCGAATTGAAAAACGAATAAGTTGAAGTACTTTATGACTAAAAATAATATAAAAAAACATTTTAAACCAGTTAAAAAAAATCAAAGAACAAGGCTAATAAAATACTGGGTTTCACATTATTTCTCACTTATTTCTTCAAAACTGTTATATTATATTTCAGTTCTTATTCTTTTATGCATAGTTATCACTCATGGTTCTTAATTTGGCCAAATCATGTCGCATTTTAAGTTCTTATCTTGAGTTACGAGATTTACTTTTACAAGAACTCCTGTTCTATTTTTCTTAATCTGACATGACTCGATCTACTTTGTTAGTTATTAATCCTGTACGATTAGTCTCCTTTACTGTGTCGTAATATAGTACGATTTGACCTTTCTTCCTTCTCAATATCGTACTACTACAATTTTTTCCTTAATCATTATACAGGCATAAATTAATAGGCCTCATTTCTCAGTTCTTTTTCTTATACGATTAGATAATCTCTTAATTATAAATCTTTATTGAATACGACCCGCTCTTGGTTCTTTTTAAATCTAATACGACTACTTCTCCTTTATTAGTTCTCAATCTTGTTTGATTGTTGTGAAAACTTAGTGGATGAATGCATAGCACGGTTACAAGCAAATTCAACAATTGGCAAACAATCTTCCCAAGTTTTCAAATTCCTTTTCAAAACAGCACGCAATAAGGTGCCTAGTGTACGATTGACAACCTCAGTTTGACCGTCTGTTTGTGGATGGTAAGCAGTAGAAAACAACAATTTAGTACCCAATTTATTCCACAATACACGCCAAAAATGTGACAAGAATTTAACATCCCAATCAGAAACAATGGTATGTGGGATGCCATGCAAACGCACAATCTCCCTAAAGAACACAGATGCTATATGAGATGCATCATCAGATTTTGTGCAGGGGATAAAATGTGCCATCTTGCTAGAACCTATCTACAACCACAAAAATGCTATCCTTGCCAGACTTAGATCTTGGGAGACCTAACACAAAATCCATGGAAATATCAGTCCAAGGATGACTCGGTACAGGCAGTGGCATATAAAGACCATGCGGCTTCAATTTGGACTTGGCACGTTGGCAGTCAATGCATTTATTACACAGATTCACAACATCAGACTTCATGTGGGGCCAATGAAAATGCTCTTGAAGTGTGTGCAGTGTCTTTTCGATGCCAAAATGTCCCATCAACCCTCCCCCATGTGATTCCCTAACAAGAACTTCACGTAAAGAACAGGCAGGAATACACAGCTTAGTCTCATAAAAAAGGTAACCTTCGTGAAGATAGAACTTTCCAAATTTCCCATTTAGACATGCAGTATAAGTATCAGAAAAATCATGATCAGAAACATACAAAGATTTAATTTGCTCAAATCCAAAGAAATTAGCATGCAATGTAGTGATCAAGGTGTACCTACGGGACAAAGCATCCGCCTACAATGTTATCCTTCCCACTCTTATATTGAACCACATAAGGAAATGACTCAATGAACTCACTCCACCTAGCATGTCTACGACTCAATTTGTTTTGGCCCTTTAAGTGCTTTAGAGACTCATGATCAGAGTGAATAATGAATTCTCTAGAGTATAAATAATGACTCCAATTTTCCAAAGCACGTACTAAGGCATAAAGTTCTTTGTCATAGGTGGAATAATTTAAAGAAGCACCACTTAATTTCTCAGAAAAATATGCAATAGGTTGCTTCTTTTGTAACAATACAGCTCCTATACCTATGCCAGATGCATCGCATTCAATCTCAAAAGGAGTATCAAAATCTGGCAAAAGTAAAAGAGGGGCAGAGGTTAACTTAACTTTGAGCGTGACGAACGCCTTTTGTTGAGCTTTTCCCCATCTAAAGCCGACGTTCTTCTTGATAACCTCAGTTAGCGGGGCTGCTATGGTGCTAAAGTCCTTCACGAACCTTCGGTAGAAACTCTACTTAAGCACGCCCATGGAAGCTACGCACTTCAGAAACACTCTTGGGGATCGGCCAGTCCTTGATAGAAGCAACCTTGGACTCGTCCACTTGGATACCCCTAGAGGAAACAACAAACCCAAGAAACACAACACTTTCCAAACAAAAGTGGCATTTCTTAAAGTTAGCATACAACTTTTCTTGTCTTAAAACAAGCAAAACAGCATGAACATGTTCAATATGCTCATTAAAGCTTTTAAATCTGTAAATTGTCAAAATGTCATCAAAATAGACATCTACATGTGTACCAGAGCCATGGAAGCTCTAAGAACATGATTCATAAGCCTCATGAATGTGCTCGGTGCATTAGTGAGACCAAACGGCATGACTAACCACTCATACAAACCATGTTTGGTTTTGAAAGCAGTTTTCCATTCATCACTTTCTCTCATCCTAATCAGATTTCCACTTTTTAAATCTATCTTAGTGTAAATGCTGGATCCATGTAACTCATCAAGCATGTCATCAAGACTGGGAATATTGAAGGATGGCTATACTTTACCGTGATTTTATTGACGGCGCGGCTATCCATGCACATCCTCCATGAACCATCAGGTTTAGGTACTAGTATTGTAGGCACAGCACACGGGCTCATACTTTCTCTTACACGGTCTTGACTAACTAGTTCTTTGACTTGCTGTTGAATCTCCTTAGTCTCCTCAGGACTAGTTCTATAAGTAGGACGATTGGGGATCACGACTCCAGGCACTAAGTCGATTTGATGCTCTATGCCTCAAAGAAGAGGCAAACCAGAGGGTATGTGAGGGAAAGACATCACTAAACTCCTGCAAGAGAGCTTTAAACATACTTGGCAGAGAATCATCTAGGTCAGTGGTAGAGAAATAAACATCCTTATACACAAGCAAGACCATAGACAAATTACACTTCTGTACGTCTTTAACTTGCAGGGTTAATTTTCCATCTTCTTTCACTTTAGACTTGGCAAACTCCCTTTCATTAGTCTTCTTTGACCTAAGTTCGGCCAAAGCCATCATTAATTGTTATGCTCATCAACATTCTTTTTAATTTGATTTTGCTCTTGAAGGACTTGTTGGGGAGGTAGAGGATGCAACACAATGGTTTTACCCCTCTCTTCAAATCTAAGACAATTAGTATGACCATCATGCAGTGTTTTCCTATCAAATTGCCAAGGGCGTCCAAAAAGTAAATGACTTGCATTCATAGGGACGACATCACACAACACTTTGTCATTATATTTGCCTAGGTTAATTGAGACATGCACTTGCTTAGTTACTTTTAGTTCACCATTGTCATTTAACCATTGCAGTCTATAAGGTCTAGGGTGTTTAAATGTTGGCAAATTTAGCTTATCTACCATGTATTGTGAAGCTATGTTCACGCAACTCCCATTATCAACAATTAAACCACAAGTCTTACCTTGGACATGGCATTTGGTGTAGAATATGTTCTCACGTTGTACCTTAGTAGGGTCGTCAGTGGCTTGAGCCTGCAAGTTTCTTAGTACGACCAGTACATTGTCCATCCATGCCAGTCTCATGGTATTCCTTGTCTTCATCACTCAAATCAGGTCCTTCTAATGGTGGCATCTCGTCTTCACTTTCACTCGTCCAATTGCCATCAGGGTGAGTGTATAAGACTTTCTTATTCGGGCATTGGAATGAAATGTGTCCTTTCTCACCACATCTGAAACACTGAATGTCCCTTGAGCGGTTAGGGGCCGAGGTATTACCTTGGCTGGTTTGGGCCTTTGGCTTTGCAGGAATGGGGTTCTCCTTGAGTTTCTCCATTCTCTTGCTCTGTTCAGGGTTAGTTCGAGGAAATCTCCAATTTGAACTGGAAGTAGAGCTAGACTTGGATTTACCTCGGAGAGCCTTTTCTACCTTGTTTGCCCTTTGTAACAGCTCTTTATAGTCCAAGTACTCGTGAAGATCAACCACGTCAGCAATCTCTTTGTTGAGGCCCGTTGATGAATCTCTCCATGGTGGTCTCTTCATCTTCATACAAGTGAGCTTTGCTCTAGTTACAAATAGTCATAACAATCAAACAAAAAGTCTACCTTTTGTTCCCAGTTCAAGTATTCTTCAGGATCGGCTTTACCTTGGAACGTGGGCATGTTTGGTTTGAGAAAGCCAATTTGCGTGTCCCCTCCTCTTGGGTGGTGAATCCCCTCCCTTTGTTCTCGTCGAGGGTTATGCCTTGGAACTTGCTCTCTTCTTTGGATTTGTCGTGGACCACGCCTCCTATCAAAAGACAAATTGGTTAATTCATCATAATCTAAATCATGAATCAGACTCTCCTTTGTCTTCTCGAGTATTGGTTTGGCGTGTGGTCTCTCGATTTGGAGTAGTTGAAGTAGAACTTGTGGTTTGCCTCGAAGTTGTTGAATTTCAAGACTCATAGTGGTAAATTTCTCATCAAAGTCCTCCATCTTATTTAAGATCCTTGCCATTACACTTTGCATAGCAGTTTCTTGCATCTCCTTGTTCCTTCGTTGCACGTCCTTTTCCTGTGCCGTAGTCACAAAACAAAGACTAAAGAGAAGAGGTAAAAAAAAAAGGTTAGTGATAATCAATAAGAGAGGGTTTCACTCTTTGGGGAGTAATGCACTCAAGTCCTCACTTTGGTTTTTATCACTCTTAATGATCTCACCTTACTCTTTGAAAATCTCACTTCACTCAAAGATTCTCTTATGAAGCCTTGTAAAAACTATGAAAATAGCCAAAGGTTCCAAAAGTTGATCCTCAAAGCAACCAATCGTATTGATTGGAAATAATGTCCAAAAGGACTCTCGGATCAATATAGTTTGAAAATTTAGGCTTAACCCTTCGGATATGAGTCAAGGCAAAAATCCGAAAGCAAAAAGGACACAAAGAAAAGCACAAAAAGAACAATAAGATCACAAAATTTAGTAAAGAAAGTTTACTAAATTAGAGAAGATAATTTCAAAAGAAAGAAAAGAAAGTAAATTTTTTTTTTTTTTTTTTGGCAGCAACAACAAAGAGAATAATGAAGACAATTAACAAAGAAGCAACACTAGATCTTTTTTTTTTTTCAATGAACAGTACCCGGTGAAAAAAGAACTCTTAGAACAAACGTAGGGTTTATATGCACAAGCGAAAGGTAGTTGTTAATAGACCTCCTTGATTAGCCACAAGGCAATCTTTTAACTATGAGCAAGGAATTGATCCAAAGCCTAATTGGCAGAAAATCAATACCTGGTGCTGGTTATAACCTCAAGTGCTCAATCTTGAAGCCCCAACTAGATTCCTAGTCTAGACAAGACTAAAGAGAAATCTAAAATTCTAATTCACTCGTATGAGAGGACAATAGAAAACTAACGTTTGTAAGCAAGTTCTAGTCAATTAACCTAGGCAAATCAATGACAATTTATCATACTAATTGTCTTAGATTTGAGGATTCTAGGACTATGTGTATTCAATGTGGGATAGCTAGTTTTAATAGTTGGGCTGGATCCTACAGCCCATTAGCCTTTAAACCCAATTCTTGTACACTTAACTAATGGCCGAAATACATGGCCCAAAAACAAATAATTACGTCTTGAAACCAGCCCAATTAAACACACTAACACTTAAAATAATTGGGCTCAAAATAAAAGACTAGACAACTAAATAAAAGAATACTCCATGGCCGAAATAATGAGGCTAAATTTCGGCCCTTCAGCTTCTCATCCTAGGCTTGATCTTCAATGACTTGGACGTCCATTACCAAGAACATCTTAGACTCTTTAGTGGACTTCATCGTCAAAAGGTTTGTGAGCTCTTCTTGATCTTCAACAACTTCAACTAAGCCCAACATAGCTTCATTGAGGTTCTTAGCTCTTGATCTCGTAATTGGACCTCGTGGAACTTGAAGTGCGGATTCCGTGAGCCTATATCGAGCCTTTGTGGACAATTGATCACCATCAAGTCCTTGGGATGTATCAACTTTGTTGAGAACTACTTTCTTGTTTCTTAATCTAGCTTAATTAAATCACATTTTACGTTGTTATCGTGAGTTATTAGAACTTATTATGTTTCTACAAGTACTTTGTTGAGAACTCCTTTCTTGCTTCTTAATCTTATGCGACTTGATCCCGGTTATTAGTTTATTCAATCTTGTACGATTTGTCCCCTTTCTTAGTTCTCAATATCGTACGAGTACAACTCCTTCCACTGTGATTAAGCACGTATACTTCACCTCATTTCTCACTTATTTCTTCAAAACCGTCATATTATATTTTAGTTCATATTCTTTTATGCATAGTTATCACTAACGGTTCTTAATTTGGCCAAATCAAAAAGCATTTTAAGTTCTTATCTTGAGTTACGAGATTTACTTTTATAAGAACTCCTGTTCTATTTCTTTATCTGACATGACTCGATCTACTTTGTTAGTTCTTAATCTTGTACGATTAGATCTCCTTTACTGTGTCGTAATATAGTACGATTAGACCCTTTCTTTCTTCTCAGTATCGTACTATTATAATTTTTTCCATAATCATTGTGGAGGCTTAATTATTAGGCCTCATTTCTCGGTTCTTTTTCTAATACGATTAGACGATTTCTTAATTTTAAATCTGTAATGAATACGACCCGCTCTTGGTTCTTTTTAAATCATAGATACTAATACGACTACTTCTCCTATATTAGTTCCCAATCTTGTTCGATTGTTGTATCTCCTTGTGCGACTCACGACATATTACGATTAGTCGACTTTCTTAGTTCTCAATATCTTACGATTACACTTCTTCCTTAGTTATTAAGCTAATATTGTTGCCTCCGTTCTCTTTCGAATGCGATTAGATCATTCATTTGATCTAAATCTTTTGTGCACAGGTCCCACACATGGTTCACAATCTAGTCTAACGAAGTCACGTATTAGGGGCTTATCATCCGTTATTAGATATTCTTATCTTTTCAACATGTATGTCGATTAGATCACCTTTCTAGTTTCTTAATTATATCTCTAATATTTTATCATGTGTTCTGCTTTTGTGATTCATAACATTGAACAGTTAGTCAATTTCTTGGCTCCCAATATTGAACGATCGCAACTTCTTCCTTGCTCATAAAGCAAGATTGATGGTCCTCATTGCTCTATTACTTTGCAAATGCTATTAGATGGGACTAATCGTACATGTATTAGTTCTAAATCTTCAAGGAATAGGTCCAGCGCATGGTTCTTAATCCATTCTTATTAAAACATATTTATGTTCTTACCTTGTGAAATTTGATCTCATATCTTTTCCAAATGGGCTATGATTGGAACTCCTCTCATATTTCATAATCTTACACGACAAATCTCCTTTCTTTGTTCTGAATTGCATATGTTATGTCTTCTTTTGTTGTTCATTGTATAGCTCGATTAGTCGCATTTCTTAGTTCTCAATATTGTACGATTATCACTTATTCCTTTGTCATTGTACAAGGTGTAATTGGCTTCATTTCTCAGTTCTTTTTCAAATAAGGTTAGATAATCATCTTTTGTTCAATGTCTTTTTCAATTTGAACTGATTCTAGGTTCTTAAACTAGCATAATTAAATCGTATTTTACGTTGTTATCATGAGTTATTAGAACTTATTATGTTTCTACATGTACTTTGTTGAAAACTCCTTTCTTGTTTTTTAATCTTATGCGATATGTGTAAACTTGATCCCAGTTATTAGTATTTAATCTTGTACGATTAGTCCCCTTTCTTAGTTCTCAATATCGTACCATTACAACTCCTTCCACTGTGACTAAGCACGTATACTTGGCCTCATTTCTCACTTATTTCTTCAAAACCATCGTATTATATTTTAGTTCATATTCTTTTATGCAAAGTTATCACTCCTGGTTCTTAATTTGGCGAAATCAAATCGCATTTGAAGTTCTTATCTTGAGTTATGGGATTTACTTTTATAAGAACTCCTGTTCTATTTCTTAATCTGATATTACTCGATCTACTTTGTTAGTTCTTAAACCTGTACGATTAGATCTCCTTTACTGTGTCATAATATAGTTCGATTAGACCCTTTCTTTCTTCTCAATATCGTACTATTACAATTTCTTCCATAATCATTGTGCATGCATAATTAATAGGCCTCATTTCTCAGTTCTTTTCTTATACGATTAGATAATCTCTTAATTATAAATCATGAATGAATACGAAACATGGCCCGCTCTTGGTTCTTTTTATTTCTAATACGACTACTTCTCCTTCGTTTGTTCTCAATCTTGTTTGATTGTATCTCCTTTTGCGAATCATAAAATATTACGATTAGTCGACTTTCTTAGTTCTCAATATCTTATGATTGCACTTCTTCCTTAGTTATTAAGCTAATATAGTTGCCTCCATTCTCTTTCGAATGCGATTAGATCATTCATTTGAGCTAAATCTTTTGTGCACTGGTCCCACACAGGGTTCTCAATCTAGTGTAACTAAGTCACGTTTTAGGAGCTTATCATCCGTTATTAGATATTCTTATCTTTTCAACATGTATGTCGATTAGATCACCTTTCTAGTTTCTTAATTATCTCCCTAATATTTCATCCTGTGTTCTTCTAATGCGATTCATAACATAGAATGGTTAGTCAATTTCTTGGCTCTCAATATCGAACGATTGTAACTTCTTCCTTACTCGTAAAGCAAGTTTGATCGGCCTCATTTCTCTATTCTATTTGCAAATGCTATTGGACGATGTATTAGTTCTAAATATTTAAGGAATAAGTCCAGCGCATGGTTCTTAATCCATTCTTTTTAAAATATATTTATGTTCTTACCTTGTGAAATTTGATCTCATATCTTTTCCAAATGTGCGACGATTGGAACTCCTCTCATATTTCATAATCTTACACGACTAATCCCCTTTCTTTGATCTACAAATTGCATATGTTATGTCTCCTTTTGTTGTTCATTGTATAGCTCGATTAGTCACATGTCATAGTTCTCAAAATTGTACGATTATCACGTCTTCCTTTGTCATTATACAAGCTGTAATTGGCTTCATTTCTCATTTCTTTTTCAAATAAGGTTAGATAATTATCTTTTGTTCAAAGTTTTTTTCAATTTGAACTGATTCTTGGTTCTTAATCTAGCATAATTAAATCACATTTTACGTTGTTATCATGAGTTATTAGAACTTATTATGTTTCTACATGTACTTTGTTGAGAACATCTTTACTTGTTTCTTAATCTTATGCGACTTGATCCCATTTATTAGTATTTAATCTTGTACGATTTGTCCCCTTTCTTAGTTCAAAATATCGTACGAGTACAACTCCTTCCACTGTAATTAAGAAAGTATACTTGGCCTCATTTCTCACTTATTTCTTCAAAACCATCATATTATATTTTAGTTCTTATTCTTTTTTTCATAGTTATCACTCACGGCACTTAATTTGGCCAAATCAAATCGCATTTTAAGTTCTTATCTTGAGTTACGAGATTTACTTTTATAAGAACTCCTGTTCTATTTCTTAATCTGATATGACTCGATCTACTTTGTTAGTTCTTAATCCTGTACGATTAGATCTCCTTTACTGTGTCATAATATATTACGATTAGACCCTCTCTTTCTTCTCAATATCGTACTATTACAATTTTTTCCTTAATCATTGTGCAGGCATAATTAATAGGCCTCATTTCTCAGTTCTTTTTCTTGGACGTTTAGATAATCTCATAATTAAGGGTAAATCTTTAATGAATACGACCCACTCTTGGTTCTTTTTAAATCTAATAAGACTACTTCTCCATTATTAGTTCTCAATCTTGTCTGATTGTTGTATCTCCTTTCGGGACTCACAATATTACGATTAGTCGACTTTCTTAGTTCTCAATATCTTACGATTACACTTCTTCCTTAGTTATTAAGCTAATATGGTTGCCTCCGTTCTCTTTCGAATGCGATTAGATCATTCATTTGATTTAAATCTTTTGTGCACAGGTCCCACGCATGATTCTCAATCTAGTCTAACTAAGTAACATATTAAGGCTTATCATCCGTTATTAGATATTCTTATCATTTCAACATGTATGCCGATTAGATCACCTTTCTAGTTTCTTAATTATCCCCCTAATATTTTATCATGTGTTCTCCTTTTTCGATTCATAACATAGAACGGTTAGTCAAATTCTTGGCTCTCAATATCGAACGATCGCAACTTCTTCCTTACTCGTAAAGCAAGTTTAACATCGGCCTCATTTTTCTATTCTTTTGCAAATGCTATTAGATGATGTATTAGTTCTAAATCTTCAAGGAATAGGTCCAGCGCATGGTTCTTAATCCATTCTTATTAAAACATATTTATGTTCTTACCTTGTGAAATTTGATCTCATATCTTTTCCAAATGTGCTATGATTGGAACTCCTCTCATATTTCATAATCTTACACGACTAATCTCCTTTCTTTTTTCTATGAATTCCATATGTTATGTCTCCTTTTGTTATTCATTGAATAGCATGATTAGTCACATTTCTTAGTTCTCAATATTGTACGATTAACACTTCTTCCTTTGTCATTATACAAGGTGTGTCATTGGCCTCATTTTTCAGTTCTTCTTCAAATAAGGTTAGATAATCATCTTTTGTTCAAAGTCTTTTTCAATTTGAACTGATTCTTGGTTCTTAATCTAGCAAAATTAAATCACATTTTACGTTGTTATCATGAGTTAATAGAATTTATTATGTTTCTACACATAAGGCTTGTACTTTGTTGAGAACTCCTTTCTTGTTTCTTAATCTTATGCGACTTGATCCCAGTTATTAGTATTTAATCTTGTGCGATTTGTCCCCTTTCTTAGTTCTCAATATCGTACGAGCAGAACTCCTTCCACTGTAATTAAGCAAGTATACTTGGCCTCATTTCTCACTTATTTCTTCAAAACCATCATATTGTATTTTAGTTCTTATTCTTTTTTTGCATAGTTATCACTCACGGTTCTTAATTTGGCCAAATCAAATCGCATTTTAAGTTCTTATCTTGAGTTACAAGATTTACTTTTATAAAAACTCCTGTTCTATTTCTTAATGTGATATGACTCGATCTACTTTATTAGTTCTTAATCCTGTACGATTAGATCTCCTTTACTGTGTCATAAAATAGTACGATTAGACCCTTTCTTTTTTCTCAATATCGCACTATTACAATTTCTTCCTTTATCATTGTGCAGGCATAATTAATAGGCCTCATTTCTCTGTTCTTTTTCTTATGCGCGAAAAAGATTAGATAATCTCTTAATTATAAATCTTTAATGAATACGACCCGCTCTTGGTTCTTTTTAAATCTAATACGACTACTTCTCCTTTATTAGTTCTCAATCTTGTTTGATTGTTGTATCTCCTTGTATGACTCACAATATATTATGATTAGTCGACTTTTTTAGTTCTGAATATCTTACGATTACACTTCTTCCTTAGTTATTAAGCTAATATAGTTGACTCCGTTCTCTTTCGAATGCGATTAGATCATTCATTTGATCAAAATCTTTTGTTCACAGGTTCAACACATGGTTCGCAATCTAGTCTAACTAAGTCACATATTAGGGGCTTATCATCCGTTATTATATATTCTTATCATTTCAACATGTATGCCGATTAGATCACCTTTCTAGTTTCTTAATTATCTTCCTAATATTTTATCATGTGTAAACTTTGGCGATTCACAACATAGAACAGTTAGTCAATTTCTTGGCTCTCAATATCGAACGATTGCAACTTCTTCCTTCTACTAGCAAAGCAAGTTTGATCGGCCTCATTTTTCTATTCTTTTGCAAATGCTATTAGATGATGTATTAGTTCTAAATCTTCAAGGAATAGGTCCAGCGCAAGGTTCTTAATCCATTCTTATT
The DNA here is from genome assembly GCA_025175665.1 of Cinchona pubescens. NCBI lineage: Eukaryota > Viridiplantae > Streptophyta > Magnoliopsida > Gentianales > Rubiaceae > Cinchona > Cinchona pubescens. The sequence goes on along the minus strand of JANKKI010000070.1, from coordinate 552,657 downwards.
AAAACATATTTATGTTCTTACCTTGTGAAATTTGATCTCATATCTTTTCCAAATGTGCTATGATTGGAACTCCTCTCATATTTCATAATCTTACACGACTAATCTCCTTTCTTTTTTCTGTGAATTCCATATGTTATGTCTCCTTTTGTTATTCATTGAATAGCACGATTAGTCGCATTTCTTAGTTCTCAATATTGTACGATTATCACTTCTTCCTTTGTCATTATACAAGGTGTGTAATTGGCTTCATTTTTCAGTTCTTTTTCAAATAAGGTTAGATAATCATCTTTTGTTCAAAGTCTTTTTCAATTTTAACTGATTCTTGGTTCTTAATCTAGCCTGATTATATCACATTTTACGTTGTTATCATCAGTTAATGATACATATTATGTTTCTACATGTACTTTGTTGAGAACTCGATCCTTGTTTCTTAATCTTTTGCGACTTGATCCCAGTTATTAGTATTTAATCTTGTACGATTTGTCCCCTTTCTTTGTTCTCAATATCGTACGAGTACAACTCCTTCCATTGTGATTAAGCACGTATAGTTGGCCTCATTTCTCACTTATTTCTTCAAAAGCATCATATTATATTTAAGTTCTTATTCTTTTATGCATAGTTATCACTCATGGTTCTTAATTTTGCCAAATGTAGTCGCATTTTAAGTTCTTATCTTGAGTTACGAGATTTACTTTTATAAGAACTCCGGTTCTATTTCTTAATCTGACATGACTCGATCTACTTTGTTAGTTCTTATTCCTGTACGATTAGATCTCCATTACTGTGTCGTAATATAGTACGATTAGACCGTTTCTTTCTTCTCAGTATCGTACTATTACAATTTTTTCCATAATCATTTTGGAGGCTTAATTATTAGGCCTCATTTCTCGGTTCTTTTTCTAATACGATTTGAGGATTTCTTAATTTTAAATCTTTAATGAATACGACCCGCTCTTGGTTCTTTTTAAATCTAATACGACTACTTCTCCTTTATTAGTTCCCAATCTTGTTTGATTGTTGTATCTCCTTCTGCGACTCACAATATATTACGATTAGTCGACTTTCTTAGTTCTGAATATCTTACGATTACACTTCTGCCTTAGTTATTAAGCTAATATGGTTGCCTCCGTTCTCTTTCGAATGCGATTAGATCATTCATTTGAAAAGATTTTGTGCACAGGTCCCACACATGGTTCTCAATCTAGTCTAACTAAGTCACGTATTAGAGGCTTATCATCCGTTATTAGATATTCTTATCTTTTCAACATGATCACCTTTCTAGTTTCTTAATTGTCTCCCTAATAATTTATCATGTGTTTTCCTTTTGCCATTCATAACATAGAACAGTTAGTCAATTTCTTGGCTCTCAATATCGAACGATCGCATATCGCATACTTCTTCCTTACTCGTAAAGCAAGTTTGATCAGCCTCATTTCTCTATTCTTTTGCAAATGCTATTAGATGATGTATTAGTTATAAATCTTCAACGAATAGGTCCTGCTCATGGTTCTTAATCCATTCTTATTAAAACATATTTATGTTCTTACCTTGTGAAATTTGATCTTTCCAAATCTGCTATGATTGGTACTCCTCTCATATTTCATAATCTTACACGACTAATCTCCTTTCTTTGTTCTGTGAATTGCACATGTTATGTCACCTTTTGTTGATCATTTTATAGCACGATTAGTCGCATTTCTTAGTTCTCAATAATGTACGATTATCACTTCTTCCTTTGTCATTATACAAGGTGTGTAATTGGCTTCATTTCTCAGTTCATTTTAAAATAAGGTTAGATAATCATCTTTTGTTCAAAGTCTTTTTCAATTTGAACTGATTCTTGGTTCTTAATCTAGCATAATTAAATCGCATTTTACGTTGTTATCATGAGTTTATTAGAACTTATTATGTTTCTACATGTACTTTGTTGAGAACATCTTTCTTGTTTCTTAATCTTATGCGACTTGATCCCATTTATTAGTATTTAATCTTGTACGATTTGTCCCCTTTCTTAGTTCAAAATATCGTACGAGTACAACTCCTTCCACTGTGACTAAGCACGTATACTTGGCCTCATTTCTCACTTATTTCTTCAAAACCATCGTATTATATTTTAGTTCATATTCTTTTATGCAAAGTTATCACTCCTGGTTCTTAATTTGGCGAAATCAAATCGCATTTGAAGTTCTTATCTTGAGTTATGAGATTTACTTTTATAAGAACTCCTGTTCTATTTCTTAATCTGATATGACTCGATCTACTTTGTTAGTTCTTAATCCTGTATGATTAGATCTCCTTTACTGTGTCGTAATATAGTACGATTAGACCGTTTCTTTCTTCTCAGTATCGTACTATTACAATTTTTTCCATAATCATTTTGGAGGCTTAATTATTAGGCAGCTCATTTCTCGGTTCTTTTTCTAATACGATTTGAGGATTTCTTAATTTTAAATCTTTAATGAATACGACCCGCTCTTGGTTCTTTTTAAATCTAATACGACTACTTCTCCTTTATTAGTTCCCAATCTTGTTTGATTGTTGTATCTCCTTCTGCGACTCACAATATATTACGATTAGTCGACTTTCTTAGTTCTGAATATCTTACGATTACACTTCTGCCTTAGTTATTAAGCTAATATGGTTGCCTCCGTTCTCTTTCGAATGCGATTAGATCATTCATTTGATCTAAATTTTTTGTGCACAGGTCCCACACATGGTTCTCAATCTAGTCTAACTAAGTCACGTATTAAAGGCTTATCATCCGTTATTAGATATTCTTATCTTTTCAACATGATCACCTTTCTAGTTTCTTAATTGTCTCCCTAATAATTTATCATGTGTTTTCCTTTTGCCATTCATAACATAGAACAGTTAGTCAATTTCTTGGCTCTCAATATCGAACTGATCGCAACTTCTTCCTTACTCGTAAAGCAAGTTTGATCAGCCTCATTTCTCTATTCTTTTGCAAATGCTATTAGATGATGTATTAGTTATAAATCTTCAACGAATAGGTCCAGCGCAAGGTTCTTAATCCATTCTTATTAAAACATATTTATGTTCTTACCTTGTGAAATTTGATCTTTCCAAATGTGCTATGATTGGTACTCCTCATATTTCATAATCTTAGACGACTAATCTCCATTCTTTGTTCTGTGAATTGCACATGTTATGTCTCCTTTTGCTTTTCACTTTATAGCTCGATTATTCGCATTTCTTAGTTCTCAATATTGTACGATTATCACTTCTTCCTTTGTCATTGTACAAGGTGTGTAATTGGCTTCATTTCTCAGTTCATTGTCAAATTAGGTTAGATAATCATCTTTTGTTCAAAGTCTTTTCAATTTGAACTGATTCTTGGTTCTTAATCTAGCATAATTAAATCGCATTTTACGTTGTTATCATGATAATGTTATTAGAACTTATTATGTTTCTACATGTACTTTGTTGAAAACTCCTTTTTTGTTTCTTAATCTTATGACTTGATCCCAGTTATTAGTATTTAATCTTGTACGATTTGTCCCCTTTCTTAGTTCTCAATATCGTACGAGTACAAATCCTTCCACTGTGATTAAGGACGTATACTTGGCCTCATTTCTCACTTATTTCTTCAAAACCGTCATATTATATTTTAGTTCTTATTCTTTTATGCAAAGTTATCACTCATGGTTCTTAATTTGGCGAAATCAAATCGCATTTTAAGTTCTTATCTTGAGTTACGAGATTTACTTTTATAAGAACTGCTGTTCTATTTCTTAATCTGATATGACTCGATCTACTTTGTTAGTTCTTAATCCTGTACGATTAGATCTCCTTTACTGTGTCACAATATTGTACGATTAGACCCTTTCTTTCTTCTCAATATCGTACTATTACAATTTCTTCCTTAATCATTGTGCTGGCATAATTAATAGGCCTCATTTCTCAGTTCTTTTTCTTGTACGATTAGATAATCTCTTAATTATAAATCTTTAATGAATACGACACGCACTTGGTTCTTTTTAAATCTAATAAGACTACTTCTCCATTATTAGTTCTCAATCTTGTCTGATTGTTGTATCTCCTTTCGGGACTCACAATATTACGATTAGTCGACTTTCTTAGTTCTCAATATCTTACGATTACACTTCTTCCTTAGTTATTAAGCTAATACAGTTGCCTCCATTCTCTTTCGAATGCGATTAGATCATTCATTTGATCTAAATCTTTTGTGCACAGGTCCCACACTTGGTTCTCAATCTAGTCTAACTAAGTCACGTATTAGGGGCTTATCATATGTTATTTGATATTCTTATCTTTTCAACATGTATGTCGATTAGATCACCTTTCTAGTTTCATAATTATCTCCCTAATATTTGATCATGTGTTTTCCTTTTGCGATTCATAACATAGAATAGTTAGTCAATTTCTTGGCTCTCAATAGACGTCGAACGATCGCAACATCCTCCTTACTCGTAACGCAAGTTTGATCGGCCTCATTTTTCTATTCTTTTGCAAATGCTATTAGATGATGTATTAGTTCTAAATATTCAAGGAATAGGTCCAGCGCATGGTTCTTAATCCATTCTTATTAAAACATATTTATGTTCTTACCATGTGAAATTTGATCTCATATCTTTTCCAAATGTGCTATGATTGGAACTCCTCTCATATTTCATAATCTTACATGACTAATCTCCTTTCTTTTTTTTGTGAATTGCATATGTTATGTCTCCTTTTGTTATTCATTGAATAGCACGATTAGTCGCATTTCTTAGTTCTCAATATTGTGAGATTATCACTTCTTCCTTTGTCTTTATACAAGGTGTGTAATTGGCACCATTTTTTAGTTCTTTTTCAAATAAGGCTCGATAATCATCTTTTGTTCAAAGTCTTTTGCAATTTTAACTGATTCTTGGTTCTTAATCTAGCGTGATTAAATCACATTTACAAGTGATACGTTGTTATCATGAGTTATTAGAACTTGTTATGTTTCTACATGTACTTTGTTGAGAACTCGTTCCTTGTTTCTTTATCTTATGCGACTTGATCCCTGTTATTAGTATTTAATCTTGTACGATTTGTCCCCTTTCTTTGTTCTCAATACCGTATGAGTAGAACTCCTTCCACTGTGATTAAGCAAGTAGACTTGGCCTCATTTCTCACTTATTTCTTCAAAACCATCATATTATATTTTAGTTCTTATTCTTTTATGCAAAGTTATCACTCATGGTTCTTAATTTTGCCAAATCCAATCGTATTGTAAGTTCTTATCTCGAGTTACGAGATTTACTTTTATAAGAAATCCTGTTATATTTCTTAATCTGATATGACTCGATCCACTTTGTTAATTCTTAATCTTGTAGGATTAGATCTCCTTTACTGTGTCATAATATAGTACGATTAGACCCTTAATTTCTTCTCAATATCGTACTATTACAATTTCTTCCTTAATCATCGTGTGCATGCATAATTAATAGGCCTCAATTCTCAGTTATTTTTCTTATAGGATTAGATAATCTCATAATTATAAATCTTTAATGAATACGACCCGCTCTTGGTTCTTTTTAAATATAAAACGACTACTTCTCCTTTGTTTGTTCTCAATCTTGTTTGATTGTATCTCCTTTTGCGACTCACAAAATATTACGATTAGTTGACTTTTTTAGTTCTCAATATCTTACGATTACACTTCTTCCTTAGTTATTAAGCTAATATAGTTTCCTCCATTCTCTTTCGAATGCGATTAGATCATTCATTTGATCTAAATCTTTTGTGCACAGGTCCCACACATGGTTCTCAATCTAGTCTAACTAAGTCACGTATTAGGGGCTTATCATCCGTTAATAGATATTCTTATCTTTTCAACATGTATGTCGATTAGATCACCTTTCTAGTTTCTTAATTATCTCCCTAATATTTTATGATGCGTTCTCCTATTGCCATTCGTAAGATAGAACCTGAATCTTTGTTAGTCAATTTCTTGGCTCTCAATATATCGAACGATCGCAACTTCTTCCTTACTCATAAAGTAAGTTTGATCGGCCCCATTTCTCTATTCTTTTGCAAATGCTATTAGATTATTAGTTCTAAATCTTCAAGGAATAGGTCCTGCGCATGGTTCTTAATCCATTCTTATTAAAACATATTTATGTTCTTACCTTGTGAAATTTGATCTTTCCAAATCTGCTATGATTGGTACTCCTCTCATATTTCATAATCTTACACGACTAATCTCCTTTCTTTGTTCTGTGAATTGCACATGTTATGTCAATGGGGTTGATCATTTTATAGCACGATTAGTCGCATTTCTTAGTTCTCAATAATGTACGATTATCACTTCTTCCTTTGTCATTAAGAGACAGGTTCGTAATTGGCTTCATTTCTCAGTTCATTTTAAAATAAGGTTAGATAATCATCTTTTGTTCAAAGTCTTTTTCAATTTGAACTGATTCTTGGTTCTTAATCTAGCATAATTAAATCGCATTTTACGTTGTTATCATGAGTTATTAGAACTTATTATGTTTCTACATGTACTTTGTTGAGAACATCTTTCTTGTTTCTTAATCTTATGCGACTTGATCCCATTTATTAGTATTTAATCTTGTACGATTTGTCCCCTTTCTTAGTTCAAAATATCGTACGAGTACAACTCCTTCCACTGTGATTAAGCATGCAGACTTGGCCTCATTTCTCACTTATTTCTTCCAAACCATCATATTATGTTTTAGGTCTTATTCTTTTATGCAAAGTTATCACTCATGGTTCTTAATTTTGCCAAATCGAATCGTATTTTAAGTTCTTATCTTGAGTTACGAGATTTACTTTTATAAGAACTCCTGTTCTATTTCTTAATCTGATATGACTCGATCTATTTTGTTAGTTCTTAATGCTGTACGATTAGATCTCCTTTACTGTATCATAATATAGTACGATTAGACCCTTTCTTTCTTCTCAATATCGTACTATTACAATTTGAGCTTCCATAATCATTGTGCAGGCATAATTAATTGGCCTCATTTCACAGTTCTTTTTCTTATACGATTAGATAATCTCTTAATTATAAATCTTTAATGAATACGAGCCGCTTTTGGTTCTTTTTAAATCTAATACGACTACTTCTCCTTTGTTAGTTCTCAATCTTGTTTGATTGTATCTCCTTTTGCGACGCACAGTATATTACGAATAGTCAACTTTCTTAGTTCTCAATATCTTACGATTACACTTCTTCCTTAGTTATTAAGCTAATATAGTCGCCTCCACTCTCTTTCGAATGCGATTAGATCATTCATTTGATCTAAATCTTTTGTGCACAGGTCCCACTCATGGTTCTCAATCTACTCTAACTAAGTCACGTATTAGGGGCTTATCATCCGTTATTATATATTCTTATCATTTCAACATGTATGCCGATTAGATCATCTTTCTAGTTTCTTAATTATCTCCCTAATATTTTATCCTGTGTTCTCCTTTTGCGATTCATACCACATAGAACAGTTAGTCAATTTCTAGGCTCTCAATATCGAACGATCGCAACTTCTTCCTTACTCATAATGCGAGTTTGATCGGCCTCATTTTTCTATTCTTTTGCAGATGCTATTAGATGATGTATTAGTTCTAAATCTTCAAGGAACAGGTCCAGCGCATGGTTCTTAATCCATTCTTATTAAAACATATTTATGTTCTTACCTTGTGAAATTTGATCTCATACCTTTCTCCAATGTGCTATGATAGGAACTCCTCCCATATTTCAAAATCTTACACGACTAATCTGCTTTCTTTTTTCTGTGAATTGCATATGTTATGTCTCCTTTTGTTATTCATTGAATAGCACAATTAGTCGCATTTCTTAGTTCTCAATATTGTACGATTATCACTTCTTCCTTTGTCATTATACACGGTGTGTAATTTGCTTCAATTTTTAGTTCTTTTTCAAATAAGGTTCGATAATCATCTTTTGTTAAAGCCTTTTTCAATTTTAACTGATTCTTGGTTCTTAATCTAGCATGATTAAATCACATTTTACGTTGTTATCATCAGTTAATAGAACTTATTATGTTTCTACATGTACTTTGTTGAGAACTCATTTCTTGTTTCTTAATCTTGTGCGACTTGATCCCAGTTATTAGTATTTAATCTTGTGCGATTTGCCCCCTTTCTTTGTTCTCAATATTGTACGAGTAGAAGTCCTTCCACTGTGATTAAGCACGTAGACTTGGCCTCATTTCTCACTTATTTCTTCAAAACCATCATATTATATTTTAGTTCTTATTCTTTTATGCAAATTTATCACTCATGGTTCTTAATTTGGCCAAATCAAATCGCATTTTAAGTTCTTATCTTCAGTTACGAGATTTACTTTTATAAGAACTCCTGTTCTATTTCTTAATGTGATATGACTCGATCTACTTTATTAGTTCTTAATCCTGTACGATTAGATCTCCTTTACTGTGTCATAAAATAGTACGATTAGACCCTTTCTTTTTTCTCAGAGATATCGCACTATTACAATTTCTTCCTTTATCATTGTGCAGGCATAATTAATAGGCCTCATTTCTCTGTTCTTTTTCTTATGCGATTAGATAATCTCTTAATTATAAATCTTGAATGAATACAACCCGCTCTTGGTTCTTTTTAAATCTAATATGACTACTTCTCCTTTATTAGTTCTGAATCTTGTTTGATTGTTGTATCTCCTTGTATGACTCACAATATATTATGATTAGTCGACTTTTTTAGTTCTGAATATCTTACGATTACACTTCTTCCTTAGTTATTAAGCTAATATAGTTGCCTCCGTTCTCTTTCGAATGCGATTAGATCATTCATTTGATCTAAATCTTTTGTGCACAGGTCCCACACATGGTTCCCAATCTAATCTGACCAAGTCAGTTATTAGAGGTTTATCATCCGTTATTAGATATTCTTATCTTTTCAACGTGTATGTCGATTAGATCACCTTTCTAGTTTCTTAATTATCTCCCTAATATTTTATCAACAACATCTGTTGTTCTTTTGCGATTCATAACATAGAACTGTTAGTCAATTTCTTGGTTCTCAATATCGAACGATCGCAACTTCCTCCTTACTCGTAACGCAAGTTTGATCGGCCTCATTTCTCTATTCTTTTGCAAATACTATTAGATGATGTATTAGTTCTAAATCTTCAAGGAATAGGTCCAGCGCATGGTTCTTAATCCATTCTTATTAAAACATATTTATGTTCTGACCTTGTGAAATTTGATCTCATATCTTTTCCAAATGTGCTATGCTTGGAACTCCTGTCATATTTCATAATCTTACACGACTAATCTGCTTTCTTTTTTCTGTGAATTGCATATGTTATGTCTCCTTTTGTTATCCATTGAATAGCACGATTAGTCGCATTTCTTAGTTCTCAATATTGTACAATTATCACTTCTTCCTTTGTCATTATACAAGGTGTGTAATTGGCTTCATTTTTCAGTTCTTTTTCAAATTAGGTTAGATAATCATCTTTTGTTCAAAGGTCTTTTTCAATTTTAACTGATTCTTGGTTCTTAATCTAGCATGATTAAGTCACATTTTACGTTGTTATCATGAGTTAATAGAACTTATTGTGTTTAGGGTTTATAGTCTTAATAAAGTCCTAAAAAAAAACTCTGCTCCTTCTCTCTAAAGCCTCTCTCTCTCTCTTGCTTTCTTCTTTGAATTTCTGCAATGGCCGAGGGTGATGGCCTCCAGCCTATTGCTGGGGGGCATTCTAAATCATTTGCACAAGCTTTATTGGGTGGCACAATCGACGCACAACCAGAACAACCTTTGAAAAAGCTTCAATCCTACAAGGGTGAGCCGGCGGTCTTCTTCTCCGAGGATGAAATTCAAAGGCTGGCTGCTCCATTTAAATACACACTGGTTGGTCACTTCCCGCGAGGCAAACCTAACATGGAATTACTCTGCCAAAGTTTCCACACTATTGGTTTCAAAGGGTGGCTATATTGATTACAAGCATGTCATGATTCGCTTTTCATTAGAGGAGGATTATCTAAGGTGCTGGCTTAAAGCCACATGGTTCATCATTGGTTTTTTCATACGTGATCTTAAATGGCACCCTCTTTTCACGCCGGAGATAGAACCATCCATCGTGCCCGTGTGGATAACCTTGGAGGGCCTCCCAGCAGTCTTCTACAATAAACGCTCAATTTTTAGCATCGTACAAGCAGTTGGCACGCCACTTAAGTTGGACTTGGCTACCCGCAATTTCACTCGGCCGAACACTGCTAAGGTATGTGTAGAAGTTGATCTACTTGCAATTTTACCTTCGCGAGTTTGGATTGGTGTTGGTACGAATGGAAGATGGCAAAAAATCAGCTATGAAGATTTGCCAAGTTCCTGTACAAATTGTCACAAAATTGGCCATGCATCATTGGATTGTAGGGCCGGCAACCCCCGTCCTCCAAACCAGCAATTCCAGCAGCAACCCATCCCAAAAAATGTCCCACATCTCCAGCAAATACAAAAGGCTACCCAAAAATGGATTCCACTTTCTAGCACGGACCTGGGTCCCTCGGGTACAAAGCCATCGAATCCACAATCTCCAGCAGCTGTGGAGGAGTTGATCACCCGACTGGAACGACCACCATCACAGCTGCAAGACAATCTCGGCATCTCCAACTACCCCACCAGTTCAAATTTTGAATTCCTTGCAGATAGGAGCAGTAATACCAGATTCGGTTATGGATCCCTTAGAGATAGGAACAACCTTATCTCATTCGGTTGATAATCAAAATCTCCTCAACAATGCTGAAGATGTGTTGACCAAGTCTAGATGGGGGTAAGATCAAATGTAATACTGAGACCTTTGGTTCATGTTGCAGTAAGGTAATCCCACCAAATTTGGCAACTGTCCAAACAACCACTCTCGAACAGCTGTAATAATTCAGCCAACATCCCCCAATTTGCACATGCAATTCATCGTGGCCATGGATGACTCTTCCATTCCTCATGCAACAATTATGGCTGAATTACCATGCTATTTTTCAGAGGGCGAATCATCCCACAGCACCACAAGCAGCACATGACAATCCGCAACCACCTCCCGCTCAATTGCAACCAGTGAGTCAACCTTCGTCCAAGAAGAAAAGTAGACGTAAACGAATTTACAATATGCCAAGGCCTATGCGTACTAGGCTGGCTAAGAAACCTTCCAATCCGCCCCTATCTCCTCAATGTTAATGGATAGTGTTTTAGCATGGAATATAAGAGGAATAGGTAATAAACCTTCCATTCGTAGGTTAAAGTTGCTAGTTACACAAAACAGAATAAACATTCTTGCTTTAACGGAGCCTATGGTAGACAAAGCAAGGATTCCTCTTTTCGCCCACAAGCTAGGGTTCGATTGTTGTCAATCTAATTCTAACGAGAAGATTTGGGTTTTTTGGAATAAGGGGTTAGTCCTTACCCCTATTTTAGTTTCTGATCAACTTTTTCATGTTTCTTGCTCCTTACCATCCTATCATACAACTGTGGAAATCTCTTTCATTTATGCAAAGTGTACTAAGGCTTGAAAGACAAGAACTTTGGGAGGCCCTCCGGACTATCCAACCACACTCTCCATGGCTGGTTGGGAGAGATTTCAATGTCATTTCCAGTTCGGATGAATATAAAGGTGGCAACTCACTCGATGTTGAAGCCATGACAGAATTTAATGACTGTCTTCATGATTGTGGATTGATGGATATTGCCTTCCAAGGTTGCAAATATACTTGGAAGGGCAACAGGACGGGAGGCACGATGTGGAAAAGACTAGACCGGTTCGTGTGCAACAATGATTTCCTTGCTACCTTACGCAACATTAATGTTGAACACCTCATCAAGACGTGCTCGGATCATTCACTTCTCATTATCAAAGTGTCAAATGATGTCACAACAGGCCCAAAGCCATTTAAATTCTTAAATATGTGGACTAAGCATAAAGATTTTTTGCAGGTAGTGGAACAAAATTGGTCTTTACATTGTTCTGGACCGCCACTCTTCGTCTTTGCTTGCAAGCTCAAACGATTGAAAGCCATGAGCTAAAAATTTGGAACCGTACGGTGTTTGGGGATTTGTTTTTCAAAGTCCAAGCAGCTGAACGGGAGGTACATGTAAAGGAGGAGACATTTCTGCAACAACAAAACCCAAACAATCAATTAGCACTATCTCATGCACAAGCGGTTCACACCCGATGCCTGGTCGAAGAGGAAATGTTTTGGCGTCAAAAAGCGGGGATAAAGTGGTTAAAGGAAGGAGACCATAATACTACCTTATTCCATTCTGCACTCATAGCCAAGAAACAACATTTGCGGATCTCAAAAATTAAAGTGGATGGTGTTTGGATTGAAGATATACAATGTATTGAAGCTGAGGGGATTAATTTTTTCCAACGTCTCTTATCGTGTAATGAGCCAACGGTGATAGATCACACTTTGTTAGATACTCTTCCCACGACAGTCTCCAATGCGGACAATCAACTCTTGCTAGCTAAACTCACCACTAAGGAGTTAAAAGAGGTAGTTTTCTCCCTCAACCCGGATGGAAGAACTTTAATGCAGCGGGCATTGATGGATATAATGGTTTTTTCTTCTCCTTTTGCTGGGATATTATTCATCGGGATCTTTTCCATGCTGTAGGAGCATTCTTGAAGGGCATGAGTTGATTGTCCGTGGCCAGTGGCCTCGTACACATCTAAAGTGTATACACATCTATAGGCCATCATCTTTTCGATTTTCGACCCATTAGCCTTTGTACTTTCTTATACACATCTAGATGTGTATAAGAGACAGATATGATGGTTTTGAAGAAATAAGTGAGAACTGAGGCCCCGAACAAGGTGCCTATGTCCCAGGTAGAGAATTGCAGATAATATCCTTCTAGCCCAAGAGATTGTGGAGTTCTTAAACAGGAAAACAAGAGGTGGTAATCTGATCATCAAGCTGGACCTCGCAAAAGCTTTTGATAGATTATCTTGGTATTGTTTATATGCAATTCTGAGGAGGTTTGGTTTTGCTGAGAATTGGATATCTTTAAGTGAAGAATAGTCTGGAATATTGATGGTAAACATTCTCATTAATGGTGTGCCAAAAGATTTCTTTAAATCTTCAAGAGGAGTTCGGCAAGGGGACCCTCTATCCCTCCTTCTCTTCTTAATTATGATGGAGTCTTTTTCCCGTGGTTTGAATGATCAATTTCGAATTGGCAAAATTTTTGAGTTCGCTCATCCAAGGTCATGCTCAACCATCTCTCATTTGGCTTATGCGAATGATGTAGTAATTTTTACAAGGGGAGAGGCGAATTCAATACGAAATCTCATGGCTTTCATTTCAAGGTTTGGGACATCCTCTGGGCATCTTTGTAACAAAGCCAAAAGTTCTTTTTATTTGTCCAAGACATCATCCACACCTCGTATTCGGATGATTCAAGCCAAAATGGGGATTGCAAAAAAATCCCTACCATTCATATATTTGGGATACCCTATCCAAAAAGCAAAAAAACGGAGAGACCTTTTTCAGCCAATGATAGAAAAAGTGACAACTCACATTCATGGTTGGCAAACACGATTTCTCTCTCCTGGAGGATCGGCTTATTCTCATCAAACACGTGTTGAGTAGCATCCCAATCTTTCTTATGGCAGTTCTCGCTCCTCCACTTTCAATCCTTAAGGAGTTAGATAGGCAATTTGCGGGTTTCTTCTGGGGAGATTCGGAAGGGGTTCCAAAACGCCATTGGAAAGCATGGTCTACCATTTGTCAACCAACATCCTCCAATGGTCTCAGTATTACTCCATTGGCGGCTGTTGTGCATGGTTTCAGCATGAAATTATGGTGGAAGTTTCGGAAAGGCCATTCCTTATGGAGCTCCTTCCTCCATGGATGATATTTAAACCGCTGCGCTCATCCTTGTGTAGCTCAAGAAGCACCTGGAGACTCATTCACATGGAAACGAATGCTGCGCATTTGCGAGTCGACAGAACAAAATATGTTGTTCCTCACCCAGAATGCCAACTCTTCATTCTGGTTTGACACATGGACTGATTACGGGCCGCTATTTGACATGGTGGAACATGTTTATGATAGCCACCTTTTAAGCTAAGATGAGGCAACTATGGAATTCTAGCGAATGGAATTTATCCTTACTCGACGGGAGATATTCCAGTGAGGAGCTTCGCAACATTGGGAACTGCATTAAAGACAAGGTCATCTGCCAGAGGGATTCAGATTCGAACAAGCTCATTTGGACCCTTACATCCAACGGCTCTTTCTCTATCTCATCCACCTACTTGCCAATGGCTCAATCATTCACTAGACAAATGATTTTGGATAAGAGACTCCAACTGAAGATCTCCATCTTTATGTGGCAATTGTTAAACATACGGCTTCCAACGGATGACTTGATCCCATTACCATCTAAGTGCCGCTTTTGTAACAATGAAGAGTTTGTCAATCATCTCTTTGTGGTATGTACATTGGCAACACAAGTTTGGAGTTTTTTCGAAGATTGGTTCGAATGGAGTTTTGGCCCAGCCTCTACCATTTTGGATAAGCTCAACTCGTGGTGGTGGGCTGCACACGCTCATTCTACCACAATGGGGGCAATACATCAAAATCCTTCCATGCATTGTTTGTTGGTTCATTTGGAAGTCTAGGAATAATGCTACATTCCAAGGGACAAGCATCTAAGCCACCAGGATCATTGTCGACATTTGTGCTTATTTGAAGACAATTTCCTCAATATTTCTGTTTCCAAAGGTAATTGCGGCAGATGAATTGCTTCTTTCACACGGAATTTGCAGCCAACTTCTTTACTTGCAACCCAAGAGAATACTTATTGTTAAATGGAGCTGTCCTCCTTATGGTGCCTTCAAGTTGAATGTGGATGGGGCTTCAAAAGGGAACCCAGGCTTGGCGGCGGGAGGGGGCATCATTAGAAACCACCAGGGACAATGCATCAAGCCCTTCTCCAATGGCTACGCTTCCCAAACCAATTTGAAGGCCGAGGTTCTGACCCTTTTAGATGGCCTAAAAATGTGTTGCTCTTTACACCTACAGGCTATGGAGGTAAAAATGGACTCTCCAATTATCGTTAATATCATAAAAGGGCTGTCTGCCATCGCAACCATGGAGCATTGACAATGAACTCCAGCACATCAAACGGCTCATAGAAGGCAGAGTTGTTTCATTCTCACGTGTATTTAGGAAAACAAATCAAGTAGCAGATAGGTTAGAAAATTACGGCATTATTACGCCCATGTATGTTGAATACGATCCGGATACCATTCCCTCCCATGTGAAAGGTTTGGTTATCTCGGATGCCAAGGGACTTCCCTGCATTCGTCTTTGTAAATCTTGAGCTTTGCTAATAAATCTTCACCTTAAAAAAAAAAAGAACTTAATATGTTTCTACATGTACTTTGTTGAGAACTCCTTTCTTGTTTCTTAATCTTATGCGACTTGATCCCAGTTATTAGTATTTAATCTTGTGCGATTTGTCCCCTTTCTTAGTTCTCAATATCGTACGAGTACAACTCCTTCCACTATGATTAAGCACGTATACTTGGCCTCATTTCTCACTTATTTCTTCAAAACCATCATATTATATGTTAGTTCTTTTTCTGTCCTTTATGCAAAGTTATCACTCATGGTTCTTAATTTGGCCAAATCAAATCGCATTTTAAGTTCTTATCTTGAGTTGCGAGCTTTACTTTGATAAGAACTCCTGTTCTCTTTCTTAATCTGATATGACTCGATCTACTTTGTTAGTTCTTAATCCTGTACAATTAGATCTCCTTTACTGTGTCATAATATAGTACGATTAGACCATTTCTTTCTTCTCAATATCGCACTATTACAATTTCTTCCTTAATCATTTTGTCGGCATAATTAATAGGCCTCATTTCTCAGTTCTTTTTATTATACGATTAGATAATCTCTTAATTATAAATCCTTACTGAATACGACTTCTTTTTAAATCTAATACGACTACTTCTACTTTGTTTGTTCTCAATCTTGTTTGATTGTATCTGCTTTTGCGAGTCACAAAATATTACGATTAGTCGACTTTCTTAGTTATCAATATCTTATGATTACACTTCTTCCTTAGTTATTAAGCTAATATAGTTGACTAACCTCCGTTCTCTTTCGAATGCGTTTAGATCATTTATTTGATCTAAATCTTTTGTGCACAGGTTCAAGACATGGTTCTCAATCTAGTCAAACTAAGTCACGTATTAGGGGCTTATCATTCGTTATTTGATATTGTTATGTTTTCAACATTTATGTCGATTAGATCACCTTTCTAGTTTCTTAATTATCTCCCTAATATTTTATCATGTGTTCTCCTATTGCGATTCATAACATAGAACAGTTAGTCAATTTCTTGGCTCTCAATATCGAACGATCGCAACTTCTTCCTTACTCCTAAAGCAAGTTTGATCGGCTTCATGTCTCTATTCTTTTGCAAATGCTATTAGATGATGTATTAGTTCTAAATCTTTAAGGAAATTGGTCCAACGCATGGTTCTTGATTAAAACATATTTATGTTCTTACCATGTGAAATTTGATCTCATATCTTTTCCAAATGTGCTATGAATGGAACTCCTCTCATATTTAATAATCTTACACGACAAAGTAATCTCCTTTCTTTGTTTTGTGAATTGCATATGTTACGTCTCCTTTTGTTGTTAATTGTATAGCTCGATTAGTCGCATTTCTTAGTTCTCAATATTGTACGATTATCACATCTCCCTTTGTCATTATACAAGGTGTAATTGGCTTCATGTCTCAGTTCTTTTTCAAATAAGGTTGGATAATCATCTTTTGTTCAAAGTCTTTTTCAATTTGAACTGATTCTTGGTTCTTAATCTAGCATAATTAAATCACATTTTACGTTGTTATCATGAGTTATTAGAACTTATTATGTTTCTACATGTACTTTGTTGAGAACTCCTTTCTTGTTTCTTAATCTTACGCGACTTGATCCCAGTTATTAGTATTTAATCTTATACGATTTCTCCCTTTTCTTTGTTCTCAATATCGTACGAGTACAACTCCTTCAACTGTGATTAAGCACGTATAGTTGGCCTCATTTCTCACTTATTCTTCAAAACCATCATATTACATTTTAGTTCCTATGTCTTTTATGCAAAGTTATCACTCATGGTTCTTAATTTAGCCAAATCAAATCGCATTTTAAGTTCTTATCTTGAGTTACGAGATTTACTTTTACGAGAACTCCTGTTCTATTTCCTAATCTGATATGACTCGAACTACTCTGTTAGTTCTTAATCCTGTAATTTTAGATCTCCTTTACTGTGTCATAATATAGTACGATTAGACCCTTTCTTTCTTCTCAATATCGTACTATTACAATTTCTTCCTTAATCATTTTGCAGGCATAATTAATAGGCCTCATTTCTCAGTTCTTTTTCTTATATGAATAAATAATCTCTTAATTGTAAATCTTTAATTATTACGACCCACTCTTGGTTCTTTTTAAATCTAATACGACTACTTCTCCTTTATTAGTTCTCAATCTTGTTTGATTGTATCTCCCTTTGCGACTCACAAAATATTACGATTAGATGACTTTCTTAGTTCTCAATATCTTACGATTATACTTCTTCCTTAGTTATTAAAGCTATCTCTAATATAGTAGCCTCCGTTGTCGTTCGAATGCGATTAGATCATTCATTTGATCTAAATCTTTTGTGCACAGGTCCCACACATGGTTCTCAATCAAGTCCGACAAAGACACGTATTAGGGGCTTATCATCCGTTATTAGATATTCTTATCTTTTCAACATGTATGTCGATTAGATAACCTTTCTAGTTTCTTAATTATCTCCCGAATATTTTATCATGTGTTGTTCTCCGTTTGCGATTCATAACATAGAACCGTTAGTCAATTTCTTGGCTCTCAATATCGAACGATCGCAACTTCTTCCTTACTCGTAGAGGAAGTTTGATCGGCTTCATGTCTCTATTCTTTTGCAAATGCTATTAGACGATGTATTAGTTCTAAATCTTTAAGGAAATTGGTCCAACGCATGGTTCTTGATTAAAACATATTTATGTTCTTACCATGTGAAATTTGATCTCATATCTTTTCCAAATGTGCTATGAATGGGACTCCTCTCATATTTAAATACTAATCTTACACGACTAATCTCCTTTCTTTGTTTTGTGAATTGCATATGTTACGTCTCCTTTTGTTGTTAATTGTATAGCTCGATTAGTCGCATTTCTTAGTTCTCAATATTGTACGATTATCACATCTCCCTTTGTCATTATACAAGGTGTAATTGGCTTCATTTCTCAGTTCTTTTTCAAATAACTTTGGATAATCGTCTTTTGTTCAAAGTCTTTTTCAATTTGAACTGATTCTTGGTTCTTAATCTAGCGTAATTAAATCACGTTTTACGTTGTTATCATGAGTTGTTAGAACTTATTATGTTTCTACATGTACTTTGTTGAGAACTCCTTTCTTGTTTCTTAATCTGACGCGACTTGATCCCAGTTATTAGTATTTAATCTTGTACGATTTGTCCCCTTTCTTAGTTCTCAATATCGTACAACTACAACTCCTTCCACTGTGATTAAGCTCGTTTACTTGGCCTCATTTCTCACTTATTTCTTCAAAACCATCATATTAATTAATGTTTTAGTTCCTATTCTTTTATGAAAAGTTATCACTCATGGTTCTTAATTTAGCCAAATCAAATCGTATATTAAGTTCTTATCTTGAGTTACGAGATTTACTTTTACGAGAACTCCTGTTCTATTTCTTAATATGATCTGACTCGAACTACTTTGTTAGTTCTTAATCCTGTAGGATTAGATCTCCTTTACTGTGTCATAATATAGTACGATTAGACCCTTTCTTTCTTCTCAATATCGTACTATTACAATTTCTACCTTAATCAATGTGCAGGCATAATTAATAGGCCTCATTTCTCAGTTCTTTTTCTTATACGATTAGATAATCTCTTAATTATAAATCTTCAATGAATACGACCCGGTTTTGGTTCTTTTTAAATCTAATACTACTACTTCTCCTTTATTAGTTCTCAATCTTGTTTGATTGTATCTCTTTTTGCGACTCACAAAATATTACGATTAGTCGACTTTCTTAGTTATCAATATCTTACGATTCCACTTCTTAATCAAATCTTATGAATTCTTAGTTATTAAGCTAATATAGTTGCCTCAGTTCTCTTTCGAATGCGATTAGATCATTCATTTGATCTAAATCTTTTGGGAACAGGTTCCACACATGGTTCTCAATCTAGTCTAACTAACTCACGTATTAGGGGCTTATCATCCGTTATTAGATATTCTTATCTTTTCAACATGCATGTCGATTAGATCACCTTTCTAGTTTCTTAATTATCTCCCTAATATTTTATCATGTGTTGTTCTCCGTTCGCGATTCATAACATTGATAAGCTAGTCAATTTCTTGGCTCTCAATATCGATGGATCGCAATTTCTTCCTTACTCATAAAGCAAGTTTGATTGGCCTCGTTTATCTATTCGTTTGCAAATGCTATTAGATGATGTATTAGTTCTAAATCTTCAAGGAATAGGTCCAGCGCATGGTTCTTAATCCATTCATATTAAAACATATTTATGTTATTACCTTGTGAATTTTGATCTCATATCTTTTCCAAATGTGCTATGATGACAGTTGGAACTCCTCTCATATTTCATAATCTTTCACGACTAATCTCCTTTCTTTGTTCTGTGAATTGCATATGTTATGTCTCATTTTGTTGTTCATTGTATAGCTCGATTAGTCGCATTTCTGAGTTCTCAATATTTTACGATTATCACTTCTTCCATTGTCATTATACAAGGTGTAATTGGCTTCATTTCTCAGTTCTTTTTCAAATAAGGTTAGATAGTCACCTTTAGTTCAAAGTCTTTTTCAATTTGAACTGATTCTTGGTTCTTAATCTAGCATAATTTAATCACATTTAAGGTTGTTATCATGAGTTATTAGAACTTATTATGTCTCAACATGTACTTTGTCGAGAACCCCTTTCTTGTTTCTTAGTCTTACACGACTTGATCCCAGTTATTAGCATTTAATTTTGTACGATTTGTCCCCTTTCTTAGTTCTCAATATCGTACGAGTACAACTCCTTCCACTATGATTAAGCACGTATACTTGGCCTCATTTCTCACTTCGATTTCTTCAAAACCATCATATTAATAATTTTGTTCTTATTATTTTATCCATAGTTATCACTCATGGTTCTTAATTTGGCCAAATCAAATCGGATTTTAAGTTCTTATCTTGAGTTAGGAGATTTACTTTTATAAGAACTCGTGTTCTATTTCTTAATCTGCTATTGCTCGATCTACTTTGTTAGTTCTTAATCCTGTACGATTAGATCTCCTTTACTGTGTCATAATGTAGTACGATTAGACCCTTTCTTTCTTCTCAATATTGTACTATTATAATTTCAACCTTAATCAATGTGCAGGCATAATTAATAGACCTCATTTCTCAGTTCTTTTTCTTATACGATTAGATAATCTCTGAATTATAAATCTTTATTGAATACGACCCGCTCTTGGTTCTTTTTAAATCTAATACGACTTCTTCTCCTTTATTAGTTCTCAATCTTGTTTGATTGCATCTTCTTTTGCGACTCACAAAATATTACGAATAGTCGACTTTCTTAGTTCTCAATATCTTACGATTACACTTCTTCCTTAGTTATTAAGCAAATATACTTGCCTCCGTTCTCTTTGGAATGCGATTAGATCATTCATTTGATCTAAATCTTTTGTGCACAGCTTCCGCTTATCATCCGTTATTAGATATTCTTATCTTTTCAGCAAGCATGTCGATTAGATCACCTTTCTAGTTTCAGGTCAATTTCTTGGCTCTCAAAATCAATGGATCGCAACTTCTTCCTTACTAGTAAAGCAAGTTTGATCGGCCTCAGTTCTCTATTCTTTTGGAAATGCTATTAGATGATGTATTAGTTCTAAATCTTCAAGGAATAGGTGCAAGCGCATGGTTCTTAATCCATTCTTATTAAAACTTATTTATGTTCTTACCTTGTAAAATTTGATCTCATATCTTTTCCAAATGTGCTATGATTGGAACTCCTCTCATATTACATAATCTTTCACGACTAATCTCCTTTCTTTTTTCTGTGAATTGTAAATGTTATGTCTCCTTTTTGTTGTTCATTGTATAGCTCGATTAGTTGCATTTCTGAGTTCTCAGTATTGTACGATTATCACTTCTTCCATTGTCATTATACAAGGTGTAATTGGTTTCATTTCTTAGTTCTTTTTCAAATAAGGTTAGAAAGTCACCTTTAGTTCAAAGTCTTTTTCAATTTGAAATGATTCTTGGTTCTTAATCTAGCACAATTAAATCACATTTTACGTTGTTATCAAGAGTTATTCGAACTTATTATGTCTCAACATGTACTTTGTCGAGAACTCCTTTCTTGTTTCTTAATCTTATACGACTTGATCCCAGTTATTAGTATATAATCATGTACGATTTGTCCCTTTTCTTAGTTCTCAATATCGTACGAGTACAACTCCTTCCACTGTGATTAAGCACTTATACTTGGCCTCATTTCTCACTTATTTCTTCAAAACCATCATATTAATAATTTTGTTCTTATTCTTTGATGCAAAATTATCACTCATGGTTCTTAATTTGGCCAAGATCAAATCGAATTTTAAGTTCTCCTCTTGAGTTACGAGATTTGCTTTTATTAGAACTCCTGTTCAATTTCTTAATCTGTTATGACTCGATCAAATTTGTTAGTTCTTAATCCTGTATGATTTGATCTCCTTTACTGTGTCATAATATAGTACGATTAGAACCTTTCTTTCTTCTCAATATCGTACTATTACAATTTCTTCCTTAATCATTGTGCAGGCATAATTCATAGTACTCATTTCTCAGTTCTTTTTCTTATTCGATTAGATAATCTCTTAATTACAAATCTTTAATTATTATGACCCGCTCTTGGTTCTTTTTAAATCTAATACGACTACTTCTCCTTTATTAGTCCTCAATCCTGTGTGATTGTTGTATCTCCTTTTGCGACTCACAATATATTAAGATTAGTCGACTTTCTTAGTTCCCAATATCTTACGATTACACTTCTTCCTTAGCCATTAAGCTAATATAGTTGCCTCCGTTCTCTTTCGAATGCAATTAAAGATCATTCATTTGATCTAAATCTTTTGTGCACAGGTCCCACACATGGTTCTCAATCTAGTCTAACTGAGTCACGTATTAGGGGCTTATCATCCGTTATTAAATATTCTTATCTTTTCAACATGTATGTCGATTAGATCACCTTTCTAGTTTCTTAATTATCTCCCTAATATTTTATCATGTGTTGTTCTCCGTTCGCGATTCATAACATAGAACAGCTAGTCAATTTCTTGGCTCTCAATATTGAACGATCGCAACTTCTTCCTTACTTGTAAAGCAAGTTTGATTGGTTTCATTTCTCTATTCTTTTTCAAATGCTATTAGATGATGTATTAGTTCTAAATCTTTGAGGAATAGGTCCAGCGCATGGTTCTTAATCCATTCTTATTAAAACATATTTATGTTCTTACCTTGTGAAATTTGATCTCATATCTTTTCCAAATGTGCTATGATTGGAACTCCTCTCATATTTCACAATCTTACACGACAAATCTCCTTTCTTTAAGTTCTGTGAATTGCATATGCTATGTTTCCTTTTGTTGGTCATTGTATAGCACGATTAGTCGCATTTCTTAGTTCTCAATATTGTACGATTATTACTTCTTCCTTGTCATTATACAAGGTGTGTAATTGGCTTCATTTCTTTGTTATTTTTCAAATAAGGATAGATAATCATCTTTTGTTCAAAGTCTTTTTCAATTTGCACTGATTCCTGGTTCTTAATCTAGCATAATTAAATCACATTTAAGGTTGTTATCATGAGTTATTAGAACTTATTATGTTTCTACATATACTTTGTTGAGAACTCCTTTCTTGTTTCTTAATCTTATACGACTTGATCCCAGTTATTAGTATTCAATCTTGTACGATTTGTCCCCTTATGACACAGTAAAGGAGATCTAATCCTGTGTATTATAGACAGGCCTAGAATTAAGCACTTATACATGGCCTCATTTCTCACTTATTTCTTCAAAACCATCATATTATATTTTAGTTCTTATTCTTTGATGCAAGAATTATCACTCATGGTTCTTAATTTGGCCAAATCAAATCGAATTTTAAGTTCTTCTCATGAGTTACGAGATTTGCTTTTATTAGAACTCCGGTTCTATTTCTTAATCTGATATGACTCGATCTACTTTGTTAGTTCTTAATCCTGTAGGATTAGATCTCCTTTACTGTGTCATAATATAGAACGATTAGACCATTTCTTTCTTCTCCATATCTTACTATTACAATTTCTTCCTTAATCATTGTGCAGGCATAATTCATAGGCCTCATTTCTCAGTTCTTTTTCTTATACGATTAGATAATCTCTTAATTATAAATCTTTAATTAATACGACCCCTCTTGGTTCTTTTTAAATCTAATACGACTACTTCTCCTTTATTAGTTCTCAATCTTGTTTGATTGTATCTCCTTTTGCGACTCACAATATATTACGATTAGTCGACTTTTTTAGTTCTCAATATCTTACGATTACAATTCTTCCTTAGTCATTAAGCTAATATAGTTGGCGCCTCCTTTCTCTTTCGAATGCGATTAGATCATTCATTTGATCTAAAACTTTTGTGCACCGGTCCCACACATGGTTCTCAATCTAGTCTAACTAAGTCACGTATTAGAGGCTTATTATCCGTTATTAGATATTCTTATCTTTTCAATGTGTATTATGTCAATTAGATCACCTTTCAAGTTTTTTAATTATCTCCCTAATATTTTATCAAGTGTTGTTCTTTGTTTGTGATTCATAACATAGAACAGCAAGTCAATTTCTTGGCTCTCAATATCGATGGATCACAACGTCTTCCTTACTCGTAAAGCAAGTTTGATCGGCCTCAGTTATCTATTCTTGTGGAAATGCTATTAGATGATGTATTAGTTCTAAATCTTCATGGAATAGGTGCAGCGCATGGTTCTTAATCCATTCTTATTAAAACATATTTATTTTCTTACCTTGGGAAATTTGATCTCATATCTTTTCCAAATGTGCTATGATTGAACTCCTCTCATATTTCATATAATCTTACACGACTATTCTCCTTTCTTTGTTCTGTGAATTGCATATGCTATGTTTCCTTTTGTTGGTCATTGTATAGCACGATTAGTCGCATTTCTTAGTTCTCAATATTGTACGATTATTACTTCTTCCTTGTCATTATACAAGGTGTGTAATTGGCTTCATTTCTCTATTATTTTTCAAATAAGGTTAGATAATCATCTTTTGTTCAAAGTCTTTTTCAATTTGCACTGATTCCTGGTTCTTAATCTAGCATAATTAAATCACATTTAAGGTTGTTATCATGAGTTATTAGAACTTATTATGTTTCTACATGTACTTTGTTGAGAACTCCTTTCTTGTTTCTTAATCTTATACAACTTGATCCCAGTTATTAGTATTCAATCTTGTACGATTTGTCCCCTTTCTTAGTTCTCAATATCGTACGAGTACAACTCCTTCCACTGTGATTAAGCACTTATACATGGCCTCATTTCTCACTTATTTCTTCAAAACCATCATATTATAAACTATTTTAGTTCTTATTCTTTGATGCAAAATTATCACTCATGGTTCTTAATTTGGCCAAATCAAATCGAATTTTAAGTTCTTCTCATGAGTTACGAGATTTGCTTTTATTAGAACTCCGGTTCAATTTCTTAATCTGTTATGACTCGATCTACTTTGTTAGTTCTTAACCTGTACGATTTGATCTCCTTTACTGTGTCATAATATAGTACGATTAGACCCTTTCTTTCTTCTCCATATCGTACTATTACAATTTCTTCCTTAATCATTGTGCAGGCATAATTCATAGGCCTCATTTCTCAGTTCTTTTTCATATACGACTAGATAATCTCTTAATTATAAATCTTTAATGAATACGACCCCCTCTTGGTTCTTTTTAAATCTAATACGACTACTTCTCCTTTTTTAGTTCTCAATCTTGTATGATTTCATCTACTTTTGCGACTCACAATATATTACGATTAGTCGACTATCTTAGTTCTCAAAATATCTTACGATTTGACATGAAATCTTCCTTAGTTATTAAGCTAATATGGTTGCCTCCGTTCTCTTTCAAATGCGATTAGATCATTCATTTGATATAAATCTTTTGTGCACAGGTCCCTCACATGGTTCTCAATCTAGTCTAACTAAGTCACGTATTAGGGGCTTATCATCCGTTATTAGATATTCTAATCTTTTCAACATTTATGTCGATTAGATCACCTTTCTAGTTTCTTAATTATCCCCCTAATATTTTATCATGTGTTGTTCTTTGTTTGCGATTCATAACATAGAATAGCTGGTCAATTTCTTGGCTCTCAATATCGATGGATCGCAACTTCTTCCTTACTCGTAAAGCAAGTTTGATCGGCCTCAGTTCTCTATTCTTTTGGAAATGCTATTAGATGATGTATTAGTTCTAAATCTTCAAGGAATAGGTGCAAGCGCATGGTTCTTAATCCATTCTTATTAAAACTTATTTATGTTCTTACCTTGTAAAATTTGATCTCATATCTTTTCCAAATGTGCTATAGATTGAACTCCTCTCATATTTCATAATCTTACACGACTATTCTCCTTTCTTTGTTCTGTGAATTGCATATGCTATGTTTCCTTTTGTTGGTCATTGTATAGCACGATTAGTCGCATTTCTTAGTTCTCAATATTGTACGATTATTACTTCTTCCTTGTCATTATACAAGGTGTGTAATTGGCTTCATTTCTCTATTATTTTTCAAATAAGGTTAGATAATCATCTTTTGTTCAAAGTCTTTTTCAATTTGCACTGATTCCTGGTTCTTAATCTAGCATAATTAAATCACATTTTAGGTTGTTATCGTGAGTTATTAGAACTTATTATGTTTCTACATGTACTTTGTTGAGAACTCCTTTCTTGTTTCTTAATCTTATGCGACTTGATCCCTGTTATTAGTATTTAATCTTATACGATTTGTCCCCTTTCTTAGTTCTCAATATCGTACGAGTGCAACTCCTTCCACTGTGATTAAACGTGTATACTTGGCCTCGTTTCTCACACAATGAGTCGGGTTATTTCTTCAAAACCATCATATTATACTTTAGTTCTTATTCTTTTATGCAAAATTATCACTCATGGTTCTTAATTTGGCGAAATCAAATCGAATTTTAAGTTCTTCTCATCGATTCTGAGATTTGCTCTTATTAGAACTCCTGTTCAATTTCTTAATCTGTTATGACTCGATCTACTTTGTTAGTTCTTAATCCTGTACGATTAGATCTCCTTTACTGTGTCATAATATAGTACGATTAGACCCTTTCTTTCTTCTCAATATTGTACTATTACAATTTCTTCCTTAATCATTGTGCAGGCATAATTCCTAGTCCTCATTTCTCAGTTCTTTTTGTTATTCGATTAGATAATCTCTTAATTACAAATCTTTAATTATTACGACCCGCTCTTGGTTCTTTTTAAATCTAATACGACTACTTCTCCTTTATTAGTCCTCAATCTTGTGTGATTGTTGTATCTCCTTCTGCGACTCACAATATATTAAGATTAGTTGGCTTTCTTACATAAGTTCTCAATATGTTACGATTACCCTTCTTCCTTAGTTATTAACCTAATATAGTTGCCTCCGTTCTCTTTCGAATACGATTAGATCAATCATTTGATCTAAATCTATTGTGCCTGAGTCACAGGTTCAGAATCTAGATTAGCTAAGTCACGTATTAGGGGCTTATCATCCGTTATTAGATATTCTTATCTTTTCAACATGTATGTCGATTAGATCACCTTTCTAGTTTCTTAATTATCTCCCTAATATTTTATCATGTGTTGTTCTCCGTTTGCGATTCATAACATAGAACAGCTAGTCAATTTCTTGGCCCTCAATATCGAACGATCGTAACTTCTTCCTTACTCGTAAAGCAAGTTTGATCGGCTTCATTTCTCTATTCTCTTGCTAATGCTATTTGGTGATGTATTAGTTCTAAATCTTTAAGGAATAGGTCCAGCGCAAGGTTCTTAATCCATTCTTATTAAAACATATTCATGTTCTTACCTTGTGAAATTTGATTTGATGTCTCATATCTTTTTCAAATGTGCTATGATTGGAACTCCTCTCATATTTGATAATCTTACACGACTATTCTCCTTTCTTTGTTCTGTGAATTGCATGTGTTATGTCTCCTTTTGTTGTTCATTGTATAGCACGATTAGTCGTATTTCTTAGTTCTCAATACTGACGATTATCACTCTTTCCTTTGTCATTATACAAGGTGTAATTAGCTTCATTTCTCAGTTATTTTTCAAATAAGGTTAGATTATCATCTTTTGTTCAAAGTCTTTTTCAATTTGAACCGATTCTTGGTTCTTAATCTAGCATAATTAAATCACATTTTACGTTGTTATCATGAGTTATTAGAACTTATTATGTTTCTACTTGTACTTTGTTCAGAACTCCTGTCTTGTTTCTTAATCTTATGCGACTTGATCCCAATTATTAGTATTTAATCTTGTACGATTGTCCCCTTTCTTAGTTCTCAATATCGTACGAGTACAATTCCTTCCACTGTTACTAAGCACGTAGTACTTGGCCTCATTTCTCATTTATTTCTTCAAAACCATCATATTATGTTTTAGTTCTTATTCTTTAGGCATAGTTATCACTCATGGTTCTTAATTTGGTCAAATCAAATCGAATTTTAAGTTCTTATCTTGAGTTACGAGATTTGCTTTTATAAGAACTCCTGTTCTATTTCTTAATATGATATGACTCGATCTACTTTGTTAGTTCTTAATCCTGTACGATTAGATCTCCTTTACAAAGTCATAAATAATAGTAAGGTTAGACCATTTCTAATCTTCTCCATATCGTACTATTACAATTTCTTCCTTAATCATTGTGCAGGCATAACTCAGAGGCCTCATTCGTACATGATTAAATACATATACGACTAGATAATCTCTTAATTATAAATCTTTAATGAATACGACCCGCTCTTGGTTCTTTTTAAATCTAATACGACTACTTCTCCTTTATTAGTCCTCAATCTTGTGTGATTGTTGTATCTCCTTCTGCGACTCACAATATATTAAGATTAGTTGGCTTTCTTAGTTCTCAATATGTTACGATTACCCTTCTTCCTTAGTTATTAACCTAATATAGTTGCCTCCGTTCTCTTTCGAATACGATTAGATCAATCATTTGATCTAAATCTATTGTGCACAGGTCCCACACATGGTTCTCAATCTAGTCTAACTAAGTCACGTATTAGGGGCTTATCATCCGTTATTAGATATTCTTATCTTTTCAACATGTATGTCGATTAGATCACCTTTCTAGTTTCTTAATTATCTCCCTAATATTTTATCATGTGTTGTTCTCCGTTTACGATTCATAACATAGAACAGCTAGTCAATTTCTTGGCTCTCAATATCGATGGATCGCAACTTCTTCCTTACTCGTAAAGCAAGTTTGATCGGCCTCAGTTCTCTATTCTTTTGGAAATGCTATTAGATGATGTATTAGTTCTAAATCTTCAAGGAATAGGTCCAGCGCATGGTTCTTAATCCATTCTTATTAAAACTAATTTATGTTCTTAGTCTCTCGTAATAAATTGTAAAATTTGATCTCATATCTTTTCCAAATGTGCATATGAGAATAAGAAATCTCATATAATCGGGATGGTACACCTGAACTTATACACATCTCAGAAATGTATAAGTATATGTTATGTTTCCTTTTGTTGTTCATTGTATAGCACGATTAGTCGCATTTCTTAGTTCTCAATATTGTACGATTATCACTTCTTCCTTTGTCATTATACAAGGTGTTTAATTGGCTTCATTTCTCAGTTCTTATTCAAATAAGGTTAGATAATCATCTTTTGTTCAAAGTCTTTTTCAATTTGAACCGATTCTTGGTTCTTAATCTAGCATAATTAAATCACATTTTACGTTGTTATCATGAGTTATTAGAACTTATTATGTTTCTACATGTACTTTGTTGAGAACTCCTTTCTTGTTTCTTAATCTTATGCGACTTGATCCCAATTAACAACTAAGGAAGAAGGGTTGTACGATTATGTCCCCTTATCGAAAATTCCACGTGATTAAGCGTATACCTGTCTCGGAGGCAACTATATTAGGTTAATAACTAAGGAAGAAGGAAGAACTCTCTTATAGTACAATCGCCAAATATCTGTCATGAGTTATACATTTGGCATAAA
The DNA here is from genome assembly GCA_025175665.1 of Cinchona pubescens. Classification (NCBI taxonomy): domain Eukaryota; kingdom Viridiplantae; phylum Streptophyta; class Magnoliopsida; order Gentianales; family Rubiaceae; genus Cinchona; species Cinchona pubescens. Next base: position 523,247 of record JANKKI010000070.1, on the reverse strand, counting down.
TGTGAATAATTGATTAAGTTCTTATACTTGAGTTACGAGATTTACTATTATTAGAACTCCTGTTCTATTTCTTAATCTGATATGACTCGATCTACTTTGTTAGTTCTTAATCCTGTACGATTAGATCTCCTTTACTGTGTCATAATATAGTACGATTAGACCCTTTCTTTCTTCTCAATATTGTACTATTACAATTTCTTCCTTAATCATTGTGCAGGCATAATTCCTAGTCCTCATTTCTCAGTTCTTTTTGTTATTCTAACAAAGTATCTCTTAATTACAAATCTTTAATTATTACGATTTCTTGGTTCTTTTTAAATCTAATACGACTACTTCTCCTTTATTAGTCCTCAATCTTGTGTGATTGTTGTATCTCCTTGCCACAAAAGATAGATGTGTATAAGAGACAGGTACCCTTCTTCCTTAGTTATTAACCTAATATAGTTGCCTCCGTTCTGTATCGAATACAGATGTAGATCATGTGCATTTGATCTAAATCTTTTGTGCACAGTCCCACACATGGTTCTCAATCTAGTCTAACTAAGTCACGTATTAGGGGCTTATCATCCGTTATTAGATATTCTTATCTTTTCAACATGTATGTCGATTAGATCACCTTTCTAGTTTCTTAATTATCTCCCTAATATTTTATCATGTGTTGTTCTCCGTTTGCGATTCATAACATAGAACAAAGTAGATCGAGTCATAACTAAGAAAGGGGACAAATCGTACAAGATTAAATACTAATAAATGGTTTGATCGGCTCATTTCTCTATTCTCTTGCTAATGCTATTTAGATGATGTATTAGTTCTAAATCTTAAGGAATAGGCCAGCGCATGGTTCTTAATCCATTCTTATTAAAACATATTTATGTTCTTACCTTGTGAAATTTGATCTCATATCTTTTTCAAAGAATCAAGGATTCCAATCCTCTCATCTTATACATAATCTTAGATGTGTATAAGAGACAGGATTTAGATCAAATTGCATGGTTATGTATCCTTTTGTTGTTCATTGTATAGCACGATTAGTCGCATTTCTTAGTTCTCAATATTGTACGATTATCACTCCTTCCTTTGTCATTATACAATAAGTAATTAGGCTTCATTTCTCAGTTCTTTTTCAAATAAGGTTAGATAATCATCTTTTGTTCAAAGTCTTTTTCAATTTGAACTTGAGAACTTGGTTCTTAATTAGCTTGTAAAAGAGAAAAAACATAAGAACAACGTTGTTAGACAGAGTTATTAATTCAAATTACATGTTTCTACTTGTACTTTGTGTAAGAACTAACGAAATATCTTAGGTGTTCTAATCATAGATAAGACGTAAGATGTGATTTAATTATGCTAGATTAGACAGCATACCTTCCACTGTGATTAAGAGTATACTTGGCCTCATTTCTCATTTATTTCTTCAAAACCATCATATTAAGAAATAAGTTAGGAGTTCAGTAGGCATAGTTATCACTCATGGTTCTTAATTTGGCCAAATCAAATCGAATTTTAAGTTCTTATCTTGAGTTACGAGATTTGCTTTGGTAAGAACCTCCTGTTCTATGACTTAATATGATCTATGAAGGCCAACTAATCTTGTAGTTGTGAATCCTGTACAATTAGATGTCCTTTACAAATCACAATATAGTAGTATTAGAAAGAGAGAAGTAGTCTATATTAGATTAAAGATTTATAAGAAGGGATTATCTAGTCGCTGTTAGATTATACCTCATCTAGATGTGTTCGTAATAGACAGATATGACTGTTAATTATACACATATAGATGTGAATATCGAGACATTGAAAAAGCAGAAGGAATTAAACATAATGAAACAAGATTCTCCTTTAGAAACATAATAATCTAATATAATCGTATTCGAAAGAGACTCACAATATATTAAGATTAGTTGGCTTTCTTAGTTCTCAATATGTTACGATTACCCTTCTTCCTTAGTTATTAACCTAATATAGTTGCCTCCGTTCTCTTTCGAATACGATTAGATCAATCATTTGATCTAAATCTATTGTGCACAGGTCCCACACATGGTTCTCAATCTAGTCTAACTAAGTCACGTATTAGGGGCTTATCATCCGTTATTAGATATTCTTATCTTTTCAACATGTATGTCGATTAGATCACCTTTCTAGTTATACAGATTAGATGTGTATAAGAGACAGGTGCACAATCTTATTAGATCAAATGATTGATCTAATCGTACAAAGAGAACGGAGGCAATTATATTAGGGAAGGCAACTATAATTAAGAGAATCTAATAGCATTTCCGATCAGCCTAGAGTTCTCTAAAATTTTGGAAATGCTATTACCATGATGTATTAGTAAGAAATCTTCAAGGAATAGGTGCAGCGCATGGTCTCTTAATCCATTCTTATTAAAACTTATTTATGTTCTTACCTTGTAAAATTTGATCTCATATCTTTTCCAAATGTGCTATGATTGGAACTCCTCTCATATTTCATAATCTTACACGACTATTCTCCTTTTTTATGTAGATGTGTATCTTGAACAGCAACAAAAGGAGACATCTAGATGTGTACGATTAGGCACATTTCTTAGTTCTCAATATTATACGATTATCACTTCTTCCTTGTCATTATACAAGGTGTGTAATTGGCTTCATTTCTTTGTTATTTTTCAAATAAGGTTAGATAATCATCTTTTGTTCAAAGTCTTTTTCAATTTGAACTGATTCTTGGTTCTTAATCTAGCATAATTAAATCACATTTTACGTTATTATCATGAGTTATTAGAACTTATTATGTTTCTACATGTACTTTGTTGAGAACTCCTTTCTTGTTTCTTAATCTTATGCGACTTGATCCCAATTATTAGTATTTAATCTTATACGATTTGTACCAACTTTCTTAGTTCTCAATATCGTACAGTACAACTCCTTCCACTGTGATTAAACGCGTATACTTGGCCTCAAGGTCACATATTTGTTCAAAACCATCATACACATCTAATTAGTTCTTAAGAGACAGGTATGCATAACTTAGTTAGACAGTGGTTCTTAACACATGTGCCAAATCTGTATAGTTTTAAGATTTAGATCAAACAACGAGATCTAATCGTATTCAGATGTGTTCAATTTCTTAATATGATGGTTTTGAAGTCGTGTAAGATCTAATCGTATACGATTAAGATCTAACAAACTGTGTCATAACATATAGTACGATTAGACCCTTTCTTTCTTCTCAATATTGTACTATTACAATTTCTTCCTTAATCATTGTGCAGGCATAATTCCTAGTCCTCATTTCTCAGTTCTTTTTGTTATTCGATTAGATAATCTCTTAGAGACAAATCTTTAGATTATGTACTCCTGTGCACAATAGATTTTAAATCTAATACGACTATAAAGGAGAAGTAGTAGATTATTAGATTGAATCTAATCGTATTCGAAAGAATCATTCTCGCGACTCACAATATATTAAGATTAGTTGGCTTTCTTAGTTCTCAATATGTTACGATTACCCTTCTTCCTTAGTTATTAACCTAATATAGTTGCCTCCGTTCTCTTTCGAATACGATTAGATCAATCATTTGATCTAAATCTATTGTGCACAGGTCCCACACATGGTTCTCAATCTAGTCTAACTAAGTCACGTATTAGGGGCTTATCATCCGTTATTAGATATTCTTATCTTTTCAACATGTATGTCGATTAGATCACCTTTCTAGTTTCTTAATTATCCCCTAATATTTTATCATGTGTTGTTCTCCGAATTGAATTCATAACATAGAACAGCTAGTCAATTTCTTGGCTAGATATCGAACGATCGTAACTTCTTCCTTACTCGTAAAGCAAGTTTGATCGGCCTCATTTCTCTATTCTCTTGCTAATGCTATTAGATGATGTATTAGTTCTAAATCTTTAAGGAATAGGTCCAGCGCATATTCTTAATCCATTCTTATTAAAACATATTTATGTTCTTACCTTGTGAAATTTGATCTCATATCTTTTCCAAATGTGCTATGATTGGAACTCCTCTATATGTGACAAAGAAAGGAGATTACTCCTCGTACAGGATTAAGAATTAACATGTGTTATGTCTCCTCTAGATGTGTACCATAGTATAGCACGATAAGTCGTATTTCTTAGTTCTCAATACTGTACGATTATCACTATTCCTTTGTCATTATACAAGGTGTAATTAGCTTCATTTCTCAGTTATTTTTCAAAAAAGGTTAGATATCATCTTTTGTTCAAAGTCTTTTCAATTTGAACCGATTCTTGGTTCTTAATCTAGCATAATTAAATCACATTTTACGTTGTTATCATGAGTTATTAGAACTTATTATGTTTCTACTTGTACTTTGTTCAGAACTCCTGTCTTGTTTCTTAATCTTATGCGACTTGATCCCAATTATTAGAGATATTTAATCTTGTACGATTGTCCCCTTTCTTAGTTCTCAATATCGTACGAGTACAATTCCTTCCACTGTTACTAAGCACGTATACTAGCCTCAAGAATAAGAATTTCTTCAAAACCATCATATTATGTTTTAGTTCTTATTCTTTAGGCATAGTTATCACTCATGGTTCTTAATTTGGTCAAATCAAATCGAATTTTAAGTTCTTATCTTGAGTTACGAGATTTGCTTTTATATGAACTCCTGTTCTAGATCTTAATATGATTGAGTCTAATCGTAGGAGATAAAGATGTGTATAAGAGACTACTTCTCCTTTATTAGTCCTCAATCTTGTGTGATTGTTGTATCTCCTTCTGCGACTCACAATATATTAAGATTAGTTGGCTTTCTTAGTTCTCAATATGTTACGATTACCCTTCTTCCTTAGTTATTAACCTAATATAGTTGCCTCCGTTCTCTTTCGAATACGATTAGATCAATCATTTGATCTAAATCTATTGTGCACAGGTCCCACACATGGTTCTCAATCTAGTCTAACTAAGTCACGTATTAGGGGCTTATCATCCGTTATTAGATATTCTTATCTTTTCAACATGTATGTCGATTAGATCACCTTTCTAGTTTCTTAATTATCTCCCTAATATTTTATCATGTGTTGTTCTCCGTTTGCGATTCATAACATAGAACAGCTAGTCAATTTCTTGGCTCTCAATATCGATGGATCGCAACTTCTTCCTTACTCGTAAAGCAAGTTTGATCGGCCTCAGTTCTCTATTCTTTTGGAAATGCTATTAGATGATGTATTAGTTCTAAATCTTCAAGGAATAGGTCCAGCGCATGGTTCTTAATCCATTCTTATTAAAACTTATTTATGTTCTTACCTTGTAAAATTTGATCTCATATCTTTTCCAAATGTGCTATGATTGGAACTCCTCTCATATTTCATAATCTTACACGACTATTCTCCTTTCTTTGTTCTGTGAATTGCATGTGTTATGTCTCCTTTTGTTGTTCATTGTATAGCACGATTAGTCGCATTTCTTAGTTCTCAATACTGTACGATTATCACTCCTTCCTTTGTCATTATACAAGGTGTAATTTGCTTCATTTCTCAGTTATTTTTCAAATAAGGTTAGATTATCATCTTTTGTTCAAAGTCTTTTTCAATTTGAACCGATTCTTGGTTCTTAATCTAGCATAATTAAATCACATTTTACGTTGTTATCATGAGTTATTAGAACTTATTATGTTTCTACTTGTACTTTGTTCAGAACTCCTGTCTTGTTTCTTAATCTTATGCGACTTGAAGTCCCAATTATTAGTATTTAATCTTGTACGATTGTCCCCTTTCTTAGTGATCAATCGTACGAGTACAATTCCTTCCACTGTTACTAAGCACGTATACTTGGCCTCATTTCTCATTTATTTCTTCAAAACCATCATATTATACTTTAGTTCTTATTCTTTTATGCAAAATTATCACTCATGGTTCTTAATTTGGCCAAATAAAATCGAGTTTTAAGTTCTTATCTTGAGTTACGAGTTTGCTTTTATATGAACTCCTGTTCTATTTCTTAATATGATATGACTCGATCTACTTTGTTAGTTCTTAATCCTGTACGATTAGATCTCCTTTACAAAGTCATAAATTAGTACGGTTAGACCCTTTCTTTCTTCTCCATATCGTACTATTACAATTTCTTCCTTAATCATTGTGCAGGCATAATTCCTAGTCCTCATTTCTAAGTTCTTTTTGTTATTCGATTAGATAATCTCTTAATTACAAATCTTGAATGATTACGACCCGCTTCGACTTGGTTCTTTTTAAATCTAATACGATACTTCTCCTTTATTAGTCCTCAATCTTGTGTGATTGTTGTATCTCCTTCTGCGACTTGTAAAATATATCTAGATCGTACATATTAAGAACTGTCTCTTATGCCAACTAATCACATCTAGATTGTGTATAAGAGAAGGTAGATACCTCAATCACTCTTTGAGACTATGCGATTAGATCATTCATTTGATCTAAATCTTTTGTGCGAGTCCCACACATGGTTCTCAATCTAGTCTAACTAAGTCACGTATTAGGGGCTTATCATCCGTTATTAGATATTCTTATCTTTTCAACATGTATGTCGATTAGATCACCTTTCTAGTTTCTTAATTATCTCCCTAATATTTTATCATGTGTTGTTCTCCGTTTGCGATTCATAACATAGAACAGCTAGTCAATTTCTTGGCTCTCAATATCGATGGATCGCAACTTCTTCCTTACTCGTAAAGCAAGTTTGATCGGCCTCAGTTCTCTATTCTTTTCGGAAATGCTATTAGATGATGTATTAGTTCTAAATCTTCAAGGAATAGGTGCAGCGCATGGTTCTTAATCCATTCTTATTAAAACTTATTTATGTTCTTACCTTGTAAAATTTGATCTCATATCTTTTCCAAATGTGCTATGATTGGAACTCCTCTCATATTTCATAATCTTACACGACTATTCTCCTTTCTTTGTTCTGTGAATTCCATATGTTATGTTTCCTTTTGTTGTTCATTCTATAGCACGATTAGTCACATTTCTTAGTTCTCAATATTGTACGATTATCACTTCTTCCTTGTCATTATACAAGGTGTTTAATTGGCTTCATTTCTCAGTTCTTATTCAAATAAGGTTAGATAATCATCTTTTGTTCAAAGTCTTTTTCAATTTGCACTGATTCCTGGTTCTTAATCTAGCATAATTAAATCACATTTTACGTTAAAATACATGAGTTATTAGATACTTATAAGTGATTCCTACATGAAATTTGTTGAAAACTTTTTAAATTTCTTAATGGGATGAAGAGTTGATCGGCCAGCAGCTTGCAGAAAAAAGAGAAGAAATAACAAGAAGCTTAGTTCTCAATATAAATGCAGTACAACTCCTTCCACGTGATTAAACCAAGTATACGCCTTTTCTCACTTATATCTTCAAATAGCAGAGACAGATTATAACCTTAGTTCTTAATAATAATTTGAAATTATCAGAATCATGGTAACGGATGATAACAAATAAAATCGAATTTAATTCTTCTAGATTAGTTACACAGATTTGCTCAACCAAGAGGACTAATAGTACTCCTGTTCAATTTCTTAATCTGTTATGACTCGATCTACTTTGTTAGTTCTTAATCCTGTCGATTAGATCTCCTTTACTGTGTCATAATAGTACGATTAGACCCTTTCTTTCTTCTCAATATTGTACTATTACAATTTCTTCCTTAATCATTGTGCAGGCATAATTTCTAGTCCTCATTTCTCAGTTCTTTTTGTTATTCGATTAGATAATCTCTTAATTACAAAATCTTTAATTATTACGACCCGCTCTTGGTTCTTTTTAAATCTAATACGACTACTTCTCCTTTATTAGTCCTCAATCTTGTGTGATTGTTGTATCTCCTTCTGCGACTCACAATATATTAAGATTAGTTGGCTTTCTTAGTTCTCAATATGTTACGATTACCCTTCTTCCTTAGTTATTAACCTAATATAGTTGCCTCCGTTCTCTTTCGAATACGATTAGATCAATCATTTGATCTAAATCTATTGTGCACAGGTCCCACACATGGTTCTCAATCTAGTCTAACTAAGTCACGTATTAGGGGCTTATCATCCGTTATTAGATATTCTAATCTTTTCAACATGTATGTCGATTAGATCACCTTTCTAGTTTCTCATACACTGTCTCCCTATATATTTAGATGTGTGTTGTTCTCCGTTTGCGATTCATAACATAGAACAGCTAGTCAATTTCTTGGCCCTCAATATCGAACGATCGTAACTTCTTCCTTACTCGTAAAGCAAGTTGAGTCATTGATCGGCTTCATTTCTCTATTCTCTTGCTAATGCTATTTGGTGATGTATTAGTTCTAAATCTTTAAGGAATAGGTCCAGCGCAAGGTTCTTAATCCATTCTTATTAAAACATATTCATGTTCTTACCTTGTGAAATTTGATCTCATATCTTTTTCAAATGTGCTATGATTGGAACTCCTCTCATATTTGATAATCTTACACGACTATTCTCCTTTCTTTGTTCTGTGAATTGCATGTGTTATGTCTCCTTTTGTTGTTCATTGTATAGCACGATTAGTCGCATTTCTTAGTTCTCAATACTGTACGATTATCACTCCTTCCTTTGTCATTATACAAGGTGTAATTAGCTTCATTTCTCAGTTATTTTTCAAATAAGGTTAGATTATCATCTTTTGTTCAAAGTCTTTTTCAATTTGAACCGATTCTTGGTTCTTAATCTAGCATAATTAAATCACATTTTACGTTGTTATCATGAGTTATTAGAACTTATTATGTTTCTATCTTGTACTTTGTTCAGAACTCCTGTCTTGTTTCTTAATCTTATGCGACTTGATCCCAGGTATTAGTATTTAATCTTGTACGATTGTCCCCTTTCTTAGTTCTCAATATAAATGCAGTACAATTCCTTCCATTACTAAGACAGGATTATCTAGATTAATTTCTCATTTAGAACTTCAAAACCATCATATTATGTTTTAGTTCTTATTCTTTAAGGCATAGTTATCACTCATGGTTCTTAATTTGAACAAATCAAATCGAATTTTAAGTTAATATCTATGAGTTACGAGATTTGCTTTTATAAGAACTCTGTCTCTTATACACATCTAGATGTGTATAAGAGACAGGTACTATATCTGTCGATTAGAATTCCTTTACAAAGTCATAATATAGTACGGTTAGACCATGTCTTTCTTCTCCATATCGTACTATTACAATTTCTTCCTTAATCATTGTGCAGGCATAATTCATAGGCCTCATTTCTCAGTTCTTTTTCATATACAGACTAGATAATCTCTTAATTATAAATCTTTAATGAATACGACCCGCTCTTGGTTCTTTTTAAATCTAATACGACTACTTCTCCTTTATTAGTCCTCAATCTTGTGTGATTGTTGTATCTCCTTCTGCGACTCACAATATATTAAGATTAGTTGGCTTTCTTAGTTCTCAATATGTTACGATTACCCTTCTTCCTTAGTTATTAACCTAATATAGTTGCCTCCGTTCTCTTTCGAATACGATTAGATCAATCATTTGATCTAAATCTATTGTGCACAGGTCCCACACATGGTTCTCAATCTAGTCTAACTAAGTCACGTATTAGGGCTTATCATCCGTTATTAGATATTCTTATCTTTTCAACATGTATGTCGATTAGATCTGTCTCTTATACACATCTAAATACTAATAAGAGCTGTCTCTGATTCTCAGTTTGCGATTCATATATAGAACAGCTAGTCAATTTCTTGGCTCTCAATATCGATGGATCGCAACTTCTTCCCTGTTACTCGTAAAGCAAGTTTGATCGGCCTAAGTTCTCTATTCTTTTGGAAATGCTATTAGATGATGTATTAGTTCTAAATCTTCAAGGAATAGGTGCAGCGCATGGTTCTTAATCCATTCTTATTAAAACTTATTTATGTTCTTACCTTGTAAAATTTGATCTCATATCTTTTCCAAATGTGCTATGATTGGAACTCCTAGCATATTTCATAAAGATGACTATTCTCCTTTCTTTGTTTGAATTCCAGAAATATGTTTCCTTTTGTTGTTCATTCTATAGCACGATTAGTCACATTTCTTAGTTCTCAATATTATACGATTATCACTTCTTCCTTGTCATTATACAAGGTGTTTAATTGGCTTCATTTCTCAGTTCTTATTCAAATAAGATTAGATAATCATCTTTTGTTCAAAGTCTTTTTCATGTAGAGTTATGTTTCTACATGTACTTTGTTGAGAACTCCTTTCTTGTTTCTTAATCTTATGCGACTTGATCCCTGTTATTAGTATTTAATCTTATACGATTTGTCCCCTTTCTTAGTTCTCAATATCGTACGAGAGCAACTCCTTCCACTGTGATTAAACGTGTATACTTGGCCTCATTTCTCACTTATTTCTTCAAAACCATCATATTATACTTTAGTTCTTATTCTTTTATGCAAAATTATCACTCATGGTTCTTAATTTGGCCAAATCAAATCGAATTTTAAGTTCTTCTCATGAGTTACGATATTTGCTCTTATTAGAACTCCTGTTCAATTTCTTAATCTGTTATGACTCGTACTATATTGTGACACATGTTATTCGATTAGATAATCTCTTAATTACAAATCTTTAATTATTACGACCCGCTCTTGGTTCTTTTTAAATCTAATACGACTACTTCTCCTTTATTAGTCCTCAATCTTGTGTGATTGTTGTATCTCCTTCTGCGACTCACAATATATTAAGATTAGTTGGCTTTCTTAGTTCTCAATATGTTACGATTACCCTATTCCTTAAAGAACTAAGAAAGAGAACTTCCTTGACTCTAAAGCAAGTTTGATCGGCCTCAGTTCTCCATAAAGGAGAATAAGTCGTATAAGAACCTAAAAAGAACCACACATCTAGATGTGGTTCTTAACCCATTCTTATTAAAACTTATTTATAAGAGACCTTGTAAAATTTGATCTCATATCTTTTCCAAATGTGCTATGATTGGAACTCCTCTCATATTTCATAATCTTACACGACTATTCTCCTTTCTTTGTTAAACAATTCCATATGTTATGTTTCCTTTTCTTGTTCATTCTATAGCACGATTAGTCACCTTTCTTAGTTCTCAATATTGTACGATTATCACTTCTTTCTTGTCATTATACAAGGTGTTTAATTGGCTTCATTTCTCAGTTCTTATTCAAATAAGGTTAGATAATCATCTTTTGTTCAAAGTCTTTAAAGATCAATTTGCCGATTCTGGTTCTTAATCTAGCATAATTAACTCACATTTTACGTTGTTATCATGAGTTATTAGAACTTATGATGTTTCTACATGTACTTTGTTGAGAACTCCTTTCTTGTTTCTTAATCGTACAGGATTTGAACTAACAAAGTTATTAGAGTATTTAATCTTGTAGAAAGTCAACAAAGGTTCTGTATCGTGTACAACTCCTTCCACTGTTACTAAGCACGTATACTTGGCCTCATTTCTCACTTATTTCTTCAAAACCATCATATTATACTTTAGTTCTTATTCTTTTATGCAAAATTATCACTCATGGTTCTTAATTTGGCCAAATCAAATCGAATTTTAAGTTCTTCTCATGAGTTACGAGATTTGCTCTTATTAGAACTCCTGTTCAATTTCTTAATCTGTTATGACTCGATCTACTTTGTTAGTTCTTAATCCTGTACGATTAGATCTCCTTTACTGTGTCATAATATAGTACGATTAGACCCTTTCTTTCTTCTCAATATTGTACTATTACAATTTCTTCCTTAATCATTGTGCAGGCATAATTCCTAGTCCTCATTTCTCAGTTCCTTTTTGTTATTCGATTAGATAATCTCTTAATTACAAATCTTTAATTATTACGGCCCACTCTTGGTTCTTTTTAAATCTAATACGACTACTTCTCCTTTATTAGTCCTCAATCTTGTGTGATTGTTGTATCTCCTTCTGCGACTCACAATATATTAAGATTAGTTGGCTTTCTTAGTTCTCAATATGTTACGATTACCCTTCTTCCTTAGTTATTAACCTAATATAGTTGCCTCCGTTCTCTTTCGAATACGATTAGATCAATCATTTGATCTAAATCTATTGTGCACAGGTCCCACACATGGTTCTCAATCTAGTCTAACTAAGTCACGTATTAGGGGCTTATCATCCGTTATTAGATATTCTAATCTTTTCAACATGTATGTCGATTAGATCACCTTTCTAGTTTCTTAATTATCTCCCTAATATTTTATCATGTGTTGTTCTCCGTTTGCGATTCATAACATAGAACAGCTAGTCAATTTCTTGGCCCTCAATATCGACGAACGATCGTAACTTCTTCCTTACTCGTAAAGCAAGTTTGATCGGCTTCATTTCTCTATTCTCTTGCTAATGCTATTTGGTGATGTATTAGTTCTAAATCTTTAAGGAATAGGTCCAGCGCAAGGTTCTTAATCCATTCTTATTAAAACATATTCATGTTCTTACCTTGTGAAATTTGATCTCATATCTTTTTCAAATGTGCTATGATTGGAACTCCTCTCATATTTGATAATCTTACACGACTATTCTCCTTTCTTTGTTCTGTGAATTGCATGTGTTATGTCTCCTTTTGTTGTTCATTGTATAGCACGATTAGTCGCATTTCTTAGTTCTCAATACTGTACGATTATCACTCCTTCCTTTGTCATTATACAAGGTGTAATTAGCTTCATTTCTTAGTTATTTTTCAAATAAGGTTAGATTATCATCTTTTGTTCAAAGTCTTTTTCAATTTGAACCGATTCTTGGTTCTTAATCTAGCATAATTAAATCACATTTTACGTTCGTTGTTATCATGAGTTATTAGAACTTATTATGTTTCTACTTGTACTTTGTTCAGAACTCCTGTCTTGTTTCTTAATCTTATGCGACTTGATCCCAATTATTAGTATTTAATCTTGTACGATTGTCCCTTTCTTAGTTCTCAATATCGCATGCAGTACAATTCCTTCCATTGTTTAAGCACGTATACTTGGCCTCATTTCTCATTTATTTCTTCAAAACCATCATATTATGTTTTAGTTCTTATTCTTTAGGCATAGTTATCACTCATGGTTCTTAATTTGGTCAAATCAAATCGAATTTTAAGTTCTTATCTTGAGTTACGAGATTTGCTTTTATATGAACTCCTGTTCTATTTCTTAATATGATATGACTCGATCTACTTTGTTAGTTCTTAATCCTGTACGATTAGATCTCCTTTACAAAGTCATAATATAGTACGGTTAGACCATGTCTTTCTTCTCCATATCGTACTATTACAATTTCTTCCTTAATCATTGTGCAAGAAGAAGTGAGGCATAATTCATAGGCCTCATTTCTCAGTTCTTTTTCATATACGACTAGATAATCTCTTAATTATAAATCTTTAATGAATACGACCCGCTCTTGGTTCTTTTTAAATCTAATACGACTAAGAACCTTTATTAGTCCTCAATCTTGTAGATGTGCATCTAAGAGCGACTCACAATATATTACGATTAGTCGACTATCTTAGTTCTCAAAATATCTTACGATTTGACTTCTTCCTTAGTTATTAACCTAATATGGTTGCCTCCGTTCTCTTTCGAATGCGATTAGATCATTCATTTGATATAAATCTTTTGTGCACAGGTCCCTCACATGGTTCTCAATCTAGTCTAACTAAGTCACGTATTAGGGGCTTATCATCCGTTATTAGAATAGACTAATCTTTTCAACATTTATGTCGATTAATCACCTTTCTAGTTTCTTAAGAATCATGTAATATTTTATCACAGAACAGTCTCTTAGAAGAGGAGTGACTTTGTACAGAAATAGAAAGGAGTTCCAAGGATTCAAGAACTACATTGTCTAACCTATCTATATTATGAAATTTGTAAAGGAGATCAAAGAAATCTGTCTCTTATACACATCTATGTGTATTAGATGACAGTATTAGTTCTAAATCTTCAAGGAATAGGTGCAATATGATGGTTCTTAATCCATTCTTATTAAAACTTATTTATGTTCTTACCTTGTAAAATTTGATCTCATATCTTTTCCAAATGTGCTATGATTGGAACTCCTCTCATATTTCATAATCTTACACGACTATTCTCCTTTCTTTGTTCTGTGAATTCCATATGTTATGTTTCCTTTTGTTGTTCATTCTATAGCACGATTAGTCACATTTCTTAGTTCTCAATATTGTACGATTATCACTTCTTCCTTGTCATTATACAAGGTGTTTAATTGGCTTCATTTCTCAGTTCTTATTCAAATAAGGTTAGATAATCATCTTTTGTTCAAAGTCTTCTTCAATTTGCACTGATTCCTGGTTCGTTTAATCTAGCATAATTAAATCACATTTTAGGTTGTTATCGTGAGTTATTAGAACTTATTATGTTTCTACATGTACTTTGTTGAGAACTCCTTTCTTGTTTCTTAATCTTATGCGACTTGATCCCTGTTATTAGTATTTAATCTTATACGATTTGTCCCCTTTCTTAGTTCTCAATATCGTACGAGTGCAACTCCTTCCACTGTGATTAAACGTGTATACTTGGCCTCGTTTCTCACTTATTTCTTCAAAACCATCATATTATACTTTAGTTCTTATTCTTTTATGCAAAATTATCACTCATGGTTCTTAATTTGGCCAAATCAAATCGAATTTTAAGTTCTTCTCATGAGTTACGAGATTTGCTCTTATTAGAGTCCTGTTCAATTTCTTAATCTGTTATGACTCGATCTACTTTGTTAGTTCTTAATCCTGTACGATTAGATCTCCTTTACTGTGTCATAATATAGTACGATTAGACCCTTTCTTTCTTCTCAATATTGTACTATTACAATTTCTTCCTTAATCATTGTGCAGGCATAATTCCTAGTCCTCATTTCTCAGTTCTTTTTGTTATTCTATTAGATAATCTCTTAATTACAAATCTTTAATTATTACGACCCGCTCTTGGTTCTTTTTAAATCTAATACGACTACTTCTCCTTTATTAGTCCTCAATCTTGTGTGATTGTTGTATCTCCTTCTGCGACTCACAATATATTAAGATTAGTTGGCTTTCTTAGTTCTCAATATGTTACGATTACCCTTCTTCCTTAGTTATTAACCTAATATAGTTGCCTCCGTTCTCTTTCGAATACGATTAGATCAATCATTTGATCTAAATCTATTGTGCACAGGTCCCACACATGGTTCTCAATCTAGTCTAACTAAGTCACGTATTAGGGGCTTATCATCCGTTATTAGATATTCTAGTCTTTTCAACATGTATGTCGAAGAGATCACCTTTCTAACAATTATCTCCCTAATATGTGTATAAGAGACTAGTTCATCCGTTTGCGAACAATAACATAGAACAGCTAGTCAATTTCTTGGCCCTCAATATCGAACGATCGTAACTTCTTCCTTACTCGTAAAGCAAGTTTGATCGGCTTCATTTCTCTATTCTCTTGCTAATGCTATTTGGTGATGTATTAG
This sequence comes from Cinchona pubescens, assembly GCA_025175665.1. Taxonomy (NCBI): domain Eukaryota; kingdom Viridiplantae; phylum Streptophyta; class Magnoliopsida; order Gentianales; family Rubiaceae; genus Cinchona; species Cinchona pubescens. The sequence goes on along the minus strand of JANKKI010000070.1, from coordinate 507,802 downwards.
TTCTAAATCTTTAAGGAATAGGTCCAGCGCAAGGTTCTTAATCCATTCTTATTAAAACATATTCATGTTCTTACCTTGTGAAATTTGATCTCATATCTTTTCAAATGTGCTATGATTGGAACTCCTCTCATATTTGATAATCTTACACGACTATTCTCCTTTCTTTGTTCTGTGAATTGCATGTGTTATGTCTCCTTTTGTTGTTCATTGTATAGCACGATTAGTCGCATTTCTTAGTTCTCAATACTGTGTGATTATAGACATGCTAATATGTGTCTAAATACAAACTAGAATGAAGCAAATTAAGGAGTGAATTGTGTATGTAAGATTATATCAAATTTATGATGTATAAGATTAGGGACAATTTGAACCGATTCTTGGTTCTTAATCTAGCATAATTAAATCACATTTTACGTTGTTATCATGAGTTATTAGAACTTATTATGTTTCTACTTGTACTTTGTTCAGAACTCCTGTCTTGTTTCTTAATCTTATGCGACTTGATCCCAATTATTAGTATTTAATCTTGTACGATTGTCCCCTTTCTTAGTTCTCAATATCGATCGAGTACAATTCCTTCCACTGTTACTAAGCACGTATACTTGGCCTCATTTCTCATTTATTTCTTCAAAACCATCATATTATGTTTTAGTTCTTATTCTTTAGGCATAGTTATCACTCATGGTTCTTAATTTGGTCAAATCAAATCGAATTTTAAGTTCTTATCTTGAGTTACGAGATTTGCTTTTATATGAACTCCTGTTCTATTTCTTAATATGATATGACTCGATCTACTTTGTAAGTTATTAATCCTGTACGATTAGATCTCCTTTACAAAGTCATAATATAGTACGGTTAGACATTATCATGTCTTTCTTCTCCATATCGTACTATTACAATTTCTTCCTTAATCATTGTGCAGGCATAATTCATAGGCCTCATTTCTCAGTTCTTTTTCATATACGACTAGATAATCTCTTAATTATAAATCTTTAATGAATACGACCCGCTCTTGGTTCTTTTTAAATCTAATACGACTACTTCTCCTTTATTAGTCCTCAATCTTGTATGATTGTTTAGCTCTCCTTCTGCGACTCACAATATATTCGTATTAGTTGGCTTTCTTAGTTCTCAATATGTTACGATTACCCTTCTTCCTTAGCTATTAACCTAATATAGTTTCCTCCGTTCTCTTTCGAATACGATTAGATCAATCATTTGATCTAAATCTATTGTGCACAGGTCCCACACATGGTTCTCAATCTAGTCTAACTAAGTCACGTATTAGGGGCTTATCATCCGTTATTAGATATTCTTATCTTTTCAACATGTATGTCGATTAGATCACCTTTCTAGTTTCTTAATTATCTCCTACAAATTGAATATTTTATCATATGTTGTTCTCCGTTTGCGATTCATAACATAGAACAGCTAGTCAATTTCTTGGCTCTCAATATCGATGGATCGCAACTTCTATGGAACTCGTAAAGCAAGTTTGATCGGCCTCAGTCGTATTCTTTTGGAAATGCTATTAGATGATGTATTAGTTCTAAATCTTCAAGGAATAGGTGCAGCGCATGGTTCTTAATCCATTCTTATTAAAACTTATTTATGTTCTTACCTTGTAAAATTTGATCTCATATCTTTTCCAAATGTGCTATGATTGGAACTCCTCTCATATTTCATAATCTTACACGACTATTCTCCTTTCTTTGTTCTGTGAATTCCATATGTTATGTTTCCTTTTGTTGTTCATTCTATAGCACGATTAGTCACATTTCTTAGTTCTCAATATTGTACGATTATCACTTCTTCCTTGTCATTATACAAGGTGTTTAATTGGCTTCATTTCTCAGTTCTTATTCAAATAAGATTAGATGATGGAATCATCTTTTGTTCAAAGTCTTTTTCAATTTGCACTGATTCCAAATTAAGAATCTAGCATAATTAAATCACATTTTAGGTTGTTATCATGAGTTATTAGAACTTATTATGTTTCTACATGTACTTTGTTGAGAACTCCTTTCTTGTTTCTTAATCTTATGCGATTTGATCCCTGTTATTAGTATTTAATCTTATACGATTTGTCCCCTTTCTTAGTTCTCAATATCGCAACAAAGTAGATCTCCTTCCACTGTGATTAGAACGTGTAGACTTGGCCTCATTTCTCACTTATTTCTTCAAAACCATCATATTATAGTTTAGTTCTTATTCTTTTATGCAAAATTATCACTCATGGTTCTTAATTTGGCCAAATCAAATCGAATTTTAAGTTCTTCTCATGAGTTACGAGATTTGCTCTTATTAGAACTCCTGTTCAATTTCTTAATCTGTTATGACTCGAAGAGACTTTGTTAGTTCTTAATCCTGTACGATTAGATCTCCTTTACTGGAACACCTGTCATAATATAGTACGATTAGACCCTTTCTTTCTTCTCAATATTGTACTATTACAATTTCTTCCTTATTCATGTATTCAGGCATAATTCCTAGTCCTCATTTCTCGTTCTTTTGTTATTCTATTAGATAATCTCTTAATTACAAATCTTTAATTATTACGACCCGCTCTTGGTTCTTTTTAAATCTAATACGACTACTTCTCCTTTATTAGTCCTCAATCTTGTGTGATTGTTGTATCTCCTTCTGCGACTCACAATATATTAAGATTAGTTGGCTTTCTTAGTTCTCAATATGTTACGATTACCCTTCTTCCTTAGTTATTAACCTAATATAGTTGCCTCCGTTCTCTTTCGAATACGATTAGATCAATCATTTGATCTAAATCTATTGTGCACAGGTCCCACACATGGTTCTCAATCTAGTCTAACTAAGTCACGTATTAGGGGCTTATCATCCGTTATTAGATATTCTAGTCTTTTCAACATGTATGTCGATTAGAATGAGAGTCACCTTTCTAGTTTCTTAATTATCTCCCTAATATTTTATCATGTGTTGTTCTCCGTTTGCGATTCATAACATAGAACAGCTAGTCAATTTCTTGGCCCTCAATATCGAACGATCGTAACTTCTTCCTTACTCGTAAAGCAAGTTTGATCGGCTTCATTTCTCTATTCTCTTGCTAATGCTATTTGGTGATGTATTAGTTCTAAATCTTTAAGGAATAGGTCCAGCGCAAGGTTCTTAATCCATTCTTATTAAAACATATTCATGTTCTTACCTTGTGAAATTTGATCTCATATCTTTTTCAAATGTGCTATGATTGGAACTCCTCTCATATTTGATAATCTTACACGACTATTCTCCTTTCTTTGTTCTGTGAATTGCATGTGTTATGTCTCCTTTTGTTGTTCATTGTATAGCACGATTAGTCGCATTTCTTAGTTCTCAATACTGTACGATTATCACTCCTTCCTTTGTCATTATACAAGGTGTAATTAGCTTCATTTCTTCGCAGTTATTTTTCAAATAAGGTTAGATTATCATCTTTTGTTCAAAGTCTTTTTCAATTTGAACCGATTCTTGGTTCTTAATCTAGCATAATTAAATCACATTTTACGTTGTTATCATGAGTTATTAGAACTTATGATGTTTCTACTTGTACTTTGTTCAGAACTCCTGTCTTGTTTCTTAATCTTATGCGACTTGATCCCAATTATTAGTATTTAATCTTGTACGATTGTCCCCTTTCTTAGTTCTCAATATCGTACGAGTACAATTCCTTCCACTGTTACTAAGCACGTATACTTGGCCTCATTTCTCATTTATTTCTTCAAAACCATCATATTATGTTTTAGTTCTTATTCTTTAGGCATAGTTATCACTCATGGTTCTTAATTTGGTCAAATCAAATCGAATTTTAAGTTCTTATCTTGAGTTACGAGATTTGCTTTTATATGAACTCCTGTTCTATTTTCTTAAGATGATATGACTCGATCTACTTTGTTAGTTCTTAAATCCTGTACGATTAGATCTCCTTTACAAAGTCATAATATAGTACGGTTAGACCATGTCTTTCTTCTCCATATCGTACTATTACAATTTCTTCCTTAATCATTGTGCAGGCATAATTCATAGGCCTCATTTCTCAGTTCTTTTTCATATACGACTAGATAATCTCTTAATTATAAATCTTTAATGAATACGACCCGCTCTTGGTTCTTTTTAAATCTAATACGACTACTTCTCCTTTATTAGTCCTCAATCTTGTATGATTGCATCTACTTTTGCGACTCACAATATATTACGATTAGTCGACTATCTTAGTTCTCAAAATATCTTACGATTTGACTTCTTCCTTAGTTATTAAGCTAATATGGTTGCCTCCGTTCTCTTTCGAATGCGATTAGATCATTCATTTGATATAAATCTTTTGTGCACAGGTCCCTCACATGGTTCTCAATCTAGTCTAACTAAGTCACGTATTAGGGGCTTATCATCCGTTATTAGATATTCTAATACTTTTCAACATTTATGTCGATTAGATCACCTTTCTAGTTTCTTAATTATCCCCCTAATATTTTATCATGTGTTGTTCTCTGTTTGCGATTCATAACATAGAACAGCTAGTCAATTTCCTGGCTCTCAATATCGATGGATCGCAACTTCTTCCTTACTCGTAAAGCAAGTTTGATCGGCCTCAGTTCTCTATTCTTTTGGAAATGCTATTAGATGATGTATTAGTTCTAAATCTTCAAGGAATAGGTGCAGCGCATGGTTCTTAATCCATTCTTATTAAAACTTATTTATGTTCTTACCTTGTAAAATTTGATCTCATATCTTTTCCAAATGTGCTATGATTGGAACTCCTCTCATATTTCATAATCTTACACGACTATTCTCCTTCCTTTGTTCTGTGAATTCCATATGTTATGTTTCCTTTTGTTTTTCATTCTATAGCACGATTAGTCACCTTTCTTAGTTCTCAATATTGTACGATTATCACTTCTTTCTTGTCATTGATACAAGGTGTTTAATTGGCTTCATTTCTCAGTTCTTATTCAAATAAGGTTAGATAATCATCTTTTGTTCAAAGTCTTTTTCAATTTGCACTGATTCCTGGTTCTTAATCTACCATAATTAAATCACATTTTACGTTGTTATCATGAGTTATTAGAACTTATGATGTTTCTACTTGTACTTTGTTCAGAACTCCTGTCTTGTTTCTTAATCTTATGCGACTTGATCCCAATTATTAGTATTTAATCTTGTACGATTGTCCCCTTTCTTAGTTCTCAATATCGTACGAGTACAACTCCTTCCACTGTTACTAAGCACGTATACTTGGCCTCATTTCTCACTTATTTCTTCAAAACCATCATATTATACTTTAGTTCTTATTCTTTTATGCAAAATTATTACTCATGGTTCTTAATTTGGCCAAATCAAATCGAATTTTAAGTTCTTCTCATGAGACAATTCGTACAAGATTAGATTAAGAAAGGATAACTAATCAGTGCAAATTGAAAAAGACTTGGAGACATATCATACGCAATTCACCTGTCTCTTCACGATTAGATCTCCTTTACTGTGTCATAATATAGTACGATTAGACCCTTTCTTTCTTCTCAATATTGTACTATTACAATTTCTTCCTTAATCATTATACAGGCATAATTCCTAGTCCTCATTTCTCAGTTCTTTTTGTTATTCGATTAGATAATCTCTTAATTACAAATCTTTAATTATTACGGCCCCCTCTTGGTTCTTTTTAAATCTAATACGACTACTTCTCCTTTATTAGTCCTCAATCTTGTGTGATTGTTGTATCTCCTTCTGCGACTCACAATATATTAAGATTAGTTGGCTTTCTTAGTTCTCAATATGTTACGATTACCCTTCTTCCTTAGTTATTAACCTAATATAGTTGCCTCCGTTCTCTTTCGAATACGATTAGATCAATCATTTGATCTAAATCTATTGTGCATCAGGTCCCACACATGGTTCATAATCTAGTCTAGCTAAGTCACGTATTAGGGCTAATCATCCGTTATTAGATATTCTAGATCTTTTCAACATGTATGTCGATTAGGTCACCTTTCTAGTTTCTTAATTATCTCCCTAATATTTTATCATGTGTTGTTCTCCGTTTGCGATTCATAACATAGAACAGCTAGTCAATTTCTTGGCCCTCAATATCGAACGATCGTAACTTCTTCCTTACTCGTAAAGCAAGTTTGATCGGCTTCATTTCTCTATTCTCTTGCTAATGCTATTTGGTGATGTATTAGTTCTAAATCTTTAAGGAATAGGTCCAGCGCAAGGTTCTTAATCCATTCTTATTAAAACATATTCATGTTCTTACCTTGTGAAATTTGATCTCATATCTTTTTCAAATGTGCTATGATTGGAACTCCTCTCATATTTGATAATCTTACACGACTATTCTCCTTTCTTTGTTCTGTGAATTGCATGTGTTATGTCTCCTTTTGTTGTTCATTGTATAGCACGATTAGTCGCATTTCTTAGTTCTCAAATCAGACGATCTAGAGACTGTCTAAGAGACAGGTATTGAGAACTGTAATTAGACTAATTTGCTATACAATGAACAACAAAAGGAGACATAACACATGCAATTCACAGAACAAAGAAAGGAGAATAGTCGTGTAAGATTATCAAATATGAGAGGAGTTCCAATCATAGCACATTGTTATCATGAGTTATTAGAACTTATTATGTTTCTACTTGTACTTTGTTCAGAACTCTATCTTGTTTCTTAATCTTATGCTGTCTTGATCCCAATTATTAGTATTTAATCTTGTACGATTGTCCCCTTTCTTAGTTCTCAATATCGTACGAGTACAATTCCTTCCACTGTTACTAAGCACGTATACTTGGCCTCATTTCTCATTTATTTCTTCAAAACCATCATATTATGTTTTAGTTCTTATTCTTTAGGCATAGTTATCACTCATGGTTCTTAATTTGGTCAAATCAAATCGAATTTTAAGTTCTTATCTTGAGTTATTGAGATTTGCTTTTATATGAACTCCTTAGAACTATGGAATTGTACTCGTATAATATTGAGAAACATCTCTTAGTACAATCCTGTACGATTAGATCTCCTTTACAAAGTCATAATATAGTACGGTTAGACCATGTCTTTCTTCTCCATATCGTACTATTACAATTTCTTCCTTAATCATTGTGCAGGCATAATTCATAGGCCTCATTTCTCAGTTCTTTTTCATATAGGAAAGAGATAATCTGAGGATTATAAATCTTTAATGAATACGACCCCTCTTGGTTCTTTTTAAATCTAATACGACTACTTCTCCTTTATTAGTCCTCAATCTTGTATGATTGCATACTAGGCGTCTCACAATACATTACGATTAGTCGACTATCTTAGTTCTCAAAATATCTTACGATTTGACTTCTTCCTTAGTTATTAACCTAATATGGTTGCCTCCGTTCTCTTTCGAATGCGAACTAGATCATTCATTTGATCTAAATCTTTTGTGCAGAGGTCCCTCACACGGTTCTCAATCTAGTCTAACCTAAGTCACATATTAGGGGCTTATCATCCGTTATTAGATATTCTAATCTTTTCAACATTTATGTCGATTAGATCACCTTTCTAGTTTCTTAATTATCCCCCTAATATTTTATCATGTGTTGTTCTAATTATGCTAAGATTAAGAACATAGAACATTAGTCAATTTCCTGGCTCTCAATATCGATGGATCGCAACTTCTTCCTTACTCGTAAAGCAAGTTTGATCGGCCTCAGTTCTCTATTCTTTTGGAAATGCTATTAGATGATGTATTAGTTCTAAATCTTCAAGGAATAGGTGCAGCGCATGGTTCCTCTCATATTTCATAATCTTACACGACTATTCTCCTTCCTTTGTTCTGTGAATTCCATATGTTATGTTTCCTTTTCTTGTTCATTCTATAGCACGATTAGTCACATTTCTTAGTTCTCAATATTGTACGATTATCACTTCTTTCTTGTCATTATACAAGGTGTTTAATTGGCTTCATTTCTCAGTTCTTATTCAAATAAGGTTAGATAATCATCTTTTGTTCAAAGTCTTTTTCAATTTGCACTGATTCCTGGTTCTTAATCTAGCATAATTAAATCACATTTTAGGTTGTTATCGTGAGTTATTAGAACTTATTATGTTTCTACATGTACTTTGTTGAGAACTCCTTTCTTGTTTCTTAATCTTATGCGACTTGATCCCTGTTATTAGTATTTAATCTTATACGATTTGTCCCCTTTCTTAGTTCTCAATATCGTACGAGTGCAACTCCTTCCACTGTGATTAAACGTGTATACTTGGCCTCATTTCTCACTTATTTCTTCAAAACCATCATATTATACTTTAGTTCTTATTCTTTTATGCAAAATTATCACTCATGGTTCTTAATTTGGCCAAATCAAATCGAATTTTAAGTTCTTCTCATGAGTTACGAGATTTGCTCTTATTAGAACTCCTGAATAAGATCATAATCTGTGATTTAATCGATCTAAACACTTTAAGAATCTACAGAATAAGATTATGTGAAAAGCAATCATGACTTTGACATAATAAGAAAGAATAACTCATTAATTTGAAACATAATAAGATCTAATAATTCTAGATTTCTTCCTAAAATCATTTAATTATGCTAGATTCGTAACCATGAGAATCAGTGCAAATTATTTGACTTTGAACAATTAAGATGATTACAAATCTTTAATTATGAATAAGAACTCTTGGTTCTTTTTAAATCTAATACGACTACTTCTCCTTTATTAGTCCTCAATCTTGTGTGATTGTTGTATCTCCTTCTGCGACTCACAATATATTAAGATTAGTTGGCTTTCTTAGTTCTCAATATGTTACGATTACCCTTCTTCCTTAGTTATTAACCTAATATAGTTGCCTCCGTTCTCTTTCGAATACGATTAGATCAATCATTTGATCTAAATCTATTGTGCACAATAGATTTAGATCTCAATCTAGTCTAACTAAGTCACGTATTAGGGGCTTATCATCCGTTATTAGATATTCTTATCTTTTCAACATGTATGTCGTATTAGATCACCTTTCTAGTTTCTTAATTATCTCCCTAATATTTTATCATGTGTTGTTCTCCGTTTGCGATTCATAACATAGAACAGCTAGTCAATTTCTTGGCTCTCAATATCGATGGATCGCAACTTCTTCCTTACTCGTAATGCAAGTTTGATCGGCTTCATTTCTCTATTCTTTGCAAATGCTATTGGATGATGTATTAGTTCTAAATCTTCAAGGAATAGGTCCAGCGCATGGTTCTTAATCCATTCTTATTAAAACATATTTATGTTCTTACCTTGTGAAATTTGATCTCATATCTTTTTCAAATGTGCTATGATTGGAACTCCTCTCATATTTCATAATCTTATGAGACTATTCTCCTTTCTTTGTTCTGTGAATTGCATATGTTATGTCTCCTTTTGTTGTTCATTGTATAGATGAATTAAGAAATATTTCTTAGTTCTCAATATTGTACATTAAAGGAGAATAACAGACAGGATACAAGGCTGTAATCGTAGGTTATTGAGAACTAAGAAAGCCAACAAATAAGGTTAGATAATCCTCTTTTGTTCAAAGTCTTTTTCAATTTGAACAGATTCTTGGTTCTTAATCTAGCATAATTAAATCACATTTTACGTTGTTATCATGAGTTATTAGAACTTATTATGTTTCTACATGTACTTTGTTGAGAACTCCTTTCTTGTTTCTTAATCTTATGCGACTTGATCCCAATTATTAGTAACAAAGAAAGGAGATTACGATTTGTCCCCTTTCTTTTCCAATATAAATGCAGTACAACTCCTTCCACTTGTGATTAACACATCTATACTTGGCCTCATTTCTCATTTATGTCTTCATAACCATCATATTATGTCTTAGTACTTATTAGATAGGCATAAGAATCACTCAAGGTGAGAATTTGGTCAAATCAAAAAGATTTTAAGTTCTTATCTTGAGTTACGAGATTTGCTTTTATATGAACTCTGTTCTATTTCTTAATATGATATGACTCGATCTACTTTGTTAGTTAGTTTCTTAATCCTGTACGATTAGATCTCCTTTACAAAGTCATAATATAGTACGGTTAGACCATGTCTTTCTTCTCCATATCGTACTATTACAATTTCTTCCTTAATCATTGTGCGGATAGATTACAAGAAATGTGTATTCTCAGTTCTTTTTCATATACGACTAGATAATCTCTTAATTATAAATCTTTAATGAATACGACCCGCTCTTGGTTCTTTTTAAATCTAATACGACTACTTCTCCTTTATTAGTCCTCAATCTTGTGTGATTGTTGTATCTCCTTTTGCGACTCACAATATATTAAGATTACAGATATTATGACTTCTCAATATCTTACTATTATACTTCTTCCTTAGTTATTGAGCTAATATGGTTGCCTCCGTTCTCTTTCGAATACGATTAGATCAATCATTTGATCTAAATCTATTGTGCACAGTCCCACACATGGTTCTCAATCTAGTCTAACTAAGTCACGTATTAGGGGCTTATCATCCGTTATTAGATATACATCTAATCTTTTCAACATTTATGTCGATTAGATCACCTTTCTAGTTTCTTAATTATCCCCCTAATATTTTATCATGTGTTGTTATCCACATCGATTCATAACATAGAACAGCTAGTCAATTTCTTGGCTCTCAATATTGATAATATCGCAACTTCTTCCTTTGATCCTTAAGCAAGTTAAGATCTTAATCAGTTCTAATCTTTTGGAAATGCTATTAGATGATGTATTAGTTCTAAATCTTCAAGGAATAGGTGCAGCGCATGGTTCTTAATCCATTCTTATTAAAACTTATTTATGTTCTTACCTTGTAAAATTTGATCTCATATCTTTTCCAAATGTGCTATGATTGGAACTCCTCTCATATTTCATAATCTTACACGACTATTAGGTCCTTTAATAAGTTCTGTGTATTGCATATGATAACAATAACATGTGTTTTAATTATAGCACAATTAGAACCAGAAATCTTAGTTCTGAATATTGTACGATTATCACTTCTTCCTTGTCAATTATACAAGGTGTTTAATTGGCTTCATTTCTCAGTTCTTATTCAAATAAGGTTAGATAATCATCTTTTGTTCAAAGTCTTTTTCAATTTGCACTGATTCCTGGTTCTTAATCTAGCATAATTAAATCACATTTTAGGTTGTTATCGTGAGTTATTAGAACTTATTATGTTTCTACATGTACTTTGTTGAGAACTCCTTTCTTGTTTCTTAATCTTATGCGACTAAGAGATTCAGGTATAATATTGAGATCTAACGAAAGGTCCCTAATCGTGCTATAGATCGTGAGTGCAACTCCTTCCACGTGATTGGAAGCTGTGATGTGTATAAGAGACCACATACACGCTGATGTCTTATAGACACATAGATAATATAAGAGACAGTTCTTATTCTTTTATGAAAATTATCACTCATGGTTCTTAATTTGGCCAAATTAAAACCATGATTTTAACATATGCATGAGTTAGAATAAGAACTTATTAGAACTCCTGTTCAATTTCTTAATCTGTTATGACTCGATCTACTTTGTTAAGAACATCCTGTACGATGTAGAACAGATTAAGAAATTGAACATATAGTACGATTAAGACCCTATCTTTCTATTCAATTTAAGAACTATTAAGAATTTCTTCCTTGATAATTGTGCAAATTAAGAATTCATAGGCCTAATTTCTCAGTTCTTTTTGTTATTCGATTAGATAATCTCTTAATTACAAATCTTTAATTATTACGACCCGCTCTTGGTTCTTTTTAAATCTAATACGACTACTTCTCCTTTATTAGTCCTCAATCTTGTGTGATTGTTGTATCTCCTTCTGCGACTCACAATATATTAAGATTAGTTGGCTTTCTTAGTTCTCAATATGTTACGATTACCCTTCTTCCTTAGTTATTAACCTAATATAGTTGCCTCCGTTCTCTTTCGAATACAATAAGATCAATCATTTGATCTAAATCTATTGTGCACAGGTCCCACACATGGTTCTCAATCCAGTCTAACTAAGTCACGTATTAGGGGAACTTATCATCCGTTATTAGATATTCTTATCTTTTCAACATGTATGTTGATTAGATCACCTTTCTAGTTTCTTAATTATCTCCCTAATATTTTATCATGTGTTGTTCTCCGTTTGCGATTCATAACATAGAACAGCTAGTCAATTTCTTGGCTCTCAATATCGATGGATCGCAACTTCTTCCTTACTCGTAAAGCAAGTTTGATCGGCCTCATGAGAGGGGACTTTTGGAAATGCTATTAGATGATGTATTAGTTCTAAATCTTCAAGGAATAGGAAGTTGCGATGGTTCTTAATCCAAGAAATTGATTAAAACATATTTATGTTCTTACCTTGTGAAATTTGATCTCATATCTTTTCCAAATGTGCTATGATTGGAACTCCTCTCATATTTCATAATCTTACACGACTATTCTCCTTTCTTTGTTCTGTGAATTGCATATGTTATGTTTCCTTTTGTTGAAGATTCTATAGCACGATAGTGACAAACTAAGAGTGCTCAATGATTATGAATCTAGGACAAATCGTAAATATTGAGAACTGAGAAAGAAACAGACATGGTCTATAAGTACTAGATTATAAGAAAGTAAAGGAGATCAAAGTCATTTAAGAATTTGAACTGATTCTTGGTTCTTAATCTAGCATAATTAAATCACATTTTAGGTTGTTATCGTGAGTTATTAGAACTTATTATGTTTCTACATGTACTTTGTTGAGAACTCCTTTCTTGTTTCTTAATCTTATGCGACTTGATCCCTGTTATTAGTATTTAATCTTATACGATTTGTCCCCTTTCTTAGTTCTCAATATCGTACGAGATGTGTATCCTTCCACTGTGATTAAGCACGTATACTTGGCCTCATTTCTCACTTATTTCTTCAAAACCATCATATTATGTTTTAGTTCTTATTCTTTAGGCATAGTTATCACTCATGGTTCTTAATTTGGTCAAATCAAATCGAATTTTAAGTTCTTATCTTGAGTTACGAGATTTGCTTTTATAAGAAAAACTCCTGTTCTATTTCTTAATATGATATGAGAGATCTACTTTGTTAGTTCTTAATCCTAATGACGATTAGATCTCCTTTACAAAGTCATAATATAGTACGGTTAGACCATGTCTTTCTTCTCCATATCGTACTATTACAATAAGAAAAGGAGGGACAATCATTGTGCAGGCATAATTCATAGGCCTCATTTCTCAAGATCTTTTTCATATACGACTAGATAATCTCTTAATTATAAATCTTTAATGAATACGACCCCCTCTTGGTTCTTTTTAAATCTAATACGACTACTTCTCCTTTTTTAGTCCTCAATCTTGTATGATTGCATCTACTTTTGCGACTCACAATATATTACGATTAGTCGACTATCTTAGTTCTCAAAATATCTTACGATTTGACTTCTTCCTTAGTTATTAAGCTAATATGGTTGCCTCCGTTCTCTTTCGAATGCGATTAGATCATTCATTTGATATAAATCTTTTGTGCACAGGTCCCTCACATGGTTCTCAATCGTGCATAGTCTAACTAAGTCACGTATTAGGGGCTTATCATCCGTTATTAGATATTCTAATCTTTTCAACATTTATGTCGATTAGATCACCTTTCTAGTTTCTTAATTATCCCCCTAATATTTTATCGTGTGTTGTTCTCTGTTTGCGATTCATAACATAGAACAGCTAGTCAATTTCTTGGCTCTCAATATCGATGGATCGCAACTTCTTCCTTACTCGTAAAGCAAGTTTGATCGGCCTCAATTCTCTATTCTTTTGGAAATGCTATTAGATGATGTATTAGTTCTAAATTTTCAAGGAATAGGTGCAGCGCATGGTTCTTAATCCATTCTTATTAAAACTTATTTATGTTCTTACCTTGTAAAATTTGATCTCTTATCTTTTCCGAATGTGCTATGATTGGAACTCCTCTCATATTTTATAATCTTACACGACTATTCTCCTTTCTTTGTTCTGTGAATTCCATATGTTATGTTTCCTTTTGTTGTTCATTCTATAGCACGATTAGTCACATTTCTTAGTTCTCAATATTGTACGATTATCACTTCTTCCTTGTCATTATACAAGGTGTTTAATTGGCTTCATTTCTCAGTTCTTATTCAAATAAGGTTAGATAATCATCTTTTGTTCAAAGTCTTTTTCAATTTGCACTGATTCGTGGTTCTTAATCTAGCATAATTAAATCATAATAGGAGAAAATCCAAATTTTGGAAACATAGAACAACAAAAGAATGAGTTAATTAAATTAGAACAGTTAAATTTAAAAAATTGGTATTACATAAAACCCAAGAATGAGTTAATTAAATTAGAACAGTTAAATTTAAAAAATTGGTATTACATAAAAACCCTTTTTAGCAGAATATATCTACTATGCCTCACTTAGTGGAAATACTTGGAACACAGACATTGGTAATAAACTTTTTAATAAATTACCAGGAGCTTTAGGATTTGAAATAAGTAAAAGGTTTAAAGAATAAATAATAGATAAAAGAATGAATACAGGAATAGAAATATTTATCTTTAGGTCAACGAGTAATGTTCATAATAAAAATATTAGTAGAAAAGTGTACTAATATACAAATAGGTAGACAATTAAAAAATGAAACAAGTTATTGTAGTCAAATTTATACTCCCCAATATTATGATAAACAAGAAAAACCTAGATATAAAAATAAGAAATATCCAAAACAAACACAAAAAAGAAAAAATTATTACACAAAAAGATCACAAGCTAGAAAACTTTATTTAAATAAGGACAGACATGTTAGAAAATATGACCCTGATAGAACATATAAGAAAAAGCTTTATTGTTATACATGTAGTAGTCCAGATCATCTAAGCTCAGCTTGTCCTAAAAGAATTAATATGGCAAATAAAAAGGCCATATTAGTAAATAATACAGATCAAGACTATCTAGATATAGATGAAACTCTTAGCGACACAGAAACTATTTATTCTATTATAAGTTTTGAAGAATTATTAGAAGAACAAAATTTAGAAGAGAAAAATGAAATAATAGGAGGTACCAATTCCTAGATCCAGAAGAACCAGATTTAGAAGAATTTATACATGAATTAAAAGGAATAAATTTTATGTTCAAAGAAAAAATTAAAATACCAGATATAGATTGTGACCATAATTGGCAAAGAAATAAAGGATTAGATTCTAAGCCATGTTTATTTTGTGATTGGTACCCAGCTCGTAATAAAAGGAGCAAATGTAATTTATGTTTTAATGAAGCATGTATAAGTTGTGTAGAAAAATATACAGATTTTAAATTCCAAGAAATACAAAACATAAGGAATTGTCAGATAAATGAAAATGCTTTTGATAGAATAACTCAACTAGAACAAAGAGTGGCTAATTTAGAAAAAGAAATTTTTTATAAAAACAAAGAAAAAATAGAAGAAGATACAGAAGAAAATATAAATTTAGCCAATTTGGAACAAAAAATAAAATTTTGTAACCAAGATAAAAAATTAAATTCTATAAAATTGGAAGTTACTTTTAAACATTATAATAAAATAATAGGAACAAGTGCAATTATAGACACAGGATGCACGACCATAATTGTAGATCCAAAACTGGTAGACACAACTAAAATATTAAAATTTAAAGAACCTATAAAGGCAACTCAAATGGATGGAAGCATAAATGAATATAATCATTATGCAAAAATTTGTAATATAGCTTTGCAATAATTATAGTCAATATTATTTTATGCCATATGTATTAGTTAAGGACATCCTAGAAAAACACGGGGTAGGTATAATTATAGGATTAAAATTCTTATTAGATCTAGATGGAGGAATAATTTTAACAAAAGAATATGTACAAATTTTTAAAAATGTAACTACTAGTCCTTGTAATCCAACATCACTTCCACCAATCCACCCAGACTTAATAAAACAAATAGAAGATAAAAAATCTAGTAACAAAATAGAAGAAAAATGCATAGAATGCCAAAAAGGAAAAGAAGGTTGTTGTAATAACATAACGGTTTTAGAACAAGATTATTTAGAAGCCAATGAATTTATTATCATATTAAATGAATATTTAATAGATAGAATTAATCTAAAAAATTTATTACATTTAAAAACAAAAACAGAAATAGAATCACATATAGACACTTTACCATTTATAGGAGAAGATCCTATAAAATTATGGGATAAAAATAAAATTTATTGTGAAATAAAAGTTAAAAATCCAGATTATATAATAAAAACTGCAAAAATAGAAGCTAGTCCGCATACAGACATAGAAGAATTTAGAGACGCACATTAAAGAATTATTAAATTTAAAAGTAATAAGACCATCAGAATCTCCTCATAGGTCAGCAGCATTTATAGTTAGAAAACACAGTGAAATAATTAGAGGAAAAAGCAGAATGGTAATAAATTATAAAAGATTAAATGACAATACTATAGATAATAGTTATGATATTCCAGACAAAACATTTTTGATAAATAGAATACAAAGTAAAAAGATTTTTAGTAAATTTGATTGTAAGTCAGGATTTTGGCAAATCAAAATACACCCAGATAGTAGTAATAAAAATGCCTTTACATGTCCATTAGGATTATTTGAGTGGTTAGTAATGCCATTTGGATTAAAGAATGCACCCAGTATCTTCCAAAGAAAAATGGATAAAATTTTCTTAGAATATTCCCAATTTATATTAGTATACATAGATGACATATTAGTTTTTTCAAAAAATGAACAGGAACATGTAGGACACCTTAACACAGTTTTTAGAATATTTTTATCAACATGGTATAATAATAAGTAAAAAGAAAGTAGAATTATTCAAAACTCATATAAAGTTCTTAGGAGTAGAAACAGGAAATGGACAAATGAAACTACAAGAACATATAGCTAAAAAAGTACTAGAAATGCCAGACAAATTAGAAAATTTAAAGGAATTACAAAAAATTTTAGGTCTAATAAATTATGCAAGACCATTTCTTAAAAATATAGGAAAAATTGCAGTACCTTTATACTAAAAAACGGGAAAAAATGGCCAGAGATTTTTTAATATAGAAGATATAAATTTAGTAAAGAAAATAATAGAACGTAAAAACATGATAAAAAATATACCCCATTACAATTACCCTTAGAAACAGAATATTTAGTAATAGAAACAGATGGTTGTGATTTAGGATGGGGAGGAATCCTCAAATCAAAACCACATAAATATTCTCCAAAAGACCAAGAAAAATTATGTAGATATGCTAGTGGCACCTATAGAGAAAAAGGATATAAAACTAGTTTAGATTGTGAAATATTAGCCATAATATATGCATTAGATACTTTTAAATTATTTATAATTTCAAAGAAAGAGTTTACAATTAGAACTTTGTGAAGCAATAGTCAAATACTCCCAAAATATGAAAGAAAAAAGTAGGCATAAAAGATGGCAAAAATTTTCATTAGTAGTAGCTGAATATAATATTAATTTTGAACATATAAAAGGAAAAGACAATAAATTAGCAGATGAATTATCTAGAAAAATTTATAATAATTAATAATGTTTGTTAATTTTTACAGGCCTAGATCAGACCCAAGAGCCCAGCTTAGTAGGCCCCCAGACCATGTTTTATTTCATCTTCAATTCAAGACCTGTTGTTGCTGAATCTAGCCAGCAATCCCATTAGACATTTATAAGTTTAGATAATCCATTTCATTTTCCTAGCATATTAAAACAGACTCCTAGTGGCATAGAAAAAAGATTTGAATTTAATGGACATAGTTTATGTGCCATGCCACCTCATAATAGTTTTAGAATATTAGACACTTATAGAAGTATAAATGAACAACAAAAGGTAATTTTAGATAATTTATGGATTTCATATCAGAGAAAAAATAGTGGACATTTTACAAATTCTTTAAATGCTTAATCTGCTTATTTTAATGGACTAAATGACCTCTCCAATTTTGAGTGTTATGCAGTTTTCCATGGCACTCCAGGCAAGGCAGGATTGTACAAGACATGGGTTGAAGTCCTCACTGCAATAAGAGGAGTAAAAAACCCAAAATATAAAGGTTTTAAGACAATTACAGAAGGACTTGAAGCTTGTAGATTTTACACTTAGGAAATCAATTCCATATCTCAGACCAAATTAATACCAGACCTGTTATTCAGACAGATCAAGGTAACCAAATTAATTTTTGTGATCACTGTGAGACCTTAGTAAAAAATTTTAGAATAATAAATGAAAAGTATAGAAATTTAGAACAAGAATTCTCTGATAATAAGACAAAATTGTTTGAATTAGAACAGAGAGTTCAAATTTTAACTCTAGAAAAAGAAGACTGGAAAAATAGATATTTAAATACAAAAATTTGACCAAGGCCAGTGTTTCCAGTAGTGGAACACCTACAAAATTCATTTGGTTACCTTGATCTGTCTGAATAACAGGTCTGGTATTAATTGGTGAGATACTGTCTCTTAACACACTAGATGTGTATAGACCAATACAGGGTGTAAGCCTGTATCTAGTCCCTTACAAACGGATAAGGGTAAAGACAAAGTCAATAATTCGTTAATGGCTGGAAGTTTGCCAAAAACTTCTGAAAAAGAGGAGTCCTCTTCCTCAGATACAAAAAGAGGAATAAAATTAAGTATGACACAAGAAATAAAAAGAAAAAGAAGAAAGAAGACATTACAAAGACAATTTTAGAACAAGTTCTTGGAGAATTCAAGAATCTACCCAAAATTCCACTTAGTGGAATAATGACTCAGACAAAAGAACAAGAACTAGAAGACAAAACAAATGAAGACTTGAAGACTGAGACAGACTCCACTAAAGAAAATCAACAGGATCCATGTGATCTGGAAGACCAGGTGTCATCCACTGATGGAGTAGACAGCATCGGATACCAAAACGTAGAGACCACACTTTAGACAATTTTAAAATTATTGTATTATGACACTTTAGACAGCTGGTAGCAATAATTGCACTATGTAGTCAGCTTTTAGAAAAGCAAAAATAATGTAAGGAATTTTTTCTTCTTTATTTTATTAGGATAGTTAACATCCGGGTTTGAAGTCCGGAATTCATTCTATAAATAGCTACATTCCTCAATTGTATAGATCATCGAGGAAATTATCAAAGCTCTCAACTAGCTTTTCTTGTAGAACAATCCCTTCAATATCAATCAATCTCATTTTCTGAAAACCTTCAAGACTTCTCTTTAAGCTTTCTTTCTTAATTTTCTTTTAAAAGTTTTCTTTAATTTAAAAAGAAGAAGACCAGGGGGAGAGGCCGAAAGGTCTCGAACCCATAAAAGTTCAAGAAGTTAATTTCAAAGGACAAACTCAAACAAGAACAGGACACCAGGCACCATGAGGTATGTTGGCAATTTCTGGATGAAATTTTCTTTCTATAGTTAAAATCTGGGATACAATAAACCTTGTATAGAATTTCTGAACAAAAGGCTAGGGTCTCGAAAGTACCCGCCAAGGCAATTGTTGAAGCCGTTAAAGGGGAAATGCCCGTTTGATGAGTTTAGAAAATCCCTACACTAGGGCTGTTATACCTCCAGATACTATAGATTGTAATGCATATGGGTTGGTATGAATGGTTGATTTTATGATGCCTGTTTTCTTGTCCTTTTCCCGAGTTGGTCTAAGAGTCGAGGATCTCATCCTTCCTCCGTTCTCGTGGTTATTTGGTGCCCCCAAAAATGGTATAAATCTTTAATGAATACGACCCGCTCTTGGTTCTTTTTAAATCTAATACGACTACTTCTCCTTTATTAGTCCTCAATCTTGTGTGATTGTTGTATCTCCTTCTGCGACTCACAATATATTAAGATTAGTCGACTTTCTTAGTTCTCAATATCTTATAATTACACTTCTTCCTCAGTTATTAAGCTAATATAGTTGCCTCCGTTCTCTTTCGAATGCGATTAGATCATTCATTTGATCTAAATCTTTTGTGCACAGGTCCCACACATGGTTCTCAATCTAGTCTAACTAAGTCACGTATTAGAGGCTTATCATCCGTTATTAGATATTCTTATCTTTTCAACATGTATGTCGATTAGATCACCTTTCTAGTTTCTTAATTATCTTCCTAATATTTTACCATGTGTTGTTCTCCGTTTACGATTCATAACATAGAACAGCTAGTCAATTTCTAGGCTCAAAAAATCTAGGCTGGACGATCGCAACTTCTTCCTTACTCATAAAGCAAGTTTGATCGCCTTCAATTCTCTATTCTTTTGCAACTGCTATTAGGTGATGTATTAGTTCTAAATCTTTACAGAAAGGTCCAGCGCAAGGTTCTTAATCCATTCTTATTAAAACATATTTATGTTCTTACCTTGTGAAATTTGATCTCATATCTTTTCCAAATGTGCTATGATTGGAACTCCTCTCATATTTCATAATCTTACACGACTAATTTCCTTTCTTTGTTCTATGAATTGCATATGTTATGTCTCCTTTTGTTGTTCATTGTATAGCTCGATTAGTCGCATTTCTTAGTTCTCAATATTGTACAATTATCACTTCTTCCTTTGTCATTATACAAGGTGTAATTGGCTTCATTTTCTCAGTTATTTTTCAAATAAGGTTAGATTATCATCTTTTGTTCAAAGTCTTTTTCAATTTGAACAGATTTTTGGTTCTTAATCTAGCATAATTAAATCAGATTTTACGGTATCGAGGTTGTTATCATGAGTTATTAGAACTTATTATGTTTGTACATGTACTTTGTGGATAACTCCTTTCTTGTTTCTTAATCTTATACGACTTGATCCCAGTTATTAGTATTTAATCTTGTACGATTTGTCCCCTTTCTTAGTTCTTAAGGAGTCGTACGAGTACAACTCCTTCCACTGTGATTAAGCACGTAAACTTGGCCTCATTTCTCACTTATTTCTTCAAAACCATCATATTATATATTAGTTCTTATTCTTTTATGCAAAGTTATCACTCATAGTTCTTAATTTGGCCAAATCAAATCGGATTTTAAGTTCTTATCTTGAGTTACGATATTTGCTTTTATAAGAACTCCTGTTCTATTTCATAATCTGATATTACTCGATCTACTTTGTTATTTC
Source organism: Cinchona pubescens (assembly GCA_025175665.1). Lineage (NCBI taxonomy): Eukaryota > Viridiplantae > Streptophyta > Magnoliopsida > Gentianales > Rubiaceae > Cinchona > Cinchona pubescens. Next base: position 486,690 of record JANKKI010000070.1, on the reverse strand, counting down.
TTAATCCTGTACGATTAGATCTCCATTACTGTGTCATAATATAGTACGATTAGACCATTTCTTTCTTCTCAATATCGTACTATTACAATTTCTTCCTTAATCATTGTGTCAGGCATAATTAATAGGCCTCATTTCTCGTAAAGCAAGTTTGATCGCAACTTCTTCCTTACTCGTAAAGAAAGTTTGATCGGCCTCCGTTCTCTATTCTTTTAGAAAAGCTATTAGATGATGTATTAGTTCTAAATCTTCAAGGACTAGGTGCAGCGCATGGTTCTTAATCCATTCTTATTAAAACATATTTATGTTCTTACCTTGTGAAATTTGATCTCATATCTTTTCCAAATATGCTATGATTGGAACTCCTCTCATATTTCATAATCTTACACGACTAATCTCCGTTCTTTGTTCTGTGAATTGCATATGTTATGTTTCCTTTTGTTGTTCATTGTTTAGCGCGATTAGTGGCATTTCTTAGTTCTCAATATTGTACGATTATCACTTCTTCCTTTGCCATTATACAAGGTGTGTAATTGGTTTCATTTCTTAGTTCTTATTCAAATTAGGTTAGATAATCATCTTTTGTTCAAAGTCTTTTTCAATTTGCACTGATAAATCTTGGTTCTTAATCTAGCATAATTAAATCACATTTTACGTTGTTATCATTAGTTATTAGAACTTATTATGTTTCTACATGTACTTTGTTGAGAACACCTTTCTTGTTTCTTAATCTCATGCAACTTGATCCCAGTTATTAGTATTTAATCTTGTACGATTTGTCCCCTTTCTTAGTTCTCAATATCGTACGAGTACAATTCCTTCCACTGTGACAAAGCACGTATACTTGGCCTTATTTCTCACTTATTTCTTCAAAACCATCATATTATATTTTAGTTCTTATTCTTTTATGCAAAGTTATCACTCATGGTTCTTAATTTGGCCAAATCAAATCGGATTTTAAGTTCTTATTTTGAGTTACGATATTTGCTTTTATAAGAACTCCTGTTCTATTTTTTAATCTGTTATGACTCGATCTACTTTGTTACTTCTTAATCCTGTACGATTAGATCTCCTTTACTATGTTATAATATAGTGCAATTAGACCCTTTCTTTCTTCTCATCGCAATATCGTACTATTACAATTTCTGCCTTAATCGTTGTGCAGGCATAATTAATAGGCCTCATTTCTAAGTTCTTTTTCTTATACGATTAGATAATCTCTTAATTATAAATTTTTAATAAATACGACCCACTCTTGGTTCTTTTTAAATCTAATACGACAACTTCTCCTTTATTAGTTCTCAATCTTGTTTGATTGTATCACCTTTTGCAACTCACAATATATTACGATTAGTCGACTTTTTCTTAGTTCTCAATATCTTACGATTACACTTCTTCCTTAGTTATTAAGCTAATATAGTTGCTTCCGTTCTCTTTCGAATGCGATTAGATCATTTATTTGTTCTAAATCTTTTGTGCACAGGTTCCCCGCATGGTTCTCAATCTAGTCAAACTAAATCACGTATTTGGGGCTTATCATCCGTTATTAGATATTCTTATCTTTTCAACATGTATGTCGATTAGATCACCTTCCTAGTTTCTTAATTATCTCCCTAATATTTTACTAAGCATCACGTGTTCTCCTTTTGAGATTCATAACATAGACCAGTTAGTCAATTTTCTTGGCTCTCAATATCGAACGATCGCAACTTCTTCCTTCCTCGTAAAGGAAGTTTGATCGGCCTCAGTGCTCTATTCTTTTGCAAATGCTATTAGATGATGTATTAGTTCTAAATCTTCAAGGAATAGGTGCAGCTCATGGTTCTTAATCCATTCTCATTAAAACATATTTATGTTCTTACCTTGTGAAATTTGATCTCATATCTTTTCCAAATGTGCTATGATTGGAACTCCTCTCATATTTCATAATCTTACACTACTAATATCCTTTATTTGTTCTGTGAATTGCATATGTTAAGTTTCCTTTTGTTGTTCATTGTATAGCACGATTAGTTGCATTTCTTAGTTCTCAATATTGTACGATTATCACTTCTTCCTTTGTCATTATACAAGGTGTGTAATTGGCTTCATTTCTCAGTTCTTATTCAAATAAGGTAAGATAATCATCTTTATAAGGAAACTGTTCAAAGTCTTTTTCAATTTGCACTGATTCTTGGTTATTAATATAGCATAATTAAATCACATTTTACGTTGTTATCATGAGTTATTAGAACTTATTATGTTTCTGCATGTACTTTGTTGAGAACTCCTTTCTTGTTTCTTAATCTTATGCGACTTGATCCCAGTTATTAGTATTTAATGTTGTATGATTTTTCCCCTTTCTTAGTTCTCAATATCGTACGAGTACAACTTCTTCCACTGTGATTAAGCACGTATACTTGTCCTCATTTCTCAGTTATTTATTCAAAACCACCATATTATATTTTAGTTCTTATTGTTTTACGCAAAGTTATCACTCATGGTTCTTAATTTGGCCAAATCAAATCGGATTTTAAGTTCTTCTCTTGAGTTACGAGATTTGCTTTTACAAAAACTCCTGTTCTATTTCTTAATCTGTTATGACTCGATCTACTTTGTTAGTTCTTTAATCCTATACGATTAGATCTCCTTTACTGTGTCATATCATATAGTACGATTAGACCCTTTCTTTCTTCTCAATATCGTACTATTGCAATTTCTTCCTTAATCATTGTGCAGGCATAATTAATAGGCCTCATTTCTCAGTTCTTTTTCTTATATGATTAGATAATCTCCTCATTATAAATCTTTAATTATTACGACCCGCTCTTGGTTCTTTTTAAATCTAATCCGACTACTTCTCCTTTGTTAGTTCTCAATCTTGTATGATTGTTGTATCTCCTTCTGCGACTCACAATATATTAAAATTAGTCGACTTTCTTAGTTCTCAATAGCTTACGATTACACTTCTTCCATAGTTATTAAGCTAATATAGTTGCCTCTGTTCTCTTTCGAATGCAATTAGATCATTCATTTGATCTAAATCTTTTGTGCACAGGTCCCACACATGGTTCTCAATCTTGTCTAACTAAGTCACGTATTAGGGGCTTATCATCCGTTATTAGATATTCTTATCTTTTCAACATGTATGTCAATTAGATCTCCTTTCTAAATCGGTTTCTTAATTATCTCCCAAATATTTTATCACGTGTTCTCCTTTTGCGATTCATAACATAGAACAGTTAGTCAATTTCTTGGCTCTAGATATCGAACGATAGCAACTTCTTCCTTCCTCGTAAAGCAAGTTTGATCGGTCTCAGTTCTCTATTCTTTTACAAATGCTATTAGATGATGTATTACTTCTAAATCTTCAAGGAATAGGTGCAGCGCATGGTTCTTAATCCATTCTTATTAAAACATATTTATGTTCTTACCTTGTGAAATTTGATCTCATATCTTTTCCCAATGTGCTATGATTGGAACTCCTCTCATATTTCATAATCTTATAGGACTAATTTCCTTTCTTTGTTCTGTGAATTGCATATGTTATGTTTCCTTTTGTTGTTCATTGTATAGCACGATTAGTTGCATTTCTTTGTTCTCAATATTGTACGATTATCACTTCTTCCTTTGTCATTATACAAGGTGTGTAATTGGCTTCATTTCTCAGTTCTTATTCAAATAAGGTTAGATAATCATCTTTTCTTGAAAGTCTTTTTCAATTTTCACTGATTCTTAGTTCTTAATCTAGCAAAATTAAATCACATTTTACGTTGTTATCATGAGTTATTAGAACTTATTATGTTCCTACATGTACTTTGTGGAGAACTCCTTTCTTGTTTCTTAATCTTATGCGACTTGATCCCAGTTATTAGTATTTAATCTTGTACGATCTGTCCCCTTTCTTAGTTCTCAATATCGTACGAGTACAACTCCTTCCACTGTGATTAAGCACGCATACTTGGCCTCATTTCTCACTTATTTCTTCAAAACCATCATATTCTATTTTAGTTCTTATTCTTTTATGCAAAGTTATCACTCATGGTTCTTAATTTGGCCAAATCAAATCGGGTTTTAAGTTCTTCTCTTGAGTTACGAGATTTGCTTTGATAAGAACTCCTATTCTATTTCTTAATCTGCTGTGACTCGATCTACTTTGTTTGTTCTTAATGTCGTAAAACGATTAGATCTCCTTTACTATGTCATAATATAGTACGATTAGACCCTCTCTTTCTTCTCAATATCGTACTATTACAATTTCTTCCTTAATCATTGTGCAGGCATAATTAATAGGCCTCATTTCTCAGTTCTTTTTCTTATACGATTCGATAATCTCCTAATTATAAATTTTTAATTATTACGACCCGCTCTAGGTTCTTTTTAAATCTAATACGACTACTTCTCCTTTTTTTGTTCTCAATGCTGTGTGATTGTTGTATCTCATTTTGCGACTCACAGGATATTAAGATTAGTCGACTTTCTTAGTTCTCAATATCTTACGATTACACTTCTTCCTTAGTTATTAATCTAATATAGTTGCCCCGTTCTCTTTCGAATGCGATTAGATCATTCATTTGATCTAAATCTTTTGTGCACAGGTCCCACACATGGTTCTCAATCTAGTCTATCTAAGTCACGTATTAGGGGCTTATCATCCGTTATTAGATATTCTTATCTTTTCAACATGTATGTCGATTAGATCACCTTTCTAGTTTCTTAATTATCTCCCTAATATTTTATCACGTGTTCTCCTTTTGCGATTCATAACATAGAACAGTTAGTCAATTTTCTTGGCTCTCAATATCGAATGATCGCAACTTCTTCCTTCCTCGAAAAGCAAGTTTGATCGGCCTTAGTTCTATATTCTTTTGCAAATGCTATTAGATGATGTATTACTTCTAAATCTTCAAGGAATTGGTGCAGCGTATGGTTCTTAATCCATTCTTATTAAAACATATTTATGTTCTTACCTTGTGAAATTTGATCTCATATCTTTTCCAAATGTGCTATGATTGGAACTCCTCACATATTTCATGATCTTACACGACTAATCTCCTTTCTTTGTTCTGTGAGTTGCATATGTTATGTTTCCTTTTGTTGTTCATTGTATAGCACGATTAGTTGCATTTCTTAGTTCTCAATATTGTACGATTATCACTTCTTCCTTTGTCATTATGCAAGTGTGTGTGTAATTGGCTTCATTTCTCAGTTCTTATTTAAATAAGGTTAGATAATCATCTTTTGTTCAAAGTCTTTTTCAATATGCACTGATTCTTGGTTCTTAATCTATCTTAATTAAATCACATTTTACGTTGTTATCATGAGTTATTAGATCTTATTATGTTTCTACATGTATTTTCTGGAGAACTCCTTTCTTGTTTCTTAATCTTATGCGATTTGATACCAGTTATTAGTATATAATCTTGTACGATTTGTCCTCTTTCTTAGTTCTCAATATCGTACGAGTACAACTCCTTCCACTTTGATAAAGCACGTATACTTGGCCTTATTTCTCAGTTATTTCTTCAAAACCATCATATTATATTTTAGTTCTTTTTCTTTTATGCAAAGTTATCACTCATGGTTCTTAATTTGGCCAAATCAAATCGAATTTTAAGTTCTTCTCTTGAGTTTCGAGATTTGTTTTTGGAAGAACTCCTGTTCTATTTCTTAATCTGTTATGACTCCGATCTACATTCTTAGTTCTTAATCCTGTACGATTAGATCTCCTTTACTGTGTCATAATATAGTAAGATTAGACCCTTTCTTTCTTCTGAATATCATACTATTACAATTTCTTCCTTAATCATTGTGCTGGCATAATTAATAGGCCTCATTTCTCAGTTCTTTTTCTTATACGATTAGATAATCAATTAATTATAAATCAGTAATTATTACGACCCGTTCTTGGTTCTTTTTAACTCTAATACGACTACTTCTCCTTTGTTAGTCCTCAATCTTGTGTGATTGTTGTATCTCCTTCTGCAACTCACAATATATTAAGATTAGTCGACCTTCTTAGTTCTCAATATCTTACCATTACACTTCTTCCTTAGTTATTAAGCTAATATAGTTGCCTCCGTTTTCTTTCGAATGCGATTAGATCATTCATTTGATCTAAATCTTTTGTGCACAGGTGCCACACATGGTTCTCAATCTAGTCTAACTAAGTCGCGTATTAGGGCTTATAGAACCATCCGTTATTAGATATTCTTATCTTTTCAACATGTATGTCGATTAGATCACCTTTCTAGTTTCTTCATTATCTCCCTAATATTTTATCTTGTGTTCTTCTCCGTTAGTGATTCATAACATAGAACAGCTAGTCAATTTATTGGCTCTCAATATCGATGGATCGCAACTCCTTCCTCACCCGTAAAACAAGTTTGATTGGCCTCATTTCTCTATTTTTTGGCAAATGCTATTAGATGATGTATATGTTCTAAATCTTCAAGGAATAGGTCCAGCGCATGGTTCTTAATCCATTCTTATTAAAACATATTTATGTTCTTACCTTGTGAATTTTGATCTCATATCATTTCCAAATGTGCTATGATTGGAAATCCTCTCATATTTCATAATCTTTCACGACTAATCTCCTTTCTTTGTTCTGTGAATTGCATATGTTATGTCTCCTTTCATTGTTCATTGTATAGCTCTATTAGTCGCATTTCTTAGAGTTCAATATTGTACGTGAATTAATTATCACTTCTTCCATTGTCATTGTACAAGGTATAATTGGTTTCATTTCTCAGTTCTTTTTCAAATAAGGTTAGATAATTATTAGGGCTCATTTCTCATTTCATTTTCTTATACGATTAGATAATCTCTTAATTATAAATCTTTAATGAATACGACCAGCTCTTGGTTCTTTTTAAATCTAACACGACTACTTCTCCTTTATTAGTTCTGAATCTTGTTTGATTGTATCACCTTTTGCGACTCACAATTTATTACGATTAGTCGACTTTCTTAGTTCTCAATATCTTACGATTACAGTTCTTCCTTAGTCATTAAGCTAATATAGTTTCCTCCGTTCTCTTTCGAATGCGATTAGATCATTCATTTGATCTAAATCTTTTGTGCACAGGTCCCACACATGGTTCTCAATCTAGTCTAACTAAGTCACGTATTAGGGTCTTATCATCCGTTATTAGATATTCTTATCTTTTCAACATACATGTCGATTAGATCACCTTTCTATGATAGTAGTTTCTTAATTAACTCCCTCATATTTTATCATGTGTTCTCCTTTTGCGATTCATAACATAGAAAAGTTAGTCAATTTCTTGGCTCTCAGTATCGAACGTTCGCAACTTCTTCCTTCCTCGTAAAGCAAGTTTGATCGGCCTCAGTTCTCTATTCTTTTGATCTCATATCATTTCTAAATGTGCTAGATTGGAAATCCTCTCATATTTCATATTCTTTCACGACTAATCTCCTTTCTTTGTTTTGTGAATTGCATATGTTATGTCTCCTTTCGTTGTTCATTGTATAGCTTGATTAGTGGCATTTCTTAGAGTTCAATATTGTACGATTATCACTTCTTCCTTTGTCTTTGTACAAGGTGTAATTGACTTCATTTCTCAGTCCTTTTTCAAATAAGGTTAGATAATCATCTTTTCATAAAAGTCTTTTTCAATTTGAACTGATTCTTGGTTCTTAATCTAGCATAATTAAATCACATTTTATGTTGTTATCATGAGTTATTAGTTGAACTTATTATTTTTCTACATGTACTTTGTTGAGAACTCCTTTCTTGTTTCTTAATCTTATGCGACTTGATCCCAGTTATTAGTATTTAATCTTGTACGATTTGTCCCCTTTCTTAGTTCTCAATATCAATATAGTATGATCCTTCCACTGTGACTAAGCACGTTTACTTGGCCTTATTTCTCACTTATTTCTTCAAAACTATCATATTATATTTTAGTTCTTATTCTTTTAGGCATAGTTATCACTCATGGTTCTTAATTTGGCCAAATCAAATCGCATTTTATGTTCTTGTCTTGAGTTACGAGATTTTCTTTTACAAGAACTGCTGTTCTATTTCTTAATCTGATATGACTCGATCTACTTTGTTAGTTCTTAATCCTGTACGATTAGATCTCCTTTACTGTGTCATAATATAGTATGATTAGACCCTTTCTTTCTTCTCAATATCGTACTATTACAATTTCTTCCTTAATCATTGTGCAGGCATAATTCATAATCCTCATTTCTCAGTTCTTTTTCTTATACGATTAGATAATCTCTTAATTATAAATCTTTAATGAATACGACCAGCTCTTGGTTCTTTTTAAATCCAACACGACTACTTCTCCTTTATTAGTTCTCAATCTTGTTTGATTGTATCACCTTTTGCGACTCACAATATATTACGATTAGTTGACTTTCTTAGTTCTCAATATCTTACGATTACACTTCTTCCTTTGGTATTAAGCTAATATAGTTGCCTTCGTTCTCTTTCGAATGCGATTACATCATTCATTTGATCTAAATCTTTGTGCACAGGTCCCACACATGGTTCTTAATCCAGTCTAACTAAGTCACGTATTAGGGGCTCATCATCCGTTATGAGATATTCTTATCTTTTCAACATTTATGTCGATTATATCACCTTTCTAGTTTCTTAATTATGTCCCTAATATTTTATCATGTGTTGTTCTCTGTTTGTGATTCATAACATAGAACAACTAGTCAATTTCTTGGCTCTCAATCATATCGATGGATCGCAACTTCTTCCTTACTCGTAAAGCAAGTTTGATTGGCCTCTTTTCTCTATTCTTTTGCAAATGCTATTAGACGGTTTATTAGTTCTAAATCTTCAAGGAATAGGTCCAGCGCATGGTTCTTAATCCATTCTTTTAAAAACATATTTATGTTCTTACCTTGTGAATTTTGATCTCATATCTTTTCCAAATGTGCTATGATTGGAACTCCTCTCATATTTCATAATCTTTCACGACTAATCTCCTTTCTTTGTTCTGTTAATTGCATATGTTACGTCTCCTTTTGTAGTTCATTATATAGCTCGATTAGTTGCATTTCTTAGTTCTCAATATTGTACGATTATCACTTCTCCCTCGTCATTATACAAGGTGTGTAATTGGCTTCATTTCTCAGTTCTTATTCAAATAAGGTTAGATAATCGTCTTTTGTTCAAAGTCTTTTTCAATTTGCACTGATTCTTGGTTCTTAATCGAGCATAATTAAATCACATTTTACGTTGTTATCATGAGTTATTAGAACTTATTATGTTTATGCATGTACTTTGTTGAGAACTCCTTTCTTGTTTCTTAATCTTATGCGACTTGATCCCAGTTATTAGTATTTAATCTTGTACGATTTGTCCCCTTTCTTAGTTCTCAATATCGTACGAATACAACTCCTTCCACTGTGATTAAGCACGTATATTTGGCTTCATTTCTCACTTATTTCTTCATAACCATCACATTATATTTTAGTTCTCATTCTTTTATGCAAAGTTATCACTCATGGTTCTTAATTTGGCCAAATCAAATCGTATTTTAAGTTCTTCTCTTGAGTTACGAGATTTGGTTTTACAAGAACTCCTGTTCTATTTTTTAATCTGTTATGACTCGATCTACTTTGTTACTTCTTAATCCTGTACGATTAGATCTCCTTTACTATGTCATAATATAGTACAATTAGACCCTTTCTTTCTTCTCAATATCGTACTATTACAATTTCTTCCTTAATCATTATGTGCAGGCATATTTAATAGGCCTCATTTCTCAGTTCTCTTTCTTATTCGATTAGATAATCTCTTAATTATAAATTTTTAATGAATACGACCCGCTCTTGGTTCTTTTTAAATCTAATACGACTATTTCTCCTTTATTAGTTCTCAATCTTGTTTGATTGTATCTCCTTTTGCGACTCACAATATATTACGATATGTCGACTTTTTCTTAGTTCTCAATATCTTACGATTACACTTCTTCCTTTGTTATTAAGCTAATATAGTTGCCTCCGTTGTCTTTCAAATGCGATTAGATCATTCATTTGATCTATATCTTTTGTGCACAGGTCCCACACATGGTTCTCAATCTAGTCTAACTAAGTCACATATTATGGGCTTATCATCCGTTATTAGATATTCTTATCTTTTCAACATTTATGTCGATTAGATCACCTTTCTAGTTTCTTTATTATCTCCCTAATATTTTATCACATGTTCTCCTTTTGCGATTCATAACATAGAGACAGTTAGTCAATTTTCTTGGCTCTCAATATCGAATGATCGCAACTTCTTCCTTCCTCGAAAAGCAAGTTTGATCGGCCTCAGTTCTATATTCTTTTGCAAATGCTATTAGATGATGTATTACTTCTAAATCTTCAAGGAATTGGTGCAGCGTATGGTTCTTAATCCATTATTATTAAAACATATTTATGTTCTTACCTTGTGAATTTTGATCTCATATCTTTTACAAATGTGCTATGATTGGAACTCCTCTCATATTTCATAATCTTTCACGACTAATCTCATTTCTTTGTTCTGTGAATTCATATGTTATGTCTCCTTTGGTTGTTCATTGTATTGCTCGATTAGTCGCATTTCTTAGTTCTCAATATTGTACGATTATCACTTCTTCCTTTGTCATTATACAAAGTGTAATTGGCTTCAATTCTCAGTTCTTTTTCAAATTAGGTTAGATAATCATCTTTTGTTCAAAGTCTTTTTCAATTTAAAATGATTCTTGGTAATAGTGGTCATAATCTAGCATAATTAAATCACATTTTACGTTGTTATCAGGAGTTATTAGAACTTATTATGTTTCTGCATGTACTTTGTTGAGACCTCCTTTCTTGTTTCCTAATCTTATGCGACTTGATTCCAGTTATTAGTATTTAATGTTGTACGATTTGTCCCCTTTTATATTTCTCAATATCGTACAAGTACAACTCCTTCCACTGTGACTAAGCATGTATAGTTGGCCTCATTTCTCACTTATTTCTTCAAAACCATCATATTATATTTTAGTTCTTATTCTTTTTTGCAAAGTTATCACTCATGGTTCTTAATTTGGCCAAATCAAATCGGATTTTAAGTTCTTCTCTTGAGTTACGAGATTTGCTTTTATAAGAACTCCTGTTCAATTTCTTAATCTGTTACGACTCGATCTACTTCGTTAGTTCTTGAACTTGTACGATTAGATCTCCTTTACTGTGGCATAATATAGTACAATTAGACCCTTTCTTTCTTCTCAATATCGTCTGTACTATTACAATTTCTTCCTTAATCATTGTGCAGGCATAATTAATAGGCCTCATTTCTCAGTTCTTTTTCTTATGCGATTAGATATTCTCTTAATTATAAATCTTTAATTATTACGACCCGCTCTTGGTTCCTTTTAAATCTAATACCACTACTTCTCCTTTATTAGTTCTCAATCTTGTTCGATTGTATCTCCTTTTGCGACTCACATTATAATACGATTAGTCGACTTTCTTAGTTATCAATATGTTACGATTACACCTCTTCCTTAGACATTAAGCTAATATAGAAGCCTCCGTTCTCTTTCGAATGCGATTAGATCATTCATTTGATCTAAATCTTTTGTGCACAGGTCCCACACATGGTTCTCAATCTAGTCTAACTAAGTCACGTATTAGGGGCTTATCATCCGTTATTATATATTCTTAATGTCCAATCATAGGAGATGTGTAAAGATAACCTTTCTAAATTAATTATCTCCCTAATGTTTTAGATTATGTGTTGTTCTTTCGTTTGCGATTCAAACATAGAACAGCTAGTCAATTTCTTGGCTCTCAATATCGATGGATCGCAACTTCTTCCTCACTCGTAAAGCAATTTTGATTGGCCTCATTTCTCCATTCTTTTGCAAATGCTATTAGATGATATATTAGTTCTAAATCTTGAAGGAATAGGTCCAGCGCATGGTTCTTAATCCATTCTTACTAAAACATATTTACGTTCTTACCTTGTGAAATTTGATCTCATATCTTTTCCAAATGTGCTATGATTGGAATTCCTCTCATATTTCATAATCTTTCACGACTAATCTCCTTTATTTGTTCTGTGAATTGCATATGTTATGTCTCCTTTTGTTGTTCATTGTATAGCTCGATTAGTCGCATTTCTCAGTTCTCAATATTGTGCGATTATCACTTCTTCCTTTGTCATTATACAAAGTGTAATTGGCTTCATTTCTCAGTTCTTTTTCAAATTAGGTTAGATAATCATCTTTTGGTCAAACTCTTTTAGCAATTTGAACTGATTCTTGGTTCTTAATCTAGCTTAATTAAATCACATTTTACGTTGTTATCTTGAGTTATAAGAACTTATTATGTTTCTACATGTACTTTGTTGAGAACTCCTTTCTTGTTTTTTAATCTTGTGCGACTTGATCCCAGTTATTAGTATTTAATCTTGTACAATTTGTCCCCTTTCTTAGTTTCAATATCGTACGAGTAGAACTCCTTTCACTGTGATTAAGCACGTAAACTTGGCCTCATTTCTCACTTATTTCTTCAAAACCATCATATTATATTTCAGTTCTTATTCTTTTATGCAAAGTTATCAATAATGGTTCTTAATTTGGCCAAATCAAATCGGATTTTAAGTTCTTCTCTTGAGTAACGAGATTTCATTTTATAAGAACTCCTGCTCTATTTCTTATTCTGTTATGACTCGATCTACTTTGTTAGTTCTTAATCCTGTACGATTAGATCTCCTTTACTATGTCATAATGTAGTACGATTAGACCCTTCTCTATACTTCTTCTCAATATCGTACTATTACAATTTATTCCTTAATCATTGTGCAGGCATAATTAATAGGCCTCATTTCTCAGTTCTTTTTCTTATACGATTGGATAATCTCTTAATTATAAATCATTAATTATTACGACCTGCTCTTGGTTCCTTTTAAATCTAATACGACTACTTCTCCTTTATTAGTTCTCAATCATGTTTGATTGTTGTATCTCCTTCTACGACTCACAATATATTACGATTAGTCGACTATCTTAGTTCTCAATATCTTACAATAACACTTCTTCCTTAGTTATTAAGCTAATATAGTTGCCTCCATTCTCTTTTGAATGCGATTACATCATTCATTTTATCTAAATCTTTTGTGCACAGGTCCCACACTTGGTTCTCAATCTAGTCTAACTAAGTCACGTATTAGGTAGGAGCTTATCATCCGTTATTAGATATTCTTATCTTTTCAACATGTATGTCGATTAGATCACCTTTGTAGTTTCTTAATTATCGTCCCTAATATTTTGTCACGTGTTCTCCTTTTGCGATTCATAACATAGAACAGTTAGTCAATTTCTTGGCTCTCAATATCGATCGATCGCAACTTCTTCCTTCCTCGTAAAGCAAGTTTGATCGGCCTCAGTTCTCTATTCTTTTGCAAATGCTATTTGATGATGCATTAGTTCTAAATCTTCAAGGAATAGGTGCAGCGCATGGTTCTTAATCCATTCTTATTAAAACATATTTATGTTCTTACCTTGTGAAATTTGATCTCATATCTTTTCCAAATGTGTTATGATTGGAAACTCCTCTCATATTTCATAATCTTACACGACTAATCTCCTTTCTTTGTTATCTGAATTGCATATGTAATATTTCCTTTTGTTGTTCATTGTATATCTCGATTAGGCAAATTTCTTAGTTCTCAATATTGTACGATTATCACTTCTTCCTTTGTCATTATACAAGGTGTAATTGGCTTCATTTCTCAGTTATTTTTCAAATAAGGTTACGATAATCATTTTTTGTTCAAATTCTTTTTCAATTTGAACTGATTCTTGTTTCTTAATCTAGCATAATTAAATCACATTTTACGTTGTTGTATCTCCTTCTGCGACTCACAACATATTACGATTAGTCAACTTTTTTAGTTCTCAATATCTTACGATTACACTTCTTCCTTACTTATTAAGCTAATATAGTTGCCTCCGTTCTCTTTCGAATGCGATTAGATCATTCATTTGATCTAAATCTTTTGTGCACAGGTCCCACACATGAAGCTCAATCTAGTCTAACTAAGTCACGTATTAGGGGCTTATCATCCGTTATTAGATATTCTTATCTTTTCAACATGTATGTCGATTAGATCACCTTTGTAGTTTCTTAATTATCTCCCTAATATTTTGTCACGTGTTCTCCTTTTGCGATTCATAACATAGAACAGTTAGTCAATTTCTTGGCTCTCAATATCGATCGATCGCAACTTCTTCCTTCCTCGTAAAGCAAGTTTGAACAAGATACCATCGGCCTCAGTTCTCTATTCTTTTGCAAATGCTATTTGATGATGCATTAGTTCTAAATCTTCAAGGAATAGGTGCAGCGCATGGTTCTTAATCCATTCTTATTAAAACATATTTATGTTCTTACCTTGTGAAATTTGATCTCATATCTTTTCCAAATGTGTTATGATTGGAAACTCCTCTCATATTTCATAATCTTACACGACTAATCTCCTTTCTTTGTTATCTGAATTGCATATGTAATATTTCCTTTTGTTGTTCATTGTATATCTCGATTAGGCAAATTTCTTAGTTCTCAATATTGTACGATTATCACTTGACAAAGGAAGAAGTGATAATTGTACAGAAGACTTAGATCTAGATTATTAGTCAACTTTTTTAGTTCTCAATATCTTACGATTACACTTCTTCCTTACTTATTAAGCTAATATAGTTGCCTCCGTTCTCTTTCGAATGCGATTAGATCATTCATTTGATCTAAATCTTTTGTGCACAGGTCCCACACATAGTTCTAATCTACTCTAACTAAGTCACGTATTAGGGGATTTATCATCCGTTATTAGATATTCTTGTCTTTTCAACATGTATGTCGATTAGATCACCTTTCTAGTTTCTTAATTATCTCCCTAATATTTTGTCACGTGTTCTCCTTTTATGATTCATAACATAGAACAGTTAGTCAATTTCTTGGCTCTCAATATCGAAGGATCGCAACTTCTTCCTTCCTCGTAAAGCAAGTTTGATCGGCCTCATTTTTCTATTCTTTTACAAATGCTATTAGATGATGCATTAGGTCTAAATCTTCACGGAATAGGTGCAGCGCATGGTTCTTAATCCATTCTTATTAAAACATATTTATGTTCTTACAACTTGTGAAATTTGATCTCATATCTTTTCCAAATGTGCTATGATTGGAAATCCTCTCATATTTCATAATCTTACACGACTAATATTCTTTCTTTGTTCTATGAATTGTTATGTCTCCTTTTGTTGTTCATTGTATAGCTCGATTAGGCAAATTTCTTAGTTCTCAATATTGTACGATTATCACTTCTTCCTTTGTCATTATACAAGGTGTAATTGGCTTCATTTCTCAGTTCTTTTTCAAATAAGGTTAGATAATCATCTTTTGTTCAAAGTCTTTTTCAATTTGAACTGATTCTTGGTTCTTAATCTAGCATAATTAAAACACATTTTACGTTGTTATCATGAGTTATTAGAACTTAATATGTTACTACATGTACTTTGTCGAGAACTCGTTTCTTGTTTCTTAATCTTATACGACTTGATCCCAGTTATTAGTATTTAATCTTGTACGATTTGTCCCCTTTCTTAGTTCTCAATATCGTACGAGTACAACTCATTCCACNTGTTATTAAGCACGTATGCTTTGCCTCATT
This sequence comes from Cinchona pubescens, assembly GCA_025175665.1. Taxonomy (NCBI): domain Eukaryota; kingdom Viridiplantae; phylum Streptophyta; class Magnoliopsida; order Gentianales; family Rubiaceae; genus Cinchona; species Cinchona pubescens. The sequence goes on along the minus strand of JANKKI010000070.1, from coordinate 471,041 downwards.
TCTCACTTATTTCTTCGAAACCATCATATTAATAATTTAGTTCTTATACTTTTACGCATAGTTATCACTCATGGTTCTTAATTTCGCCAAATCAAATAGTATTTTAAGTTCTTATCTTGAGTTACGAGATTTACTTTTATAAGAACTCCTGTTCTATTTCTTAATCTGCTATGACTCGATGTTTCTTAATGCTGTACGATTAGATCTCCTTTACTGTGTCATAATATAGTACGATTAGACCCTTTCTTTCTTCTCAATATCGTGTATTACAATTTCTTCCTTAATCATTGTGCAGGCATAATTAATAGGCCTTATTTCTCAGTTCTTTTTCTTATACGATTAGATAATCTCTTTATTACAAATCATTAATTATTACGACCCGCTCTTGGTTCCTTTTAAATCTAATAAGACTACTTCTCCTTTATTAGTTCTCAATCTTGTTTGATTGTTGTATCTCCTTCTGCGACTCACAATATGGATTACGATTAGTCGACTTTCTTAGTTCTCAATATCTTACGATTACACTTCTTCCATAGTTATTAAGCTAATATAGTTCCTCCGTTCTCTTTCGAATGCGATTAGATCATTCATTTGATCTAAATCTTTTGTGCACATGTCCCACACATGGTTCTCAATCCAGTCTAACTAAGTCACGAATTAGGGGCTTATCATCCGTCATTAGATATTCTTATCTTGTCAACATGTATGTCGATTACATCACGATTTTAGTTTCTTCATTATCTCCCTAATATTTTATCTTGTGTTGTTCTCCATTTGTGATTCATAACATAGAACAGCTAGTCTAGGCTCTCAATATCGATGGATCGCAACTCCTTCCTCACCCGTAAAGCAAGTCTGACAAGCCTCATTTCTCTATTCTTTGGCAAATGCTATTTAGATGATGTATATGTTCTAAATCTTCAAGGAATAGGTCCAGCGCATGGTTCTTAATCCATTCTTATTGAAACATATTTATGTTCTATTACCTTGTGAAATTTGATCTCATATCTTTTCCAAATGTGCTATGTTTGGAAATCCTCTCATATTTCATAATCTTACACGACTAATCTCCTTTCTTTGTTCTATGAATTGCATATGTTATGTTTCTTTTTGTTGTTCATTGTATAGCTCGATTTGGCAAATTTCGTAGTTCTCAATATTGTACGATTATCACTTCTTCCTTTGTCATTATACAAGGTGTAATTGGCTTCATTTCTCAGTTCTTTTTCAAATAAGGTTAGATAATCATCTTTTGTTCAAAGTCTTTTTCAATTTGCAACTGATTCTTGGTTCTTAATCTAGCATAATAAAATCACATTTCACGTTGTTATCATGAGTGATTAGAACTTAATATGTTTCTACATGTACTTTGTCGAGAACTCGTTTCTTGTTTCTTAATATTATACGACTTGATCCCAGTTATTAGTATTTAATCTTGTACGATTTGTCCCCTTTCTTAGTTCTCAATATCGTACGAGTACAACTCATTCCACTGTTATTAAGCACGTATGCTTTGCCTCATTTCTCACTTATTTCTTCGAAACCATCATATTAATAATTTAGTTCTTATTCTTTTACGCATAGTTATCACTCATGGTTCTTAATTTCGCCAAATCAAATAGTATTTTAAGTTCTTATCTTGAGTTACAAGATTTACTTTTATAAGAACTCCTGTTCTATTTCTTGATCTGCTATGACTCGATGTTTCTTAATGCTATACGATTAGATCTCCTTTACTGTGTCATAATATAGTACGATTAGACCCTTTCTTTCTTCTCAATATCGTGCTATTACAATTTCTTCCATAATCATTGTGCAGGCATAATTAATAGGCCTTATTTCTCAGTTCTTTTTCTTATACGATTAGATAATCTCTTTATTACAAATCATTAATTATTACGACCCGCTCTTGGTTCCTATTAAATCTAATACGACTACTTCTCCATAATTAGTTCTCAGTCTTGTTTGATTGTTGTATCTCCTTTACTGCGACTCCCAATATATTACGATTAGTCGACTTTCTTAGTTCTCAATATCTTACGATTACACTTCTTCCTTAGTTATTAAGCTAATATAGTTCCTTCGTTCTCTTTCGAATGCGATTAGATCATTCATTTGATATAAATCTTTTGTGCACATGTCCCGCACATGGTTCTCAATCCAGTCTAACTAAGTCACATATTAGGGGCTTATCATCCGTCATTAGATATTTTTATCTTTTCAACATGTATGTTGATTAGATCACCTTTCTAGTTTCTTAATTATCTCCCTAATATTTTGTCACATGTTCTCCTTTTGCGATTCATAACATAGAACAGTTAGTCAATTTCTTGGCTCTCAATATAGAACGATCGCAACTTCTTCCTTCCTCGTAAAGCAAGTTTGCTCGGCCTCATTTCTCTATTCTTTTGCAAATGCTATTAGAAAATGCATGAGTTCTAAATCTTCAAAGAATAGGTGCAGCGCATGGTTCTTAATCCATTCTTATGACATTAAAACATATTTATGTTCTTACCTTGTGAAATTTGATCTCATATCTTTTCCAAATGTGCTATGTTTGGAAATCCTCTCATATTTCATAATCTTACCCGACTAATCTCCTTTCTTTGTTCTATGAATTGCATATGTTATGTTTCCTTTTTTTGTTCATTGTACAGCTCGATTTGGCAAATTTCGTAGTTCTCAATATTGTATGATTATCACTTCTTCCTTTGTCATTATACAAGGTGTAATTGAGTTCATTTCTCAGTTATTTTTAAAATAAGGTTAAATAATCATATTTTGTTCAAAGTCTTTTTCAATTTGAACTGATTCTTGGTTCTTAATCTAGCATAATTAAATCACATTTCACGTTGTTATCATGAGTGATTAGAACGTAATATGTTTCTACATGTACTTTGTCGAGAACTCGTTTCTGGTTTCTTAATCTTATACGACTTGATCCCAGTTATTAGTATTTAATCTTGCACGATTTGTCCCCTTTTTTAGTTCTCAATCAATATATCATACGAGTACAACTCATTCCACTGTTATTAAGCACGTATGCTTTGCCTCATTTCTCACTTATTTCTTCGAAACCATCATATTAATAATTTAGTTCTTATTCTTTTACGCATAGTTATCACTCATGGTTCTTAATTTCGCCAAATCAAATAGTATTTTAAGTTCTTGTCTTGAGTTACGAGATTTACTTTTATAAGAACTCCTGTTCTATTTCTTAATCTGCTATGACTCGATGTTTCTTAATGCTGTACGATTAGATCTCCTTTACTGTGTCATAATATAGTACGATTAGACCCTTTCTTTCTTCTCAATATCGTACTATTACAATTTCTTCCTTAATCATTGTGCAGGCATAATTAATAGGCCTTATTTCTCAGTTCTTTTTCTTATACGATTAGATAATCTCTTTATTACAAATCATTAATTATTACGACCCGCTCTTGGTTCCTTTTAAATCTAATACGACTACTTCTCCTTTATTAGTTCTCAATCTTGTTTGATTACAGTAGTATCTCCTTCTGCGACTCACAATATATTACGAATAGTCGACTTTCTTAGTTCTCAATATCGTACGATTACACTTCTTCCTTAGTTATTAAGCTAATATAGTTCCTCCATTCTCTTTCGAATGCGATTAGATCATTCATTTGATCTAAATCTTTTGTGCACATGTCCCCCACAAGGTTCTCAATCCTGTCTAACTAAGTCACGTATTAGGGGCTTATCATCTGTCATTAGATATTCTTACCTTTTCAACATGTATGTCGATTAGATCACCTTTCTAGTTTCTTAATTATCTCCCTAATATTTTGCCACGTGTTCTCGTTTTGCGATTCATAACATAGAACAGTTAGTCAATTTCTCGGCTCTCAATATCGAACGATCGTAACTTCTTCCTTCCTCGTAAAGCAAGTCTGACCAGCCTCATTTCTCTATTCTTTTGCAAATGCTATTAGAAGATGCATTAGTTCTAAATCTTCAAGGAATAGATGCAACGCATGGTTCTTAAAGAACGTTCCATTCTTATTAAAACATATTTATGTTCTTATCTTGTGAAATTTGATCTCATATCTTTTCCAAATGTGCTATGTTTGGAAATCCTCTCATATTTCATAATCTTACACGACTAATCTCCTTTCTTTGTTCTATGAATTGCATATGTTATGTTTCCTTTTGTTGTTCATTGTATAGCTCGATTTGGCAAATTTCGTAGTTCTCAATATTGTACGATTATCACTTCTTCCTTTGTCATTATACAAGGTGTAATTGGCTTCATTTCTCAGTTCTTTTTCAAATAAGGTTAGATAATCATCTTTTGTTCAAAGTCTTTTTCAATTTGAACTGATTCTTGGTTCTTAATCTAGCATAATAAAATCACATTTCACGTTGTTATCATGAGTGATTAGAACTTAATATGTTTCTACATGTACTTTGTCGAGAACTCGTTTCTTCTTTCTTAATCTTATACGACTTGATCCCAGTTATTAGTATTTAATCTTGTACGATTTGTCCCCTTTCTTATCTAGTTCTCAATATCGTACGAGTACAACTCATTCCACTGTTATTAAGCACGTATGCTTTGCCTCATTTCTCACTTATTTCTTCGAAACCATCATATTAATAATTTAGTTCTTATTCTTTTACGCATAGTTATCACTCATGGTTCTTAATTTCGCCAAATCAAATAGTATTTTAAGTTCTTATCTTGAGTTACAAGATTTACTTTTATAAGAACTCCTGTTCTATTTCTTAATCTGCTATGACTTGATGTTTCTTAATGCTGTACGATTAGATCTCCTTTACTGTGTCATAATATAGTACGATTAGACCCTTTCTTTCTTCTCAATATCGTACTATTACAATTTCTTCCTTAATCATTGTGCAGGCATAATTAATAGGCCTCATTTCTCAGTTCTTTTTCTGATACGATTAGATAATCTCTTAATTATAAATCTTTAATGAATACGACCCGTTCTTGGTTCTTTTTAAATCTAATACGACTACTTCTCCTTTATTAGTTCACAATCTTGTTTAGATTGTTGTATCTCCTTCTGCGACTCACAATATATTACGATTAGTCGACTTTCTTAGTTCTCAATATCTTACGATTACACTTCTTCCTTAGTTTTTAAGCTTATAGAGTACCCTCTGTTCTCTATCGAATTCGATTAGATCATTCATTTGATCTAAATCTTTTGTGCACATGTCCCACGCATGGTTCTCAATCTAGTCTAACTAAGTCACGTATTAGGGTCTTATCATCCGTCATTAGATATTCTTATCTTTTCAACATGTATGTCGATTAGATCACCTTTCTAGTTTCTTAATTATCTCCCTAATATTTTGTCACGTGTTCTCCTTTTGCGATTCATAACATAAAACAGTTAGTCAATTTCTTGGCTCTCAATATCGAACGATCGCAACTTCTTCCTTCCTCGTAAAGCAAGTCTGATCGGCCTCATTTCTCTATTCTTTTGCAAATGCTATTAGATGATGCATTAGTTCTAAATCTTCAAGGAATAGGTGCAGCGCATAGCATGTAGGTTCTTAATCCATTCTTATTGAAACTTATTTATGTTCTTACCTTGTGAAATTCGATCTCATATCTTTTCCAAATGTGCTATGTTTGGAAATCCTCTCATATTTCATAATCTTACACGACTAATCTCCTTTCGTTGTTCTATGAATTGCATATGTTATGTTTCTTTTTGTTGTTCATTGTATAGCTCGATTTGGCAAATTTCGTAGTTCTCAATATTGTACGATTATCACTTCTTCCTTTGTCATTATACAAGGTGTAATTGGCTTCATTTCTCAATTCTTTTTCAAATAAGGTTAGATAATCATCTTTTGTTCAAAGTCTTTTTCAATTTGAACTGATTCTTGGTTCTTAATCTAGCATAATTAAATCACATTTCACGTTGTTATCATGAGTGATTAGAACTTAATATGTTTCTACATGTACTTTGTCGAGAACTCGTTTCTTGTTTCTTAATCTTATACGACTTGATCCTAGTTATTAGTATTTAATCTTTTACGATTATAAGATGGTGTCCCCTTCTTAGTTCTCAATATCGTACGAGTACAACTCATTCCACTGTGATTAAGCACATATACTTGGCCTCATTTCTCACTTATTTTTTCAAAACCATCATATTGATAATTTAGTTCTTATTCTTTTTATGCAAAGTTATCACTCAGGGTTCTTAATTTGGCCAAATCAAATCGTACTTTAAGTTCTTATCTTGAGTTACGAGATTTACTTTTATAAGAACTCCTGTTCTATTTCTTAATCTGCTATGACTCAATGTTTCTTAACCCTGTACGATTAGATCTCCTTTACTGTGTCATAATATAATACGATTAGACCCTTTCTTTCTTCTCAATATCGTACTATTACAATTTCTTCCTTAATCATTGTGCAGGCATAATTAATAGGCCTCATTTCTCAGTTCTTTTTCTTATACGATTAGATAATCTCTTAATTATAAATCTTTAATGAATACGACCCGTTCTTGGTTCTTTTTAAATCTAATACGACTACTTCTCCTTCTAATATGAATATATTAGTTCACAATCTTGTTTGATTGTTGTATCTCCTTCTGCGACTCACAATATATTACGATTAGTCGACTTTCTTAGTTCTCAATATCTTACGATTACACTTCTTCCTTAGTTATTAAGCTAATATAGTTGCCTCCGTTCTCTTTGGAATGCGATTAGATCATTCATTTGATCTAAATCTTTTGTATACAGACAGATCTACATGGTTCTCAGATCTGTCTAACTAAGTCACGTATTAGGGGCTTATCATCTGTCATTAGATATTCTTACCTTTTCAACATGTATGTCGATTAGATCACCTTTCTAGTTTCTTAATTATCTCTCTAATATTTTGTCACGTGTTCTCCTTTTGCGATTCATAACATAGAACAGTTAGTCAATTTCTTGTCTCTCAATATCGAACGATCGCAACTTCTTCCTTCCTCGTAAAGCAAGTTTGATCGGCCTCATTTCTCTATTCTTTTGCAAATGCTATTAGATGATGTATTAGTTCTAAATCTTCAACAGAGGAATAGGTGCACCGCATGGTTCTTAATCCATTCTTATTAAAACATATTTATGTTCTTACCTTGTGAAATTTGATCTCATGTCTTTTCCAAATGTGCTATGATTGGAACTCCTCTCATATTTCATAATCTTACACGACTAATTTCCTTTCTTTTTTCTGTGAATTGCATATGTTATGTTTCCTTTTGTTGTTCATTGTATAGCACGATTAGTTGCATTTCTTAGTTCTCAATATTGTACGATTATCACTTCTTCCTTTGTCATAATACAAGGTGTGTAATTGGCTTCATTTCTCTGTTCTTATTCAAATAAGGGTAGATAATCATCTTTTGTTCAAAGTCTTTTTCAATTTGCACTGATTCTTAGTTCTTAATCTAGCAAAATTAAATCACATTTTACGTTGTTATCATGAGTTATTAGAACATATTATGTTTCTACATGTACTTTGTCGAGAACTCGTTTCTTGTTTCTTAATCTTATCCGACTTGATCCCAGTTATTAGAGACTGTGTCGTATTTAATCTTGTACGATTTGTCCCCTTTCTTAGTTCTCAATATCGTACGAGTACAACTCATTCCACTGTTATTAAGCACGTATGCTTTGCCTCATTTCTCACTTATTTCTTCGAAACCATCATATTAATAATTTAGTTCTTATACTTTTACGCATAGTTATCACTCATGGTTCTTAATTTCGCCAAATCAAATAGTATTTTAAGTTTTATCTTGAGTTACGAGATTTACTTTTATAAGAACTCCTGTTCTATTTCTTAATCTGCTATGACTCAATGTTTCTTAACCCTGTACAATTAGATCTCCTTTACTGTGTCATAATATAATACGATTAGACCCTTTCTTTCTTCTCAATATCGTACTATTACAATTTCTTCCTTAATCATTGTGCAGGCATAATTAATGGGCCTCATTTCTCAGTTCTTTTTCTTATACGATTAGATAATCTCTTAATTATAAATCATTAATTATTACGACCCGCTCTTGGTTCCTTTTAAATCTAACTTCGACTACTTCTCCTTTATTAGTTCTCAATCTTGTTTGATTGTTGTATCTCCTTCTGCGACTCACAATATATTACGATTAATCGACTTTCTTAGTTCTCAATATCGTACGATTACACTTCTTCCTTAGTTATTAAGCTAATATAGTTGCCTCCGTTCTCTTTCGAATGCGATTAGATCATTCATTTGATCTAAATCTTTTGTGCACATGTCCCACACATGGTTCTCAATCTAGTCTAACTAAGTCACGTATTAGGGGCTTCTCATCCGTTATTAGATATTCTTATCTTTTCAACATGTATGTCGATTAGATCACTTTTGTAGTTTCTTAATTATCTCCCTAATATTTTGTCACGTGTTCTCCTTTTGCAATTCATAACATAGAACAGTTAGTCAATTTCTTGGCTCTCAATATCGAACGATCGCAACTTCTTCCTTCCTCGTAAAGCAAGTTTGATCGGCCTCATTTCTCTATTCTTTTGCAAATGCTATTAGATGATGTATCTTAGTTCTAAATCTTCAAGGAATAGGTGCACCGCATGGTTCTTAATCCATTCTTATTAAAACATATTTATGTTCTTACCTTGTGAAATTTGATCTCATATCTTTTCCAAATGTGCTATGATTGGAACTCCTCTCATATTTCATAATCTGTATAAGAGACAGATATTCCTTTCTTTTTTCTGTGAATTGCATAATATGTTTCCTTTTGAATTCATATAGCACGATTAGTTGCATTTCTTACTTCTCAATATTGTACGATTATCACTCTCACATCTGATGTGTATAAGAGACAGTAATTGGCTTCATTTCTCTGTTCTTTTTCAAATAAGGTTAGATAATCATTTTTTGTTCAAAGTCTTTTTCAATTTGAACTGATTCTTGGTTCTTAATCTAGCATAATAAAATCACATTTTACGTTGTTATCATGAGTTATTAGAACATATTATGTTTCTACATGTACTTTGTCGAGAACTCGTTTCTTGTTTCTTAATCTTATCCTACATTGATCCCAGTTATTAGTATTTAATCTTGTACGATTTGTCCCCTTTCTTAGTTCTCAATATCGTACGAGTACAACTAATTCCACTGTTATTAAGCACGTATACTTTGCCTCATTTCTCACATATTTCTTCGAAACCATCATATTAATAATTTAGTTCTTATTCTTTTACGCATAGTTATCACTCATTGTTCTTAATTTCGCCAAATCAAATAGTATTTTAAGTTTTATCTTGAGTTACGAGATTTACTTTTATAAGAACTCCTGTTCTATTTCTTAATCTGCTATGACTCAATGTTTCTTAACCCTGTACAATTAGATCTCCTTTACTGTGTCATAATATAATACGATTAGACCCTTTCTTTCTTCTCAATATCGTACTATTACAATTTCTTCCTTAATCATTGTGCAGGCATAATTAATGGGCCTCATTTCTCAGTTCTTTTTCTTATACGATTAGATAATCTCTTAATTATAAATCATTAATTATTACGACCCGCAACCTAATAAAGGAGAATTCTTGGTTCCTTTTAAAACTAATACGACTACTTCTCCTTTATTAGTTCTCAATCTTGTTTGATTGTTGTATCTCCTTCTGCGACTCACAATATATTACGATTAATCGACTTTCTTAGTTCTCAATATCGTACGATTACACTTCTTCCTTAGTTATTAAGCTAATATAGTTGCCTCCGTTCTCTTTCGAATGCGATTAGATCATTCATTTGATCTAAATCTTTTGTGCACATGTCCCACGCATGGTTCTCAATCTAGTCTAACTAAGTCACGTATTAGGGGCTTCTCATCCGTTATTAGATATTCTTATCTTTTCAACATGTATGTCGATTAGATCACTTTTGTAGTTTCTTAATTATCTCCCTAATATTTTGTCACGTGTTCTCCTTTTGCGATTCATAACATAGAACAGTTAGTCAATTTCTTGGCTCTCAATATCGAACGATCGCAACTTCTTCCTGACTCGTAAAGCAAGTCTGATCGGCCTCATTTCTCTATTCTTGGTTGCAAATGCTATTAGATGATGCATTAGTTCTAAATCTTCAAGGAATAGGTGCAGCGCATGGTTCTTAATCCATTCTTATTGAAACTTATTTATGTTCTTACCTTGTGAAATTCGATCTCATATCTTTTCCAAATGTGCTATGTTTGGAAATCCTCTCATATTTCATAATCTTACACGACTAATCTCCTTTCGTTGTTCTATGAATTGCATATGTTATGTCTCTTTTTATTTATGATTGTATAGCTCGATTTGGCAAATTTCTTAGTTCTCAATATTGTACGATTATCACTTCTTCCTTTGTCATTATACAAGGTGTAATTGGCTTCATTTCTCAATTCTTTTTCAAATAAGGTTAGATAATCATCTTTTGTGCAAAGTCTTTTTCAATTTGAACTGATTCTTGGTTCTTAATTTAGCATAATTAAATCACATTTCACGTTGTTATCATGAGTGATTAGAACTTAATATGTTTCTACATGTACTTTGTCGAGAACTCGTTTATTGTTTCTTAATCTTATACGACTTGATCCCAGTTATTAGTATTTAATCTTGTACGATTTGTCCCCTTTCTTAGTTCTCAATATCGTACGAGTACAACTCATTCCATTGTGATTAAGCACACGTATACTTGGCCTCATTTCTCACTTATTTCTTCAAAACCATTATATTGATAATTTAGTTCTTATTCATTTTATGCAAAGTTATCACTCAGGGTTCTTAATTTGGCCAAATCAAATAGTATTTTCAGTTCTTATCTTGAGTTACGAGATTTACTTTTATAAGAACAGACATTGAGATCTTAATCTGCAATGACTCAATGTTTCTTAATCCTGTACGATTAGATCTCCTTTACTGTGTCATAATATAGTACGATTAGACCCTTTCTTTCTTCTCAATATCGTACTATTACAATTTCTTCCTTAATCATTGTGCAGGCATAATTAATAGGCCTCATTTCTCAGTTCTTTTTCTTATACGATTAGATAATCTCTTAATTATAAATCTTTTAATGAATACGACCTGCTCTTGGTTCTTTTTAAATCTAATACGACTACTTCTCCTTTATTAGTTCTTCGTTTAAATTTCTCTATTCTTTTGCAAATGCTATTAGATGATGCATTAGTTCTAAATCTTCAAGGAATAGGTGCAGCGCATGGTTCTTAATCCATTCTTATTGAAACTTATTTATGTTCTTACCTTGTGAAATTCGATCTCATATCTTTGCCAAATGTGCTATGTTTGGAAATCCTCTCATATTTCATAATCTTACACGACTAATCTCCTTTCGTTGTTCTATGAATTGCATATGTTATGTTTCTTTTTGTTGTTCATTGTATAGCTCGATTTGGCAAATTTCGTAGTTCTCAATATTGTACGATTATCACTTCTTCCTTTGTCATTATACAAGGTGTAATTGGCTTCATTTCTCAATTCTTTTTCAAATAAGGTTAGATAATCATCTTTTGTGCAAAGTTTTTTCAATTTGAACTGATTCTTGGTTCTTAATTTAGCATAATTAAATCACATTTCACGAAATTAAGAATCATGAGTGATTAGAACTTAATATGTTTCTACATGTACTTTGTACGATTCGAGAACTCGTTTCTTGTTTCTTAATCTTATACGACTTGATCCCAGTTATTAGTATTTAATCTTGTACGATTTGTCCCCTTTCTTAGTTCTCAATATCGTACGAGTACAACTCATTCCATTGTGATTAAGCACGTATACTTGGCCTCATTTCTCACTTATTTCTTCAAAACCATTATATTGATAATTTAGTTCTTATTCATTTTATGCAAAGTTATCACTCAGGGTTCTTAATTTGGCCAAATCAAATAGTATTTTAAGTTCTTATCTTGAGTTACGAGATTTACTTTTATAAGAACTCCTGTTCTATTTCTTAATCTGCTATGACTCAATGTTTCTTAATCCTGTACATTAGATGTCCTTACAATGTCATAATATAGTACGATTAGACCCTTTCTTTCTTCTCAATATCGTACTATTACAATTTCTTCCTTAATCATTGTGCAGGCATAATTAATAGGCCTCATTTCTCAGTTCTTTTTCTTATACGATTAGATAATCTATATCTTAATTATAAATCTTTAATGAATACGACCTGCTCTTGGTTCTTTTTAAATCTAATACGACTACTTCTCCTTTATTAGTTCACAATCTTGTTTGATTGTTGTATCTCCTTCTGCGACTCACAATATATTACGATTAGTCGACTTTCTTAGTTCTCAATATCGTACGATTACACTTCTTCCTTAGTTTTTAAGCTTATAGAGTTCCCTCCGTTCTCTTTCGAATGCGATTAGATCATTCATTTGATCTAAATCTTTTGTGCACATGTCCCACGCATGGTTCTCAATCTAGTCTAACTAAGTCACGTATTAGGGGCTTCTCATCCGTTATTAATTATCTCCCTAATATTTTGTCACGTGTTCTCCTTTTGCAATTCATAACATAGAACAGTTAGTCAATTTCTTGGCTCTCAATATCGAACGATCGCAACTTCTTCCTTCCTCGTAAAGCAAGTCTGATCGGACTCATTTCTCTATTCTTTTGCAAATGCTATTAGATGATGGTGTGTCATTAGTTCTAAATCTTCAAGGAATAGGTGCAGCGCATGGTTCTTAATCCATTCTTATTGAAACTTATTTATGTTCTTACCTTGTGAAATTCGATCTCATATCTTTTCCAAATGTGCTATGTTTGGAAATCCTCTCATATTTCATAATCTTACACGACTAATCTCCTTTCGTTGTTCTATGAATTGCATATGTTATGTTTCTTTTTGTTGTTCATTGTATAGCTCGATTTGGCAAATTTCGTAGTTCTCAATATTGTACGATTATCACTTCTTCCTTTGTCATTATACAAGGTGTAATTGGCTTCATTTCTCAATTCTTTTTCAAATAAGGTTAGATAATCATCTTTTGTGCAAAGTCTTTTTCAATTTGAACTGATTCTTGGTTCTTAATTTAGCATAATTAAATCACATTTCACGTTGTTATCATGAGTGATTAGAACTTAATATGTTTCTACATGTACTTTGTCGAGAACTCGTTTATTGTTTCTTAATCTTATACGATCTAGACTTGATCCCAGTTATTAGTATTTAATCTTGTACGATTTGTCCCCTTTCTTAGTTCTCAATATCGTACGAGTACAACTCATTCCATTGTGATTAAGCACACGTATACTTGGCCTCATTTCTCACTTATTTCTTCAAAACCATTATATTGATAATTTAGTTCTTATTCATTTTATGCAAAGTTATCACTCAGGGTTCTTAATTTGGCCAAATCAAATAGTATTTTCAGTTCTTATCTTGAGTTACGAGATTTACTTTTATAAGAACTCCTGTTCTATTTCTTAATCTGCTATGACTCAATGTTTCTTAATCCTGTACGATTAGATCTCCTTTACTGTGTCATAATATAGTACGATTAGACCCTTTCTTTCTTCTCAATATCGTACTATTACAATTTCTTCCTTAATCATTGTGCAGGCATAATTAATAGGCCTCATTTCTCAGTTCTTTTTCTTATACGATTAGATAATCTCTTAATTATAAATCTTTAATGAATACGACCTGCAAGTCTTGGTTCTTTTTAAATCTAATACGACTACTTCTCCTTTATTAGTTCACAATCTTGTTTGATTGTTGTATCTCCTTCTGCGACTCACAATATATTACGATTAGTCGACTTTCTTAGTTCTCAATATCGTACGATTACACTTCTTCCTTAGTTTTTAAGCTTATAGAGTTGCCTCCGTTCTCTTTCGAATGCGATTAGATCATTCATTTGATCTAAATCTTTTGTGCACATGTCCCACGCATGGTTCTCAATCTAGTCTAACTAAGTCACGTATTAGGGGCTTCTCATCCGTTATTAGATAATCTTATCTTTTCAACATGTATGTCGATTAGATCACTTTTGTAGTTTCTTAATTATCTCCCTAATATTTTGTCACGTGTTCTCCTTTTGCGATTCAAAAACAGAGAGGTCGTAGTCAATTTCTTGGCTCTATATATCGAACGATCGCAACTTCTTCCTGACTCGATAAAGCAAGTCTGATCGGCCTCATTTCTCTATTCTTTTGCAAATGCTATTAGATGATGCATTAGTTCTAAATCTTCAAGGAATAGGTGCAGCGCATGGTTCTTAATCCATTCTTATTGAAACTTATTTATGTTCTTACCTTGTGAAATTCGATCTCATATCTTTGCCAAATGTGCTATGTTTGGAAATCCTCTCATATTTCATAATCTTACACGACTAATCTCCTTTCGTTGTTCTATGAATTGCATATGTAGAAACATTTTGTTGTTCATTGTATAGCTCGATTTGGCAAATTTCGTAGTTCTCAATATTGTACGATTATCACTTCTTCCTTTGTCATTATACAAGGTGTAATTGGCTTCATTTCTCAATTCTTTTTCAAATAAGGTTAGATAATCATCTTTTGTGCAAAGTCTTTTTCAATTTGAACTGATTCTTGGTTCTTAATTTAGCATAATTAAATCACATTTCACGTTGTTATCATGAGTGATTAGAACTTAATATGTTTCTACATGTACTTTGTCGAGAACTCGTTTCTTGTTTCTTAATCTTATACGACTTGATCCCAGTTATTAGTATTTAATCTTGTACGATTTGTCCCCTTTCTTAGTTCTCAATATCGTACGAGTACAACTCATTCCATTGTGATTAAGCACATATACTTGGCCTCATTTCTCACTTATTTCTTCAAAACCATTATATTGATAATTTAGTTCTTATTCATTTTATGCAAAGTTATCACTCAGGGTTCTTAATTTGGCCAAATCAAATAGTATTTTAAGTTCTTATCTTGAGTTACGAGATTTACTTTTATAAGAACTCCTGTTCTATTTCTTAATCTGCTATGACTCAATGTTTCTTAATCCTGTACGATTAGATCTCCTTTACTGTGTCATAATATAGTACGATTAGACCCTTTCTTTCTTACAATGTAGATGATCTAATACCTGTCTCTTCTTTTTAAATCTAATACGACTACTTCTCCTTTATTAGTTCACAATCTTGTTTGATTGTTGTATCTCCTTCTGCGACTCACAATATATTACGATTAGTCGACTTTCTTAGTTCTCAATATCGTACGATTACACTTCTTCCTTAGTTTTTAAGCTTATAGAGTTGCCTCCGTTCTCTTTCGAATGCGATTAGATCATTCATTTGATCTAAATCTTTTGTGCACATGTCCCACGCATGGTTCTCAATCTAGTCTAACTAAGTCACGTATTAGGGGCTTCTCATCCGTTATTAGATATTCTTATCTTTTCAACATGTATGTCGATTAGATCACTTTTGTAGTTTCTTAATTATCTCCCTAATATTTTGTCACGTGTTCTCCTTTTGCAATTCATAACATAGAACAGTTAGTCAATTTCTTGGCTCTCAATATCGAACGATCGCAACTTCTTCCTGACTCGTAAAGTAAGTTTGATCGGCCTCATTTCTTATGCTATTCTTTTGCAAATGCTATTAGATGATGCATTAGTTCTAAATCTTCAAGGAATAGGTGCAGCGCATGGTTCTTAATCCATTCTTATTGAAACTTATTTATGTTCTTACCTTGTGAAATTCGATCTCATATCTTTTCCAAATGTGCTATGTTTGGAAATCCTCTCATATTTCATAATCTTACACGACTAATCTCCTTTCGTTGTTCTATGAATTGCATATGTTATGTTTCTTTTTGTTGTTCATTGTATAGCTCGATTTGGCAAATTTCGTAGTTCTCAATATTGTACGATTATCACTTCTTCCTTTGTCATTATACAAGGTGTAATTGGCTTCATTTCTCAATTCTTTTTCAAATAAGGTTAGATAATCATCTTTTGTGCAAAGTCTTTTTCAATTTGAACTGATTCTTGGTTCTTAATTTAGCATAATTAAATCACATTTCACGTTGTTATCATGAGTGATTAGAACTTAATATGTTTCTACATGTACTTTGTCGAGATTCAATTACTCGTTTCTTGTTTCTTAATCTTATACGACTTGATCCCAGTTATTAGTATTTAATCTTGTATGAGGCCTAGTTACGTGCTTATGCCTGCAATGGAATGATTAAGGAAGAAATCATTCCATTGTGATTAAGCACGTATAATTATACACATTTCTCACTGTATAAGAACAAAACCATTATATTACATAATTTAGTTCTTATTCATTTTATGCAAAGTTATCACTCAGGGTTCTTAATTTGGCCAAATCAAATAGTATTTTAAGTTCTTATCTTGAGTTACGAGATTTACTTTTATAAGAACTCCTGTTCTATTTCTTAATCTGCTATGACTCAATGTTTCTTAATCCTGTACGATTAGATCTCCTTTACTATGTGTCATAATATAGTACGATTAGACCCTTTCTTTCTTCTCAATATCGTACTATTACAATTTCTTCCTTAATCATTGTGCAGGCATAATTAATAGGCCTCATTTCTCTGTTCTTTTTCTTATACGATTAGATAATCTCTTAAGGATATTATAAATCTTTAATGAATACGACCCGCTCTTGGTTCTTTTTAAATCTAATACGACTACTTCTCCTTTATTAGTTCATATTCTTGTTTGATTGTCTATTATAAGCGACTCACAATATATTACGATTAGTCGACTTTCTTAGTTCTCAATATCGTACGATTACACTTCTTCCTTAGTTTTTAAGCTTATAGAGTTCCCTCTGTTCTCTATCGAATTCGATTAGATCCTTCATTTGATCTAAATCTTTTGTGCACATGTCCCACGCATGGTTCTCAATCTAGTCTAACTAAGTCACGTATTAGGGTCTTATCATCCGTTATTAGATATTCGTATCTTTTCAACATGTATGTCGATTAGATAACTTTTGTAGTTTCTTAATTATCTCCCTAATATTTTGTCACGTGTTCTCCTTTTGCAATTCATAACATAGAACAGTTAGTCAATTTCTTGGCTCTCAATATCGAACGATCGCAACTTCTTCCTGACTCGTAAAGTAAGTTTGAGATCGGCCTCATTTCTCTATTCTTTTGCAAATGCTATTAGATGATGTATTAGTTCTAAGTGTTCAAGGAATAGGTCCAGCGCATGGTTCTTAATCCATTCTTATTAAAACATATTTATTTTCTTGCCTTGTGAAATTTGATCTCATATCTTTTCCAAATGTGCTATGAGAGCAAACTCCTCTCACATTTCATAATCTTACACGACTAATCTCCTTTCTTTGTTCTGTGAATTGCATATGTTGTGTCTCCTTATGTTGTTCATTGTATAGCTCGATTAGTTGCATTTCTTAGTTCTCAATATTGTACGATTATCACTTCTTCTTTTGTCATTATACAAGGTGTGTAATTGGCTTCATTTCTCAATTCTTTTTCAAATAAGGTTAGATAATCATCTTTTGCTCAAAGTCTTTTGCAATTTGAACTGATTCTTTGTTCTTAATCTAGCATAATTAAATCATATTTTACGTTGTTATCATGAGTTATTAGAACTTATTATGTTTCTATACATGTATCGGGTTCCCTTCCGACTGAAGCACCTCCGGAAGCAGCAAAAATAGAACCTCCGGTCGGGTGTCTCAAGCGCCTTTGTCTACAACAAAATATATCAACACCTAAACTCCGGCTTAAGGAAGAACAACCCATAAAAAGACACCTTGTCCCAGTATGGAGCCACTTTCTTCACCCCGGCATTCCTACTTCCTTAACCTTAGAGTAGCTAAGGGGGAGCTAGACCTGTGGCTAGTCCCAGGAGGGAATATATATGGCAAGGGACTTTAGTTCACACCATGTTTCTTCCGGACCATAGCCTTCTTGTCTCTTATCCTTGAGTTAGCCTTGAACTACCCAACCGCTAGAAGTCCCAACTGGCCATAAGAGCAGTAGTAGCTGCATCTCCGATAAGAGGTTCTATGATCACTTATAAGAATACAAATATGGAAGTTGAAAACCTATAATAATCAATATAAAGTATTCCTTTTCTCTTTAAAGAGGAGTTTAATTATTTGAATACACGGGATAGTAATCTGGCCTCAATTTCAGGAAGTGAAATTGCAGAAGGCCAGTACGATCCATGTAGCTAAGCCCTCGGCGCTTGAGAGGAAAAAGAAGCCCTCGGCGCTTGAGAGGAAAGCCCTCGGCGACTGAGAGGACCACTGACGGTGGGTGCGGCAGTGGCGTCTGAACCACTACTTCATAAAATGAAATAGCAGATGGTTCGGTACCTTTCCTTGTTGAATTAAGGGTTTTTTTACGAAAAAACCCGACATAAGATGGGGTTGTAAACCCCTACATTATAGTAGTTACGACGATCCTATCCTAAAGGAGTAGGAGCTAGCCTTCATTGAAGTAGGGGCGGAATCGAATGATTACGAGATAGACAATGAGACAAAGGAGAGTGTATAGAGACAGCTGTATTCACTTCGAGTATACACATCTGTTGTGCGAGCACTTACGAATTCTTTGATCATTTTGAGTTTACTTTTTATTTTGTATCTTATTTATAAGCAATTTTCTTTTCTAGACTTTGTTAAAATTGTCTGTGACTTCCAAGGTCTCCCTCCGTTTGGGGGGCCGGGTTCTTCTTACTAGGTCTTTGGGATGGGAAGGGGGGCTCCTTGCAATTTGGATTGTTCCCCAGCATCTTAGGGGACGGTATCCTATTCAACTATCTAAACTGCCACAATATCCGATATTTCCTGCATTCCTTTCTGAAGGCAGGACTGGGTGGGTTAAGTTGCTCCCTTTAGACGGAGCTCTCCCTCCGTTTGAGGAAGATAGCTGCAATCTAGAGATTCGCCTATCTAGGTGTGTACATAATAGGTTGCAAAAAAGCCTTCTTAGGAAGAAGATTTGGACAAATCCCCGGTCTTAGAGAAGTAGCTAGCAAGGCTAGGCACCTAATGCATGTGAGGGTAAGGGAAGGAAAGAACTTCTAATGGGGAAGGGGAATCTATCAAGGTTTTTGGCTCGCAATAAAGCTAGGGTCCCGATCGAGCAAGACGTAGTCCTATCTATCCACCTCTCCAGACACAATATCTTGAGTACCCTATGATGGTGACCACATCTGCTGGCATGTGATGTTTGGACATAGAATCGAGTCCTTGTGAATGGGCGTCCTGTCTCTTATACACATCTAGATGTGTATAAGAGACAGGGTTACTTCCATTTCAAGAAAGACACCAAATTCTCCTTTAGGTGCTTCAACTGCGGTATAGGTGAAAGTAGCTGGTACGGAAAACCTTCTGTATAAGGTTCGAAATGGTGAATTGAGGTAGAGTAGACCGATGATCCTGTAGTCATTTGGCCGGCTATTGAAAGAAAAAGCTTGCATCTCTTTCCCCTATTATATAACCGGTCCCATCTCTCTCCAAACCTAACGTGGTAGTTTCCCATCATAGGGCTTTCTATCTATAGATTGAGCCATTACCAAGGAGCTAATTCGTTCAGAACTCAGTTGACTGCTTTTATAGATAAGGCTGTAGCGCCCTAGTCAGCATTATAGAAGCTATAGGGCTTCGAGCCCTACTACAGCGCTTCGCTAATGCTCGGCTAAGTCTTGAACCCTTCGCTCTGACCGTTCACTTTCGAAGTAGCAAAAGCGCTTCTCTTTGTCTCTTAAGGATAAGGACTAGAGACAAGATAATAAATGTTTTCATTAGCTTCTGCTTCCTCATTTGCGCTCATCAAGCCAACTTTGCTCTTTGGAAGGTGAAAGACCGGTTGAAGCGGACATTTCGAAATGACAGCATCGAAGATACAAATATATAGACGGTTACGGTTATCTCGGACTGCGTTCCGGAAAAAGTGGCCTACTTGTTGAAAGGCACTCTTGTCTTTCAACCCCACTATACTATTCATAGTTGTGGGGGAGTAATACAAGAGTGCTAGATGTGTATAAGAGACAGTATCTAAGTGTGTGCTAGGGCTTTGTTATTCTTATCGTTTTTCCCAATGCGTGGGGCCCCAACGAGGAAGGTGTTAGTGGTTTATCATTGGGTCAATAATACTAATCCCTAGTTTTTGTGCTATTCCTACTCCTAGGACGGGAAGCAGATAAGAAAAGGCGAAGCGTTCTCTTGGTTTCAAAAGATGATGTTTCTAACCTTATTTGAAAAAGAATTGAGAAATGAAGCCAATTACACACCTGTCTCTGTATCCGAACCCAACCTATACAAAGGGCATCAAAGACAGTAACTAGACTTTCCATTTTTAACTCTACTTTATTACACATCTGGATAAGAGAAAGGGCTGTCTCTTTCACACAGCTGGTGCGCAGGAGCGCACTTCCGTTTTCCCTTTACTTTTAGGGGGTCCCGTGGTTCCTATGCCGCCGCGTTTCCCGGTCCTTTTCTTTTAGTGCTTCGACCCAAAGCAATAGCTTCTAGCTAGTTCAGTGGATAAGATGGTTGCATTCCAGCTCACTCAAGAATGGGACAGCAGTGGTCCGCGGGCTTAGCTACATGGATATAAGAGACAGTGGTAGGCCTGCGCCGGGGGAGCATAGCTGTCTCTTATACACCTCTAGATCCCCCAGTCAATGAAGAAGGAAGACGTAAGTGGATTCTTCTGAAGAACCGGAAGCGAAACGCTATGCAGGGGCGGGGGGACGGGAACAGAAAGGGCTTCGAAGAAAAAAATTAGGGTTCCCAATGCTTCTCCACGCTCAACGAGATGTGCCAACCTCGGGATGCTTTACTCCTAACCCCACAAGGTTCCGAGACGGAGCTTAACCTGAGTCTCGGTTAAGAACGGCGATGATCTACCTTTCACATCACACGGCGCACGATTCCATGGATAGTTTCATTCGACTTCGTGATGGAGGACATAGCTTACGATCATCGGCTTTGATCATGCCACTAGGCATTTGCCATTAAGACATTGCACAATGATCCGAACACTTTGTCGCATCTCTTCGATAGGAATACAGTAATGATCATAGCGATCTCCTCTGGTACCTACTGGTACGTCAGGATCCGATTGGTCATGAACATCATAAGGTGCTGCTCTTCGCAAATCCCAGCATACCAGCAGCAAGTGTAGTTCACCGGTTCCACCGAATGCTCCTATCTCTCGACAAAGATCGTGTGAGTGTGCAGTTATGCTTCGGATACTTTGCCATAGAATAGATCGACCCAGTTCCCAGAGCTTTTCCGGTGCACTCGCTTGTATATTAGACAGCCCGAACACTAGGAAGGACGCGCTGGGAAGGAAACAGCCCTAGCCTCTGTCAGGCCGATCATTCCGATGGCATCTCGCATTCACGCCCCCGTTTGACTGCCTCTCGGGGATGTAGTTGTAGATATGTTAGTCTTAGTGGGTCGTTGGCTCCACCAGTTATCTCCTTCTATGACATGCTGTTGTCGTCGCCATATTCCGCGCTTTTTCGAAGAATCCTGCAGCCCATGGGCATATGTCACTTAGTCATCTCTGCCTCGCTGCGGGTCAGCACCTCCGAAAGAAAGGGAGGACTTCATTCAGTGACTCTTTCTGTCCCTATGTTGTAATAAAGTAGGGCGGTTCGCTTGAGTTGCTCAACCGCCCCTTAGCCCGGTGCTCATGACGCGCTACGGAACCTCCACCGTGTCGGGGGACCAAGCAGGGCATAGCTAGCGGCATAGGAGCCAACTCTGCATCAGTGGCTTCGTGCCGCACTGGAGTAATCCAATATGTGGTTCCGCATGTTTTACCACTTCTCCGTTCATTTCCAATACATAATTACACCCTGTCTTTAGCAGGATGTTGAGGTCCGAAAGAGACAGTAGATAGCGGTGGAGGTGCCGTACGCGTCATGGGCACCTGTCTCAGAATATACATCTATAGATGTGTATAAGAGACAGGCCTTGTCGTTTGACTGGGATTTATAAGTTGCCTCTCGCGGGCTGATCGTATCCCTTCTCCGTTAGCTGGAAAAGAAAAGGACCGGGAAACGCGGCGGCATAGTGAACCACGGGACCCCCTTCGAAGTCTCGCATTCTCGGAAGATCGGGAGCTGGGTGGGCAACTTCCGTCGATGCTGGCGCCTGCGGCAGTGCCTCTGGAGCCAGCTGGTTCTGAATGACCTCCCTCTCACGGTTAAAAAGTGATTAACCATCTCGAATAAATCCATATCATCCATCCAAAAAACGTGTCTCAATTACAGCCAACACCCTAGTTTCTTTCCTTATCGAAAACCAACCCTACTCCATTTTTTATAGAAATGCTAACCAAGTGACACACTGGGGCCATGGGTCATGAAAGAGGTTGACCCTCATCTTCCTTAACTATGTATCGCCAATGAACTCCTCGCTTTAGTCCTTCTTTTCCTTCTTTGGGCTCAGGTCGATAGTAGCCGTGGTAGTAATGTCCCGGAGCCCGACTACCGACCTGAGGCGCATCCCCGCCACACTTGCTATATCCACTAAGGCTTCATCCCACTTCCCAACTATACCTGATATAAAGCCGTTCTATAACAATTCAAGACAACAAGAAAGCAAGAAAAGGATAGCGATCGCTTTGGGAGCGTCACGGGAGAGGAAGATAGAAAGGTAACCTATGACACCGGGTCCCTCCCAACCTTGAGCGTCGGTACTTTTGGAGTCTCTCTCTGTAGGCGTGCAAAACAACAGAGCCACTGCTCTTAGGGGCGGGGTGAGGTGGACAATTCCTTACTCCAGCTTCAGAGGAGCATCTTTGCATGAATCAGCTACTGAGCTGAGGGGTTAGTATTGATTCTGTCTCTTATACACATCTAGAACTTTCCAAGAGAGCAGACCAGGGGTTTGGATTCGAGGCGAAACCCCTCTCCGCCAAGAGCGGGTCGTTCTCATTGTGTATAAGAGAAGTAAATGTCTGTACTAAGAGTGAACCATGCACCATCTAGATGTCCCTTGGAGAGCTTCAAATTGGTAGAACAAAACTTATACACTCTATAGATGTGTATAAGAGACAGTCTAGTTACAAGCCTTATCTTCAAGCTTTATAGAGATTCCTGTCTCTTATACAGATCTAGATCTGTATAACTTGAGCCCTATATCTATTCTATGAACCATATTCCTTGTCGTGAGTGACGGGCCAGTTTTAACAAGGAACTGCAATTAATAGGTTTCTATTTTATTCAAATAGGGATAGATGGCTCTAATAAAATTGGAAGAAATCCATAATTAGATGTTTGTTCTCCATTTCTCCTCCCGAAATCAGGAGTGAACTAAAATGACATGGGTTGGGTTAAATAAGCAACAAGAATATCCTCACCCCATAGCATTGGGCTAGCTCTAGCTAGATCTGCTCTCTCTTCACGGCAAGGTAACTCTATAAGCTATTCGACCGATGCGACCAAATATCTTTTATCTACCAATCGAATATAAAAGAAAGGGGAGATAATTCAAACTCTTATACTCATTACATATAAGAGATGCGAATAAGAGACAGAACTTATACACAAGAACTAGAAAGGGCCTCTAATCTTTGAAATAAGAATAGATAAGACGATATTCTGTCTCTTATACACATCAGCGGTTCCTGTAACAAGAGACAGGAACATGAAGCCGAGCAGTTGTTTCTGTACAGCTGTCTTATAAATCCCATCAAAGCGAGTAGGCAGCCAACACGGGATTCCCGACAAATATCCGGATGCATGCGTACACGGCTGCTAAGTATTACATAAGGGCGATTAAAGACGAAGGACTTCACTTCCTTGAGACGAGAGAAGGGTCAAGTACGGTAAGCGAAAGGACAGGGATATGGAATGAAGCTAAGTCTATTCATGAAAAGCATGTAAAGGACAATGAGCTTTTGCAAATGAAACTTTATCAAATTGAGATTCCACTCCACTAGTGGAATAGGCTTGTGGTAGAAGGTGAAGGCTATATGTGGAGTCAACTTTTGAAAATTTCGATTAAGATCCCTACCTAGGTAAACTAGGGTTGTATATGTGGACTCAATCAACTTGTACCTTATTAGTTCATTTCATTATGGAATCAATCCCTCGTGGACCCATATCCAAGCCCAGAGAGTACTCTTCCTTATCAGGTTCCTTTTGTACGAACCTGATAAGGCCACGTACATACAAGGTAGTTGTGTCTTAAGAGATGTAGCTTATACACATCTCGACTGTGTATAAGTCGACAGAATTGAGGGCCGGTAAAATACATCTTGAAAAGATAAGAATTTAAAAATTGAAGCAATCCCGAGATATTATCCTTTTGGCATAGTGTGACCATTTAGCTCATCTTGATAGCCGGGTAACTTATACACACTAGATGTGTAAAAGAGACAGATTCTCTTATACACATCTTTCAACTAACGCACATTGATAGTGCGTTAGTGAAGCTCCACCCTAAATGGAAAGCTAGTCTTCTTTATGATGTGTCTAAGAGTGTAGGAATCGAGACAGAGCTTTTTAGCTTCATGCCTTGCTTCCTTCTAGATGACCACTCATTCCCTAGGGGCAGCAGTGTGGTTCCACTCTCGTATTGGAAAAGAGAGGGTCAGATCTCTTAAGTCGAGTGGCCCCTCTATCAATAATTGTCTCTGCTAGGCATCTAGAGACAATAAGAGACGAAGTAGACTTTCATGCCTGAAATAGGGGCTTATTGTATAAGAGACAGATCGTAAGAAATGCAGGTAAGAATAAGAAGGGAGAGGGAGGGAAAGCCATTCAGTCAAGTAGGGTTTGGCATTGAATAAGCTGTTTGCGTTCTCCTTTCTTGTTTCTTAATCTTATGCGACTTGATCCCAGTTATTAGTATTTAATCTTGTACGATTTGTCCCCTTTCTTAGTTCTCAATATCGTAAGAGTACAACTCCTTCCACTGTGATTGATAAGAAAGTATACTTGGTCTCATTTCTCACTTATTTCTTCAAAACCATCATATTATATTTTAGTTCTTATTCTTTTATGCAAAGTTATCGCTCATGGTTCTTAATTTGGCCAAATCAAATCTCATTTTAAGTTCTTATCTTGAGTTACGAGATTTACTTTTATAAGAACTCCTGTTCCATTTCTTAATCTGATATGACTCGATTTACTTTGTTAGTTCTTAATCCTGTACGATTAGATCTCATTTACTGTGTCATAATATAGTACGGTTAGACCCTTTCTTTCTTCTCAATATCGTACTATTACAATTTCTTCCTTAATCATTGTGCAGGGATAATTAATAGGCCTTATTTCTCAGTTCTTTTTCTTATACGATTAGATAATCTCTTAATTATAAATCTTTAATGAATACGACCCGCTCTTGGTTCTTTTTAAATCTAATAAGACTACTTCTCCTTTATTAGTTCACAATCTTGTTTGATTGTTGTATCTCCTTTTGTGACCCACAATATATTACGATTAGTTGACTTTCTTAGTTATCAATATCTTACGATTACACTTCTTCCTTAGTTATTAAGCTAATACAGTTATCTCCGTTCTCTTTCGAATGGGATTAGATCATTCATTTGATCTAAATCTTTTGCGCATAGGTCCCAGACATGGTTCTCAATCTAGTCTAACTAAGTCACGTATTAGGGGCTCATCATCCGTTATTAGATATTCTTATCTTTTCAACATGTATGTCGATTAGATCACCTTTCTAGTTTCTTAAATATCTCCCCAATATTTTATCATGTATTCTCCTTTTGCGATTCATAACATAGAACAGTTAGTCAATTTCTTGGCTCTCAATATCGAGCGATCGCAACTTCTTCCTTACTCGTAAAGCAAGTTTGATCGGCTTCATTTCTCTATTCTTTTGCAAATGCTATTAGATGATGTATTAGTTCTAAATCTTTAAGGAATAGGTCCAGCGCATGGTTCTTAATCCATTCTCATATCTTCTTTCTTCCAAATGTGCTATGATTGGAACTCCTCTCATATTTCTTAATCTTACACGACTAATCTCCTTTCTTTGTTCTGTGAATTGCATATGTTATGTCTCCTTTTGTTGTTCATTGTATAGCTCGATTAGTCGCATTTCTTAGTTCTCAATATTGTACGATTATCACGTCTTCCTTTGTCATTATACAAGGTGTAATTGGCTTCATTTCTCAGTTCTTTTTTCAAATAAGGTTAGATAATCATCATTTGTTCGAAGTCTTTTTCAATTTGAACTAATTCTTGGTTCTTAATCTAGCATAATTAAATCACATTTTACGTTGTTATCATGAGTTATTAGAACTTATTATGTTTCTTCATGTACTTTGTTGAGAACACCTTTGTTGTTTCTTAATCTTATGCGATTTGATCCCAGTTATTTGTATTTAATCTTGTACAATTTGTCCCCTTTCTTAGTTCTCAATATCGTACGAGTACAGCTCCTTCCACTGTGATTAAGAAAGTATAATACTTGGCCTCATTTCTCTCTTATTTCTTCAAAACCATCATATTATATTTTAGTTCTTATTCTTTTATGCATAGTTATCACTCATGGTTCTTAATTTGGCCAAATCAAATTGCATTTTAAGTTCTTATCTTGAGTTTCAAGATTTACTTTTATAAGAACTCCTGTTCTATTTCTTATTATGCTATGACTCGATGTTTCTTAATGCTGTACGATTAGATCTCCTTTACTGTGTCATAATATAGTAGTACGATTAGACCCTTTCTTTCTTCTCAATATCGTACTATTACAATTTCTTCCTCAATCATTATGCAGGCATAATTAATAGGCCTCATTTCTCAGTTCTTTTTCTTATACGATTAGATAATCTCTTAATTATAAATCTTTAATGAATACGACCCGCTCTTGGTTCTTTTTAAATCTAATACGACTACTTCTCCTTTATTAGTTCACAATCTTGTTTGATTGTTGTATCTCCTTCTGCGACTCACAATATATTACGATTAGTAGCGACTTTCTTAGTTCTCAATATCTTACGATTACACTTCTTCCTTAGTTATTAAGCTAATATAGTTGCCTCCGTTCTCTTTCAAATGCGATTAGATCATTCATTTGATCTAAATCTTTTGTGCACATAAGACCACACATGGTTCTCAATCTAGTCTAACTAAGTCACATATTAGGGGCTTATCATCCGTTATTAGATATTCTTATCTTTTCAACATGTATGTCGATTAGATCACCTTTCTAGTTTCTTAATTATCTCCCTAATGTTTTATCATGTGTTCTTCTTTTGCGATTCATAAAATAGAACAGTTAGTCAATTTCTTGGCTCTCAATATCGAACGATCGCAACTTCTTCTTTACTCGTAAAGTAAGTTCGATTGGCCTCATTTCTCTATTCTTTTGCAAATGATATTAGATGATGTATTAGTTCCAAATCTTCAAGGAATAGGTCCAGCGCATGGTTCTTAGTCCATTCTTATTAAAACATATTTATGTTCTTACCTTTGTGAAATTTGATCTCATATCTTTTTCAAATGTTCTAGGATTGGAACTCCTCTCATATTTCATAATCTTCCATGACTAATCTCCTTTCTTTGTTCTGAATTGCATATGTTATGTCTCCTTTTGTTGTTCATTTTATAGCTCGATTAGTCGCATTTCTTAGTTTTCAATATTGTACGATTTTCACTTCTTCCTTTGTCATTATACAAGGTGTAATTGGTTTCATTTCTCAGTTCTTTTTCAAATGAATGATCTAAATGCATTCGAGAGAGAATGGAGGCAACCATATTAGTTTAACTACTAAGGAAGAAGTGTAATCGTAATATATTGTGAGTTGCAGAAGGAGATACAACAATCAAACAAGATTGAGAACTAATAAATGAGAAGTAGTCGTATTAGATTTAAAAAGAACCAAGAGCGGGTGGTATTCAATAAAGATTTATAATTAAGAGATTATCTAATCGTATAAGAAAAAGAACTGAGAAATGAGGCCTATTAATTATGCCTGCGTAGAACAATGATTAAGGAAGAAATTGTAATAGTACGATATTGAGAGGAAAGAAAGGGTCTAATCGTACTATATTATGACACATTAAAGGAGATCTAATCGTATAGGATTAAGAACTAACAAAGTAGATCGAGTCATATCAGATTAAGAAATAGAACAGGAGTTCTTATAAAAGTAAATCTCGTAACCCAAGATAAGAACTTAGAATGCGATTTAAAAAGGAATAAATTAATTAAAGACTGAATTCAAAAAGCATAAAGAGAGAAACTTACAAATTTTATTGTACAAAGTAGGAAGCAGAAAGGTTGATTACAAAAGGGGAATAGAAGAGAGAGGAGAGAGAAGAAAAGAAAGTTCTGAGTTCTAAAAACTCTGCCTTCCCTAACATTTGAAGGCTTCTATTTATAAGCATTTAGAAACAGATTTTAAAACTTCATTTTGATATCCGCACAGTAATTTCGGATTTGAAAATATTCATTTGAAGTCCACACAGTAAATGACCCAGATGTTGAATTGGAAAATCTCATCATCATTTTTGTTTCTTTTTTGATTTTTGAGAAAAATCTTATCCAGATTGAGACATTGTTTCATCATCTGAAAAGAGTTTTGTCGCAACATCTGTCTGAGATTTTGCTTTGGTGATGAGATTTTCCAATTCCTGTGTCTTCTGCTCTATTATTTCATGAATTCCCATGTATTTATCCATTTCTTCATTCATAAAAAGGTCATCATCCTCATTTGATTCATCAAAATCCATTAGGGAAAAGGAAGGCTCAAATTTATTGTCAATTTTAATTGGTGAAGCAAGTTTTTCTTTTCCCTTTGAAGAAGTCCCTTGAATCGAATCAATTTGTTTAGATACTTCTTGCATGATCTGATCTCTGATTTTTTCTAGGTTTAATTTTGACTATCAATATTTTTCAGTTTCTGTTCTTTCAATTTTCTGCTTTTTTGAAAAATAAATTCTTCTTTTTCTTTTTCTTTTTGTTGTTCCTGGAGATTCTGGACTCTCCTCTTTTCTTCTAATAGTAAAGACTGTGATCAATCTGAGAACAGTTATACTCACACCTAGGCCACCATTTGTTCTCATGGATTCTTCTGATTTGAGGAAGAAAGTATCCTGCAGCAATACCTGTTTCCAATTTCCATGAAAAAAGTCAGGGAATACTGAATTTGGCTAAGAAGTGTAACAATTGTCTTCCAGGAATGTCAGGATCAAAAAAGTCGCTTTCAAACACTTTTTTAAATTGTTTGAATAATTTTTGAAGATCAGAAGGAAGAAAATTTTCAGGAATTCCATAGGATTGAAACCACCTATAGAACCACATAGGAAGAAAAGTTTTGTTATTTAGAATTGTGGGTTCCATATGGATCCACCAGGTGTGTTTGAAATCAGTAGTATTGTAAAGAAGAACATAGGTGAATGAATTTATACAATCCCAATAATTGAAAGTATAATCGGTATTATTGAAAAAGGATCTGAAAGAGAACACATCAGAAGAATGTGTACTCCAATCATCAGCAGAAGGGACTGTTTTAATGAACATTTTAGACATTCTGGCGTGAAATAATGATCTTGGATAGTGGGTCTCCATCCAATGTCACCATCTTCGATATCAACAATTTTGGTAAGATTGAGGAAATCAGCATAAGTATGTTTATATTTAGGAGGATTATTTGCTGTAATGAGGAAGTAAGAGCCATAATTTTTTGAAAAGTATTTATTTACAATTTGAAAAATATTTTGATTTATTTCATTTAATTCAATGAAAGAAATATGACTTTTAGTTCCATTTGGTTTATAAGGCTCTTTTTCAATAGGCTTCGAAGAAGATTATTTAATTCCTCTAAAGAAATTCCAATAGAAGAAGAATCAGAAGGTTTTGAAGTAAATCGCAAATGCAGTTTTAGTACGATTTGAGCTGCTTGGAATTGATCCCAGAATCTTCATTCTATTAATTGGAGAAATTGGATTTGAAGGAACATTTAATGGATTTTCTACAGCCTGTAAAAAAATTAAATTTGCATTTGAGGAATTTGAGGGGACTGGAGGAAAATTTTTTGGAGAAAATTGTCCTTCTCCTGAATTTATTTGTCTTATTTGTCCTCTTCCTGAATTTGGACTTCTTCCACCACGGGATCCTCTCCCGAGGATATTTATCATAATCTGAAAAAACAATTTAAGCAGAGAAAATTAATATTTTAGTTTTATTTAGATTTTCCAATCTTTTTCCTTCTCGAGCAATCATTTGTTTATACATTTCAATAGTACTTTTTAAAGTACTCAAAAGAACTGATTTTCCCTCAAAATCTAAAAGCATTTCTCTCATTCTTTTGTCTGGTAATTTGAATTTCAAATTTCTGTCTGCTTCTTCATAAATTGTTATTAATTCAAAAATTTGTGCTTGCAAAGAATTAGCATGATTATTATAATGATTTAATATTAAACCAGTAGAATGATTTTAGCATATAAATTGATAAGCCATTTTCTGTAAGGACTATCTATTTTCTTCAGTTCCCTTGGAAACTCCATCTGTAAGACTCAAGTTATTTTGTAAAAATTCTCTGGTAAGAAAATCAGGCAAAGAATTAAAATCACCTTTAATATATTCAATATCAAAATCAAATACAGATAATATAGACTGCCATCTAGCAAAAATTTGTTTAGAAGCAATATTTTTGATGTCTTGTTCTAAAACAAAATTTCCAGCACTGCAATCTATTCTTAAAAGGAATTTTTGATTTAATAAGTCTTCTTGAAATTTAGAAATACAAAGAACAATAGACAAAATTTCTTTTTTAATTGTAGAATAGTTTAATTGTGCATTTTTTCAAAATCCAGATTTTAATCTTACTATTTCTTCTTTATTATTGTTAGGATTAATTTGTTTTAATATGCCACCATATCCTACATTAGATAAATAATCTGTTTCAAAAATTTTATACCATTTATTATTTGCTAAAGATAAACAAGGCAAATGTTTAACTTTTTCTTTAATTTTCTTAACGTAATATTCAGCAATATAATTAAGACTTCCTAAAAATCTTTGTAACTGTTTTTTGTCTTTTATTTCATCTGGAAATTTATTTGCAAATTCAATACTTCTTGAAATAGGGATAATTTGTCCATTTTCTATTTCAAATCCAAGAAATCTGATTTTATGTTGAAATAATTTAATCTTTTTTGCAGAAATGACAATACCATTTTTCTTGGCTATTTTAATGATATTATTTAAATGTTTGGAATGTTGGTCTATGGAATTTGAAAATATCAATATATCATCAATATAAGTAATAATATAAGAGTAGGAAGAAAATATTTCATTCATTATATTTTGAAATTCAGAAGGAGCATTTTTAAGACCAAAAGGGATGGGATTCAAAAAAAGAAAAACTTGCTTCAAAGAAGTCAATATCTGTCTCTTATACAGCTATCTGAATTTGCCAAAATCCAGATTTTAAATCAAATTTAGAATATATATTTGATCCAACTGTTCTATTTAATAGATCTGTTTTTTGTTAGGAATAGGGTATCTTATTCATTTTAAAACTTTGTGGAGTGGTTTATAATTTATAACTAATCTAGGAGTCCCTCTTTCTATTTCTGAATTCTTATTTACATAAAAAGCAGTACAACTCCAAGGAGAATAAGATTTTCTTATTATTTTCTTTTTTAATGTCTCATTAATTTCTTTTTTACAAAATTCAACCATTTCTTTGTTTATTTGACAAGGTCTAGCCTTAGTTGGTATATTTTTCTTCACAAAATTTGTTTCGTAAGGTAATTCTATAATATGTTTTTTTCTATTCCAAAAGGCATTGGGAACTTCATTACAAATTTCAGAAATAATTTGTTTATTTAATTGAGAAATTTTTTCTTTTATTTTAGGAGAATTTAATTGTTCTTCTATTTTTAAATTGAATATTTCTTTATGTAAATAATTAATTTGATTTTGTTTTAATTTTATTTTATAATCTAGGGAGTTTAAATCAGAAATTTTTTCTGTAGTAGCAAAATCAAAAAGGTTAATTCTTTATCTTTATTACATATTATTTTTCCATCACAATAATAAGGATACATTTGACATAAAATGGGGTTCCTAAAATTAAATGAAATCCAACATTTTTAGTTTAGATAAAAGGCATTCTAATAAAATTTCATTCTTTTGAAAAAACACAAACATTTGAAATTTTATGTTCAATATGAATTTTCGATCCTTCAGCTGCTGTTAAGGAAGCTGTAGTTTTTTCAAAATATTGAGATGGAACTAATCCTTCTCTAATACAATTTAAGTCTGCACCACTATCAACCATTGCAATTGATTTAAAGGCATAAGTATCATTTATAACAATTGAAACATAAATGTATTGTTTCTGAGATATGTACATAGTGTTAATATCATAACTTAAAAATTATTTTAAATTTTCTGTAGAAGATTTATCTTCTGTATTATTAGTTTCTAATTTTATTTTTCTTAGTTCTTCAACTAAAGAAAGTTCTTCTAAATTAATGACTCTATTTTTTAAATTTTCATAGACTTTGTTTAAGAGTATTTATTTCTTTAATTTCTTGTTTTAATTAATTTATTTCTTGTTTTAAAATTTGAATCGTTACTGGTTTAGTGGATGTATTTTGAATATGATTAAAAACATCTTTCATAGAAAAACTGGTATTTTTAATTTCTAATTGTTCTTTAATTTTAGGGGGAACATATTCTATTTTTTCTTCATTTTTCTTTATAGCATTATGTAAAGCTAAATATCTTTCAATGTATAATTTCTTTTGATCAGGATTTTCTATTTCATCTATCAGATCTAAAATAATTTTTGATTATCTGTTAAAGTAAAAATTGTAGGATTTAAATCATGAGCTTCCACTATAGATTTATAATAAATTAATTCAAGGGTACAATTAGAACATTCACCCGAATCATCAGAACTTGTTTCAGAAAGATTATCTTCATATTTTTCTTCAGAATCACTGCTAGAAAATTTTAGATGATTAAGAATTTGTTCTTTAATTTCTTCATCAATTTGTAATTAGAATCTCCAATTTTTTCTATCAAATTTATTTTTGTTGTACATTTATTAGCATAATGTCCTTTCTTTCCACTTCTACAAATTATATTTGCTCTTACCCATTCTTTTACTTCTTGATCTGTTTTCTTATTATTTATCATTTTTGACTTATTTTTATTCTTCTTTCTAAAGAATGGTTTGTAAGGTTTAGTTTGTTTTCTAGTGCTTTGTTTAAATTTGTTTTTCCTTTTGTTTTTTATAATTATTTTTGCTTTTTGATATGGAATAGGAGGAGCGGGAATAGCGAATTGGTCACAAAAATCTCCTAATTCAGTTCTTTGTTTGTATTTTTTAATTTGAGCTTTTAATTTAATATCATTGCATAATTTTATTCCTTCTTCTGTACAAACAGAAAGAATATCACCATATGTTAAGTTTTCATAAAGAATATTATATCCATCATGCATTGTTTTTAGAACATTTGTTATTCTTTCAGCAAAAAGAGTTGGTAATCCATTTATAAATTTTTCTCTTTCCAAAAATTTGAAGAAGCATCAGATCTATGTAAAAGTTTTGCCAAGAAAACATCTTTATACCATCTAAAATGAGATAAAGTAGGCATTTTAAATTCATTAATAATTCTCTATGAACATTATTGGAATTTGCAATATTTCCAATAAAATGTTTAACAATATTTATTATTAAAGTAAATGCAGCATCTGATTCAGTGGTTTGAACTGGGCCTTCAATTTTAATTTTAGTATGGTTTACAATTTCATTTTTCTGGGTTTCAGTAAGATAATTATCCCACCATCCTCTAAGGATTCCGAAAAATCCTTCAATAACAATTTTGACCGTATTTGGTTCAGAAGTTCCATTTTGTTTTAGAATATTTATATACATAAGCATGTTATGTAAAGTTTTTTGTATTGCAGCATTACTGTGAGCATCAATACACCACTCATATATTGTTCCTGAATTATAAGAATTTTCCATTATTGAGAGATCTTCATAACTTAAATCAACAGGAGTGGGTCTGTTTGATAATAATTATAAGTTTGATGATAAAGAGGTTTAAATTGTGCTGCATTTTCTCTAATTTTTTTTGTTCTTTTTATTGCAAAAATATTTCTTCTGGAATATTTAAACTTTTAAACATTTCAGAAATGTTCGAAATATCATTTTCTGAACAATTGCTTTCATTATTTTCACTATCAGTATCATTTTAAGAGACAGAGTACTGATAAAACATTTAATTTTAAAATATTTTTCTGTTTATCACTTGAAGAAGGTTCTGTTATATTTAAATCTTTCATTTTTCCCCTAAAAATTTTTACTAATTCTTCACTTTGATCAACAAAAACATCAGAAGGTAAATTCTCTCTAGGTTTTATTGAAGAAATATGATCATTAGAAGTAGGAATAGGTCTAATATTAACAGGAGTATTCATAAAAGGAGAAGAATAATAATGTAATTTTTCTTCAATTCTATTTAATTGTTTAGAAATTTTCCTTAGTTAAGGTTTGAAAAATTATTTTGTTTTACAATTTTAGCCATATCCGGTTTAGAACTATCAGCATAAGGAAAAGCCTCAGTTTGAGCCGCTTCTGATCCTATTTTAAGAGTTCTTGCCGGTGGATGTATAGATTTTATAATGTTATCATCATTTAAACACCAATTTTGATAAGTTTCTTCCAAAATAGTAATATCAATTTTTTTATCAATTAAACTAGCATTATACCATAGAAGTTTTAATAAATTTGTAATAATTTTTGTTGATTTCTTTTAATTCTAGTGTATTATAAATTGAGGAAAACCATTTTCTGAAATTCTTATATTTATTTTTTAAAAATTCTTCTTTAGATTTTTCAGCAAATTTTCTCATTTCTTCATCACAAAATTCTTGATTTGATAAAAAATTTATCTGATAGTCAGATTGATAATTTATCTCAGATCCTAAATTTATATCTTCTGTTTCATTTGCAGAATTATAAATTCCATGAAGAATTTTATTAGGTGATTCTTGAGTTCCTTCAAAATTTAATCTACTAGATCTGGACTACAATCTATCAACAGATCTTGGTGTATTTTGAAAATTTTGAGAGAGAGATGTTGGAATAGAAGAAGTAGATCTTTTTCTTCTAGTGAAAGCAATTTCTACATTTCCTGTAGGTTCTTCATTAATATAAGAAATAGTTGTATTTACTTCAACAGGAGTAGGATTAGTAATCTTCTCAAATTTCCAAGTTTCTGGAATGTTAACTTCATCCCAATTTATTAATATAGGAATTTGTATATTAGATCTGGTTAAATTTGTATCAATTAAAGGAGTTTTTCTTTCATTTGTATTTATATTAATAGCACCAGGACTTATAGTATTCATTAATTTATAACAAATTCTATAAGTTATATTTATATTTTCTGATCCAGGTTTCATATCATAACCTTTAGTATTAATATTTAAGGTTAAAACATCAAGCAAATTTTTATCACTTAGAGATACTGAAAAATTTGGATAGCTACTAAAATAAATTGGGCCATTACAAAGACTTGATTCAATTAAACCGGGATTAATGAATCTGAAAATTTATTATGTCTGGCATCACGAAGAGCAACACAGACAGTAGTATCAAGTCCTTGATGATTTAAAGGTTGCAAAGCATTTTGAATCAATCCAATATGAATATAATTGTAATTTTGAACTTCTAAATCTTTTTCTTTTAATAATTTAATAGTTTCATCAGTTCCTCTAATAGGAATAGTTTTTTCAACAGTTTTTATCATTAATTAAGATTTATAATCAAAAGCACCAAATTTATAAACTGTTTCCAGTTTTAATTTGGGTAAATGCCAATTTTGTATAGTATTTTCAATGTCTTCAAATTTAATTAATTCAGAATTTTTAGTAGATTTAGGAGAAGAAGTAGATGCTGAGCCAAAAATACGAGAAAGCATGATGTTGAAACATAAAGATTAATTATAATTGACTAAATTCATATCTTAATAATAAACTCAATAAACGTATTGGTGATTAAAATAAAACTATTTTTATTATTGTTAAACTCGTCTGTCACATCTACTATAACTTTAATGGCTAAGACAAATGGGTCTTACAACAATAGCCCGATAGTCTTTTATGCCAGTTACGACTTAGGTGACGATCCATTTAACAATAAATCAATATTAAAGAATAAAAATCATTTTACATAACCATCCTTATTCTTTACTCATTTTATTATGAAGTCATGATTTAGTACTAACAAAGTAGATCGAGTCATATCAGATTAAGAAATAGAACAGGAGTTCTTATACAAGTAAATCTCGTAACTCAAGATAAGAACTTAAAATGCGATTTGATTTCACCAAATTAAGAACCATGAGTGATAACTACTATGCATAAAAGGATAAGAACTAAAATATAATATGATGGTTTTGAAGAAATAAGGGAGAAATGAGGCCAAGTATACATGCTTAATCACAGTGGAAGGAGTTGTACTCGTACGATATTGAGAACTAAGAAAGGGGACAAATCTTACAAGATTAAATACTAATAACTGGGATCAAGTCACATAAGATTAAGAAAGCAAGAAAGGAGTTCTCAACAAAGTACATCTAGAAACATAATAAGTTCTAATACCTCTTAGATAATCTCTTAATTATAAATATTTAATGAAAACGAACCGCTCTTGGTTCTTTTTAAATCTAATACGACTACTTCTCCTTTATTAGTTCTCAATCTTGTTTGATTGTTGTATCTCCTTTTGTGACTCACAATATATTACGATTAGTCGACTTTTTTAGTTCTCAATATCTTACGATTACACTTCTTCCTTAGTTATTAAGCAAATATGGTTGCCTCCATTCTCTTTCGAATGCGATTAGATCATTCATTTGATCTAAATCTTTTATGCACAGGTCCCACACATGGTTCTCAATCTAGTCTAACTAAGTCACGTATTAGGGGCTTATCATCCGTTATTAGATATTCTTATCTTTTCAGCATGTATGACATAGGAAGAAGTGATAATCGTAAAATATTGAGAACTAAGAAATGCGACTAATCGAGCTATACAATGAACAACAAAACGAAGGAGACATAACTTATACAATTCACAGAACAAAGAAAGGATATTAGTCGTGTAAGATTTGAAATATGAGAGGAGTTCCAATCATAGCACATTTGGAAAAGATATGAGATCAAATTTCACAAGGTAAGAACATAAATATGTTTTAATAAGAATGGATTAAGAACCATGCGCTGGACCTATTTCTTGAAGATTTAGAAGTAATACATCATCTAATAGCGTTTGCAAAAGAATAGAGAAATGAGGCCGATCAAACTTGCTTTACGAGTAAGGAAGAAGTTGCGATCGTTCAATATTGAGAGCCAAGAAATTGACTAACTGTTCTATGTTATGAATCGCAAAAGGAGAACACACGATAAAAATTAGGGAGACAATTAAGAAACTAGAAAGGTGATCTAATCGACATACATTCATTAAAGATTTGTAATTAAGAGATTATCTAATCGTATAAGAAAAAGAACTGAGAAATGAGGCCTATTAATTATGCATGCACAATGATTAAGGAAGAATCAATTGTAATAGTACGATATTGAGAGGAAAGAAAGGTTCTAATAGTACTATATTACGACACAGTAAAGGAGATCTAATCGTACAGGATGAAGAACTAACAAAGTAGATCGAGTCATATCAGATTAAGAAATAGAACAGGAGTTCTTATAAAAGTAAATCTCGTAACTCAAGATAAGAACTTAAAATGCGATTTGATTTCGCCAAATTAAGAAACATGAGTGATAACTATGCATAAAAGAATAAGAACAAAAATATAACATGATAACAATGAAGAAATAAGTGAGAAATGAGGCCAAGTACACGTGCTTAATAACAGTGGAAGGAGTTGTACTTTCACGATATCTCAATGTAAGAAAGGGGACAAATCTTAACTCCTGTTCAGATGTGTATAAGAGACAGATTACGCATAAGATTAAGAGACAAGAAAGGAGTTCTTAACAAAGTACATGGAGAAACACAATGAGTAATAATAACTCATGATAACAACGTAAAATGTGAATTAATTATTGCTAGGTTAAGAACTAAGAATTAGTTAAAATTGAAAAAGACTTTGAACAAAAGATTATTATCTAACCTTATTTGAAAAATCACCTTTCTAGAAGCTGTTACATGTTGTATAACGACAAAGGAAGAAGTGATAATCGTACAATATCGAGAACTAAGAAATGTGACTAATCGAGCTATAAAATGAACAACAAAAGGAGACATAACATATTCAATTCAGAACA
This sequence comes from Cinchona pubescens, assembly GCA_025175665.1. Classification (NCBI taxonomy): domain Eukaryota; kingdom Viridiplantae; phylum Streptophyta; class Magnoliopsida; order Gentianales; family Rubiaceae; genus Cinchona; species Cinchona pubescens. Next base: position 432,717 of record JANKKI010000070.1, on the reverse strand, counting down.
AAGAAAGGCGATTAGTCGTGTAAGATTATGAAATATGAGAGGAGTTCTAATCATAGCACATTTGGAAAATATATGAGATCAAATTTCACAAGGTACGAACATAAATATGTTTTAATAAGAATGGATTAAGAACCATGCGCTGGACCTCTTCCCTAAAGATTTAGAACTAATACATCATCTAATAGCATTTACAAAAGAATAGAGAAATGAGGCCCATCGAACTTGCTTTACGAGTAAGGAAAAAGTTGCGAACGTTCGATAGTGAGAGCCAAGAAATTCCGACTAACTGTTTTATGTTATGAATCGCAAAAGGGGAACACATGATAAAATATTAGGGAGATAATTAAGAAACTAGAAAGGTGATCTTATCGACATACATGTTGGAAAGATAAGAATATCTAATAACGGATGATAAGCCCCTAATACGTGACTTAGTTAGACTGGATTGAGAACCCTGTGTAGGACCTGTGCACAAAAGATTTAGATCACATGAATGATCTAATCGCATTCGAAAGAGAACGGAGGCAACCATATTAGCTTAATAACTAAGGAAGAAGTGTAATCGTAAGATATTGAGAACTAAGAAAGTCGTCTAATCGTAATCTATTGTGAGTCGCAGAAGGAGATACAACAATCAAACAAGATTGAGAACTAATAAAGGAGACGTAGTCGTATTAGAATTAAAAAGAACCGAGAGCGGGTCGTATTCATTAAAGATTTGTAATTAAGAGATTATTTAATCGTATAAGAAAAAGAACTGAGAAATGAGGCCTATAATTCTAATTCACCTGTAGAATGATTAAGGAAAAAATTGTAATAGTACATATTGAGAAGAAAGAAAGGGTCTAATAGTACTATATTACGACACAGTAAAGGAGATCTAATCGTACAGGATTAAGAACTAACAAAGTAGATCGAGTCAGGTCAGATTAAGAAATAGAACAGGAGTTCTTATGAAAGTAAAGCTCGCAACTCAAGATTTGAACTTAAAATGCGATTTGATTTGGCCAAATTAAGAACCATGAGTGATAACTTTGCATAAAAGAATAAGAACTAAAATATAATATGATGGTTTTCAAGAAATAAGTGAGAAATGAGGCCAAGTATACGTGCTTAATCACAGTGGAAGGAGTTGTACTTGTACGATATCAAGAACTAAGAACCTGGACAAATCTTACAAGGTTAAATGCTAATAACTGGGATCAAGTCGCATAAGATTAAGAGACAAGAAAGGAGTTCTTAACAAAGTACATGGAGAAACACAATGAGTAATAATAACTCATGATAACAATAGCGTAAAATGTGAATTAATTATGCTAGGTTAAGAACTAAGAATTAGTTAAAATTGAAAAAGACTTTGAACAAAAGATGATTATCTAACCTTATTTGAAAAATAACTGAGAAATGAAGCCAATTACACCTTGTATAACGACAAAGGAAGAAGTGATAATCGTACAATATCGAGAACTAAGAAATGTGACTAATCGAGCTATAAAATGAACAACAAAAGGAGACATAACATATTCAATTCAGAACAAAGAAAGGCGATTAGTCGTGTAAGATTATGAAATATGAGAGGAGTTCTAATCATAGCACATTTGGAAAATATATGAGATCAAATTTCACAAGGTACGAACATAAATATGTTTTAATAAGAATGGATTAAGAACCATGCGCTGGACCTCTTCCCTAAAGATTTAGAACTAATACATCATCTAATAGCATTTACAAAAGAATAGAGAAATGAGGCCCATCGAACTTGCTTTACGAGTAAGGAAAAAGTTGCGAACGTTCATTATTCTCGAGATAGTGAGAGCCAAGAAATTGACTAACTGTTTTATGTTATGAATCGCAAAAGGGGAACACATGATAAAATATTAGGGAGATAATTAAGAAACTAGAAAGGTGATCTAATCGACATACATGTCGGAAAGATAAGAATATCTAATAACGGATGATAAGCCCCTAATACGTGACTTAGTTAGACTGGATTGAGAACCCTGTGTAGGACCTGTGCACAAAATATTTAGATCAAATGAATGATCTAATCGCATTCGAAAGAGAACGGAGGCAACCATATTAGCTTAATAACTAAGGAAGAAGTGTAATCGTAAGATATTGAGAACTAAGAAAGTCGTCTAATCGTAATCTATTGTGAGTCGCAGAAGGAGATACAACAATCAAACAAGATTGAGAACTAATAAAGGAGACGTAGTCGTATTAGAATTAAAAAGAACCGAGAGCGGGTCGTATTCATTAAAGATTTGTAATTAAGAGATTATCTAATCGTATAAGAAAAAGAACTGAGAATAATGAGGCCTATTAATTCTGCCTGTAGAATGATTAAGGAAAAAATTGTAATAGTACATATTGAGAAGAAAGAAAGGGTCTAACAGTACTATATTACGACACAGTAAAGGAGATCTAATCGTACAGGATTAAGAACTAACAAAGTAGATCGAGTCATGTCAGATTAAGAAATAGAACAGGAGTTCTTATGAAAGTAAAGCTCGCAACTCAAGATTTGAACTTAAAATGCGATTTGATTTGGCCAAATTAAGAACCATGAGTGATAACTTTGCATAAAAGAATAAGAACTAAAATATAATATGATGGTTTTGAAGAAATAAGTGAGAAATGAGGCCAAGTATACGTGCTTAATCACAGTGGAAGGAGTTGTACTTGTACGATATTGAGAACTAAGAAAGGGGACAAATCTTACAAGGTTAAATGCTAATAACTGGGATCAAGTCGCATAAGATTAAGAGACAAGAAAGGAGTTCTTAACAAAGTACATGGAGAAACACAATGAGTAATAAGAAGTAACTCATGATAACAACGTAAAATGTGAATTAATTATGCTAGGTTAAGAACTAAGAATTAGTTAAAATTGAAAAAGACTTTGAACAAAAGATGATTATCTAACCTTATTTGAAAAATAACTGAGAAATGAAGCCAATTACACCTTGTATAACGACAAAGGAAGAAGTGATAATCGTACAATATCGAGAACTAAGAAATGTGACTAATCGAGCTATAAAATGAACAACAAAAGGAGACATAACATATTCAATTCAGAACAAAGAAAGGCGATTAGTCGTGTAAGATTATGAAATATGAGAGGAGTTCTAATCATAGCACATTTGGAAAATATATGAGATCAAATTTCACAAGGTACGAACATAAATATGTTTTAATAAGAATGGATTAAGAACCATGCGCTTTGATTCTTCCTAAAGATTTAGAACTAATACATCATCTAATAGCATTTACAAAAGAATAGAGAAATGAGGCCCATCGAACTTGCTTTACGAGTAAGGAAAGAAAGTTGCGAACGTTCGATAGTGAGAGCCAAGAAATTGACTAACTATTTTATGTTATGAATCGCAAAAGGGGAACACATGACAAAATATTAGGGAGATAATTAAGAAACTAGAAAGGTGATCTAATCGACATACATGTCGGAAAGATAAGAATATCTAATAACGGATGATAAGCCCCTAATACGTGACTTAGTTAGACTGGATTGAGAACCCTGTGTAGGACCTGTGCACAAAAGATTTAGATCAAATAAATGATCTAATCGCATTCGAAAGAGAACGGAGGCAACCATATTAGCTTAATAACTAAGGAAGAACTGTAATCGTAAGATATTGAGAACTAAGAAAGTCGATTAATCGTAATATATTTTGAGTCGCAGAAGGAGATACAACAATCAAACAAGATTGAGAACTAATAAAGGAGAAGTAGTCGTATTAGAATTAAAAAGAACCGAGAGCGGGTCGTATTCATTATAGATTTGTAATTAAGAGATTATCTAATCGTATAAGATAAAAGAACTGAGAAATGAGGCCTATTAATTCTGCCTGTAGAATGATTAAGGAAAAAATTGTAATAGTACATATTGAGAAGAAAGAAAGGGTCTAATAGTACTATATTACGACACAGTAAAGGAGATCTAATCGTACAGGATTAAGAACTAACAAAGTAGATCGAGTCATGTCAGATTTAGAAATAGAACAGGAGTTCTTATAAATGTAAATCTCGTAACTCAAGATAAGAACTTAAAATGCGATTTGATTTGGCCAAATTAAGAACCATGAGTGATAACTATGCATAAAAGAATAAGAACTAAAATATAACATGATGGTTTTGAAGAAATAAGTGAGAAATGAGGCCAAGTATACGTGTTTAATCACAGTGGAAGGAGTTGTACTTGTACGATATTGAGAACTAAGAAAGGGGACAAATCTTACAAGGTTAAATGCTAATAACTGGGATCAAGTCGCATAAGATTAAGAGACAAGAAAGGAGTTCTTAACAAAGTACATGGAGAACATTAGACACACAATGAGTAATAATAACTCATGATAACAACGTAAAATGTGAATTAATTATGCTAGGTTAAGAACTAAGAATTAGTTAAAATTGAAAAAGACTTTGAACAAAAGATGATTATCTAACCTTATTTGAAAAATACAGCATGAGAAATGAAGCCAATTACACCTTGTATAACGACAAAGGAAGAAGTGATAATCGTACAATATCGAGAACTAAGAAATGTGACTAATCGAGCTATAAAATGAACAACAAAAGGAGACATAACATATTCAATTCAGAACAAAGAAAGGCGATTAGTCGTGTAAGATTATGAAATATGAGAGGAGTTCTAATCATAGCACATTTGGAAAATATATGAGATCAAATTTCACAAGGTACGAACATAAATATGTTTTAATAAGAATGGATTAAGAACCATGCGCTGGACCTCTTCCCTAAAGATTTAGAACTAATACATCATCTAATAGCATTTACAAAAGAATAGAGAAATGAGGCCCATCGAACTTGTGCTTTACGAGTAAGGAAAAAGTTGCGAACGTTCGATAGTGAGAGCCAAGAAATTGACTAACTGTTTTATGTTATGAAACTACAAAATCTTACGATTACAGTTCTCCTTTAATTATGTCTAGAATATCTAATCTACTGCTGTGTCGGAAAGATAAGAATATCTAATAACGGATGATAAGCCCCTAATACGTGACTTAGTTAGACTGGATTGAGAACCCTGTGTAGGACCTGCGCACAAAAGATTTAGATCAAATGAATGATCTAATCGCATTCGAAAGAGAATGGCAACCATATTAGCTTAATAACTAAGGAAGAACTGTAATCGTAAGATATTGAGAACTAAGAAAGTCGACTAATCGTAATATATTGTGAGTCGCAGAAGGAGATACAACAATCAAACAAGATTGAGAACTAATAAAGGAGAAGTAGTCGTATTAGCAAAGATTTATTAGCAAAGCTCAAGATTTACAAAGGCGAATGTAGGGAAGTCCCTTGGCTAACCATCTGCGATAACCAAACCTTTCACATGGGAGGGAATGGTATCCGGATCATATTCAACATACATGGGCATAATAATGCCCTCATTTGCTAATCTATCTGCTACTTGATTTGTTTCCCTAAATACATGTGAGAATGAAACAACTCTGCCTTCTATGAGCCGTTTGATGAGCTGGAGTTCATTGTCAATGCTCCATGGTTGCGCGGACAGCCCTTTTATGATATTAACGATAATTAGAGAGGCCATTTCTACCTCCACAACCTGTAGGTGTAAAGAGCAACACATTTTTAGGCCATCTAAAAGGGCCAGAACCTCGGCCTTCAAATTGGTTTGGGAAGCGTAGCCATTGGAGAAGGCCTTGATGCATTGTCCATGGTGGTTTCTAATGATGCCCCCTCCCGCCGCCAAGCCTGTGTTCCCTTTTGAAGCCCCATCCACATTCAACTGGAAGACACATTAAGGAGGACAGTTCCATTTAACAGCAAGTATTCTCTTGGGTTGCAAGTAAAGTGAAGTTGGCTGCAAATTCTGTGTGAAAGAAGCAATTCTTCTGCCGCAATTACCTTTGGAAACGGAAATATTGAGAAAATTGTCTTCCAATAAGCACAAATGTCGACAATGATCCTGGTGGCTGACATGCTTGTCCCTTGGAATGTAGCATTATTCCTAGACTTCCAAATGAACCAGCAAACAATGCATGGATTTGATTTTATGTATTGCCCCCATTGTGGTAGAATGAGCGTGTGTAGCCCACCACCACAAGTTGAGCTTATCCGAAATGGTAGAGGCTGGGCCAAAACTCCATTCGAACGAGTATTCGAAAAAATTCCATACTCTTTCCAATGCGATTACCACAAAGAGATGATTGACAGATTCTTCATTGTTACAAAAGTGGCATTTAGATGGTAATGGGATGCCTATTTTGGCAATAATGTCATCCGTTGGAAGCCGTATGTTTAACAATTTCCACATAATAATGGAGATCTTCAGTTGGAGTCTCTTATCCCAAATCATTTGTCTAGTGAATGATTGAGCCATTGGCGAGTAGGTGGATGAGATAGAGAAAGAGCCGTTGGATGTAAGGGTCCAAATGAGCTTGTCCGAATCCGAATCCCTCTGGCATATGACCTTGTCTTTAATGCAGTTCCCAATGTTACGAAGCTCCTCACTGGAATATCTCCCGTCAAGTGAGGATAAATTCCATTCGCTAGAATTCCACAGTTGCCTCACTGAAAGGTGGCTATCATAAACATGTTCCACCATGTTAAATAGCGGCCCGTGATCAGTCCATGTGTCAAACCAGAATGAAGAGTTGGCATTCCGGATGAGGAACAACATATTTTTTTCTGTCGACTCGCGAACACAGCATTCGTTTCCTTGTGAATGAGTCTCTAGGTACTTCTTGAGCTACAAAAGGATGAGCACAGTGATTTAAATATCGTCCATGGAGGAAGGAGCTCCATAAGGAATGGCCTTTCCGAAACTTCCACCATAATTTCATGCTGAAACCATGCACAACAGCTTAAATTAGAGTCAGCGCTAATGGAGTAATACCGAGACCATTGGAGGATATTGGTTGACAAATGGTAGACCATGCTATCCAATGGCATTTTGGAACCCTTTCCGAATCTCCCCAGAAGAAACCCGCAAATTGCCTTTCTAACTCCTTAAGGACTGAAAGTGGAGGAGCGAGAACTGCCATAAGAAAGATTGGGATGCTACTCAACACGTGTTTGATAAGAATAAGCCGTCCTCCAGGAGAGAGAAATTGTGTTTGCCAACCATGAATGCGTGTTGTCACTTTTTCTATCATTGGCTGAAAAAGGTCTTTCCGTTTTTTTTCTTTTTGGATGGGGCATCCCAAATATATGAATGGTAGGGATTTTTTTGCAAACCCCGTTTTGGCTTGAATCATCCGAATACGATCTGGATGATGTCCTGGACAAATAAAAAGAACTTTTGGCTTTGTTACAAAGCTGCCCAGAGGATGTCTCAAACCTTGAAATCAAAGCCACGAGATTTCGTATTGAATTCGACTCTCCCCTTGTAAAAATTACTACATCATCCGCATAAGCCAAATGAGAGCTGGTTGGGCATGACCTCAAAAAATCGAACTCAGAAATTTTTCCAATACGAAATTGATCATTCAAACCACGGGAAAAAGACTCCATCATAATTAAGAAGAAAATGGGGGGATAGAGGGTCCCCTTTCCGAACTCCTCTTGAAGATTTAAAGAAACCTTTTGGCACACCATTAATGAGAATAGAAAACCAACAATATTCCAGACTATTCTTCACTAAAGAGATCCAATTCTCAGCAAACCAAACCTCCTCAGAATTGCATATAAAAAAGACCAAGATAATCTATCAAAAGCTTTTGTGAGGTCCAGTTTGATGATCAGATTACCATCTCTTGTTTTCCTGTTTAAGAACTCCACAATCTCTTGGGCTAGAAGGATATTATCTGCAATTTCTCTACCTGGGACATAGGCACCTTGTTCGGGGGAAATAAGTTTGGGCATAATAGTGGAAAGCTAGAGTGATAACTATGCATAAAAGAATAAGTCAACTAAAATATACTATCAAGGTGTAATTGGCTTCATTTCTCTATTCTTTTTCAAATAAAGTTAGATAATCATCTTTTGTTCAAAGTCTTTTTCAATTTGAACTGATTCTTGGTTCTTAATCAAGCATAATTAAATCACACTTTACGTTGTTATCATGAGTTATTAGAACTTATTATGTTTCTACATGTACGTTGTTGGGAACTCCTTTCTTGTTTCTTAATCTTATGCGACTTGATCCCAGTTATGGTTTTGAAGAATAAGTGAGAAATGTGGCCAAGTATACGTGCTTAATCACAGTGGAAGGAGTTGTACTCGTACGATATTGAGAACTAAGAAAGGGGACAAATCGTATCCAAGGTTTCTTGAGATGCTTCACAGAAGCTACATCGTGAGGTTAAAGCAATTGGGAGCTTTCTATTCAGCATCCTCCACAGCATGTCCTTGGTCCTCACGGATATGGCAATTTTTTGAGTCTTGGTTGGAATTGGAGTTCCCATAATCTTACACATGTACATAATGGAAAAGCTCAATTCATGGTGGTGGCATCCCAACCCTTCACCCATAATGGCGACAATTCACAACATCATTCCAAGCCTTATTTGCTGGTCCACATGGAAAGTCCGAAACACGGTGCGATATGAAGGCAAAAAGACACATCCAAGCTACATCATAACTGATATATGTGCTGCCTTGGAAAACCTCTCCACAATTCAGCCTTTCACACGCTACTGCCAAGTGGATGAGCTACTCCTATCTCAAGTTCTAAGACATGGTTTCATCCATCACAAACCCAGAAACCTCATTACAGTGAGCTGGTTACCCCCTCCTCAAGGAATGGTAAAGCTTAATGTCGATGGTGCGTCTAAAGGAAACCCGGGCAATGCTGCTGGAGGAGGCATCATCCGAGATCACAAGGGTCAGTTTTATGGTGTGCATTTTCCAACTTCTATCACAGTCAATCCAACCTTCAAGCAGAAATGATGGCCCTGGTAGATGGATTAAAACTCTGTACCAAGTTGCAACTCATCATCGGACTCACTTTTAATCATTAACATTTGAATGGCAAAGCAACACCACCTTGGAGTATTGATTCCTTACTGTAGCTTATTCATCATATTGTCATAGGAAAGAATTTCTCTTTTGTACATGTATTTAGGGAAGCAAATCAAGTAGCAGACTCTCTAGCCAATGAGGGCATAAAGAATGAGACATATATTGAGTATAACCCGCACACAATCCCTAACATGGTAAAAGGCTTGGTGCGGCTGGATGCTCAAAATTGAATCTGGTTCTTAATAAATAACCACCCGCTTCAAGTTTTATAAAAAAAAAGGAGAAAGGAGTTCTCAACAAACTACGTGTAGAAACATAACAAGTTCTAATAACTCATGATAACAACGTAAAATGTGAATTAATTATGCTAGATTAAGAACCAAGAATCAGTTCAAATTGAAAAAGACTTTGAACAAAGGATGATTATCTAACCTTATTTGAAAAAGAACTGAGAAATGAAGCCAATAACACCTTGTATAATGACAAAGGAAGAAGTGATAATCGTACAATATTGAGAACTCAGAAATGCGACTAATCGATCTATACAATGAACAACAAAGGGAGACAAAAATATGCAATTCAGAACAAAGAAAGGAGAGTAGTCGTGTAAGATTATGAAATATGAGAGGAGTTCCAATCATAACACATTTGGAAAAGATATGAGATCAAATTTCACAAGGTAAGAACATAAATATGTTTTAATAAGAATGGATTAAGAACCATGCACTGGACCTATTACTTGAAGATTTAGAACTAATACATCATCTAATACCATTTTCTAAGGAATAGAGAAATGAGGCCGATCAAACTTGCTTTACGAGTAAGGAAGAAGTAGCGATTGTTCGATATTGAGAGCCAAGAAATTGACTAACTGTTCTATGTTATGAATCCCAAAAAGAGAACACATGATAAAATATTAGGGAGATAATTAAGAAAACTAGAAAGGTGATCTAATCGACATACAAGTTGAAAAGATAAGTATCTCTGTCAATTTCTTGGAATATCTAATAACGGATGATAAGCCCCTAATACGTGACTCAGTCAGACTAGATTCAGAACTATTTGTGGGACCTGTGCACAAAAGATTTAGATCAAATGAATGATCTAACCGCATTGGAAAGAGAACGAAGTCAAATATATTGGCTTAATAACTAAGGAAGAAGTGTAATCGTAAGATATTGAATATTAAGAATGTCGACTAATCGTAATATATTGTGAGTCGCAAAAGGAGATACAATCAAACAAGATTGAGAACTAGTAAAGGAGAAGTAGTCGTATTAGATTTAAAAAGTACCAAGAGCGGGTCGTATTCATTAAAGATTTATAATTAAGAGATTATCTAATCGTATAAGAAAAAGAACTGAGAAATAGGACCTATTAATTATGCCTGCACAATGATTAAGGAAGAAATTGTAATAGTACGATATTGAGAAGAAAGAAAGGGTCTAATTGTACTATATTATGACACAGTAAAGGAGATCTAATAGTATAGGATTAAGAACTAACAAAGTAGATCGAGTCATATCAGATTAAAAAATAGAACAGCAGTTCTTATAAAAGTAAATCTCGTAACTCGAGATAAAAACTTAGAATGCGATTTGATTTGGCCAAATTAAGAACCATGAGTGCTAACTATGCATAAAAGAATAAGAACTAAAAGATACTATGATGGTTTTGAAGAATAAGTGAGAAATGAGGCCAAGTATACGTGCTTAATCACAGTGGAAGGAGTTGTACTCGTACGATATTGAGAACTAAGAAAGGGGACAAATCGTACAAGATGAAATACTAATAACTGGGAACAAGTCGCATAAGATTAAGAAACAAGCTTGCAGACTTCTTTTGGGAAGAATCCGCCCTAGGACAGAGACGACATTGGGTCGCTTGGAAAGAGGTTTGTAGACCAGGGGAATCAAATGGCCTAGGAATTCCTTCTCTCAAAGACATAGCACATGGTTTCATTTTCAAGCTTTGGTGGAAATTTCATCAAGTCGATTCACTTTGGCGCAATCTTCCTTCAAGCAAGATACATACGCGGTTCAAGACATCCGAGCACAATACAAGAAACGCAAACCGCATCCACACATTGTAAAGGATGTTAAAAGTTCGGGAGGAGGCCGAAATTAACCTTAAGGTGTTATTGGGAAGTGGAAACTCCTCTTTTTGGTATGACTCATGGACTGAACAGGGTCCTCCAGCTCAAGAGATGGAACATGTTTATGACCAAGACATCACGATTGCGCAAGTCTGGAATACCACTGGCTGGAATCTTGGTGCGTTGGACACTAGATACACAAAGCAGATCAGCATAGAGTATTTCACGCCATCTTGGGGAAATCATTGACCACTTCATAAGCAAAAGATGTTCTGATATGGAAGCTTACATCAAGAGGAGTCTTCTCTATCTCATCAACCCTACCTACCTTTCCTTTAAGCTTTACAAGGACAATGATTTGGGATGCAAGGTTACAGACAAAAATCTCAATTTTCATGTGGAGGATGTTGAATAGAACTAGCTCCCAATTGATGATATACTCTTGAAACATGGCTTTGCTTTAACCTCACGATGTAGCTTCTGTGAAGCATCTCAAGAAACCTTGGATCACATCTTCACAACATGTCCTTGGTACTCACGGATATGGCAATTTTTGGAGTCTTGGTTGGAATTGGAGTTCCCACAATCTTACACAATAATGGAAAAGCTCAATTCATGGTAGTGGCATCCCAACCCTTCACCAACAATGGCGACAATTCACAAAATCATTCCAAGCCTTATTTGTCGGTCCACATGGAAAGTACGAAACACGGTCTTATATGAAGGCAAAAAGACCCATCCAAGCTACATCATAACTGATATATGTGATGCCTTGGAAAACCTCTCCACAATTCAGCCTTTCACACGCTACTGCCAAGTGGATGAGCTACTCCTATCTCAAGTTCTAAGACATGGTTTCATCCATCACAAACCCAGAAACCTCATTACAGTGAGCTGGTTACCCCCCTCCTCAAGGAATGGTAAAGTTCTTAATGTCGATGGTGCGTCTAAAGGAAACCCGGGCAATGCTGCTGGAAGAGGCATCATCCGAGATCACAAGGGTCAGTTTTATGGTGTGCATTTTCCAACTTCTATCACAGTCAATCCAACCTTCAAGCGGAAATGATGGCCCTGGTAGATGGATTAAAACTCTGTACCAAGTTGCAAGTCTTATCGGTCCTAGTGGAAATGGACTCACTTTTAACATTAACATTTTGAATGGCAAAGCAACACCACCTTGGAGTATTGATTCCTTACTGCAGCTTATTTATCATATTGTCATAGGAAAGAATTTCTCTTTTGTACATGTATTTAGGGAAGCAAATCAAGTAGCAGACTCTCTAGCCAAGGAGGGCACAAAGATTGAGACATATCTTGAGTATAACCAGCACACAATCCCTAACATGGTAAAAGGCTTGGTGCGGCTGGATGCTGAAAAATGAATCTGGTTCTTAATAAATAAACCACCCACTTCGGGATTATTAAAAAAAAGAAGAAAGGAGTAGTTCTCAACAAAGTACATGTAGAAACATAATAAGTTCTAATAACTCATGATAACAATGTAAAATGTGATTTAATTATGCTAACCAAGAATCAGTTCAAACTGAAAAAGACTTTGAATAAAAGATGATTATCTAACCTTATTTGAAAAAGAACTGAGAAATGAAGTCAATTACACCTTGTCGAATGACAAAGGGAGAAGTGATAATCGTACAATATTGAGAACTAAGAAATGCGACTAATCGAGCTATACAATGAACAACGAAAGGAGACATAAGATATGCAATTCACAGAACAAAGAAAGGAGATTAGTCGTGTCAGATTATGAAATATGAGAGGAGTTCCAATCATATCACATTTGGAAAAGATATGAAATCAAATTTCACAAGGTAAGAACATAAATATGTTGGAAGAAGAATTGATTAAGAACCATGCGCTGAACCTATTACTTGAAGATTTAGAACTAATACATCATCTAATAGCAATTGTAAAAGAATAGAGAAATGAGCTGCCGATCAAACTTGCTTTACGAGTAAGGAAGAAGTTGCGATCGTTCGATATTGACAGCCAAGAAATTGACTAACTGTTCTATGTTGTGAATCGCAAAAGAAGAATACAGGATAAAATATTAGGGAGACAATTAAGTAACTAGAAAGGTGATCTAATCGACATACATGTTGAAAAGATAAGAATATCTAGTAATAGATGATAAGCCCCAAATACGTGACTTAGTTAGACTAGATTGACGTGTGGGACCTGTGCATAAAATATTTAGATCAAATGAATGATCTAATCGCATTCGAAAGAGAACGGAGGCAACTATATTAGCTTAATAACTAAGGACGAAGTGTAATCGTAAGATATTGAGAACAAAGAAAGTTGACTAATCGTAACATATTGTGAGTCACAAAAGGATATACAAACACAAAAGATTGAGAACTAATAAAGGAGAAGTAGTCGTATTAGATTTAAAAAGAACCAAGGGCGGGTGTATTCATTAAAGATTTATAATTCTATCATAAGAGATTATCTAATCGTATAAGAAAAAGAACTTAGAAATGAGGCCTATTAATTATGCCTACACAATGATTAAGGAAGAAATTGTAATAGTACGATATTGAGAAGAAAGAAAGGGTCTAATCATACTATATTATGACACAGTAAAGGATATCTAATCGTACAGGATTAAGAACTAACAAAGTAGATCGAGTCATATCAGACTTAGAAATAGAACAGGAGTTCTTGTAAAAGTAAATCTCGTAACTCGAGATAAGAAGTTAAAATGCGATTTGATTTGGCCAAATTAAGAACCATGAGTGATAACTATGCATAAAAGAATAAGAACAAAAATACAATATGATGGTTTTGAAGAAAAAAGGGAAAAATGAGACAAGTATACGTGCTTAATCACAGTTGAAGTAGTTGTACTCGTATGATATTGAGAACTAAGAAATGGGACAAATTGTACAAGATTAAATACTAATAACTGGGATCAAGTCGCTTGAAATTAAGAAACAAGAAAGTCGAGTTCTCTCAACAAAGTATATGTAGAAACATAATAAGTTCTAATAACTCATGATAACAACGTAAAATGTGATTATCTAATCGTATTCACTAAAGATTTACAATTAAGAGATTATCTAATCGTATAATAAAAAGAATTGAGAAATGAGGCCCATTAATTATGCCTGCACAATGATTAAGGAACAAATTTTAATGGTACGATATTGAGAAGAAAGAAAGGGTCTAATCGTACAATATTGGGACAAAGTAAAGGAGATCTAATCGTACAGGATTAAGAACTAACAAAGTAGATCGAGTCATATTAGATTGAGAAATAGAACAAGAGTTCTTATCAAAGTAAATCTCGTAACTCAAGATAAGAACTTAAAATACGATTTGATTTGGCCAAATTCAGAACCATGAGTGATAACTATGCATAAAAGAATAAGAACTAAAATATAATATGATGGTTTAAAAGAAATAAGTGAGAAATGAGGCCAAGTATACGTGCTTAGTCACAGTTAGAAGGAGTTGTACTCGTACGATATTGATAACTAAGAAATGGGACAAAACGTACAAGATTAAATACTAATAACAGGGATCAAGTCGCATGAGATTAGGAAACAAGAAAGGAGTTCTCAACAAAGTACATGTAGAAACATAATAAGTTATAATAACTCATGACAACAACGTAAAATGTGATTTAATTATGCTAGATTGAGAACCAAGAATCAGTTCAAATTGAAAAAGACTTTGAACAAAAGATGATTATCTAACCTTATTTGAAAAAGAACTGAGAAATTAAGCCAATTACACCTTGTATAATGACAAAGGAAGAAGTGATAATCGTACAATATTGAGAACTAAGAATTGCGACTAATCGAGCTATACAATGAACAACAAAAGGAGAAAAACATATGTAATTCACAGAACAAAGAAAGGAGATTAGTCGTGTAAGATTATGAAATATGAGAGGAGTTCCAATCATAGTACATTTGGAAAAGATATGAGATCAAATTTCACAAGGTACTCAATTAAGAACATAAATATGTTTTAATAAGAATGGATTAAGAACCATGCGCTGGACCTATTCCTTGAAGATTTAGAACTAATACATCATCTAATAGCATTTGCAAAAGAATAGAGAAATGAGGCCGATCAAACTTGCTTTACGAGTAAGGAAGAAGTTGCGATCGTTCGATATTGAGAGCCAAGAAATTGACTAGCTGTTCTATGTTATGAATCGCAAAAGGAGAACAACACATGTAAAATATTAGGGAGATAATTAAGAAACTACAAACGTGATCTAATCGACATACATGTTGGAAAGATAAGAATATCTAATAACGAATGATAAGCCCCTAATACGTGACTTAGTTAGACTAGATTGAGAACCATGTGTGGGACCTGTGCACAAAAGATTTAGATCAAATGAATGATCTAATCGCATTCAAAAGAGAACGGAGGCAACTATATTAGCTTAATAACTAAGGAAGAAGTGTAATCGTAAGATATTGAGAACTAAGAAAGTCGACTAAAGTTCGTAACATATTGTGAGTCGCAAAAGGAGATACAATCACAAATGATTGGGAACTAATAAAGGAGAAGTAGTCGCATTAGATTTAAAAATAACCAAGAGAGGGTCGTATTCATTAAAGATTTATAATTAAGAGATTATCTAATCGCATAAGAAAAAGAACTTAGAAATGAGGCCTACTAATTATGCCTGCACAATGATTAAGGAAGAAATTATAATAGTACGATATTGAGAAGAAAGAAAGGGTCTAATCGTACTATATTATGACACAGTAAAGGAGATCTAATCGTATAGGATTAAGAACTAACAAAGTAGATCGAGTTATATCAGATTGAGAAATAGAACTAGAGTTCTTATAAAAGTAAATCTCGTAACTCAAGATAAGAACATAAAATGCGATTTGATTTGGCCAGATTTAGAACCATGAGTGATAACTATGCATAAAAGAATAAGAACTAATATATAATATGAAGGTTTTGAAGAAATAAGTGAGAAATGAGGCCATCCTAAGTATAGGTTCTTAATCACAATTGATGGAGTTGAACTCGTACGAAATTGAGAACTAAGAAAGGGGAAAAATCGTACAAGATTAAATACATATAACAGGGATCAAGTCGCATAAGATTAAGAAACAAGAAAGGTGTTCTCGACAAAGTACATGTAAAAACATAATAAGTTATAATAACTCATGATAACAACTTAAAATGTGATTCAATTATGCTAGATTAAGAACCAAGAATCAGTTCTGATTGAAAAAGACTTTGAACATAAGATGATTATCTAACCTTATTTGAAAAAGAACTGAGAAATTAAGCCAATTACACCTTGTATAATGACAAAGGAAGAAGTGATAATCATACAATATTGAGAAATAAGAAATGCGAATAATTGAGCTATACAATGAACAACAAAAGGAGACAAAACATATGCAATTCACAGAACAAAGAAAGGAGATTAGTCGTGTAAGATTATGAAATGTGAGAGGGGTTCCAATCATAGCACATTTTTGGAACATATATCTATTATGAAGATATAAGATCAAATTTCACAAGGTAAGAAGATAAATATATTTTAATAAGAATGGATTAAAAACCATGCGCTGGACCTATTCCTTGAAGATTTAGAACTAATGCATCATCTAATACCATTTGTAAAAGAATAGAGAAATGAGGCCGATCAAACTTGCTTTACTAGTAAGGAAGAAGTTGCGATCATTCGATATTGAGGGCCAAGAAATAGACTAACTGTTCTATGTTCTGAATCGCACAAGGAGAACACGTGATAAAATATTAGGGAGATAATTGAGAAACTAGAAAGGTGATCTAATCGACATACATGTTGAAAAGATAAGAATATCTAATAACGGATGATAAGCCCTTAATACGTGACTTAGTTAACTAGATTGAGAACCAAGTGTTTGGACCTGTGCACAAAAGATTTCGATCAAATGAATGATCTAATCGCATTCGAAAGAGAACTGAGGCAACTATATTAGCTTAATAACTAAGGAAGAAGTGTAATCGTAAGATCTTCATTGAGAACTAAGAAAGTCGACTAATCGTAAATAGTGTGAGTTGCAAAAGGAGATACAATCACAAAAGATTGAGAACAAATATAGGAGAAGTAGTCATATTAGATTTAAAAAGAACCAAGAGCGGGTCGTATTCATTAAAGATTTATATTTAAGAGATTATCTAATCGTTTAAGAAAAAGAACTGAGAAATGAGGCCTATTAATTTTGCCTGCACAATGATTAAAGAAGCAATTGTAATAGTAAGATATTGAGAAGAAAGAAAGGGTCTAATCGTACTATATTATGACACAGTAAAAGAGATCTAATCGTACAGGATTAAGAACTAACAAAGTAGATCGAGTCATAACAGATTGAGAAATAGAACAGGAGTTATTATAAAAGTAAATCTCTTAACTCAAGATAAGAACTTAAAATTCTTTTTGATGTCTCTTAAGAACCATGAGTTGTAACTATGCATAAAAGAATAAGAACTAAAATATAATATGATGCTTTTGAATCTAAATAAGTGAGAAATGAGTCCAAGTATACGTGCTTAATCACAATTGATGGAGTTGTACTCGTACGATATTGAGAACTAAGAAAGGGGACAAATCGTACAAGATTAAATACATATAACCGGGATCAAGTCGCATAAGATAAAGAAACAAGAAAGGTGTTCTCGACAAAGTACATGTAGAAACATAATAAGTTATAATAACTCATGATAACAACGTAAAATGTGATTCAATTATGCTAGATTAAGAACCAAGAATCAGTTCAAATTGAAAAAGACTTTGAACAAAAGATGATTATCTAACCTTATTTGAAAAAGAACTGAGAAAAATTTAGCCAATTACACCTTGTATAATGACAAAGGAAGAAGTGATAATCGTACAATATTGAGAACTAAGAAATGCGACTAATCGAGCTATACAACGAACAACAGAAGGAGAAAAACAAATGTAATTCATAGAACAAAGAAAGGAGATTAGTCGTGTAAGATTATGAAATATGAGAGGAGTTCCATCACTCAATCGTAGTACATTTCGAAAAGATATGAGATCAAATTTCACAAGGTAAGAACATAAATATATTTTAATAAGAATGGATTAAGAACCATGCGCTGGACCTATTCCTTGAAGATTTAGAACTAATACATCATCTAATAGCATTTGCAAAAGAATAGAGAAATGAGGCCGATCAAACTTGCTTTACGAGTAAGGAAGAAGTTGCGATCGTTCGATATTGAGAGCCAAGAAATTGACTAGCTGTTCTATGTTATGAATCGCAAAAGGAGAACAACACATGTAAAATATTCTTAAGATAATTAAGAAACTACAAATTGATCTAATCGACATACATGTTGTCTCTTAGAATATCTAATAACGGATGATAAGCCCCTAATACGTGACTTATATAGACTAGATTGAGAACCATGTGTGGGACCTTACACAAAAGATTTAGATCAAATGAATGATCTAATCGCATTCAAAAGAGAACGGAGGCAACTATATTAGCTTAATAACTAAGCATGAAGAAGTGTAATCGTAAGATATTGAGAACTAAGAAAGTCGACTATTCGTAACATATTGTGAGTCGCAAAAGGAGATACAATCACAAAAGATTGAGAACTAATAAAGGAGAAGTAGTCGTATTAGATTTCAAAAGAACCAAGTGCGGGTCGTATTCATTAAAGATTTATAATTAAGAGATTATCTATTCGTATAAGAAAAAGAACATTGAAATGAGGCCTACTAATTTTGCCTGCACAATGATTAAGGAAGAAATTGTAATAGTACGATATTGAGAAGAAAGAAAGGGTTTAATCGTACTATATTATGACAGCGTAAAGGAGATCTAATCATACAGGATTAAGAACTAACAAAGTAGATCGAGTCATAACAGATTGTGAAATAGAACAAGAGTTCTTATAAAAGTAAATCTTGTAACTCAAGATAAGAACTCAAAATGCGATTTGATTTGGCCACATTAAGAACCATGAGTGATAACTATGCATAAAAGAATAAGAACTAAATCTATATAATATGATGTTTTTGAATAAATAAGTGACAAACGAGTCCAAGTATACTTGCTTAATCACAGTTGAAGGAATTGAACTCGTACGATATTGAGAACTAAGAAAGGGGACAAATCGTACAAGATTAAATACATATAACCGGGATCAAGTCGCATAAGATTAAGAAACCAGAAAGGTGTTCTCAACAAAGTACATGTAGAAACATAATAAGTTATAATAACTCATGACAACAACGTAAAATGTGATTTAATTATGCTAGATTAAGAACCAAGAATCAGTTCAAATTGAAAAAGACTTTGAACAAAAGATGATTATCTAACCTTATTTGAAAAAGAACTGAGAAATTAAGCCAATTACACCTTGTATAATGACAAAGGAAGAAGTGATAATCGTACAATACTAAGAACTAAGAAATGCGAGTAATCGAGCTATACAATGAACAACAGAAAGAGACACAACATATGCAATTCATAGAACAAAGAAAGGAGATTAGTCGTGTAAGATTAGTGAAATACGAGAGATGTTCCAATCATAGCACATTTGGAAAAGATATGAGATCAAATTTCACAAGGTAAGAACATAAATATCTTTTAGTAAGAATGGATTAAGAACCATGCGCTGGACCTATTCCTTGAAGATTTAGAACTAATACATCATCTAATAGCATTTGCAAAAGAATAGAGAAATGAGGCCGATCAAACTTGCTTTACGAGTAAGGAAGAAGTTGCGATCGTTCGATATTGAGAGCCAAGAAATTGACTAGCTGTTCTATGTTATGAATCGCAAAAAGAGAACAACACATGATAAAATATTAGGGAGATAATTAAGAAACTACAAACGTGATCTAATCGACATACTTATGTTGGAAAGATAAGAATATCTAATAACGAATGATAATTCATAATACGTGACTTAGTTATACTAGATTAGATCCTCATGTACTAAGACCTGTTACAAATAGATTTAGAACCAATGAATGATGTAATCGCATTCGAAAGAGAACAGAGGCAACTTTATATTAGCTTAATAACAATGGAAGAAGTGTAATCGTAAGGTATTGAGAACTAAGAAAGTCGACTAATCGTAATATATTGTTAGTCGCAAAAGGAGATACAATCAAACAAGATTGAGAAAACTAATAAAGGAGAAGTAGTCGTATTAGATTTAAAAAGAACCAAGTACGGGTCGTATTAATTAAAGATTTATAATTTAGAGATTATCTAATCATAAAAGAAAAAGAACTGAGAAATAAGGCCTATTAATTATACCTGCACAATGATTACGGAAGAAATTGTAATAGTACGATATTGAGAAGAAAGAAAGGGTCTAATCGTACTATATTATGACAGCGTAAAAGAGATCTAATCGTACAGGATTAAGAACTAACAAAGTAGATCGAGTTATATCAAATTGTGAAATAGAACAAGAGTTCTTATAAAAGTAAATCTCGTAACTCAAGATAAGAACTTAAAATGCGATTTGATTTGGCGAAATTGAGAACCACGAGTAATAACTAATGCATAAAAGAATAAGAACTAATATATAATATGAAGGTTTTGACTAAATAAGTGAGAAATGAGGCCAAGTATAGGTTCTTAATCACAATTGATGGAGTTGTACTCGTACGATATTGAGAACTAAGAAAGGGGACAAATCGTACAAGATTAAATACTAATAACAGGGATCAAGTCGCATGAGATTAGGAAACAAGAAAGGAGTTCTCAACAAAGTACATGTAGAAACATAATAAGTTACAATAACTCATGACAACAACGTAAAATGTGATTTAATTATGCTATATTAAGAACCAAGAATCAGTTCAAATTGAAAAAAGACTTTGAACAAAAGATGATTATCTAACCTTATTTGAAAAAGAACTGAGAAATGAAACCAATTACACCTTGTATAATGACAACGGAAGAAGTGATAATCGTACAATACTAAGAACTAAGAAATGCGAGTAATCGAGCTATACAATGAACAACAGAAAGAGACACAACATATGCAATTCATAGAACAAAGATAAGGAGATTAGTCGTGTAAGATTATGAAATATGAGAGATGTTCCAATCATAGCACATTTGGAAAAGATATGAGATCAAATTTCACAAGGTAAGAACATAAATATCTTTTAGTAAGAATGGATTAAGAACCATGCGCTGGACCTATTCCTTGAAGATTTAGAACTAATACATCATCTAATAGCATTTGCAAAAGAATAGAGAAATGAGGCCGATCAAACTTGCTTTACGAGTAAGGAAGAAGTTGCGATCGTTCGATATTGAGAGCCAAGAAATTGACTAGCTGTTCTATGTTATGAATCGCAAAAAAAGAACAACACATGATAAAATATTAGGGAGATAATTAAGAAACTACAAACGTGATCTAATCGACATACATGTTGGAAAGATAAGAATATCTAATAACGAATGATAAGCCCCTAATACGTGACTTAGTGAGACTAGATTGAGAACCATGTGTGGGACCTGTGCACAAAAGATTTAGATCGAATGAATGATCTAATCGTTATCTAATCGCATACGAAAGAGAACGGAGGCAACTATATTAGCTTAATAACTAAGGAAGAAGTGTAATCGTAAGATATTGAGAACTAAGAAAGTCGACTATTCGTAACATATTGTGAGTCGCAAAAGGAGATACAATCACAAAAGAATGAGAACTAATAAAGGAGAAGTAGTCGTATTAGATTTAAAAAGAACCAAGAGCGGGTCGTATTTACTAAAGATTTATAATTTAGAGATTATCTAATCGTATAATAAAAAGAACTGAGAAATGAGGCCCATTAATTATGCCTGCACAATGATTAAGGAACAAATTTTAATGGTACGATATTGAGAAGAAAGAGAGGGTCTAATCGTACTATATTATGACAGCGTAAAAGAGATCTAATCGTACAGGATTAAGAACTAACAAAGTAGATCGAGTTATATCAAATTGTGAAATAGAACAAGAGTTCTTATAAAAGTAAATCTCGTAACTCAAGATAAGAACTTAAAATGCGATTTGATTTGGCGAAATTAGATTTTTGAGAACCACGAGTAATAACTATGCATAAAAGAATAAGAACTAATATATAATATGAAGGTTTTGACTAAATAAGTGAGAAATGAGGCCAAGTATAGGTTCTTAATCACAATTGATGGAGTTGTACTCGTACGATATTGAGAACTAAGAAAGGGGACAAATCGTACAAGATTAAATACATATAACCGGGATCAAGTCGCATAAGATTAAGAAACAAGAAAGGTGTTCTCGACAAAGTACATGTAGAAACATAATAAGTTATAATAACTCATGATAACAACGTAAAATGTGATTCAATTATGCTAGATTAAGAACCAAGAATCAGTTCAAATTGAAAAAGACTTTGAACAAAGGATGATTATCTAACCTTATTTGAAAAAGAACTGAGAAATTAATCCAATTACACCTTGTATAATGACAAAGGAAGAAGTGATAATCATACAATATTGAGAACTAAGAAATGCTATTAATCGAGCTATACAACGAACAACAGAAGGAGACATATTGAACATATGCAATTCACAGAACAAAGAAAGGAGATTAGTCGTGTAAGATTATGAAATGTGAAAGGAGTTCCAATCGTAGCACATTTGAAAAAGATATGAGATCAAATTTCACAAGGGAAGAACATAAATATATTTTAATAAGAATGGATTAAGAACCATGCGCTGGACCTATTCCTTGAAGATTTAGAACTAATACATCATCTAATAGCATTTGCAAAAGAATAGAGAAATGAGGCCGATCAAACTTGCTTTACTAGTAAGGAAGAAGTTGCGATCATTCGATATTGAGGGCCAAGAAATAGACTAACTGTTCTATGTTCTGAATCGCACAAGGAGAACACGTGATAAAATATTAGGGAGATAATTGAGAAACTAGAAAGGTGATCTAATCGACATACATGTTGAAAAGATAAGAATATCTAATAACGGATGATAAGCCCTCAATACGTGACTTAGTCAACTAGATTGAGAACCAAGTGTTTGGACCTGTGCACAAAAGATTTCCTGATCAAATGAATGATCTAATCGCATTCGAAAGAGAACGGAGGCAACTATATTAGCTTAATAACTGAGGAAGAAGTGTAATCGTAAGATATTAAGAACTAAGAAAGTCGACTAATCGTAACATAGTGTGAGTTGCAAAAAGAGATACAATCACAAAAGATTGATAACTAATATAGGAGAAGTAGTCATATTAGATTTAAAAAGAACCAAGAGCGGGTCGTATTCATTAAAGATTTATATTTAAGAGATTATCTAATCGTATAAGAAAAAGAACTGAGAAATGAGGCCTATTAATTATGCCTGCACAATGATTAAAGAAGAAATTGTAATAGTAAGATATTGAGAAGAAAGAAAGGGTCTAATCGTACTATATTATGACAGCGTAAAGGAGATCTAATCGTACAGGATTAAGAACTAACAAAGTAGATCGAGTTATATCAGATTGTGAAATAGAACAAGAGTTCTTATAAAAGTAAATCTCGTAACTCAAGATAAGAACTTAAACATGCGATTTGATTTGGCGAAATTGAGAACCACGAGTAATAACTATGCATAAAAGAATACGAACTAATGTATAATATGAAGGTTTTGAAGAAATAAGTGAGAAATGAGGCCAAGTATAGGTTCTTAATCACAATTGATGGAGTTGTACTCGTACGATATTGAGAACTAAGAAAGGGGACAAATCGTACAAGATTAAATACATATAACTGGGATCAAGTCGCATAAGATTAAGAAACAAGAAGGTGTTCTCGACAAAGTACATGTAGAAACATAATAAGTTATAATAACTCATGATAACAACGTAAAATGTGATTCAATTATGCTAGATTAAGAACCAAGAATTAGTTCAAATTGAAAAAGACTTTGAACAAAAGATGATTATCTAACCTTATTTGAAAAAGAACTGAGAAATGAAGCCAATTACACCTTGTATAATGACAAAGGAAGAAGTGATAATCATACAATATTGAGAACTAAGAAATGCGATTAATCGAGCTATACAACGGAACAACAGAAGGAGACATAACATATGCAATTCACAGAACAAAGAAAGGAGATTAGTCGTGTAAGATTATGAAATGTGAAAGGAGTTCCAATCGTAGCACATTTGGAAAAGATATGAGATCAAATTTCACAAGGTAAGAACATAAATATATTTTAATAAGAATGGATTAAGAACCATGCGCTGGACCTATTCCTTGAAGATTTAGAACTAATACATCATCTAATAGCATTTGCAAAAGAATAGAGTAATGAGGCCGATCAAACTTGCTTTACGAGTAAGAAAGAAGTTGCGATCGTTCGATATTGAGAGCCAAGAAATTGACTAACTGTTCTATGTTCTGAATCACACAAGGAGAACACGTGATAAAATATTAGGGAGTTAATTGAGAAACTAGAAAGGTGATCTAATCGACATACATGTTGAAAAGATAAGAATATCTAATAACGGATGATATGCCCTTAATACGTGACTTAGTTAACTAGATTGAGAACCAAGTGTTTGGCACCTGTGCACAAAAGATTTTGATCAAATGAATGATCTAATCGCATTCGAAAGAGAACGGAGGCAACTATATTAGCTTAATAACTAAGGAAGAAGTGTAAATCGTAAGATACTAAGAAAGTCGACCAATCGTAACACATTGTGAGTCGCAAAAGGAGATACAATCACAAAAGATTGAGAACTAATAAAGGAGAAGTAGTCATATTAGATTTAAAAAGAACCAAGAGCGGGTCGTATTCATTAAAGATTTATATTTAAGAGATTATCTATTCGTATAAGAAAAAGAACTGAGAAATGAGGCCTATTAATTAAGCATGCACAATGATTAAGGAAGAAATTGTAATAGTAAGATATTGAGAAGAAAGAAAGGGTCTAATCGTACTATATTATGACAGTAAAGGAGATCTAATCGTACAGGATTAAGAACTAACAAAGTAGATCGAGTTATATCAGATTGTGAAATAGAACAAGAGTTCTTATAAAAGTAAATCTCGTAACTCAAGCATTAACAGTTTACTCATAAGAACTTAAAATGCGATTTGATTTGGCGAAATTGAGAACCACGAGTAATAACTATGCATAAAAGAATACGAACTAATGTATAATATGAAGGTTTTGAAGAAATAAGTGAGAAATGAGGCCAAGTATA
The DNA here is from genome assembly GCA_025175665.1 of Cinchona pubescens. Taxonomy (NCBI): domain Eukaryota; kingdom Viridiplantae; phylum Streptophyta; class Magnoliopsida; order Gentianales; family Rubiaceae; genus Cinchona; species Cinchona pubescens. The sequence goes on along the minus strand of JANKKI010000070.1, from coordinate 407,410 downwards.
GGTTCTTAATCACAATTGATGGAGTTGTACTCGTACGATATTGAGAACTAAGAAAGGGGACAAATCGTACAAGATTAAATACTAATAACAGGGATCAAGTCGCATGAGATTAGGAAACAAGAAAGGAGTTCTCAACAAAGTACATGTAGAAACATAATAAGTTACAATAACTCATGACAACAACGTAAAATGTGATTTAATTATGCTATATTAAGAACCAAGAATCAGTTCAAATTGAAAAAAGACTTTGAACAAAAGATGATTATCTAACCTTATTTGAAAAAGAACTGAGAAATGAAACCAATTACACCTTGTATAATGACAACGGAAGAAGTGATAATCGTACAATACTAAGAACTAAGAAATGCGAGTAATAGATTTCTATACGAGCTATACAATGAACAACAGAAAGAGACACAACATATGCAATTCATAGAACAAAGAAAGGAGATTAGTCGTGTAAGATTATGAAATATGAGAGATGTTCCAATCATAGCACATTTGGAAAAGATATGAGATCAAATTTCACAAGGTAAGAACATAAATATCTTTTAGTAAGAATGGATTAAGAACCATGCGCTGGACCTATTCCTTGAAGATTTAGAACTAATACATCATCTAATAGCATTTGCAAAAGAATAGAGAAATGAGGCCGATCAAACTTGCTTTACGAGTAAGGAAGAAGTTGCGATCGTTCGATATTGAGAGCCAAGAAATTGACTAGTTGTTCTATGTTATGAATCGCAAAAAGAGAACAACACATGATAAAATATTAGGGAGATAATTAAGAAACTACAAACGTGATCTAATCGACATACATGTTGGAAAGATAAGAATATCTAATAACGAATGATAAGCCCCTAATACGTGACTTAGTTAGACAACATTCTGAGAACCATGTGTGGGACCTGTGCACAAAATATTTAGATCAAATGAATGATCTAATCGCATTCGAAAGAGATCGGAGGTTAACTATCTTAGCTTAATAACTAGGAAGAAGTGTAATTGTAAGATATACAGAACTAAGAAAGTCGACTAATCGTAATATATTGTGAGTCGAAAAAGGAGATACAATCACAAAAGATTGAGAACTAATAAAGGAGAAGTAGTCGTATTAGATTTAAAAAGAACCAAGAGCGGGTCGTATTTACTAAAGATTTATAATTTAGAGATTATCTAATCGTATAATAAAAAGAACTGAGAAATGAGGCCCATTAATTATGCCTGCACAATGATTAAGGAACAAATTTTAATGGTACGATATTGAGAAGAAAGAGAGGGTCTAATCGTACAATATTGTGACGCAGTAAAGGAGATCTAATCGTACATGATTAAGAACTAACAAAGTAGATCGAGTCATATTAGATTGAGAAATAGAACAGGAGTTCTTATCAATATAGTAAATCTCGTAACTCAAGATAAGAACTTAAAATACGATTTGATTTGGCCAAATTCAGAACCATGAGTGATAACTATGCATAAAAGAATAAGAACTAAAATATAAGATGATGGTTTAAACGAAATAAGTGAGAAATGAGGCCAAGTATACGTGCTTAGTCACAGTTGAAGCTTGTACTCTTAGTAATATTGATAACTAAGACTGGGACAAATCGTACAAGATTAAATACTAATAACAGGGATCAAGTCGCATGAGATTAGGAAACAAGAAAGGAGTTCTCAACAAAGTACATGTAGAAACATAATAAGTTACAATAACTCATGACAACAACGTAAAATGTGATTTAATTATGCTATATTAAGAACCAAGAATCAGTTCAAATTGAAAAAAGACTTTGAACAAAAGATGATTATCTAACCTTATTTGAAAAAGAACTGAGAAATGAAACCAATTACACCTTGTATAATGACAACGGAAGAAGTGATAATCGTACAATACTAAGTAGTAACTAAGAAATGCGAGTAATCGAGCTATACAATGAACAACAGAAAGAGACACAACATATGCAATTCATAGAACAAAGAAAGGAGATTAGTCGTGTAAGATTATGAAATATGAGAGATGTTCCAATCATAGCACATTTGGAAAAGATATGAGATCAAATTTCACAAGGTAAGAACATAAATATCTTTTAGTAAGAATGGATTAAGAACCATGCGCTGGACCTATTCCTTGAAGATTTAGAACTAATACATCATCTAATAGCATTTGCAAAAGAATAGAGAAATGAGGCCGATCAAACTTGCTTTACGAGTAAGGAAGAAGTTGCGATCGTTCGATATTGAGAGCCAAGAAATTGACTAGCTGTTCTATGTTATGAATCGCAAAAAGAGAACAACACATGATAAAATATTAGGGAGATAATTAAGAAACTACAAACGTGATCTAATCGACATACATGTTGGAAAGATAAGAATATCTAATAACGAATGATAAGCCCCTAATACCTTATAGTGACTTAGTTAGACTAGATTGAGAACCATGTGTGGGACCTGTGCACAAAAGATTTAGAACCAATGAATGATGTAATCGCATTCGAAAGAGAACAGAGGCAACTATATTAGCTTAATAACAATGGAAGAAGTGTAATCGTAAGGTATTGAGAACTAAGAAAGTCGACTAATCGTAATATATTGTTAGTCGCAAAAGGAGATACAATCAAACAAGATTGAGAAAACTAATAAAGGAGAAGTAGTCGTATTAGATTTAAAAAGAACCAAGTACTAATCCATTCTGCTCAATAGAACAAGAGTTCTTATAAAAGTAAATCTCGTAACTCAAGATAAGAACTTAAAATGCGATTTGATTTGGCGAAATTGAGAACCACGAGTAATAACTATGCATAAAAGAATAAGAACTAATATATTATATGAAGGTTTTGACTAAATAAGTGAGAAATGAGGCCAAGTATAGGTTCTTAATCACAATTGATGGAGTTGTACTCGTACGATATTGAGAACTAAGAAAGGGGACAAATCGTACAAGATTAAATACATATAACCGGGATCAAGTCGCATAAGATTAAGAAACAAGAAAGGTGTTCTCGACAAAGTACATGTAGAAACATAATAAGTTATAATAACTCATGATAACAACGTAAAATGTGATTCAATTATGCTAGATTAAGAACCAAGAATCAGTTCAAATTGAAAAAGACTTTGAACAAAGGATGATTATCTAACCTTATTTGAAAAAGAACTGAGAAATTAATCCAATTACACCTTGTATAATGACAAAGGAAGAATAGTTCTATAAGTGATAATCATACAATATTGAGAACTAAGAAATGCGATTAATCGAGCTATACAACGAACAACAGAAGGAGACATAACATATGCAATTCACAGAACAAAGAAAGGAGATTAGTCGTGTAAGATTATGAAATGTGAAAGGAGTTCCAATCGTAGCACATTTGGAAAAGATATGAGATCAAATTTCACAAGGTAAGAACATAAATATATTTTAATAAGAATGGATTAAGAACCATGCGCTGGACCTATTCCTTGAAGATTTAGAACTAATACATCATCTAATAGCATTTGCAAAAGAATAGAGTAATGAGGCCGATCAAACTTGCTTTACGAGTAAGAAAGAAGTTGCGATCGTTCGATATTGAGAGCCAAGAAATTGACTAACTGTTCTATGTTCTGAATCACACAAGGAGAACACGTGATAAAATATTAGGGAGTTAATTGAGAAACTAGAAAGGTGATCTAATCGACATACATGTTGAAAAGATAAGAATATCTAATAACGGACGTGATATGCCGTTAATACGTGACTTAGTTAACTAGATTGAGAACCAAGTGTTTGGACCTGTGCACAAAAGATTTTGATCAAATGAATGATCTAATCGCATTCGAAAGAGAACGGAGGCAACTATATTAGCTTAATAACTAAGGAAGAAGTGTAATCGTAAGATACTAAGAAAGTCGACCAATCGTAACACATTGTGAGTCGCAAAAGGAGATACAATCACAAAAGATTGAGAACTAATAAAGGAGAAGTAGTCATATTAGATTTAAAAAGAACCAAGAGCGGGTCGTATTCATTAAAGATTTATATTTAAGAGATTATCTATTCGTATAAGAAAAAGAACTGAGAAATGAGGCCTATTAATTAAGCATGCACAATGATTAAGGAAGAAATTGTAATAGTAAAATATTGAGAAGAACGAAAGGGTCTAATCGTACTATATTATGACAGCGTAAAGGAGATCTAATCGTACAGGATTAAGAACTAACAAAGTAGATCGAGTTGATATCAGATTGTGAAATAGAACAAGAGTTCTTATAAAAGTAAATCTCGTAACTCAAGATAAGAACTGAAAATGCGATTTGATTTGGCGAAATTGAGAACCACGAGTAATAACTATGCATAAAAGAATACGAACTAATGTATAATATGAAGGTTTTGAAGAAATAAGTGAGAAATGAGGCCAAGTATAGGTTCTTAGTCACAATTGATGGAGTTGTACTCGTACGATATTGAGAACTAAGAAAGGGGACAAATCGTACAAGATTAAATACATATAACTGGGATCAAGTCGCATAAGATTAAGAAACAAGAAAGGTGTTCTCAACAAAGTACATGTAGAAACATAATAAGTTATAATAACTCGTGACAACAACGTAAAATGTGACAACAACGTAAAATGTGATTTAATTATGCTAGATTGAGAACCAAGAATCAGTTCAAATTGAAAAAGACTTTGAACAAAAGATGATTATCTAACCTTATTTGAAAAAGAACTGAGAAATGAAGCCAATTACATGTGTATAACCTTGTATAATGACAAAGGAAGAAGTGATAATCGTACAATATTGAGAACTAAGAAATACGACTAATCGATCAATACAATAACAACAAAAGGAGACATAACATATGCAATTCACAGAACAAAGAAAGGAGATTAGTCGTGTAAGATTATGAAATATGAGCGGAGTTCCAATCATAATACATTTGGAAAAGATATGAGATCAAATTTCACAAGGTAAGAACATAAATATGTTTTAATAAGAATGGATTAAGAACCATGCGCTGGACCTATTCCTTGAAGATTTAGAACTAATACATCATCTAATAGCATTTGCAAAAGAATAGAGAAATGAGGCCGATCAAACTTGCTTTACGAGTAAGGAAGAAGTTGCGATCGTTCGATATTGAGAGCCAAGAAATTGACTAGCTGTTCTATGTTATGAATCGCAAAAAGAGAACAACACATGATAAAATATTAGGGAGATAATTAAGAAACTACAAACGTGATCTAATCGACATACATGTTTTGCAAATGGAAAGATAAGAATATCTAATAACGAATGATAAGCCCCTAATACGTGACTTAGTTAGACAACATTGAGAACCTTGTCTTATACCTGTGCACAAAATATTTAGATCAAATGAATGATCTAATCGCATAAGAGAACGGAGGTAACTATATTAGCTTAATATCTACCAAGTGTAATTTAAGATATTCAGAACTAAGAAAGTCGACTAATCGTAATATATTGTGAGTCGAAAAAGGAGATACAATCACAAAAGATTGAGAACTAATAAAGGAGAAGTAGTCGTATTAGATTTAAAAAGAACCAAGAGCGGGTCGTATTTACTAAAGATTTATAATTTAGAGATTATCTAATCGTATAATAAAAAGAACTGAGAAATGAGGCCCATTAATTATGCCTGCACAATGATTAAGGAACAAATTTTAATGGTACGATATTGAGAAGAAAGAGAGGGTCTAATCGTACAAGAGACATTAAGAACTAACAAAGTAGATCTAGTCATATCAGACTCAGAAATAGAACAGGAGTTCTTATCAAAGTAAATCTCGTAACTCAAGATAAGAACTTAAAATCTTAATTGATTTGGCCAAATTCAGAACCATTCTACACATGCATAATGAATAAGAACTAAAATATAAGATGATGGTTTAAACGAAATCTCTTGAGAAATGAGGCCAAGTATACGTGCTTAGTCACAGTTGAAGGAGTTGTACTCGTACGATATTGATAACTAAGAAATGGGACAAATCGTACAAGATTAAATACTAATAACAGGGATCAAGTCGCATGAGATTAGGAAACAAGAAAGGAGTTCTCAACAAAGTACATGTAGAAACATAATAAGTTACAATAACTCATGACAACAACGTAAAATGTGATTTAATTATGCTATATTAAGAACCAAGAATCAGTTCAAATTGAAAAAAGACTTTGAACAAAAGATGATTATCTAACCTTCTTTGAAAAAGAACGATAGTCATTTTCTTGGCTCTCAATCTGTCTCTATACACATCTAGATGTGTATAAGAGACAGAGTTGACTCTTAGGAATTATAACTCTTTGTAATTATACAATAGTTACAACAAAAGGAGACACAACTCTATGCTTTTCATATTTCAAAGAAAGGAGATTAGTCTTGTAAGATTATGAAATATGAGAGATGTTCCAATCATAGCACATTTGGAAAAGATATGAGATCAAATTTCACAAGGTAAGAACATAAATATCTTTTAGTAAGAATGGATTAAGAACCATGCGCTGGACCTATTCCTTGAAGATTTAGAACTAATACATCATCTAATAGCATTTGCAAAAGAATAGAGAAATGAGGCCGATCAAACTTGCTTTACGAGTAAGGAAGAAGTTGCGATCGTTCGATATTGAGAGCCAAGAAATTGACTTTGTAGACATGTCTTATGAATCGCAAAAAGAGAACAACACATGATAAAATATTATGTTCTTATAATCTAGAGATAAGAGACAAACGTGATCAATAATCGACATACATGTTGGAAAGATAAGTCATCTAATAACGTATGATATCTTCATAATACGTTATTAGTTATTCTAGATTTCTAACATGTATGTCGATTAGACACATGCACAAAAGATTTAGAACCGATTACATCGTTCATTGGTTCTAAATCTTTTGTCTTTCTGTTGTTCATTGTATAGCTCCATTCGTTATTACGATAATATTTCTTGTTCTTATTGTCGTACCTTAATACTCTCTATTACACAATTTCCATCCCTTATTATAATATATAGTTGTCTCTTATCTCTTAATTATAAATTTTTAATGTATATGACCCGCTCTTGGTTCTTTTTAAGTCTAATACGACTACTTTCTAATCGTACTATATTATGACACGTAAAAGAGATCTAATGGTACAGATTAAGAACTAACAAAGTAGATCGAGTTATATCAAATTGTGAAATAGAACAAGAGTTCTTATAAAAGTAAATCTCGTAACTCAAGATAAGAACTTAAAATGCGATTTGATTTGGCGAAATTGAGAACCACGAGTAATAACTATGCATAAAAGAATAAGAACTAATATATAATATGAAGGTTTTGACTAAATAAGTGAGAAATGAGGCCAAGTATAGGTTCTTAATCACAATTGATGGAGTTGTACTCGTACGATATTGAGAACTAAGAAAGGGGACAAATCGTACAAGATTAAATACATATAACCGGGATCAAGTCGCATAAGATTAAGAAACAAGAAAGGTGTTCTCGACAAAGTACATGTAGAAACATAATAAGTTATAATAACTCATGATAACAACGTAAAATGTGATTCAATTATGCTAGATTAAGAACCAAGAATCAGTTCAAATTGAAAAATAGACTTTGAACAAAGGATGATTATCTAACCTTATTTGAAAAAGAACTGAGAAATTAATCCAATTACACCTTGTATAATGACAAAGGAAGAAGTGATAATCATACAATATTGAGAACTAAGAAATGCGATTAATCGAGATGTACAATGAAGGAGACATAACATATGCAATTCAGAACAAAGAACATCTAGATGTGTATAAGAGACAGTCCTTTCACAGGAGTGATCCAATCGTAGCACAGTTAAAAAGATATGAGATCAAATTTCACAAGGTAAGAACATAAATATATCTTAATAAGAATGGATTAAGAACCATGCGCTGGACCTATTCCTTGAAGATTTAGAACTAATACATCATCTAATAGCATTTGTAAAACAATAGATCTGTTCTCTTATGTGCAAATCAAATTAGAAAATGACTAACTGTCTATGTTCTGAATCGCACAAAGAGAACACGTGATAAAATATTAGGGAGTTAATTAAGAAACTAGAAAGGTGATCTAATCGACATATCTGTACATGTTGAAAAGATAAGAATATCTAATAACGGATGATAAGCCCTCAATACGTGACTTAGTCAACTAGATTGAGAACCAAGTGTTTATAAGAGACAGGGTCCAAATATGTGGTTCTCAACCTAGTTGACTAAGTCACGTATTGAGGGCTCTCATATCTTTTTCAAATATATTAGCTTAATAACTGATGGAAGAAGTGTAATCGTAAGATATTAAGAACTAAGAAAGTCGACTAATCGTAACATAGTGTGAGTTGCAAAAAGAGATACAATCACAAAAGATTGATAACTAATATAGGAGAAGTAGTCATATTAGATTTAAAAAGAACCAAGAGCGGGTCGTATTCATTAAAGATTTATATTTAAGAGATTATCTAATCGTATAAGAAAAAGAACTGAGAAATGAGGCCTATTAATTATGTTTTTATAATTATTACAGCTCTTTAATAATTCTTAAGATATTGAGAAGAAAGAAAGGGTCTAATCGTACTATCTTATGACAGCGTAAAGGAGATCTAATCGTACAGGATTAAGAACTAACAAAGTAGATCGAGTTATATCAGATTGTGAAATAGAACAAGAGTTCTTATAAAAGTAAATCTCGTAACTCAAGATAAGAACTTAAAATGCGATTTGATTTGGCGAAATTGAGAACCACGAGTAATAACTATGCATAAAAGAATACGAACTAGAATACGAACTAATGTATAATATGAAGGTTTTGAAGAAATAAGTGAGAAATGAGGCCAAGTATAGGTTCTTAATCACAATTGATGGAGTTGTACTCGTACGATATTGAGAACTAAGAAAGGGGACAAATCATACAAGATTAAATACATATAACTGGGATCAAGTCGCATAAGATTAAGAAACAAGAAGGTGTTCTCGACAAAGTACAAGATTAAATACTAATAACAGGGATCAAGTCGCATGAGATTAGGAAACAAGAAAGGAGTTCTCAACAAAGTACATGTAGAAACATAATAAGTTACAATAACTCATGACAACAACGTAAAATGTGATTTAATTATGCTATTAGCATTAAGAACCAAGAATCAGTTCAAATTGAAAAAAGACTTTGAACAAAAGATGATTATCTAACCTTATTTGAAAAAGAACTGAGAAATGAAACCAATTACACCTTGTATAATGACAACGGAAGAAGTGATAATCGTACAATACTAAGAACTAAGAAATGCGAGTAATCGAGCTATACAATGAACAACAGAAAGAGACACAACATATGCAATTCATAGAACAAAGAAAGGAGATTAGTCGTGTAAGATTATGAAATATGAGAGATGTTCCAATCATAGCACATTTGGAAAAGATATGAGATCAAATTTCACAAGGTAAGAACATAAATATCTTTTAGTAAGAATGGATTAAGAACCATGCGCTGGACCTATTCCTTGAAGATTTAGAACTAATACATCATCTAATAGCATTTGCAAAAGAATAGAGAAATGAGGCCGATCAAACTTGCTTTACGAGTAAGGAAGAAGTTGCGATCGTTCGATATTGAGAGCCAAGAAATTGACTAGCTGTTCTATGTTATGAATCGCAAAAGGAGAACAACACATTCTAAAATATTAGGGAGATAATTAAGAAACTACAAACGTGATCTAATCGACATACATGTTGGAAAGATAAGAATATCTAATAACGAATGATAAGCCCCTAATACGTGACTTAGTTAGACAACATTGAGAACCATGTGTGGGACCTGTGCACAAAATATTTAGATCAAATGAATGATCTAATCGCATTCGAAAGAGAACGGAGGTAACTATATTAGCTTAATAACTAGGAAGAAGTGTAATTGTAAGATATTCAGAACTAAGAAAGTCGACTAATCGTAATATATTGTGAGTCGAAAAAGGAGATACAATCACAAAAGATTGAGAACTAATAAAGGAGAAGTAGTCGTATTAGATTTAAAAAGAACCAAGAGCGGGTCGTATTTACTAAAGATTTATAATTTAGAGATTATCTAATCGTATAATAAAAAGAACTGAGAAATGAGGCCCATTAATTATGCCTGCAGACCCAATGATTAAGGAACAAATTTTAATGGTACGATATTGAGAAGAAAGAGAGGGTCTAATAGTACAATATTGTGACGCAGTAAAGGAGATCTAATCGTACATGATTAAGAACTAACAAAGTAGATCGAGTCATATTAGATTGAGAAATAGAACAGGAGTTCTTATCAAAGTAAATCTCGTAACTCAAGATAAGAACTTAAAATACGATTTGATTTGGCCAAATTCAGAACCATGAGTGATAACTATGCATAAAAGAATAAGAACTAAAATATAAGATGATGGTTTAAACGAAATAAGTGAGAAATGAGGCCAAGTATACGTGCTTAGTCACAGTTGAAGCAGTTGTACTCGTACGATATTGATAACTAAGAAATGGGACAAATCGTACAAGATTAAATACTAATAACAGGGATCAAGTCGCATGAGATTAGGAAACAAGAAAGGAGTTCTCAACAAAGTACATGTAGAAACATAATAAGTTACAATAACTCATGACAACAACGTAAGAATGTGATTTAATTATGCTATATTAAGAACCAAGAATCAGTTCAAATTGAAAAAAGACTTTGAACAAAAGATGATTATCTAACCTTATTTGAAAAAGAACTGAGAAATGAAACCAATTACACCTTGTATAATGACAACGGAAGAAGTGATAATCGTACAATACTAAGAACTAAGAAATGCGAGTAATCGAGCTATACAATGAACAACAGAAAGAGACACAACATATGCAATTCATAGAACAAAGAAAGGAGATTAGTCGTGTAAGATTATGAAATATGAGAGATGTTCCAATCATAGCACATTTGGAAAAGATATGAGATCAAATTTCACAAGGTAAGAACATAAATATCTTTTAGTAAGAATGGATTAAGAACCATGCGCTGGACCTATTCCTTGAAGATTTAGAACTAATACATCATCTAATAGCATTTGCAAAAGAATAGAGAAATGAGGCCGATCAAACTTGCTTTATGAGTAAGGAAGAAGTTGCGATCGTTCGATATAGACTTGAGAGCCAAGAAATTGACTAGCTGTTCTATGTTATAAATCGTAAAAGGAGAACAATACATGATAAAATATTAGGGAGATAATTAAGAATCTACAAAGGTGATCTAATCGACATACATGTTGGAAAGATAAGAATATCTAATAACGAATGATATGCCCCTAATACGTGACTTAGTTAGACTAGATTGAGAACCATGTGTGGGACCTGTGCATGTCGATTAGATTTAGAACCAATGAATGATGTAATCGCATTCGAAAGAGAACAGAGGCAACTATATTAGCTTAATAACAATGGAAGAAGTGTAATCGTAAGGTATTGAGAACTAAGAAAGTCGACTAATCGTAATATATTGTTAGTCGCAAAAGGAGATACAATCAAACAAGATTGAGAAAACTAATAAAGGAGAAGTAGTCGTATTAGATTTAAAAAGAACCAAGTACGGGTCGTATTCATTAAAGATTTATAATTAAGAGATTATCTATTCGTATAAGAAAAAGAACTAAGAACATACGATGAGGCCTACTAATTATACCTGCACAATGATTAAGGAAGAAATTGTAATAGTACAATATTGAGAAGAAAGAGAGGGTCAAATCGTACTATATTATGACACAGTAAAGGAGATCAAATCGTACAGGATTAAGAACTAACAAAGTACATCGAGTCATATCAGATTAAGAAATAGAACAGGAGTTCTTATAAAAGTAAATCTCGTAACTCAAGATAAGAACTCAAAATGCGATTTGATTTGGCGAAATTAAGAACCATGAGTGATAACTGTGCATAAAAGAATAAGAACTAAAATATAATATGACGGTTTGGAAGAAATAGGTGAGAAATGAGGCCAAGTATACGTGCTTAATAACAGTTGAAGGAGTGGTACTCGTACGATATTGAGAACTAAGAAAGGGGACAAATCATACAAGATTAAATACTAATAACTGGGATCAAGTCGCATGAGATTAAGAAACAAGAAAGGAGTTCTCAACAAAGTACATGTGGAAACATAATAAGTTCTTATAATAACTCATGATAACAACGTAAAATGTGATTTAATTATGCTAGATTAAGAACCAAGAATCAGTTTTGATTGAAAATGGCTTCGAACAAAAGATGATTATCTAACCTTATTCGGAAAAGAACTGAGAAATGAAGCCAATTACACCTTGTATAATGACAAAGGAAGAAGTGATCATCGTACAATGTTGAGAACTAAGAAATGCGACTAATCGAGCTGTACAATGAACAACAAAAGGAGACATAACATATGCAATTCACAGAACAAAGAAAGGAGATTAGTCGTGTAAGATTATGAAATATGAGAGGAGTTCCAATCACAGCACATTTGGAAAAGATATGAGATCAAATTTCACAAGGTAGGAACATAAATATGTTTTAATAAGAATGAACTAAGAACCATGCGCTGGACCTATTCCTTGAAGATTTAGAACTAATACATAATCTAATAGCATTTGCAAAAGAATAGAGAAATTAGGCCGTCAAACTTGCTTTACGAGTAAGGTTAAGAAGTTGCGATCGTTCAATATTGAGAGCCAAGAAATTGACTAACTGTTCTATGTTCTGAATCGCACAAGAAGAACACACGATAAAATATTTGGGAGATAATTAAGAAACTAGAAAGGTGATCTAATTGATGTACATGTTGACAAGATAAGAATATCTAATAACGGATGATAAGCCCCTAATACGTGACTTAGTTAGACTAGATTGAGAACCATGTGTGGGACCTGTGCTCAAAAGATTTAGATAAAATGAATGATCTAATAGCATTCGAAATAGAACGGAGGCAACTATATTAGCTTAATAACTAAGGAAGAAGTGTAATCGTAAGATATTGTGAACTAAGAATGTCGACTAATGGTAATATATTGTGAGTCGAAAAAGGAGATACAATCAAGCAAGATTGAGAACTAATAAAGGAGAAGTAGTCGTATTAGATTTAAAAAAAACCAAGAGCGGGTCGTATTCATTAAATATTTATAATTAAGAGATTACCTAATCGTATAGTAGAAAAAGAACTGAGAAATGAGGCCTATTAATTATGCCTACACAATGATTAAGGAAGAAATTGTAATAGTACGATATTGAGAAGAAAGAAAGGGTCTAATCATACTATATTATGACACAGTAAAGGATATCTAATCGTATAGGATTAAGAACTAACAAAGTAGATCTAGTCATATCAGACTCAGAAATAGAACAGGAGTTCTTGTAAAAGTAAATCTCGTAACTCGAGATAAGAACTTAAAATGCAATTTGATTTGGCCAAATGAAGAACCATGAGTGATAACTATGCATAAAAGAATAAGAACTAAAATACAATATGATGATTTTGAAGAAAAAAGGGAAAAATGAGACAAGTATACGTGCTTAATCACAGTTGAAGTAGTTGTACTCGTACGATATTGAGAACTAAGAAATGGGACAAATTGTACAAGATTAAATACTAATAACTGGGATCAAGTCGCTTGAAATTAAGAAACAAGAAAGGAGTTCTCAACAAAGTATATTTGTAGAAACATAATAAGTTCTAATAACTCATGATAAGAACGTAAAATGAGATTTAATTACGCTAGATTAAGAACCAAGAATCAATGATTAAGGAAGAAATTGTAATAGTACGAAATTGAGAAGAAAGAAAGGGTCCAATCGTACTATATTATGAAACAGTAAAGGATATCTAATCGTACAGGATTAAGAACTAACAAAGTAGATCGAGTCATATCAGATTGAGAAATAGAATAGGAGTTCTTATAAAAGTAAATCTCGTAACTCAAGATAAGAACTTAAAATACGATTTAATTTGGCCAAATTCAGAACCATGAGTGATAACTATGCATAAAAGAATAAGAACTAAAATATAATATGATGGTTTTGAAGAAATAAGTGAGAAATGAGGCCAAGTATACGTGCTTAATCACAGTTGAAAGAGTTGTACTCGTACGATATTGATAACTAAGAAAGGGGACAAATCGTACAAGATTAAATACTAATAACTGGGATCAAGTCGCATGAGCCAAATTAAGAAACAAGAAAGGAGTTCTCAACAAAGTACATGTGGAAACATGATAAGTTCTAATAACTCATGATAACAATGTAAAATGTGATTTAATTATGCTAGATTAAGAACCAAGAATCAGTTCTGATTGAAAAAGACTTCGAACAAAAGATGATTATCTAACCTAATTTGAAAAAGAACTGAGAAATGAAGCCAATTACACCTTGTATAATGACAAAGGAAGAAGTGATCATTGTACAATGTTGAGAACTAAGAAATGCGACTAATCAAGCTATACAATGAACAACAAAAGGAGACATAACATATGCAATTCACAGAACAAAGAAAGGAGATTAGTCGGGTAAGATTATGAAATATGAGAGGAGTTCCAATCACAGCACATTTGGAAAAGATATGAGATCAAATTTCACAAGGTAAGAACATAAATATGTTTTAATAAGAATGGATTAAGAACCATGCGCTGGACCTATTCCTTGAAGATTTAGAACTAATACATCATCTAATTCTATATAGCATTTGTAAAAGAATAGAGAAATGAGGCCGATCAAACTTGCTTTACGAGTATGGAAGAAGTTGCGATCGTCCGATATTAAGAGCCAAGAAATTGACTAACTGTTCTATGTTCTGAATCGCACAAGGAGAACACACGATAAAATATTAGGGAGATAATTAAGAAACTAGAAAGGTGATCTAATCGACATACGTGTTAAAAATGTAAGAATATCTAATAACGGATGATAACCCCCTAATACGTGACTTAGTTAGACTAGATTGAGAACCATGTGTGGGACCTCTGCACAAAAGATTTAGATAAAATGAATGATCTAATATAATTCGAAAGAGAACGGAGGCAACTATATTAGGTTAATAACTAAGGAAGAAGTGTAATCGTAAGATATTGTGAGTTAAGAAAGTCGACTAATCGTAATATATTGTGAGTCGCAAATGGAGATACAATCAAACAAGATTGAGAAATAATAAAGGAGAAGTAGTCGTATTAGATTTAAAAAGAAGAGAAACCAAGAGCGGGTCGTATTCATTAAAGATTTATAATTAAGAATGAAAAAATTTTGGGGACTATGGTGCCCTTTCAAAAAGTTTGGGGACTATTTACAATTTATAGGAAAGTCTTCAATAATTTGGCCCAAAAATAAACTATCATTGCCCAAAACAAAATAAATTGTGGCCCAAAATTTTTCTTTGCCCTTTTCTATTAATCTGACCCAAAACAAAATTAACCCAAAATATAAAGCTTACCCATTAACAAGGCCTAAATTAAAACTTAGCCATTAATGAAATACCTAACAAGTCCATCAGAAAACGAACTAACCCAGCACAAATTTTTACAACCCCTTTTATTAAGTAAGCCCTAATTTATACTTAAACAACATTCGCAAACAATTTGCACTAAAAAAGAATAGGCCCAAACCCAATTAAAACTAAACCCCAAGTCCAAAATTATTTTATTTTGAAACTTAAGCCCTAACTAAAGAACCATGGAGCAACAGCTATAAATGGCTACTTAAATAAGGTCTAGCTGGTGGTGGCTCGATGGCAGAACCATTGCTAGCCGCCACCAGGAATAAAATTTTATGTGCTAGATTGAAACAAGATTCGCACCCCTGCTCGGTTTTTCACATAAATCACGATTCTACCCTCATATTTGACCAAAAATGATAGGAAAATAGTCAAAAAAACAACTTAAATTGTTATTCTACCCCCAAAAAATTCAATTTTTTGTTAAATTAGAACTTAACTATAAAACGCGTCAAAATTTAATATCTGCAGGGTCATCACTCAGAATTTCTCCAAACATTGCAGAAGTTTGCACCATCCTCTGAGGTTAGATGTTGAAGGTATTGGCAGGAATTGGTTGTCTCAATATAGTTGCTTTTCTATTAATGGAACTGCATAGTCAGTGAGCAACCTCTGACCCTCTTATACCAGTGATACAACTGGTATTGTTGGTTGTTAAATATAAATTTTGACTATAAAAGTAAATTAATTAAACCCTTTTAAGTAACATATATATATATATATATATATATATATGAATGGAAAATAAATATACAAATAAAATTTAAAAAAAAAATCAAAGAATGAACCTGAAGTGGTCAAGTTATGCACTTCATGCATGCATTGGAATCAAAGTTTGTGAAAGAAAAAAAACAACACAATTGAAAGTTTAAAAAAAATTATTTGATGAAGTGGTAAAATTGGCTACTTCATAATTTTCTCCGCATAGAAAGACATGATTTGTGCTATAACAAAAGCACAAGTGATAATTCCTTGGTCAGTAAGCCGATAAAAAAACCAAAATCCTCATGGCCAGGTCTGATCATTAGAAAAGTAAAAAAGGGTCACATTTTATAAGTTATATGCATACGGGTGTTCTATACCCTTATACAGGGGTCTCACTTTGGAAGAAAGGATAAATAGAAAGTATCCGGAGAGAGCAAAGAGAGCGTTACAAAGGCATAAAAAAGTGGAAGAATTAGAAAAAGAGAAGCGATTATAAAGTCCAAGAGAATAAATTATTTTCCTGGGTATATATCAGAAGACAAAGATAAGGTTAATACCGAAGGTAATATATACTTTTCTTTCTTCTGATGCTCTTCTTGTAATTGAGATTTCTTTTTGGGATGTAATTTTATTTCAAAATTTTCTAGTATTTTTTGTTTCTCATAAAAAAAAGGTTGCAATCATTCTCTTTTAAAAGGGGCAAAGCTAATTTCCTTTTGGACAATCCAGTTACCTAGTTCAGGTTGTTCTTAACAAGAAGAAAAATCTAATTGGATAGAATCCCCCATTTCTTTTTAAATTTTAAAAAATAATAATGTGTTTTATGATAAGTAAATCTCTCATTGAATTTGAAAGCATATTGGATAGTGGCAGAAAAAATTTTGTCTAATGAAATTCTCGCGTGAATGATTTGTTAGGAGTCTCACTTAACTAAGGCAATTCCTGTGTGCAAGATTACATGTTCCTTTTTTTTAATTAAAACCACTTAATGCTAGGGGGATGGGCAACCTTTTATTAAAAAGAAAAATTGTACAAAGGAGGGAGACTAAGTAAAAATCTCCTATAACAATTTACACCATGCATATCTAGGGTGCCCTTTTTTGCTAGGGCCATACAACTTGGGATTGAGCTAATAATGTTAGTTTGGAAGTTCAATGAAATTTCAAGTTGACATTTTATGTGTTCTTTACTGATCAGCTAAACATTTGCGCCTTCTTCCTCTCCTTACTAGGACTCTTTTAAATTTCATAGACTTTTTTTGCTAAGCCATTGACTTCAAATTTTTTCATAATTCGTAAGTCTTTCATGCCTTTTAACACACCTAGTTATAAATCAATGAAACACCTAAATCCTCGCACTTACGAAACGTATCATACAACTCTCTGTCGGGATCCTCCTTTGAAAACTCTTTCAATGCCTCGGGAAATAGGGGTTTGGGCTTATATTCTGGCCATACAGGAACACAATTGTGTTCACTACCGCAGCTTTTCTTATCACTTGGGACAACCTCTTTTTCAGCTTTGGTCTCCTTCTCCTAGGTATTAACACGTTCAGGAACTCATGTTGCGTTGCACTTCAACCTCTTTGCCACTCCTCAACATAATTGCACTCACGTTCTCATTGGGGTTGATGATTGTTTGAGACGGCAACTTTTCAGAATTTTGCGATTCCAATTGGCTGATTGCAGTCGCCATTTGTCCCATTTGGTGCTGCAACTACTGAATAGTGGCCTTGGTATCCTGTTGAAATTTCATTGTATTAGCCGTTAAAGTATTCAGCATTTCCTCCAAAGACTTACCAGACAGATTATTCAGATTAGCTTGTTGTCTTTGAGCAAATGGCGGCCTGTATAATTGGAAATTCTGCCCAATCTATATTGAGGCTGAGGTTGTGCTGGATTCCTGTATCTCAAATTAGGATGATCCCTCCATCCAGGATTATACGTGTTAGAATAGGGATCATAATTTGGTCGTGGTTGCCTTGGAAATCCTCCCGCTGCATTTACCTATTCTTGGGATTCCTCTTGTAATGTGGGATACATATCGTTGAATGTCCCTCATTCGAGCAAATGCTGCAGGGTTGTGCCATCTGTGCCTTTCCTGAAACCAATTGTCGTACAAAAGAAGTTAGGCTAGCCATTTATTATTCTAAAGATGAAACATTTACCTCGTTAACACGCTTGAGAGATTGATCGTGTCGTGTCCCGAACTTTTGAGAATGCGTGGCCGTATTCAATATAAGCTCACGAGCAGCATCTATGGTCAAATTGTCTAACGCCCCTCCACTTGTGGCGTCGACCATGTTCTTTTCATTCGGTAACAAACCTTCAAAAAATATTAGATTAATAAGGAGTCACTTATCTGATGATGCGAACGGCTTGCACACAATTTTTTGAAGCGCTCTCAATACTCATACAAGGATTTTTCATGGAATTGACTTATGCCACAAATTTTCTTTCGAATATTTGCAGTTCGAGAGGCCGGAAAGGACTTAGCCAAAAATAGTTTGGTCATCTGCTCCCAAGTTGTAATACTGGCCGAAGATAAATCGAACAGCCAGTCCTTTGCCTAGTTACATCCTTGAGCGAGAAGGTAAATGCTTTCAATTTGATATGTTCCTCTGACACTCCAGTGGGTTTCATACTCGTACAAACTACATTGGACTCCTTAAGATGCTTATTCAGATCTTCACCTGGCAATCCATGAAATGGTAACAGATGGATTAGTCCAGATTTTAATTCAAATGTGATATTTGCATCTAAATCAGGATATGTATTGCGTAAAAGTTGTCGGTTTAAAGTAGGCGTTGCTAATTCTCTCAAAGTTCATTGTGCCATGTTCGTCTCTTCTTGTTGTTCCATATCCTTTGCAAAGATAAAATTAAACAACTATTCTTCCCCTAACTATCTCTCTCTTAATTCTATACCCAATTTGCGTAACGTTTTCCATATTTTTGGATCAAATTGAAATTCAACTTATCTAGCAGATCGTGTCAGTGGCATACGCAATTAGCGGAAGAATAATAATAAAAGAAAAGAAAAGAAAAACTGTAACAAATAGAACAAAAATAATTCAACGACCATTCTGCGGCAATGGCGCCAAAATTTTGGTAGAAATGCTGTCGTAGGCACCGAAAATTAACAACTCTCAATAATTATAATGTAGTAGTAGTGAGTACAGGTCGTCCCACAGAGAACGGAGTTTATTCTTGTGCTAAATGAAAGGGGGGGTTTTCTTGAAAGCTTTTGAACTAAAAATTAAAACAATAAAATAACTAAAGAGAATTCGATGTAAGTAAATTCTTGGTTTCGGTCATATCCACCATGGCAATTTCACTAGTCGTCCTTGACACACAAGATAATTCAATTCTCAATCAAGCACTAATTGAAGAATTAACCCGAATTCTACTTCAAAGTTGATTCTTGTTTCTTTCTACAATTGGTTAAATTTCAACACGCGATCCAATTAACCCTAACTATTAATTTAACCCAGACACGCGCCAAAGATTAATTAATAGAACCTTTAAAATCAATAAGAACAATTAGGCTAATTAAACATAAACACACGCGGTTATGCCAATTAGTTGATTATTTTTTCTAAATCCAATAAAACTAATCGAGTAATTATCAAACTTAGTTGCTTCACATATTGAATTAAAAACACGCGGTTAAAACAATCTAGCTGTAGATTAATTCCAATAACTTAATATTCCGCAGTAATAATAAGCAAAAAAGAACAATCATAAAATTAATTGCAAAAAAATAATCAATACTTGATATAAAATTGAATAAATTCAAGAAGAAAAAGTTTCACAACATAGTAGAATTGACCATGGCTTCAAATCCCTCAACCAAGAAAAGGGTTTAGGCACTAAGTGTCATAAAAGAATGAACAATAATTTTCTACTGCCGACCCTAGATAAAACTAGAAAATAAAGTGTCGATCCTTTTTCTCTCACCCTAAATGGGGTATTTACAATGAGTACTTAGGGTTACAATTAAGGTCTACAAATAAGAACGTGAAATTGGATGAAAAAGAGTCCAACCGGGCAAAGAAATCTGTCAAAAACTAAAAAATACGCATTCTGACCAGCTATTTCGGGCGCACATACGCTGCCTATTTTGGGCTAATGTGCTCCCGAACATAATTTGGAAATTTTGCTTTTGGACACAACACACATGCACTGCACAACTCCAGCACATGTGCGCTAGCTTTCTTCATGTCCTCCGTCTTGCACTTCGATTTTCACCTTGACTCTTTTAGAACTGGGAACGTGTAAAACACGAAAGTTGTATCTCTATGTCTTATCTTTCCAATGCATCTTAAATCACCTCAATTGGAGTTCAGACTCAAAAGTTATGCTTGAAATACGACACAACATCCAAAATGGCTTCATACTCATGCATGTTCCGCCCTGAGCATTTTCTTTCATCTTTTCCATTATTTTCAGCTCTTTTTCACTTTAACCCTACAGAGACTAAGAATAACCAAATTAATCTCAATAATAACTCAAATCTTGCTTACAACACATAAAAACGTGGTAAATGGCACATAAAATATAGCACAATTATGAACTTATCAGTTGACGCCAATTCCAGAATCGTCTTCAATTTCCAGGACCGTGACCACATTTATATTTTCCTCTTCTTCAATTTGGCTTAGGGCTGGGGGTAACAAATAACATTCCCCAATTGTAATTTGTACGTCTCTCTTCTTAGGCAAGGTTAAGGATACTGCTAAGTTTGCCAGAGCATCTACTTTATCATTTTCTAACCTTGGTATGTGGTTAATTTGTAGATCCTGGATTTGAGACGTTAATTGCCTTTCTCTTTGATGGTAAAATACCAAATTTTTAGTCTTGGCCTCATATTTGTCATTTAATTATTTAATAGCCAACAAAGAGTCCCTAAATGCTTTAATACAATCAAGGTGCATCTCAAGTGCAATTTCTAAGCCAATAATTAATGCATCATATTCAGCCATATTGTTTGAGCGATGAGATAGAAGGGAAAATTAATAAGTTTATTGTCCTCCTGATGGTGTAACAAGCACAATTCCTGCCCCATATCTTTTCTTCTTAATGCCCCCATCAAAATACAATTTTCCCATGATGAGGTACTTATAATGAAGACCTTTTTATCTGGGAGATCATTTTGAATTTTTTTATCATTAGGGGCTGGGTAAGCAACTAGGAAGTCAGCCAATGCTTGGCCTTTGATTGCCTTTTGAGAGACATAAGTAATGTCAAATTCTGTGAAGAGTAAAGAAATTTGACCAATCGTCCCGACAAAAAAGGTTTAGACATTAAATATATCAATGGATCGGCTCATGAAATTAATGTCACTAGGTGACATAGCAAATAATGCCTTAACTTTTGAACCGCAAAAATCAAAGCTAGATAAGTTTTCTCAAAGTGGAAAGTAATTGTGTTATGTTTCTACAAGTATTCGGCTAAGATAGTACAACGCATTTTCTTTTTCATTCTCATTATTTTTGCAAGCAATTCCCCAAGAGACCTTTCAAGAGTTGCAATTTATAATATCAATGGCTTTCTTTTAATGGGAGCTATCAAAATTGGAGGCTTGGATAAGTGTTCCTTCATGCTGATTCTAGAGCATGTTGACATGCACGATCCAGACAAATGGTATGCCTTTCTTTTTTAATCTTGTAAATGGCTGACATCTTCAAGATAGATTTCATATAAATCTCCTTATGTAAGCCAGTCATCCTTGAAGTCTATGTAGTTCTCGCAAGTTTTGAGGTGGAGACATTTCCATGATTGTTTTGATTTTTGTATAATCGATTTTGATTCCTTAGTGTCTAAAAATAAACCCAATAAATTTTCCATAAGTTACCCCAAATGCACACTTTAGGGGGTTTATTTTCAATTGATTCTCTCGGAGTCTATCAAAAAATTTTCTTAAATCGTCCAAATGTTTTTCTCTTTCTTTTGTCTTGACAACTAAATGTCAACATAACACTCAATGATGTTATGAAGGATGTCATTGAAATGATTCTCATGGTTCTTTGATAAGTTGCTCTAGCATTTTTTTATCTGAAAGGCATTATCGTGAATCAATAAATGTCTTTTGGAGTATGAAAAGTTGTGAGCCTCTTCATTTTTGCATGCCCTCTTTATTTTATTGTAGCCAAAAAATCCATCTGTGAAGGACAATGCATCGAATCCAGTCATAGAATCAAGCTCTTCATTTTTGCGTGCCATCTTTATTTTATTGTAGCCAAAAAATCCATCTGTGAAGGACAATGCATCGAATCCAGTCATAGAATCAACTAACAACTTGATGATTATTGGGACATGCATCATTAAGATCTCTAAAATCAATACAGCTGCGTACTTGTGCATTTTTCTTTTTTACTGGCACAATGTTTGTGAGCCAATTCAGATATTGAACCTCATGAATAAAACCAGCTTCTATCAATTTATCCACCTCAATTTCAATTTCGACAATCAATTTAGATTTGAATCAACATTGGCCTTGTTTAATTGGGTGCCTATCATTTGAAACTGCTAGTCGGTGGACTATTATTTTAGGGTCCAACCTAGGCATATCTCAGTAACCCCATGCAAACATATCTTGATATTTTCGAAGAAGGATTTCCATACTTTATCAACTCTTCTTTAGAGATAAGAGCACTTACAAAGATGGGTTTAGGTCTTTCAATAGTGCTAAGGTTAAGTTCGCTCAACTCAACCACCGTGGCTTGGCCATCATCTTTGAGTTGAGATGGAGCTAGTTGAATATTTTGAATGAACTCTCCACTATTTTCTTGCAAAGGAAGAGGATTTTGTCTTTCTTCTTTGGAACTTTCAACTAATTATTCTTTGCAAGAGGTGTAGTTTACCTCTATGGATGAATTAGCTTCTACTCCCTTGCAAGAAAGAAATTCTTTCACCAAGTACAACCTTTCTACTTTGACTTCCATCTTCTTGAAGGGTACTTGTGATTGTTACTTGGGGTACAAATTGGTTTACCTTTCTAAGTGGACAAGTATAACTTGTGGTCAAAGTATTCATTGTCTCTTTAATTGAGATTGTTGTGAATTGTCTTTCATTTATTTGACTTTTTGACCTCAATTTTAACACAATCTTTTGTCTTGGTCTACCTTTTGGTGCCACACTTGTTTCTTTATTCTTTGAAGAGTCAACTTTTACTTCAAAAGATTTTCCTCAAGAAGATGATAAAGCAATAGAAGAGCCAAATACTTGTTGTGCTTCTCTCTTTTTCTCTTTTCCTTTCATCTCGATTGAACAGATTGAAGACATGAAACTTTTGTAAAACTTTGCATCTGCATCTTGAGTCGACTACCACCATTTTTCAATTTTGTTACAATTCTCCAACTTTTTGACAAACCTAAAACACTGATAGAGTGTTGATGGAAAAATGCCATTAGCATGAATTCAAGGATAGCCTAATAAAGCATTGTACAAAGTGTCAACGTTGCTCATATGAGGCAACGCTTCAATTTTTAGGTCCTCAAAATTCATTTTTAATTTGGTGGTGCCTACAGCTCTTTGTCCATTTGTTTAAAACCTTGGATAGGGGAAAGTGATAGAACACAGAGAAAGTAGTGTAAGGATGAGGTGCTTACTTTGCCATCTCTTTTTCCTGTCAAGTTTGATGGAGAAAAATACCGAGCTGACAACCCCATAGGATGAAAGGTTTCAAGGGAAGTAGATTTACCACAAATCCACAATCAACCATTATTCAACTTACAAACACATTCCAATAATGCCATAGACATAAATAGGCTAATTATGGTCATATCCTATTGGTAATTCCTTATCGTTGAAAGTGATACAAGCCATGCATAAAGCACAAAACTCTTTTGACAATGGTGGAATAGAATCAGCCACATAGATATCAGGTCTTATCAAAGTTTGTACTAATGCCCTTCTTAGATCTTTTGATATTTGTAAAGTATCATAGAAACTTAGGAGAACCGGGATGCACTTAAGTTGTGCTAAGACATTATATTTGATTTGCAACATTCTGCAGGTGAGGCTTGACAAGGATTTAGGGTTACCTCTTTAAGTCTTCAAACTTATTTTCACAAGTTTTAGTTTGAGATTGTGCATCCTATTCTTGAATTGCTAGTTTTTGACGAATGTAGACTCTTTAAAAAATCAGCTATTTTATTTCTTACTTTGTCACACTTTTTGTAGTAATGGCAATCACTGACCGGAGTGCAAAGTGATATTGTTGGCTTATAAGCTTAAAAACTCTTCGTCCTCGTCAAAAACCCACCTTGAAACACTGTTCCACAATCCCTTCTTCTTTTTCTTGCCTTTATTTTGTTCTTTTTTTCCTCAAAACTTCATTCCAGGAGTAGTGTGCACATAACTCAAAGTGGTATGAATTACCTTTTTGGTCCTTTTTCTTACAGAAGTTTGCCACTCTGCGCTCTTTACACTTTTAGTTTCCCAAGGACTATTGTAATTTTTTCAGGAAAGGCTCAACCATGAGCTCACAAAGAGTTATAATTTCTGGATTTCCTGGACAAGGTATGTCATGATAAGCATAAACATATGAAACTTCATTGTCTACTTTGAATTCCACTTTAATTGCATCCTTAGGAAGAGGAACCGCTGAAATAGGGTTTTCTTCGACTAAGGAAGCTGATGTTGTTAGCAATGGCAGACGAATCGTCTTCAAGCGCAAGATCTCCTATTTCAACCATTGATTGGATGATATTTTTAAAAATATAATAGTCCTTCATGGGATGACTAATAATTCAATGATAAGGGCAACACTTTGGATCATCGACTTCGTTAATTTCGGCATGTCTATTTGGTTCAGGCAATTCT
The DNA here is from genome assembly GCA_025175665.1 of Cinchona pubescens. Taxonomy (NCBI): domain Eukaryota; kingdom Viridiplantae; phylum Streptophyta; class Magnoliopsida; order Gentianales; family Rubiaceae; genus Cinchona; species Cinchona pubescens. The sequence goes on along the minus strand of JANKKI010000070.1, from coordinate 382,353 downwards.
ATTGCCTTCTCTTTTATCAACTACTTGAAGATGTACTCCACATCCTCATCCTGAAAAGTGTTCTTTACACTCTTCTTTTCCTTCAAAGTAGGTTTTCTTTAACCTTCTTTGTCCTTCGAACTTGTGCCAGGAGTGCCATTACCATTTTTTTTGTTGGTATTGACAAAGTAGCCATAGCTCTCTTGATGGGTTTCTTGCCTTCACTTCTCCTTTCTTCTGAAGACTTAGCCTTTTGAGCACCTTTTTATCTCAGTTATTTCCTTTTCAACATGGCTTTCGAGACAAGTATATCAATGTCTGGGGTTTGGCGGTCCCAACAATTAAGTTGTTATTTCTAGCAACAGGATGTTAAAGCACATTTGGACTACTGATTGCTCGGTAAATTTCTCAATGTTTTGGAAGTTTAAATTTCTCCATCTTGTTGTAAAATCATTGACACTTTCATTTAGCCTTTGATGGGCATCAGCCAAGTCAATTATAGAAACCTTTTCTTTGAACTCACAAATTGAGCAAGGAAGTCTCTTTTCATGTCATCCCATGTGAGGATCGTCCCAAGCTGTAGTTAGGTATAACAGATAAAAGTAGATACTTTTAGGGACTGGATGAATTGATGGATAAATATGGCTTCAAACAGATCTGAATCACCACAAACTAAGTAAAAGTCAGCCAAGTGTTCTTGTCATAAGCCATTGATTCCGTCAAAATTTTTGAAATGAGACTTTTGATAACCAAGGGGTTGTGGGATCGTATCATAATGAGAAGGATATGGTTTACGATACCCTAGCACGGGAGAATGCATAGATGCTTAGAATTCTCTAATGTCCCTCGACTATCAATGTGTTTATGTTGTCTTGTGTCTTAGGCGCACTTGAAATTTTGATGTTTCAAGAGTTTGCACAGTTCTTGATCCAACGTACTTGCTTGACCAGCCACTTGGGCAGCTACTTCAACATTTTTTCCAACATTTTTTCCAACAAGTTTCCTTTGTAGTTCTTGCACTTGCTATTCAAGACTTGTGATGCCAGTAAACAGGACTACCATTCTTTTATTTTGGATTCATCATAAATTTGTAACTTTCTTTCGAACTCTCTTCCTAATTTCGATGAAAAGTCATCCTCTTTGAACAAAGACTCAGGATCTCTATATAATGGATTAATTGGTAAAAAAAAACCATAAGTTCTCTTGGACTGCCTAATCTACTTGAAGAAGCCATTGTCATATTAAATTTAGATTCCATTGACTTCTCTTCAATGGGAGACGTGATTGTCATTGATAACTCTACAGATGGAGCTGAGACGTCACACTTGCTCTAGATAAAGTCACCGGGCCATCATAATGGTGAGAACTAAGACTTGGATGAGCAAGAGAATCGAATTACATAATGGAATAGAGATTCCTGTCACAAGTTTGTTGGTCTCTTTACCGAACTCATGTTCAATTGATTGTTTCAAAGGAAAAATAGGACTCACGACTTCCTTTAATGGGATGTGAACTTTAGAAGTTGGATCTTGGAATCTATCACTTGCTTTTGGGTTCCTTTTCTATTGTTCCTTTGTTTTGTCTTTCTTTGGATGGGGTGTACAATTTGTTAACTAACCATAAGATAGTATTTCTATGTATTTTTAGCTTGGCTTTTGTTCATAATTCAATGGTTTTAGGTTATAAAGTAGGGGTATTTTTGCAATTTTACACCCAAGTCCAAAAATTAGTTTTTTATTATTTTTATGTCAAAATGTACATTTAGTCCTTAAAATGTTTTTGTAGGTTTGATTTACACTAGAGGTCAAATGAGGTGAAAATGGGTCAAAATCGAGCAAGACCAAGCACCAAGCACCCCTTGCTTGAGATAGAATTGGGAACTGGCAAGGCCCCAAGGCCTGGCAGGGGTATCCAAACACTAGAGCTTGGGTGCTGCTAGCAGCTAGGAGGTTGGCAGGGACACCTGTCCCCTACACTAGCATTTTTTGATGGGTTTTACGATATTTTTTGGATATTTTGATCCATTTTCATGTAAACCTTAATAAGCATTATAAAAGGGTTATGTTATGTCATAAAATAGATATAGAGAGCATGAGGCATCAACAGAAAACATCAGACAGCTACAAACAAGAGAATCAACATAAGTAATGATCGTTGGTAAAGAAAGGAAGGGAGAAGAAAAGAAGACTCGGCTTGACAACCCTAGTTTTTCCTGCTCTTCCCAATTTCTTGTATTCAATATGCTATTCATGAATGTAATTGAATGTTGTGTTGTATCAATTGGTCAGATGATACACTAAACCCTAAATCTTGTGTTTTGTTCATAACATGCCATAAATGTCAATTGATTTGATTTATTTCATTCATGACTATAAGCCGATCTTATGATTGATTTGATTAGTTAGATGGTATTAAATGAGTTTAAGTCTGATCAACTTATAAATTGATTTATAACCCTAATTCAGAAATTGAAAGAGGATCTTTAGGGCTAGGAATGGGTCCAATTAGCCTTTATTCAGAACTTCTATAAGGAAGGGTAGACATTTCATAAATGCGGATGGAAAGATACCTATTCATCTTAGGTAGTCCTATGAGTGGTCGTCCATATATTAAGTTTGTGGTGGAAATACTGTCGTCGGCACCCAAAAATAACAACTTTCAATAATAATATAGTAGTGGTGAGTCATGTTCGTCCCACAGAGAACGAAGTTTATTCTTGTGCTAAATTAAAAGGAGGGGTTTTCTTGAATGCTTTTCAACTAAAAATTAAAATAGTAAAATAGCTAAAGAGAATTTGATGTAAAGAAAATCTTGGTTTTGGTCATGTCCACCAAGACAATTTCACTAGTCGATTCTTGATACTCAAGATAATTCAATTTCTACATATCAAGCACTAATTGAAGAATTAACCCGAATTCGAATTCAAAGTTGATTCTTGTTTGTTTTTAAAGTTGGGTAATTATCAACACGCGATCCAATTAACCCTAACTATTAATTTAATCCAGACACGCGCCAAAGATTAATTAATAGAAGCATTAAAATCAACAAGAACAATTAGGCTAATTAAACATAAACACACGCAGTTATGCCAATTAGTTGATTATTTTTCCTAAATTCAATAACATTAATCGAGTAATTATCGAATTCAGTTTCTTCACATATTGAATTAAACACACGCGATTAAAACAATCTATCAGTAGATTAATTCTAATAACTTAATTATTCTGCACCAATAACAAGTTAAAAAGAACAATCATAAATTTAATTGGCAAAAACTAATCAATACTTGACATATAATTGAATAAATTCAAGCACAAGAAGTCTCACAACATAGTAGAATTGACCATGGCTTCAAATCCCTTGACCAAGAAAAAAGGTTTAGGCAATAGTCAAGGCAAAGTGCCATGAAAGAATAAAGAAGAATTTTTCTGCTGAAAACCCTAGATATAATGTGAAAATAAAGTGTCCACCACTTTTTCTTACCCTACTTGGGGTATTTATAATGAGTACTTAGGGTTACAATTGAGGTTTATGGATAAAAATGAGAAATCGACTGAAAAGTAGTACAACCGGGGGAAGAAATCTGCCAAAACTCAAAAATATGCAATACTACTGTTCTGGGAGCACATGCGCTCTAGGCAGAGCTGGAACTTCCTCCTCTGGTCATAGTGCACATGCACTGCACTCTCCACCGAATGTGCGCTGGACCATCACTTTAAACATCGATTTTGACTCTGATGCACTTGGAAGTTGGTAAAACTCAAAACATGAAAGTTGTATCTCTATGTCTTAGCTTTCCAAAATATCTTGAATCATCTCAACTGGTGCTTAGATAGGAAAGTTATACTCAATCTACCAAACTGTGTCAGAATTAGTCCTCACCTGTGCACATTTTCCAACACACTGCAATTTTAAACAAGATACCAATAGCATCTTGGAAAAATCAAAACATAAAAGTTGTAGAAATCTGTAATAGGTTTCCAAATCATCCAAAATCATCTCAATCGGAGATTGGACTCAAAAGTTATGCTTGAAATACGAAATAGCATCCAAAATGGCTTCATACTCATGCATGTTCCGCCCTTAGCATTTTCTTTCATCTTTTTCAGCTCTTTTTCACTTTAACCCTACAAAAACTAAGAATAACCAAATTCAGCTCAATAATAACTCAAATCTTACTTACTACACATAAAAACGTCATAATTAACACATAAAAAATACAGCACAATTATGAACTTGTCAAATTACCCCACACTTAGCCTTTAATCGTCCTCGAGCAAACATAAAATTAAAACATTTAAGCATAACAAAATTCTGCTCAACATATTCTCTCAAATATCCACATAAATAATCAATAATCAATCCACCAATCAGAGTAGTCTAAGTACTAAAGAGCTCAAATGCCATTATTTTATCATAAAAACCAAAACATGAAATTTGTGTGTATGTGTATAGCCATTCAAAAACTTAGATTTAAAAATATCTAGATTAAATCATGAAGACCCTCAAAAAATTTTCTAAACACCCCATAGTTCACTCTTCTTACACCCCTTCACTAATCTAGACAACCGATTCAATTTAAATTTAGGTAGGACTTTTTGCTCGAAATATAGGTTAGGATATTTATTAGCCAAAGAAGGGAAAGGATAAAACAAATAAGAACAAGAGCTCCATAATAATGGTGGCCACACATTAAAATAAAACTTCTCTTCCCTTGCGAAATATCATACATCCACAACCCCACACTTGAGTTGTCACGCCCCAAAAACGGGACCGTAACACGCCGCGCTAATGGTACACCGGCCCAAAGCGCAAGGCACAAACGAACAGAGCAACAAACTTAACCGCAATGTAATAGAACCATCAAACCATTTCTTAACTATAAAACCGAATATTTCATTTTACACAAAAAATACGAAGCTAATTACAAAATTTCTTCTTAGTACAAAAGATGCTACAACAAAAACAAAGTTCATCAAAACAAAACCTATCCAATACACTACCCCTCTCCAAACAAAAGAGAAGCTTGGAAGATTATCCAGAGTCCTACCAAGAATGTGGAATCTGGAGAAAATCTAAAAGTCGCTAACGTGATGGAGAGTAAAAACGAGCACCTAATCTGAAAAATTATAAATCACGTGGGGTGAGCATAACTAGCTCATGGATATGATAGACTGTCTCTTATACACATCTAGATGTGTATAAGAGACAGGACTAAGGTGATAATAACATTGTGTGAAATACCATAGTCATGAAGCAGTTTCAAAAAAGTCTCATGCCATTTAAACGTCAATAAACCATAATCATAATTAGTTTCTAAAATGTATCATGCCATTTAAACGTCAGGCATGTCCAAAACATAGCCAAAAAGATCCAATCATTTCAAAACATAGTATGCTAAAGCATAGCGAACAAATCCAAGTACAGTTTCTCTAATCCGAAATATAATAAAATAGCATGAGTATCTTTTAGGCTCAAAGGTATGACCTACAGTACTAGCCAGATCTAGTAATCTACCACACCTACTAGTCTGACCTGGAGGTCAAGTTATCCCATCACAAGACCCCGCAGTCAAATAGTTCATAACAGTCATAGCAGTCATAGCAGTCACCATGGCGTCCCATGGATGACTATAGAACCGGTTCTCCCCAAATCAAACATTTCCAAACACATCTAAAATTATATACCTAGGTCACCTATGAGCCAAAACAGTCATAAAATGCTTTCATATCAAAAGAGTTTGCAAACATATCAATTGATTAACATAAAATAGCTTGGTCCCGATTTCATATGTAATAGTTCCAAAACTTGGTAAAAGTGCAGTTCCAAACATCATACACATTCTAAAATCCATCCAAACATATTAATTTAAAAGGNGGTATAAGAGGACTCTTAGAAGAGATGTAGAAGTTAAAGAATGACCAGGGAAGCGAAACGACGCGAAACGATAGAAAACGACACCAACAGCTCTTTGGTAAAAAATGACCTTATCACAAATTCCGACCAATACGACAAGCTACTGGAAAGTCAAAACACTTAGTTAACCCCTCAAATTCGTATTACAGCTAGATTAGGGTTAATAAGCTCAGTTTTCCAGAAAAATCAAAAAACTTCGCCCCTCCCTAGGCTATAAGTAGGTTATCCTCCCTGCCAACAAAATCCAATTCCAAGGTATTCAAGGGACCTTGGTTATAACCCAACTCAAAACATTATGTATTCTAACCAACCAATGCATAAACGTGAAAGATTCACCGGATCAATAGCCGGGACTATATCAATAGCATCCCACAACAAAGGAAAACACCTAAAACCATCAAAAGATCATTAAAGACCCTTCAGTAAACATAACCAATTATCCAAATTATCCTAGCTGCGTCAAACTTCCGCTTACTTACAAAATGAAGGGAAATCAATTCCACTTGGTTTCAAGTCTCAATTCCTATCCAAACTAACCTTAAAACACTCTTAAAACATCATTATATGCATAGACATAAGCATTCATAGCATAACACTCTAGGGCCACATATGGAAGACAAAACCCCAACTCATAATCTTAAAATAAGTAATCTAACCGTGGAAAGTTGTTAAAAATCAACCCCAATCACTTCCCAACCTCCAAAACACTAAAAACAACCCATAACATACATAAATCATAACATATAAGGCTGCAAAGAGGGTTTTATTTTCAGCCATAAAGAATCCTACAAAACTTGAAATTAAAGCTTGGATCATAAAGCCCATAAGCCATAAAGTGCTAAAATACATAAAATCTTACCTTCCAAGTGATTTATACTTGACATCCAAGAAAATTTTTGGGGGAAAATGGGGAAGAGAGTAAGAGACAGATTGACAGCAGTATTTTGGCATGAGGAAGAATGTGAGCAAGAAGTAGAATGAAAAAGATTTCAAGGTTGACCCAAATAGTTCCCCATTTGACCAAATAGTCTCCAAGTTGACTATTTAACCCAAAAACTAATTTTTGCTACTAAATTATCATTTTTTCTGAATAATTGTTATCATACAACACTCACACACCACAATGCACTAATTACACTTAGTCCAATTGGTTTGACCCGTTTACCCTCCGGAACCGAAATCGCGTAAACCGAAAAATTTGCCGAATTGAAAAACGAATAAGTTGAAGTACTTTATGTTAAAAATAATATGAAAAACATTTTAAACCAGTTAAAAATCAAAGAACAAGGCTAGTAAAATATTGGGTTTCACATGAGTAACAAACACCCATGAAAAATTTCGAAACCAAACATGCCAACCTTTCTTGGACATATATAGATCATATCATCATTTTATTTTTTTATGTCCGCTCACAGTATGGGTACCAGTGGTAGACACTACCAGTTTTCGCAACAAATAAACACTCAAGTACCAGTGATAGGCACTACCTGTAAATATCAAGAATATGCAGGTACCATTGATGGGCACTACCTGCAACTACAAAAAATTTCATATTCATTTTTTGCTCAACAATTTTTTCCAATACCCCACTTCGCTACAAATATGTACATCACTCACTTCTCACAAACTTCCACCCTTATATCCCCTTAACAAATAATGTGCACCATAAGCTCTTAAAGGGAAAATTTAAGATAAAACAATGAAAAGAACATTAAGCTCAAAAAGGATAGGTATATTGAGTTTATGTGAAAGAAGGTGAATGATGTTCTCTTCACAAAAATAAGGCTCAAATAAGGTACTTAGAAATAAGTTGTTAAAATGGTTGGCAAGAATGGCTCAACAAATGAAGAAGGCACTACCCTTATATTTAAACTAAATCGGGTAGTCTAAGAATTAGTTTCACAAATGTAATAAAGTAAGTTTTTGGGATGCAACATAATTGAGTCTACATAAATATATTCTCTAAATATCCCAAATCAAAAATTAAAGTATGGCTTAGTGCTCTAAAATCTTGAAAATTATGAATGGAAAATAATAGCACCGACTACTCATTCATGCATGCTTCAATTAATCATTTATTATCCAAAAAAATGGAGAAAAATGCGTTAAGAAAAAACTATCAAAAATTTTCAAAAATGGTCAATTAATCCACAAAAATTTTCAAAAAATATTGACAAACTTTCAAATCAAAGGAAAAGTTAAAATATTGCAGCAAAATTGAGCACAATATACTAAACAACTTAAAAATTTGGATAACACCCCCACCCCACACTTAAAAATTATCATTGTCCTCAATGCAAAAATAAAGCATAAAATGGGAAAAAGAAAAGCTTCTCTGGATTGAATTCGTGTTTGGAGCAGTATCCACTATAAATAACCCCTTGTCGCGTAGGAAAGCTGAAGAGAACACTAAACAAAACAAAACAAAACAAAGAATTCCCTTGAGAGAATAAGAAAAACAAGTAATAGTGTAGAAAATAATCCTACAATAACCAAGAAAAAATTGACTCCCTTAAAGGAATACACGACCAAAAATAACGAAAAAATCATGACGAAAATAAAACCTAGCTAACAGAGAACTACTAAAATGTCTAATAAATGAACTACAAAAATTGTCTAGGAAATCAACTACCATAAATATCAGATAAAGAAAATGACCCAACACAGAAGGCATAAAAAGTTCAAGGAGCATGGGGCCCCAAATCATGCGGGAAAGGTGGAAAATGCGGGAATGTGGAGGGGTCCTCTCCCCGTTCTCTGGCCATCTGACGAGCTTCCATAGTCTGTTGCCAGGTAAACTGGTATTGCATAAATGAAGCAAACTGTTAACTCTTCTGCTGTCGCTCTAACAAGATTTGATATAGAAGTTCCTGAGTTTGCTGTGGGGCAGGTACCGGCTCATCGTCAGAACCATCAACTTCATCCACATGTGAAGTAGAGGCCTGAGATAGAGTGCGTTTAACTAGAGCTCTTATATACCCTCCATTGCAATCAACTATCCAGGCATCAATTATTCTTCTGAATGATCAATCACCATACCACTTTCCAAACACAAAGCCGTAATCAAATGGGCAAACCATAAACCCGGTTGCTTGTTAGTAGCGGAGTAGCAGATTTGTTGGCGTATAAGCTAACAGACATCTATGGCTTTCCTGTTGGCCGAAAAAGCTACCTAAGAGGGGGGTGAATTAGGTTGTTTCAAAAAACAAACCTTTTAATGTGCTTAATGAGAAATGCGACTTTATGCAACAAATAAACACTTAAGCACAAATGAATACAAAATATATTCAATAATTGAAGCTCAAAGAACAAATATAAGATGATTGAGATAGAGAGTATCAAATCAAACTCCCAAGCTTCTCAAGCTTGGACTATATCCACTAGTAGTGCCTCTTCAAAGAAGGTGAGGCAATAACCTTCTTATACACAAAGTAGGCTCACCCTTGCACCAACTAAATCCCTCTAGTTGAGCCAAAGAGTTTAGGATTATTGGTACAATAAAACCTCACTTTTGTACACTTGTTATCCCTCCACTCTTACATTGGAAGATCACTCACTAGTCTACTCTTGCTCACACTAATTCACTCTAGTTGAGCCAAGAGAACTACACTACCCAAACCCATACAACACACAATATTTAGCCTATTTCTTCCCAAATAGCTCTTATAAGTGTTTGTATTGAATGCAATAGTTCTACAATCTATCTTTTGCATTTACAGATTTGGGGGTATTTATAGATGCCAAAATACTGCCTTCAATAATTCTCTAATGACTATTTTCTGTTTACTGAAAAACTAGCCGTTAGATATTTCGGACGGCCGATGCAGTGGGTGTACGTCTGAACGAACTAGCCATTGGACCTTTCGAATGGCCGCTACTTAACTCTGCGTCCGACACTGCGTCCGTTCTCTGAGGGTATTCATTCGGACGTCCAAGGATGCGTCCGAACCTACGTCCGGTCGATGTAATGTCTTTTGAAAATATGATCGGACGCTATTCTTCTTTAGTATCCGAGATTGCTCCAAGTTCTTTGTATCGGACGATTACCATCATCCGAAACTCTGTCTTTCGGACAGTCATTTGTGTCCGATAAGTTTATCACTTCCAATGCCCTCTGGGCAAGTATCGAACAGTCACTTGCGTCCAAGCTCCTTTCTCTCGGATGGTCTACATCATCCGAATCTCCTTGTTCTTCTGCACACTTGTTTACAAGCCGTTAGTATGATTTGGTCATCGTGTAAACATGATTATCATAATTGGGGTCCAACAATCTCCCCCTTTTTGATAATGACAAATCAATTGGACAATTCTAAAAATAACCATAAAATATGAAGCACAAGACAAGAAGTTTTGTCCATTATTTCTCCCCCTTTTGGCATCATCAAAACATAATAAAAAATAATGCAATTTTAAGCTCCCCCAAAGTTTATTTTCCCCCTTAAAAGGTGAATGTAATTCAAGTGAGTACTTGGGGAATAAGTCAAGCTGTGCAAAATATTTCTTCCCTTCAAAAAACATCTTAGTATTCAAGTAGATATGAGGGAATTTATGCAACGAATTAGCATTACGACATTTTTCGCTCGAAAGCATCATCAAAACAATAAAGAATATGTCATGCAAAATAATTCATTAAAAAAGAGAATGCTTCCCCTTACTTTTCAAATAAAATTGGGGATACTTGTACCCAAGCATTTTAACCAAATTTAAACACATAGTTGAAAAATATTTAAGAGATCATAGTTCACATTAGCACGTGATTAGCATGTTTTGATAAAAATTTTAAATGTTATCCATTTTAATGTCACGTTAGCTCATATGCTTTGAACACCCTTCTTGATGATCCATCTTGAATCCTTTGGTGCTCACCAAGCATACCTACATGCAAAGTTAAATAACCATTTTTGGTAACCAAACTTTCTTGGGTCCAATTGGCTTAGTGATATGCTTAAGCACCCAAATAGAATTTATTCCCAACTTTTCATTTCTTTTAACATAACAATTTTTCTTTATATGACCATGTTGATGACTAGCGCGAATAATTGCAAATAATATTTTTATTGCCATAAGAAGAAGATTTAGACTTAATAAAGTACAAATCATCCTTTCTGTAGGTGACAAAATTTTTGTTGAAATGCATAATTCTAGTTCTTTTCTTTTCAAAAACATTTTCCTTATTCTTTTTCAAAAGAACATCAAGATCATCTATTCTCTTCTTCAATGAAGCTTTTTCTTCCTTGATATTGATTTTTCCATCAAATTTTTTCTTCAAAGCATCATTTTCTTTTGTCAAAAAATTATTTTCAAGCATAAGCTTTGAGTTGGCACTCAATAAAGCATTAACTTTAATTTTTAATTCTTTGTTCCTATCATATGATTCTTTCAAACATTTATGCATTTTAAAAATAAATGATTCAACATCATCATTATCATCATCACAAGAATCATAACTAGAGGATACCTCATTATTGCCAAGAGCCATAAAAGCCATTTGATCCTCCTCATATTCTTCTTAAACTTCTCCATCCGAATTGCAATCATGCCCATGTAATTTGGAAGTTGTTGAAGTGAGGCTTCCTTGACCCTTTCTTCTTCTTGGATGGACTTTCATTTGCAAACTGTCCCGCTTGGCCAAACTTGAAGCATCTATTATTTTGAGAAGCTTTTAATGCTATGCTTCTATTGGCCCTGGCTTCCTCCTCATCTTGTACCTTGTATTTCAACTTCAATTCAAAGGAGGTTAGAGAATTGATCAATGAATCAATAGGCATAGAATTTAAAATTTTAGACTCTTCTATGGCAATGGATTTAGGTTCCCATTCCTTAGGTAAAGTATTTAAAATCTTTCTATTCTTTTCACCCAAGGAATATTCTTTACCTAAACCTTCCAAATCCTTTACAATATCATTGAACCTACAATTCATCTTGTCAATGTTCTCATGAGGTTCCATTTTGAAGGATTCATATTTAGCCACAATAAGTGACTTCTTTTGATCTCTAACATCTTCATTTCCTTCATGGATTTCTTTCAATTTGTCCCATATATCTCCTTGGCCGATTTGCAACCTTTCACTTTGGAAGATTCATCTACATCCAAGGCATTATACAAAATATTCATGGCTTTAGCATTTAAAGATAAATTTACTTCATCTTGTGCATTTAATTCATATCTAGTCTTAGGCTTTAATCTATGAATATTCACATCAAGAATATTAGCTTCTAAAGGACCTTCACAAATAATACACCACAAATCAATATCAATAGATTGAACAAATATTTTCATTCTTTCCCTCCACCAAACAAAATTAATGTCATTAAACATGGGAGGTCTAGTAATAGAATGCCCCTCTAAAAACAATGCATTATTAGTTGCCATTATCTTTTCTCAAAAGCTAGTTAAGCCCAATATAAGATACCAAGCTCTGATACCAATTGTTGGCCCAAAAAGCAACCTACGAGGGGGGTTGAATTAGGTTGTTTCAAAAAACAAACCTTTTAATGTGCTTAAAGAGAAATGCAAACTTTATGCAACAAATAAACACTTAAGCACAAATGAATACAAAAGATATTCAATAATTGAAGCTCAAAGAACAAATATAAGATGATTGAGATAGAGAGCATCAAACCAAACTCCCAAACTTCTCAAGCTTGGAGTATATCCACTAGTAGTGCCTCTTCAAAGAAAGTGAGGCAATAAGCTTCTTATACACAAAGTAGGCTCACCCTTGCACCAACTAAGTCCCTTTAGTTGAGCCAAAGAGTTTTACAATACAACCTCACTTTTGTACACTTGTTATCCCTCCACTCTTACACTTGAAAATCACTCACTAGTCTACTCTTGCTCACACTAATTCACTCTAGTTGAGCCAAGAGAACTACACTACCCAAACCAATACAACACACAATATTTTAGCCTATTTCTTCCCAAATAGCTCTTACAAGTGTTTGTATTGAATGCAGTAGTTCTACTATCTATCTTTTGCATTTACAAACTTGGGAGTATTTATAGATGCCCAAAAACTACTTTCAACAATTCTCTAACGGCTATTTTTATCAGTTTACTGGAAAACTAGCCGTTAGATCTTTCAGACGGCCGATGCAGTTGGTGTGCATCCAAACGAACTAGCCGTTGGACCTTTTGGACGGCCGCTGCTAAACTTTGCGTCCGACGCTACGTCCATTTTTTGAATGTATTCGTTCGGACATCCGAGGATGCGTCCAAACCTACGTCCAGTCGATGCAATGTCTTCTGGAAATATGATCGAACGCTATTCTTTGTCCGAGATTGCTTTAGGTTCTTTGTGTCGAATGATTACCATAATCCGAAGCTCTATCTTTTGGACAGTCATTTGTGTCCGATAAGTTTATAACTTCCAATGCCCTCTGGGCATGTATCGGACAGTCACTTGCGTCCGAGCTCCTTTCTCTCGGACGGTCTTCATCATCCGGATCTCCTTGTTCTTCTGCAAACTTGTTTACAAGCCGTTAGTATGATTTGGTCATCATCAAAACATGATTATCATAATTGGGGTCCAACATTTCCCGGTAGTAATGCAATGCTACCAAAAGTTTGGTCTTTTCAATAGTGACATGGGCAAGATGGTTACCGGAAGAATGCGGCCACACATAAACTTTAACCAGACAAACTGAGTAGGCTTAAGTTTACTAGCGTTGAAATGCCAAGCCACGTCCCCATCACAAAGAACACTAGTGATCTGTTGAAGCTCTATGTTGGCATTACGGGTGTCAGACTATTCATCGTTACGAATGCGATTGACCTTCAAAACTCTGTTGATTTCATTGGCAGAGACATCCACGTCTTTTCCTCGCATATATACTTTGGTGGAGCTATAACGATCAAAATTAGAATAAAATTCACGTACCATCGGGATGACGGCATCTATGGGGGTTGAGGTGAAAAGCTCCTATCCACGATTGCAAATGGTTAACTTGATTTCTGAAACCCCTGCCAATGGAACTTGTATGCCCCTTTCTTTAGTTGCAGCCTATTTTGAGATATCATTTTGATATTTTTGTTGGGTTGTTGCATTTAAAAACCTGAGACCTCCACGCTACTCTAGGTTGTTGGGCCCCCGATGATGAGGATTCTCCAGTACTCTTACCTGTGACTGTTTTCTTCGCCGTTCTTTGCATTCCTATAAAAAGATAAACATGCATCATTACTCCCAAACAAACAATTGTAACACCCCACACTTAAGTAAAAGGCCATTTATCAAATCATAAGCCTTAGTATATACATGAAAATTCAAGCAAAATAATGGCAAAAACTAAGGCTTCTGTACATTGCATGAAGATTTCTATGCATGAAAATAATCAAAAAGATACCTCATGGGATAATCAATACTCTAGAGATTGAATTCATGCATCAATGCCTTTTGTTTTAACATGTTTATTCATTTAGACAATTTATCGAACACATGGCATGCATAAAGAAAGAGAACATTTTTGTATGTAAAATAAAAATGCAATCCATCCTCAATCAACAATCCAAACAATAATTACTCCAATTATACATTTAAAGTTCAATCCATGTGAGATTTATTCAATCAAAGCAATTCATAAAAAGACTCAACACATTCTTGAAAATTAATTGAAACCCATAAGGAAAAATTGGAGAAAGAGCGAAAAATTCGTACCCTGATTTGATTTTTCCTTGAAAAAGAAGAAGATTGGGTGTAAAATTGATGAATTTGGGGCGAATTGAGGAAGAGATAGAAGTGTGGAAGTTGGAGGCTTAAGAGGAAGTAGAAAGAGAAGAGGAAGGGTATGTGGTGTTATGTGTGAAGAAGAAGGGTTTTGACCCTTATAATTCTTCGCGTGCACATGCACTGCAAGCACAGTGCGCATGTGTGCACGAAGCAGAACAAAAATAAATTATTTTTTTCAAAAACTTTAAAACATAAAATTTCTACCCTAAATCACCCACATAACACACCAAAAATCTTCAAAAGACCATGTTATCATTTTAGCCCTTTAATGCAATCGATTTCCAAATTAACAACAAAATTAAAATATGCTATCCTTTTAAACTAAAATAAGCAAAAATAAAGTTGTAAAAATTAAAACTAACGGAACAAAATTCAAATGGACATGGGTTGCCTTTTATGCAGCGCCTTTGTTTACTGTCGTTGGCTCGACTTGATTCTATTCACCAATAAATCATAATGCGGTTCTTCCAAATTCTCTTCACACACATTTCCCAATGCAACTCCTTCATAATGGGGTTTTAGGCTATGTCCGTTGACCGTTAACACTTTGGACGTTTGTAAACTCTTAATTTCAACCGCACCATGGGAAAATACATTAGTTATTAAAAACGGGTCAATCCAACGAGATCTCAACTTACCAGGAAATAGACGAAGACGTGTCTAATAAAGAAGGACTCTTTGATCGACTTTAAAATCCTTCCTTATAATCATTTGATCATGCAAAGCCTTTGCCTTTGCTTTATATATGCCAATATTCCCGTAAGCTTCACTGCGGATTTCCTCCAACTCTTGCAGTTGTAATTTCCTATGTTCGCCACAGGCATCCACTCCCATATTGAAACTTTTAATTTCCCAATAGGCTTTGAAATTCAGAGCATACTCCAATTCTACGAGTAGGTGACAAGCTTTCCTGAATATTAACCGATACGGGGACATCCCTATAGGCGTCTTATAAGCAGTGCGATATGCCCACAATCCATCATCCAACCGTAAACTCCAATCCTTACGGCTAGAGTTCACCATTTTTTGGAGAATAGACTTAATTTCTCTGTTAGATACCTCGGCTTGTCCACTAGTTTGCAGGTGATGTGCAGTGGAAATCTTGTGTGTCACATGGTACTTCTTTAGTAAAGCTTCCACTGTCCGATTACAAAAATGAGTACCACAATCACTGATTATAGCTCGTGGAATCCCAAATCTAGAAAAGATATTGCTCTTAAGAAAATTTGAAACAATCTTTGAATCATTAGTATGAGTGGTTTTAGCTTCCACCCATTTTGAAACATAATCAATTGCCAGGAGGATATATGAATAACCAAATAAAACGATAAAAGGTCCCATGAAATCAATGCCCCAAACATCAAATATTTCACAAAATTGTTGTATCGGGTTTTGAGGCATTTCATTCCTTTGGGAAATTTTACCTGTTCTTTGACAACTATCACACGAACGACAAAATAGGTAAGAGTTGCGAAATAGCTGGGCCAATAAAATCCACACTCTAATACCTTCATTGTTGTTCTTTTGGCTCCAAAATGTCCTCCACGAGCATAAGTATGGCAAAATGCTAAAATTGAATTAATTTCACCTTCATTGACACACCTTCTCATTACTTGATCGGCGTAATGTTTCCATAGATAGGGCTTATCCCACACATAATATTTGGCATCACATTTAATTTTTTTTTCCCTTGCCGCCCTAGACAAACCTTGGGGTAAATTATTTGTAACTAAGAAATTAACAATATTTGCATACCAGGGTAACATTGCTTTCACTGAGCATAATTGTTCATCCGAAAATCTTTCTTGTATCTCTAGTTCATCCTCCACATGTGGTAGTCAACTTAAATGGTCTGCCACTTTATTTTCCATACCACTTTTGTCTTTGATACCTTTTCCAAATCAAATTCACTCAAGAGGAGTATTCATCTTATCAACCTTGGTTTTGATTCTCTTTTCGTCATTAAATAACGTAAAGCTGCATGATCAAAATATACAATCACTTAAGGACCAATTAGATAAGAACGAAATTTCTCTAAAGCAAAAACAACAGCCAAAAGCTCCTTTTCAGTGGTAGTGTAATTTTTCTGCACATCATTTAGGGTCATGGAGGCATAATAAATCACATGAGGCACCCTTCAAATGCGTTGCCCCAAAACTGCACCCACTGCAGAGTCACTTGCGTCGCACATTATCTCAAATGGTAGACTCTAATTGTGTGGTTGGATGATTGGAGTGGACACAAGAAGTTGTTTTAATTTGTCAAATGCCGCAGTCATCACCAAACTCAAATTCGACATCTTTTTACAGTAATTTGCATAAAGGTGCCGATACTTTGGAGAAGTCCTTGATGAACCTTCAGTAAAATCTTGCATGGCCAAGAAAAGCACGAACTTCAACAAGATCGCACCTTTGTGGGGTAAGGTAATGATTGAATTATATCAAAAAAAGCTTTATCAACCTCAATCCCCTTAGACGACACTTCATGACCTAAGACTATACCTTTTTGAACCATGAAATGACATTTTTCAGAATTTAGGACAAGGTTAGTTTCTATGCACCTTTGTAGTATTAATGTGAGATTATGCAAACACTGATCAAAAGAATTTCCATAAACGGTAAAATCATCCATGAATACCTCAATGAAATGTTCTGAAATATCAGAAAATCTGATAACCATACACCTCTGAAAAGTAGCAGGGGCATTACACAACCCAAATGGCATACGACGGTAAGTAAATGTTCCAAATAGGCATGTAAATGTTGTCTTCTCCTGATCTTTGGGAGCAATAGTGATTTGGAAATATCCTGAGTAACCATCAAGAAAACTATAGTAAGCACGACTAGCTAACCTTTCAAGCATTTGATCAATACAAGGTAAAGGAAAGTGATCTTTGCGAGTAAGAGAAGGTTAAGTTTTCGATAATCTTTACAAACTTGCCACCCATTTTGTATATGGGTGCGCACCATTTCATTTTCTTGATTTTTCATCATAGTTATCCCGCCTTCCTGGGGACTAATTGAACCGGACCAACCCATTCGTTATTTGATATCGGGTAAATTATCCCCACTTCAAGAAGTTTGAATATTTCCTTTTTAACCACTTTCATTAGTGTCGGGTTTAGCCTTCTTTGCGGTTGATGGGTAGGCTTAGCTCCATCTTTGAGTAGTATACAATGCATGCATGTTGATGGGCTAATTCCCTTTATATCTGCAATGGTCCATCCAATCGCCGTTTTATGCTCTCTTAGGACTTTTAGCAAACGTTCTTCTTGGTCAGTGGTTAGGTCATTAGCAATTATCAACGGATGAGTTTTCCCATCACCTAAAAACATATATTTGAGGTGATTCGGAAGAGGCTTCAACTCCGACTCAGCCGCCTGCAAAACAAAAGACAAAATTGTATCATTAAGAAGTTCCTCGATGTCACATAAGATAACTTACCAATTTGCGGTTGTTCAACATCACTTCCCGCTTGCTCATCTCCATCTCCTTCAAACTCCTTTTCAAAAACATCCTGTACTATCGACTCGATAACATCAACAAAGTAAATAAAATTATCCTCAGTTGGATATTTCATGGTTGCATAAATATTATGTTGAAAAATTTTGCCATCAAATTCCATCGTCAGAATTCCAGTAGCTACATCTATCTTAGTTTTGGATGTTTTCAAAAATGGTCTACCTAACAAAATGGGAGTAGACACATCATTGTTCTCCATGTCAAATATATAAAAATCAGATAAAAAATTAATTCATTGACTTGGACTAAAACATCCTCAGCTATACCCTTAGGATAAGCCACTAATCTATCTGTTAACTGGATAACAGTACTAGTTTCAAGTAAAGGCCCTATATGCAAGGATTTATAAACTGAATAAGGCATAACATTTATAGAAGCTCCTAAATCCAACATGGCTATCTCCTTAATTCTAGTATTTTTTATTGAACACGAAATTGTACACATATAACTGGATCTTTGCATCTCATTGGAAGATTTTGTTATGTAAGCACGGCTGATACATTTTTTCCCAACATGATCTTCTCAGCCTTGTTTTGTTTTTGCTTCTTTTTATGTATACATAATTCTTTCAAAAATTTAGCATAACGAGGAATTTGTTTGATTGAATCCAACAATGGAATATTTACCCCACATTTGCGAAAAGTTCCATACAAGTCTCTATCGGGGTCCTCCTTCACAAATTCCTTAAATGCATCAGGAAATGGTGGGTCAGGTATGTATTCTGGCCACTGAGTTGACTTACCAATTTTTTCTTCTTTTTGAACGGGACAGATTTCTTTCTCCACTTCAATTTCCCTCTCCTTGGCCTTGTTTTGTTCAGGAACTACTTTAGTTGGCACTCAACCTCCTTTCCGCTTCTCAACACAATTGCACTAGCATTCTCCTTAAGGTTAATAACTGTTTGAGAAGACATGACTTTCTAGAATTTTGTGATTCCAATCGGCTGATTGCAGTCACCATTTGTCCCATTTGGTGCTGCAACTGCTGAATACTGGCCTTGGTAGCTTGTTGAAATTGCATAGTATTAGCCGTTAAAGTATTCAACATTTCCTCCAAAGACTTACCAGACTGATTATTCTGATTAGCTTGTTGTCTTTCAGCAAATGGCGGACTGCATGGCAGGAAATTTTGTCGATTCTGTTGAGGGTGAGGTTGTACTGGATTCCCGTATCTCAAATTAGGATGATCTCTCCATCCAGAATTATACGTGTTAGAATAGGGATCATAATTTGGTCGTGGTTGCCCTGAAATCCTCCCGCTGCATTTACCTGCTCTTGGGATTCCTCTACAATGTGGGACACATATCTGTTGAATGTCTCTCGTTCGAGCAAATGCTGTAGGGTTGTGCCGTCTGTGCTATTTTTGAAGCCAATTGTCGTACAAAAGAAGTCAGACTAGCCATTTGTTGTTCTAAAGATGAAGTCACATTTACCTCGTTAACACACTTGAGAGGTTGATCACGTCGTGTCTCGAACTTTTGAGAACGCACGGCCATATTCGATATGAGCTCACGAGCATCATCTATGGTCAAATTGTCTAACGTCCCTCCACTTGCGGCGTCGACCATGTTCCTTTCATTTCGCAACAAACCTTCAAAAAAATATTGGATTAATAAGAAGTCACTTATCTAATGATGTGGACAGCTTGCACTCAATTTCTTGAAGCGCTCCCAGTACTCATATAAGGATTCGTCATTAAACTGCCTTATGCCACAAATTTCCTTTCGAATATTCGTAGTTCGAGAGGCTGGAAAATACTTAGCCAAGAATAGTCTGTTCATCTACTCCCAAGTTGTAATACTGCTTGAAGGTAAATTGAACAACCAATCCTTCACCTCATCCTTAAGCGAGAACGGGAATGCTTTTAATTTGATATGTTCCTCTGACACTCCAGTGGGTCTCATACTCGTGCAAACTACACGGAACTCTCTTAATATGCTTATTTGGATCTTCACCTGACAATCCATGAAATGAAGGTAAAAGATGGATTAGTCCAGATTTTAATTCAACTATGACATTTGAATCTAATTCAAGATACGTAATGCATAAAGGTTGTTGGTTTAAAGTGGGCGCTGCTAATTCTCTCAAAGTTCGTTGTGCCATGTTCGTCTCTTCTTGTTGTTCCTTATCACCTACAATGATAAAATTAAACAATTGTTCTTTCCTTAACTGTCTCTCTCTTAATTCTTTTCCCAATTTGCGTAACATTCTCTATATTTTCGGATCAAATTGAAATTTAACTTGTCCAACAGATCGCATCACTGGCATAAACAATTAGTGGAAGAATAGTAATAAAAGAAAAGAAAAACTGAAATAAATAGCACAAAAATAATTCAAACCAATCACCGGCAACGGCGCCAAAATTTTTGTGGAAATACTATCATACGCACCCAAAATTAACAAATCTCAATAATAATGTAGTAGTGGTGAGTTAATCAAGTTCGTCCCACAGAGAACGGAGTTTATTCTTGTGTTAAATGAAAAGGAGGTTTTCTTGATTGCTTTTGAACTAAAAATTAAAACAGTAAAATAACTAAAGAGAATTCGATGTAAGAAAAATCTTGGTTTCGGTCATATCCACCATGACAATTTCATTAGTCGATCCTTGACACACAAGATAATTCAATTTCCATATCAAGCACTAATTAAAGAATTAACCCGAATTCCAATACAAAGTTGAATCTTGTTTCCTTCTAAATTTGGTTAATTTTCAACACGCGATCCAATTAACCCTAACTACTAATTTAATCCAGACACACGCCAAAGATTAATTAATAGAAGAATTAAAATCAACAAGAACAATTAGGCTAATTAAACATAAACACACACGATTATGCCACTTAGTTGATTATTTTTCCTAAATTCAATAACACTAATCAAGTAATTATCAAATTCAGTTGCTTCACAGATTGAATTAAGCACACGTGGTTAAAACAATTACTTGTAGTAGATTAACTCTAATAACTTAATTATTCTGTAGCAATAACAAGTTAAAAAGAACAATCATAAATTTAATTGGTAAAAAATAATCAATACTTGACATATAATTGAATAAATTCAAGCACAAGAAGTCTCACAACATAGTAGAATAATTAAGTTATTAGAATTAATCTAGTTGAATAAATTCAAGAACAAGAAGTCTCACAACATAGTAGAATTGACCATGGCTTCAAATCCCTTGACTAAGAAAAATGGTTTAGGCACAAAGTGCCATGAAAGAATAAAGAAGAATTTTTCTGCTGAAAACCCTAGATATGACCTGAAAATAAAGTGTCCTCCTCTTCTTCTCACCCTACTTGGGGTATTTATAATGAGTACTTAGGGTTACAATTGAGGTTTACGGATAAGAACGTGAAATCGGCTAAAAAAGAGTCCAATCGGGCGAAGAAATCTGTCAAAAATCCAAAAATTGATGTTTCGGGAGCATATGCGCTTCCTATTTTGATAGGGCACATGTGTGCCCTAGGCGGAGCTGGAACTTCCTTCCCTGGTCACAGCGAACATGTGCTGCACCTCCCCAGCGCTTGTGCGCTGGACCATCACTTTCGACTTCGATTGTGACTCTGATGCACTTGGAATTTGGTAAAACTCAAAACATGAAAGTTGCATCTCTAAGTCTTAACTTTCCAAACATCTTGAATCATCTAATTGGAGCTCAAATAAGAAAGTTATGCTCAATCTACCAAACTGTGTCAGAATCGCTCATTGTCGATGCACATTTTTCAACTTTGCAATTTTGAACTGGATACCTATGGAATCCTGGAAAACTCAAAACATAAAAGATGTAGAAATCTTCAATTTATTTCTAAATCATCCAAAATCATCCCAATCGAAGCTTGGACTCAAAAGTTATGCTTGAAATACGAAACAGCATCAAAAATGGCTTCATGCTCATGCATGTTCCACCCTTAGCATTTTCTTTCATCTTTTTCAGATCTTTTTCACTTTAACCCTAATTCAGAAACTAAGAATAACCAAATTAAGCTCACTAATCACTCAAATATTTCTTACGACACATGAAAACGTGATAATTGACACATAAAATATAGCATGATTATGAACTTATCAGTTTGGCTCGAATTCAAGTAGAAATATAGTAAGTTGGCTAGGATTAGTAGATTTGTGAGAGAAGTCGAAAGATAACTCACAATTACATAAGATTCTAGACTAGTAGAGACATAAGTGAATCAAGAATTAATAGAACAAAATAAATGGATCAGTTCAGGGATTGGTAAGGGACAAGTAAGCCCCAGACAACTTTATTATCGACTTTTTCCATTCTTTATTTGAATTAATGCCATGTTCTTATTTGTTTTTTTATTATATTCCACTCTATTATTCCCTAGTTTAGATAAGATCAAAAGTGTGACATTTAGGTAATTAGTAGGGTAGTAGTGTAGCCCCTATGGGAACGATACTTTTCTCATCATTATATTACTTGTTGGATACATATACTTGTGTTATTTGAATTCATGAGTTGTCTCTAGTAACTGCACGAACATAATTGCAGTCCCTTCTGAAACTTCAACCAACTCTTTTCCTTTTGATATTGGTGAATTGAGTTCAACAACCATAGGCCTCAAGGATACTATTGTCTTTTTGTTTGAAACCTTTGCAGAAGTTGTAACCTCAACCTTTTGAGTCTCAGGAATTGGTACTTAAGACTTCAAGGAAGAGGTATTTTCCTTCTCTTGAGGAAAAGTTGCCATTACGCTTCAATTGATGGCCACCACAAATGACCCGAAAAGAATTTAATTGGGTTTGAGATTGACCTCCTCAACCATATTAACAAAAACATGGTCTTTGTTGGTGTTGGCATTACCAAACTTGCAAAACCACCTTTGAATAGGCTTCGTGCCATGTACTGGAGTCATTTTAACTTGTTCAGCACATGCATTTCCATTCAAACAGGTCTTGTTTTGCCCCTTAAATAACCTTGAGATTGGAGCAATTTTTTTATACTCCTTGAATGATGTCAGTGTAACATTGTTTTTCCCGTTAAATGACCTTGATATTGGAGAATTGTTTGATACTCCTGAATGATATCACTTTTAGAGCATTTCTATCTTGGCCCTTTGTAGCTTTAGCAGCTCGAATGCTTTTTTTTGCCCACTTACAGTATTGGAATCAGAAATAAGGTAAGTTTCTTTCACTCTTTGATGATTTTGGTGGTCGAATAAGCTCTTTTTGGCCCCTCCCAAGCATGACAACCAAGGGGAGCTTCTTTCCCCTCGCAGTCATGGCGGTTGGGATGACCTTCTTTTGTCTCCCGGAGCCTTGATGGTTGGAGTGGCCTTTGTCTTGACTTGAACAACCTTTGCAGTCAGCAATGGAGCAAACTGGGAAATAGTCAATTCCAAAGAAATATTTGGGCAGTACATTGTAAATGCCACCATATAGTCACCCTTCTTTGATATTTGTCCCCTTCTTTCATGAAAATGAATCACGGTCTTTGGTGCCATCTTAAATCTTCAAGACAACACGATAAAATTATCCATACAATGATTAGAGATGAAAATGAGAATGGGTCCCACTAGGCATGACAAAAATCATGTTAGGAAAAAATTTAATATTTCTTTTTGCAAAACTAAATCCTCGCCTAACTTGATCTCACTCATATGATACATTCACATGAGCTTTTTATTTATGTGACCAAACCCATTCAAGATATTAAATCTCTTAATGATATCCTCTAATTTTAAAAGAAACACCATCGGACTTCCAATTAAATAAACGAGAACAAGAAAAATTTAAATAATATTTATTCTTGGGGTTGCTCCTAAATAATAAACTCAGGTTACTTACGTATCCATTATTTGTATCAAACCTCACGTTGTTCATGTAAAACAAAAGTCACTTGCTTTTTGGCACTAAATTTTGCTTGTTTTCACCCATTTTTATTCTGTGGAATTTTAGTTTATGAAAAAACCCCCGTAGAATAATATATTTTTGTCTTTCATGTAGCTGAACCCTTTGGAAAGGTTTCCTACATATCCGAATTATTGAAATCAACCCACCTGTAGTTCTAACCGAACTATAATTTTTTAAATATCAATTCATTTTTTGTCTTTTGAGGCAATTGATATTTAAATAGATTTTGGCCAGGACAAGCAAAAATAATTGACATGAGTTTAAATACGGGGCCAATTATTTTACTTTAATTTTGTAAAGCCTTGAAAGGCAAGATAGACATGATTTCCTAGTTTGATTCGTTTCTTTATTATTTTTTTGAATTACCGTAATCAATAACTTGGGCACGAAGACCAAAGAAAATTTGATTTATGACCTTAGAAGGTAATTTTGACATTAAAGTCAATTAATCTATTTTAATGCCTTAAAAAGTAATTTTTGACTCTAAGGCCAATTAATTTAATTTAATGCTTAAAAAAGCAACTTTGAGCTCTAAGACCAATTAATTTATTTTAAATACCTTAAAAGACAAATTTTGGGCTTTAAATCCAATTAATTTAATTTAGTGCCTTAAAAGTCAATTTTTTGGCTCTAAGGCCGAATTAACTTAGTTTTACGACTCAAAAGGCAACTTTTGGGATCTAAGGCCAATTAATTTAATTTAATACTTTAAAAGGAAACTTTTAGGCTCTAAGGTCAATTAATTTAATTTAATAATTTAAAAGGCAACTTTTGAACTCTAAGGTCAATCAATTTAATTTAATGCTTTAAAAGATCATTTTTGGCACTAAAGTCACTTAATTTAATTTATTGTCTTAAATGACAATTAATTAATTGCCTTGAAAGACAATTAAATTTGTTGAGTTCCTTAAAAGGAAATTAATTTATAGAGTGCCTCAAAAAGCAATTTTGAGGGAGAGAGCTGTGTTCGGCATAAATGGGCATTAAGCCAATTAAATTATTGGGTACTAAAACTGGTTTATTTAGCTTTATGGGCACCCAGGATAATGAATCTATCTTGTCACTCTAAAATAATAAGATAAATAAGGCAAGAAGTGTCACGCCCCAAAAACGGGACCGTAACACGCCGCGCTAATGGTACAGCCGGCCCAAAGCACAAGGCACAAAAGAACAGAGCAACAAACTTAACCACAATGTAATAGAACCATCAAACCATTTCTTAACTATAAAACCGAATATTTCATTTTACACAAAAAAATACGAATTACAAAATTTCTTCTTAGTACAAAAGATGCTACAACAAAAACAAAGTTCATCAAAACAAAACCTATCCAATACACTACCCCTCTCCAAACAAAAGAGAAGCTTGGAAGATTATCCGCAGAGTCCTACCAGTAATGTGGAATCTGGAGAAAATCTAAAAGCTGCTAACGCGGTGGAGAGTAAAAATGGCATAATACATTTTATAAATCACGTGGGGTGAGCATAACTAGCTCAGTGGATATCATAAAAGCCCTTCAAATGGGGCCAAGCATTTCGATAAAAAGAAAACATAAAGATAATAACATTTGTGAAAACCATAGTCATGAAGCAGTTTCAAAAAAGTCTCATGCCATTTAAACGTCAATAAACCATAATCATAAGCTAGTTTCTAAAATGTATCATGCCATTTAAACGTCAGGCATGTCCAAAACATAGCCAAAAAGATCCAATCATTTCAAAACATAGTATGCTAAAGCATAGCGAACAAATCCAAGTACAGTTTCAATCCGAAATATAATAAAATAGCATGAGTATCTTTTAGGCTCAAAGGTATGACCTACAGTACTAGCCAGATCTAGTAATCTACCACACCTACTAGTCTGACCTGGAGGTCAAGTTATTGTGAAACCCAGTATTTTAATAGCCTTGTTCTTTGATTTTAATTGGTTTAAAATGTTTTTCATATTATTTTAGTCATAAAGTACTTCAACTTATTCATTTTTCAATTCGGCAAATTTTTCGATTTACGCGATTTCGGTACCGGCAGGTAAACGGGTCAAAAGTTGGACTAAGTGTAATTAGTGCATTGTGGTGTGTGAGTGTTGTTTGATGGCTGATTTATAATGTTATTTAGTAGCAAATTAAGAAAAAAATTAGTTTTTGGGTCAAATGCTATTTAGTCAACTTGGAGACTATTAGGTCAAATGGGTACTATTTGGGTCAACTTTGGAATTTGTTTTAAGTCTTCTTCTTGCTTGTTTCTTCCTCATTTTTCTCCAGCAGCTGGCCGAAATTTCTTCTCCATTTTCCCCCAAAAATTTTCTTGGATTTCAAGTAGAAATCACTTGGAAGGTAAGATTTTATGTATTTTTGCATTTATGGCTTATGGGCTTTATGATCCAAGCTTTAATTTCAAGTTTTGTAGGATTTTTTATGGCTGAATAAACCCTCTTTGCAGCCTTATAAGTTATGATTTATGTATGTTATGGGTTGTTTTTAGTGTTTTGGAGGTTGGGAAGTGATTGGGGTTGATTTTTAACAACTTTCCATGGTTAGATTACAAAATTTTAAGATTATGAGTTAGGGTTTTGTCTTCCATATGTGGCCTAGAGTGTAATGCTATGAATGCTTATGTCTATGCACATAATGATGTTTTAAGAGTGTTTTAAGGTTAGTTTGGAATACTTTCAATAGGAATTGAGACTTGAAACCAAGTGGAATTGATTTCCCTTCATTTTGTAAGTAAGCGGAAGTTTGGCGCAACTAGGATAATTTGGATAATTGGTTATGTTTGAAGGATATTTAATGATCTTTTGATGGTTTTTAAGTGTTTCCTTGGTAGTGGGATGGTTAGGAAGCATGTTTGAATCATGCGTGTGGCTAATAGGTAAAAATTTCAGTTTGGTAGTAAAGAGGAATTCCAACCATAGGTTGTCGCTCTAATGTTGTAATAGAGTTAATTGTAGTGGTTATGGAGTATGGATTGTTGTGGAATGCTATTGATATAGTCCCGGCTATTGCTCCGGTGAATCTTTCCGTTTATGGATTTTGTTGGTTGGCTGAATATGTTGTTTGAGTTGGGTTGTAACCAAGGTCCCTTGAATACCTTGGAATTGGATTTTGTTGGCAGGGAGGATAACCTACTTATGGCCTAGGGAGAGGCGAAGTTTTTCGGTTTTTCTGGAAAACTGAGTACGCTTATTATCTCCTAATCTAGCTGTAATACGAAGTTGAGGGGTTAACTAAGTGTTTTGACTGGGGTTTTAGCTTGTCGAAGTTGGTCAGAATTTGTGAAAAGGTCATTTTTGACCAAAGAGCTGTTGGTGTCGTTTTCTATCGTTTCGCGTCGTAAGAGGATACTAGTCATTCTTTAACTTCTACATCTCTTCTAAGAGTCCTCTTATATCTGTTTTAGGTACCACGCCTCCTACCGCCGGCGATCGCGTTCTGTGATCATTGTGCAGTCTTTGCTTTGATAGGTGGGTAACATAGACCCTCTTCCACTTGTATTTTGTTTAACGACTTTCGAAATATGTTTGAATGGATTTTAGAATGTGTATGATGTTTGGAACTGCACTTTTACCAAGTTTTGGAATTATTATATATGAAATCGGGACCAAGCTATTTTATGTTAATCAATTAATATGTTTGCAAACTCTTTTGATATGAAAGCAGATTATGACTGTTTTGGCTCATAGGTGACCGGTGCACCATATTAATCTGACTCTTATACACATCTGTTCTGTTGTGCCTTGTGCTCCCGGCCACATTAGTATGTAGTAGATTACTAGATCTGACTAGTACTGTAGGTCATACTTTTGAGCCGAAAAGATACTCATGCTATTTTACTAAATTCCGGATTGAAACTGTACTTGGATTTGTTAGCTATGCTTTAGCATACTATATTTTGAAATGATTTGATCTGTTTGGCTATGTTTTGGACATACTTTTGAGCCTAAAAGATACTCATGCTATTTTACTAAATTCCGGATTGAAACTGTACTTGGATTTGTTAGCTATGATTTAGGTCTGTTTTGAATATGATTTGATCTGTTTGGCTATGTTTTGGACATACTGTTGAGCTTTGACTTCTCATGTGTATAAGATGTAGATGCTGTATAAGAGATCAGGTACATGAACCCCTTTCTAAAATTTAGCATACTATGTTTTAAAATGATTGGATCTTTTTTACTATGTTTTGGACATGCCTGGCGTTTAAATGGCATGAGACATTTTAGAAAACTACTTATGATTATGGTTTATTGATGTTTAAATGGCATGAGACATTTTAGAAACTGCTTCATGACTATGGTTTTCGCAAATGTTATTATATTTATGTTTTCTTTTTATCGAAATGCTTGGCCTCATTTGAAGAGCTTTTATGATATCCACTGAGGCTAGTTATGCTCACCCCACGTGAATTATAATTTTTCAGATTAGGTGCTCGTTTTTGACTCTCCACCGCGTTAGCAGCTTTTAGATTTTCTCCAGATTCCACATTACTGGTAGGACTCTGCGGATAATCTTCCAAGCTTCTCTTTTGTTTGGAAAGGGGTAGTGTATTAGATAGGTTTTGTATTGATGAACTTTGTTTTTGTTGTAGCATCTTTTGTACTAAGAAGGAATTTATGTAATTCGTATTTTTGTGTAAAATGAAATATTCGGTTTTATAGTTAAGAAATGGTTTGATGGTTCTATTACATTGCGGTTAAATTTGTTGCTCTGTTCATTTGTGCCTTGCGCTTTGGACCGGTGTGCCATTAGCGCGGCGTGTTACGGTCCCGTTTTTGGGGCGTGACAGTTATCCCATCACAAGACCCCGCAGTCAAATAGTTCATAACAGTCATAGCAGTCATAGCAGTCACCATGGCGTCCCATGGATGACTATAGAACCGGTTCTCCCCAAATCAAACATTTCCAAACACATCCAAAATTATATACCTAGGTCACCTATGAGCCAAAACAGTCATAAAATGCTTTCATATCAAAAGAGTTTGCAAACATATCAATTGATTAACATAAAATAGCTTGGTCCCGATTTCATATGTAATAGTTCCAAAACTTGGTAAAAGTGCAGTTCCAAACATCATACACATTCTAGAATCCATCCAGAACAGCTTCTAAGAGTACCTTCGCTCCCAACGCGAAACGATAGAAAACGACACCAACAGCTCTTTGGTAAAAAATGACCTTATCACAAATTCCGACCAACTTCGACAAGCTAAAACCCCAGTCAAAACACTTAGTTAACCCCTCAAATGTGTATTACAGCTAGATTAGGAGATAATAAGCTCAGTTTTCCAGAAAAATTGAAAAAACTTCGCCCCTCCCTAGGCTATAAGTAGGTTATCCTCCCCGAACAAAATCCAATTCCAAGGTATTCAAGGGACCTTGGTTACAACCCAACTCAAAACAACATATTCTAACCAACCAATGCATAAACATAAGCATTCATAGCATAACACTCTAGGGCCACATCAGATGGAAGACAAAACTCCAACTCATAATCTTAAAATATGTAATCTAACCGTGGAAAGTTGTTAAAAATCAACCCCAATCACTTCCCAACCTCCAAAACACTAAAAACAACCCATAACATACATAAATCATAACATATAAGGCTGCAAAGAGGGTTTTTTTCAGCCATAAAGAATCCTACAAAACTTGAAATTAAAGCTTGGATCATAAAGCTCATAAGCCATAAAGTGCTAAAATACATAAAATCTTACCTTCCAAGTGATTTATACTTGATATCCAAGAAAATTTTGGGGGAAAATGGGGAAGAGAAGTTTCGGCCAGCAGCTAGGAGAAATGAGGAAGAAACAAAGCAAGAAGAAGACTAAAAAGATTTCAAGGTTGAAAATAGTTCCCCATTTGACCAAATAGTCTCCAAGTTGACTATTTAACCCAAAAACTAATGTTTTGCTACTAGATTAACATTTTTTTTTTTGAATAATTAAGCCATCATACAACACTCACACACAGGTGGCACAATGCATAATTACACTTAGTCCAATTTTTGACCCGTTTACCCGCCGGAACCGAAATTTAATAAACTGAAAAATTTGCCGAATTGAAAAACGAATAAGTTGAAGTACTTTATGACTAAAAATAATATGAAAAACATTTTAAACCAGTTAAAAAAATCAAAGAACAAGGCTAGTAAAATACTGGGTTTCACAAGAAGAAAATACATGGGAACCAAGGCCATTTAATTCGCCTTGAATTATTTTTGAGAGACAATAATAGGAACCAAAATGCCTCTAAAATACAAAATGACACAAGGGGCAAAATGCAAAGGATAGAAATTGATGGCTTAAGTTGGAAGAAGCCCGATGTCGCGACACCAATTGTACCAAATCGCGACATCGAGGTGCGACAGCTTAAGTTGTGAGGGCATTGTTATAATTTTGGGCTGTATCTTCTTTAAATCATATCTTGTAATTCGCTCAAGGACATGTAGTGTAGGTGTAGGTGGTAATTTTGGATAATGAGTAGAGTAGTTTAGTGTAGCTTGACATACAAGTCATCTATTAATATAAAAGTTCTCTTTAATTTCTTCTTAGATATAGTCTATAAATTCTTGCAAGCTTTAAACTTCATTAGTTAATCGTAGTGGGCTTTTCATTAGTTTCAAGTATATATAATTTTTACATGCTTTATTTTTAATTTTCTTGCAATCCAAGTTTCTTAAATTTCAAGTTTCTTTTGAAATTCTTAGGGTTCTTGCTATTTTAGTGGTTTTTCTAGATTAAATCCTCATTTCCTTGCATTAGTTATTAGTAATTTTTAGCGGGCTTTTCTTTAATCCATAAAAAATCCAAAAAAATTCTAGTTTTAATCTAATCTTTGCAATTTTCTAGAATTTTAGTTTAGTAGGATACGAAATTCTCTTTATTTTCATGCTTCTTTTATGCTTTCTTTAGTCAATCTAGGTTTAATTGCTTTTTAATTTCCATCTCGTATTAGTTGATTTAGTTAATTTAGTGATAGTTTTTTAATTTGCTTTCATTAAAAGTAACTTAATTAGTTCTTTACTTACTAGTTTTCTTGCTTGATTAGAAGATAGTTTATTTGTGTGTTTGCATTGATCTTAGTAGTTTTAATTTGTTTTTAATCTTAAATTATTTGAATGTGTTTTGTGGATATGTTTAGGACTAGTTTTGGACCATTTGTTCATCAACTTCAAGCTAGCTTGTACTGTGTGGAATCATTTCAAAATCCCTTTCCCTTATACTCAACATCATGGCAACATTCAACAAGTCCTTAACAGCTGGTGGATCAATTCTAAAGTTAATTCTCTTTCTCGATTAATGTCTAAGATTATTCCTACCTTCATTTGCTGGAAGCATTGGAAAACTAGGAACAAACATTATTTTGAAAATAACACTATCTCAACCCATCAAATCCTCTACTTTATCAAAACTATGGTGAACTCTATACTAATTGCCTTTCCTTCCATAAATGTTCATCTACTGATGCTTTACTGGCAGATTATTCTTACCTCATGGATTTATATTAGCCCTCGTACCAGAGCTCTCGTATTGTTACAGCTCTTACTTAGCATTCTCCTTTAGATGCACCCTACAAACTCAACTGTGATGGTGTTTGTAGAGGTAATCCTGGTAAGATGGCAAGCAGTGGTGTACTTAGGGATATAAATGGTATTGTTATCTTTGCTTTTGCTTCCTCTTATCCTAGTACAAGTAAAAATATACAAGCAGAATCTATGGCACTTCTTCAAGGTTTGGAGATCTGTAAACAAAAAGGTATATCTAATGTGGAAATGGAATTAGACTCCCAGACACTAGTTCACATCCTCAAACAAATCAATGAAAACCCCTTGGAAGATTTACACAAAAGTTCAACATTCAAAAAGCTCTACATCAATATTCCCTTGGTTGAAACACTCACAAAGATACTCCACTATGCCTGATTTATGGAGAAGATTTTAGATAAGAAGAAAAAGTGGAAGGATGAAAAAATGGTATGTCTCAATGCAAATTGTAGTGTCAATTGTCCAAAAGAGTTGCCACCGAAGCTAAAAAAATCCCAATAGTTTCTCTATATTGGTGAATATTGAAGGCTACACATTGAACTGATCATTGTGTGACTTGGATGCAAGCATTAATGTGATGCCTAAGGCGACCTATGATAAGTGGTGGATAACAAGTGCAAAGCCTACACAAATCACCCTCCGAATGATAGACATGTTCGAAAGGAAACCATATGGTTTATTAGAAGATACTTTGGTTCAAGTTGATAAACTCATTTTCTCAATGGATTTCCTAGTATCGAGACAGGAAAAAATTCAAATATTCCATTTATATTGGGAAAACCTTTTTTGTTCACTGCACATGCCATGATTGATGTGAATTAAGGGAAATTGACACTCCAAATTGAAGATGAAATCATGGAATTCAATGCATTTGAAGAATGCTTTACAAATAACTCATTTGATTTTTTTGTTTAGGTTAAATTAAGATGCACTCAAAGATGAGGGAGATGAGCCAATCATGAGGTGGTGGATAAAGCAAGGAATAATTGAAGCATGAAGTGAAGGAAAAGCCACCCGATGTTGGTATTGATGTGGAGAAGAATCAAGAGCTAAGTGCCATGCATAAGTAAGTTGATGATGACAAGAGAGTCAAAGTGCGTAAGAACAAGAGATTGTGGTGTGAAAAGCAATTTGGTGTGTGATTTGGTCCATTAGCTATGGCAAGTACTAGTGAGAAAACCACATCCACGTGAAAGCCGGAAAGCAAGCATTCTTGATTGAAAAGAATGGAGCCAAGCTCTTTCCATGGAAATAAAAAAGAAAAGGATAGCCAACCATCCTTAATTGCTTTACTTGATCAATTCATGTCATAGTCAAGCTAATGACTTTAAACAACAGCTTCTTGGGAGGCAACCCAAGTTTTTCTTTTATGCCTTTTGTTTGATTTTAGCTTAATTTTGTGGTGAGTCATGTTTAGGTTCAATTTAGATAGAATGTAGATTTAAGTGTTTCTTTATTTTTCCCGTAATAAATATTCCTAAGGAATTGAAGTGGGATGTTCACTTATACTTGTATTTTCAATGTTTGCAGGTGGTGAGAAGATATGGGTTGAAATGGGAAAGAAGAAGGAAAAATTGATTTAGTGTTGAAACACATCTAGGTTTGCAAAAGATTCAGTCAATGTCGCGGCATGGACTGTCTCGACGTCATGACATCAACTTCAAAACAGCAGGGATTGTGTTTAATGTCGTGACATGGAACTTGAAATCACAGCATCTACAAGTGTATTCTACAAAGCACAAAAATTCTAGCCGAGCTCGATGTCGCGACCTCAAGTGTTAATGTCGCAACATCCACCACGTGAGGGGTACACATAATTTTGGTGCCACGACATCAATTATTCCATGTCGCAACATTGAAGCCTACTTGACATGCACTTGTTGTTTGATGTCGCGACACTAAAACCAGGTAGAGAGCTTTTAAAACACACATTCATCCCATTTTTCTCAAATCAAAATTCCCCTTCTCAAAGACCCTAGCCATCCCACTTCTCCATCCTCTTTCCAAACTCTCTTATCCCTTCTAAATCCACCCAATCCTACCACAAATCAACCCAAACAAACCCATTTCATCATTTTTCATCCAAAAGTTGGCCATTCAAAGGAGAATTTCAAGTTTTCAAGAGGAGTCTTCAAGTGATTCAAGGGTGTTTCTACTTCAACTAAATGGGTAAAAATTTCCAATTTTGTGTGCTCAAGCCCGTAAATATCTTGGTTTAGATTATTTGGGAATTGATTTCAAGATTTTATGACTATAATTTTTGAATAATTGTGTGGGGTTTTGTTTGGATTGTGAAGAAATTTATGTGGTTTGATTGTTTGGATTAATTGGAATATTTGTGAATTGTTTGGATGAATTTGTTAAATTACTTCAAGAATGATTGGGATTATACATACTGTTTCTGAATTAATTGATTAATTGTGGTTGAGTGTGATTTTCTAAGTTTGTGGGGCATTGTTGATTGTTGTGATTATTTGGTGAACACTTGAATTGCTAAAATGGTGAGAAGCAGAGGTAGAGGTAGAGTATGTTTGGTGGTGCCAAGAAAAGAACAGTGGGGAGGGACCAATAATGAAGTGTGTAGCAAGTTGTTGAACCTCAATACCGTGCTCGAGAGTTATTCATTGCAAATAAGAAGCACAATCATAAGGGAAAAGGGATTTGACTTGTCAATGCATTGGAGGGACTATGAGGAAGTTAGGATGGAGTTAGAAGCCCAACTCAAGGCTAGACAATGGGAGAGTTTCGACAATGCAGTTGTGCCAGAATGCACAAAATTAGTTAAACAATTTGTATCATCTTGAGGAGGGAAAGGTGAGAGTGAGAGGGGTGTTGATTGATTTCAGTGCTGAAAAAATTAATGATTACTTTAATATGCCCTCTATTGACAGTGAAGAATATAAGGAGTTTGTCCAAGATAAAACAAAAGATGTTGTGGCCATTAAAAATCTCTGTGTTCTACTAATGTGGATTAGGTTTTGATGAATGTAACTAATGACACAGAGTTAAAGTTTCCTCACCAGGGTCCACTTTGTTAGCTAAGTTGTGGTTCTATTTCATCAACTGCATGATTTGGGGTTCTAATTCTGTAAGTTTATCCAAAGGGATACAGCATGCCTTGTTTATGCTATCCTTGTAGGCATGACTCTTAAGGTTGATAGATTAATTCAACAGGGATTCCTTGACAATGGGAGATCCGAGATGCCCTATCACTCCTGGAAAGCCTCAAACCTATGAAAGAGGAAGGATTAACAAGGAGTATGTTTACAAGAAGGTTTGGGAGTCCAAGAGTCACCAACAGCCAGGAGAAGCTATCTCCACCATCTCTCCCAAGAGTATCACACGTTCCCATCCAGCAGAGTATGTGAACAATGCACCAACCACTGATGAGAAGTGCAATGAGCGGTAGGGGTATCGGACTTATAGCCAACTAGTCCTCTATAGTAATTTAGCGGTCATTAGTGAAGCTCTCAAAGCCACCACGCATTGGACATTAGTTCATGGATCCGGCCAACACCACGCTTAGTTCATGGATCCGGCCAACACCACCTCTAGTGTAGCACTTTAGACAACTTTGCAGGGAATCCTTTTATACACCGCCGGAGGGACCAGTGCAACAAGGAGAATCACAACAACTGTTGAACCCCAGTTATGATAATCATAATTTGATGATGACCAAATCACACTAACAGTTTGAAAACAAGTGTGCAGAAAAATAGAGAGTTACGAACGTTGATGATTGTTCAAAAGGAAAACAATTCAAACGATGATAATCGTCTAACAAAAAGAACTTGAAGCCGTCTCGGACGAAGAACAGCATCCGACCATATCTCCTGAAGACATTGCATCGACCGGACGCAGGTTCGAACGCTTCCTCGAACATCCGAAAGAATACCCTCAGAGAACAGACGCAAAGTCAGACGAATGGTTTAGCAGTGGCCGTCCGAATGGTCCAACGACTAGTTCGTTTAGGTGCATACTTGCTGCATCGGCAATCCGAAAGAGTCCAACGGCTAGTTTTCCAGTAAGCAGAAAATAGCCGTTGGAAAGTTGTTAGAAGCAGATTATGGACAACTATAAATACACCTTAGCCTGAATTAAACAAGAAGAGACTTCTACACTGATTACAAGTAATTCTTGAGCTATTTGGGAGAAATAGTGGGTACAAGTGTTGTAATAGTATAGGTAGTTTTGTGAAAAGAGCTTAGAAGTGTAAGAGTTCTTCAAGTGTAAGAGTGAAGAGATAACAATTGTAACAAAGGGAGGTTGTGAGTGTAAAACTCTTGGCTCAACTAAAGGAAATTAGTGTGAGCAAGAGTGATCCTCATTTGTGTACAAGAGGTTATTGTCTCACCTACTTTGAAGAGACTTTTAGTGGCTAAACTTCAAGTTGAGAACTTGGTAGTTGCCTTGTAAGAAGCTCTTTGTAGTTGTAAGCTCCAAGCTTGAGAAGTTTGGGAGTTTGGTTTGATTCTCTTAATCTCAATATTCTTATTTGTTCTTTATACAGCTTAAATTGTTGAATATCTATTGTATTCATTTGTGCTTAAGTTTTTATTTGGTGCATAAAGTTTGAATTTCTATTAAGCACATAAAAAGGTTTGTTTTAGATACAACCGAATTCACCTTCCCTCTTAGGTTGCTTTTTGGGCCAACAACAAGCTGGTGGCAATGGTGTGGTCCAAGATGAAGATTTTGAAGAGAACCAGCATAGCAGTGCAGAAGAAGGCTAAGAGGAGATAGAACGAGACATCAATGAGGCCAACGATGAAGAATGACTACTGTTGGCATATAGAGAAGACCATCTTAGCCCTACTCCTATTAACTTTTCTTTATTTCATAAGCTTAGAGAGATTTAAAGAACATTGCTACTTTTTATTTCTTTAGCATCTTTAGTACTTTATTATTATGTTGCTTTATTATTTTTTGAGATATTTTGGTTAGATACTTTCTTCTGGATTAGATTGGCCAAGGAAAATTAAGCTGATGCCGTGTAAACTGGTTATTGAAAGATCTTGAATATTGGATTGACCATTTTGAGTCTACATGGATGCTTACCTGGTTTTGGTTATTTGTGTTTTGGCTTCTTTATGTTAGTTGGTGTTTATTTTGATTAAGTTTTTGGATCCCTTGTTGGGTAGAACTTTGCTTTAGTCTATGTTTTTCATATTTATGTTTGCTTATGTGGTGTGGTTGTTTAAATTTTGGGTGACGGGTTGGATGAGTCGTACTCATCATTTGAATAAAAATGATAAGTTTGGGGATGTTCTTT
This sequence comes from Cinchona pubescens, assembly GCA_025175665.1. NCBI lineage: Eukaryota > Viridiplantae > Streptophyta > Magnoliopsida > Gentianales > Rubiaceae > Cinchona > Cinchona pubescens. The sequence goes on along the minus strand of JANKKI010000070.1, from coordinate 345,529 downwards.
GCTTGTGTTAGAATGGTGTCCTTTTGTGACTGCAAATATGAGCGTGGTGAAATTTTGAATGGAAAATTGATTGATTATGGTACTCGATGATGACAAATGACTTGCAATATCATATGATTGAGCTATTTAAACTTGGCATTCCATGGATTTTGGTGTGTGTTGAGTAGTTCTTTTGCGACAAAAGAATTTCAAAAACCATGTATTACTCTTTCCAAAAAGACAGGATTCACATTTTTTGCATAAACAGATTCATTTGAAACATTGCTTTTTATCGAATCAATAGTATTAATTTGTTGGTCAATTCATCTTTTAGAAAAATTGGTTTAAATGGAATAGAAGTGCTTGAGGACATTTTGTGTGTTTGCATAGGAAGTTTTATTCTAACAAGTGCATGATTGGAATTGAATATTAATTTTGGATACGTTTTACTCTTCTTCCTTGGTTTATGGCCGTGAAAAAAATAAAAAAATCAAATATTTTGCTTCTAGTAATTAGGCGAGCATAGGATTACGGCATATACACATGTTGCTTCTCTGAAATATGCCATTAGAATAATAATAAGACTAGTATAGGATTCTAACATGTACCCATGTTGTTTCTCTGAAATAGCCATTAGGAGTTTCACTTTAGAATATCAACAAGTCGAGGAGGAAATATTTGTAATACCTATCAGTGATATCATGCTACTCACTCCTTGCTAGAGTAATACTCTCAATTGTGTTACGTGTGCATATTAGGTAGACTCCTAATGAATGCTGTTATCTTTTATTTCTATGTGACTTTGTCGAGATGGTTCAAAAACTTAATAATCCTCCTGAGGTAAAACTTTGTTTTAGATGAATGGAATTCACTTTTCGAAAACCTTTTTGATGATATACTTCGTTATTTGAAACCTTTAGGAAAGTTGAAAACTTGAAGTGACTATGGCTTAATTGTCATATAGTATTTCAGGTACCATGAGAGGTTTCCCAATCATTCGAAGTATATCCATTGTTCATCTTTTGTGTTGTTAATTTGGTGGTGTGTTTATGTTTACTTGTTAGTTAAGGTCTTTTTCTTTCTTGTTTTACTTGGGACTAGCAAAACACTAAATTTGGAAGTGTGATAATTCTAGTAAAATAGAATTATTTTACTTCTAAACTGTGACTTTTTGATATCCCTATATGTGGTGTTTATTTAAGTATTTTAGTTTAATTTATTGTATTAGATAATTGCTTTTACAATGTTATAAATATTGAGATTTTAACATGAGTTTTTCCTTAATTCTAGATTTAGTATAAATTGATCACTTATTAAGCTACATGTTTTGCAAGATATAAAGTAAAGGGGTGAAAGTTCAAGATTACAAGAGCCAAGGAAGCAAGATGCAAAGGATAGATATTGAAGACATGAGCTAGAAGAAGTTAGATGTTGCGACATGGAATGTTTGATGTCGTGACATCTAGGCGAAAGTACAAAATGAATTTTTAGCTCAATGTCATGACACCAATTGTTCCATGTTACGGCATTGAGGTGCGACAGCTTAAGTTGTGAGGGCATTGTTTTAATTTTGGGCAGTAGCTACTTTAAATAATATCTTGTAATTTACTCGACATACAGTGTAGATGTCGATGGAAATTTTAGATAATTATATTATTTTTGGTGTAGCTTAACATTAAAGTCATCTTTAGATACAAAAGTTCTCTTTAATTTCTTCTTAGATATACTCTATAAATTCTTGCAAGTTTTTAACTTTATTTGTTAATCCTAGTAGGCTTTTCATTAGCTTCGAATATAGTAGATATAATTTTTACATGCTTCATCTTTAATTTTCTTGCAATCCAAGTTTCTTAAATTTCAAATTTCTTTTGAAATCCTTAGGGTTCTTGCTATTTTAGTGGTTTTCTAGATTAAATCTTCATTTTTCTTGCATTAGTTATTAGTTATTTTTAGTGGGCTTATCTTTAATTCACAAAAAATAAATCCAAAAATTTTTAGTTTTAATCTAGTTTTCTTTGCAAATTTCTAGAAGTTTAGTTTAGTAAGAAATGGAATTCTTTTTGTTTTCATGCTTCTTTTATGCTTCCTTTAGTCAATCTAGGTTTAATTGCTTTTAATTTCTATCTTGTTTTAGTTAATTTAGTTAATTCAGTGATAGTTTTATTTGCTTTCATTAGAAGTAACTTAATTAGTTCTTTACTTGCTAGTTTGCTTGCTTAATTAGAAAACAGTTTATTTGTGTGTTTGAATTGATCTTAGTAGTTTTAATGTTTTTTCTTTAATCTTAAGTTATTTCAATACGTGTTTTATGGATATCTTTGGGACTAGTTTTCTCTCCATTTTGGTTTTGCCTAACTATGCAATGACCTTTGGATCCTAGTCCTTGCCACTCAAAACTCATTGTAGGACGATACCCCACTTACTACTATCTACTACCTACCCCATATACTTGCGATCGTGAGGATAAAGTTTAGTTTTTAGTGTGGTTTTTATTACTTGATTGGTTTGATAACTATACCCTAGCAAGCGACCAAGCACCCACTTGCCAAAAATAGTGATGCGTGGGATAAACTAATTAAGCCTTTAAAGTTGTTTAGGCCAATTTTAGAGATGAGATAATGTAAGGGTTGATTTAAAACAGTTTGAAGTTCCAAAATACAAGCAAAAGTGTTTTGTTTACGATTTATTAAACTTGTGTCTTTAGTTATCATTTTTAAGTCGAGTAGAGACTTGGGCTTAAAATATGATTAAATGGGGAATAAATAACAAATATGGGCTGGTATAATTAATTTTGGAAAGTCATTGTACCACATGGTTAGTTATTAATAGCCCAAAGACATGGAATTAACACGGAGAGAAAAATTAGGATTTTGGGTTCAATCGTATTAAACTGAGTTCTACCAAATAACTTCCTTTAAGTATCTATAAATACTAACTTAAGCTCCCATAGTCAAAAGAGAAGCAGCCTTTAATCTAAAAATTAGGGAGAAAATTCGTTCTCCCCTCTCCCTCACAAATTGTCTATCTCTTTCTCCTTTCCTGGTGCTTCTAGTATTAGGGTTTTGGACAAAAAGTGAATTCTTTCACTTGTTAGTTTATTTGTTTGGGATCTTTGCTAGCACATGTATTAATTACTATCCAAGAGGAAGAGTTGGTTGATCAAGTGCTCATACTTTTGGTGTTCTTCTTCTACCCAAGACTTCGTCAATTTATTGCATAAATTTGATTTTTTCGGTGAAGATCTCTTCTTGATCCTTTGGGTCACATCCTAACAATAAAGTTTCGTAGATCAATCCATCGGTGAGGGGTTTTAGTATTATATATGATTGTTTTCACTACGTTCAAATTTTGAATATCTATTTACCATAGTAACCTTATCCTTCAATTGGTATCATAACCATGACTACAAAACTAAGTGTTAGATTATTTTGATGCATTTTTTGTTGGATTATATTTTATTTTTAGTTCATGTAATTTGTTCATCACTTTCTTGATACAATGATTAACCAGACAAATGAAAAAATAAAAAATAAATAAAAAAGAAAAATCCCTCCTAGGGTTTTCAGCCAAACTATGCTTTCAGCTAACCTAGGTATGTAGCCAACCCTAGAGTTTCGGCCTTAGTTTTGTAGCCATGTGATGATTTCAAATTCGTAAAACAGAAAATTTAAAAAAAAAAATAAAGAAAGGAAACCGTGAGGGAGGAAGAAATAGGTAAAACTAGGGTTTCAACCCTAGGTTGTACCATGACCTTCTCCTCATTGGGTTTGCTTTGGCAGTCTTCTTTTTTGGGGGGGAGGGAGAGGGAGAGGGCTCCCTTTTATTAAGTAATAAAATAAATTGTACAGAGGAAGGGGACTAGGCCAAGACCCCCCCTAAACACAACTTACACCGAACATATCTAGGTGCCCTATTTTCTAGAATCATGCAACTTGAATTTGAGTAAATTAATTCAATGGTATTTGCAAATAAAACCTTCCAGAATCCCTTAGATATTTGACAAAATTTGCCAATTAATACTAATTGGGAAAATCATGAGCACTTCTTGTTGCCATCGCATGTGTTCTTGATTGATCAGCTAAGCCTTTATGCTTTCTTCCTCTCTTGGACAAGATTCTTTTAATTGCATAACCTTCGAATGTCGATTCCATGACTGTTGCAGCCTATTACAACCCTTATAAGGTTTGTATGGTTTTTGGAGTGAGGCTCAGTAGACTGCTAGGTAGCCAGATTTTACATGTTTCGGGTTTTAACCATTTTTTCTGTTTTAACAGAAAATCATTTTTTTTTCTGTGATTTTTGAGTTACATGTTTAAAAAGATATTTTAGCATGTTAATTAAAGTAAGGACTAGAGACATTTATTTAATTAATTAAATTAGATTTAATCCAAAACTTTAATTTTGGGTCTAAAGAAGGCTCTCAACCAAATCATTGCATCTATACATAATTGTTTTGTTCTAATTCTTGCCAATGATACTTAATGGGCCACGGGAAACCATTTAATATTATTTTATGGTTTGTTTAATTTTTTATGGGTTGTAAAATTTTATAATGGGTCTGCATTTCTCTTATCCCATTAGGTGTTGTAAGTCCTAGTTTGAGAAAATATTTGTATCCCTCAGAATATTTTCATGTAAATTTTTGGAAACATTATAAGATCAAGGAATGGGATAAACCATGGTGAATCCAAGTTGTTGGAATGGACCACAAGCCTAATATGGAGCCTAGAAAGAGTCAAAGACTCCAATGGGAGCAATTACCTAATGTTTTAGGCCATTGTAATTGTTTACTATCCTTGAAACTTTATCCAACTTAGTGGCCCAAGTTGGGCCCCACAGTGGCCCATTCAGCAACGTTTTATTTTATATGCATATGTGATGTGTATGGTTTTAATTATAAGATGATTAAAATGGTTGCATGTGCAAAGAAAAATCTAACTGATAACTTAAATCTTCCAAATATTAAAATACTACATTGTAATATTAGGAAAGTTCAAGCATAAATTTCCACTTCGGTAGGCCCATAAGGCTTATAAGGCATGAGATGTCAATGTGTTGAGGATATATAATTAGCCAAGAAACTATTATGTAAGGGTAATATATTGAAATATAGCCAAGAAACTATTATGTAAGGGTAATATATTGAAATTCAATCGCATTTACGATGGTGGGTTATTGACTTACCTACTGAAATGAACTAAGAAACTATTATATGAGGTTTCAAATCAGTAGGAACTAAATTAATTGATACATGTATGAGATAAATTGAGTAAGAGTTATTCTCTTATTAAACTCAATAAATCAGGAAACTATTATGTGAGGTTTACTAACTTTAATGTACCATCAATTTATCTGTGCATTATAAATATTTCCAATGGGCATTTTCGTTTTTTATTTGGAAGTGTGAAATTTAAAAAATTTAGTGAATGAAACTATTTGATTTAAAGATAAAAATCAAATAGAGGGATAATTTAAATAACTAATAATCTCATTTAAATTTTCTGCTAATATCTTTAGCACAATAATTCCCATTTTCGCATCCTCGATATAAACTGCCTTATTGGAAATAATTACAATGATTGGCTCTGTAATTTGAGAATTTTCTCAACTTGGAGAAAATCTCTTATGTCTTGGATCAATCATTTTTTGTAACCCTTCCCAAGGGTACAACCCAAGAGAAAGTGGACACCTTTAAGAAATGGCAAGATGACAACAATAGGGCTAAGTATTACATGATAGCCTCTATGTTTCATGAACTGCAGAGGTAGAATGAAAAGATGCCAAGTGCTAATGCTATTTTGCTATATTTTCAAGAATTGTATGGTGAGCAAAGTAGGTTTTTCAGATATAAGATATGAAGGGAATTGTTTTGTTGCAAGACGATTGATGGTTCAAATGTAGACAAGGACGTCCTAAAGATAATTAGGCTGACAGAGCATATAGAAAGCCTTAATTTCTTTATGGAAGTTGATCTTCAAGAAGATCTAATCCTTCAGTCTCTCCCTAGCTCATTTTTTCATTTCATAATGAATTATCATATAACTAAGCAAGAAAATATATTAGCAAAACTTCTGAAGATGTTAACTCTTGCTCAAAAAGAGATGAAGGGAAAAGGCATGAAGTCTGCTCTCATTGCTAAACACTTCCAAGGCTAAATTGTTTAAACCCAAGAAGAGCCATAGTAACAAGAGAAAGGCTCCCAATAGTAAGTCTAGTAGGAGGGAGTCCAAGAATGAAAAGAAAAATAAGGGGGTTGTGGCAAACAATGGAAAGTGTTTCCACTGCCATAGGGAAGACCACTTGAAAAGGAATTGTGTGGAATACCTAAAGACCTTGAAGGGTAATGAGACTAACATTATCAACCAGCACAATTTATCAATTATTGAAGCCAGTCTTGAAATTGGTTTCAATACTACTTCTTAGGTATTAAATTCTAGAGCAAACTCACATGCTTGCTCATTTTTTCAGAATTTGATCAAAAATAGAAGGCTCGTCAAAAAGGAGAAAGTTCGTCAAGTCGATAATGAGGCAAATATTGCTATGATAGTCGAAGAAGCTTTTAGGATCATTCTTCTTTCATCTCTTTGATTTTAAAGAATACTATTTTAGTACCTTCAATTAGAAACATTATTTCTTTATCATGTTCGATGAAAGACAATTATGAATTTTCTTTCAAGAATAATGTTTGCTATATTGATTTTGGAAATAAGTTAGTTGGTATTGGTTCATTATTTCAATTTGAAAGTTGATTCAAAGTTGATGTTTTCCAAACCTTATTTTGATGATGACATAAACACTTAACTCTGTAAAACAAGTTTTTGCAGGAACAGAGCTTTCGGAAAACTGAACCGTCCGAACTAGGTCAAAACTTCTCGGACGCATTGCACCGTCCGAACGAACCGGCAGAAAGAAATGGGATCCTACTGCTTCTCTTTCGGACGAACATGACCGTTCGAAGCCTTTGTCGGACGAAGGAACGAACGCATGCACGGACGTCCGAACGAAGCTCTTCAACAAGCTGTAAGAAGATCGGACTCTGTTTCGGACGTATCCAATATATCTCGGACGTCCGAAACCCCAACGGCTATTTTTTGTGCATTTATTATTTAGCCATTAGGAAGTAGTTGCAACCACTATTTATTGCTCTTATAAATAGCTACTTTAAAACAAAGAAAATATAATCTAATACATTAAATAAAAGCCTTAGAAAAGAGCAATTTGAGTGCAAATTGACTATAGTGCTTAGTTGTATTAGTGTGCAGTTGTGAGTGCAATTCAACTTTGAGTGGAGTGATAATCTTGTATGAAAGTGTGGTTGTAAGTAATATTCTTGGCTCAACTAAAAGTCTTTTAGTGTGAGCAAGAACTTCCCATTCACTTCGTAAAGATTATTGGCTCACCAAGTGTGTGAAGCATTCTAGTGATTGAATACTTCAAGCTTATAAGCATCTTAACACATCTATAAGAGACAAATACACTAGCCTTAGTTTCTGAACTATTGATTTCATTATATCAGAATTTAATTTGAAAATCTCAATATTTCTGAAAGTATATTTTTTGAGAAACCTAATTCACTTCTCCCCTCTTAGGTTGCTTTGGGACCAACAAAAGTGTCATTACGAATGACAACTCCAAGAAAAGAACTAGAGAAACTGTTAATCTTGAGAATCTATAGCACTTAAGATTAAGTTATATTGGGGAATCTATACTAGACAAGACGGCAAAACTAGGGCTATTAAACTCTTCTGGTTTTGAACCATTATCATCTTTGGAGTCTTGCATCCATGACAGAATGATCTAATCACATTTTGTTTGATGAAATGAAATATCTAGTGTATTTTAGACCTTATACATACAGATGTATGTGGGCCACTCATTGTTAGAACATGTATTGGTGGTTATAGTTACTTCGTAACCTTCACCGATGATCTTTCTAGGTATGGTTACATGTACTTAATAAAGCACAAGTCTAAAACTTTTGAAAAGTTCAAAGAGTTTAAGGCTAGAGTATAGAATCAACTCGAAAAAAGTATTAAAGCATTATGATCAGATCGAGAAGGTGAATACTTGAGTTACAAGTTTGATGAGTTTCTCAATTCTAGTGGAATTGTTTCAAAATTAAGTCCACCAGCAACACCACAACTCAATGGTGTCTCTGAGAGGAGAAATAAAATTTTGTTGGACCTAGTCTAGTCCATGGTAGGTTGTACAGACTTTCCAGAATCCTTTTGGGGTTATGTTAATGCACTTCTTGCTGCCGCTTATATATTAAACAGGGTACCTTATAAATCTATCCCAACAACTCCATATAAAATGGGGAAAGACAAACAACCAAGCATGAATCATATTAAAATCTAGGGTTGTACAACTTTTATTACAATGTTTAAGACAAAATTAATAGAAACTAGATTTGTTAAGGAATGGTTTGCTAGATATCCTAAAGAAAGTTTAAGATATTAGTTTTATATTCTAAGTGAACGAAGGATTGTCATCAGCCGGAATGTACTCTTTCTTGAAGAAGAGTTCATTAGAGAGTGAGGCTTCGGAAGAATTGTAAAACTAGAAGAAATATCTTCTCAATAAATCAAATGAAAACAATAGAAGAAAATTTAGAAGAAGTACCAGCTCCAGTTGTAGCACAAACTCCTCATAGATGTAGTGGGATACCTTACCCGCTAGAGAGATATGGCTTACTCCTAGAAAGAGCTCAAAAATTGTTTGCTCTAGAGATAATGATGATAAAAATGATCCTCCTAAATACAAAGAGGTGGTGTCTAACATCGATTCTGGCAAGTGGCTAGAAGCAATAAAATTTGAAATAGATTCAATCCATACCAACCAAGTATTATCTAGTAGACCTACCTGGAGGAATAGTTCCATAAGGAACAAATAGGTCTTCAAGAGATGTTTAGAGATATTAATGCGGATGGTAAGTTAGAGAACTATAAAGCTAGGCTTGTAGCTAAAGGGTATTATCAAGTCCATGGAACAAACTATGAGGAAACCTTTTTGCCAATAGTCATGCTCAAATCCATCAGGATTTTATTTGTTATAGTAGCATATCATGATTATGAGATTTGGCAAATGGATGTCAAGACCCTGTTTCTGAATGGATATATTCAAGAGGATATATACATGGAATTGCCTAAAGGTTTTGAATCCATTACTGAAGCCAATAAGGTATGTAAGCTTAAGAAATCCATTTATCATCTTAAGCAAACTTCTAGAAGTTGAAACATCCATTTTGATGAAGCAGTCAAAGGGTTTGACTTCATTAAAAATGAGGATGAACCGTGTGCGTATAAGAAGACTAGTGGGAGCACAATCACCTTCCTACTTCTGTATGTTGATGACATACTATTGATCGGTAATGATATAGGGATATTAACATCAGTCAAAGTATGGTTCTCAAAGGCTTTCATTAATCCCATGAAAGATTTGGGAGAAGTAACTTACTTCCTTGGAATTCGATTCTATAGAGATAGAGTTAAAAGGATAACAAGTCTTTCCAAAGTCTGTATATAGACATCATGTTGAAGAAGTTCAACATGGAGATTTCTAGAAGAGGTTTTTTACCTTTGAGACATAGAATTCACCCTTTTAAAGAGATGAGCTCAAAATCACCTGAAAAAAGGGATTGAATGGCAAAGATACCTTATGCGTCCGCTATAGGTATCTAATGTGTGCAATGCTATGCACTGGACCTAATATTAGTCATGATATAAGTGTTACTACCAAATAGCAGTCTAATCTAGGAGAAGAGCATTGGATTTCTGTTAGGAACATCCTTAAGTACTTGAGGAGGACTAAGGATCTTTTTTTGATTTATGGAAATGGAGAGGTAAAAGTAGATAGGTGAAAGGATTTAGATTTTCAGTCTAACGTAGATGGTAGAAAATCTACATCGACTTTCTATTTACTCTCAACTTCTAGTTAAGAAGTCAGTTGGAAGAATTCCGAACAAAATATAACTTCAGACTCAAACACTAAGGCTGAATACATTGTTGCATCTAATGTTGAAAAGAAGGCCATTTGGATTAAGAAGTTCATCACTGAACTTGTGGTCATTCCTAACATTAATGATCCAATGCCTTTGTATTGTGACAATAATAGAGTCATTCACAGACTAAGTAACCAATATCTCATTAGAAATCTAAACATATTGATAGATGGTATCACCTTATCACAAAAATTTAGTGGAAGAGAAGATTGGGACGCTTAAAAAAGTGGTAGATCCATTTACCAAGGCACTAACACTATAACAACTTGATCGATATCTTGAGAAGATGGGGATGAGATACCAAAGCGATTGTCTTTCATATAAGCAGGAGAGTGTGGTAGTGCACTAAACCCAATCGGGTTATCATGAATGTAATAGAATATCTTTATATTTAAACTTATCTCATATGTTGATTATTGGCAACTTTACATGTTTCATTCATGTATCTCTAGTAATAGACTTATTTTGAATAAGTCCATTGAGTAATGTTAAAGATTTATTCACAAGAGTAGTGAATATAAGAAATTAAATCTTTAATTACATCATTCATAAAAATTTATAGTTCCTAGTAAAGGGTACTCAATTAGGCACGGCTACCCTTAAAATCTAGTATCGTCACTTTCCCTCAATGTGACATGAGTTGTTCACAACTGAGGATGATCGAGTCTCATATCATTTCACATGATTTGTGAGAATTGACACAATATGCGATTGCTAAAACAAAGCATTGAATTAGATCATAACTCATATTGGATCGCATGGGATTTTCACTTATTTGTCAATGATCAAATAATGTCATGATTGTGTGGATCGGTCCTTTGACTTATAGTGTTATGAACTCTCATGCTTGAAAATATAATGTTCATGGTGTATAATATTGTACTCTTTTAGGGTATAATAAAACTCTAATTGGCATCATATAATTCAAACACATGGAGAGGTTGTGTATCACACAAGAATCCATTACTCTTAAGTGAAAAATAAAGAGGGTGTCAATAATATGATAATGGTGAATCTTAGCAAGGAAATCCTTGGGCAATGTAGCTGATGTATAAAGAAAAGAGTTCCCAAATTAAGTATATGTGCTAAGATACACACAAGTCATATAAGACATCGCAAGTCGTCTTGACAAGGAAACCATGACTATGATCTAGAGTGGATACAAAAATTGAAGGATTTCACCATATGGTAATCATAATATAAAGGTTTTGATGAATTCATCTCATTCATATCCTATTGATAGCCACAATATGTTGCTAGACGTTACTCGTGGGTTTCGAGGGTAATTTGGGAATTGATATAATATCTCCCAAAAGTTGCTTTTAGGGTTTTGATGTTAGTTATGAGATGATGGATAAAATCTTTGACCTAGTTAGTCATTATCAATTTATTTGATAATCATCCTGATGTCATTAGGATGATGAACCTAGTACACGGTCACACACAAGGGCATGATGATTAATTAACTTCAAACTAGCAAACATAAGTGCAATAGTAACACTATATGTACCGTATTGTATGGTGATGCACGGAATACACTAATTAAGCCTCAGAAGTGGCTTAGGCCAATTTTAGAGATGAGACAATATAAGGATTGATTTAAAATAATTTGAAGTTTAATAATTTATGCAAAAATATTTTGTATACGAATTAGTAAACTTGTGTCTCTAGTTTTTATATTTAAGCCTAGTAGAGACTGTTGAACCCCAGTTATGTTAATCATGTTTTGATGATGACCAAATCGTACTAATGGTTTGATAACAAGTGTGCAGAAAAACAAGTAGGTCCGGACGCAAATGATCATCCGAACAAAACAACCACAAGACTTCACGGACGCAAATGACTGTCCGAATGACAGAGCTTCGGACGATGGTAATCATCCGACACAAAGAATAAGAAGCAAGTCTCGGACGAAGAACAGCGTCCGATCATATTTCCTGAAGACTTTGCTTCGATCGGACGCATGTTCGGACGCATCCTCGGACGTCCGAACGAATACCCTCAGAGAACGGACGCAGTGTCGGATGCAGGGTTTAGCAGCCGCCGTCCGAACGGTCCAATGGCTAGTTTGCTTGGACGCACTCTTGCTGCATCGGCCGTCCGAAAGGTCCAACGGCTAATTTTCCAGTAAACAGAAAATAGGCGTTGGGAAGTTGTTGGAAGCAGATATTTGGCGACTATAAATACCCCTAGGTCGAATTAATTAAAAAGAGACTTCTACATTGATTACAAATAATACTTGAGCTATTTGGGAGAAATAGTGGGTACAAGTGTTGTAAAAGTGTAGGTAGTTTTGTGAAAAGAGCTTAGAAGCGTAAGAGTTCTTCAAGTGTAATAGTGGAGAAATAACAATTGTAACAAAGGGAGGTTGTGAGTGTAAAACTCTTGGCTCAACTAAAGGAAATTAGTGTGAGCAAGAGTGATCCTCATTTGTGTACAAGAGGTATCTGTATTGTCTCACCTACTTTGAAGAGACTTTTAGTGGCTAAACTTCAAGTTGTGAACTTGGTAGTTGCCTTATAAGAAACTCTTTGCAGTTGTAAGCTCCAAGCTTGAGAAGCTTGGGAGTTTGTTTTGATTCTCTTAATCTCAATATTCCTATTTGTTCTTTAAGTTCAAATAGTTGAATATCTATTGTATTCATTTGTGCTTAAGTTTTTATTTGGTGCATAAAGTTTGAATTTCTATTAAGCACATAAAAAGGTTTATTTTAGATACAACCTAATTCACCCCCCCTCTTAGGTTGCTCTTTGGGGCCAACAGAGACCGGGCTTAAAATATGATTACATGGGGAATAAATAACATATATAGGCTGGTATCATTAATTTCAAAAAGTTCGTGATTAGTTATTAATAAGCCAAAGACATGGAATTTATCCGTAGAGAAAAATTAAGGTTTTCGATTCAACTCTATTAAATCGGGTTCCACCAAACCTTAATTTTCTTTAAGTTGTCTGAACAGATAAATACTCACTTAAAGGCCCCAAGTCAAAAGAGGAGCAGTCTTTAACCCAAAAATTAGGGAGAAATTTGCTTTCCGCTCTCCCTTACAAATTGTCTATGTTTCTCTCCTTTCTTAGTGCTTCTAGGTTAGGGGTATTGGCCAAAAAAGTGAATTTTTTTCATTTACTAGTTTATCTGTTTGAGATCTTCACTAGCACAGGGTATTAACTACTATCCAAAAAGAGGAGTTAGTTGATCAAGTGCTCGTGTGGACTGGTAGAGATGTCATGCTTTTGGTGTTCTTCTTCAACCCAAGATTTCGTCAGTTTATTGCTAAAATTCGATTTTTGTGGTAAATATCTCTTTTTGACCCTTTGGTCACATCCTAACAATAAAGTTTCATAGATCAATCCTTGCATGAGGGTTTTTAGATTATTTATATGGTTGTTTTCACGTGTTTAAATTTTAAGTATCTGCTTACTATGGTAACCTCATCCTTCCCTCTGATCATCTCATTCTCATGCATGATTGAGATCAAATGTAAGGTTTCCAAATCTTACTTTGTCTTCTCTAACCTAGGTGAACTGGTTAGGGCTCTCAATATCAATATGACTAAGAGATTGGGATCTGCATATTTAGGACCATTGGTATACATTATCTAAAAAATGATGGAAAATTAGCAAAGATATAATACTAATGATGATGATGATACAGGAGCTTGAACTCAAGTCTACGCCTTATGGTTTAAATAAGGAAATAAGAAAAAAATTGGGCCAAAGAGCCCAATTTTATTAGTTATGGGTTTTAGAGCCCCACATATTCAAACAGTCCTTAGAGCCCTATGTGTTGACTATAAGACTTGGACCCTAAAATATTCAAGTGGATCCTAATGTTTAATTTGTTAATGATACGACCTTAGATCCTGAAAATTCAATTCGTTAATTTAGTGCCTTAAAGCACAAAATTTAAATGGTCCTTAATGTCGGATTTATAAATCATGGTCCATGGGGTTCAAAATTAAAAGAGGCCTCCCTAAAGTCTAAATTGTTGATTATGGGTTTTAAATGGTTACATTCTTTAAAGTTCAATGGATTATGGCAAACATGGGTCTTAAAGCCTAAATAACAAAATTTGGGGCTCGAAACTTAAACCAAAATCGTGCTAAGAGCTATTTAGACAGGGCCTTAGAGCCATTAAAAAATTATGGGCATAAACCACAAGGGCTCGAAGGTCAAATTCAAAAATAAGTAGCCTTAGCACACGATCTTTGGAGCTATTAAATTCTTTTTAAGTTTTAGTCAATTATTTTGGAGTCTCAAAACCACAAGTAAGACTAAAAGATTGAGGCTAGAGTCAAATACAAGTAGATATAAAAACCCAATCAAAATAATATAAGTGGATGGGAAGGGATCAAAGTGCGCACCATGTCAGTGATAAAGTCCAAATTTAATTGAACGGCTTTATAATTCTCTAAAGATATCATGCTTATATATGTCAAAATAATGCTTGAAGGAGCAACTGTTCAACATAAATTGAATTGACAGTAAAAAAAGTTAATTAATTAACCCCTTTTAAGTAAAACATAAATATAAATGGAAAAAAAAAAAGTAAAAAAAAAAAAAAGGAATGTGAAGTGGTCAAGTTAACCACTTCACGCATGCATTGGAAGCAAAGTTTCTGTAAGAAACCAAACAACAAAACTGAAAGCTTAAAAAAATTACTTGATGAAGTGGTCAAATTGACCTCTTCATCATATCCTCCGAAGACACGATTAATAGAAGGACAGAAGCACAAGTGAAAATTCCTTGGTCACTAAGCTAATAACAAAACCAAAATCTCCATGGCCACGTCTGATCATGGAAAAAAGAAAAAGAGGGCCAAGTTTTATAAGTTACTAGTGAGAAAAGCACACTCTATTGGTGTGTAATTTTTTAAAAAAATTACACAAAAATTCAAAGGAAAAATGTAGACATTGAAGATCTAAAAGATTATGCAAAAAACAATTTTTTCAAAAAAATTGACAAAAAATCAAAGGGAGATATGTAAACACTGTGAAAATCTCAAAAACAAATTATACAAAAATTTTAATAAAAAAATATAAGTAGTGGAAGGTAGATAGTGTAGAGGTTAGCAACTTACACACCGTCTTACTGCACATTATAGTTTTTTTTGCATTTTAAAGGGTATAAATAAAAATTAATAGAATGACAAATATGAAAAAATAGTTGAAACTTTATATATAGTATAGATATGCATGGACATCTCTATACTCTGTATAGAGGTGTCTCCCTTTGGAAGAAAGGATACATAGAGGAATACGGAGAGAACACAGAGAGTGTTACAAAGGCATAAAAAACAGTGAGAGAATTAGAGAAAATGAACAATTGTAAAATTTGAGAGAGTGATTTGTTTTCTTGGGTATATATAAGACGATGAAGCTAAGGGAGAATACCAAAGGTAATATATGCTTTTCTTTCTTTTGACGCTCTTCCTGTAATCAAGATTTCTCTCTAGATATAATTTTCTTTCACACTCTCCTAGTCTTTTCTGTTTGTGATGTAAGAACAAAAAAAATCTCTTTTAAAAGGGGCAAAGCTAATTTCCTTTTAGATAATCCACTTATCTAGTTCAGGATGTTCCCAGCAAGAAGAATAATCTAATCAGATAAAATCTCCCAAATTTATTTAAATTTTAAAAGTAATAATGAGTTTTATGATAAGCAGAACTCTAATTGAATTTAAAAGAATATTGGGAAGAATATTGAGTAGTGGCAGAAAAAACTTTGCCTGTTGAAACTCTCGCTTGAGTGATTTGTTAGGTATCTTATTTAAGTAGAGCAATTCCTACGTGCATGATTACATGGTCAATTCTGTTAAGAAATCTTGGCCAGTTAGCAAACTACATTTTTTTATGTAGTGTAAACAAACAAATTGGGTCATACGTCTTGTTATCAAACAACACAATCATGCATACTTGGAAGCTTTACAAGTAATTTAATTTGATATTCAATTAACAATTCAAAATGACCCTTGTGTCATTTTATATTACAGAGGCATTTTTGTGTACTTATTATTCTCTCTCAAAAATAATTCAAGGCGAATGAAATGGCCTCGGTGCCCATGTATTTTCTTCTTGCCTTTTTTAAATTATTATTATTTTAGAATGAAAAAATAGATTGATTGGTCTTAGTGCCCACAAAATTAAATAAACCAGTCTTAGTACCAAGTAATTTAATTGGCCTTAGTGTTCATTTATGCTAAACATAGCTCTCTCACTCAAAATTGTCTTTTAAGCCACTCAATAAAATTAATTATCTTTCAATGTACTACATTAATTAATTGTCTTTTAAGACATTAAATAAAATTAATTGACTTTAGCACCAAAAATTGTCTTTTAAAATATTAAATTAATTAGGCTTAGAGCCTAGAAGTTGCCTTTTAACGCATTAAGTTAAATTAATTGTTGTTAGTGCCAAAAAGTTGCCTTTTAAGCTATTAATTTAAATTAATTGGCCTTAGAGTCCAAAATTTGCGTTTTATAGAATTAAATTAAATTAATTAGCCTCTAATAAAACCAAAAAAAAATTTATCTTTTAAGACATTAAATTAAATTAATTGATCTTAGAGTCCGAAAGTTGCCTTTTAAGGCATTAAATTAAATTAATTGTCCTTAGAGTCCAAAATTGCCTTTTGAGACATTAAATTAAATTAGTTGGCTTTATTGCCAAAATTACTTTTTAAGGTCAGAAATCAAAT
Source organism: Cinchona pubescens (assembly GCA_025175665.1). NCBI lineage: Eukaryota > Viridiplantae > Streptophyta > Magnoliopsida > Gentianales > Rubiaceae > Cinchona > Cinchona pubescens. The sequence continues at coordinate 328,853 of JANKKI010000070.1, read as the reverse complement.
TGTCTTTGGTTTACGTGCCCACGTTGCCGATTATGGTATTTAAAAAATAATAAAGACATGATCAAACTAGAACAATCATGTCTGTCTTGCCTTCCAGGACCTTACAAAATTAAAAAATAATTGGCCCAATTTTTGAACTCATCTAAATTATTTTTGCCTTTAGTGGCTAAAATCTATTTAAATGTCAATTGCCTCAAAAGGTTTAAAAAAATTGATATTTAAAAAATTTTAGTTCACTTAGAACTACATGCGACTTGATTCTAATTCGAATATGTAGGAAACCCTTCCAAAGGGTTCATCAACAAGAACTACCAAAAAAATTTATCATTCTATGGGTTTTTTCATAAACTAAAATTCCATCGAATAGAAAATGGGCCAAAAAAGGCAAAATTTATTGCCCGAAAATCAATTGACTTTTATTTTATATAAATTACGTGAGGTTTGATTCCGAAACGTGTACATAGGCAGTCTGAGAATATTACTTAGGTGCAACCCTGAAAGTAAATATAAATTTGGGTTAATTTTTAGAAATATGAATTAAATCTCGCAACCGGTTTTTGCCGAGGGTGAAAGGGTGCCTAGGTTGCATGCAGAGTAGGACTCCCGAATCTTTTTCTTTTGTTGCGTAGACTAGGAGTCATCTAGTTTAGAGTTTTTTAGCTTCTTTTTTTTCCGTCTATTTTTACTTCATTTTTTTGTGTTTTAAAATCTTTTTCCTCAACCTCTAGAAATTTTCTTTTCACTTTGGTTTGAGTTAGTGTCCCGATACACTTCACACACCGGGGCGGCGACTCCATTATTCATTTATTTATTTTTCAAAAAAACCCTATTCTAGATTTCAAGTATTGGGTCTTCTAACGTCGCTTTTAAAAGTCCCATTTTAGATCCTATTTTTTGTACTATTCTTATAACTATTATTCATTTTTATACTTATCATTTTTTTTTTCCACCAAAAAATGGGGCACGACAGTTATTCTTTTCACCATAGTTTTCTCCTTTATAATTACATCTCCATCACCAACAATAAGTGTTGCCATCTCCAATGTCGTTGACAAATTATATTGCTTCCCATCTTGAAATTGAGTTCTAATTTACTTAAATGAATAAGAACATAATCTGATTCATGAAATCTATCTCTTGCCATTCTAAATACTTTTGCAAGGGGCTATGCTCGTCCAATATTATAATTTGAAGATATAATTCCTTATTTCCCTCGCTTCAGTTGAAGAGAGACATCCTATTTATCAACTCATTCTGCATATCATAAATATAAAATTGTGCAAAAGTTGCAGGTCGACAATTAGGAAGAATAAGAGAGCCAAATTTGTGATGGTTTTGCCTATTGATAAAACCCTTGAAAAACATACAGGCCACACCTATCATTTGCATTGTTATCAATACAACCACCCATTGATGAGAACACATACACTAAATTAAATGTCCTAAGTGTTTTTGAAATATTTGGATAGATATCCTCTAATATTAGTCCAATAATTGTTTCAGAAATGTAGGTGGTTCCTTAAGTACAGGCAATTGGACTTGTCCTTCTCGATAACAGATTGAAAATTTTGGAGAACTAACGTGAAGATTTTATGGTGCATTCCTTGTACCATACAATTGCTCCTCAATATTAACATGCATGTGAAAGTTCCCTGAAATCCCAAGGTTTAACAAATTTACCTTTGGAAGGGAGGATTAAAAAAATTAGACATTTTTATAATGAAATGAGAGGATTAAATAATTTAAAATTATATTTTTACAACAATAGCTTATGTCGTGGTATGTTTGTTGGTTGATTGTTGACAACATCGTCTAGCAAAACATCCATGTCTACATCTATTTAGTATTATAATAGAGTTATACGATATGTTAACTAAATACACTAAACTCCAAAGAGAATATCAAAGAATATTGAATAACAAATATTGCAATGAGAATACATACCCAATGAAGTATCAAAATTTGTATCCTCATCCATATTTGATCAACTGGGCATCGACTAAAATTGTTCAGTACATGGACTGTTCATTCTCCTCGGTCCAGTTTCCCGATTCCGATAAACATCAGCATTGGGATTCAATTGATGTTGAATTTGAGCAGTAATTCATACTTTGATACCCGTTATTGTAGAATGAGGAGGTGGAACTAAACTAGTCGAAGTTTTTTCTCAACCATGTTGAGTCTCCAATATCACGAAAAGGTATACTATGATGGATTTGCGGTTCATTGGCTGTTGGGTTAAGAAATGAATTCAGCATTGTCATTATCAAGGTTTCTATTCGACCATCTTGAGATACAATAGTGCAAGAAATCACATGTCGATTACTCACGATTGTATACGTGACAGTTTTGGGTGAAGTATACTATTCATTGTCATATGTGCCACCCGTCAAGTTATGTTGACTTCTATGTTGTGAGGCTATTACTCTATGCAAACGACTTATTTGTTTACCATGGTCTACGTGTGCTCAAGCATGTTCACTTTGAGACAAATTGAACATCCCAAAATAAAGAGAATTACATTCATATCTACACTCTAATAATATAACCCTTCGTAAACTCCTATAGTATCTTGCAAGTTCTATTGGATCTAATGCCAATAATAATGGAATATCTAAATTTTTAATGATTTAGGGTACATTACTTTATTATATTTAATATTACTATTTCAAAAGATAGTAAAAATCAATAAGCAATAATCATCATATATGTAGTATGATATGTTGTACAAATCATATATAAATATAAGATTTAAAGAGATAATTAACCATGCATCACAATTTATATAAAATATTATCAGATATACAAAATTGATAATTAATGACTATATTGATTTACACTTGATGGAAAAGAGTTTTTTATTATTTTTTATAAGTTTTATTATTTCATTTATTGTATAGTGATTAAATACTTTTATAAAAAATTCACCACTCCCATACCCTCTGGTGACTCAAACCCATGACCAATAAATATAGGAGAAGCGTCTTACTACCTAGATCGTACTTTGTTGTCTAGCAATCACAACTTTAAAGTGTTATGTGATTTTTATTTGGGATACATATTGGACAAATTTATATACCAAGTGTAATTGATTTAGTGTATTTGTTTCAAAACCACCGCTCCCATTATCCCTAGTGACTCAAACCTACGACAATAGGTTATGAGGAAATCATTTTACTACCTACACTGTATTTTATTGTCATTTAGTATTAATTACACTTTACTCTTTTCAACTTTAGAGTCACTAAGATTTTAATTTCTAACATTATCTTTTGAATACTAAAGTCTTTGGACTAAAATATGTAGCAAAGTTGTATATTTCAAAATTAATTGTATGACTACAAGCATGTTAAAAGCACAATAAGGCAGATGCAATCTATTTAAAATAATTTGGAAAGTTTGACGTGTCAGGCAATGTAAATCCCGCTTTGCGCTTTTGCTTCAGAATTATTTACTTTTGCATTTTAGGTTCTTTGCTTGGTTTAAGATTATGCAAACAACTGCAAGGATTGATAACCATATATTTAGACATTGTAGGACAATAGGCAATGTATAATCTAGTTTTGCTGTACAAATGTAAATATAAGATTTAAAGATTTTACAAAATTAGCCATGCATCACAATTAATGTAAATTATTATCACATGTACAAAATTGATAGTTAATTAATATATTGTATTACACGTGAGGGAAAATATTTTTTTATTAATTTTTTAGTTTTTGTTGTTTAAGTTATTGTATAATGATTAGATTTTTTTTTTTTTTTTTTAAACTTAAAACCCACCTCTCCCTATACCCTTTTGTGACTCGTACTCATGACTAATAAATCATAAGGGAAACGTCTTACTATTTAAATTATACTTCGTTATCTAACAATCACAATGTTTTAAATTGGTATGTGCTTTTTATGGATGGAACTTTTAAATCCTGGCAATACTTCAATTTTAGGAAAGCAATAATTTTTATGTATTACCATGGGAATTTAGTTTATAAATAAATATTGTCATACTAAAGTATTTGAAACAAAAGTGATTGTATTTAGAAGTTTATTGATTTAAATTTAGTAAGTGATATAAACTTTTTGTATCATGATTTATTCATAAACTAAATTAGTTAATTTTATAAATATGATGATTTATTCAACAATTCAATTATCTCAAGGCATGGTATCGTTTCCAGTAGTTTATGATTCAGTAGGAGTAAGATTAATTAAGTTTTTAATGAGTAAACTTTACTAAAAATATGATTCATGATTAATTAATTAAACTATTTTATGAGATTCATAATTGATTAATAAGCCATGGTATGATTAAGAATTATGTATAATGGCTAAACATTTCATGATTAAGGAAACCTTATAAGTAACTAATTTACCAAAAAAGGATTATTATTACTTTTATAAGCCATGGTATGATTAGTTATACGTAACTAATTACTAAAAAGTTTAGATTAATTAATCATAATGGTAACTTTTCATAATTTTGTATGGCCTATAAACTTTTTAGTAAGTGATAAAATAATTTAATAGAATTAACTGCACTACTAAATTTAGTAAGTGATATAAATTTTTATATCTTGAGTTCCCCTATACCAAATTAAAACGATAGCCTCTAATTAAAAAATAAGGAAGAGTTTTAGGTGGACTGACTCCATAGAATAGTATCGGAACCTTAGTTATGAACTAGGAGACATGATCGCGTAGATGAATATAAATGCCCAAAAATTTTAATAGATACAAAAAAAAAATACAATATAGCAGTACGTTCAATGTTATAGGTTCATCAAACTATGTTAAGAATTTTAACATACAAAAAGCAAAAATTGGTAAGAAACTTCTTTATTCATTGACTACATCTAAAATAGCCAAATCTTTCTCACTCATTTTCCTCCATCTATTATTACTACATTAAAGAATACGTAGACGAAAACATCAAAGAAATGAGAATCTCCCTTCAATTCAGGAGTTGCAAGCTTTAAGTGCCGAACCTCCATAGATAATGGATCATTTAAAGCTGTTACAACAATATATTGCTCAAATAATATAATATCAAACAATTAGCATCAAATAGTTAGCAGTTGAATTTACATATAAGAAGCATATGTTGATAAATTTTTAGTGGCAAATGTATAAGAAATATTACATAAAGCTAAATCAACATTCTTTGCAACTAAGTGCATTCTTAGACAAATTCCGTCTGAAGTTGTCTCCAACAAAACAGTAACAGGGTAACAAATTTTAGTTCTTCTAGAGAAGCAAGCGAAAAAGAATCGTCTAGTAGCAGCAAGTTTATGTAGTTGACAAAATTCAACATACCAATTCAAAGGGAGGATTTCTCTATACTGTCCGTCATAAGTTGTCTCCAACAAAACAGTAACAGGGTAACAAATTTTAGATCTTCTAGAGAAGATGTCAACGCAAAGCAAAAAAGAATCATCTAGTAGCAGCAAGTTTATGTGGTTGACAAAATTCAACATACTAATTCAAAGGGAGGATTTCTCTATACTGTTTATCTAGTATATCTAATAACGACTGGATACCAGAGTCGATTACCAACTAAAATTGATTAATATTAATGCTCAACTCTATCCCATAATTCTCATATGATTCCTCGACTTGAGGTTGATAACAACAAATAACTTACAGTAGTGGCATAACTACCAAAGTAATCGACAATATCAACACTTCAAACTCCCAAAACGATTATAGTATAGCAAACTTATAACTACTTTGGTATAACTAATCACAATTATAACAGACAAATAAGGATGAAAAGAAATTCACCTATAAAAATATGAAAAATTAATTAGAAATCGATAAATTAGAGGGTTAATGGTGCAATTCTTATTTTTATTGACATCTAGTATCACAGGCATGAAACAAACCTAAGAACAATAGTTGCAAATTTCATCCTGCAAGACAGTTGAAAACATACGCAAGAAATAACATAAGATACCTTCTTACAAAAGAGATAAAAAAAAAAAAAAGGGCTTCTTAATGCAAGAAAACAGTAAGATCGTGATCAAAATTGAACTTTAGATGAACTGTCGTCCTCTATTCTCTCAACAACTATATCCATCAGTTCTATTATTCGTTTTCAAAAACAAAAAGGCTCACAAAAGATATAAATATTTAAAAATGAGCAATCTATTAATAAATATGAAAATACTTCAATTTGTTAAGCAAACAATTACCTGCAACTTGCAAAGGTCCAATCACACAAAATATTTATCAAATGTTTCAATTGAAATTTGATACTTTTGGTAAAGAATATAGAAAAATGCATATTAAGACATGGATGAAAAGAAAAGTTAGGCAGAAATATACTGTAATCACAACATATAAGAAAAATACATTATAAATAAGAAAACATAATTTTCAACAGATAGAAAATAAATAAGTCCAACGACCAGAAATAGTTATGCATGGCAGCTTGACAAAGTTAGCTAACTGTTTTTGAATACATTTTCAGTCTGCGATCAAATCAATCATTTTTTTTTGGACCATATAGTTGGACTTATCATAAGCCAAACCAATATGCAAGTATAATCAAGAACAAAGAAACATACAGAAGCTAAAAATGTATCCTGCCAAACCAATATGCAAGTATAATCAAGAACAAAGAAACATACAAAAGCTAAAAATTTATCCTTGTTCCTATTCTCTCTTTTCATAATTTCTTCAAGGCATACCCAAAATAGCAGGATATGAATCTAATTCAATTACGGTGAATTGTAAATTATATAGAATCTTTAGATATGAATGTTACAAAAATTAAACTTGAAACAATTAAAATAAAACACACAATGTATCTATTTGAAAAAAAAAAATTAAGAACTGTCTAAAAGACAAAGCTATCTAACAGAAATTCACAACTTCTTAAAGCTGCATACAACCTTATGTTTTGCACCTAAAGTCCAAAAATAACATTATATCAATAGTGGACAATAATGCTATTAACTGAATTTCACCCTACAACCATTGGTTAAAAAGAAAGACTTTGGGCCACTCTTTTATAACCCACCAAGTTTTTGTAATCCCAATAAAATAGAAATAATCAAGAAAAAATCATTCATAACAACGAAATAGATGCAAGATCAAAAGCATAAATACTGAATAGATTACCGTTACCTCTATTCTTCTTCCTTTTTGCAAGGAAAACAAAGATCTCGAAAATACAATATGCAGCAGAAAACATTAATTTCAGAATAATAGGAAGAAAAGGATTAAATAAATGTTCAGGAGCATCGCTGTCAACATTTTAAACATCAGAGTCTAGGGAATTCATGGAAGTTCAGTAAAAAAGGAATTGGCATCATACTTGTTAGGAAAAATATAATCCTTCTTGTTATGGAATTTAGTAATTTCTCAAGGCTCAGATGAACAAAAATTCATGTAAGGAGGGATAGCACCGCCATTGCTGCAACTCAATTGCATTAGAGGGAGAATACTCAGAATCCCAAAATGCCATCAGAGTTGCCATGCCCAAGATACGGGATGATGTCCTCCATCCTAACATACAAGTGAAAAACATCATCATAGCCATGCCATAAATTTCTCACCCCTATTCAATATAGTAAGAAGTAGATCTGATCTGATTAAGAAAAATGAGAGGAATAGGAGAGGGAGCAGGCTTGGGATTTACACAAAATAGCTAGGAGAACACTGATGGGACTCTTGGGATAAACGAGGAGAGCGAGTGTTAAAATTATTAGACAATTGCTAGAACAAAAAAACCCTCCAAAGTCTTCGTAATTACAAAATAACTGCGCAAAAATCATGTGAGTTGCACGTGGTGTGACTACCAAACTCAAACACCCCAAGTGTCTCTTTATACCATATATTTAATTTCTTCAATGCATATCCAAAACATCAGAATATGAATCTAGTCCCATTATGGTGAATTGTGAATTATATATAATCTTTAGACATGAATGTCACAAAAACTAAACTTGAAACAAGGTTAAAATAAAACACACAATGTTTCTACTTGAAAAATATTTCAGAATAGTGTAAAGGACAAGGCTATCTAACAGAAATTCACAACTTCTTGAAGCAGCACACAACCTTAAGTTTTGCACAGAAAGTTCAAAAATAAAATTATATCATTGGACAATAATGCTACTAATTGAATTTCATCCCTATAACCATTGGCTAAAAAGAAAGATTTTGGGCCACTCTTTATAATCCACCAAATTTTTGTAATCCCCATAAAATAGAAATAATCAAGAAAAAAATCATACATAACAACAGAATAGATGTAAGCTCAAAAGTATAAATACTAAATAGATTATTGTTACCTCTACTCTTCTTCCTTTTTGCAAGAAAAACAAAGATCTCAAAAATGTAATATGTAGTAGGAAAACTTTAATTTCAAAATAATAGGAAGAAAAGGCTTAAATAAATGTTCAGAAGCATCGCTGTCAAAATCTTCAACATCAGAGTCTAGGGAATTTTTAGAAGTTTAGACTCTTAATAAGAAGGAATTGGCATCATACTTGTTAGGAAAATATAATCCTTCTTGTGATGGAATTTAGTAATTTTTCAAGGCTCAGATCAACAAAAATTCATGCAGGGAGGGATAGTACGCCATGGCTTCAACTCAGTTGCATTAGAAGGAGAATAGTAATCCCAAAATGCCATCAGAGTTGCCATGCCAAGATACGGGATGATGTCCTCCATTCTGACATACAAGTGAAAAACATCATCATAGCCATGTCACAAATTTCTCACCGCTATTCGATATAGTAAAATGCCCAGACTTAAATTGAACCAGAAACTCTTTTTAGTTTACTATTTTGGATATCAGAGCGATCTTCGTAACTACATAATTAAAAATTAGAATCATTAACCAGAAAATTATTGTCCTTCATCCGCACATAAGCAAATTAAATCACCGAAATGGAGAAACCTAGTAACAGGCCAAGGTGATTTTTTATTTTTTATTTTTTATATTTTTTCATTTTTAAGAAAAATCATGCACAAAAAGATATTTTATTGTTTGTCTAGAATGAGACAGAAAATTTCGAAAATAAATACTCCAGCTTAGGGATAAAGTGGAAAACAACAAATAATGGAGGGAAAAAAAATCTACAATTATGCATAGCAAAAGGGGAAAGAATCTTACTTGAAAGTAGATTTCTCTGATTATCATCTTGTACCTCAAAGGGAAGAAGAAATAATTACAGTAAGAATTCCATGATAATATATTAACCAAAAAGAAAAACAACTATAAAGCTTAAGAGGTAAAAAAAAATTGCCTTGTGGGATCAAAAAATTGACAACCAGATATGGTTCGAATCATCTCAAATACCTTCTAACAGTATTATATCGGATCTGTATCCCTTATTGACCTCTTCAATTTCTTCAACCAGACATGGGTGGAAGAGAGTAAGGGGTGGTGAAATTTTACACAAGTGGCAACCAAAATAGTTTGGAGCTAACAAAAACAATCTAATGGTTTCCAGAAGAAACCAAAATAGCAAGCAATTATCTTCTCTTAATTTTTTGTTGCTGAACATCTCTATTCTATTAAGGACTTTCATTTTCTTAAGAAAAAAAATCCTAAGCAGTACTACCTAAATCCTATTCACAATACTATAACTCTTCAGATTTCCATTTCTTCTCAACAAAAGATAAAAATTTTTATTAAATTTTAGTCGTACCAATCATAATGCATTAACGATCATGCAATTAATTTTTTGTTGCTGAACATCTCTATTCTATTAAGGGCTTTCATTTTCTTAAGAAAAAAAAATTCCTATGAACTAAGCAAAAATCCTATGAATTAAGGCAGTACTACCTAAATCCTATTCACAATACTAAACTCTTCAAATTTCCATTTCTTCTCAACAAAAGATAAAATTTCTTACCAAATTTTAGTTGTACCAATCACAATGCATTAACAATCATGCAATTAGTACAAAACTAAGGAGAGAGAAATTCCTATGAACTCCTCTTCCAAATATCGTTCCTTTCATACTTGCTACTTTTTTTTATCAAGAACAGATGAATTTTTGCCCTAAATTCAGTCAATCAATTGATTAATTTAAACTTTTATGACTAAAACCTAAACTTTTTTTTTTTTTTTTAAAGGAAGAATATGTGGATGACTTATTCACCTTCTTTTGTATGTCGTTAACACCCGCATGTTCTTCTATTTTCTTCAATCATTTATTCATCTGATCCAATTCCAACAATTCTAATCTAATAAATTGAATCTACATTCAATCCAATATATTAAAAAATCACCCAAATTATTTTGACCACAAGAAATAGTATCTCATACTCATCAAACATAATCACTACAATGAATAAAACAAATCCAGAACAAGGAATTCTACAAATGACAAATAGTGAAGCTCAACTTAGTATCCAAAAACATAAAACATGAAACAACATAAAATTCAAAATAGAAAAAAATGAACACACAAAATTAAAATTGCTGGAAACTAAAAGGAACGAAAAATTACTGAAAATTTACCAGATCCATTAATCTTCAGATGTAATAAGCAGATTAACAACAAAACAAAACAAATTTTGGTATTCGGTAACAGAAAAAGGTCATTTATTTTTACCATTTTCTTCAAAATCATGCGCAAAAATATTTTCTCGATTGTCCAAAAGAGGACACAAATTTTTAGAAATAAATACCGGGGAAATGGAAAACAATAAAAAAATGGGAAAAAATTATGTATGGTTGTGCATAACAAAAGGGGAAAAAAATTCTTACTTGAAGAGTAGACATCTCTGGTTATCTTCCTGTACATCAAAAGGAAGAAAAAAAAAAGAAGAAAATAATTACAATAAGAATTCCATGAAAATATATTTACCCAAAAAAAAAAAAAACTCATAAAACATACCTGTGTGACTGCTTTTGAGAGGTAAAAAAGAAATACCTGTGTAATACCATAGAGGATCCACAATCAAATATGGTCAGATCATCTCAGCCTTCTGAAAGTATCATCATATCTGTATCCTTTCATTGGTCTGAAAGCAGCCGAGTAGCCGAGATAAGAGAGAAAAGAAGTAGTAGATCTGTCTATGATTTGATGATTAAGAAAAGAAAGAAGAGAGAAAGAGAAGAGGGAGCAAGCTTGGGTTAGACAAAATGGCTAGGAGAATATCGATGGAAATTGTGGGATAAACGAGAAGATATGAGTGAGATAAACGAGAAGATAAGAGTGAGTGTAAAACCAATGGACAATTGCTGGAACAAAAAAACCCTCCAAAGTCTTCGTATTTACAAAATAACCGGGAAAAAATTATTGAGTTGCACGTGCGTGACTACCAAAATCAAACACCCTAAGTGTCTCTTTATACTATATGTTAATGAATCACATCAATTAGTGTTTATGATTGCTGATTATTGGCAAATAATTAGGTAGACCCGGTCTTTGGCTCCACTTGTAGATCTTGTGGTGTAGATTAAATTTTAGAGAATCCATGACATCAGCTGATGTAAACAAGATTCTTTAAGGTTTAATCCTGACCACAGGGTCTACAGGTGGGGTCAAAGACCGGGTCTACCTAAGTATTTTCCCAAATTATTAGGTAGGCAATCCAATGAACTTATGAAATGTAATAATGATTTATTGCAACAATCTAAGCAAAATGGACATTTGCAAATAACTTACTTGGTTGTAGCGACTCTTCTTTAAATTAATAGAATCCAAGAAATTGTAGAACATTGTGAAAATAATGTTCGAATTAATAATGATAAAGATGAATTGATAGTCATACAAAATCAATTTAAGTAAAAAAAAAAAACTTAATAAATAAGCACACAATAATTACTGACATTAGTATTGAAAATAAAACATGCACAAAGAAGAATCTCACTTGTTACAAACATATGGTGAAATGAAACCTAATCTAGATGGTTTATTGCCCATACAACCAATGGAGAAAAATGTTCAATGGGCTAATAAAAAGATGATCATTACAAGTCAACTAATAATCATCTTTGTTGTTGCCTGTGGACTGTCGATAATATTTTTCTATTTTCTCAATACTTGTGGACTGTCGATTACATTTTTCTATTGTCTCAATACCTACCTGATTTAAGATCCATTTAATCAATTTAGTGTACATATTTAAGCTTATAAACGGGTCGAATTTAGTATATCTAAATCTAGATTCGATTAATATAATCGGATTCGGATTCAGGTTCGAATCCGAATCTCCGACGGGTCTACAAAAATATATCCATACTTGGATTCGTTGGGTCTTGTCGATTCAGATCCGGATCTGGGTCTTAAATATTTTTTTTATAACCTTTAAAATTATATATAAGACTATTATAACTTATCGAATTTTCTCTTTTTTTTAATTAAAAAAATATTGAGTTAATAATTAACATTTATGCATGTATTTTACATTAAATATAAATTACATGAGCAATTTACACAACATATATGCATATAACATATAAAATAATACTAATATACAATAATTTTATTATATATTAAATATTTTAATCGGATCCGGGTCTTATTTAGGTCGAAACACCAAGATCCAAATCTGACCCGTTTATTATAATAGCTAAATGGGTCCGTATCAAATTCGGGTAATCAGAATCCATTAAAGACCCAGATAAACGAATTTGGATCGAATCGAGTCCGAATCTAGACCCGACCCCTTAACAGGCCTATACACATTATAACGTTTAATAGAATCGTGATAATAGCTTTCATGTATTATCAGACTTTCAAAGTTTACATCATCCACGTTAAATTGAATTAAGCTCTGCAGGTAATCAATTGCAATGTTTTGCAACTTCTTGTCTTATTTCTTCTATTGGTTTGTAACAATAGTTTAAGGCAAATATTTAGGTAGACTCGGTCTTTGATCCCATTTGTAGACTCTATGGTGTGGATTAAATTTTAGAAAATCTATGACATCAGCTGATGTAAGCAACATTCTTTAAAATTTAATCCTAACCACGGGGTCTACAGGTGGAGACAAAAATCGGGTCTACCTGAATATTTTCCATAGTTTAAAAGTACAATTTTTCATCTAGGTAAAAATGATAGTCTATCTCTGTGTATGCTTTACACTATTATTCTCTATTAAAATCAAACTTCCAACATAGCCATTGGTACATTGTAATAACTTAAAATATCAGTTACGAGATTCGAAAATGATATCTTAAAAATAATTCATTATTCTTATTAAAAAAACATTATAAGTTTTGATAAAATTGTAAGAATGACGTAACATAAATTTATAGAAATTAACAAAATTCGAGAACTTAATACTACTTTGTAATAGTTTGATTAATTAATTAAACTTCTTTGGAAAAAAAATTATTTTAGGTAATTATCATGAAAAGAACTAAACACAAAGTGGAAAAGAGTTCAGTGAAGCAAGCCAAAAGTCCTTTGTTTCAGCCTCTATCCGATATCTTCATAAGCTTATCTAAAAATCATGGATTAATTTTTGTCCATTAATTACTTGAACCTCTAGTTTAGCTTTCAATGGAGTCAAAGTTCAAACTAGTAAAGTGGCTAGAAACTTGCAATATTCAATCACATAGGTCAAAACTGAAACAATCAGATCCAATTGTCCAAAACAAAAAGAATCAGTACCAATTGCCCAAATTTGAAATAAATCAGATATAATCGCCAAAAAAATTAATTTATGAAAATAGCTCTAAATCAAAGGGGATGGGGGTGGCAATGGCAGGGTATGGGGGTGGCAATGGCGAGGGAAGGGGAGAGAAACAGGATGGTAGTCGACTGGTGCAAAAGAGGGAAGGGGAAGGCATGGAATTTGACGGGACAGAGGTAGAGGGTGACAGAGAAGAAAAGGGAAGGTAGGACGTGGAAGTGGAAGTGGTAATGGCAGTTGGGACAAGGAGTAAAAAGGTGAGGTAGGTTTTTTTTTTCTGTATTTTGGAAAAAATATGAAATTGTATATTTTTGCCATTCTTTTTTTTCTAAATGTTTTCATTATATACAAGTTCATATTTTTGCCTTTCTTTTTTTATTTTTGCCTTTCTTTTTTCTAAATATTTTCATTATAAATTGATGTGGGTTTCGAACCAATAACCAAAGCTGGAACTTTGCATTCATTACCACTTCGCATCTAATTCTAGTGAAAACGGACAGCACACTTTAAGAAATTTTTATAAATACTAGTGAGTAAGGCACATTTTTGTGAAACAATTTCAAAAGATAAAAAGAAAATTAAAAAAAAAGAAAAAAATGGTAATTAATTGGTGATTTGATAATTCAAATAATGACATCAACCAAATAATCATTTACTTTATATATAGTATAGATTACCATATAGTTAGTGGCCCAACTCTTTTGTTACGTATTAGATTTCATTATTTTTGGATTGAACTAATTTGTATATTAATAAATTGTCATGTGTACCAAAGTGCATAGTATATCAAGAGACGAAATTTTTAAGGCTTACATGATCCTCACTATAGGTCCCACATATGCGGCCAACATAATTTACCTTTTAGTATACTATATAGTTAGTGCACACAAGAATTTATCTAACGCTTCTTTTAATTTTGTATATTTTGTATAGAGATGTCAGTCTTCTCGTTTTATCAATCATTTATTTTATTTACAGTCAAAAGTGAGATGGTATTAAATTCGTCTTTTACTTTATTTGATAATTACAGTTAAACTATTTTTTAAGGCTTTCTTATTAGTTGCAAACTCCATGAATTCAAATATATAGATGATATACATATTTAACTGTATAAATTTAATGGATATGAATGACACGTAAGAATAACGAAGGTTGACGATTAAGAGAAATAGAAAGCAATCGTTTTGTTGCCTTAATACGTTGACCATGCATAATTGTGAGAGGAAAATATAATTTGGACTATCAGTTCAAAATGCTACATAAACGAAGTATATGCATGCTTTTTCTAGATATTACCAATAAGATAAAGAAACATATTATATCAAAAAGATGAACCAAAAATTAAAAGGAGCATGAATTCAAACTTTAAAAAAAAAAAAAAAAAAAAAGAATCTTGATAGCTTAACCCAAAAAGTAAAGAATTAAAATAACACTTAATAGAAGTAAAGATTGGGACTAAAGATGTATTAAACGATATAATTTAATTTAGATGAACAAAAGTAAAAGAAATAAAAGTTCATCTTGTAAATGCAGAAAGATTATGATTTGATTACTCACGTGAAGATTCCTCAAATTTGAATTGATTTGTGTATTAAGAAGAAATCTTTTGATTTGATTTAGAAAGTGAGTATAATATGTTGCAAGTTTAAAACAAAAGTAGATGATTTATTTATAGTTAGATTTAGAGTTTATCAACTACTTGATAATATGCCTATCTAAATAAGGATAGACATAAAGCTTAAATTTAAGGGGATAGTATTTGATTGTTTTTTAGGGAAATGTAAATAATCAGAACTAAATTTTATTTGATAAGTAAAAAATAAAAAGAGACAAAGTAGGATAATAATAACCCATATAAAAGTGTGAAATAAACTTTTAAATTTAATAGATTAAAAGAAACTTAACAACGTATAACGTAATATATAGGACTAATCTTTTAGTTGATGGTCCGTACGCCATCATCTGGTTTTCAAAGTTTGAAATAGGACCAACTGAATGTAGGAGATTACTCAATTATCCTTTTTTGAGACAAATATAGAATAAGCTAATAAACAAACTGTCTAATATAAAGATAGAAATAAATTTAAAATTACTATTGTGTGTGTGTGTATTTATATATATATATATTATAGCAAAACTCTCTTGGTGAGAAGTTCTAAAAAGTTGACATGTAGTATTATATTATACAAAGGAAATCTGCTTGGTAAATAATACAGGTAAAAAATTAACTACATAATTAACAATTGAATTCAAATTAATTACCTAAATCTTATCTTTAACTATCTTTACTTTTTTTTTAAATCCTTATTTTATCACATCTCTTATAATTAAATTTTTTTCCAAAAAGAGTTGCAAAATAAAAGTGTATTATAAATCAACATATAAATATAAGTTATGAACAAAAAGTTAGGAAAACTTATAAATATTAATTATGAAAAACTTTTATCTATATATCATTATTAATAAAAAAAAAATTAATGAGCAAGTTTTAGATATATTTAACGGGTTACAATTAATAGTTTTCATAAAAGTAGGATGATAATTATTCAGCCTATTATGTCTAAATAATATCATTTTTATAACATAATTACATCCAATTAATATTTATAAATTTTGTTATATTACAAAAAGATAACAAAGTTTTAATATCAATTCCTTCTTTCCATATTTTGGCAACTTATATTTATGGTAATCAACTATTCAATGTGAATAGATATTATTTTTAAGTGATTATACAATCGTAATATACTAAAAAATTATTTACATGTATATGTTATATATATATGGTGAGATCTAAAATCAATTATTAGAAATATTATTTTTTTCTTTTAATCCAGAAAAATTTCCGTCACTTTTTTATTATATTTCATAAACGTGTGACATTTTTATTTTATGTAATTTTAATAAAATCAAATACTTAATCAGAATTTGTTCTCATACTCTACTTTAAAATTTTGTTTCTTAAAGTTTACTATGTAGTCTTTTAAAAATAATTTTTTTTTAAAGAACATGAATTTTTAAAAATTCATACACAAATAAACATAAATGAGAATTTGTGATTACTCCGTGCATAGCACAAGTTCTAAATGCTAAATATTAGAAGTGTCAATGGGTCGTGTCGGGTACTCATCGGGTTCGTGTCAGAAACTCTCAACCCGGACACGACCCATTAAGCATTCGTGTCGTGTCGTATTTATTAACGGGTTGACCTGACATGACCCATTAACTCATTAACTTTAAACACTAATACAAAAGTTATTTAGTTTACCCAAATGACACGATAATCCACAATTAATCCGTTGATTCGAATGACACGATATGCCAATAAAGAATGTATTATTAATGGGTTGACCCGATACGACCCATTAACCCGTTAAACTTTAAATGCTAATACAAAAATTACTTAATTTATTCGGATGACACGATAACTCACAATTAACCGGTTGATCCGAAGGACATGATATGCCATTAAAGAGTGTATTATTGTGTCAAATTTTCAGAAATACCCCAATTAATTAACGGGTCATTCGAATTACCCGATATCTTAACGGGTTAATAAAACGAGTCGTGCCATGTTACCCGATAAGATAACAGGTTATCAGGTCAACCCGTGGGTTTACACGACACAATCCATTTAATTTCGGGTCATTAACAAGTCGACCCGTTAGTAATTCATTAAATTCGGGTCGTATTTAAACCTATTAATTTCGTATCGTGTTCGTATCGTATTGTCATGTCATGTCCAAAATTGCCACCCCTATTAAATATGAAAAGAATTATATTAAGTATGCTAGGGAGATATTTTTACTAATTTATATTGTTTGAAATTCACTACAAGATGTTAACCTTTGTACAATTACTATAAGAGGACTTTCGTGTGCATCACTTCATTAATAAATACGAAATTCACCCAAAAAAATATTATTTTCCTTTCTTAAGATATTATATCTTTTTTACTTTTTTTTTGAAATATCCATATATACATTTGGAAGGTTTTTATGGAGAAGATTTTAACTTCTATCAATCCCACTCAAGGCTCTTTCCATTACCCCGTTTAATGCCATTTAAGAGTATCCCAAAATTTCATTGACACTTTTGAAAATTATATTCTTTGATTAAAAAATGCAAACTAATTATAAAATGTGATAAAATACTCCTTAATTATTGTTTTTTTTTTTTGACAATTTATATCACCCAAATTAAGTTAATTCATAATATACAAAATGATATAAAGAACATGAATTTTTAAAATAAACATAATTTGTAATTACTTTGTGCATAGCACTGGTTCTAAATGCTAAATACGATGAAAAGAATTAAATTAATTATGTTGGGAGATAATTTTCAATAGTTTATATTTTTTGAAATTCATTTCAAGATGTTGGCCTTTATATAATTACAATAAGAGGGTTTTTTTGTGTGCGTCACTTCATTGATAGATACGAAATTCTCCCAAAAAAATATTATTCTCTGTTTTAAAAGATTTATCTTTTTTATTTTTGGAATATTCACATACATATTTAGAAAGTTTTTCTTGAAAAAATTTTAACATTAACTCAATCTCACTCAAGCCAATTTATGATTACCCTGTCAGTGTTATTCTATCCAAAAATTCTATTGACACTTTTGAAAATTATATTCTTTGATTAGAAAAAATACAAACTAATTATGAAATGTGATAAAATACTTCGTAATTATTATTTTTATTGATAATTTATATCAATAGAATTAAGTTAATTTGTACTACACAAAATGATAATCTTAAATTCTTGTGTTTGTTACCAATTATAACAAAAAAAAAAAAAAACATGTTCATTCACATTAAACGAAAAGATTTTTATCCTTTATTTTCCATGGAACATTGTACACATAAGTTTTGAAACAATTATATATCAAAGTCATAATAATATTATTACTATTTTTAAAAAAAATGAAAGCCAAGAGGCTTCAACTAAAATTTAAATTATATAGTTACTTTTGAATTATTTTGATATCACAAAATTAGAAACATTTTAAAAACAAACTAACAATGATATTTTTATTTTTATTTGTAATTAGTATATTTTTAGATATTATTACTTAATTTTGTTTGTCTTTAAGTATAATTTAATTAGTAAACGTTTTATGTTGTCATCATCATTTTATTAATATTATTTTATTATAGAAAATTAAACATAGATGCTAGCCTTCTCATACATAGCACGGAGCATTCAACTAGTATAATGTTAAATTGAAATTCGCACCTTTAGTTATTGTTTTAAAACTCATGAAATAGTCTAACATATCTAAATAGCTAAGTTGTTCTACATTGTCATTGCCCCGTGTACATTACACCATCCCAAGATAATACTTTTTTAAGTTGTCATACTTCTTTGCAAGTTGTCATATTCCTTTGCAATACAATTATGTATGTGTATATTGCTGAGTTGAAATGTTTTGGACTACACTGGTCTAAGGATTAGACCGTGGGAATTATAATGAAATTTAGAAAGGCATATTAGTTTTTGCTAGGAAGAGGTTAGATGTTCACATTTGCTCACTAAACTATTAGTACTCACACATTTTTTTTTTTTTTTTGGTACAGAAAAAGATTTCATCATTGACAAAAAGAAATATCTGCTTCCATAGCAATACAAATAAATTGAAGGTTTAACTCAAACCATAAAATCCTTTGCTGGCTGTAACCAAACAAAAAATTGACAACATAGCTACACTTCATGAATTTCTAACTACCTTGTTTACCACAAAATAGACCAAACTAAGAATATAAATTCTTCTAGATGTAAACTTATTCTAGAAATCTAAGTACTCTAAAACAACTTGTAGAATTTCCGAATGGAAAATAAAAAGAAAACAAACTTTTCCATGTGAATAAATACGAGCCATTAATGTGAACTGGTACGTTGAGTTACCGAAATGATGTCGCCTGTACCAAAAATTAGCTGGATTCCTAAACTAATGTAGCACTGATAGAGTCCAAGTCGTCACACAAGAAAAAGAATTTATTTTTCGTGCTCAAGTAATGAAAAATGGGGAGGTTTGAGTGATTCCTTAATACTAAGAAATATTGCAGAAATTAAAAAATCGTAGGAAATTCAAGAAGAGTGTAAAAAAGCTTGACTCGGTCACATCCGTTATGGAAATCGAATTAGATGATTATCGACACAAAATCATACATCAATCATTCACCAAATACATTAGTTTATCATCTAGTTCAAAACTTATTCTTATTTCTTCCCTCAATTTTAGTTAATCTTCAAGAGTGATTCAATTAACCTAGCTATCAATTATATCCAGACAAGTGCCAAAAGATTAATTAATAGAAAGATTAAGAACTAGGAAGACAATTTAGTCTAAAATAACATAAGCACAAGCAGTTATACTAATTAGTTGATTATTTTTCCTAAATTCAATAATTCATAACCCAACAATTATTAAATCTAATCACAGACTAAATCAGACAAACCAACCAATATTAAGCTAACTATAGATTGATTAAATTATTTAACTATAGTGCACATATAGCAATTAAAAACATCATAAAAATAATAGTGCAGAAAAATAATCAAAACTTGGAAGAATGAATTGAATTAAAATAAAAATGAAAGTAATCTCACAACATCAAAGTACCCATAACTTCAGTTTCCTGCACCAGGAAGAAGGGTTTAGGTACAAATGGCCATGAAAATACAAATCTGCCAAAGAAAACTCATGATCATATGTCCGATCTCCCTCCTCTCTATTCACCTATCAAAGGGTATTTGTAGGGAATACTAGGGTTAAAAGTCTTGTCCAATGATAAGAACGTGAAAATGCTTGAAAAAGAGTGCAACTGGACGAAAAAATCTGCTGAAAAGAATAATTTCAAAACCATACACTGTTACACGTGCACATATGCGCCTGAGTCCCACACATGTGTGCACATAACTCCTCCTCAGGACATGCTTAGTAGAAGTTGCGCATGTACGTAGCTTTTGGATAGTGCATGTGCGCAGTTTCTAAAACCTGTGTTTCAAGTTCAATTTCAATTTTGACCTTGATGCTAATAAAATTTGAAAAACTCAAAATATGAAAGTTGTTAGTTTTTCTCTTAACTTTTCAACACAACTTGAATAACCCAATAGATCAGAGCTCGAACAAGAACGTTGTGCTAAAAATACAAAAGAGTGTCAAGATTTGCTCCATACTCGTGCATACTCTAGTTTTTTTTATTTTTCTTCATCTTTTTCATCCTTTCAATTCTTTTTCACTTCTTCCCTACAAAAACTAAGAATAAATCAGTTAAGCTCAAATCTTGCTTACAATACATAAAAATACGATAAATGATATGTAAAACATAAGACATGTATTGGCTTATCAAATTACCCCACACTTATCTTTTGATCGTCCTCGAGCAAACATAGAACTAAAATAGTTAAGCACATAAAAAATTCACCCAATACATCTCAAAAATTATCCATATAAATAATCAAGAGTTAGTCCACTATTTGGAGTAGTCTAAGAATTCAAGAGTTCAAATGCAAATAAAAACTAAGACATAAAATTTGTGTACATGTGTGTAGCCATTCAAGAAAACCCCAATTTTTAAAACACTTGGATTAGATCATGTAAACTCTTAAAATTTTTCTAGAATACCTCATATCTCACTCCTCTTACACCTTTCCACTAATGTAGACAACTGACTCAATTTAAATTAGGTATGGCTTTTTACCTTGTAACGTTAAGCTAGGGTATTAGCTAATCAAATAAGCGAAAGGATATCACAAATTAGAGAAAAAATTTTAAAGTAATGTTGGCCACACATTAAAATAAAACTCCTCTTCACATATTATGCATCAAAATCCACAACCCCACACTCGGATAACGAATATCCATGAAGAATTCTAAAAAAACAATAAGAAAGAAAGTCTTCCTTCTTCGATTTGGCTCAACATGCCAATATTTTTATGACAATATCTCCCTTCTTTTTCATTTTATCGGACCATTCTTTATATTTATTTCATGTCCTATTCCAAATACGGGTACCAGTGGTAGGCATTACCCACAACACATCAATGCAGATACCAATTATATGCACCCCTACAACACACACAAGCATTTTCAATACCCTCTTCATGTCCCATAAATGTATACCAGTACTCACTTAACCAAATTACTACCCTCATTCTACTACCTTTCACCCTTATATCCCTTTACAAATAAATGTGTGCAATAAAACTCTTTAAGGGACAATTTAGATAAAAAAAATTAAAAGAAATTATTAGATTCATAAGGGTAAGTAAAATGAATTTAAATGCAAGAAGGTGAATGGTGTTTCCCTCTATTCATAACAAATTAAGGTTCAAATAGGGTATTAGGAATAAAAATTTCAAGGGCTGGCTTGAAAGGGTCAAACGACCAAAGAAGGCTCTACCCTCATTTTTAAACCGAATCGAGTTGTCTAAGAATTTCACCTCAAAAATGTAATAAAGAAAGTTTTTGGGATGCAATATAAGTGACTCTACATAATTATCTCTAAGTGTCCTAACAAGATTAATTTATGGCTAAGTTCTCAAGGACTCTTAAAAATCATGTACAGTAAATATTAACACCGACTACTCGCTCATAAATGGTTCAACTCAAGAGTTATCATATAAAAAATTCAAGGAAACATGCTAAGCATTGTAAAATTTCTGAAATTTTCAAATAATTTCAACTAGTTCAAGCAAAAAAAAATTCAAAAATCTTGAAAAACTCTCAAATCAAAAGTAATGTTAAACTATTGCAGTAAAGTAAGGAAAATAAACAATTTATTCACCAACAATTATAAATTCAGGTAACTCTCTACCCACACTTCAAAATAAGAATTATCCTCAATGTGCAAGGAAATAAAAGCATAAAGTGTGAAAAAAGAAAAGCTTCTCTAGTATTGATGCGCTTTTGGTACAGTATATTCTATAATAACCCTTGATGTGAGTTGAAGCTATTTGTTACACTAAAACAAAAACAAAACATTAAACCCTTTGAGACATTAAGAAAAATAAGAAAACCGTAGAATGAGATCCTATGATAATCAAGAAAAAACTTAATCCCTTAAGGGCAATACACAACAAAAACAACTACATCACTACTAGAACTCTAAACAAGTTAGAAATAAAAATAACTAAGTTAAGAGTACGATATCATCTTTAAAAAAAAACATAAAACAAAAATGTTCTAAATCATAGGGCATCAAGCATCATCATCAGATAGGGCAGCAGTCCCCAACTCTTGCAGAAATTGAGGGAAAGGCAGGAATGCAGTAGAATCCTCTCTTCGCTCACATGCTTGCTGACGAGCCTCCATAGTCTACTGTCAGGCATGCTAATATTGGATATACGTGTCAAATCCGTGTCACATGCACTACTACTCTACTAAAATCTGCTCCAAAATCTCCTCCTGACTGCACCTCGGCTCGGGCTCGCTATCAGACAACTGTGAAGTAAAAGCATGGGAATGAGTTCACCTAAAAAGAGCCTTCACTCCATCCATTGCAATCGGTTTTTCGGTTTCAATTTCTCCTCAACTAGATCAATTGTTACTCTTTCCTCTATACATAAGGCTGTGATCAAGTGGGGAAACCAAAGGCCATATTGTTTGTTGACCACTAGCAAATGAAATTGCCCATATCTATAGCTTTGCCAGAAGCGATGCAATATAAGAGCTTAGCCCTCCCCAGTGTAACATGTGTGAGATGGCTAACTGGAAGGAGTTGAGCACATAAGAACTTGAACAATACTAGCCAAACCGGTTTAAGCATATTGGCATTAAAATGTCTTGCAACATCCCCTGCACTAAATGTCCATTTGACTTCACCAGTGCAAAGGATACTCGTAATGTCATTGAGTTCCATATTGGTGTTGCGAATGGTTGGTCACTCATCATTACAAACATAGTTGACTCTCAAAAGCTAGTTAATCACATTTGCAGAAATAAACACTTCCTTCTCCCAGACATATACCTTAGTGTCACTATAATGAGTCAAGTTAGCATAGCATTCGCACACTACCGATAGTATCGTGTCCTTAGAGGTAGATGTGAAATGATTCCAACCGTGTATCCTTGTAGCAGTTCAAATTTTTGGAACTCCAGCCAACGATATTTGAATACCTTTCTCTTTGATTGTGGCTTTCTTTGATATATCCTTACACTGGGGAAAAGCAAACGTTATCATATTTTTTGAGCCGTAGCATTGACAAATTGCACTAACACATTCTCCTCAATCATGCTCTCATGTTCTTGCTTAGGTATAGAGGATGAAGAAGTCTCGATGGCTTTGCTCGTAGCCGGTTTCTTACCCGTGTGTGCCATTCCTACAAAAATTAAACTTGAGAAACAAAGCAACTAATACGGGCACTAATACCCCACACTTATGCAAATTCACAATCCCAACTAACAATTAACCTTAATATGCACAAGATGAATTCCAATAGGTTAGTGCCAAAACTAAGGTATGTGCTTAAATTAATGACATTCCTAGAACATTCTTAGTCACATAAAATGAATAAGGGAGAATCATATAACATAATTGAAGTTCTATGAATTGAATTCATGCACCAATGCCTTGTGTTTTATGATTTTTATTCATTGAGGCAATTTATCGAACACATGGCATACATTAACAAGGAATGAAATTTTGTCTATGTAAATAATTCACAATTACTTCCCAAAATAATAATTCATTCACAAATTATTCAAACCACATATTTATCATAAAATCCACAACAAATTAGCACAATTAAATCATAAAGAAGCAAAAATTTCTCATAATTCAATTATAAGCCCAAAAAGGAAAAATATAAGAAAATTCAATGAAATTCACACCTTGATGGAGTTTATCCTTGAAAGAAGAATGAATGGAGGTTAACGGAATGAATTCAAAAGTGATGTGACCATACAAAAACTTTGGGGATTGAGAGGGTTTGAAAAGAGAAGAAGGGTGGAGAGAAATGTTGGGGAGTATTACGTTTGAGTGCTACAGAAATATGATTTTTATCCTTTTAAACTTATGTGAACACATGCATAGCTTGCCAGGCACGCATGTATGCAAAAGGCAGTAAGCTCCTTTGGCAGGGCTCTTCTCGTGCACATGCGAAAGGCTTCAGGCGCGCATATGCGCGCGATGCAGAATATGAATTTCAACCACTAGATTTTGCGCACATGCGCACCAAATGGCATGCATGTGTGTATTATCACACATTCAAGCACAAAATTTTCACTCCTAAACCACCCAAACAATAAACACGATCTTTAAAAACATGTTTTAGTATGTTTAACTTATAAATTAAGATGATTTTCAACACAAACATAATGAAGTAAATAAAAATAAAAAACAAACACAATAAATGAACATTTAAAGAACACGAGTTGCTTCCTGTGCAGCGTCTTTTCTATTGTCATTGGCTCGACTTCATAGTTGTCCTTTCTCAATGATACTTTGGCTCTTCCAAATCAATCTCCATCACATTTTCTACCGGAGCACTCTTTAAATATGGCTTCAACCGATGGCCAGTCACTTTAAACACTTTAGTGGTGTCCAAACTTCGTATTTCAATTGCACTATGAGGAAAAACATTAGTAACTATAAAAGGACCTTCCCAACGAGAACGTAACTTACCTGGAAAGAGTAAAAAACAGGATTGATAAAGGAGAACTTTTTGACTAATATGGAACTCCTTTCCTGCAACACCATTTTATCATGAATTTCTTTGTCTTTTCCTTGTAAATTCTCGCATTCTCGTAGGCTTCATTTTGAATTTCCTCTAATTCTTGCAATTGAAGCTTCTGATGTACCCCACTCTTCAATTTCATATTAAAGCTTTTGATAGGCCATAGGTCTTATGTTCCAATTCGACTGGTAAATGGCAAAACTTACCAAAGACCATTCGATAAGGAGACATGCCGATTGGTGTCTTATATGCAGTACGATAAGCCCATAGTGCATCATCCTCCAATCTTTCCTATTTGGGCTTACCATTTTCTCAAGAATAGATTTGATTTCTCTGTTGGACACCTCAGCTTGGCCATTTGTTTGTGGATGATAGGCTGTTGAAACCTTATGCGTGACGTGGTATTTTTTCAACAATGCTTCCACTGTTCGATTACAAAAGTGAGTACCTTGATCACTAATTATGGCTCTCGGGATTCCATATGACTAATTCACCAGCTAAGATATTCCCGAAAAGTCGTTTTCTTTCATTTAATGTCAGTTGGTGTTCCAAAAGTCCTTTTTCGAAGTCTTGGAGAGGAAGATACATTAGGATTACTCGTTAATGGTTGATCAAATTTGATGGATTCGCCATCTGAAACAAGAAGTTCTGGTTCTGGGGGGGATAATATCAACCCCTTGATGTCCCTCTTATGCCCTGGGTGACACACATGCTACAATGGCCAAAACAAAGGGTCGTGAAAAAAGATTTTTGTTGAGTGATTGTGTAATTACATTCTCGAATAGGGCAACCTTTCGAACTGCTACTGAATCCATGGGCAGGCAAGAGACAACCTGGCAAACTGAAACATCTTAGTAGCCAGAGGAAAAGAAAGCAGCCATTACCATATAGTATTCATCTCTACCCAGCGATAGAAAAAGCATCCGTATCCCTATAGATCTCTTAGAAATTTCATAAAATAGGCTTTCTAGAGATCCCCAATGGCCAATCATTGCATGAATTGATAAGGATCCAGTAAGTCCAACTTTGATTACTGAATCAGCTGCTTTATTTTTTGTACCAACAATTAACAATTGTTTTCCTCTACTTACTGCATCAAAAACTAAATCACAAGTTTCTTATAAAAAACGAGCAGTTCTAGTAAGATTTGTAATAAGGATACTAGATTACCTAGTAGAAAAGATTGAAAAATCATCACAAACCTCTCTTATTTCTTTTTTATTGCAATTTCTGGATTATTATATGATGATTTTTTAACTTTCCATATATAGAAAAGAAATATAGACTAGAAACGACATCTGTTATGTCAATGACACCAAAGGTATATTAAATGAATGGAATTGGGATATGAATGGAATATAATGAAATAGAGCCATTTTGAGATTTCCTCTTAAATGAGGCATGGAAGGGAGCCACTATGAAGAAGTTTCAGGGGTTATGAAGGAAGCTTTTACCTCATATTGGTCATGATGGAGGCAGGGATTCATTTTGGCTATGGTACTAGGAAATGGAATTCTAAAATGGCACCTTACATCTATGCAAAGCCCAGTAAGGGTATTCATATTACAAATCATACTAGAACTGCTCATTTTTTATCATAAGCTTGTGATTTGGTCCTCAATAGAATCGATGCCATTAATTGGCTGAGAGTAACGTGTTGGGCCCCTATCAAGGCGACCTTGATCTGTCACACCTTGATTGTTCCACTCACGTCCCTCTACACTTGCATTGTTATTGCCAATAATGTCATATGGGGTTGAGGAATCATTATCATTGTCAACATTAGTGGCAAGGTTAGTTGGGTTTTACATTTTTCTTATTTGAGTTTTAGATGTTTGTGACCCCGCAGCTGCAAGTTGGATTGTACCCTTTTCAGTTAAAAGTTTCTTTAATTTTCCATATGAGTTCCCTACTGAAAAGCAAAAGTATAAAGAGTACAGCTAAATGAAGTGGAAGAGGAATGAAAGGAAAGTGGGGTTGACCAGGCTATGGGTGTAAAGTTGGGGTGATGATGGATGAGGAGAGGGACAGGGTGACGGGATGGGTGGGAGGAGAGACAAAAATTTATGTGCTTGTAAAATGATTTCCCATGTTATCCTTGGTTAAGTTGGTCAACGGTGGTTTAATTTAACTTTTGGGTGAACCCACCACTCAAGGACCATATTGGCACAAGAAAAAAAATTCAGGGATTATTTTGGTGTAAATTAAAGTTTTGAAACTATTACTGTTTCAGTTAAAAAGTTTAGGGATTTTTTAGTCATTTTCCTGAAGAGAAGATATTAGGGTTGTAATAAAAAAAAAAAATTAATAATTTAAACGCTTTAAAATTAAGCGTCCAAACTGAAACCCTTGAAGGAAACTCTTCATCCCGTAGGACCCATACCATACTCCCGAATCCCCATCTCCATCATTGATCCCGTTCCTTCTATAGGACGATAGACTGTGAAACAGGCTGCATTTTGGGAGACAAAATAAACATGGAGAAAATGAACGTGGCGTTTGAGAAGATGAAAATGCTAGTAGGAATGGAAATTGATGAGGAATCAACCGAAGGCGCAGTAGATTTCATCTTTCTTGGATGATTTCAATCATAACTGTACTTTATCCACTAAACAGGTATATTTTCTGTTTTATTAATTTGTTTCTTTTCGGTGTAATTAATTTCTTTCTCCCTTTAGTTTTTTTTTATGGGTTTTTGCTGGACATTGATAATTTGTGGAGTAAAAGCGTTTTCATTGTTGATGGTTAATTTTGCAGCAGAATGTGCAGTACAACTTAAACATTGTCCCTTGTGAATAGATAGTTTTACCAATATGAGCAAAATGCATGAATAGTGGCTAAACTGTTAAGTTGTTGCAAGGTTATTAAATTATTTATTTTGCAAATTTGTGTGTTTGGAGTCCATACATGGCAAATTTGTGTGTTTGGAGTCCATACATGGCAAATTTGGTCAATGAACTATCTTTAAGCATGTGTATATAGTCACCATGAAACACATACTTAAACTAGTTTAGTAACCAAATTTGTAAAATAAATAGTTTCGTGACTGGACACACATTTAATGTAACATTTGTTCAGTGACTAAATTTGCAAAACAAATGACCTTATATGCAACAATCTAATAGTTAGTTATGCATTTTCCTCTACCAATATTAATCATGTCATGCAAGTGATTTTGTTCCTGGGTTTTAGGTAGGTGTCATTAGATTTCACATTAACCTTTAAAATCTGGAATATTTTATTTTATTTAATGCTTTTATATTCAAATTGTGTATAAAAAAGATTATAAATTTTCATTTTACTCTTTTCATACTTTATAATCTAGACTTTAGATTATTATTATTATTATTATTATTATTATTATTATTTTAAAATTACTATAACTTAATAATTGTATTTTTTGGATTTAGATAGTATGGGTGATGAACTAAAAAGAAAATTTGGAAGTTCAAGGGTGAAGAAAATGAGATGTGGTTTAATTTAAGGTTTTCTTCTGTAGTTTAGCCTTGCGATAATTTGCTCATAGCATGAAAATTTAGCTTTTTGGTGGGTCAAGCTTTTGATTATTGCAATTGTGACAGAAAGAACTTGGTGCTTATTAATTATTGTCTCAACAATGCTATGACTTGGTAAACAGATGAATGCAAACATTGCAGACTTAATATGTAGTTGTTCATTGAATTGGAATGGACTGGTTTTGTTCGAAACTAAGTTCAAATTCAGTAACTGTAAAACTAGGTAGGTGTTAAAGAGTTCCCTAGAATATGTACTGTGTTATAGACACAGGACTTGTATGCGTGTCAACAGAATTCCTGAGGCTTGTTGATTTAATGGAGCCTTGGATAGGGCTCCAACATGAGTTTGTTACTAAATTATTGCTGTTTCAGGGGTTAGAATTGCATGAAATATGGTCAATGTTTGCCATAAGCAAAGTTAAAGCCAAATGAAAAGGTTTCCAAGTACATTTTAGAGGAAGTAAAAATCCAAACGCGTATATACACTCTTTCCTTGACAAATGCTAGTAAGCTTTAACTTAGATATCCTTCATTATTATGTTTTCTGCTTGATCAAGTGAAGTGGTGTGCTGTATAATACTTGCTTGGGAACTCATATTACAAACCTGATATGTCAAAAACTTTGTGTTTCAAGTTGAGATGGGACTTCTGCTTTATTGGCAGTAGCCAGAGATCTCAAATTGCCCATGCACTTGCATTTGATAATGTGACTAGCTATGTTTACTAATGCATGAAAACGGCCACTTGTTTGAGGCCGGGCCATAGGGTGTTTACGGTTCGTTTCAAGTCGATTTTAAGGATTTTTGAATTATACTTTTTAATTCGGTTTTTAAAATCTCAACTTAAAACCAAATTTTTATGTAAAAACTGTCCACTCGGTTCGCACTCGATTTGAGTCGGTATAGTTGGTTCATAATGTTATTGAATTTCTTACTCTTTGTCTACTTCCATAATAGTCTATTTCAACCTAGTTCTACTACAATTCTTCAAGTATTTAGACAAAAACTAATAAAAGGATATTGCAAATGTCATCATTCAATAACTTACGAACTTAAAGATAAGTATTTCTAAGACTAATTAGTGAGGTTGTATAGTTTAACTAATTCGTACTTTATTCTGATGTTTATTTGTATATCTACACGTACATACCTAGTGCCTATAGATATTATTGTTATATTTGAACTCGTTTATCAATTATCATTTGTCACCTTCACTTATTGATCTGAGTAAAAAAAAAATCCTTATTGATCACTTATTGATCGAGTACTGAATAAAAAATAATACATAAAGTTAATCATGAATTTGTTTCATCTTTATTTTTAAATCTTAGAATAGATATCGAATTCTTTTTCTCCAATAATGCTCAAGTAAATTTATTTGATCTCACATTAATTATGAAGGAAATTACGAAGGAAGTAATCTCTTTATCATTCTCTATCACTTATATACAAAAGTATATATTGAAGTAAATACTCATTTAACAGTAACATCTTCATTAACAATAGTTACTTTTCTAAACATTTTATCTCAATCAAAAGAAGCTATTTAATACCCCCAAAAAAAAAAAATGAAGTTTGAAGTAAAACAAACATGAAAATCACTTTTTAGAATAAAATTACTTTAATTATGATCTAGAAGTATTAGACTCTCTAAGAGTTTGTCATAATATTTATAAAATATTGTTTGAAATATTAAAAATATTTTAAAAGACGTGTACTGGGTTCAGTTTGGTTTACTTCGGTTTCTAATCTTGTAAACCGAAACCAAATGAACAATGGTTGGTTTTGGTTTGGTTTATTTCTGTGCGGTTTGCCTTCTTGAAAAAACCATTCAATTGTTTCGTTTATTTCGGTTCGGCCATTTTTTAGAAATTGTGAACAGCCTGCCAACTGAAGAGGGAGAAAAATAAGTGAGTAAAAACACGGTAGAAGGATCCAAATAGAATTTTTTTTGAAAATACAACAGGATGAAAATGAATAGGACATCAAAGAAAAGGTGCGATATTTTCAAAATAAATTATCACTATTCAAATTTATCATTGGCTGGATGATTTTGGAAAAAAAAAAAATTTTCATTATGAAAGCTGTAATAATGTCTATAAAAACAGATTGCGACTTTTTTTCCAATTAGTTTGTTTTATATCTATTGGAATGCCTTCGTTTCTCAATTGTGTTGCCTAAAGGACTTTGATTTGTTTTGTATCACTCAGAGAAATCGATTTTCTATTTATCTCAAGTTCTGAAATATAAATATTAACTAACATTTCTGTTAATTTACGAAGTTGACTTAAAAGTTCATTGACCAAAAATACTTATACAGTATTGAAATTTATTATGAAATATATATGTTTTTGGATGGTTCTTAAACTGAATTTAGAACCATGGAATAGTTTTACTTATCATTTCATTAAATTTTAATGTTCCTTGTAAAATTATGTAATTGAAGCTTCTTAAATTGCATTTTTGTTTTTTTGTTTTTTTTCCCCCTATACTTTTGCTTATCTTGTCATCGGATTTTAATGTTCCTTATAATATTATGTATTTGAAGCTTCTCAAGCTGTGCTTCGTTTTTTTCTACGTTCTAGTTACTTGTACATCTTACAATCTATTACGGTAAAAAAGTATAAAGAGTCTTATTTTTGAATCTCCTTTCCAATTCTCATGAAAATTAATTGTTGAGT
This sequence comes from Cinchona pubescens, assembly GCA_025175665.1. Taxonomy (NCBI): domain Eukaryota; kingdom Viridiplantae; phylum Streptophyta; class Magnoliopsida; order Gentianales; family Rubiaceae; genus Cinchona; species Cinchona pubescens. The sequence goes on along the minus strand of JANKKI010000070.1, from coordinate 297,363 downwards.
TATAGAATATTGGGAACTAAGTCTTAATATATTCAATCTTTCAGGATCTTTTAGTTATTGGAGATAATTATATTTAATTACTACATTCTAGTTGGAGGGTTTAGGATGCTAATCTTAGCACCAAAACATTAGTAACAGCTATGAGTTCATTTCGACTTGTTAGGCTTTTGGCGAATCAAATTATTTTATTTTTTATAAAGTATTGGATACCGCACTAAACTTTTTCAAGTTGCTAACTTCAATCACTGTACTCTTTTTGTGTCCAAATTAGTCACTCAACTCTGAAAATATTCAACCAATTCCATGACCAATGCCCCTTCCGTCCATTTGAGACATTGTTGGCAATTATGAGTAAGATGTAAGCAGCATGTTATTTTAGAAAGGGTAAAAATGTCCAAAATATTAGAAATACCTTTTTGCCTTTTTCTAGCTAATATTGTTATGAATTTAGAGAACTTCGAACATAAATTGTAATAAAATCTTTAACTATTTCAAATTTTCATCAAACATCCTTGATGACCGCTAGGTGGCACTGTGGAAGTGCCACCGCCTACCACCGCCAGTAACACTTCTAATGGTACCTTTTACTCCCAAAAAAAAAACCCAACTAAAATTTTGGCTTTCAAATTTAAAAAAAAATGGCCAGTGACGACAAACATTGAATTCTATTGTGAATTGCACCACCACTATCCATTTTTTGTGGCAATCAAATATTTGATCTTTGTCTCAAATATCATTTTAAAAATCCCAACAAAAACAAATCCAGAATAATGTTGATGCATGTACAAGTTGGGATTCGGGATCTCTGTTCCCAAATTAATGATATCTAGATCCTTTGTTCGCAAAAAGGAAAAAAAGTGATCTCAAAAAACATTTTGGATCTTTGTTCCCAAAAATGAGATCCCAAAATTTTTTCCAAAAACTTCCTAAATCTTTATTCCAAATATCAAAATTTTATTTTGGATATTTGTTAAAAAAAAATGAATTTCAGAAACTTTTGCTGAAATTTACTGTTGTGTTCTTGAGTGATCCCAGCAAACATTTGTACAACCATGGATGATAGTGGGTCTTATAGCACTAGTGGCACATGACGGAGAAAGTTGGTGATCCACCACGTGCAAGAGCATAGAGGCTTAACAAACAAGGTGAGATGATAGAGGTGCAGAGGATGTTGTTGTAGCTTTGTGCTAGGCTTCACACATGGAGTGTTTAGGTTGCGCGGAAGATAGAGCAGAGTTGCTGGAAATTGACCATGAACCCTTGGACCTACCGGAAGAGATTGTCAACCCCTTTCATGGTTCCTAGATGTTCAAAAGCCCAACTGTAGTAGCTTTGAAGAACGGTTGGGAAAAGCTTTGTAATAAAATTCAAATTCAGGATGACTTAAGATTCAAATTCCAGATTTCCATGGAAGGATGCTAAAGATTTCCTTGATTGGAGTCTGGCTAATCTGAAATTGTTGGTGGAAGCGTGAGAGATAGAAAATTTTATTTTGACCCATGATAAAAGATTAAGTTTTTGAGGCAAAATTGGGGAAAACCTTGAAAGGGCTCCAAAAAAAATTAGCAGATCTAGATTTTTAAAATTATTGTAGAAAATTCATTAGTAGCTAATTGAGCTCAAAATCGAGAATACATCTTGTGGAAGAACTTTAAAGAAACAAATATTTTAATAAATCTTCCCAGATCGCTACCATGTAGCTCCCTATTTTTCGAATAGTCTCCCTGCCAACAACCATACCCAACAGGGGCAACAAACATCCATAAAAGCCCGACAAGGGCTAAAAAATAGAAATAAAAACCTAACAATAATATAAAAATACCCGACAAGGGCAAACAATGATATACAAATAACAGACATCAATCACACATGATTGCGAAAAGTAATAACAAATGTCAATGTCCATGATCTCCAAATCTCCCTCCGTACCACTCTCTAGGTTTAGGCACCCTTTTTGATCGACGGACATCAAAATAGAGGAGTGTCTTGCTCTTGAGTAGGGTGAGCAATTTGCGACTGCGAAGCTATGTTTTGTTCGTGTTCATGTTCTTCATCTAAAACACTAGGGCCAGTATGCTCCGGATCTGGTCCAGTGGACGACGGTCCAAAAGATGATGGTCTCACCGGAGTGCACATTGGCGAAAGTATCTGTGAAGTGTCACCCTCGAATTCTATATTGACATGAGGGGCTCCAGCATCTACATGGGGCCGAAGAGACAGGTGCGTGGAACTCGACGACGTCGACGACCACCTAAATGTTGCCCGCCTCGTCGTAGAGCCCGCTCTACTCTATGTGGATCATGTGCTTATATGTGGATGTCGAACGTCAGCAGGAACTGTCGGAGGCCGAAGATCAAGAGGAGTAGATTCGCCTACTGCATGTAGTGACTCAAAAGCGAAATGTTTGATCTAAGCCCAAGTACTAGTATCTGGAGCATCGTCCTCAGTCAGGTAATCTAACGACGTAGTACAATCTAGCCATGGAGTCCATCTAGACCGAGACCATAAAAGTTAAAATTAGTATTACTAAAGGCATTTGAAAAAGAAAAACAGTAACAAAAAATGAATAATTACTTACTAGATAATCTGCACGCGCATCATTGCCGTGGTACCCCTCTGGAAAAGTAGGGCACTGACTCGGATTGGATATATAGACCACCGTCCTCGGTCGGTACTATTGCATATAATCATGTGATGCATGTGTAGTATCAGCACATGGGATACCAACCTCAACTGTATCCCTTCTTGCCTCCCAAATATCTATATAAGCTCGGTGGGTCAATTCCCATTCATTGTTTGCTCGACCACTGCGGTCTATCAAATGAAGTGCACCTTGATTACCAATCAATCTCTGATCTGGTATGGGTTGGTGCAACCCGAACTGTCGCATAACCCGATGAGATAGGTAACATTCCACGATCTCCCAACATATCAAATAAGTAACTGCACGCCATATGTCACGACCAACAGTGCAATAATGGGGAAGCATATCAAGTATCTCATAAGTGGAATGGCTGCCATATAAACTAATACCAAACAATTCGACAAAAAGTTAATAAATTAACAAAATATGAGGAAGACAGTGCAAAAGAAATGTAATCAACGGATGTACCTCATTGGGCCGCAAACTATGTAGCTGATCTCGAAAAACAGATAAGACATGACGAGGAACATTGCGCAAATCAAATCCAACATCTCACCTGCAATAAAAATTAATAAATATCAAGTCCAATGTAAACATGCTTAATTAAACAGTTTAACAAAATATATACCGAGAACCATATGATCCGTGATGCTGGTGTGCTGGTTCTAACCGATTAGGACGTAGTGTCGGCATGCGCTCCCAAGCCCATAACTGTAATTCTTAATTAGTATGCATTCTATAAATTGTGAAGGAAGTATACAATAAATGAATATAAAGTATTCAAATATACCTGTACTAATAGCACTGGTCCGCAGATGTTTCTAGCTCTAGGTGAAGTAGCATCACACAAGCTGCGATACAGTGTTTGCTTAAAACTGTTGATCCCCAGCTATAACAGCCCACAGTCTCCAAGTCTCGAAGCAAGGATAGATACAGTAATGGCACTTTGTTGCCTGAATTGTTTGAAAATAAAAGGCCTCCAATAAGTACAAAAATATATGTACGTGCCATCTGTCGATACATGTCATCAGTCGCATCATCGGGAAGGGGACGATCTAATGCAGCAGACAAACATCCAACTTTCAAATGACTACCGTCAATGTCTGATCTGGTAGGCATGAAGCCCAATAACTCCATGCATAACTGGCTCCAAGTATCTGCAGAATGAGTACTGTCTGTATCCGTCATGGGTGGTTCGTCAATATGTAAATCCCAAAGTACCTCTACATCCTGTAATGTGATGGTGGCCTCTCCAATGGGCAGATGAAAAGAATGTGTCTTAGGTCGCCATCGCTCGACAAGACTGGTGATCAAAGCATGGTCCACTGAAATACGTCCTAAAGATGCGATACCCTCGAAACCTGCCTAACAAATATAATCCGTTATACCCGATTTGGTATGGGCTTGTGATCCCAAAAAGTCCCATCACAACGCTTAACCTGTAGTGTGGAATCATCGATAAGACTGTCAAAAATAGATCTAGCCCTATGCGGTGTCGTAGGTGATAATATCATCTATATATGGTCCAGGATGAACAAGCTCTCGCGACTGATCATCCATACCTAACAAAGTAATATGGAAAGAGTGAAAAATTAAACCCATAGAAAGTAGGCATTTAATTTCATAAGTTTTAAAAGTTACATTTAAACATTAAAGGTCATGTCTCTGTAATCAATTATAATACAAATTTTTTTGATACATGAATAAATTAAAAGCAACAACTACATTCATAGAATACAATAAGTACGTAAACAATACAATAGAAAAGACAAATCATTGTTGTCGCGAAGGGCAACTCCTGCGATTATGTCCGGGTTGATGACAATTCGTACACCTTCTGGGTTCATGGGGATCCCTAATGTCCATCTCGTTTCGGATGCGCCTTTTTAGGTGCAAGTACCCGGCTTGCCCAGTGGTCTACGAACATACTGTCATCACCACGTAACTACAACTGAATAGGAGGCAACTCCTTTGGATTTGATTACGGAACAAATTTACTAACGGTGTACTGCTCTCAATATATGCGAGTGGTGTATTGGTCCGCAAGCAGTCGCGTAGGCTCATCACCCTTAAGCTTGCAAACTGCCATCGCATGCAAGCATGGAAACCTGTACATTTGCCATTTACCACAGGTACATGTCTTCTGTACATAATTGACAGGTTGTACGTTGCCACCACGTCCAGTCACACGATGAGGTGTTTTAATTCTATAGACACCAGTAGAATGATAAAAAATCATGACTGTTTCCTCCACCTTTTTTGTCTGCAGTTAACAACCTTTTCCAATTCATTGGTGTAATTGATGTGCGACAATGTTCACCCCATGCAATGTTATCAACAAACAATTTGACGAAACGACGGAATGTACTATCAATTATAGCCTTGATCGGAAGTAGTCTAATACTCCGTGCAAGATGTTATTGCAGCTCTCAGGAGTATTTGTAGTGTGTATTCCCACCTACGATTTCCATCGTGAGCAAGGCACCAACGGTCAAGGCTAATATCTGTCATATATTTCCAAGCCTCTGGATTTTGAAGCTGTATCCTTTGTTGGTGCTTATTCCATTTCCGCATTTGTATCTTGACACCAAGAGACCAACACAATTTCATTTCTACATTCTTGTATTTGGTCATCAAATTACTCTGAACGTGACGCAGACAGAATCTATGATATGCAAATGGTTCCTTCCATAAAGGGGACTCATTTATAGCATTAAGAATGCCACGATGCCGGTCAGATATTATACTAATGGTCTCCAAGTCACGCACAACATGGTGTCTCAACTGCCCCATGAACCAACCCCAACTTTGTATTGTTTCCTCATCAACAATTGCATAGGCAACAGGTAAAATCTGATTGTTAGCATCCAAAGCGACGGCAATAAGTAATTTACCCCGATATTTCCCTCTTTCGTAGACGGGTGCCATCAACAGATAGGACTGGTCTACACCTGTGGAATGCATCAATCGATGGCCGAAATGCCCAAAAGATGTATTTGAATGTTTTCACTAGTTCGCTACTGTTGGGATGATGTAGCCATTGCACTACAGTTTGGGGATTGGAGCGTAGTACTTCTTCAATGTATTGGGGTAATTGTTGAAAATTAGATGCCTGACTTCCATATGCAAGCACAATCGCTTTCTTGCGAGCATACCAAGCTTTCTTGTAAGTGATGTCAACCTTGAAACTGTTCTTAATGTATGCTTGAATTTGTTTGACCTTGTGCCCAGGATCATTTTCAATTAAGTGCATCATTTGGTTAGCAATGACTGTAGATGTTAGATTTTTGTTGTTGTTACCGGATATTTCACTGAGACATACGTGATCTTTTACCCACTTCGTGACTTTTCGCACATTAAGAGATTCATTTTCACGTACATGAATACTCCAATAACACTCTCCGGGAGCTAATCTACCGGAGGACGCAGTCTTGCATTTAGCCGCCCATGTCCTCTTCTGGCGCTCTATCACTTTGAATTCATATTTTTGAGTTATAGATCACATTCTAACTGCCTTACTAACTTGCTCCTTGCTGTCAAAGCACATTTGCAACCGAATATCATTTTTTTCTTCATTCCAATGAACCAGCCCATCTTTATAACTACGGTCCATGGGATCGTAATCACCGTAGTTACCAATATCATTGAAAAAGCCATTCCTCTGGGTTGATAAACAAGAACATCCTCTTGCATTTGACATTTACCGTTATTTGTTCCCAAGTCATTATCAGATTCATCCTCCGATTATCTTCTGAGTCTGACCTTGACTTGTAATCCTCGTCTAATGCATGCCACGACGAGTCACTATTAGCATTATCATCTGTCAAACCCTCATCTACGAGACCTTTCTCCATATGTTGATATGGCATGGTACTTGGGCCTTCACCTGCTGTGGTGTCTCTATTACACTGCTCGCCAATAGATTTGTACAGAGATCAGATGGCATTGAGTTTGATATTGAAAACGAACACGTTGGGTTGTAAAACTCAAATGACCAAGAATGTTCAAAGAGACTCTGCGCATTGGACTGTAGCGGCTCGTCGTCCATGGTCGAATGCATAAGAGACATTATTGGCCCCATACCATACAACCCTAGATTGTTGGTTTCAGGTACTTGGGGAATTTCTTCTGTCTCGATAAACAACTTAGCACAAAAAATAGGATTGGCATCAAACAAATCAAAAATACCATCCATACCATCATCATCTGTCAATGGAATGTTAGAGTAAACACCACGATTAACTATATGCCTATACAAAATATTCAATTTCAACTACTCCCTATCAACCTTCATGAACTCGTATATCTTGTCAACCAACTCAACAAATCTAATCTGTTGCTTTATTCGGAATAGTTTCTTGCACGCCATTGGCCGGTAAGACATAGTACCGCCTTCATAAGTTATTTCCCCTCCCCAATAAAGTAGGATGTGACGGGGTATTCCGAATTTGCTATCAAATGTCATTTCCCTGTAAGGATGTAACATGTTTAGACCCGAATTTTGGATACGAAATATGTTTTTTAAAAAAAAAATTTGACAAAGTTTCCTCTATATCTTGAGGATTCTCTCTTTCGCTGGTCATGCCCGATAAGGGCTACAAACAATACAACAAATCGGCAACGGTTACAAGTAATACATGCCCGACAAGGATTACAAACAATGCAATAATCCGGCAAGGGTTGCAAGTAATATATACCCGACAAGGGATACAAACATAATTAATCAAAATATAACCAAATATAACCACTTTCATGACCACTTTCATATATACAACTTAAGTACAACCAAATCCAATTTCATCAAATTATCCAATTTAGAGAATTGGTGACCCAATAACAACAAAAAGTCCCAAATAATAAAAAATTTCAACATCTCCGTTTAAGGACAGTAATTATTGACAGCCCCTCACCCCATATACCAAATCATTTATATTCACAATTACAAAAACAGCAAAAAGATAAAACTGCTACCATCACAAATAATTTTTCTAAAATATTTACATTAACAAAATTAATTAACTAAAAAAAAATTAATTAAAATAATTGAATAAAAAAAAATAATAATCTACCTGAAATATGTTGGTGGTGTTTGTTGAGGAGGAATATGGTGGTGGTGATGGTGGTTGTAGAGAAGGAGGAATGGAGGTGGTGGTTGTTGTAGAGGGGGAGGAAAAAGAGATGGTGGTGGTTGTAGAGGAGGAGGAAAAGGAGATGGTGGTGGTTGTAGAGGAGAAGGAAAAGGAGATAGTGGTGATTGTGACTGAAATCGCGAATGGAAGGAGGAGGAGGAGAAACGGAGGAGGAGAAAATGAGGGCTCTGCCCGATTTAATCACGACTGAATGCGAGGTCAGTCAATTTTATTTTTTTTTTAAAATTCATTTGACCTCGCATTTAAAAAAAAATTGTTAGACCTCGCATTCACTGAATGCGAGGTCATGAATATATATATATATATTTTTTTTTAAAAATTTTGACAATTTTAATTTGCCATGAGCTCGCATTCAGTAAATGCGAGCTCACTGAACTCGCATTCAATGAATGCGAGTTCCTCCCTCCCGGATATACCATTTCCCAATGGACATGAAAAAAGAACAATTTTCAAAACAAGCACAGTTTCAGAAATTTCTCCCAAATTGATGCTTTATAGAACAGGTAAAGGCCCAAGCACTCCACTTGGCATGTTGTGGGTTGACCTTCTTCTCTAAGTTCAAATATCAAAGAACTTCATGATGAAATTAGACTAAACTCCCAATGTACTAGATAGAACCACCAAAGATCAATAGCTTAGACCAAGGCATATTTTTCCAAGTTGAATACTTCCTCTTTGCTTCAAAAAGTTTTTCACTAAAATAAGCCACCAGTTTTCTTCTTGATTGAGAACAACACCTATCCACACATGAGAGGCATCACATTCAACCACGAATACCTTGTCAAAATCTGGTAACACAAGTATTGGAGCTTGAGTCATGACTATTTTGATGCAAATGACTGTGCAAAGCTTTTGCTGCAGCTTTTGTCCCCATGAAGGTAGTGCCTTTCAAACACTGTAATAGATCATAATTGAGTTGAAATTACGAATAAACCTTCAACAGAAAGATGCTAACCAGTGAAAACTTCGAATTCGGACATAATCTTAGGGTCTGGCCATTCTATTATGGCCATGATCATACTAGGATCAGGCTTTAATCCCTTAGTTTATACAATAAAACCCAATAATACAACACTATCACAGAGAAAAGAGCACTTCTTTAAGTTCACATAAAGTTTTTCACTTGGAAGCACCACCATAACTCTATGAAGATGTACTAAAAATGGTCTTCTTTACTATGAACATAGATTAGAATATCATCAAAATAGACAATAACATATGAACCAAGGAAAGGTTTCGGTCATGACCCCTAGGAATGTGCTTGGTGCATTTGAAAGGACGAAGGGCATTACAAGCCATTCAAACAGACCATCTGGTATCCTAAAAGTTGTTTTCCACTCATCACCATGAACTAAGAAGCCTGATTTGATGGTAGATACTTCTCAAGTCGATCTTTGCGAAAACCACTTCACCGTGGAAAGTGATATTTCATTGCAATCTTATTAATTGCTCGTCTGTCCACACATATTCCACGAACCATCCTTCTTTGCTGTAAGCAAAGCTGGAACAGTCTAAGGATTTTCCTTTTACAAACCATTCATTTTCCATCAATGCCTCGACTAGTTTTTGTATTTTACCGTGCTACAATGGTGGTCGTCGATAATTCCAAAGCTCTTGTCAAACGTTCTTCAAGTCTACCGTGATCGGGCTGTTAATGATGTGTGGGACTATCAAATGGATTGACATTCTCCTCATCATCGTCTTCTTCCTTGCTGCCTGTGCTACGAGAGACTTTTTCAGTTTACCTGTGCTAGTGGTGTTCATGGTTGAAAGTGATGCCTCTCGTGTGTAGCTGGGTGTTGTTCTCAATCAAGAAGGCATAGTAGTTAAAAGCGAGGGAAGGCTTGCATTTCAGACAGGGTATTTTTCTGAGAAGAGCGAGGGATTTCGATGAAGTGTAGCCAAAAGGTAGAAGCTATGGACAAAAAGAGCGCATTCTATCTTACCTGGACTTATTCACTTTGTTGTGATCTATTTTTTTATCCCAGAATTGTTATTGCTGGTGTTTGTGGAGGTGAAGAAGATTAGAAACAGAGAATTTGTGCTCTGGTGAAGAAGTAAAGGATTCAGTTGCCCCCAAAAAAACAAAATGAAAAAGAAGAAAGAACTCAAATCGTCTCGTCGCTGGCCTCGCTGCTATTGGTAGCTTTTGGAGAGACTGAAAAAGGGTTGACAGCTGGGAAATAAAAGATGTTTTATAAGGTTTTTAAGTTTTAAAAGTTAATTTTGAAACTAAACCCTCCAGTCTTTAATAAAATTTAAAGAGTGCCCCATACACTTGTAACTAAAAGTTATTTTTGTAATTAAACCCTCCAATCTCTAATAAAATTTAAAAACTGCATCTTCCTTTTTCTAACTAAGAATAATAAGCGCACTTTATAATTTTAGAATAACTAAGAATAATATATGTGATTTCTACAGGAGTGCACTTTGCATAAAAAAGCATGCGCTTCGATTTGCGCTTCGCGCTTAAGCCCCGGAAGGCTTATGCGCTCTAGGTCACTTTTCATTTTTAACTACTATGCAAGAGGGGAAACAAGTGGCTTATGTAAGTGAAAATCTCTGAGGCAAAGAGCAAATATTGAATTTATGACTTGGAATTGTGTGGTTTATTCTTTTTTTACCATTGTTAGTACTATTATTTGCATCGGGAGTTTATCCTAATTTCAAATCATGAAGCTCTTCAAGCTCTTCCATATTTGAACTCACACTGAAAAGCTGAACCAAAGCATACCAAGTGAATGGCTTATCTTCAAGATTTTAGCTTTTTATGTGATCAATTATTAGAGTAAATAAAGTAGCATATGCTTTGAATCATCGTTTTCTATTGTCTACGTGTACAAGAAGTTGGTTTTGAAGAGATTAAGAATCAATATTTCGGACGACTCTTTTTCTTGTAGGTGTTGAAGGAGTTACAAGACAAGACAACAAAAGTAGCAACTCTTTTGCTATTCATAAGAGTTAATTATTTAGAAGCAACCAATTTTACATTCCTGAATGTGGTTTATGTGAACAAATTCTTAGAGAGTTACAAGGTGGTGGTCTAGAAGACATTTTGGGAGAGACAACTAGCAATGATTACTGATCGTATTTTGCCAAAGATGCGTATGGATGTGAAAGACTAGTTAAACGTTGTAAAACTTGTTAAATTTACAGATGGTAATCACAGAGCACCTGTTTATACTCCCCTTCAAGTTGCTTCTTCACCTTGGGCTCATCTTAGTATGGATTTTGTTTTGGGACTTCATATACATATAAGGGGAATGTTTCAACTAATGTGGTTGTGGTTATATTTTTGAAGAAGCACATTTCGGACTTCAGATGCTTCATGTGTAGATGAACTTTCGTTTTGTGGGATTGTACATTTACACCGAGTTCCTTCTACCATTGGTTCAAATCATAATAGGAAATTAATAGGGCATTTTTTAGAGCACTTTTTTGAGGAAAATGGGTACAAAACTTGTTTATTCCAGTAGGGCTGTCCATTGTCACTCTAACGGGCATACTGAAGTGGTTACTCGAAGTTAAGGTAATTTTTTTCTTTATATTGTTGGGGGATCACGTGAAGACTTGGGATTTAGTCTGCATGTTGAGTTTTCTTATAATATAGCTTAGTGAACTGAACAAAGAAGAAGACTCATTTTGAAGCAGCTTATGGTCCCAAGCCACATGTTGGATCTTGTTCCTTCATTAAAAGCTGTTAGTGAAGATGCTTAGGCATTTGTTGGACATATAAAGAGATACATTGGAGTTAGGTTGGCAATTGAAGCAAGCAATGGAAAGTATAATGAAGCTGCAAATGAACATCAATGCTTCAAAGATGTTGCTGAAGGAGACGAAGGGATGGTCTACTTGCGTAAAGAGAGGTTTCCAAATGGAGCTCATATAATAAGTTGCAGTCCAGGAAGATTGCTTCTTGTAGGATCTTGAAGAAAATTAGTTGGAATTCTTGTGTGGTTAAATTATGAGCCAGCTATGGACAATACAGACACTGGACTATGCAGCTGCCAGTAAGGAAAAGGACGTGGTACAAGAGATACTGATGTCAAAGAACTTCTAAGGAACTTGTATCATCGTTTCCTCAAGTGGCTGGGTCAACTCAATCTGAATTTCTGAACATGAATTGAAGTCAATCTACCTTCAATTTGATAAAGTTTTCTCATTAATAGTAGAGTGTTCTCGACCCTGGACGAAGTAATGCAGGGCCAGCAGCTTAGTTGATTATTTCTCTTTTAATTTATGTATTTAAGTTGTGTTAGACTTTGTTTAAGTCAGTATGTTAGTGGATAGGTACTCTTTATGGTTATGAAGAAAGATAAGGATTAGAACATTAGGCAAGAATGAGAAGTACTTGGACTTTAAAGTTGGTTAGGAGTTTCTCAATAACATCGGTCTGTAGCTGTATTTTGGAGATCTATGAACGATTTCAGCAAATAACAGAGAGCTTCTGAGCTTTGGGTTGTGTTTTATATCGATTTTCTCCTGTTAAATTTCTAGAAATCCGTTTGTCATACTTGTTATACCTGCAAGATACGACCTCAGATCACGTCGCCTACATCACTATTCCTCCCTTCTGTCATCACCCTGAATAGGTAGTACGAACTATTTAAGCGTGGGCACTTCTTTTTCACTTGGTTGATAAACTTAGGAGGTGTTTGGTTAAAATTGAACAATCACTATCATGAACTAATTAATGATAATAAGTTTTTGTAAAAACTAATGGAGTGTTTGGTAAATTTATACTAATTCAGGAATGAGTTTTAGATTTTTGTTTTTTTAGTTTCTCTTCCTCTCATCTTCCTCCCCTCACCGCAACACCACCACCCTTCCTTCACCACAGCACCAGTACTAGACTAGAAACCTGTGTCCCTTCATTACTGCACCACCACCAAAGATAGAGAGAATACAAAGGAGAGAGAGAGGCGGCAAGGAGAGAGAGGTGACGAGGGGAGAGAGATGGGGCAAGGAGAGAGATGGGGCAAGGAGAGAGAGGTGGCGAGGGGAGAGAGATGGGAGAGAGATCAAAGAGGGGCCAGGAGAGAGAGGTCGTGAGTGGAGAGAGGTCAAAGAAAGAGGGGCGGGAAGGGGGTAGGGGGCGGGAGATAGAGAGAGCGGAGAGAGTGGTGGTGAGGAGAGGGAGTGGGCGGCTAGGAGAGAGGGTGGTAGAGGAGAGAGAGTGGGTGGTGAGGAGAGAGGTTGGTAGTAGAGGAGAGAGAGGCAATGAGGAACAGAGAAAGAGGAGATATAAAACTTTTTTTTTGAAAATTTTTTAACTTTACTTTTTTGTCTTTTTTTTTTTGAGAAAGAAAATTAGGATTGGATTAGGGAATCAATTTGAAAGTAGTACTAGTTAATTAAAAAACCCATAGTTGAGGGTTTTCATAGCAATTGATGTTAAGCAAACATAATGATGTGGGTATCATTATAGTTGTCCGTTCCTTGTGATGTCTCCTTTTTTTAGGTAACTTGTGACATCTCCTTAATCTCATCTCTGCTTAAAACTTTATTTTTTAGTGAACATGCACACATGTTTGGAATCACTATTAGATGCATGAATATTAACATGTTAGAAGTTCTGCTTTCATTGTTTTTAATTCTAGGTTGCCTCTTGTTGTAGATTTTCATTGTCTCGTCTAGAAAATTAAAGATTTTCAGTCTCTTTAATAATAGTTTAACAATTTTTTTTCTTTTTGTTTCAAATCTCAACAGAGGCTTTATGGTTTTGCCGTATGCTTGGCTGCTGGAATAACATGTACACTGTTGGTATGTTTGAAATTTTCATCCTCTTTTCCTGTTTCGATATATGTTCATTAGTTTTCTTAACGAGTTTTTATGTGCTTTTCATCTAGTATTGATGATATGGAGCATAATTGTTCTTCTAAAAGTTGCTAGGGAGATACTCTGTCTACTGTCTAATCGGAAGAGAAATTGCTCTTCACCTTAGAAGACTGATGCTTCTTAAATACTAATCTGACTATCTTTTAGACTTATTTTTATCCTATTCTAATATATTTGTCCTGCATCAATTCTGCTTCAGTTGGAGGAAACTTGTCCTCAAGTTTTAAATTTTAGCTTTCCACAATCAAATAGATTTCCAGCCAAGCCTTCTATTATCTTATGGCCCTTCTCCAGAATCAGCAAATAGTGAATTGCATTTGTTGTCTTCTTGGGGTCCAATATTGCTGCTCCAAGCTTACTGCCAACTCCAACTCCAACTCCATTGCTGGATAAAATTTTGATAATTGCAGCAATTCTTGGGCTTTTATCGAACACCTAGTGGTGGTGACGGTAATTTTCTAGAGAATGTTGTTTTGTAACTGTGTGAAGATAGTTATCTAAACAATATTGTTTTGATGGTTGTAGCATGCTCAAATCACCATCATTATCACCATAATGTTTGCTCATATTTTGAATGTAAATTATCAAATAATTGAAGAAAATTTCTTTCCTCATTGTGTTGTAAAGATATCGGAAGGGGATATAGATCAACAATAGCATCTTTATCTGTATAGACATCATAGATTGGAGGAGAGTTCCAATGTGGGAAGTTCTCCCAGGGATCAATCTCTAATCTATAGCAGAACTCTTTTCTCCTTGACTACCTTCTGGTATCTCTGAAGAATTACAACTGACATCTTGAATCTCCTCATGAACCTCCAACGTTTCTTGGTTCGTAAGTTTTTCAAGCCTTTGGAACAACCGCTGATTTTGTTCCTTGAATTCTTCAACTTCTTGTTGCCATGTCATGAACCGCATTTGGCTCTGACACCAAATGATGTCCGCAGAAGTGCGAGAGTTAGGAAAGTTACTTTGATCCATGGTCAAAGTTTGATTTTCAGGGAAAACCAGTATAAAACCTTGAAAGGGGAGCTAATCTAGCTGATATTGAATAAATACTACTGGTCACAATATTTGAATTGAATTGTGAAGAAACGATGTTTGAATAATTTGTCAAAATCTGTCTTTAATACATAGCTGACCAGTAGTATTTATAAAACTAACACATATCCAAATCTAATATCATCCTAATCCTTAGAAGCCTGATACTTCTTAAATGCTAAGCTGATAAGTACCCTATCTTTTGGACTTATCTTTATTCTATTCCAATAGATTTGTTTTTCATCAATTCCATTGAGAAAAAAGGGGACTTTTTGGGTTAATTGAGGTAATCATGAGGATTTCCCTTTGAGCGTGGATCTAAAGAGCATCACAAATATCTCAAGAGCAATTTAATTTATCGTACTTTATATTGTCTTGTTAATTCGACTTACTAGATGAACATATTGTACCAAAGGCTATTGAACTAAAGGGAAATTTTCTGCCATGTATAGATTGTTCAAGAGATGAGGATTCATCCCTAGAACATTTATCATCTATAAAGCAAACTGGACGACTTGTATAAACGAAGATTCTAGGAGATGATTTAGAGGTTCTAGATGCTTAATGCCATAATTGCTTGAATTTTTATTGCAAAAGATGATTAGCCAAAGATGCAATGCAAGTACCAATATTCCAAAAGGATGAATGCGTTAAACTATAGTTTAGTGCAAATTAAGTATTTTAGAATCAAATATCATACTTGAAAGGGAACTTACAAAGTTAAACAGATGATGGCCACTTACAACGTTGAAGAGAAAATAAACTTGATCACCAACAGGAAAAATACTCTTATTTTTGTCTTTGGAGATGTTGTCAGTGGTTGTATCCTTGGTGGCTTACTAAATAATTGACTTTTTAATGCATCTATATTTTCTCTTTAACATTCATTGGAAAGAACTCCTGACTTTTCGGATCGGATTGGATCTTACTTATTGCTTATCAACTTAAAGTTTAGATTTTTTAAGATCCTATAATAATATCCACAGGCTCTTAACAACACATATCATGAATTGTCAGAAATATATTGCTTCTCATAATATTATGGCAGAATAATCAGGAAAATTATAATTTTAGAACCAGAATTAAAGAAACGTTGTTGAAAATTCTATAAATTAATAGAATAACGAATTAAGAACAATAGGAATCGCTCCGATGCACTTTTAGGTATCACATCCAAGGTATCACACAATTCTTAAGAAGACAACAATGTCTGCAGGAAAATTTTATTAAGCTGAAAAGTGTATTATCTTTGTGGAAAAAGACATTATTTATAAATTCTTGATTAGGATTTACCTCTTATTCCCTGTAGGAACAACAATCTTAACTCTATTACTAAACCCAAATGGAAAGAAAATCCATACTAGACTTTAAGACAAAATAATAAAATGCTAAAACCAAAAAATTCCTGGAAATAGCTAAATTACTAAAATGCCCATCTCTCATATCGCATAAACTCCTAAAATCGTATTCCTACGAAAACAAACTAGTAAGAACTCTTAACTCCTGACAAGCTCCTTGTCTTTTAGAGAATGCAAAACCAATCATTGAATGCGGCCATCAATTGTGAAAGTATTTATTTTTATTTTTTCTTGAGCCTTTTATTGTCTGCACTTGTGTTCTGGAGCTTCTATGTTACTTCGATCACACATATATCGGGTAAACACTTGAATAAGAGTGAGGGTTGGCTGACTAAGTTCTCGGGGTTGAATTTGGTGCCATCACAGGGTTGTTCTTGTTCCGCTATATACCTTGGTGGTGTGTATAGAAAGTCATGTACAACTAGCATAATAAAGAAAATAGAAACCAAAAAATCCTAATCCATATTTTTCTCATTGTTCATAAATTGATCTTAGTTGGAAACATGCTTATGCAAATGGAAGATTATTATATAATCACCAATATTGGGTCTTTAAGTTGATCTACCTATCTACTTCTAGTATTTGGTTCATGTTTCTGCTTATTTTCATTAAAATCTGTAAACAGGAATTCCATTATATTTTTCTATTTTGCTTGATGTAAAGACCTGGTTCGTCATCTCACATGAATAATGTACGGTTTAAAAAAATTCCTTGATGACTCGTGGCTTTATATTTAGGAAGCGGGAGTGTTGAGCTTTAACTTTATATTTTAAACAGTTCCCGAGTAGTTATAGATTTAGGATCTTTGATCTCTCTGTTTTACTTCATTGCATAGTCATGCAAAATTACAAACATCAATTTGTGTATTCCAGGCTCTTCTTCGTCAAAAAGTCTTCTAGTGTTCCTAGCGAAAATCCTACATGCACAAGTTTATTGGAATCTTCATTTAGAGTAACAAGAAGAATATGAAATTCGAAGATGCATCTCCGTTTTTCTCGACTTAGTAGTTAATACCGTTTTTAAAATTAATAATTTTGTTACTAATATATAGTATTTTTCTCATTGGATATAACTAGTCCACTAAAATATAGCTTGTGACATTTATCTTCTGCCCTCAAGCTATTTATCAAAGTGCAATCATGTCGATGGTGATGTGTCATTTTATCTGATTGGCTATTGGTTCATACTATTTGTTGACATGTCCTATGTCAAGATCGTAGTTGATTGATGGGTATTTCCTTCTTGTTGCATTCAACGTTTTAGTTTTCCGTAATAAATCTTGTTAATAGCTAAGATAGCAGCAGTACGAGGTACTAATTTGGTTGTGTTCTGTTCTCACAGTCCATGCTTGTTTTCTTCAATCCGATCAAATTTGGAATAACGTTCTCCTTTGGCAATCTGCTGGCTCTAGGAAGGTTTGTTTCAGTTTCTTTAGTTCAAGCTAATTTTCTAATGATGAATGGGCTTTGAAGAATATAGGTTGATACTATTAGTACTAGAAACTATCATCCAATTATTAAATTTTCTTTTTCCAGGAGGTTTACTTAATATTATTGTATGTGATGTAATGGTTGACGCACAACCTTCTATTCAAGTGGTAGAATTGTGTGTATCTACGAAGTGTCGTTTCTCTGCGTGTATTATTAGATTTTAGTGTCTCTATAATTCCACAAGTCATATAGTGTTGTATCAGTATTTAGAGTTAGTAAGAATAGAAATGTGCATTGAAGTTAAAGATACAAAAAAATTAAAAAAAAGTTCATAGACACATTCATGGTTTGCACATATATTGACACGAATGTGCATACACATGGACACATAATGATTTAGCACAAGATTGTGGTACACGAGCGGAAGAATAGAGGGGGGTTGTGGGGCTATTTTGGTGCTGTGAACAGTACCCGTGTTCAGTAATTTCTGGAGAAATTATTGGGGAAACAAAGGAGAACAACAAAATAAACAAATAACTAAATTCTTTAATCCATTAATCTCTGTCTAAAATAACATAGTAACAAGGCTATTTATATCCAGGAAAACTAACTAAAATCAAGAATTCTATTGGAAATAGAATTCTTACTACCTATCCTTAAAAAATAGATAAGCAAACGACTTCTAAGATTATACCTATAACAACAATAACTCTAAATAAACTCCTACTAAAATTAGATAACCAAATAAGATCCAACTGCTAAAGAATTCTTGCAGCAATATACAAACAAACAAACCATTGATAGAAGACTTAATCCCACTAAGTAGGGTCGGCTGCATGAATCCTGTTACGCCATTGTGCTCTATCATGAACCATATCCTCAATTCCTAGATGGGCGATATCTTTCTTACAAGTTACCCACCAAGTCTTTTTCGGCCTTCCCCTACCTCTCTTATGTTGACTACTCTCTCTAAAATCTACTCGCCTGACAGGCGTTTCTACTAGTCGTCTTAACACATAACCTAACCACCTTAAGCGTGCGTGTTTCTCTCATCTTCTCATCAATGGATGCTACTCCAATCTTCTCACGAATATGCTCATTGTGTATCTTGTCCATCCTAGTGTACCCACACATCCATCTTAACATTTGCATTTATGCTACTCTCATCTTTTGCTTATGTGTGTAATTCATTGCCCAACACTTAGACCCATAAAGCATCGCTGGCCTAATTGACATTCTATAAAATTTACCCTTAAGTCGTAAAGCGATTTTGTGGTCGCATAATATTCCCGATGCCATTCTCCATTTACGTCCAACTCGCTTGTATCCGATGTGTAACATCTCAATCTATACCACCATCACTCTGAAGAATTGATCCTAAATACTTAAAATTTTCACGTGTGGGTATCTCTCTTGATTTCCGATACTAACCCCTATTCTATACCTACATGCACCCTTGCTAAATTTAAATTTCATATATTCTGTTTTTGATCTACTAATTCAAAACCCTTTTGCCTCAAGCGTCCTCTCCAAACCTCGAGTTTAGGATTAACCCCATTTTTTGTTTCATCAACTAAAACAATTCTTGTGACAATATAAAAGACTAAAATACCCTTACGACCTAAAATTTACAATAAGAAGACTCTTAGGACATCTAACATGTACACAACTATGGAAAGCTTCAATTTTGCTTTTCCTTGATATCTTCATTGACTGCATCACGTAAAAAACATTTTAAAAGACAAAAAACATAAACAAATGCTATAATGTATTTTATTGTATCATAATTTCCTTTTGGTAATTTATTGTTACAGTTCATTAGTTAAAATTGATTAAAGTCTCAATTTTGATTTGATTTGTCTCATAATGTCTATTTTCTTTGTTATATTCAATCTAAGTAAAAGTTGAGAAGAAATAAAATTGTATTTTCAAGATTAAAATTCGTTATAAAAATTCTTAAATCATTCAAGCGATGTAGTTAAATTTGTCTGTTCACCCCTTTTTATCACTAAAACAACGTAGTGTTATCCAATCTCTATATTTAAAACTAAAGCTATAAACATTTAGCTAATCTTCCCTCTCTTCCCTCCTCCTATCGACCACCGACCCCCGCCCCCACAGCCTCATCAACCTCCTTCCCCTTCTCTTCACCACTACCACCTTCTTCTCCCCTCCTATTCCTTCTATCACTCTGGTGATATTGTACATCCTTATGTTGGAAGCCGCTAGCGAAAAAATGAGGTACTAATGTAGCACAAGATTGGATGTCTTGTCTACAAGCACGCACAAAAAAAAAAAAAAAAAAAAAAAAGGGTACTGATGAATGCACAAGATTGGGGTGTCTTGTCTACAAGCACGAGTGGAAGAATGAAGGAAATTTTGGCGCTGTTCTAGTGCTGTGAGCACTAATTTGAGAAAATTAGGGGGACATCAGAGGAGAAGAAAATAGGGAAGAAGGAAGGGAATTTAAGATAGAAGAATAAAGAAAGTAATCAACAATAACCAAAATTCTTTATTGATCGATCTTTGGCTAAAATAATCTAATAACAATGTATTTATAAAGCTGTAAAACTAACTAAAAACAGAATCCTATTGTCATTACGATTACTAATCCTATCCTAAACATAACTAAATATTTATTAAATCAACTAGACTCCAAATAGTAATCTACCACAATTAAGTAACTATCTAAAACTCAATAACCAACCCTGATAATTTCCAGCAGTTATGCAAAAGACTAAATTACCCCTTGAGGGCCTAAAATTCTAGGAAGTATTGAACTCAAAGAATTAAACTCTTACGACACTCGAACCAATCTATGACCCTGAAGAATCACCATGGACGGCTTCCTGTAGACCAGAATTTCTTGTTGCATTTAATCATAAATCTTGGACTTTCATAGACAGATTTTCTTATCCAGCCAACTTATGGCTGCTGTTTCATCTCTCCCCAACTGAAAAGAACTCAGACTCCAACGAGTTAGGATGTGGTCCAAGAATTCCGTCTCCTCAAGAGATGCGTTGCAAAAGGAGTGATTTCTTAAGCTTCACTGCCACAAATCCTTAGATGGAGCTAGTTTCAAGTTTAGGTCATCTTGTTTGAAAGCGCAAGTGTTGCTATGCCCGCAATGTTCCCACTTTCCTATCAAAAAGCTAAGTCGACCCAGCAAAAGATGACAAACTTTCATAGGCAGTACATCACATTCAACATTCTCAATCAAACCACCTTTCATTCACTTTAAGCTTAGAGTTTTTAACCCAAGCAACCTTTTACAGATTAGGATGTGGCTCAGCTTTCAGTCCCAATTTATCTGCAGCATCTTCTGATAGAAAGATGAAGTTGTTGCAACTTCTGGGGTCAATGCTCATGGTGTACAATGCTCCATTACACTGAACTCGAGTATGGAAAATACTACTTAGTCGCCAATCTTTGTCTTTTATATCCTTTGTGTACTAAGAAGCGGGCGTAAGACAATTTAAGGCTGTCCATCATCACCTTGCTCATCTTCATTATCTTCTTCAGGTTCCAAAAGAATAAAATCCTTTCCCTTTTCTTGAGAGGCGGCATCAATATGAGACTCTTTTTGTTTGGACATTTCCAGCTCATATGACCTAAAAGTCCATAGTGAAAACACCCATTTTTGTTAGCTTTCCGGCGATCTTCGAGCATTGGAGCCTTACCTTTTGGATCTACAGACCTATAATTCCCTTGTACTGCTACTGGTTTGTTAAAATCAGCTCTGAATTTCTCTACTTGACGACCATTTTACATGTGATTTCGCAAAGAAGGCCTGGTGGGATATTCTGCTTCTACTTGGTGAGCAACTTGTATAATGTAGTATCACTCAAAGTAGTAAGAACAGAAGTAGCAATCTTTATTGAAATTTGCTGTTTTAGTCCATTCTTATATGAAGCAATCATAACATATTCATCCCATTCGAATATACTACAAGGGGCCGGATTGTAGAGCTTACTTGTGTATTTGGCAATTGTCGTATTATCTTATCTCAATTGCATGAATTGACGTTGAACTCTCTGTTTGTAGTCGGAAGCAAGTAGCGAGTCATGGCTTGTTTCATCTCTTCCCATGTCCGCACATCACCCATTCCACGCCTCCTAAAACTTGCTCTTTAATCCACCACCCAAGTTACCTAGACTCGGATACAGGTGTTTGGTACGGGTACATGTCTAGGGGGACATTTTAAAAGAATCAGATACGGGTACGGGGATGCGTCTTTTATTCTTGTATATGTTACTATAGTTAATGTAGTGGTAGTGCAATTGGATGACTTTAACCAATTTAACATTATTTTAGAACTCATTTTTCAAAAATATACTCTTTGTAATGTTTATGCGTAGCATTAAAGAATAGTGGTTCTCTAAGATAAATAAGATAATAGAAGGATATAATTATAATAAAATTTTGATATACAATTCTCATATGTTTCTCCCTCCTATTTAATCTTCCTTTTTATATCTTATTGGTTCTTTCATGTGATTAAGTCACAACCATGTTGAAGTCAATATAATATTTAGCTTGGTAAAAATGTCAAAGTATCTAATTGAAAGTTGACCATATGGACATTGATCCCACACCCACACCCACACCCACACCCACACCCACACCCACACCCACACCCACACCCACACCCACACCCACACCCACACCCACACCCACACCCATGTCGACACGGTAGGACATGGGTACTCTAGGGGTGAGAGGAGAGTCAACATAGTCCACCACACACGTGCAGTCCCCTTTGACTTTGCTTCAGCAAAATAAAATTGCCGAAGATCATTTATACCATACCATTTAAAATATGACCCTAAACTATGCACCCAATGAAGCTTAAGATGAAAACATCTGGATGACCATCCCCATAAAAATCTGGAACATCTAGCTTGACTGCTTTGCTGAAATCTTGCTGAATTGCCAAATTATTATTATAGTATAATTGATTTTGAGGCGGGAATTGAGTTTGAGGTGGGATGTAAGTACTACCATCTAAATAAGGGAAATTTCCTTGAGGGAAGAAAATAGTGAATTTGGGTTGATATGGATTTTGCTTAAAATTACTGCTTGGTTGAAAACTAGTTGCGAATTAGGTAGGAAAATTGATTGAGGAACTGGTTCAGAAACAGGTTGGAAAATTGGTTGAGAAACTGGTTGAGAAGGGAAACCAAACAACGGAGTTGTGGTTAATTTTGGTTAGAAGTAGAAGCTTTATGATTTGTCTTGTCAACTGTTTCAGTTAGTTGTTTTCCCTGCAATAACGCATAAAGTCTATCCAATCTACCATCCAAATTATCTAATCTCTCATCCAAGTTGTGTAATCTCCCAGCATAATATCTAATACCCTTCTAACTTGTTGCTAATATCTTGCAATTATAATTAAGTGCAACAATATCATAATCCTTTCATAAAGCTTCAAACTTTGAAGAAAGCTCGCGTTGGTAACGATATTTGAAGGTGAAAAAGAAGAAAAATATGGTTAAGAAAAGAGAGGAAAGTTTAGCTCTTGATATCAAACTCATGTAGCACAAGATTGAAGTGTCTTGTCTACAAGCACGAGCGAAAGAATAAAGAAATTTTTGGGGCTGTTTTGGTGCTGTAAACAGTACTCGTGAACAGTATATATGGGGAAATTAGAGTGGAAGAAAACAAGGAAGAAGGAAGGGAATTTAAGAGAGAAGAATAAACAACGTAATAAACAATAACTGAAATAACTGAGATTCTTTATTGATCAATCTCTGCCTAAAATAATCTCCTAACAATGTATTTATAAAGCTATAAAACTAACTAAAAATAGATTCTTATTATGATTAGGATTACTAATTCCTATCGTAAACATAACTAAGTCATACTTATTAAAAAACTCCAAATGTTAATCTAATACAATTAAGAAACTATCTCTAAGACTAAAAAGCTAATCATGCTGACAATTTGCAACAGTTATGAAAAAAATACTAAATTCCCTCATTAAGATCTAAAATTCTAGAAAGTACTAAACAAAACAATTAAACTCCTATGACACTTAAAACCAATCTCAGATCCTAAGAATCAACATGTAACAACTTTCTTTTAGACTAGAATTTCTTGTTGCTTGATCCCTTAATCATATTCTTAGGCTTCCATAGACGGAAGTTCTTAATCCTGTTCTTGGGCTTCTGCAGACAGAAGTTCTTATCTAGCTAACTGATGCCTACTGTGTCAGTTACTACTTATACTATCAAATGTAATAGATTTTGTAAAAAGGGCTATTGAATCTAGCACCAGCAATACTTTCAATCAACGAGGCAATATCATTAGAATCTTACATTAGGTGGACCAAACAATAATGAGGTTCTAAATAGTTAACACTATAAATAAAGCATCCCCAACTTCAATAATCATTCGTCCGTCTTATTCCTGTACCTCCATCTTAAAAAATGGTAGATCTCAATCTCAACAAGACAACTATCATCGATTCGTTGCCTTTATCATTGGAATTCTCCACCCCATCATCCGAGTGATTAGGGATTGGTAGTGACAGTTGTGGTTTGGGGTAAGAAGGAAGCCAAGGAGGAGGAAAAATGAGGGGGAGGAGAAGGGTGGTGACAGTAGTGGAGAGGTCCACTTATGACACATCTGAAGAGGGGAAGGGGAAGAATAGTAGTTAAAAGTGAGGAAAAGCGACAATTAAGCGAAGAAAAGAAGCGACGATATTTGATAAGCTATCTCGTTTTCGTGGTCAAAGCGAGTGCTTGTGAGAAAGGGTCGCTAAAGCACAAAAAGTGCAGTAAAAGAGAGAAGCGATAGAAAAGCCGCTTGTTTATCTTTTTAAGGGTTTTAATTTTTTTTGTTGACCATTGGATTAATTTCCTTTTTAATCTTGACACTTACGTTGATACATGTGGTGCATGATAATAATATATGGTGAGAAAGGTTAGATCAACTCTTTAGGTCTTTAGGTCAAACTTATTATGTATATTTCTCAAAGGCTCTATTAGTTTAACAGACGAGAAACTTCTTCTACTACAACTGGCTCTCCCTCTCCCTCACTTCTTCCCCTCCCTATCCAACGACTCTTGTGACCATACCAAAAACTTCTTTTAATTAATTAATTATTATTATTATTTTTTTTTTGTATCTCCATCCCCTCCTTTGTTTAGTTTTTTAGTTACAAACAAACAAGCCAAGCCTTGTTTATTTTTGTTTTGTTTTTTAGTTTTTTTTTTTAAATTTTTTTATGGAACAGTAGCTCCCTTTGCCCTCTTTTTATTTTTCTTATGTATTTGGCTTTATCTCGTCGTCCATTTTTTTTCCCCCTTTTTTTTTTTTGGGGGGTGGGAAATTATCCAAACAGAGGCGTCGCACCTACTGAATATTCGGCAGCAACCAAATGAGACGTTAAAGCAATATACGCGTTGTTGGTCGCTTTAATGATGAAGTTGTGCATATTCACAATGCAAACGAGACTTTGCTTATAGCTGCATTCATGAGTGGAATTCGACCAGGAATGTTCAATGCTGATCTTGCTTCTTCTGTCTCGAAAACCATTGGAGAGCTCCTGCAGAGAGTGGATGACTATATTCGAGGAGTGGAGTGTAGTCGGGCAAAAAGGGAACTACAAGAACCCCGCGACAAGAATAAGAAAAATTTCGATAAGTCCACAGAGCCAAATAAGAAGAAACGTGCTGAGGGTTCTAGTTCCCAGGTTGCTCGGTCTATGATTCCTACAAGTATCAGGAATTCGATATGCAGTCGAGAAATATCTGCAACTTGTAATGTGGATTTGATATCCACAGTGGCTAAGGTCTGTTTAGGAGGAGGAGATTAAGGAGAAGTCTGAGTAGTTTGTTCTTCAGCCATTGGCATAGAATTGATGGGAAGAACATCAAAAGCTTCTGGAATGTTCAAGGAGGAAGTCATTGGGAGCAGATATTCAAGACTCAAAGGAAATTTAAAAATCACAAAGAAAAGGAGAAGAAATTGCTAGGAAAGTTCAATGAGTTTTTGAAAGGTAAGATGAAAAAGGAAAATTTTGATTCCTTGATAAAGGAATGTTTATAAGTTAGTTTCAAACTGGCTAACTTTTCAAATTCTTGGAAAATGAAGCATTGTGTGCTGGCAATAATTGCCCCAGTAATAAATGTGCCTAAGAAATAGGCACGTCTTTTCATAAAAAGGAAGGAGTTATAACTTTTCATAAATTGATAACGTTTTAATTCCTGTCCGAACTATAACATCATACATTGGGCATTTCATGATCAAAAGAGTAAAGGTCGACCTGCCAAAGTGTTCCAAATGGTTCGGCTGAATGAGGGCTGGCTTGCCGAAGTGGTTTAAGTTAGATCCAGATACTTAAGTCCCTAAGTTGATGGCACCAATTAAGTGTCAGGCTCGCCGACATGCTCAAGTAGCCATTTATTATACGGACATGGTTCGATCACGATGGATGATCCAAAGAAAAAATTACTTTTCAGAAGAAGAGTGATTATACAAAAGGTCACGTTGGATGACCTCCAGATCGGATCATATCAGAAGAAGATCAAAATACAAGTTTTGATACAAATGAGATCAATATGATCAGGTCTTATTTCACAAAGGTTGATCTACAATGTTGCTGAACAGAAATGTTAAAAAGAGAAATACCATTCTTATTTGAAATAAGAATACAAATGATGAGAATATTAAAATTAAGTCATTTCATTACATATTCAGCAAAGGGAATTACAAGATCCTAACTACTCTTGTTGATCTCCTTCAACCTGCTCTACTGAAGGGTTTTTAATCGAAGTAGAAGTTCTTGTTACATCCTGATTATCAAAATTGAAGAAAGTTAGAGGACTCTGTTCTATATCAAGAAGATTTACATCAAAGAAAAAAAAACAGGGTCTGCCCACAAAAGCTAATAATTCTGAAATATTTACCTCTTGCTTGGGTGTTATTATCGACCTCTGCAACCTCTTCCTCCTCAACTTCTTCAATTACTTCAGTAACTTCTTCTAGCAGAGGATGCTCTGAGTAAGAGAAGAAGCTGATCTGGGCTTTCTGAACTCTATATCCAACTCGGTCATTTGATCAAAAGTAGCAGCAGCATTAAAATAGGAAAAGTTGCTATTATCAAATTCCAAATTGGGAAATTGAGCTCGGATGTCATCTAAGGCTTTGCCAAATCCAGCTGTGGCACCTATTGTGCAAAATTTCCGTAAGTCTTCACTGAGAGCCTGGGATGCCATAAAGGAGTTGACACCTTGAAGAGGAAGCTGCTCCCTCAGATTTTGAATTAAAAGTTGATTCTGAGAAAGCTCAGGTTGAAGTCTGTGTATTTCTACTTGAGCGGCATTCAACTCGGCGGATTTAGAAGAAAGGCTTTGAGAAACTTGCTCGTAATCCTCTTTCATTTTTGCAACTTCGGCAGTGTGGGAGGACTGGAGTTCTCTATATTGTGTGAGCTTATTTAATTTTTCTTCTAGCTCGGCCAGAGCATCATTGTGCTTTTTCTACTTGGCTAATCTCATTTCCTCTATCTGATTAGCCTTTTTGTTATTCATCTTTTCTAAAGACTTCTCAAAGTCGGAAGACTTTTGCTTATCTTCCAACCAGGATAACATTGTGCTACGAAGGTAGCAACCGAACAAAAACCAATTCAAAGTGTTTCGGATTGCTTTTAATTTATTTGGACAGGCTTCAGACTCCAATATATCTCCCTTAGGGAAGGCAGCAAATAAATAATCAACACTTTTGCTTGACCCTCTGACATGGTCGTCCACGAAAATTGGCCAATAGGGGATAAAATGTTGTGCCTCAGAAGTGGAGGATCCCGTTGGTTCTTTCCCACTTCTGGAATCATGAACAACTTCTGCTGCCTCTTTGTCATGTTTTGGACTATCCATCAGAATAATAAGAGGAGATCTCCTACAGCTGGTGGATCCTCAACCTCAGGAAGAGGATTGTCAATTCCTTTTAGGGGATTGAGAGGCTTTTCTTTTCCTGGATGATACTTAATCTTTTGTTTGAGGGACCGACTCAGACTCCACTGTTACTTGGGGATTGGGAATTTGAGATTCAGAGTTTCCAAAAACCACTCCTTCTCCTTCAAGATTCGCTGGATCTGCAGGGGTTTTTCTGTTACGAATTCATCTAATAATCTTCTGCGAAGCATTTCCTGTTAACATAACGGCTCCCAAGTTGAATTTGTCCCTAGTAGGGACATTATTAGTTGAACCTTGTCTTGATTTGGAAGCCATGAAATTTTTCAAGAAGAAAAAGTGCAAGAGAAGATGATTCAAAGATGAATTTTCGAAAATTTTTGCTGAAAATTGCAGATTAGACTAAAGTAAACAAAAGGATACTTTTTTGGATATTAAATATTCAAAATCCTGAATGTAGCGACACCTAGATGAAGCGGGGATTTGCGTATTAAATGGGGATTCTCAAAAGACGTGACAGTTAAATAAATTCATCAGTCTAAATGGAATTATTATCGATAAAATCCGATCCAGGATTCAAACTTTATTGAGGGGGCTTCTGATGATACAAAAAATAATCAAGCATAGCCAGAGGACACGTGGCAGTTTATGCTGACCTCATACATGTGACGTTGCTAGGATAGATCGGAATTGTTATCAAATAGCTCGGAGGGTCAAATGCCAATCTCAACAATGACTCAAGTCATAAGCAGAATAAAAACGACGGACTAGCTCGGCTACCGAACTACTTAAATACATAAGCCGATTAATTGTTCGGCAGACATCTACTAAAAAATCACTATAAATACGGATATTCATACATTTGTAAACCAAGTGGAAAAAGCCTAAGTGAAATCATCAAGCCTTATTATACAAATACAAACCTTTGTAACTCTAAACTGTCACTATCAGTAAACAAGTTGAGATTTTTCCCTACAACTTCTTCGTTTTTATTACTTTCCTATCTAGATTAATTTTTGCTTCGTCAAGTGCTTTGCTGAAAGCATTATCTTGTTGAATTGCCAAATTATTATTATAGTAGAACTGATTTTGAGGCGGGAGTTGAGTTTGAGGTGGGATGTAAAGTACTACCTTCTGAAGAAGGGAAATTTCCTTGAGGTAAGCAAATAGTGAATTTGGGGTGATATGGATTTTTTTTAAAATTACTGCTTGGTTGAAAACTAGTTGCGAATTAGGTAGGAAAATTGGTTGAGACAACAAGTTGGAAAATTGGTTGAGAAACTGGTTGAGAAGGGAAACCAAACAATGGAGTTGTGGTTAATTTTGGGTTAGAAGTAGAAGCTTTATGCTTTGTCTTGTCAACTGTTTCACTTAGCTGTTTTCCCTGCAATAACGCATAAAGTCTGTCCAATCTACCATCCAAGTTATCTAATCTCCCATCCAAGTTGTGTAATCTCCCAGCATAATATCTTATACTTCTAACTTGGTGCTAATGTCTTGCACTTTATAATTAAGTGTAACAATATCAGAATCCTTCGACAAAGCTTCAAACTTCTATGAAAGCTCGAGTTGGTAACCATATTTGAAGGTGAAAAAAGAAGAAAAATATGGTTAAGAAAAGAGAGGAAAGTTTGGCTCTTGATATCAAACTCATGTAGCACAAGATTGAAGTATCTTGTCTACAAGCATGAGTGGAAGAATAAAGAAATTTTTGGGGCTGTTTTGGTGCTGTAAACAGTACTCGTGAACAGTCTATATGGGGAAATCAGAGTAGAAGAAAACAAGGAAGAAGGAAGGGAATTTAAGAGAGAAGAATAAACAACATAATAAACAATAACTGAAATTCTTTATTGATCAATCTCTGCCTAAAATAATCTCCTAACAATGTATTTATAAAGCTGTAAAACTAACTAAAAATAGAATCTTATTATGATTAGGGTTACTAATTCCTATCGTAAACATAACTAAATACTTACTAAAAAACTCCAAATGTTAATCTAATGTAATTAAGAAACTATCTAAGACTCAAAAGCCAATCCTGCTGACAATTTGGAGCTACAGTTATGAAAAAAATACTAAATTCCCTCGTTAAGATCTAAAATTCTAGAAAGTACTGAACTCAAACAATTAAACTCTTATGACACTTAAACCCAATCTCAGATCCTAAGAATCAAGATGTGACAGCTTTCTTTTAGACTAGAATTTCTTGTTGCTTGATTCCTTAATCCCTTAACCCTATCCCTCGCTTCACTTACAGCCTTTTTTGCCTCCTTTTTAGCAAGCTTAGATTTCTCAATATTTTCGTCACTTCTACAACTATATAGAGCGTTATAGTTAGCCCTCTTAACTTTGATTTTATCTTGTACACTTTCATCCCATCACCAAGATTCCTTGTTCATGGGGGTATAACCTCTTGACTCTCCAAGTATCTTCTTAGCCACTGTTCTCACTCTAGTTGCTATGTCATTCCATAAAGTGTCAGATTCTCCTTGTAAGTCCCAAATACTTTGCCCTAACAAATCTTCCTTAAAAATTTCTTCTTTTTCCTTCTTTAAATCCTCCTCCACTTAATTTTAGGTGATCTAAGTAGGTTCCTTCGCCTAATGTGATGTTTATACCTCAAGTGTTTAAACCATGAAAATACAACATCCAGTTGTACAACTGTTATATGGAAGACAAAACGCATATTTGAAGATTCAAATGAGAGTGTAAATTTGTAAAATAAATTTCTCATTCTTTCCTAGATTGGCAGTGCGAAATGCCTGGTGTATTTGAAAATTGCCTTTCGTCTCTACGAAACATACTGGCAAAGCATTTTGTTTGTCAATTTTTGTTTTCTAGCATTGGAATTTTGGTAATAAAGATTTTGACTGTGTTTTTTTATTTTTATTATTATTTTTTTTTTAATTTTTTAAACCCACCTCTTCCCCTACCCCTTAGTGACTCGAATTCATTACTAATAGGTCATAGCAGAAGCCTATTCCACCTAAGCTGCGTTTCATTATCTGACTATGCTATTAAAGAAAAAGAATGTGTAATAGAAATTATTTTTGGGTAATAAAATATATCTATATTAAAAATAATTGGGAACAATTAAAATTCTAAATTAATGAAGTCACTTTTGAATTGCAAATAGAGTTGGTCATTGTTGTGAGTCATGTTTATTGTGTTAGTTATCGTCTATGGTACTCTCTTTTTGCTCTCCTTTCTGACTGTGTCTGGACAAATCCTTTTTTGCAATGTACAAGATGGTGTTTACTTAGAGAAAAAACAGCATTTGGGATTGAAAAGAATTATATGAATTAGAATTGTTCCAGTTTTTTCTTCACGCTCCAAACCCTTGAGAACAGTTAACAAATTCTACTTCTGTGGAACTTAGATACTCCAATGAGTAATCTCTCTCTCACACCCCTCCCCCCCAACGAAATGAATGAATACTACTTTAAAGGACTTGGATCCATTGGCAATAAGCTGTCATGCCCCCTAATGAAACTATTCAAGTGAATCTTACTGGATTTTTATCCCTCCTCCTTACTTGCCCCCTCACTTACCCCTTGACATTCCATAATGTAATTATTGAGTAGCATCTATACAAAGTGACAGATACAAAGTGGCAAATAAAAGCCACTGATGTGTCACTAGATCCCCCAAAAAAGGAAAGAAATCCGGCCAAGGATCTAAAATTAGAGGGTCGTGATTTGATAAGATCTTGCCACGTGAAGTGGATTTGACAAGTGGCTATAAATTTGTGGCTTTGTAAATGATTTTCCAAAATTATTCTAGTGAATCTTACTGGATTACTTCAATGGTAGACAACTTTTTCCTGAGGCAATCCTTCTTCACCTCTTAAATTACTTGGGGGCAAATAACTTGTTGGACAATAAATAGATGTTATCTCTTATTGTATTATCG
Organism: Cinchona pubescens; assembly: GCA_025175665.1. NCBI lineage: Eukaryota > Viridiplantae > Streptophyta > Magnoliopsida > Gentianales > Rubiaceae > Cinchona > Cinchona pubescens. Next base: position 266,076 of record JANKKI010000070.1, on the reverse strand, counting down.
GAATGGATAAGTGTATCTAAAAGCTCCATGTGGTTGAATAGGGCTCTGAACAGGGGCTTTTTTGGTCAGCCTTCATATAAATTAAATTGGCAAATACTTAGGTAGACCCGGTCTTTGGCGCCACTTGTAGACCTTGTGGTGTGGATTAAACCTTAGAGAATTCTTGACATCAGCTGAAGCCTAAGCAAGATTTTTTAAGATTTAATTCTGACCACAAGGTCTATAGGTGGGACCAAAGACCGGGTCTACCTAAGTATTTTCCAAATAAATTTACAATTCTAAAAATGGCAAAAATCTGTGTGCCACCACGTACAAAAGTTGCCTCAGTAAAATTTATTATTCGCCATGTGTTATTATATCTTCAATTTTTGGCATACTGTTGTACCAAATTGACTTTTTCTGAAGCACCATAAAAACAAACATTGAGGTTTCCTTTTGCTAAATTGACATCGGAAAACAGGTGGGTTGCTTTGAAAACTCAGCCCATTCAAAAATTTAAGGGCTCAAAGTTCCATATTGCAAGTACCAACATGGATCACTAAACTACCTTTTGCATTACACCATTAAACATTGCAATAATGATACATAATTGGTAAGACAAATATAGTTTTAGTGTGTCTATTAGACATTCTTTTACCAATGTAAAAATAAGTCTGCGTTTCTGGTTTGAAGTTCTTTAAGTTCCAGAATTATGACAAGCATCTGATTATAGACGATTATTCTTTTCTGTTCTTTTTGTTCCTACATTTTCATTTTCAGTTTCTATTACTTCATTCAAATCAGTCATGAAGGCAGCTAAAAATAGTTTAGTTTTACATTATATCTCAGCTGATGATTGTGAATCTTTTGATTGACACAGCACAGCTTTTCTCATAGGACCCAAACGGCAAGTAACCATGATGCTTGATAAGAGACAGGCATTTATGCCACCGCTATATATCTTGCTAGCATTATAGTTTCTCTATTTTGTGCATTATATGTAAGTTCTTTTCTCATTTCCTTTCAGTTGGTTATTTAGTCCAACCAATTGCATATTTTTTGTGAAACCTTGTGAATTGTTTCTAATAGGTACGGAACAAGCTGTTAACATTCTTTGCAATTTCACTCGAGTTTGGTGCACTTGTTTGGTAAGCATAAATGTTTATAAAGAACATTTTAGTTTGTTGGCTTTCATCACTTTCAGCCAAATAACACCTAGGTTGCTTAGTTGCTAATATGTGTGTCGTCTAAGAAATATCCTACATGCTTTGTATGTAGAAATCCAGAATTCCAGATTGTACCTTCTGAGATCACATAGAATAGAGAAAACAACTGGATTCATGAATGGGTAGTGTCTTTAAAAATAAATATTTGCTCATCAATAGACAGAGGATCTGGTCAAGAGTAGTCACTTCCATCCTGGCATATTTTGAAAATGACATCTCACTGAATGTAAGCACGAGACAGATTGTAATTTCTGTGAGTAGTCCTCATTTTTAAACATAAATGGGATTTCGGCCAGCAAATTTAGCATCACCCTCTAGCCTATATTCCGGAGCGAGCTATTTTTCCACCTAGGATCTTCTTATTCTGCCGTTCGAGAAAAATTCTTTTTCTTTTAAGATCATTTAAACTCGTCTTGAGATATTTCTTTCTGTTGGATGATAAGATATAACGAGTTATTTTAGTGTTCTACTGTACCCTGTAGTTATTGATAATGTGTTTCTTCTGACCTCAGGATTTATTTTCAGGTATAGCTTGAGTTTTATCCCTTTTGCAAGATCCATGGTTTCCAAAGTAATGGTTGCTTGCTTTGACACTGAATTTTAGCCAGAGATAGTGTCAGATAACTTGGTTTAATCAAAAGTGTGGACTGGCGTTGTGATGTTTAAACTGACGAACTCCACATACTATAGTGAATTTGGTTGACGTTCCTTCTCCCTTCCTGCCAAACATCGTTCTGCCTTATTCCTGGCACCGAAGAAGTATTTTAACAGATTGTTTATACTATTGTGATAAATTGGTTAATGTGGAATATATTACGATTCATTGATCATGGTATCTTTTGATTTTCTTCGTTCTTTCAGCAATGTTTTCATAGCCGACCGGCTGGTCAATTGATTGGTTGACCGGTTCTCAATTTTACCGGTTCAGCTAGTCACACCACCTATTTAATGATTTTATGTCATTTTAAAATAAAAAGATTCAGGAAAATTAGAAACTTTCCCCTAGCCTATCCTATACTATATAAAAGGGAAAAAGACAATTTTAGTCTCGTATTTTTGGGTGTGCCTCAATTTGACCCCTTATGTATCATACAAGTATATTTAGTCTCTCATCTTTAAAAATGTTGGCCAATGTAAGGATGTTTGACGAAACGTTGAACAAATTAAGGGTGAAAGTCAAATAAATATAACATGGCCGTTAAAATACGAATATGTTATAGTTTAAAAGTTTTATTTCTCATTACTATCAATTTTTTTTTTCTTTTTTCTTATTTCCCTGACCTTAATTTTGGCCCATTTTCTTCAAGAAATCTTCAATAACATGAAATTAATGAAACAAATTTCATTATTTTCAAGATTTTAGCATCCAATCATTTGTGTTTAAAAGTCATATGTTGTTCGCGTCGCCTCTATCATTAATTTGTTTAACTTTTCTAACAAAAGTCTTACATTGTCGAAGATTTTAAAAGATGATGGACTAAATTAGTTTGTTGTGATACATAAGATATCATACTAACTTGAGGCACACGCAAAAGATAAGAGACTAAAATAATTCCCTATATAAAATATCAAAAATCACCCAAACACAATTATGCAAAACCCTAAATCCAATTATCCGCAAGAAGTAAAATTCTTTTTCACAAAATTCTGACTAGAAATTCCATATCACAACTCAGGTGTTTGCAAATTTGGCCATGGATGCCACCAAAACCAGAGTTGCCTATCAACCAAAATTTGACCATGTCTTTGTACCTTTTCCCATCAAATGATGTCTAACATGATTTCCATAATTCTAACTTCAAAAACTCTAAGAACCCAACACTCTAAAATACCCAATGATTTCTAACATCAAAATTTATTTAATAGCATAAACAACTAAAAATTAGGCCGATTCTTTGAAATTATTTATGTGAAACTATCTAATCATAGCTCTTACAACTAAGATTATAATCCTCAAAATTTACCATTAAATTAGTCAAAATCCTAAGTTTTGAAAACCAACCACAAGTTGATCAACCAAGGATGTTCGATTCATAAATTAAAAACTTGAATAAATGCAAAAAAGAAAAAGAAAGGGAGAAGAAAAAAGACAACCTGAATTCTTTTACCTTGCATGGAATGAATTTAAACTTTCCAATTGGAAATCAAGGTTACAAACTAAAATAGGGTTTGGTATTCATTATTTTTTCGTAGCTTGGTGATATAGGAAAAATGGACATAAACATTGATGCAAATTAGATAAGTTATTTGGGAAGACCAACGTTGATGGTTGAGAGGTGATAGCTATCTAATATAGAGTAAATCTCATGAATTTATAGTTTAGATTTTGTCTAAATATATAAGTTCTCACGTAATAATTCTTATATGTGTCTTGGTTTTATTTAATATTTACTTATTTAAATGGTTTTTTTTTTTTTAATCTCAATTTTATTGTCATGCCCAGAACAGGATAATAATCATATTCATTAAACTATTCATAATCATTCATAACATTCCGTAAGCAACAATTGTTTGCATAAGATAACAAAGTACACTTATGTATAACTATCAAATAAAAATCTCAAAATCCAAAACAACTTTCTATTTATAGAACAAATCCTAGCCTAGGTCATTGGCAAACAGGCCAAATAAAACAACAAACCTCACACTAAAACCAAGACATAGTTGGAGTCTATATTGTAGTCTTGTCCCTGCTTAGAACTAAAGTCTGGACCAACAAATTCCTCCAACTGGTTCTCTACCACAAAACAATATTAAATAATTAGGTAAATAAGGATTGTCCAATAAATAACATTTAAACTTAATTATTGAATATAAGCACATGATCAATACGGTGTGTAATATGCAAGACATAATCAATTACTAAGATACGAATAACAATTTAATGAACTTATAGTTCACATAAGTCTTCAACACTGGATTCGAGTCTATCTATTATCTTCTCAAATAGATTAGTTCTTGTTTGCTAGATAGATTGGGTTTCACAATTACAAAGCAGAGTACTCCATGGTTTATAACAATAAACCAATAAAGCTAATTCCACTCAACTTGTCCATTAAGCTACGAATAACAATCAATCATCCAAAGAAAGTACATGGAATAATATTGCATTATGTACAATGAGCGATCAAGCATTAAGAGACACTTAGCGCATAAGAACCCTACATAAAATCAAGCATATTTACCTTTATTTTATACATTATATGACTGCACAATCAATCGTATACCATAAAAACGACAAAGAGGATAAACACTACTTACCTTCTGAACTACCACATGGGAAGAAAGGCAAATGGAAGAAACCACATGAGACGTTGGAGCTACCAACGTCGGTGAAAATTACCTTTCCCCTACATTTGGTTGTTGATAAAAGAGAAGGAAAAGGAGGATCAATTTGCCAAGTTCATGGAAATCTTCAAAATGCTCTACACAAACATCCCTTTGGCCGAAGAACTTGCTTATATACCACATTATGAAAAATTCATGAAAGCTATTTTGTTCAAGACAGAAATAGGAAAATAGAGAAACTCATTTGCCTTAACAAAGAATGTATTACCGTAATGCAACGCATGTTGCCATCAAAATAGAAGGACCTTAGGAATTTTTTTGTTTTGGTTACTATTGGAGACCATATCCTCAAACAAGGTATTTTGTGATTTGGGAGGAAGTATCAACTTGATAACTAGGTCAATGTATGGGAAATTGGAAATTCAAGGTGTTAAACAAACTTTGGTGAATCTCGAATTGCCAGACAAAATCATTAGAAAACCTTATCTAGTGGAATATGTCTTAGTTAAAGTGGTTTAGTTTCGATTTTCAATATTAGAAATCGAAATAAACTAAACTTAACTGACTGCGTGTCTTTTCTAAATATTTTTAATATTGCAAACAATATATGATAAGTACCGTGATAAAATACAAAAAATTTAATACTACAAGTTATAGTAAACACAATTTATTTAGAAAAAGGGATTTTCATGCTTTTTTGTTTAATGTCTAGTGAAATAATATTAAATAACTTCTTTTGTTTCCAGATATAAAATATTAATAAAATTAAATTTATTATTAATGAAGATGTTACTGCTAAATAAGTATTTATTTCAATATGTGCTTTTGTATATACAAGAGAGAGAATGGTGAAAGAGATTACTTCCTTCGTAATTAATGTAAGATTAAATAAATTCACCTTAGCATTATTGCAATAGAATTTGATATCCATTTTAAGATTTCAAAATAAAGATAAAAGAAATTCCTAAGGAACTTTATTGTATTATCTTTTATCCAAAATTCGATGAAATAAATGAATGTGATAAATAATAATTGGTAAACGAGTTCCTGTAACTTATAATATACATAGACAGTTGACTAAGTGTGTATATCTATTTATCTATCTATCAATATATACATATACATATACATATACATACATACATACATACATATATATATATATACATATACATATACATATACATACATACATACATACATATACATATATATATATACATATACATACATACATATATATATATATATATATATATACATATACATACATACATACATATATATATATATGTATATATAAGTAAAAATTATATATTTTAAAATATATATTTAATATTTTTGCTCTTTTCTTCATAATTATTTTTCATTTTTTTTTTAATTTTTCACTATTGTTTTTTATTTGTTATATCTATTTATCTATCTATCAATATATACATATACATATACATATACATACATACATACATACATATATATATATATATATATATATATAGATGTATATATAAGTAAAAATTATATATTTTAAAATATATATTTAATATTTTTGCTCTTTTCTTCATAATTATTTTTCATTTTTTTTAATTTTTCACTATTGTTTTTTATTTGTTATAACAATATACATGAATTCCATTTCTTCTTAAATATAAACAAATTTTCTCTTTTATGAGAACAATATATGATATTGCATCTTATTTCTATTTCTCTTCTAGGCGCTTAAATTATGATTTCCTATTGCGACACCATCAATAACTACTTGATCAATTAAATATAATGATATTTTTCGTAGTATTGAACTTCTTAAATATATTTATATATTCTTTTTCATTACTAAAAGATAAAATCACTATTAAATACCAAATATCATTTTATGGATGAAGAATAGATTTTTTTTTATAAGCAAAAAATATTTATACGAAATCAAATGATATATGGATAATAATTAAAAAAGTAATTAATTATAATTTAAAAAAATAAGAAAAAATGAATCTAATTAAAATATAAAGAACGAATACAAAAAAAGTATTATAAAAATTAAAATCTAATTAAACTAATATATTTTTCATATTATTGATAGGTACCATACAATATATTAAAATCATAATAATAAAATTAAAATAATAAATTAATATTTTATGTTGCTCTGAACTACACCGAATGTTAATGAAAATAATCTTTTATCTTACTATAAAATACACGCAGTGCTAACGAAAAAATATATAGTTTTAAACATATCCAAAATACATGTTACTTTAAGTGGTTATAAATTGATTTAATATAAATTTCTAGTACAATTAATTTTCATTAATGTATTTTGTAATTGTGCATATATATATATATAGAATGTATTTGTATTTTTAATTTTTAATTATTTTTAAAGAAGATTTACAGTGGATCTTCATCTACTCTCTTGGTGATTCGTTTAGATCATAGGTAAAGTGTAGTCTTACTGGTTGAGCCACAATTGGTTGCTTAAACTTATGATAACATTTGTTTTAGTATTCTATTATAACTTTGAAATTTGAACTCTTCAATCATATGGATGCCACAAATTATGGTTAATTCCAATCAAAAATGGTTTTTGTTTCTCTTCTAGATTCCTGGATTATAATTTGTTATAACGTCACCACCAATGATTTGATCATTTAAAACTAAAGATTTTTTTTTAATTTATAATATTGAACTTTTTAGATGTATCTGTATATTCTTTATTATTACTAAAAGATAAAATCACTACCAAGTATCAAACATCATTTTATAGAAAAAACGTGTTGCTGAAAATTCTTTTATTAGGGAAAAATATTTACATGAGATCAAATAATATATGGTAATAAATAGGAAATGATTAATTAAAAGTTCAAAAAAATAAGAAAAAATGAACCTGAGTGAAAAACATCAAAGTAAACAGATTAAATAAATATATTGTCACACCCCAAAAACGGGACCGTAACATGCCGCGCTAATGGCACACCGGTCCAAAGCGCAAGGCACAAAAGAACAGAGCAACAAACTTAACCGCAATGTAATAGAACCATCAAACCATTTCTTAACTATAAAACCGAATATTTCATTTTACACAAAAATACGAATTACAAAATTTCTTCTTAGTACAAAAGATGCTACAACAAAAAGGCCTTTTCTGCCCATTTGGTAGGAGAATGCCCTTTGGGTTTGCATAACCAAACAGTGGGAACGTATCCGGGGAGGAACCCAAATTTTTACAAGCATTTACATATATAAGAAAATATAAAGATAATAACATTTGTAGATGTGTAGTCATGGAGCAGTTTCTAAAATGTCTCATGCCATTTAAAATATCAATAAACCATAATCATAAGTAGTTTCTAAAATGTATCATGCCATTTAAACGTCAGGCATGTCCATGGGATAGTAAAAAAGATACCTATCTCTTTATAACTATTTGACTGCGGGGTCTTGTGCTGGGATAACTTGACCTCCGCTTTCAATCCGAATATAATAAAATAGCATGAGTATCTTTTAGGCTCAAAGGTATGACCTACAGTACTAGTCAGATCTAGTAATCTACTACACCTACTAGTCTGACCTGGAGGTCAAGTTATCCCAGCACAAGACCCCGCAGTCAAATAGTTCATAACAGTCACAGCAGTCACCATGGCGTCCCATGGATGACTATAGAAGGGCCGGTTCTCCACAAATCAAACATTTCCAAACACATCCAAAATTATATACCTAGGTCACCTATGAGCCAAAACAGTCATAAAATGCTTTCATATCAAAAGAGTTTGCAAACATATCATTTGATTAACATAAAATAGCTTGGTCCCGATTTCATATGTAATAGTTCCAAAACTTGGTAAAAGTGCAGTTCCAAACATCATACACATTTTAAAATCCATCCAAACATATTTCGAAAGTCGTTAAACAAAATACAAGGCTGGAAGAGGAAAAATGTTACCCACCTATCAAAGCAAAAACTACACAAATGATCACCGAACGCGATCGCCGCGGTATATATGCTGTCTCTTATACACATATAAGATGTGTATAAGAGACAGGGTCTCTTATGTATAAGACTAGATGTGAATAACGCGAAACGATAGAAAACGACATTGCAGCTCTTTGGTCAAATATGACCTTTTCACAATTTCTGACCAACTTCGACAAGCTAAAACCCCAGTTGTAAAAACAAGGTCCCTTGAATACCTTTCGTATTACAGCTAGATTAGGAGATAATAAGCTCAGTTTTCCAGAAAAACCGAAAAACTTTGCCTCTCCCTAGGCTATAATTAGGCTATCCTCCCTGCCAACAAAATCCAATTCCAAGGTATTCAAGGGACCTTGGTTACAACCCAACTCAAAACAACATATTCAACCAACCAACAAAATCCATAAACGGAAAGATTCACCGGAGCAATAGCCGGGACTATATCAATAGCATTCCACAACAATCCATACCCCATAACTACTACAATTAACTCTATTACAACATTAGAGCAACAACCTATGGTTGGAATTCCTCTTTACTACCAAACTGAAATTTTTACCGATTAGCCACACGCATGATTCAAACATGCTTCCTATCCAACCCACTACCAAGGAAACACTTAAAACCATCAAAAGATCATTAAAGATCCTTCAAACATAACCAATTATCCAAATTATCCTAGTTGCGCCAAACTTCCGCATAAATTACTTACAAAATGAAGGGAAATCAATTCCACTTGGTTTTGAAGTCTCAATTCCTATCCAAACTAACCTTAAAACACTCCTAAAACATCATTATGTGCATAGACATAAGCATTCATAGCATAACACTCTAGGCCACATATGGAAGACAAAACCCTAACTCATAATCTTAAAATTTGTAATCTAACCATGGAAAGTTGTTAAAAATCAACCCCAATCACTTCCCAACCTCCAAAACACTAAAAACAACCCATAACATACATAAATCATAACTTACAAGGCTGCAAAGAGGGTTTATTTTCAGCCATAAAGAATCCTACAAAACTTGAAATTAAAGCTTGGATCATAAAGCCCATAAGCCATAAATGCTAAAATACATAAAATCTTACCTTCCAAGTGATTTCTACTTGAAATCCAAGAAAATTTTTGGGGGAAAATGGAGGAAGAGGAGTCGGCTGCTGCTGGGAAGAAATGAGGAAGAAACAACAAGAAGAAGACTTAAAAATTCTAAGAACTTCCAAAGTTGACCCAAATAGTTCCCCATTGACCAAATAGTCTCCAAGTTGACTATTTAACCCAAAAACTAATTTTTGCTACTAAATTAACATTTTAAATCAGCCATCAAACAACACTCACACACCACAATGCACTAATTACACTTAGTCCAACTTTTGACCCGTTTACCCGCCGGAACCGAAATCGCGTAAACCGAAAAATTTGTCAAATTGAAAAACGAATAAGTTGAAGTACTTTATGACAAAAAATAATATGAAAAACATTTTAAACCAGTTAAAATCAAAGAACAAGGCTATTAAAATACTGGGTTTCACATATATTCTCTATAATATAGATAGGTAATACACAGTATATTAAAATCATTATTAAGAGATGAAAATAAAAAGTTGTTCTTTTATACTGCTTTAAAATGTATAGAATATTAACAAAAAAATCCTTTATCTGACTCCAAAATGCAAAATAACACATAATTTTTATATAATTTCTATCACAATTAATTTTTTAAGCATATTGTGTAATCATGTATCAAAATAGAGAATATAGTGGTATTTTTTCACATTTCTTAACTGTATGATAACATTCACTTCAGGACTTTATTGACGTTTTAAATTCTTTCTTCATCCTAAATGGTATCGAATGTGGTTAACTCCAAAATTGTGTTTTGATATGGTATTTTACTATGAAAGTAAAATTTATATTTATTAAATGTATAAACTAAATTGAAGCTAATAAAAATGTGTGAATTCTATTTTATTTTTTGTGTAATTTTTAGATTAATTCCATATATTGTTTATCAAGATATTTAATCCACATTTTTATTATTTTGTTAAATAGTATAAAATTTCATTATAGTTTTTAAAGTTGATGTGTAACACAATTTATATTTGTAATTATTTTAGAACAATTAATAGTATATTTTTATTTGCATAAATTTATGTTGCTTTTTACATTCCTTACCTACTTTTTTTTCTATATGTCATTCCAATAATTTATGCGTAATATTCTTGTATGGTTTTACAATAATTATTTTAAACTATTTTGGACAGGTAACGTACCATTGGTTGAAATTTTTCTAACTCATCAATAGTTACTCTAAATTAATATTTTTTGTCGAACACTGTAACAACTGGTATTATAGTTTTAAAAGTTGACATTTAAACTTAATATATATCAGCAACTATATAGAGTATTTAAAGTATGATTTATTGCATAATCTATGTTATTTCTTTATTAATTACTTACCTAAGTATTTTTTCAATATTGGCAGCACAAGTTATGCGTAGAATTTTTGTATGTATTACAACGATTATTTCAGAATATCTTGGGCATTTGCATAGTATCATAGGTTGAATTTATTTTCTACCTCATTAATAGTTACTGTAAACCCCAATATTCCACAAAATAATTTATTAAAGATATGGATTTTTTAATCAAATATTACTATTGAATAAATATAAAATTAACAAATTGCTTGGTTAATTTTATTTTCTTCGTGTATGGAAGGGAAAAACAAATCTATATGTCCATCATAATAAAAATTTAAATGAGATAAGAAACTAGTATTATATATTCCACTATTTTTTTTCACTTTTATAAATATTATTTTTTTAATTTTTATGATTATTAATTTGGAGGAAAATTTTGATATTAAAAAATATGTTATTGAATTCAAATCCAATCAAGTTAAATATAATGCATAAAGTTTGTCAGATGTATTTTCTCTTCTTTTATTTATTTTTAGTTAAATGTTGGTAGGATTGAACTTTTTTTTTTTTTTTGGCAAAAGTAAACTTAATTCCATAATTGAAAGAAGCTATTAATATTAATAAATTTGAAAGTCCAACAATTTAACTTATCTACTATTGTGAACAACTAATTATTTATTATATATTGATCCTAATCCACAATAAGTTCATGTCATAACCAAAACAAATACCTGATTAATCACATCAACTATAATAGATAGTTATAGATGTTATTGACATATGAAAATATATGAAACAACAAAAATGAGTCTAATTAACTACAGACTCATTTTTCTTACATGCAAGAGCGTACTTGAAGAAACAGTTAGAGAAAAGAGAATAATTATTTGTGAATTTATAATATATATATATGTGTGTGTGTGTGTGTGTGTGTGTGTGTGTGTGTGTGTAAAATAGTTATAAAAGATTGTTTTTGTTAGGAATAGAAAAACAATTAAAATAATATTTTTATTTATTCTTTGCACAAGTATAATTAATTTTTCTACTTTTAAAAATTTATACCATCTTATTACGTATTTATGCCAAATTTTGTAACAATACAGGAAAATATATAATAGGTATAAAACTACTTTTATTATATTTTTGCTCAAATATAATTATTTTTATACAAATAAATTTTTTATTATATTATTATGCATTTATACTTAAATTTTCATATAAATCTAAAGAATTATATTGTGGCAGTTTGAAATATATATAATTAATAATAGTAGTATTATAAAAGATAGATAATTTTATTATATTAAATGGATATAGTATTTTACATAGGCCAATTATGGGCTTCCATTAAGAGCATGTTAGATATAACTATTTAATTAAGTGGAAAAAAAGAGAAAAATAATAGATTATCCTGAGTAGGATTGTAGGCAAAGTTATTAATATTACCATATATGATAGATATATAGTTGTACTATAAAAAATAAATAGTATTAAATAGGGAGTATTTTATATATGTCAATTATTCTTCATTATGAATATGTTAGGAATGAAACTGTTTAATTAATAATTAATGATATATTAAGCATATCCTCAAAATAGGTAGAATACATAATGAGTAATTTAATTATGTTTTCTAATTGGGGAATGAAAATTATATTTTATTAAGGGTGGGTATTTTAGGCATCACAAAAGAAAAATGAGAGAAATACTTAAATATGTTATTATGTTTTTTCTAGGAATTATATTTCATTAAGGGCAGATATTTTAGACATCACAAGAAAAAAAGGAGAAACACTTTAAGGGAAGAAACAAAAAAAAGGAGAGAGATAACTCGCATATATATATGTATGTATGGGTGTATATGTGCGTGCTTTGTGTGTGTGCATATATATATACACATAGAGAGAGAGAGCACACACATTTACACATACATACATATATATATGTATGTGTATATATATGTATTAATGTATGTGTATCTGTGTGTGCTTTGTGTGTGTATATATATATACACACATAGAGAGAGAGCACACACATATACACATATATATATATATGTATATATATATATGCATGCATCTGTATATATGTGTGCTCTATATATATATATATATATATATAAAACCATATATACATTAGTGGGGGACGTACCCGTTTTATTAATGAAGTGAATGACAGGAGATACAACGAGAGCGACTCAACCAATATCTTCATTTGAAGTAAAAAGAGCTTATGACAAAATGCAATAGAATTAAAAAAAAAAAAAAAAAAATCCTATGTTACTCTGTGAATTCTTACTGAAGCCACATTCAAAGCATCTAATGTGGCAAGACCGTTAATTTTCTGAGGAAGGTGGGAGACTTCAGTCAAAATCCTGTTATACACGACCAGCACTACACATTTTGGATAACTCATCGGCTACTGCGTTTACCTCCCTAAATGTGTTAGTAGTTTGTTATGGAATGATTGGAAATAATCTCACGGATTTGTGCTATCATCCTCCAAGGACATTTTATTGCATTATTTAGTATGTCCACCACCAATTTGGAATCCATATGAATCTCAAGTATTTAGTTAAAGACCCGAGAGCAAGGCATCCAATTCAGCTTCCAAGCAAGAACCATTACCTTAGAAACGAGAGAATGCTTGAAGAACTCGACCACAGCAGTCTCGGCAGATCCCTCCTCCACCGGAGAGACCAGGGTTTCCTTGAAGAGCCATCGACGTCCAATTTAACAGTATGGTTGGGAGGTTTAAATCAAACGAAAGCCACAGCCTCCAACCTGTTTTCACTAGCAAAGGAAAGAGGGATACAGTTGTTGTTAGCGAAAGATAGTGAATCAGAATTACATCGGAAGGGATATTGGATTATTGCAGCCTCCTGGAGAAACCGAATAACATCCCACCAAAGACAATCCATGCTAAGAGTTGCACCATTGGAAAAAGCCTCATTCCATGCGTTCCTTAATACGCAACAGATTGCCATAGGAATCAGCCGAGACACCTCGTTGGAAGACCAAATCCACTACGGATTCAAATGTTATAAGAACGAAGACCCACTTGCCAATTTAAGCCCACATAACCTCGCAAAATGAGTCCAAATAGTAGGGGCATGACGACATGAAGTAAATATGTGCTCCAAGATTCAGAAGAATTACAAAAGTAATACTTAGAAGGTAAGTTAAATCCCACTTTCATCAAGATATCCGGGAATGGAAGTAGGTTGTTCAATTGCCTCCACATGAAGATAGATACCCAAAGGGGCACTCTTTTGCACCATATGTACCTGCAAGAAGTTAGAAGTGGTCGAGAAAGCTGCGTACTCACGAAAGCTGAGGATGTTGAAAAATCGCCACTAACAGTTGGTTACTCAAATCATCGTGTCCGGTTGCCCAACTCTATATCATTATTTAAAGCAGAAATTTTGGTAGCCGCAACTCCTTGGTGCTGGAGTATCCTTTTCCATGTTGGTGAGGCAAAGGTGGGCTTTATGCCTAAATAAGGATATTTTGAACGGATGAATCTTACCCATGAAGTGTCGGACGATAAATATTTCCACCATAGGTTCATAGTGAAAGCATTTTTTACTGCATCAAGCTTATGTATACCAAGTCCATTTTCCTCAACTAGGAGTAGGTTGAGTCACTTCCTTCAGTGTCTCTTTGGGATGCCATTGCTTTCCCCGGAAAAGATATTGGCCGTTAATTGTTCTAACGACTTCAAAGTCACCTTTGGGGGTTTGATCACCTCCAAGACATGTGTTGGAATTGCGGAGGGAACATGATTACTCAAGAGGAGTCTACCGCTTGGAGACAAAATCCGTTGCTTCCACCCCACCTGCTTAGCATTAAAATTGTCCTTGATTTTTTGGATACAAGTCGACTCCTGATTTTTTGGCTCCTTTGAGCAGCGGGCAGCTGAGATAAACAAATGGCAATTTTTTGACACAAAACAAGTGAGCTGCTCCCATAGACTGCATTGAGGTCGAGAGCATTTGGTTCTGGAAACAAAAAAGACTTGTGCCGTTTAATACACTGTCCAGAACCCTTTTGATAAACATCCAAGAACCTCATCAATGATTGAAGATTTTTCTTACTTCCCCTTGTGAACAAGACAATCAGCTGCAAAAGCAAAGTGCGAGACCCAAAAGAACCCTCTCGAAACAGCAAACCTGATGCTAACCCCGTAGTTAAACTAGCAAGACCCCAGATTGACTGTGAAACCTAAGTCGCCCTGAAGACACAATCCCACAAGAAGAAACAAGATTAGGTCACAAAATTAAAGTCTTGGAACACCCACCAAGTTGGAACAAACAACAAACCAAAAAGAAAAACTAGAAATTTAAGAATAACAACAAAATATTCAAAACTATGACTTGACAGACTATTTAAACCCGTTGATTATGAAATGAATAATTTAAGAATGCCTGTTCTCGACTGTATGAGATATCGATCTGTTGTCTATAATGAAACTAGAACCAATAGTATTTTGGTTGGTAATTGTAAGAATCACACTCACAAATACCACAAATCACTGAAAGACAATTTGGAGAATTAACTCACAAAAATTTTTATTGAATATTTGAATGAATAAATTCAGCCATGACGGATCCTTTTAATAGAAAAAAAGCCGGCCACATTCCCCTTAAACAAGTCCTACCAGCACTAAAATACTAGCTTGCCAAATCCAAACATGTTTTGGATTGGAACAAAAGACTAAAAACGGCCAAGCCAAAATTAATGTGGACTAATTTTTGACGTTATTAAGAAATCAACTGTCGACCCTATTTAGTGGGATTAAGGCTTGATTTGTTTATTTAAGAAATCAACTAAAACAAGACTTTAACTTAATAAACTCCTAGAAACAAGTGCTAAAAACCGAATCCTAAAATATCTCAAATAGGACAACTAATGGCTGGTTAGTGTTTTGGTCGAGAAGAGGGTTTCTATGAACCCTTTATGGTGGATCAACTTATGGTGGATCAAATTCTTCTAATCTTGGGCTTTTGGAACTTGAATTGTCTTGGACTTGGACTCCCAAAACATAGACTAGCTCTTGATGTGAGCTTGGATGAGTTCTTGGCCACCACTAGCAAATAATAAGGCTTGCTAGACCAAAATCTCTTTGACGAAACCCAACATGGCTTGTTGTAGCTTCTTGGCCCTTGACCTAGCGATTGGCCCAATTAGAACTTGAACTGAATCAATTCCTTGAGCTTTTTGAGCTTGGTCCACAGCCCCATCGCTAAGTCCTTGGTTCATTTTTGCATCATCTACCTCCCTATTTACATGATTTGTCCTCGAATTGCTTCCTACATCAAAATCAAAAGGAGAAAGATCAGTAACATTAAGTGCAACACTAACATTATACTCACAAGGAGGTCAATTTTACAAGAAATAGAACATTGTTATTGATCCTTCCAAGTACTTGGAAAGGTCCGTCTGCACGAGGATCCAACTTAGACTTTCTTTTGTTCGGAAATCTCTCCTTTTGGAAATGTAACCAAATCCAATCTCCAGGTTGGAAGACTACATGTTTTTGGCATTGTTTGCAATTGTGGCATTATGTTGGTTTGTTTTGAGCATTTGTTACCTTTATTTTTCATGGATGGACTTGATCAATTCAGTCCTTTTTCGCCCATCGAAATTGATTAGTTCTTTCATAGGCAAAGGAAACAAATCTAAAGCTGTTAGTGGATTAAAGCCATAAAAAACTTCTAATGGAGAAAAACCATTGGAAGAATGAATTGCATGATTATAGGTAAATTTTACAAATGGTAAAAAATTTTGCCACGATTTTAAGTTTTTCTTTAAAATAGCGTGTCACAAAGTTCCTAAAGTTCTATTGACTGCTTCGGTTTGGCCATCAGTTTGAGGGCGACATGTAGTAGAAAAATAATAATTTAGTACGAAGACCCAATCTACCCCATAAGACACTCCAAAAATGACTCAAAAACTTTACTTCTCTGTCGCTAACTATGGTTTTAGGAACCCCATGCAAACGAACAACTTCTTTAAAGAACAATTCAGCAACATGCACTGCATCATTAGTTTTATTACATGGAATGAAATGTGCCATTTTTGAAAACCTATCCACTGCCAAAAAAATTGAATCATAGCTGATGCAAACTGCACAGTTAAACCGATGAGACCCGAGATTGAACGCAGAAACCAAGATTGCCTAAACAATTCTGACTTGACGAATTTAAACACAAGATTATGAAATCAAGAATTTAAGGTGTCTATTCTCGACTATATGAGATATCGATCCGTTTTCTATAATGAGACTAGAACCAATAGTATTATAGTTGGTAGTCACAAGAATCAATTTCATGAATACCCAAGTCTCTGGAAGACAATTTGGGAGAATTTCCTACAAAATATTATTGAAGATGTTGAATGAGTAATTTTGGCTATTTATATGGTGGTATAAGTAACGTGAAAATCAGCCTCAAAAATCCTAAATGGGAGTCCTATCAACACTAGGAATTCTAACTTGCCAAATCCAAATAGGTTTAGAATTGACACACAAGACTAAAAATTGGCTATAAGACTAATGTGGACTAAAACTTGTCCAAGTTAAGAAAATACAATTAAAAATATACTCTTAAAATAAGTCTTGAAGCTAAATCCTAGGCTAAATAGGATTAGTATGGCCGATTATAGGGCTTCATCAAAATTAGGGTTTTTCGAACCCTTTTGGAAGCTCTTCAATTCTTGGGCTTGAAACTTCTTGGACTCGGACTTTATCCGGCCACTTGTGCTTCACTTTTAAGAACTGGACTTTATATATATTAATGAATTGAAGATAGTCCAATCCAACTTGATCATAACACCACGAATATGTTCCAATATTGGCAAGCTTGAGTCCAAACTTGCTCTAGTTTTCATCTCCTGTCTCTTGGTACATTCTCAGCCTATTTATCTTATCTAGACTTGTATCATTTCCTTCTTCCCTGAAAGGATTTGTCATCAAATTCTGTGAAAGAGTCTTAAAAGATTCTCGACAAGGTCAGATCAAGGTCAAACTGTACAAAATAATTTTCTTTAAATAAAAGCAAAATCACAGGTAAATTATAATTCTTTTTTAGTTCCTTACCCTTAGAATTCTCAGATTTAACCAATTCACCTTTAGGGTTTTCAGACTTTAGGATTTCATTAGGGTTTTTCACTTGCTTAACCTTTTTAATTTAGCCTTTTCCTTATAATATTCAATAAACGAGTTCTTAACATACAATTGTTCCTTACTTGATGAGGAGGTAGTGGTTTAAGTACAATCGTTTGGCCACCTTTAAAGAATGTATATTTGTTAGTATGGCCATCATGGTTAGTGTGTTTATCAAATTGCCTTGGTCTTGCTAACAATACGTGACTCACTTGCATTGGAACAATATCACACAAAATCTCATCCTTATACTTTCCAATAGCCAGTGAAATCATTAAAGTTTTTTAGTTACTTCGACTTCACTACATTTGTTTAGCCATTGTAATTTATATGCACGTGGATGTTTTTGACAAGGCAAACTCAATTTTTTGACCATTAACTTACTCACAACATTAACACAACTACCGTCATCTATGATCAAACCACATGCAAGACCTTGAACAACACATGTAGTAAAGAAAATATTCTTACGTTACTCCTCATTTTGGTCATCCTTTGGTTGAGCATGAAATGCCCTCAAAATCACCATGGCGAATATCTCAAAAAAATCCTCTTACTCCTCACCATTATCACTAGGGCCCTCTAATGCCGACATGGAATCATCTTCATCGCCACTTCCTTCATTTACCACTTCATTTCCTTGCATGAGGAGTGCATGCTTGTTGGGACATTCATTTGCATAGTGACCTACACCTAAACAATGATATCATTTAATATCACGAGTACATTTAGAAGATGAACCTTTAACTAAAGAATTCATGGGATGTTTAACTAGTCTAGTGTCTATGTTCGGATTCATTAGTTTGAGAGATAGGTGGTCTATTTTGAGTTGGATTAGGACGAGAAGGATTATTAGACCAATTACTACGCCAATTAGAACTAGACTCAACCCTAGATTTACCTCTATTTTTAAGTTACCTTTCTACTTTTATGGCCTTTTCTGGCATGTCTTGAAATTCAACGTAATGATACAACTCTCTACAATGTTGGCAATTTCCCTATTAAGTCCACACAAGAATCGAGCCATAGTGGCTTCACGATCCTCAACTACATTAGCTCTCATTAGACATCTTTGAAGCTCCCTATGATACTCTTCTATAGATTTATTACCTTGCCTTAAAGTTTACAATGTTTGATGCAAATCTCGATGATATGTTGAAGGCACAAATCTCTTACTTAATGCAGCTTCTAAGGATGGCCAATCATTAATTGGTGATTCTCCACACTAATTCAGCTGGTTTTAAATTGATCCCACATCTCTAAAGCATAATCACTAAATGCAGCTAATGAATCTGGCTAACTGTGCTTTCTTTCTTTCAAAGTAGTTATAACACTCAAAAATAATCTCTACCTTCTTTACCCATTTGATATAGACGTTAGGATCGAGATTAACTTGAAATGCATGTAGGGATAGTCAATTTCGTGTTACCATTATTGTCGCCAACTCTTCTACTGTCTCGCACACGTCAGTGATTGTTTGACCTTACACCTACATTATACAATTCGTTGTCAGATTCATAGTCATCGGAATCGTAATTAAGATACTTACTCTGATGAGCTTATGGGAATCTATGAGCATGAGGCTCAGCTCGGCCAGGGGGTTGAGTTGGTTTATTTCATCCCTTAGTTAATGTCTTGAGAGAGTATTGAATACTTTCAAGAGACATTGTCATTTCGGCAATATGTGATTCCAAGGCATTAACCCTTGAACTTTCCCCTTCTTGAGACATTTTGACTTGCAAAAAGAACTCAAAGGCACAAGGAATATCAGAATTAGGGTTAGTAAAAACAAAGAAGGAGCACCTCACGACACTCCCTAAGTTTTATGCTCAAATTTGAAGATGTCACACAATTTAATTTGTGTTTCACTCAAATTCAAGGCTCTTACCCTCTATTGAACTCAACACTCTTGCATTTTTTCTCTCGTATGAATTCTCCTCAAAGTCTTTTGCAGACTTGAAAGTACACAACAAGAATGACACAAATAATTACTAACACATAGAACACAATTAGTAATTATAGACTAATGAAGTAAAGAATTAACAAAATAATGGCGGATCAATTTTGTCAAAGAACGAACTCAAAGCACTTTAAAAAGCCAAACAATAAGATGATCAAACAAAAACCAGGGTTTCCAGCTAGAATTAACCCGAGGGGGTTAGAGGTATTC
The DNA here is from genome assembly GCA_025175665.1 of Cinchona pubescens. NCBI lineage: Eukaryota > Viridiplantae > Streptophyta > Magnoliopsida > Gentianales > Rubiaceae > Cinchona > Cinchona pubescens. The sequence continues at coordinate 245,857 of JANKKI010000070.1, read as the reverse complement.
TGGGAATTTCACAATTTTTATTTTTATTTTATTTTTTTCACAACCCGAGAACAAAATATTATGGAGAAATTAAATAAGGAATATATTTTGTTTTATACCCGAGAGCAAGAAGTGCTACAAAAAAGGGGAATAAATTGTTCTAAGATCGTAGGAAAAGGATTTATGCCAATTCCTAGATGAGATGGGATTTTAGCACTCATTCCAAGTTGGACAAGGATTCAAATGAGCAATATAATCCAACTAAGGAAAGGATTTAAGTTGTACAAGTATGTGTGAACAAGGAATAGCAATCAATTGACCATAACAAAAATCGTGCAAACCCTACTTCCTAGGGTTTTTGGATTCAGCCTTTTTCCCTTTTTTTTTTTTTGTTTTTCCTCGGCTTTTTTTAAAGAAAAAAGAATACATTGTGGGAATAGTGCTGATGAGCAATATCGATGAATAGTATCTATGAACAGTTTTTTTTTTCATTCAGAAAAACGAATTAACACTTGAATATGAGCAAAATTACATCTATATTTAGTTCAAATGAGTGCAAGAATAATGCAGCAAATTTGCATGAACAATAACGAATAAGAATAAGAGTGAACAAGAATACGAACAAGCTGAATTTTTTTTGAATTCAACCAAACAAGAATAGCAAATAAGGAATTAATTCAATTGTGAAGGTATGAACACAAGAAAACAAACGTGTTTAGGAACCAAAGCTCCTGATACCACTTTGAAGCAAACCCTGCAGTTAAACCGATGAGACCCAAGATTTAACGTAGAAACCAAGATCGCCTAAACAATTCTGACTTGACAAATTTAAAACCTTTCATTAAGAAATCAAGAATTTAAGGTGTTTGTTCTCGATTGTATGAGATATCGATCTGCTATCTATAATGAGATTAGCACCAATAGTATTCTGATTGGTAATCACAAGAATCAATCTCACGAATACCTAAATCTTTGGAAGACAATTTGGGAGAATTTCCCACAAAATATTATTGAAGATGTTCAATGAGTATTTTCGGATATGGGGAGGTATAAGTAACGTGAAAATCAGCCCAAAAACCGTACATGGGAGTCCTACCAATACTTGGAATTCTAACTTGCCAAATCCAAATAGGTTTAGGCTTGGCACACAAGACGAAAAATTGGCTATAAGACTAATGTGGACTAACACAGCTTGTCCAAGTTAAGAAAACACAATTAAAACAATACTCTTAGAAACAAGCCTGGAAGCTAAATCCTATGCCAAACAGGATTAGTATGGCCGATTATAGGGCTTGGCCGAAATTAGGGTTTTCCGAACCCTTTTGGAAGCTCTTCAATTCTTGGGCTTGTGACTTCTTGGACTTGGATTTTAACTGGCCACTTGTGCTTGATTTTGAAGAATTGGACTTTATGTAATAATGAATTGAGGATATCCAATCTAACTTTATCATAACACCACGAATATGCTCCAATCTTGGCAAGCTTGAGTCCAAGCTTGCTCCAGTTTTCATCTCCTCAACTTGGTACATCCTTATCCTATCTAGACTCATATCAATAGTCTTTAGGAGCTCTTGGCAACCTTAACACAAAATCTATTGAAGTGTCTAACCAAGGGTGACTCGGAATAGGCGAAGACATGTGAAGACCATGTGGATTAACTATGGACTGAGCTTTCTTGCAAGTTAGGCATTTATGCACACACACGTTCTATATATTTGCGCATGTTATTCCAAAAAAAGTATTCTTTAAGCATTTATAACATTTTAGCCATACTAAAATGACCCATTAGACCACCTCCATATGCTTCCCTAACAAGCAATTCACATAATGAGCAATTAGGGATGCTCAATTTATTTTCATGAGAAAGATAACCTTCATGCTAATAAATTTATCAAAACCAGTCAATTAACATGCTTCAAACATAATCGAGAAATCAAGATCTTTGGAATAAACTTTTTTTATATGTTCAAAACCAAGAAATTTAGTGTTTAATATTGAAATTAAAGCATATCGATGAGACAAAGCATCAACAACTACTTTATCCTTTCCATGTTTATATTGTACAACATAAGGGAGCATTTCAATAACTAACCAATGTGCATGGCGTCGGTTTAACTTACCATGGCCCTTCAAAAATTGCAATGACTTATGGTCCGCTTGAATTACAAATTCTTTAAACCACAAATAATGTTGCCAATGCTTTACAAGGACCGAACTGAAGTGTAGAGAACTTTGTCATATGTTTAGTAATTCACTGTAGCTCCATTCAGCTTTTCACTGAAGTACGCAATGGATATTTATCTTGCAAAAAGATAGCACCTATACCAATACCACAAGCATCACATTCTACTTCAAAAGTTTTAGAAAAATCTGGTAAAAGTAAAATAGGAGCAGTCGTAGCTTAACATTTAATGTCTAGAAAGCACCTTCTTATTCTTCACCCCATTCAAAACCTACCTATTTTTATATTATTTCAATTAGAGGGCCGGCTATACTGCTGAAGTCTTTCACAAACTTGCAATAAAAACTTGCTAAACCATGAAAACATCGCACGTTAGAAACATTAAAAGGGGTCAGCCAACCATTGATTGCCTTAACTTTTTGTTTATATATTCAATTCCTTTAGCACTAACTGTAAAACCAAGAAAAGCAACTTCATTCATGTTAAATGAACACTTTTAGGATTAGCATAAAGTTGTTCTTTGAGTCTTAGACGCTCTAGTTCTAGACGTACGTGCACAAGGTGTTCATCTAAGGATTTGTTGTATATTAAAATATCATCAAAGTATACTGATGCGAACTCCGTAGACAAGCTGATGAGATCAGGAACTGATGTGGAAACCAAGAACGCCTAAACAAATTTGACTCGATGGATTGAAACCCTTTGATTAAGAAATTAATAATTTTAACTATCTGTTCTTGATTGAACGAGATAATGAGACAAGAGCCAATAGTATTCTAGTTGGTAATTACAAGAATCAATCTTACAAAATACCACAAGTCTTTGGAACACAAGTTGGAGAATTTCTCATGAATTTTTTATTGAATAATGTTGAATGAATGTTTTAGCTACAAGGCTGGTTTATTTAACATGAAAACATAGCCCCACAAACCCTACAAAGAACATCTATCTCAATAAGCTGTCTATCGAATCGTTGCAATTGATGTTCGATCCCGAAGAGAAGGAAAAGGTGAAAACCGGTCCCCCATTTTCCTAAAAACTAGGATATTAACTAGCCAAATCCAAATAAGACGTGGATTGGCACAAATGGACTCAAAACTCGGTGCAAAAGACTAATGTGGACTAACACTTGTCTATTTTAAGAAAATACATAAAATAATAACTCCTAAAATGATACGGGTTGATGCCCAGGGTATGTAGAACTTGGTCACAAACGTAGGGTTTATATGCACAAGCGAAAGGGTTGTTAATAGACCTCCTTGATTAGCCACAAGGCAATCTTTTAACTATGAGCAAGGAATTGATCCAAAGCCTAATTGGCAGAAAATCAATACCAGTGTTGGTTATAACCTCAAGTGCTCAATCTTGAAGCCCCAACTAGATTCCTAGTCTAGACAAGACTAAAGAGAATCTAAAATTCTAATTCACTCGTATGAGAGGAAAAAGAAAAAAACTGAAATCTTATTGCCAAAATTCATTCTTCAATTGTGTACAAGACCCCTCTATTTATAGTTGAGGGTGGAGGATTCTAGCGACTAAATTATTCAATGTGGGATAGCTAGTTTTAATAGTTGGGTTGGATCCTACAGCCCATTAGCCTTTAAACCCAATTCTTGTACACTTAACTAATGGCCGAAATACATGGCCCAAAAATAATTAATTACGTCTTGAAACCAGCCCAATTAAACACACTAACACTTAAAATAATTGGGCTCAAAATAAAAGACTAGACAACTAAATAAAAGAATATTCCATGGCCGAAATAATGAGACTAAATTTCGGCCCTTCAGCTTCTCATCCTAGGCTTGATCTTCAATGATTTGGACGTCCATTACTAAGAACATCTTAGACTCTTTAGTGGACTTCATCTCCAAAAGGTTTGTGAGCTCTTCTTGATCTTCAATAACTTCAACTAAGCCCAACATAGCTTTATTGAGGTTCTTAGCTCTTGATCTCGTAATTGGACCTTGTGGAACTTGAAGTGCGGATTCCGTGAGCCTATATCGAGCCTTCATGGACAATTGATCACCATCAGACGAGTCCTTGGGATGTATCATAAAACAAGTCTTGAACTAAATCGTAGGCAAAGTAGAGTATGGCCAAAACTAGGGTTTCCTCAACCCTTTCATGATGGATCAAATTTGTCTTCAAGTCTTGAGTCTTTGGACTTCACTAACTCGAACCCTTGACTTGCTTGGACTTCAAACTTAATTTTATTGACTTGTTGAGCTCCACCATTCACAAGCTTGATGTCTTGAAGACTTGAACATTTTTTTTGTATCCTTTCCTCCCTCCTCGAAAGGATTTGTCCTCAAATCTGAACTTATATAGAAAAAACTAACATTAAATAAAGTAGACAAAAATTTAAAGAAATGATTTTGCCAAAGCAAGAAAAGATACAATATATGTGGCTCAAACGCAAAAGTGTCAAACACCAATGTTGAAGATGTTGGGACAATGGCTTGTGAAATAAAGACATCATGGAGCACACGAATCCTAAATCATGGAGCATATTGCTTTGACCAGCACATAAAAAAACCAAACATTTAAATATTTTTGAAATATTGAACCAATCATGCTCAAAAATATTATCACACCACTTGAAAAATTGATCCATATTGAAAGAACAAAAGAACCTATGTCCATTGTCGTGTAGAAACACACAATTATTACTGAAAATGTTATGAACTTAAAACAAAAAGAATGGCAATCATGAGGCTTACAAATTAGCTCAAGTAAACCAAATGTACAAGAAGAATTATAACCATTAACAAATAAGGAAGGGGCACACTATGAGTACTTGAAAAACTAAAATTATAAGAATTTGACAAATCAAAATTTCTAAAAGACTTCCTTCACCAAACCATTGGCACATAAGTTCGAATGATGTACTAAAGTCATTAGAGCTTTGCACGTGGAAGGTGCAAATTCAAACTTTTCATTATTTCCACTTGCTTCTTTGAATGGCTGCACAAAAAAGCTCGGAAGAAAATCGTTAGTCAACAAAAGATAAAAACTCTCAAAATTTTTTTCCTTGACGAACAAGCTCTGATCTTCATTTGGAATTACCATTAAAATTGATTTTTCCTTAGGATTAGAAATGACTTTCTGCTTACCTTTCTTTCGATTTTCAGCCACAATTTAGAATGTTCTTCATATGATTTTTTAATGTAAAGTTGCTCTTTATGGACTTGATCCGGAAGTAATGGCTAAAGAGTAATCTTATTGCCATTTTTCTCGAAACTATATTTATTTGCATATCCATCATGTGTAGCTTTCAGACCATATTGCCATGGCCAACCTAGCAAAACTACCTAACGAAACTAGCTTTCAAACCCTATTGCCATCATGTGTAGCCTTTAGACCATATTGCCACGGCACTACATCACATAAAACATCATCCTTATATTTTTCTAATGAAAATAAAGCTAATTTAGTTACTTTAACTTCACCACATTCATTACGCCATTGTAATCTATATGGATGTGGATGTTTAGTGGTTGGAAAATTCAATTTATCTACTATGATTTGGCTAGCTACATTCACGCAACTACCATCTAATATGATCAACGATTAAAAACCACATGCACGATTTTGAACCACACACTTTGTGAAGAAAATATTAGAATGTTGTACCCCATTTTGGTTGTCCTTAGTTTGAGCATGAAGAGCCCGCAAAATCACCAAGGCAGGCTTCTCAGAAAAATCTATCTCCTACCCATCATTCCGAGCATGTCGGCGAGTCCTTGACCTTGCACTGATATCATACAATCCGTCATTAGATTCATAGTCATTGGAATCATAATTAAGACACATACCATGATGAACGTGTCTCATTATGCGAGCATAAGGCTCATCTCGGCGAGATTGCTGACTAGACTCATTCCATGCCTTAGTTATTGTCTCAAGAGAGCATAAACTACTTTCAAGGAACCTTGACATTTTGGAAAAATGAGATTCTAAGGCATTAAACCTTGAAATCTCTCCTTCTTGGGACATTTTAAACCTACAAAAGAACAAAAACAAGAAGAAACAAAAGATTTTTGATAGTTAGGGTTAGTAAATAATTTGGATAAAAAAGGACCTCACGACACTCCTATAGTGTTTATGCTCAAATTTGAAGATGTCACACAAATTTGCTTGTGTTTCACTCAAATTCAAGGCTTTTACCCTCTATTGAGCTCACCATTCTTGCCTTTTTCCTCTCGTATAAATTCTCCTCAAAGTCTTTTACAAACTTGAAAGTACATATCAAGAATGACACAAATAATTACTAACATGCAGAACACAATTAGTAATTATAGACTAATGAAGCAAAGAATTAACAAATTAATGGCAGATTGATTTAACAAAGAATGCACAGAAAGCACTTTAGAAAGCCAAACAATAAAATGGTTAAAACAAACTAGGATTTCAGGCTAGAAAAAATTAACCCAAGGGGACTGGGGGTATTTTTAGAATTTCACAATTTTTTTTTTACGTTGTGGGAACAATGCTGATGAATAGTTCAATTTTTTTTAAGGTTATGGCATGAATTTCCAACACCAAAATCAGAAAAATATCATTAGAAAAACAAAACAGAGTGTAAGGAAACTTACACAAGATCACAAAGCTTGAAGAATAATGAATCGGCTAGAAAACCCTATTCGGTTAGGGTTTTGTTTCTTGGTTGTTTTTTTTAACAACACAATTGCAGAAGACCAGTACCCTATCTTTGAAAAAATTAATAGAAAATTTAACAATAGGATCAAATTAGACAGCAAGAAGAAACGCTAATAAAGAACCCCAAAATGGCTAAGGTTTTGAAAAGTTTCTCTCTCTCTTTTGGATTTTTTTTGTTTGAAGAATATGTACGAATTCAGTAGCCAATCCCAGAAAAAATTGTACAAAAATCGAATGATGGAATCAAGAACCAAATTGCCATACAAAGAAACCCTAAAACGACTAGGGTTTTCTTGAATTAGATATTGTTTTTAATCAACAAGAACAACTAATAACATTTGAATATGGATAAAATCACAGCAATAATCAGTTCCAAAAAGTATGAATAAAGCTACAACTATTAGGAACAAAGGAAAAACAAGGCAAGAACAGATCAAGAACACGAGAACAAGCTGATTTTTTTTTTCTGAATAAACTTAATAAAAATAGCAAATAAATGATATTGAAATGTATGGAACAAGAAACAAATGTATTACGGAACCAAAGCTCTGATACCACTCTGATGCAAACCACGCGGACAATCTGACGAGACTTGAAACTGATGTGGAACCCGGGAATGCCTAAACAAATCCGACTTGACAAATTCAAACCCTTTGATTAAGAAATCAAGAATTAAAGTATCTGTTCTCAACTATACAGGATATCGATCCGTTGTCTATTACGAGACAAGAACCAATAGTATTGTGGTTGGTAATTACAAGAATCAATTGTGCAAAATACCACAGTTCGTTGGAAGACAAGTTGGAGAATTTCTCACGAATTTTTTATTGAATAATTTTGAATGAATATTTTTGGCTATGAGGCTGGTGTATTTAACATGAAAACACAGCCCCATAAACCTTACAAAGATGTGAAAACCAGCCCTATTCCTAAAAACTGGGACTAAACATTAACTATCCAAATCCAAATAAGACTTGGAATGGCACAAAAGGACCCAAAACTCGACCCAAAAGACTAATGTGGGCTAACACTTGAACTAAATCTGGGCCAAATACGATTAAAGTGGCCGATTCTAGAGTATGGCTGAAACTAGGTTTTCCTCACCCTTTCATGGTGGATCAAATTCATCTTCAAGTCTTGGGCCTTTGGACTTCACTAACTCGAACCCTTGACTTGCTTGGACTTCAAACTTGATTTTATTGACTTGTTGATTTCCATCATTCACAAACTTGATGTCTTGAAGGATTTGAACATCTCTTCTTGTATCATATACCTCAACAAATTTCCCAATAAAGGCATGCAAAATATTGTTCATTAATCTCATGAAATTTTTTGGTGCATTTGTTAAACCAAAAAGCATGACTAGCCACTCATAAAGTCTATATTTGGTTTTAAATACAACCATTCATCCTCTTCTTTCATACAAATTTGGTGATATCCACTTTTTATACACAGTCAATTTTAGTGAAAATTGCAGACCGAATAATTCATCTAGCATATCATCAAGTCAAGGAATAGGGTAGCGAATTTTGCCGTAATGCGATTTATCGCACGACAATCTACACATATGATAACCCATCCTATTTTGGCACCAAATCACTGGAACAACACACGGACTCATGCTCTCTCATACGTGACCATGAACCATTAGCTCTTCAACTTGCTTTGGAATTTCTTTTGTTTTTTCCTGATTGGCTCTATATACAAGTTATTAGGAATCACTGCGCCCAGAACAAAATCAATATGATGCTCAATACCCCTAATAGGTGGCAAGCTAGGAGGGATCTCTTCGGGAAAGATGTCTTTGAACTCCTGCAAAAGTGTTTTAAAAGATCTTGACAAGGTTGGATCAAGGTTAGACTACACAAAATAATTTTCTCTGAATATAAGCAAAAGTACTGTTAGATTCAAACTGATGGCTATTTGGACCTCCTTAAATCTTACGATGAAATTAGAGCATTTCTTTTTCAAGTCCTTACCCTTAAAATTTTCATATAACCAAATTGCCATTAGGGTTTTTGGGCTTTAGGGTTTCATTAGGAGTTTTTGATTTCTTACCCTTCCTCAATTTAGATTTTTCCTTATAATATTCAACAAGTGAGTTCTTGATGTATAATTGCTCTTTACTCACTTGATGAGGAAGTAGTGATTTAAGAACAATCTTTTGGCCATCTTTAAAGAATGTATACTTATTCAAATAGCCATCATGGTTAGTGTGTTTGTCAAATTGCTATGGCCTTCCTAATAGTAAGTGCCTTGCTTGCATTGGAACAACATCGCGTAAAATTTCACCCTTATATTTTTCAAATAGCTAATGATACTAAAGTTTGTTTAGTTACTTTAACTTCACCACATTCATTAAGCCATTGTAATTTTATACAGACAGGGATATTTTTAACAACAAAATCTCAATTTGTCGATCATTAACTTGCTAACGACATTGACACAGTTACCACTATCTATTATCAAACCACATGCATGATTTTGGACTACACATTTAATGAAAAAAATATTTTCTCATTGTACCTTATTTTAGTCGTCCTTGGATTGAGCATGAAGTGCCCTCAATATCACTAAGACAGGTATGTTGGAAAGATCTTCTTGATCATCATCACTAGGACCCTGTAATTTGAGCATTTATTCATCTTCCTCGCTTCCTTCACTTACCACTTCATTTCTTTGCATGAAAAGTGCACGTTTATTGGGACATTTATTTGCATAGTGACTTGCACTTGAACAACAATTACAATTAATGTCTCTAGCGTGTTTTGTAGTATTAGAAGATGCACCTTTAACCAAGGAATCTATGGGATGTTTGACAACTCTATTTTTCAATTCATTAGTTTTAGGGTTAACGGGTTTATTTTGAGTTTGATTTGGCCGAGAAGAATTATTAGACCAATTTCTTCGCCAATTAGAACTAGACTCAACCCTAGATTTACCACCAAATTTAAGTTGTCTTCTTTCCTCTTTTATTACCCTTTCAGCATATCTTGCAATTCAATATAGTGATGCAACTCTATAATGTTAGCAATTTCCTTATTGAGTTCACACAGGAATCGAGCCATAGTGGCTTCTCGATCCTTGACTATATTAGCTCTAATTAGACATCTTTGAAGTTCTCTATGATATTCTTCAATAGATTTATTACCTTGCCTTAAAGTTTGCAATGTGTGATACAAATCACGGTGATATGTAGAAGGCATAAGTTTTTTCCACAATGTAGGTTTTAAGGATGCCCAATCATTTATTGGTGGTTCTCCACACCTAATTCTACTAGTTTTAAATTGATCCCGCCACTCCAAAGTATAATTACTAAATACAATTTATGCTAGTTGTGTTTTCCTTTTCTCTATAATTATGACAGTAAAAAATAATCTCTACTTGTTTCTCCCATTCGAGATAGACATTAGGATCAAGATTACCTTGAAATGGAGGAATAGTCAATTTAATATTACCAGTATCTCCTCTCATCAACCTTACCACAATATTGAGCATTTCATTGATTCCTTGCTCTTATACCTACATCATACAATTTTTCCTCAGAATCATAGTAATTGGACTCGTCATTGAGATATGTACCTCATCGAGCCTGTATGAACTTGCGGGCGTGAGGCTCAGCTCGACTAGTGTGTTGGGTTGGATCATTCCGTGCTTAAGTTAATATCTCAAGAGAGCATTTAATACTTTCAAGAGATATGGACATTTTGGTTACACGAGATTCCAAGCCATTAACCCTTGAGATCTTTCCTTCTTGAGACATCTTAAAACTATAAAAAAAACCCAAAGGAAACAAGGGATTTCAAGAGTTAGGGTTAGTAAAATAAAGAAGGACCTCACTCACTCCCTTAGTATCTACGCTCAAATTTTAAGATGTCACAAAATTTCTCTCGTGTTTCACTCAAATTCAATGCTTTTTCCCTCTAATGAACTCACCACTTTTGCCTTTTTTTTTTTCTCTCACTCTTATTAATTAATTCTCTTCAAAATCTTTCACAGGCTTGACAAGTACGCACAAGAATGACACAAATAATTACAAACACTTTAGAACACAATTAGTAATTATAGACTAAGGAAGCCAAGAAATAACAAAGTAATGGCAGAACGATTTAACAAAGAAGACAGACAAAGCAATTTTCGGAAGCCAAAACAAGATGGTGAAAGAAAATTAGGATTTCGGATTTGGGAAAATTACTTGAGTAAGGTCAAGGGAAGTTTCCGGTTTTCACAAAAAATATTATTGTTTTTTATATAAAATCTGGAGCAAGAATTATGGAAAGAAAATGAAGGAATTTTTGACAAATTGTGCTATAGAAAAGTAGGGAAATCGGTAGCAATTTGCGGTAAATCCTAGTAGGAAAAGGATTTAAGACTATTGTTAAATGAGATGGTTATAGCATGTAATCCAAGTTGGAAAGGATTCAAGTTAATGATGCAATCCAACTAAGTAAAGGATTCAAATTGTGCAAGTATATAATGAAGCAAAATAGCAGCAATCGTTTTGGTAGAACAAGACCATGCAAACCCTAATCCTTTAGGGGTTTGGGGATCAGATTTTCCTCTTTTCTTTTCTTTTCTTTTTTAGAGAGTAAGTTGTTGCACGAATACCAGTACCACAAATTAAAAACAAGAACACGAGAATTGAGGATCACAAGGAAACTTGCACAAGAGCAAATGATAGCTTGAAGAACAAGAAACACAAGAAAACCCTAATCCTTTAGGGTTTGGGTTTGGGTTTGGCTTTTTTTTTTTTTAATCACAGTAACAAATGCCACAAATGAGGAAGAAGAAGATTGCAATTTTCTAGAACAAGAACAAGAAAAAAGCTGCAATTTTTTTGACTGGAACCTAACAAGAACTACTAGCAAATAGTAAGAAATGATTCCAGAGGATTTACGAAAATAGAAGAAACATGTTTAGGGAACCAAATCCCTAATGCCACTCTGATGTGAGCCTCAAAGTTAAAATAGCAAGACTTGAGATTGAATGCAGACCAAGGTCCCAAATTGCCCTGAAGACACAATCCCACAAGAAGACTCAAGATTAGGTCACAAAAATTAAAGCCTTGGAACACCCTAAGGGTTTGGCCAAGTTGGAACAAACAGTGAACAAAAAAGAAAAACTAGATTTTTTTTTTTAAAAAACCCAACAGAGCGAAGATTTTATTCAAATAACATTCAAGTTTTATAAAGCCAGATGTAGGGGCAACTTTGAGCATCCAGCAACAACAATCCTTTCACAAGATGAGGAATTGTGTGCTGGCTATACTCAAGATATGTCTCATTTTTTATGCCCTCATTTGCAAGGTAATCCACAATTTGATTTGCCTCCCTATAGATATGTGAAAAAGAAAAATTCTTTCCCATTACAAAGTTATGAACGAACTGAAGGAGGAAGTCCATGTTCCATGGTGCTTTGCCATTGAAGATGTTGACAATTATCAATGAGTTCATCTCCACTTGGGGTGATGAGAGCTGAAATTTGGCACAAAGGTGGAGGCCATCAACAAGATACTTATAGCCATAAGTTCTGCTTGAAGATTGGATTGGAGAAAAACTAGAAATTTAAGAATATGTGAAATGTTCAAAACTCCAACTTGATGGATTTAAACCCGTTGATTATGAAATCAAGAATTTAAAGATGTATGCCCTTGATTGTACAAGATATTGATCCGTCATTTATAATAAGACTAGAATCAATAGTATTTTGGTGGTAATCACAAGAATCACACTTGCAAATACCACAAGTCATTGGAAGACTGTTTGGAAAATTAAGTCACAAAATTTTTTATTGAATATTTGAATGAATTAATTAGGTCATGAGGGGTCCTTTTAACAACAAAGAAGCCAGCCACTTAAAAAAGGTACCAACACTAAAATCCTAGCTTGCCAAATCCAAACAAGTTTTGGATTTGAACAAAAGACTAAAAATTTCTAAGCCAAAATTAATGTGGACTAATTTTCGACCTTAATTAAGAAACCAACTAAAACAAGAATTCAACTTAATAAACTCCAAGAAACACAGTGCTCAAAACTAAATCCTAAATCGAATAGGACAACTAATGATGGGTTAAGGTTTTGGTCGAGAATGGGGGTGTCTAGGAACCCTTCATGGTAGATCAAGCTCTTCTTCAAATCTTTGGCTTTTAAAACTTGAATCGTCTTGGACATGGACTCCGAAAACATAGAAGGGCCTTTTGATGTAAGCTTGGATGAGTTCTTGGTTACCATTAGCAAATTATAAGGGTTGTCCAAAATTTCTTTGACAAAGCCCAACATGGCTTGTTGTATCTTCATGGCCTTTGACCTTGTGATTGGCCCAACTAGGATTAGAACTAGATCAACTTCTTGAGCTCTTTGAGCTTGGTCCACAGCCTCATCACTAAGTCCTTGGTTCATGTTTGCATCAATACCCTAGAATGCGGTTAGATGCGAGATAATTGTTGAGTCCTCTACTTAGAGTTTCAAAATATAATATCAAAAGAAACAGGGATAACGGATCTCCTTGCTTTATCCCTCTTGTATCTGCCAAGAAAAACCCACAACTTACTCCATTAATTAATAAGGGAAACCAACTACCCAGTATTGTTTGGATTAGGTTGACAAATTGGCCATGAAACCCGAATTTGAGGAGGATAGCTTCCAAAAAGACCCAAGATACCCTATCAAAAGCCTTCAACATGTCGAGTTTGATAATGACATTATGGCCCCTTAATTTCCTATCAATGGAATGCACTAACTGTTGTGCTAGAGTACATTATCTGATACTCCACATCCCTCCACAAAAGCGGATTGGTCATCAAAAATTACCAAAGGAAGCATAGAAGTTAACTTGTTGAAAAGGACCTTTGTGAGAATTTTGTTGAAAAAATTATATAGAGAAATTAGTCTAAACTCTGAAAAATCCTTAGGATTTGAACACTTCAAATCCAAGACCATAAGGTACTAGTAACACTTCTAGGGATAGCTATACAACAAAGGATAGCTAAGATGAAATCATGAGAAATAGTATCCCAATAGTGTACAAAATGCACTAAGGATCTAGAAAAACCGTTCGGTCTAGTCGCGCTAACCATCCATGACCTAAACGGCCTTCTTTACTTGCTCCAAAGTAATTGTAATTAAAAAAGAATTGTTATGGTTTGATGGAATTAGTGAAGGTATATCCTCTAAAAATTGGGTCAAATAAGCATTATGAATATCCTTCAATGTCAACAAATTTGAAAAAAATTTGAATTCGTGAATCTTGGATATCAGTCTGATTATCAAGCCATCTGCTCAAGCCATCTTTGATGCATTGAATATATAGTTTGGTATGTTTATCTTTGACCAAGTCATGAAAGAATTTGGTGTTCCCGTTTCCTTTCTTGATCTATTTCACTCTAACTTTTTGTTTCCAGAACTCTTCTTCGTTCCTCGAATGCAAAAGAAGCTTGGCTTGCGATTGATGATACGCTTACCTTGCTTCTTCAGATTGAAAACTCTCAAATTAAAGTTCATTTTATTTAACATCATTCCAAACTTTAACAATGTTATCAAACACTATTGAATCTCAAAATTTGATGATTTCTACTCTCGCAGAGTACTCTTGAGCCTGTGCAGTTTTAACGAAAACCCTAGCATACCTGAGATATGTAGAGAAAGATTCGAGTTTTATTGAATCAGGTTCTTGAAGGAAACATGACGGATCCACATGTTTTGGAACCTAAAAGGCATAGGACCCTGCTGAACACCATCTATCAGATGAAGAAGTAAAGGAAAGTGATCCGAAGAAACTCGATTAAGATGCTCAACACTCATCGTAGGAAACAATTCTTGACAATCTTGATTATACATTAAGTGGTCTAATCACCTCCAAATGCATTTGCCATTCTAAATCCTTGTCCAAGTATAAATACCCCCAAGAAAGGAATCTCCTTTATGCAACAATCATTAATTACTACCATAAAATTGTCATTTCATATAGGTCAGGGCAATATGTTCCTATGTATTTTGTGATGGAAACCACCTTGTTGAAGTCACCACCTATATACTATGGCCCTTTTAAAGTAGCAATAGAGATACTTCGCAAGTCAGTCCATAAATTGAAACGTTCTTATTGATTGCATTAGGCATATACAACAATAACTGCATAAGAGCAATTTTTATCATCATGAGCTGGAGTAAAATGGATGAATTAATCTAAATTTTGGAGTACATTTACATGGAACTTGTTTTTCTAGAACAACCAAATTTCATTAGAGGTGTTCAAATGGCATAAAGAGAATCTGAGTAAAGAACAAATTCCTTCCAATTTTGTAGCATCCGCCATTGGCTCAGTGATAGCTAAAAACAAAATATCATGAGTCCTTGTGAGTTTTTTTTATACATATAGATGTTGATTTCCCCACAATCCCCCGTATAGTCTAGATTAAGGTGTTCGTCATTGGGAACATTTGGAAAAGACGTTGATTATTCACAGGCAGCAATCTTTTTGAGCATTGTTCTCATTATGGTGAACTCTTTCTTTTTGGGAAGGTTTTAAGTTACAGTTGGTACCTCAGTATCCACTATAGCTAGGTTAGATTGTTTGTCCTAATACACTTTTGAAAATCACTAAGGAAAGTCTTGAAACCAGCAATAAGAGTCTCTCGATCAAGAAAATTGCCACCTTGAACATCAAATATCAGTGAATGAAGTTGAGAATAGGGCTCTCGTTTTGCCTGCATATGACTTCTGACTCTTAGGTAATGATAATTGAAGACTCTTATATGCAAATTATTGAATTAGGAAACCCAAAAAGTATCAAATACTATTTGTTTCAATTCCTATAAATTGCAACATTGATTTGGTCCATCTTTGCATTATCATGACTGAGAATCTAGGCTTGTTCATAAGTAGGAATAAAAACATTTTCTTTAATTGGGATTCTAGAAAAACCCTACTAGATTCGTGAAGGATATGAATTTTGTGGTTATGATATTACGTTCTATGGTGGCTCATTTGTTCGTTCTGGGAATGCTATGATTGAAGACCAAATTAAATTGTCACCACTCACATATGTTGCGTCAGGTTTACTCGAATTAGGGTATTTACATGGATTCACCTCGGAGTCTTCTTTGCCAACAATACTAGTTTGAGGTTTTGGTTGCAAAAATTTTCTGCAATTCTTGTTCTTGTGTTCTTGCACCAGCTACTGCTCTTGATCAAATTTCAAATGATAGGTGAGAGAGTTACGTCCTTGATTATAACAAGTAGAACAATATTGAGGTAAATCCTCATATTTAATATTCTGTCATTGCTCTTTTCCATATTCATTGCCAAGACAAAACCTGTTGAAAAGAGGCAATGAAACATCAACTTCCACACAAAATCTTGTAATGCTGGGCCAAGAATGAGTCACCATTGTAGCATCAAGTTTTAGCGGTTCTCTAATCAACTTAGTAATGGAGAAAATAGAAGCTTTATTATAGTGATGAAGTGGCAGTTGGTCAAGGGAGACCCAAATAGGAACAGTTGAAGATTCTCGGTCAACCCAGAATTTTGGAGACCACTTTAGTCCCCGTATTCGCAACCCTTAGAAAGACGAAAGATGCATGAAGCTAGTAACGATGGATTCTTTCTTTCAGATCAAAATGAATGAGTAGGTGATGATAGTCGATAAACCATAGTGTAAATGATCATTTGTAACCAATCGAGAGAAAACCCTTGTGCAATGCTGCCATGCTAGGTTTTTTCTTTGCAAACTTTCCAACCAAAGCATATTTCAATAATGCTAATAATACTACAATCTCATGCTTTGCGAGATCAATGCAGGATCTACATGATGAAGCTATTGTTCCTTGAAAGGAATTGAGGTAAGGTTGCCCCCTACAATATCAGTAAAGGATTTCAGAGCATGAGAAAGAGTTTGCCATTCAGTCAAGGATTGAAGGGCAACCATGAAAGATGAAATTCTAGAAGGAAACTAGGGGAGAAAAGAGAGAAGGGAGAAATGATAGTTTTCAATTGCCTACAATTATTTAGGAATGAATCAAGTAATTTGGTCTATATATATGTGCATATGTGTAGATATATGCACACACATCTAATTAAAAACAGTATGATTAATTATAACTATACAATCTTACTAATTAGCCTATACTTATCGTAAATTATTGGTTGATGACATTTGTAGTATCTTTCAGATGTTTACCTATTATTTGGTTAAATTACTGGTTGAAATGATTGATTTAGCAAGAGTTTTGACTAAATTAGAATTAAAGACACTAAGAGAGTAATATAAAGACAATCTAATACATTAAAGTAAACATTAACACTAAAGAAAGCAGTTTTAGTAAGCAATTAAAAGAAAGCATGAAAAAGAGGAAGCATCTTAAGAAAGTAATTAACTAGTCTACACTACTAATTATCACTAAGCACAATTAAAGAAAACCCGTAAAATATTCTAAGAAAGCATGTAAAAATAAAGCCTTTTGAAAAGTAATTAAAAAAAGCAACTAAAAGGGAAAGCATTTTAAGGAAGCAATTAACTGACCTAAACTACTAATTACCACTAAGGAAGCATACTTAGAGAAATCCCGTTAAATAATCTAATCTAATTCCCTTAACTAATCTTAACCATAAATTATCACTAAAAAGTATTTTTAAGGAAAGCCCATAAAATAATTTAACAATTACACTAAGAATTCAAGTAAAGAAAGCAATTAAATGAATAGTTCATGAGCTGATCTACCAATTAAACTAAGAAATCAAGCAACGGAAGCAATTAGATGAAACCAATTAATTAATTAAACTAAAGAAACATGAAATTAAAGCTTAATTAAAGAAGTTTTAACATAAATAAAGTACTTACCACTAAAATACTTCAATCTTTAACTAGGAAATCAAGATTACAAGAAAGAGAAATTCTAATCTAAGAAAGCCCTCCCGAAATGGAGAGGAAAAAGGAAGAGAACTAGCTTACTCTCATTTATCTTTAACTACTATCTAATACTAGCAAACTCTTCTGGAAGACGCATAAAAGGATGTATATAGTGCTAGGGTTGGGAGAGTTAATAGAATCCCAAATCAGCTTTAAAAATTGACTTTTTTTTAACCATTGGTGCAATTCTGATACCACGGCATAGAATTAGTATAGGAATCGATACCTCGTTATCAAGCTTAAATAAGTCTTTGAAATTCTTCTCAATATCGTGGTATCATATATAAATTCGATACCATGGTATGGAAACTATTTCTAGTAATCTTAAATTTCCTTTTTTTTTTTTTTTATCACATTTGCTCCTTGAATCTTTCATTCTTTAAGCTCAATACCCTTTAGTCTAAACCTACAAAATACCATAAACTTAATAAGTAATAAATTATACTAAAATTAACACTAAATTATAATATTTCCAAATGCAAATGCAAATACTAAATGCAATGGCAAATACTAAATGCAATGAAACTAAACAAAAACACATAATTAAACTCTAAATTCTGGATAATACCAATAAAATATTAGAATAAACAAGAAAAATAACTCTAGTTTCCTAGAGTTATTAGGTGACAAAATAAAAATATTCAAAACATATACCGCAGTCTGAGTACTTCTACCGGTATTAATTCAACACTTTGTTACGATATCTATCATTATCAAACCCAAATCGCCAATTTTCCCAATTTCTTCTTCTCTTCTTAACTCTAATTCAGAAACCCTAACCACCTCATCCAAAATTCATTGTATATTGTTGCCTATTTTGTTGACTAATTTGTTGGATTTTGGGAAAAAATTGTCAAAGAAAAAGAACTAACCTCTTCTTTCGCCTCGGGCTCTGAAAAGGAGAAAGGAAGATCTGTAGTAGCTAGCGGGAATGGGGATGACCCCTTAGACTTTGATAGGAGAATTTGTTAGTTTAAAATTTGCTTAAAATTTTCAGCTCTATGAAAGAGAAAATATCATTCGTGATAGTAGTTTCGATGTGAGGGGACATTGGAGGATATATGACAATGAGACAGTGGCAAATGAAACTCAACTTGCAACTAGGGATTGGGGGTCTTTCAATGTGAAGGTCAAACTGACATTAATAATCTTGTTAAAGAATTTTATTGCAATGCTACTGATTTGTTAAATGAAAAAGTTTAATGCGAAAGGAGCAAATTTGTTGATTTTAGTACCGAAAAAATCAATGCATACTATGGTCTAGTTGACATTCCCGTTAATGATATTTCTAGATTCATGAACCGAGATAAGGACTATGAGGCTAAATAGATTGTGCCATTTTGATGTAAATTGGATTGTGTTGGACCCTAGTTATGATAATCATGTTTTGATGATGACCAAATCATACTAACCACTTGAAAACAAGTGTGCAGAAAAAAAGGAAGGCTCGGACGAAAATGATCATCCAAACACAATCAAGAAAAACAACCAAAAATTGAACAATACCTTACGGACGATGAAGAGCATCCGAAAGAAAGGAGCTCGGACGCAAGGGAGCGTCCGAAACATGACCACACAACACCGAAAAAGAACTCATCTTTCGGATGCAGAAAACTGTCCGAAGAAAGTGCTTCGAACGCAAAATACCATTCGAGACAAGGAATCCAAAAGACAAAAGAATCAGACGTTGAAGATTGTACGAAAAAAAGAGCTCATCACTCGAAATGAAGAAATTTTATGTCAAAGCTGTAGGACGCATATGACCGTCCAAGACCCTATTCATGATGCTATAGCACGCATGATTGGACGTCCGAACCACCGTTCGAACCCCTAACAGGTAGTTTTTAATAGCTAGTTTTCTGACCATTAGAGCTCAAATTTCAACACATCTTTCATCTATAAATAACCCAAGGACATCCAAAAGATGTGTGGAACTACTACATTCAATAAAAACACTTGTAAGAGCTATTTGGGAAGAAATAGGCTAAAATATTGTGGGTTGTATTGGTTTGGGTAGTATAGTTCTCTTGGCTCAACTAGAGGGAATTACTGTGAGCAAGAGTAGACTAGTGAGTGATCTTCAATTGTAAGAGTGGAGGGATAACAAGTGTACAAAAGTGAGGTTGTAATATAAAACCCTTTGGCTCGACTAGAGGGACTTAGTTGGTGCAAGAGTGAGCCTATTTTGTGTACAAGAAGGTTATTGCCTCACATACTTTGAAGACATCCACTGTATGAGGAACTACTAGTGGATGTACTCCAAGCTTGAATAACTTGGGAGTTTGGTTTGATATTCTTTTTCTCAATCTCTTTATTTGTTCTTTAAGCTTCAATTGTTAAATATCTACCTTTGATCATTTGTTCTTAAGTGTTCATTTGTTGCACAAAGTTTGCATTTTCATTAAGCATTTCAAAAGGTTTGTTTTTTGAGACAACTAGTTCACCCCCCTCTTAGGTTGTTCTTGGGCCAACAGATTGTAAGTAAGAATGAGTTCATTAGAGGTTTCTAAGGAGTGGTTTGCTTCTTTATTAAATATTTGGTTTTATTTTCCGAGTTATAGATTGTTGACTTGAAGTAATGTCAGTGATGTGTGACTATTGCAAATGAGCCAAAGACATATGAAAGCGGGCGGATAGATGGGAACTATGTCAAGAATATGGTGGAGGAATATGAAATACCCCGAAGGAGGGCAGCATGACAAGATCAACCACTGTAAGCACCATTTTCCAACTTGCCAACATTTGGGTATGCGTTCAATGCCCCAATCACTAATAACGAAAGAACTCAAATATTTGAGTATTTGACGCATAGTCGAATGGCTCTCCACCATAACCTCTTTCTAATGGCCCAACATGACTACATGGATGCCAGCTGCTCAACCTCCCATATGGCACTATGGAACTCCAAGAGTTCAAGAGCATTTCCTACCAAACATGATCTAATGGATGAGGGCGATGTGCTTGAAAGTAGTAAAGAGAAGGCCAATCATGATGATGATGATGACAAAGAGGAGGAATGATGCCATGCCCATGACAGAAGCTGCCTTTTCTCCTATCTCTTTTCTTTCCCATTTACCCGACGATTGCATGCTTTGGAGGATTAGTTACATTTCCTTTACATTTCTAGCCACTAATTTGTTTTTGAATTTTATTATTATATTTATTTTATGTCTTTTTGATGACAATTGCCATCCTTGAATCGAGACAATGATACGCCATAGTTCAGGATCACCGCAAGCATGCTCAATTCACGATACAGAGAGCAATTGTTAACCATAATTATAAAACCAATTACAAACCACCATAAACAAGCCACATTCATATATTCATAAGTACTAAGTCATAAACATTTCTTTGCACAAACATTACTCTTATATACAAGAAGCCATTTGAAACACACAAACATTAAACAGTCTATCCATATACGACACAAACCTAACAAATGCATTGACACGTAGTTGGTTCCTAGGGTTTGCTCTTTAGCTCCTCCCTCCTTCCTTTCATGCATGGCATCTTCCACGGGCCTCTAGCCTTCGGTTGATTGTCCAAACAACCTTCCAAAGTGTTCTTTTGCAAACACAGTCTCCCAAACTCAACACATTCCCTTCAAGATTAAAGAAAAGTCTACATATCAAGGAGATCTGGCCGTTTTTATCCTCCAAAGTAGACATGATGAAGCTGGGTGAACCATTCAAATGTGCTTTGATTGGATATTCTCTCATGGCAAGCCCAACATGGAAATTATAAAAAACACCATAAATAAAAAATTCTCAGAGTTAGGTTTCATGGATCTTTTCATCTCGGTCTTTTGGATTATAGGCACCTGCTTATAAGATTTAGTCTAGAGGATGACTTCCAACATTGTTGGATGACAGGAATCTGGAATCTCCAAGGCTTTCTTATGAGGGTTTTCAGTGGACGATAAATTTCAAAACAGATATTAAATCTTCCAGATTCCTAGTATGGATAAGTCTTGAGGGACTTATTGTTCACTTTTTTGGCAAAGTATTCCTTTTCACTTGCAAGCACTATAGGTAACCCATTGAAGATTGATAGACGAATAGCAACACTTTTTCATCTAAGCATGGCACAGATTTGCATAGATATGGATATACTTGATGAACTTCTGAATTGGATTTGGATTGATGAGAAGGAATAAGGTTTTTGGCAATCTGTAACCTATGAGAGTTTACCCTCATATTGCTCTTACTGTAAAAAAATGGGTCATTCAATTCTGCAATACTGGATACAAAATTCAGAAGAGAATGTAGTGGAGAGCGATCAGATAAACAGAAGAAAAAGATTACTGGTGAAGTATGGCCGAAAAAATTTGCAGCATCCATCCCAAGAAAATGGGGGATGCCTACTAGTCCTCCAAAAAATTTTGAGAGCCCTAAGAAGAATCTAGAGGCTGACAGGAGGATATTCAACAAACCCTAAGTTATCAAAATAATAATACGAAATTGAAGTCCCTTGCATTGGTACATTAGAGCTAGAAAAGATACAAAACCAAAAAGATCCCATTATTATGCTTGTAAATACAATGGACAGAGGGAAACATTGCTAGCATGATAGGGAAGAAGGGATCTTAAAGGAGGTAAACAATTACGGGGATGAGGCTAAAGTAGCTAAACCTGTCTGAGACAACACATAGGATTATTAGATTGTGAAGTGGATGGTGACAGAAACTGGAGTGAAAATGAATGGTTGTTCTGTGATGATCAAGTAATTACAACATGGAAAAAAGCCCTCTTCTCTTGGTAACCTCTTGTCCACTACTTCTTCTTTTGATCTTGTTGACTTCTCAGATCATGATGGTTTTATAGTCGTATTATCAAAAAAATCCAAGAAAAGGAAAAACCATTTGATGCCCCCAAAACCCTTATAACTCGTAGCTCACTTCGGCAAGTAGTTTCCTCTTTTGTTTCCCAATGATACACACGTTAGTTTGGAATATCCAAAGCATTGCTAATAAAACGTCCATCCAGTGCAATTAATTTCTTGTCCAAGACAATAAGGTATCCTTTTTAGTTCTACTGGAGTACATGATTGATGCTTCTCAAATAGAGGAGTTTAGAATAAAATTCAACTTTTATTTTGCACACAAGATTTGGATTTTCTAGAATTCTGGCTTGACATTCCGTGTTCCACAAGATTTTGGGCAGATAATTAACCTATATGTGTAGCATACCGCTATTTCTCAAGTTCTTCATCACTCTGTCTATGCAAAATGTTCCAAAAATGGGAGACGAGAGTTGTGGTGGCAGATGAGAGATTTTGCTCAGAATGACATTCTAGATATGGGGGCTCGTCTTGTCTAGTTGAGAGAGACTTTAGCTTCCTTGAGTGAATATGCGCTCATCCTCTCTTCAACAAGTTTTCTTCACTGGATTTATTGATGCTTAGGTGGTATGTAGTCTAAATGAGACAATTATCTGGTAGTAGTTTCACATGGCAAGGAATAATGATGTAGCACAAGATTGGAGATCTTGTCTACGAGCACGAGTGGAAGAATAAAGGGGGTTTTGGGGCTGTTCTGGTATTGTGAACAGTACTCCCGTGAACAGTAACCAAGGGGAAAAATCAGAAAAGAAGAAAGAATCAGCAGATTCTTGAGAAAAAAACAAAATAAACAAAAACAAATAACTAAACTTTCAATTCATCAATCTTTCTCTCTCTAAAAATAACATAGTGACAAGGTTATTTATAAGCTATGAAACTACCTAAAATTAGAATTCTATTGGAATTAGGATTACTAATTCCTATTCTAAACATAACTAAATACTTCCTAAATCAACTAGACTCTAGAACATTATGAACCTAATACAATTAGAATACTGCTTAAAACTAAAATCACAATTGTGGAACAGTCCAGCTAATGTTTCTAAAATACCCTTGTGAACTAAAGTCCTAGAAAGAAAGACCATAAGTATCACCATGGGTAGATCGCTTTAGACCAAAATTTCTTGTTGCAAGAATCCTTGATTTTATTCTTAGGCTTCCATAAATGGAAGTCTTATCCAGCCAACTTATGGCTGCTGCATCATCTCTCCCCCACTGAAAAGAACTCGACTTCGACGAGTTAGGATGTGGTCTAAGAATGCCATCTCCTTGAGAGATGCGCTGCAGAAGGAAGGATCTCTTAAGCTTCATCGGCAGCAAATCCTTAGATGGAACAAGCTTCAGGTTCAAGTCATCTTGTTTGGAAGCATTAGTGTTGTTATGTCCACAATGCTGTACCTTCCTATCAAAAAGCCAAGGTCGACCCAACAAAAGATGACAAACTTTCATAGGCGGTACATCACACTCAACATTCTTGTAGATCAATTCAACTGCCTATAGAATAAGTGACCAAACACCTTTCACGTACTTTACAGCTAGAGTTATTAACCCAAGCAACCTTGTATGGATTAGGATGTGGCTCAGCTTTCAGTGCCAATTTATGTACAACATTTTCTGATATGACATTGCTGCAACTTCCTGGGTCAATAATCATGGTGCACAATACTTCATTACATTAAGCTCGAGTATGGAAAATACTACTTTGTTGCTAATCTTCATTTCTATATCCTTTTGCCTACTAAGAAGTGGGCGTAAGACGAGACAAGGCTGTTCATCCTCATTATCTCCTTGCTCATCTTCATTATCTTATTGTGCTTCCAAAAGAATAAACTTCTTTTCGTTTTTTGAGGAGATAGCATCAATATAGAGACTATAAGATGTTTGGACACTACCAGCTCATATGACCTTGAAGTCCACATTGAAAACACCATCTTTGTTAACTTTTCGACGATCTTCACCTATTGGAGCCTTACCCTTTGGATTTGTTTCACCTGGATTAGCAGTCTTGCAACTCCCTTGTACTGCTCTTGGTTTGTTAAAATCAGCATTAAATTTCTCTACTTGATGACCATTATACATGGGATTTCGCAAAGAAGGCCTTGTAGCGAATTCCGCTTCTACTCGGCGAGAAACTTGTATAATATCACCCAAAGTATTAAGAACAAAAGTAGCAATCTTTATTGAAATTTGCGATTTCAGTCCATTCTTATATGAAGCAATCATAACATCTTCATCCCATTCAAATATAGTACGAGTGGCCAAATTGTAGAACTTACTTGTGTATTCATCAAATGTCATATTATCTTGCCTTAGTTGCATAAATTGATGATGAACTCTCTGTTTGTAGTCAGAAGGAAGGAAGTGGCAAGTCGTGGCTTGTTTCATCTCTTCCCATGCCCGGACATCACACATTTCACACCTCCTAAGATTTGATTGCTCTTTAATTCACCACACAATAGCTATTCCCTTCAACTTAGCTTCAACAAAATAATAGAGTAGTGCCAAAGATCACTTATACCATACCATTTAAAATATGACTCTAAACTATGAACCCAATCAAGGAAAACATATGCATGACTATTCCCATAAAAATTAGGAACATCTAGCTTGACTCCTTTGCTGAAATCTTACTGAATCGCCAAATTATTATTATGATAAACTGATTTTGAGGAGGAAATTGAATTTGAGGTGGGATATAAGAAGTACTACCTTCCAAAGAAGAGAAATTTCCTTGAGATGAGCAACTAGGGAATTTGGGTTGATATGGATTTTGCTCAAAAGTACTACTTGCTTGAAAAACTGGTTGCAAAACGGGTAGGAAGATTGGTTGAGAAACAGGTTGGAAAATTGGTACAAAAATAGCTTGGAAAATTGGTTGAGAAACGGGCGGAGAATGGAAACCAAACAATGGAGTTGTTGTGGCTAAGTCTGGGTTGGAAGTTGAAGCTTTCTCTCTTGTCACCTATTTCAATTGCTTGCTTTTCCCGCAATAACGCTTGTTTATTCAAATATCAATTCTGTCCAACCTAGCATCCACGGATAATTGTAAGGCTTCCAATTTTCTATCCATATCTTGCACTTTATGATTAAGTGCATCAATATTTTCCTTGGAAGTCTCATTGTTCTTATGACAAATTTTCAAACTTCTCAGAAAGTTCAACTTTAGTAACCATATTTGTAGATGGAAAAGAAGAAAAATATGGTTAAGAAGAAAGGAAGTTTGGCTCTGATACCAAATTGATGTAGCATAAGATTGGAGATCTTGTCTACTATTACGAGCGAAAGAATAAGGGGTTTTATTGGACTGTTCAGGTGCTGTGAACAGTACATGTGAATAGTAACCAAGGGGAAAAATCAGAAAAGAAGAAAGAATCTATAGATTCTTGAGGAAGAAAAGTAAAATAAACAAAAACAAATAACTAAACTTTCAATTAATCAATCTTTCTTTCTCTAAAAATAACATAGTGACAAGGTTATTTTTAAGCTGTGAAACTACGTTAAATTAGAATCCTATTGGACATGACATTAGGATTACTAATTCCTATTCTAAACATAACTAAATAATTCCTAAATCAACTGGACTCTAATTATGAATCTAACATAATTAGAATACTGTTTAAAGCTAAAAAAAAAATTGCTAAAATTTCCAGCACTAAAGAAAAAGACTAAAATACCCTTGTGACCTAAAGTCCTAGAAAGAAAAACCATAAGTATCACCATGGGCAGATCCCTTTAGACCAAAATTTCATGTTGCAAGCACCCTTAACTTTATTCTTAGGCTTCCACATACGAAAGTTCTTATCTAGCCAACTTATGACTATTGCATCATATAAGGAATGGCAACCTAGTCTGGAAAAGACTTGATGGAATTTTGTTCAGCACTTGTTAGGAATCTATCTTCACAAACTGTTTTGTCACCCACATCAACAGAACATCATTAGACCATAGCCATTACTTGTGAAGCTTGATTTGATTTCTTCATGTGGTCCTAGGCCCTTTAAATTTTAAGATGTATGGTGCTAGCACCATGTAAGTCTTCAATGATTTTTTAAGGTGGTTCAACAATCATAGGATGCTCCCATTGGTGGCAACCCTCTACAGATGCCACCTGTTGAACTGAAGAGGTTAAAGCTAGCGTTGCAAGCTTGGAACAAGGATTCTTTTGGGAATATTTTCTAGAACTTACAAAAGGTAGAGGATAAGGTTGATTTCAAAATCTTGAGCTCCGAAGTGAGTTGCATAAGGCACAAGTAGAATTACAAAATTGTTTATCTAATGAGGAAATGAATCGAGAAAGCAAAAACTAAGTTACCTGCTGAGTTTTCAAATATATAGGTGGCGAGCGCATCTCTTCTTTTCTCTTATTCTATTCATCTTATGTATCTATTTTTATTAGTTTATTTTATTATATAAATCAAAAAGTGTACTTATAGGAGGTTTTTCAAAGTGGAAGAGTTTCTGTGTTTGAGTAGCTTGTTTATCTTTTAATTTCGAATTTTCTTGATTTCCATTCATATTCAAATAAGAATCCTCGTCATCATAACAAATCTATCCTCCATCTCAAAATTTTCAAAACCAAGCCTCAAATTCCTGTAATAGACCTTATCAACCACCACACTGAAGAAACTTACAAGCCAATTCAACCTCCATCTAACCTTCCATTTCAACAACAACCAAAACAACAACCAAGACCTCCATTCTAACCTTCTAATTTTTCTCAACCTATGTATAATGACCAATTTTCTCCAAGAGAAAATGCATATGAAAATGGTTGGAAAAGAGAGATGGAGTATTTTAGAAGAGAATTGGAAAGTGAAAAGAGGGGAAGAGAAGAGCAAAAGAGAGATTATAAAAATTTGAAAGCATCAGCAACGAACTTGGAAATTCAATTGGGACAATTGACAAGAATGAACAATGAGAAACCTATGGAGTCCTTTCCAGGTGACACCATTCTAAATCCAAAGGAGCAATGCCATGCCATAACCGTAAGGAGTGGAAAAGAGTTGGTGGAACCTAATGAGAAGAAAAAAGTGGATGGAGAAGGTGAAAAGGAAGAAAAAATCCAAGGCAATTGTGGATGAAATGAAAATTGTTGATGATGAAGACAAAAATGAAAGAAAGAATGAAATCAAGGTATCCAAGAAGAAAGAATTAGAAGAACCGTTGAATTTGGATTCATAGTAAAAGTGCTATTTCCTCAAAGGCTCATTGATGAAAGAAAAGAGGAAAAATAGAAACAATTTAACAAATTCTTGGAAATTGTCTAAAGGATAAATTTAATATTTCATTAGTTAATGTCCTCACCAAGATGCCTAACTATGCTCGTTTCATAAAAGATCTTTTGGCTAGAAAACGAAAATGGGACAGTGATGAGAAAGTATGTCTTGATGCTAAATGTATTGCCGTTTTCCAAAGAAGACTACCCCCTATGAGGATGCGCTTAAAATCAACTTGATTGCATGTTAATTCCTAAATGTGGTTCCACGAAATTATCTTTTATAAAAGTATAAGCTGGTCGGTACTCAACCTTAGTTAACTACTAATTAAAGACAAGAAATGGAGGAAAATGTAGTTTAGGGGAGTTTAGTGTAGGGCCGAGCTGTAGCAACTTTGAATTAGGGAAAAAGAATTAATAAAGGAAAAAAAAGTAAACAGGCAAATAATAAAATAACTAAATAAATAGAATAGCAGAAAAATTTAAAAAAATAATAATAAAAAAATAGAAGAATAATAGTAAATAAACAGAAGTAGCATGACAAGGATAATATATATATATATATATATATCAAATAGTGACCTGTGAACAGTAACTTTTCCCGTGAAAATTACTGTTGCTACAGTGTCAAATAGTGACCTGTGAACAGTAACTTCTCGTGATTTTTGCCGCTACAGTGTACAGTGAACGGTATTTGTATTTTTAAACAGTAAAGTACATTTGAATAATAGATACATTTTAACAAGAATCCTATCTATTACAATTGGGATTCTTCAATTTTGATAAGGTCGATGCCGAAACAATCGTCCTCATTTGATTGGGCCATGTCTTCATAAGTGCTGATGCTGGTAAATATTCGTTGAGCTGGAATCAGAACTGGATGATGACACCTATTTTTTCTTTTTTGTTGAAATCTTTTTCTTTGATTTCTTTTCTTTTGGTTTTGATCTTTCTTTTGTCTTTTTGCTGGAAACTTCTTGTTTATCTGAAGAGCTTGAAGTTCCTTCTTTGAGCTGGGAGAGAGTGTTTTCCAGTTGTTTGATGTAAGCGTCCTTGTTCTTGGCCGAAGCCAATAGCACAGTATTTGAAGACCTTTGTTGTAGAAATTGGGCAGTTTCTCTATCTGATGGTAGCAAGAAGTGTGAATTCTTAGCAAACCATAGTTGAATTTGAGTCTTATGAGCAGCACCGGCATCATAAGCATCCCACCATTTGATTGAGCCTTGTCTTACCAGTTGAGGTGGAAAGGCTTGATTATTATTTTTGACAAATTCGAACCTCCATTGGAAAATCCAAGGCAATGTAAATTTTGAAAAAAATTGTAGGGTGATTGGCATTGTCGAATTGGGCTGAGAAAACTTTGATTTATTTGTGAAAAACTCAAAGCCTTCTAAAATTGGCGGAGGTAAAATGGATTCATTAGGTCCAATTAAAGACCAAAATCTATTAAACCAGATTGGGAAAGAATAGGTTTTATTCTTTTTGAAAAAGAATAAACAAGAATGTTTATTCTTAATATTTTGGTAGGTGAAGGTATTAAACCAAGCACCTTGGTAATCCTAGTAAGAATATCCAGGATATTTTTGAGATTCAGGACCAGAGAAGGAACGTAATCTATTAAGATCAGTGCCCCATTCAGAAGGTCTGAGAACCTTTAGAATTTGGTATGTTGAATGTGTATAATATGCTTGAGTGGCATGCATATTATTTTTTGGAATAATGGATTGAGAATCTTTAAGTATTAACTCATAGAATTCTCTGGTTTTTTGGTTTGAGATGTCTTCTTATAAATTGAATCCAGTAGGAAGGATTTTTTGGGCAACAATTAAAGGATTATTGGTGAACCACTCTGGTTCAATTTGGATTAGGGTTTGATAGTCAGTTTTTGAAAATATGTCCTGACATATTGGGAAATAGTTGAAGAAACAAAGTTTTTTGAAGTTTGTTTGGGTACGTAAGGTACCGTGCTTTTTGATGCAGAAGGCATCGTGTTGAGTGCTTGAAATGATGAGGGTGAACTCATCAAAATGTTTGAGGGCAATACCTGAGCTTGTCCTGGAATGGACAAGGCCTGTTGAAATTGCAGCCATTGTTTGAAAGCTTCTCCAAGCTGTGGATTATCTTCGGCTATTTCTGCCCAAGATTTTTGTACTACGACCTGTAGGGGTGTAGGGTTTTGAGTAGATGAAGAGGCTTCATCTGGTTTGGATTTTGATGGTGAGGGATCATTCTTTTTCTTTCTGTGTATAAGATTCCAGGACACATCTTATGTCAAATGAATAGCTTTGCAATCAATACGAAGCAAAAATTTCTGATTGAGAAGATCAGATTGAAATTTTGAAATGCATAAAAGAATTGCTAAATTTTCTTTTTTAATAGTGGAATAATTCTTTTGGGCATTATTCCAATGTTTTGAAGTAAAACAAACAATTTGCTCAGAAGTAGAACTTCTTTGTTTTAAAATGCCACCATAACCAATGTCAGAGGCATCAGTTTCAACAATTTTAAAAAGTTTTGGATCACATAAAACTAAACAAGGTAAACTCTTAACTTGCAATTTTATGTATTTGACTGTGTCTGTGTGTTTTTGGGTCCATGCAGGAGGATTCTTTCAAAGTCTATCATGCAAGGGTTTTGACAAAATACTAAGATTAGGAATGTGTTCAGAGATGTAATTTAAACACCCTAAAAACCTTTGAAGCTGGGTTTTATCCAGAATCTGGTCTGGAAATTTATCAGCAAATTCAATCGATCTGTTGATAGGGATAATTTTGCCTTGGCAAATATTATGTCCTAAGAACCTGATCGAAGTTTGACATAAACTAATCTTTGAGCAGAAATGACTAAACCATTTCTTTTAGTCACATCTAAGAAAATATTGACATGTTTAAAATGTTGTTCTAAATTATCAGAATAAACAAGAACATCATCAATGTAAACAAGTATAAAATTGAGATATGGATTGAAAATATCATTCATAACCTTTTGAAATTCAGAAGTTGCGTTTTTTAGGCCAAAAGGCATTACATTCCACTCATATTGACCAAAAGGGACTGTGAATGCAGTTTTGTACCTGTCGGAAGGATGGATTTGGATTTTCCAGAATCCAGATTTTAGGTCAAATTTTGAAAAAAAATTGAAGAAGCATGCAATCTATGAAGCAAGTCCTTCTTGTTTGGGATAGGAAACCTAATCCATTGTAAAACTTTGTTGAGGGGTTTGTAATTGATGACTAGACAAAAATTATCTCGTTCAATCTCAGAATTTTTGTTAACATTAAATGCAACACAGCTCCAAGGGGACTCTGGAGGGACTGATAATCTTCTTGGAAAGAAGATCATCAATTTCTTTTTTGTAGAATTCCAGAAGCTCTTGATTCATCTGAATAGCACGAGCTCCAGTTGGAATATCTTTTTCTGAAAAATCTTTTTCATATGGTAGAGTTACCACATGTTGCTTTCTATTCCAAAAGGCAGTTGGAATATCAGCACAAACTTGAGTTTGAATTTTGTTTTGCAAATCATGAATCCTAGTTTTGAAAACTGGATCATTTAATTGATTTTGAAGATGTTCAAATTTAAGATCTTTTTTCAAAAAATTGATTTGATTCATTTTCATATGCAAAGGATTGAGAGTTTTTTCAAAAGCTGGAAATTTGAAAGGAATGAATTGATTTCTTCCTAAGGAGTTGATAATGATACCTTGAAAAGTAGTAGTATAAGGTATCAGATAAGCAATGAATGGAACACCAAGAATCACAGGAGTAGTGATATTCTTGGCAAGTAAAAATGTATTGTAGGGAAAGCTACAGCCTCAGAATATCTGACTTCTACATCAGATAGTTTGAATTTGACTTCCAAAGATTCACCGTTAGCACTACTAATGCATTCTTTGGTTTTTTGAAAATACTTTGCAGGAATTAAACCTTCATGTATGCAATTTAAATCTGCACCAGTATCAACTAATGCAGTAGCATCAATGAAAAGTTCATTGTTGATAACCAAAGTAATTTGAATAAGAAATTTGAGAACAGTAACTCTATTTAAAATATTTAAAAACTGTTCTTTTGATTTTTCAATAATCTGATCAGGTGGAAACACTTGTTCAGATAAAACTTGATTTTCAGTAGGAACTTGAGAGGTTGAAGGAGTCTCAACACAATTTTCAAAAACTTGTTTTGAACATTGAGAAAGTTGAAGAGAGTGAATGACCATTTGGTCAATCTGCTGCTGAGCTTTGATCTCTCTAACTTCTTGTTTTAAAATGGCAATACGATAGAACCGTTTAAAATATCCGTAAGATTGTAAGTGTTTAAAACCTTGGGATGTTTTACCAAAGGATTGGAAGAAGAAACTTGATTTTGAAAATCGTTTGTTTCAAGAGTTTGTTTGTACCTTTGTAAATAAGAATGACGTAGTTCGGAAACAGGAAATTTCTCAATCATATCAAGAATAAGATCCTGTTCTCTAGTCAAAACATTGCCTTGTGGTGTCTCTTTTACACATTGATTATTGTGTATAAGAGACAGTTTCTCTAAACGATCTCAATATTTTAGATTCCAACAACTTTAAATGTTAAGACTGTCATCAAGACAAGATGATGAGGCAACTAGCCAAAGATAGAAGATTGTTTAGTGATTGACAATGAATCTCCTGAATCTCAAATGTGTGATCCTGGACATTCTTACATCTGTCTAGCATATATGTCTAGTTTGTTTCTTACATTTGTAACAAACAGCAGAATTGGAATTTGGTAAAGCAGGAATAGGGTGTTGGTAGGAAGATTAGATTTCCTAAATTTGTGTCTGGGTTTCCTATAAGGTCTACTATAGGAAGGTTTGGAAGATTTGTGAATCTTGGGTTTGTTCCTACGTTTGATTTTGGTTTCACAAGAAGGAAGACCAAATTGTTCACAGAAAGATCCTAGGTCTTTCCTACATTGGTTTCTATCTTTGGCTAGTTGCCTCATCATCTTGTCTTGATGACAGACTTTCATAGAAACTTGTTGGATTATGGAATTGAGTTCACCATAGGTGATATTTTGGTAAGGCACAATGTGAAACCCAGTATTTTAATAGCCTTGTTCTTTGATTTTAATTGGTTTAAAATGTTTTTCATATTATTTTTAGTCATAAAGTACTTCAACTTATTCGTTTTTCAATTCGGCAAATTTTTCGATTTACGCGATTTCGGTACCGGCGGGTAAACGGGTCAAAAGTTGGATTAAGTGTAATTAGTGCATTGTGGTGTGTGAGTGTTGTAAGATGGCTGATTTATAATGTTAATTTAGTAGCAAAACAATTAAAAGTCAAAAATAAACCTTGGGTTAAATAGTCAACTTGGAGACTATTTGGTCAATGGGAACTATTTGGGTCAACCTTGGAATTTCTTTTTAGTCTTCTTCTTGTTGTTTTTCTTCCTCATTTTCTCCAGCTGCTGGCCGAACTCTCTTCCTCCATTTTCCCCAAAAATTTTCTTGGATTTCAAGTAGAAATCACTTGGAAGGTAAGATTTTATGTATTTTAGCATTTATGGCTTATGGGCTTTATGATCCAAGCTTTAATTTCAAGTTTTGTAGGATTCTTTATGGCTGAAAATAAACCCTCTTTGCAGCCTTGTAAGTTATGATTTATGTATGTTATGGGTTGTTTTTAGTGTTTTGGAGGTTGGGAAGTGATTGGGGTTGATTTTTAACAACTTTCCATGGTTAGATTACAAATTTTAAGATTATGAGTTAGGGTTTTGTCTTCCATATGTGGCCTAGAGTGTTATGCTATGAATGCTTATGTCTATGCACATAATGATGTTTTAAGAGTGTTTTAAACCCAGGTTAGTTTGGATAGGAATTGAGACTTGAAACCAAGTGGAATTGATTTCCCTTCATTTTGTAAGTAAGCGGAAGTTTGGCGCAACTAGGATAATTTGGATAATTGGTTATGTTTGAAGGATCTTTAATGATCTTTTGATGGTTTTAAGTGTTTCTTTGGTAGTGGGTTGGATAGGAAGCATGTTTGAATCATGTGTGTGGCTAATCGGTAAAAATTTCAATTTGGTAGTAAAGAGGAATTCCACCCATAGGTTGTTGCTCTAATGTTGTAATAGAGTTAATTGTAGTGGTTATGGGGTATGGATTGTTGTGGAATGCTATTGATATAGTCCCGGCTATTGCTCCGGTGAATCTTTCCGTTTATGGATTTTGTTGGTTGGTTGAATATGTTGTTTTGAGTTGGGTTGTAACCAAGGTCCCTTGAATACCTTGGAAATGGATTTTGTTGGTTGGTTGAATATGTTGTTTTGAGTTGGGTTGTAACCAAGGTCCCTTGAATAGCCTTGGAATTGGATTTTATTGGCAGTAGCTCCAGCATCAGACAGCAAAAGCCTTCAGGTTTTCGGTTTTTCTGGAAAACTGAGCTTATTATCTCCTAATCTAGCTGTAATACGAATTTGAGGGGTTAACTAAGTGTTTTGACTGGGGTTTTAGCTTGTCGAAGTTGGTCAGAAATTGTGAAAAGGTCATTTTTGACCAAAGAGCTGTTGGTGTCGTTTTCTATCGTTTCGCGTCGTTTTCGCTTCCCTAGTCATTCTTTAACTTCTACATCTCTTCTAAGAGTCCTCTTATATCTGTTTTAGGTACCACACCACCTACCGCCGGCGATCGCGTTCAGTGATCATTGTGCAGTTTTTGCTTTGATAGGTGGGTAACATAGACCCTCTTCCACTTGTATTTTGTTTAACGACTTTCGAAATATGTTTGGATGGATTTTAAAATGAGTATGATGTTTGGAACTGCACTTTTACCAAGTTTTGGAACTATTACATATGAAATCGGGTCACCAAGCTATTTTATGTTAATCAATGGATATGTTTACAAACTCTTTTGATATGAAAGCATTTTATGACTGTTTTGGCTCATAGGTGACCTTGGTATAGTAATTTTGGATGTGTTTGGAAATGTTTGATTTGGGGAGCTCCGGTTCTATAGTCATCCATGGGACGCCATGGTGACTGCTGTGACTTATGAACTATTTGACTGCGGGGTCTTGTGCTAGGATAACTTGACCTCCCGGTCAGACTAGTAGGTGTAGTAGATTACTAGATCTGACTAGTACTGTAGGTCATACTTTTGAGCCTAAAAGATACTCATGCTATTTTATTATATTCTGGATTGAAACTGTACTTGGATTTGTTCGCTATGCTTTAGCATACTATGTTTTGAAATGATTGGATCTTTTTGGCTACGCTATGCTTTAGCGTACTATGTTTTGAAATGATTGGATCTTTTTGGCTACGCTATGCTTTAGCATACTATGTTTTGAAATGATTGGATTTTTTTGACTATGAGCGTTTTGGACATGCCTGACGTTTAAATGGCATGAGACATTTTAGAAACTACTTATGATTATGGTTTATTGACGTTTAAATGGCATGAGACATTTTAGAAACTGCTTCATGACTATGGTTTTTTCGCAAATGTTATTATCTTTATGTTTCCTTTTTATCGCAAATGCTTGGCCCCATTTGAAGAGCTTTTATGATATCCACTGAGCTCTTATACACACCTAGACGTGATTTATAATCAAAAGAGAAGGTTGGAAAATTTGCCGAATTCCCAAAAACGAATAAGTTGAAGATTCCACATTACTGGTAGGACTCTGCGGATAATCTTCCAAGCTTCTCTTTTGTTTGGAGAGGGGTAGTGTATTAGATAGGTTTTGTATCGATGAACATTATTTTTGTTGTAGCATCTTTTGAATAAGAAGGAATTTTGTAATTCGTATTTTTGTGTAAAATGAAATATTCGGTTTTATAGTTAAGAAATGGTTTGATGGTTCTATTACAGATTGCGGTTAAGTTTGTTGCTCTGTTCGTTTGTGCCTTGCGCTTTGGACCGGTTGCCATTAGCGCAGCGTGTTACGGTCCCGTTTTTGGGGCGTGACACACAATGCCATTGTGCTGGGTTTGAAGTTCTTCACGAACTAAGTCTCTAAGGGATTTGGGAAGACCATCAAGGAATTTTTCTTTCCAGTATGGAAGATTTCCATCAGGTCTGGTGTAAATCCTAGTTAGGAAGGTATCCTTATACCACCTAAACTCAGAGAGCTTTTTGCATTTAAGGTTGTTAAGGATTTCAGTAGACTTTTCTCTAAAAATCCCTGGGTTACCTATGCTGTCTTTTGGCTACACATCTAGATGAGTGTAGACACAGCATCCGAAATGGTTTGTCCATCTAGATCTGTAAAGAGACAGCCCTCAGGGTCAATTCTAATGGCATCAAGAAGATGTTAAGATCTATCATTTTGGGATAGATGTTCGTCCCACCAACCTTTAAGTTGTCCAGTAAATCCGGCAACTAAGATATGGGCCGTGAGTTGGTCAGTGCAATTGTGGGAAGTTTTACAAGCAGTGGCCATCATGGTCATCTGCTGGAGTTTGGATGTGATATTGTACTCAGACACACCATCTATGTTCCATTCATAGATGTTGTTAGCATTGTAAGAGTTTTGAATCACATTGGGCTGTTCTTCTAAAAGAACATCAGGATGGGTAGCCCTAGGATAGTAAAGCTTATTGGATTTCTTCCAAGAACTAGAAGATGGTTGAATTCTAAGCTTAAAGATGTCATTAGACTCAGGCTTAGGAGTTTGAGGAACTGACTCAGAATCAGAAGTGGGTTTAACTCTATCTAGGACAGAGATAGATGCTTTATGTTTGTCATCCTTAGATTTGGGAGTAGGAGATTCAGGAACGTAGGCTAACTTAATAGCTTGTTCAATCCTATCTACCCTAGATTGTAATTCACTATCAATCTTATGACTAGCAATCTGAGTCCTAAGTTGACTGGGAATTTCATAAGGCTTTAAAGATAGGAGTATCTAAAGCTGATTTGTAATCAGAAGGTTGTTTCGTTGAAGGAGCAACAACTGGTAAAGGAATGGAAGAAGTTGAAGGTGGAGTCTTGACAGAGAGATGTTCACCAATAACTTGCAAATATTTATTTGTAAAATTGTTTTGTTCAATTATTGGTAAAAGGTCTTCATTTGAAGCTGCAGTTTTAGCTTTAAAAGGTGCAGCATAAATTGAAGCATTATTTACCAAAAATTCAAATTTTCTCATCGGAGGGAAATCAGAATGAACCTTTTCCCCACTCGAGGTTTGCCAAGCTTTAGTCATAAAAATTGATTGAGTAAATGGAAAACTCCAATTTGTCTGAAATTACACATCTAGAAAACCAATCAAAAAACTGAACATGAATTTGATAATGGTTTAGAAAAGCATAAAATTCTTCTTGAATTTTAGTTCTCTTTTCATCTTCATAGTTTTCGAAAAACCATTGTTTTATTACTTCATTATAAGGTGCATAAAATGAACTCATTTTGAAGTAATTCTTTGTTAATTTGAAATTTTGATTTAATAGTTAAAACATTAATCTCTGCGTCAAGTCCAGAAGGATTAAGACTAGAGTAAGTTGGAGAAAGAGACAAATCATCATCTGCCTAAGACTTTGCCTTGGGTACTGGCCTGAGGCTTTGCCCCAGATTCACAGTCTCATTAGATATTTTAGTATCAACAGAAGAAACAATCTCTTATACACTTTGTGGGTTCTGAAAATCACTAGTAGAAGTACTAGAATGCCTAGGAGGAATAAATCTAGCACTATTTGATCTATTGAAGGAAATTTCTACTGAACCAGTAGAGAATTGCCTAATGTTGGAAACTAAGGTATTCTTAGCAGGAACTGGAGGCAAAGCCTCAGGCAGTACCCAATTTTGAGGAAGGGGTACTTGATCCCAAGAAATTGGTTTAGGAATAGATAGGTGAGATCTGCTCGAATCATCTTGGAAAAGAATAGTTTCACCTTTCTTTTGAGTTCTAAGAGCTCATTGGCCAGAATTAAAAGCGGAGTTCATAGCTTTGTATTGAAGTGTAAAAATAATAGCAACTGGTAAAGATCCAGTTTTAGTTTTATAATTTGAAGTCTTAACATTTAAAGTTAAGGAATCTAAAATATTTGGATCGTTTAGAGAAACTGAAAAGTTTGGAAAACAATCAAAATAAACAGGACCACCACATAGGCTGGTTTCAACCATGCCAAGTAGTGAATCATTGAAATCCAGAATCAGAGACTATCTCTTAGACACATCTAAGAGACGTATAAGACGTTCTCTGGATAGAGGTTTTGCAGCAATTTGGACAAGTCCAAAATGTAAATAATTGTATTTTTGTTTAAAACTTTCAATTGATCTTTTTGAAAGCAATTTGATCTCGTCATATTCCAGACTGAGAGGGATGGTTTGTTCAACAGTTTTGACAGAATAGTCAGTTGAAAAACTCCATTTGTTGCTTTTATAAATATCTTTGAAAGGATGTTTGGGAATTTTCCAATTATCCAAAGGCATTGAGAAAGATCAGAGAAATTGATTTCTTCTTTAAGAGAAGAAGGATTTGAAGAAGAGGAGGAGGAGGCTTGGGAAGATCTAGAATTAGATCTGAAGAAAGCACTCATAATTAAAACAAAATAAAATACAAGAATAAAATTACAAAATTAAAATGCAGAAAATAAAATAGAAAATGCAGGAATGGTTGTACCCCCTTGTTCCCTTTGGCAAAGAAACCTTCGGGTTTCATAGGATGGAAATTATAAACCTTTCATGTTAATGTTTGTTTTAGATCTATTTGATTATGTTTAAGCTGATACCAATTATTTATTATAAATGTGAAAGAACAACCCAGATCAATAGATCTTTATGCAAATCTTAACATTCAATCCAGATCTTTGCAAGAACAAGTCCTTACACTCTATGGGTAGAGGATCTATCAAGCCACAACGCCTGTTCGTCGGCTAAATCGGCAACAGAATCATATCCCATAGGACCAACAAGACCTTACTTGAATGTTAAATCATACTAACTATTAACTAAAGATCTAACAGATCTATGAAGTTCTTAAACATTTAACATAAATAATCAACTGGTTAGGTACGTGGGCTTCTGCGAGTAAACTCAAGCGTCATTGCTATACCAAGGTATAGGCGGACGCCCTACATACCATCACCAGATATCAGATCTAACATAAACAGATAATCTAGCCGAACCTTAACATCAGAGGTTCATAGTAGTCACCCCACTTCCCCCTCTGGCTCTGATTCCAAGAGGAGAACCGGGGACCCCTAAGAACCTAGGGGAAGATGGGTAAGGGACAAGGGATCCAATATAAACGCAGAATTAAACAAATAATTTAGGTGGCTTAGCCAACCATCAAACAAGAAATCAAATAACAAGAAAGTAAACAAAAAAGAAAAAACAGGTGTCACATTTAGCATGAGGTAGCAAGCAGGATCAGGTGACATTAACTAGATTAATCACCTTAGTCTAGCCTAGTAGAAGTTGTAGCCCAAAAAAAAATTTACTTATTAAATCCTTATGGTGGCTGAAGTAATAAGCATAATAATTAGCAAAAAAAAAATTAAAAAATAGTTTAAAAAGTGAGAAAGAAGTCATGAGAAAGAGTAAAGAAAATAAGGAAGAAAAGATAGCAGCCAAGAGTGAAGAGAAGGAAAACAGACTAACAACAGCAACTTTGAGCATCCAGCAACCACAATCCTTTCACAAGATGAGGAATTGTGTTCTGGTTATATCAAGATATGTCTTATTTTTTATGCCCTCATTTGCAAGATAATTCGCAATTTGATTTGCCTTCCTATAGATATGGGAGAAAGAAAAATTCTTTCCTATTACAAAGTTATGAATGAACTGAAGGACGAAGTTGATGTTCCATGGTGGTGTTACGTTACCATTTAAGATGTTGACAATTATCAATGGGTCCATCTCTACTTGGGCCAATGAGAGCTGAAATTTGGCACAAAAACGAAGGCCTTCAACTAGAGCCATAAGTTCTGCTTGAAGATTGGATTGGCTTGGCTTTGATAATAGTTAGATTGTAAATGCACAAATAAGTTGGCCATTGTGATCCCGGATAGCATCTCCTCCTGTTGACTTACTTCAAAATTAGATGCACCATCCACATTGAACTTGACCATGCCATGAGGTGGTGGACACCAACTCACCGCCATTGCTTTTCTAGGCTTTCTATGAATGAAAACTTGACCAAGAGAACTAGATATTAATAAGTCATTAGCCACACAGTATCCTGTAAAATGATGAATTAAGGAAATGTTTTTTAGATAAGAACATATTTCAGTGATGATGTGGTTTGTCTGAGTTTTTTGCCTTTCATAAATAACCTTGTTCCAAGCTTTCCATAGGGACCAGCAAACTAGGCTAGGGATGGTCTAATGGACTGCTTCCATTGTGGGTGAAGGGTAGCATGCCACCTCTACGAATTGAGCTTTTCCATGAGGTTAGAGGAAGCAGGGAAAACCAGGTCTAGCCAAGATCTAGGGAAAATCCACACCTGAAGTGGTTAAAAGATGGAGACCAAAACTGGTCCTGTCTACACAATTTTTTCACTCCTTCCTCAAAGCTAAAAGGCAAGAAATACACATCTCCAAAATCAAAGTAAATGGGGCATGGACCGTGGATATTTTAGAAATTGAAGAGGAAGGGATCAAATTCTTTCAAAATCTCTTAACGGAAGAAAATACTGGTTTGATAGACCATTCACCCCTCAACAATATTTCACAAGCGATATCAAGGGAGGACAATCAATTTCTCCTAGCCGAGCCCTCGTTAGAAGAAGTAAAGCAAACCACGTTCGCTCTGAAATACTAAGACTTCTGCATTTTAGACGGATATAATGGAGTCTTTTTCACAGTTTCCTTGAGCATAATTCAACATGACCTACACAATGTAATAAAGGACTTCTTGAATGGCAAACGACTTCCAAGAGCATTCACAAGTACACTTATCGCATTAATCCCTAAGGCAGCCAACCTATCTTCTTTTAATGAGTTTAGGCCAATGAGTTTAGCCTCTAGGTCGCCAAAAATTATTTCTAAGGAGCATAGGTGGCTTATGTGTTGGGGTGCGAGATCACAAAGAACATTCTTCTTGCTCAAGGAATGGCTGATTTTATGGAGAGGAAAATACGAGGAGAAAATTTGATTGTTAAATTAGACCTAATGAAAGAATTCGATAGACTCTCTTAGCAGTTCCTATACTCCATAATGAGAGCAAAGATGAAAAGAGAAGTACCAGCACAATGAAGTTCCAATTAGTTGCTACCACCTGCAAGAAATTATTGTGTTTAGCCCATATACTTAAAATAGAAATTGCTTTGGGCTTGAGGAAGACATGAAAGTTGTCCTCAAGAGGAGCGGGTTATCTGAGCATGTTTTGGACAAATGCTCCACTGTAATGCTTTAGAAGGTTGTGATGAACTCGTCATTGTAGAGACATGTCTATCCAGCTGCTTCCATACAGTGTTGCCAAATCGATTACCTCGCCATGTGAATTTACACCCTTGAAATGCCAAATCCATCAAACCACAATCATGGAGCCAGTCATAAGATATGGGTGAATTCTCTCATTGCTTCTATGTCTAGGGGTTGAAGATCCATTATATTTGTCCGCTTTGGAGATAACATTAAAGTCACCACGATGAGCCACGAAACATTAGGCTGGTGAAGTGCTCGAAGATCACTCCACAACCTTCTCCTTCCTACTAGGTGCATTTGGCATAGACGAAGGAGGCCAGGACTAACAATTGAGAATAATTTGAAGAATTTGACACATGAAAGAGTTGGTCAGAGCTGTGAATTTTTGAAACAATGAACTCATTGTTTCAAAATAACCAAATTTGGCCGTTTGTGTTTGATTTGTAGTAATGAAATCCCAATTTTTTAGCAGTCGAGTCAATCCTATCCTTATCCACCATAGGCTCTAATAGAGCTAGAACTTTTATTTTGTGGTCTTTAACCAATTTTTTAAGCCTCCTAAGCGAGGGTTTGTTTCCTACCCCATGTATGTTCCATAATAGGACTTTATCCATATCAACAAGAGGGTTGGAGAAGTTGGCTCCGCTGTCCCTTATTCATTTTCCTCGGCATATTGTAGGTTTTCCTACGCCTACCTTTTCGTATTGGGGTAGTTTGGCCATTTGCTTGAGGTTTGACCAGGTTGACTGTAGGGAAAGGAATCATTTGAGCAATGAGGGGTTCATTGTTTGAGAGGTAACCCGACAGCTCCTCCGTGATTTTCTCATGTGTAAGGAAAAGGTCATCCTTGGCTGTTGCATTTAAATTTTGAACATTCTGAAAAGTTGGAGATGTAGTTAGCTGTTGGAGCTCATTTGAAAAGGCTAACAACAAATTAAAGGTAACTTCCTAACCAGCCTAAGCTTGGAATTAGCTTGTTTAAGCTTCTTTTGCACTAAAATTTTCCTTAGATGAACAACTGGTAGTGCATGACCTTGAGAATATTAGTAGGCTGTTGGAATAGCTTATGGAATTCAATTGATTCTAAGTGAAGTTTTCATTCAAGCATAACCATATTACTTGTTCTATGTCTAATACTATTATTATCATGCGGAGTTATATTAACACAATTTAAGGCTTCAGTCATGAATTGTAGTGGCTGCTGGAAAGAACTTCTAGATTAGTCTAACATTAATTAAAAAGTTAAGAATGACTAGAAATAAGGATTCCTATGTGCATTCTTCGTATAATATGAAAAATCAGGATGTTATATAGGTAACTAAAATCTTGATAGATTGTAATTATAGAAGTTAACACCTTTAATTTGCTTCTAAAAAAAAGAACTAATAGCATCCCTTAAAATCCTGGCAGTGTTTAGTTATACTAAGCTCGGTTTTGGGACTGTTTTAGGAGTAAACGTGTAGGTAAGTTTAGCATGGTTTTGACATGCACTTGAGTAGTTGAATTTGTATTTTTTGCTGCACCATATATAGAAGAAAACTAAGTTAGGAACAATAGCAATTACGTAGGTGTAGGGCCTAATGACTAATGCACTTCATAACCAAATGTTAACAAACCAGTTAAATATGATTTGCGGTAAGTTTTATATATATGACCATGAATAGTCTTTATGTGTGTGTGTGTGTGTGTGTGTATATATAAAACTGCATTTGTGGTAGTTTGTACCTAAACTAATTTTGGACAGATTAGAAGATATTAAAAGAAGCTCTTTAAATTGTTACTTGTTACCATATTATTATGTAAATTTTAATGATACTAAACCCCTAAATTAAATACAATCTTGGACTAATTTAGGGGGATATGCAATTTGCTTAGATATTGGTGATACTACATATTAGTATAGAAGTAGTTTTGGACAGGTTAGATATAATGGTTAACTCTGCAGGTGTACAAAATTGTGTGTTCACGTTGTGAGTTAGCTGCCCATCTTAATGTGTTAATTAAATAGTCTAATTAAGTGATTGACATAGGGATTATTTAGCTTAGACAGACTAATTTAACGTCTACTTGTGCAAACTAAAAATTTCAATAAAAGACTTAAAATAGAGATGTCTTGTGCATTTATATAAAATGTATTATATCATAGAACATTTTAGATGCATATTCTTTTATCTAATTGCTATGTCCTTAATTTCCATGAAGAAAAATAACGTGAATCAAGTGTATGCGGTTATTTGGACAGGTTAGTCAATAAAAGAAAAGGCATTCTTGTGTAAATACTACCAACGGTGAGTGTCCTTGTTAAATTTTAATAAATATGACTTGGATGAATTCAATGTTGAGGTTGGAACTTTGGTGGTTCTATGCGCTAATTGATTACTTGAATTAAGTCTTTCCAATTAGCCAACACAAGATAGGTAAACTCGTAGAAGACTGACCAGAAAATCAACACCTCTCCAGCAACGATCTCCCATGTGTATAAGTAGACAGGTTGCAGGAATTGGGCCTTTGCCATATGTAGGTTAGACACGTTGAATCAGCAACGGACTTGGTCAAAATGGTTAACCTGCTATGGCTTTGCAACCT
Organism: Cinchona pubescens; assembly: GCA_025175665.1. Lineage (NCBI taxonomy): Eukaryota > Viridiplantae > Streptophyta > Magnoliopsida > Gentianales > Rubiaceae > Cinchona > Cinchona pubescens. The sequence goes on along the minus strand of JANKKI010000070.1, from coordinate 202,157 downwards.
AAACACTTTGGATGGGACGATCGTCGCTGTTTTAGGTGTGTGATTTTCTTTCAGTACTCTCGAGTTTACCTATCTTGTGTGGCTACTTGGAGTTGAGTTTATATAGAGGTTGATGCTGGAGGTTTATTATTCCGAGAGATTTATTCAAATCTAGAGCTCACTTTTATCTTTGCAAGCAAGAGACACGTTGATAACTCTACTAAACTAGAGTTATTTTCCTCTAATAGCATTTTGATAGTTTAAATTTTGAAATTAGATAAGTAATTGAAGATTTTAGTTAATTTCTTTCATATGTATTTGTATTTTCATTTTTGAATTAATTATGATAATTTTGTGTTAAATTTTTAGTTTAATTAAGTGCTTAATGGTGTTAATATTATGCAGGTTAAAAATTTAAGTTTAGAAGCTGGAAGGAACAAAGCTGAAGGGACCAAATTGCAAAATGGAAGGAAATGAAGATTGCTGGAAGCAGAGTCGATATCGCTGTCTCGACTGTTCCAGACCGCGATCTCGACTAGGGAATTAGTGTTACTATTTTAGAGTCGAGATCACGGTCTCAAAACTTCCAAACCGCGATCTCGACTCACTAAATGCTAAGTTGTAAGGGCAATTTTGGCTTAAACTTCTAACCCAAAAACCCTGATTTTTGCCTTGTATAATGCTGCACTATTTAAGCTAAGTAGAATTAGTTTTGAAAAAAAAAAGAGTAGATAGTTTAGAGTAGAGAGTTTTAGATAATTCTAGATAGATTTGGATAGCTTAAACTACAAGTTACCTTTTCTAAATAGAAATTTCTCTTTATCTTCATCTTAGATCTTCTTTAAATTTCTTGTCAAGTTTACATTTTTATTAGATAATCGTAGTGGGTTTTTTGTAAGCTTCAAGTGGATATAATTTTTAATTGCATTTTTATCTAATTTAGTGGAAAATTCTTTGCTTTCAAATTAGGGTTTTTAGTGAAATTAGGGTTCTTATCAATTTCTTGCTTTCTGCTTAAGAATTTTTAATTTCTAGCTTTAATTTCTAGTCAATTCTTAGTGGGTTTCTTTAATTATAATCGAAAAATTCAAAAACATTTAATTTCCTATTTTATCTTTATCAAAATTTCACTTTAGAAATGAATAAGCTTTTAGTATTCAAATTTTCTTTCTTCTTTAGTCTTTTTAATTGATTGACTTACTTGTTCTAAGTTTTAGTCTTAATTAGATTAAATTAGGTTAGAATTTATGTTGTAGTTTTCATTAGAATAGTTCCATCATCTACCATTTGAATTAGCTTAACTACACACATACCTTTAAACCTTGGTAATTACATCCGACAATCCTTGTGGGAACGATCCCTACTTCCCTAGCTACTAGTTGACAACCGTATACTTCCGGGATGCCATCTAGTTAATTGTAGGATTTAGGTGTTTAATTGAATTATAACTAGATGTGTTAAAAGGAAAGCATCACACGTTCTCAAATCTAGGCCAATTGTTTCCACAGTTACGTGAATACTACTTGCTTCACATGTCTTATTTTCTTCTTCACTGCCTTGTATTTTTTATTTCATGGTGTATGGATTTGTTTTTGTTTGTGGGACCACACTGGCGTAAGCTCATAATATTTAAAATTTTTTTTCCTTACAAGAGTTAAGAACCATGTGGGAAGAACCTGCAATTGAAATAAAAGTTTTCTTGTTAGTGATGCTTGTTTGTGCTAATGTAGTTAGTAGCTTAATCTATACAAATCCTAACCATGTAGATGTTGACTGCTTGCAGTTTGCATTAGCATAGAAGTTGTACTTGGAGTATGTTTCGGTGAACCATTTGGCATGTATCAAGTACTAAAGTTTGTTTTAAGTTATACGTATAACTTACGTTAATTTTCCAGTTCTTGATTTATAAGTGTGATTCTAGTTCCCAGCCCTGGCAAGAGCTAGGCCGGCACTCAATTAGGTCCTAGAAGTTAGTGATCTAGTTGGGGCGTCACACCCCCTAAACTCAAAGACCCCGGTAGTTTTTCTCTATCGGTGAACTTTGGTGGTAAAACATTGCATTAGTAACTTTGTAATTTGGGGGCAAGCATTAATATTATGCTGGCGTAAGCTCATAATATTTTACATTTTTTTTTCCTTACAGAGTTAAGAACCATGTACGGGAAGAACCTGCAATTGAAATAAAAGTTTTCTTGTTATTGATGCTTGTTTGTGCTAATGTAGTTAGTAGCTTAATCTATACAAATCCTAACCATGCAGATGTTGACTGCTTGCAGTTTGCATTAGCATAGAAGTTGTACTTGGAGTTTGTTTCGGTGAACCATTTGGCATGTATCAAGTACTAAAGTTTGTTTTAAGTTATACGTATAACCTACGTTAATTTTCCAGTTCTTGATTTATAAGTGTGATTCTAGTTCCTAGCCCTGGCAAGAGCTAGGCCGGCACTCAATTAGGTCCTAGAAGTTAGTGATCTAGTTGGGGCGTCACACTCCCTAAACTCAAAGACCCCGGTAACTTTTCTATATCGGTGAACTTTGGTGGTAAAACATTGCATTAGTAACTTTGTAATTTGGGGGCAAGCATTAATATTATGCCTAAAGTTATTTATGACAAATGAGGAATTTCTAATGCTAAACTATCTAGAATCATCGTCCAATTAGTGTGGCCGATTTATCTGAGAGGGAACCGTAGGGCCTGTTGGAAGATGTGCTTGTTCAAGTAGATAGGTTGGTTTTTCTGATAGATTTCTTGGTGTTGGATATCGGTGAAAGAAGTGAAGTACCATTGATTTTAGGGAGGCTATTTTTGTCAGTCGCGCATGCATTAATTGATGTGAATGAAGGAAAGTTGATTTTACATGTTGAGAATGATTTGGTTGGAATTGATGTTTTTGAGTATAATGATAATTTCCCAATTTTTGATCAAAAAAGTGCTAATTGCTCTCTTAATTCTTTTTGTGATAGGTCAATTGAAAAGCATCTCAAGGTCAATGAAAGCAAATCAATCAAAGAAGTGGTTGAAGTAAAAGAAGATACAAAAAGTGAAGTGAAAGAAAACCACTCAATGACGGATTGAGTTTGATGAATGGACAAGGGATTTGTGCAAAAGGATACAAAATGTTGTTGACAAAAGCAGAAAAGTCCCAAGAAGAAAAGGAAATGGTTTGAAGAAGGATCAATTGGATGTCCTCGTTGGAGCACTAATTTTTACGAAAGCATGGAAGGAAGGAAAATTTCAATTTAACAATGAGAATCAAGTTTAAAAGTCGAAAAGATTGATGTTGAAGTTTATCCTTGGATTCACAAATGATCATCACCGCCTATGAGGTGGTGGAAAAGAGTGCTTCTTGGGAGGAAACCCAAACTTATAACATGTTTTTGTTTAATTTTAGTGTTAATTTGTGTTTAATTTCAATTAAGTGTGATTAAGTTTAATTTAAGTTAAGATAGGTTTTAGAAGTTTTGCTTTTAATTTCAATAACTGGAGCTTTGAAAATGAATGAAAATTATCTCTAATATTTGTGTTTTTAATGTTTTCAGGTGATGAGAAGATGTGGCTTGAAGTAGGAGAGAAGTTGAAAAAAAAATTGTCTGAGTGTTGGAATTGAACTGTCCAAAAGTTTGGCTCCGTGTCGCGACATCAAATTTGATATCTTGACAACAAAAAACCCACTTCTAAAATTCTGAATTTTGGGTTGATGTCACGACATCAATCTCAAACTTCTACAAAGGCCAAAAATATCAAAGAAGATCTAAGACTGTCTCTTATACACATCTAGATGTGTATAAGACCAGTCTGTGTTGCAACATCAAAGCACTGATTCAAACTTCAAACTTAGCTCGATGTCGTGACATCGACTTTGGGTAGAATCAAATTAAGCCAATTTGTTCTTCTTCTTCTTCCATTCTTCCCCAAATCTTAAACCCTAACCATACACCCTTCTTCCCCAAATCCAAACTTTCTCAAATTCTTCTATTAATTCACTCTCCAACACTCTCAATTCATCTCCCCAATATATTTTCTTCATCAATTACTCACAAATTGTGGATTTTTTAAAGAGATTTACCAAGGATTTAACCGGAGGTTCTTTATTAACAATTCAAGGATTGTTCTTCATAGCACGGGTACTATCTTCCAATTCTTATGTGATTAGGCACGTGAGGATTTAAATTGTGATAAAATTTGGTTGAATTATTGGTGATTATTTGGATATTTGATATTGTACATTTTTGACTATTTTTGAGCAATTTGTGGAAGAATTTGGTGCGAATTTTTATGCTAATTTCCTATTAATCTGATTGTGAATTATTTGGAGACAAATTGTGTTGGAAAATTTTGTGAAATTTTTTTGAGATTTTATTGTGTTGGGACTGTTTATTTGGTTGATAATTGAACATTTGTTAATAACTGTTTGATTAATTTGGGTTGATAAAAATGATGAGGAAAGTTTATGGAAGTGCCAAGTGGAGAGCTAGAATGAAAGGAAGGTGTAGAGGTGATGGTCCAAGAAAAAGAAAGGTGGTTGAGGGGACGAGTAGTGAAGGAATGACCGATGAGCTGAGTTGGGGGAGTGAAAGAGTTATAGAACCCCAATTCAATTGCAATCATGCTAAGGTATTATTTCAAAATAATGAGAAATATGAAATCATAAGGAAGCGTGGTTTTGATTTGTTTATGCTTCATTAGGGGGCATATGAAAAGGCAAGTGAAGAGATAGAAATCCAAATAAGAGCAAAGCATTGGGAGAGTTTTGATAGAGTAGTAGAACCCAATTAGACACAGATCGTCAAAGAATTCATTGTAGCTTTTGTGATTTAAAGGATGGGAAGGCGAGAGTCCGGGAAGTTTTATTTGATTTTAGTACCAATGCTATAAATTCTTATTTCAATGTACCTTCTATTCCTTCTGATGAGTACCATGAGCTTGTGCACAACAAGAACAAGGATATGAATGAAACTAAAAGAATGTTGTGTGATTTTGATGCTTCTTGGGTAATGAATATGATAGGAACAGTTAAATTGAAATTCTTCACCATGGTTTATCTTTTTCTGCCAAGCTATGGTTTTATTTCATAAGTTGTAAAATATGAGGGTCAAATTCTTTGAGCTATATTCAAAGGGAAAGGTGGTATTGGTTTACGCCATTATGATAGGGTTGCCAGTGAACATAGTGGTTTGATTAGGCTTGTTAGCGATTTCTCGATGTTGGGAGGTCTAGGTGAACTACTTTTTATGCCTCTAGTCTAATCACTTGCCTGTTTATTGTTGCAGGGTGTCCTTATTCTATGGATGAACCAATGACGTACCAAATAGGTAGGATTAATATGGAGTATGTCTACAAGATGGTTTGGGAATATAAAAAACATCATCTCATAGAAGGTCAAATGCCTCCAGCACTCTTAATTACTTCGTTTATTCCTTTGCCGCTAGGATATGTATGCAATGCACTAGTCACAGAAGAGGAGCAAAATGAGTTACCAGGCTACTGGACTTACAGTCAATTGGTGATGAATAACAATCTGGCAGCAATAGGAGAGGTGCTCTAGATGCCTCATTTAAGACATGGATTCAGCCTCCGCAGCTTCCATTGTGGCATTATGGACCACCTCATAGGCAGTGCTACGTACCTCTAGCGATTCCAATACATCAAGGAGAAGCTCAACAGACTGGTGAACCAACTGGAGCCCAAGACGTGGACCAGTTTTTGAGGAGAGTCAACAAGGTAGTGATAAGGATGACTAGTAGGGCATGGATGACAGTTGCTGTGACATCAAGAAGAGAAAGACTATATGGGACAGAATTTTGAGACGATTTTACTCTTATTTCTTAGTACTTTTGTAGTTTATTATATTTTATGTTTTTGGATATGTTTATTTGGATAATTGCTTTCGATTAGATTGGCTAAGCGTCTTAGGCTGATTCCAAGTTGCTCATGTTGATGTTAGATTTGAAATTTATCCATTTGAGTTTCATTGTTGAATATTTGGATTGATGCCTAATGTGTTCATAGTTGATTTATGTGTTTGAGTAGTGATAATGGCTAAGGGCCTAAGCAAATGCAATGGAGATTATTATTGATGGTAAAAGATTGGAAATGATGAGTATTAGTTTAATTGTTGGCTGTATGGCAAGGCTTGTTGTGCTATTGGAAGTTTCACTTAGTGATGTTCTTTTTATTAAGAATGTGTCATGGTTTAGGTTAACTTAAACTTTTTGTCTTAATTTTGTTTCTATTTGCCATGTTGGAATTTTGGGTTAGTGGTAGGATAAGTTTACTCATCAATTAGAATAAAAGAGTCAAGTTTGGGGGTGTTTATTTCTTGTGTTGGGAATGTTTATTTGATGTTTATATGTGTGTTTGATGTCTTTTGGATAGAAAAATTGATCAATTTGGTACTCGATGATGATATTTACTTGGTAGTATTATATGATTGAACTATTTAAATTGGCCATTTGATGAATTTAAGTGTGTGTGAGTAGTTCTTTTATAATACAAGAATTTTAAAAACTAGGTATTACTATTTCCAAAAAGAGGTACTCATATTTTGGCAAAAATTTACTTGAAATATCAATTTTGATCAAATCATTGATATTATTTTGTTAGTTAATTTATCTTTTGGAAAAATTTTGTTAATTGGAATAGAAGGAAATTGGGATATTTTGTATGATTGCGTAGGGAATGTTGATCTAATTTGTAAATGATTAATATGAAGAAGATATTAATTATAGGTACATTTTTCTCCTCTTCCTTGGTTTAGACGTAAAAAAAATTGTTTTGCTTCTAGTAAAAAGGCGAGTACCGGATTCCAGCATGTACCCTTGTTGTTTCTCTGAATTAAGCCACTAGGAACTCCGATTTAGAATACCAACAAGTTGGAAAGAGAGTGTTTGTAATACTTATCATTGATATTGTACTACTCATTCCTTAATAGGTTAATATTCACAACTTGTGTGACACGTGCATATAGGTAGATTCCAAATGAAGTTCTATCTCCATGCGACCTTATCGAGATAGTTGACCAACTTTGTAACAGTTGTGATTTGAGAAGAAATGATGTTTTGAATGAATAGAACTCAATTTTTGAGAATCTTTTTGAGAATACTTAATGCTTGGTAATTTGAAGTCTTGTGTATTAATTGAACTTTTGATTTTTGGAAAAATTCGAAAACTTGGATGGACTAATTAAAATAGTTCAATTGTCATATAATATTTGAGGTTGGTTCTCTTTAGAAAATTCCTTATTGATCATGAGTACATCCATTGTTGATATGTTGTTTTGTTATTTGGTAGTGTACTTGTTAATTGGTATTAAGGTTCTTTTTATTTCCTTGTTTTGCTCGGGGCTAGCAAAATGCTAAGTTTAGGGGTATGATAACTCTAGTAAACTAGACTTATTTACATCTAAATCATAGCATTTTGTTGGTTTAAATTCCAAATTTTGGTGTTTGTTTAAGTAGTTTAGTTAATTTTTACATTATGGATTTGCATTTTTATTTTTAGTGAATATTGTCAAATTTTATTGAATTTTAGTCAATTTAGTTACTTATTTAGTTTAATATTTTACAGGTCAATAGTTGGAAGATGGAAGTGAAAAAGAGAAAAGTTTGAGGGCCCAAAATAGATTAAAGAAGAATTGAAGACTTTTGCTAAAAGAGAGTCGATGTCGTGACACCGAATTCCATGTTGCAACACTGAGGCACGTTCAACAATTGTATTAATGGCATCTAGCATTTTGTAAATCTTGGCTACTAGATTTTAAGTATTGACTTGTGTAATATTCCAACTACATATAGATTTTTAGTATGTGTTAGTACCAACACTAGAGTAGAGTAGTAAGTAGAATTTCATATAGTGTGGTTAGTGTAGTCTCTAAACTTCTATCTTTTTAGTTGAATACAAGTTCTCTTTCAATTTTATTTAGATCTTGTCTTTAATTTCTTGCAAGTTTTAATTTTGATTAGATAGTTTTAGTGGGTTATTCTTTAGCTACAAGTACATATAATTTTTACCTACTTTCTAGTTTAGCTTCTTGAAAATCTCTTTACTTCCTTTTCAAGCTTTCTTTGTAAGTTTAGTTTTCTTCTAATTTTAGTGATCCTTAGTTAAAATTTTCAATTACTTGCTTTAATTGTTAGTGATTTTCTTTGGGCTTTCTTTTATTAGTCTAAAAATAAAAAATATTTAGTTTCAACTTGGTTTTATGCACTAATTTCATTAGGTCAATAGTAGTACAAAATGGTATTTACGAGTTTTTCACGCTTTCTAATAAGTTTCCTTCGTCGAGTTAAATTTATTGCCTTTTAATTTTAGTTCTTTCTTAGTTATTCTGGTTTCTTTAGTGATAATTTTACTTGTTTTCTTTTACTTGCAGTTAGTCCTTTAATTTGTATGTCTAGTTGTTTATTTCGATTCTTAATAGATAAATTAGTTTTTTTGTTTTTTGTTTTAAATCAAACACCCAACCAGGTTAAGAATTTATTAATTACTCCCAAAGTTTTATAATGGCGAATATAAAGGCAGGCCCAACCTCCAAGAACAACATTCCTTTCATAGATGGAGGAATTGTGTCTTGGTTAAACTCAACATAGCAAAGATTTCTAATGCCCTCATTTGCTAAACAACCAGGTAATTGATTTGCCTCTCTAAATACATGGGTAAAGGAAAATTTCCTAGCAACTAAAAACTTCTTTACAAACTGGAGTTGAGTATCAATGTTCCATGGTGGTGCGGCTTTATGCTCACCATTCAAGATGTTGACTAAAATTAGCGAATCCATCTCCACCTCTACTGAGTGTAATTGCAATTGGTCACACATTTTAAGTTCATCTACTGATGCCATTGCCTCATATTGCAAGTTGGTTTGCTAGTCATAAAAGTTGCAAAATGCCTTGATAAGCTGTCAATTGTGGTCTCTAAGGGTTCCTCCTCCAGCAGCCATGCTCGGGTTGCATTTTGAAGCCCCATCAACGTTCAATTTGAGAGAACCCAAAGAAGGGATTATCCATCTGGTAGCCATTACTTTTCGTGGTTTGGTTTGAATCAAGTGGTGACCAATTCGCCTAGATACCTGTCTCTGAGCTCCAATTGTAGCCGAAAAAGGGGATGTCCATCACCAAGAGCTTAGTTTATTCAATGTGTCTGTTGATGGAGGAAACGCCACTTCCAGCCAAGCTTCAAAGAATTGCTAGATCTATCGTGCTAATTCATATAAATTAGTCTTTTTTTTTAATTCACTTGTTTATTCTAATCATGGCTTTGAGTAGAGTTAGTATTTGCTCTCTTTATGGAATACCTAACTATAAAATGACCCTTAAATCTTGGTAATTGCCAACCAACAATCCTCTAGGAATGATCCTGCTTACCACTATCTACTATCTTCCCTGTATACTTATGAGAGTGTGGGTAGAAAGTAGTGAAAAAGTGAGGTTTATAACTTGTTTGAGTTCTTAATTGATTTTATTCTACCTAACACATGAACAATTATCTGCAATGCATTTAAACTCAAATTCATGAAATAGAACAAATGGTGGTTTGAAATACTCAAGATACTCACATGATCCTACCAAACATAATTGAATTGTCTAGTGGTGAAGTCAACTAATATTCACCTACACTTATGGATAAATGCAAGTTTGTGGGATATGGCCATCATGGAGAATCATTTTTGTTGGTTGATTGTGAATGTTCTCAGTTCTCAAGCCCACTATGAAGAACCACTTGGCGCAATTTGACAACAACCCGAGAAAACCAAGAAAACAACAAGGAAATGTTGGAGAAGATGATGAAGACCTTATAGAGACTCAACCCAAATCCATGAAGAAACTAAAAGACCAACTTGTCGAGTTTGCAAGAATGACATTGGTGAAGATCGAGGGAATCCAACAATTCCACCAATTGAACGTAAGGGGCATTTTGAGGACAAAGGTGAGATGGTTGATTCATTGAGCATGCACAACAAAAAGGAACCACAAGAATACTCTAATCTCACGACCATCATATACAAAGAAGTGCCTTATAGAGTGTGCTTGGATAAAGAGTTGGCTTAACGGGTTAAAGAAAAACACTTTGTAGAAGGAGTTAGAATGAGAGGAGACGATGAATACATATGATGGAGTTTCACCTGTCCATACTTGGCATGCCCCATACAGAAAGCCAAGAGAATGAGATCTTTATTTCAACCATTGATTGAGAAAGTTGCATCCAGAATTCATTGATGGCAATCAAAATTTCTCTCCCTAGGTGGATGACTAGTTCTCATCAAATATGTTCTAAGCAGCATTCCTACCTTCTTATTGGCTGTTCTCTCCCCTCCGTCATTAGTGCTCCAAAACCTGGAAAGACAATTTGCTAATTTCTTTTGGGGTTCCTCGAATGTGGGCTATAAGAGACAGGTAAATGCCTAATCCATTACAATATGTCAGCCGATTGCTTCAAATGGATTAGGCATCTACCCCCTTTCTGAAGTTACGAAAGGTTTTAGCATCAAATTATGGAGGAAATTTTAGAAAGGAGACTCGCTATGGTGTACCTAAGGGGCAAAAGAACATCCTTGTGTGGCTATGGAGTCAGGGGGTTGCTCATGCTTGGAAAAGGATGCTATGAACATTCGTAATGAAGCTGAGAAGCACTTTTTGTTCTTGATTCAGAATGCACAATGCTCCTTTTGGAATGACCCTTGGCTGCAACAACGGCCTCTTTTTCTTGAAGTTGAGCAAGTTTTCAATCAAAATCTCATGGTTCCCAAAGTTTGAAGATCTAATAGTTGGGATCTCTTTATTCTCGATAATAGATACTCTAGTGAAGAACTTAGAAAAATTTAGCTCCTCCTTCAAAGTCACTTCCTTCATCTCATTAGCTCATTCTTCAAAGTTACCTCCTTCATCTCACAGAAAGCCTAGACAAGCTCATTTGGACTCTAACAACTAATGGCGATTTTTCTATCTCCTCAACTTTTCGGCCAAAATCATCCTTTTTTTCAAGACAAATGATTTGGGATAAAAGGTTGCAATTGAAGATATCTATTTTCATGTTGAGATTGTTCAATAGGTGTCTTCTCCTTGACAAAAGCCTCCTAAAAATTGGTATTCCAATTGCCTCCAAATGTATGCTTTTGCAACAACCAAGAATCATGTGATCATTTGTTTGTGGATTTTGCAATCTCCAAACAAGTTTGGCACTTTTTTGAAACATGACTAGAACTGGTCTTTCCTTCATCAACATGTATACAGGAAAAGCTAAATTTGTGGTGGTGGAACAATTCGCTCTCATCCACAACAGGAGCTGTCCAAAAAATTCTTCCCAGCACAATTTGTTGGTTTGTGTGGAAAGCAAGAAACAAGCATTTTTTGAAGGAAGGGTAGCTAATGCACAAGTGATCATCATGGAGACTTGTGCATATCTAAGGGACATTTCTAGCACTTTCCCATTCTCTAGGGGGGGTACCGGCTGATGACATCCTCATTTCAAAAGGTATATGTAGACATTTGATTCAAACCAAACCAAGGCATGATAAGGCTGTAAAATGGACTCCACCGCCTGTTGGTTTAGTAAAGTTGAATGTCGTTAGGGCATCAAAAGGCAACACAGGTTTGGCAGCTGGGGGTGGAGTTCTTAGGGAGATCACAATGGGCATTGATCAAAGGTTTTAGCAACTTTTATAACTAGAAAACAAACCTTCAAGCAGAAGCCGTGGCACTAGTTGACCGCTTGAGTCTTTGTGAAAGAATGCAGCTGCAACATGTAGAGGTGGAGCTCGACTCATTGATTCTGGTTAATGTGCTAAATGGTGCAGCAGCACCTCCATGGATTATTGACCCACAAATATAGTTCATCAGGAGCTTCTTAGTTGGCAAACATTATTCTTTTTCCCATAATTTAGAGAGGCTAATCAAGCAGACGATAGTTTAGCTAATGAGGGCATTATTAATTCTTCCTATGTAGAATATATCTAGGGAACAATCCTCTCTTCCATACGAGGTTTGTTAACCCTGGATACTTGGGATTGTCCATTCATTCGGCATTGTAAATCTTGATGTAATTTTGCATTTAAATCAATAAAATTTCTAGCTACTCAGGCGTTTGCTTAAAAAAAAGGAGTTTCACTTGTCCTTGGGAATTTCAGATGCACAAAGCAATGGAACATATTTACCAAGGATCACAACATCCTCGTCAAGTCTCCTCGGCTTTAGTAGGTAAGTGTTTCTTTTAATTCTACTCTATTTATGCTTTATTTTATTATATGTTTCAGTTTAACAACTCTGTGGGGGTAATAAAGGCTTCAAGCCTCATGATAAGTTAGAATTTATGTATTTTATGTGGCAGATTTCTTTTGGTTATACATGGATGAACTTGTTTAGCTTATGAAAGTGATGATTGATTTATTGTTTCTCATAGTTGTGATTTTGACATGAAATATATGGATGAACTTGTACTTGTTCTGCTAATTAGTTGTGGACATTTTAGTTATGGTTACATATCTTTGCTATTGTTTGTGTAATTTGATAGGAATGCTTATGAATGCTTAATAATGATTGGTACAGTCTTAGTTATTTAGTATTTTTTAAATTAGTTTTGTGCAATGCTAAGTGGGGTATATGAATTGGGTATTTGTGAACTTTGTTTTCTAATCTATGATAAACCCTGTTACTTATACTTAATGGTGTTTTATTTTTTTTTTTGAATTATTGAACTCTGTAAAGTCCCAATGACTTGTACTTAGTATGGCTATATTGGTTGAAAAGAAATAAATTTGTAGGACACATGTTTTTCATTGATGCTTGCATTTACATGATTCACATAAAATTACTAATCACTCTATTAAACTAGAATTATTTTACTTCTAAATTATGGCATTTTGTTTGTTTAATCCTGATTTTTGGTGTCAAATTAAGTGTTTTAATTTAATTAGATGCATTTTGTAGTTGCATTTGATTTTCTTGTAAATATCATGAATTTGTAATCAATTTTTGTTAATTTGGTTACTTATTTAGTTAAGTGTGTTTGTAGGTTAAGAATCAAAAGATGGAAGTCAAGATTACAAAAGTTCGAGGGCCAAAGTGAAATTAGTGAAGAATTTAAGACTTGAGCTGAAACATGCTTGATGTCACAACATGGATATTTGGTGTCGCTACATCAGACAGAATGAGGTGAAGATTCATTTAGTAAATTTCAGCTTGATGTTGCAACATGAATATTTGGCGTTGCAACATCGAGGCGCCGACAGCTTAAGTAATTATGGCATTGTGGTAATTTTTGGCTAACAGATTTTTATTCTTGGATTGTAAACACTCCAACATATATATTAGGTATTAGTGAATGTTAGTACATATAGTAGGTAGTCTAGTTAGTTAATTAGAGTAGTAGATAGATTAGTGTTAGCTTAAAACTATAAGTTCCTAATTCTAATACAAAGTTCTCTTTAATTTTTCTGTAGATCTAGTTTTCAATTCCTTGAAAGTTTTAATTTTGAATAATTAGTTTTAGTGGGTTAATCTTTAGCTTAAAGTAGATATAATTTTTACTTGCTTTAATTTACATTTTCATGCAAATCTAGTTACTTCTATTTCAAACTCTTTATAAGATTTTAGAATTCTTGGTAATTTAGTGATTTTTAGTTAAAAATCTCAATTTTCTTGCTTTATATTCTAGATAAATTTTAGTGGTTTCTTTATTCTCATAACAAATGCAATAATATTTAGTTTCAAGTATTCTTCTTTGCAAATTCTAGTTTAGAAATGGAAATTTCTTCCTTTACATGCTTTCTTATTGCTTTCTTTAGTTAGTTTAGGTTAATTGCTTTTTAATTCTAGTCTCAACTTAGTTAAATTAGAGTAATTTTAAGTCCTCTCCTTTACTTGTCTTTAGTAAATTAAAATAGTTGATCTTCTACCTAGTTGTTAACTTGTTCAATTTACTTGTTTTAGTAGGTAGTTTGCTTTATAATTTTCTTTAATCACATTTTTAAAATGGTGAATTTGATTAGAGTTGTCTTTCCTTCTTTATTGAATTACCTAACTATGCAAAGTTCCCCAAATCCTAGTACCTGCTAATTCGGTAATCTTTATAGGAACGATCCCGCTCACCCTCCCTACACTTATACAGATTATCTAGATCTTAAGGGTGAAAGGGTAGAAATTAGGAGTTAGCGCGATTGGATTAATTATTCACTGAATTCAAAATTTTATTCTACCTAAGCTAGGAAACAAGTTTTTGGCACCATTACCAGAGATTGTCCTTGGTATATTTGCAATATTAGGTGCTTTACAGGTCATGTAGATTAGGCATTTTTAACTATTTTTAGTAGTTATAGTTTTTTTTACTTAGTAGTTTTGCTTGTTTATTATGTTAGTGATTTTGGTTTGTGAATTAAATTGGCATTTGTGACTAATTGATTGAATTTGCTCTTTCCAGTGCATGGTAAAAAATGACAAGGATAGTTTATGGTGGCATTAATAGGAGAGGAAGAATTAGGGGTAGTGCAGAAAATTTGAGAACATGAAAGGCGGGGGAAGGTACAAGTGGTGTAGGTGAGATTGGTGGGCTGAGTAGGGCAAATGAACCGGAGGTGGAAACTCAATTTTTGAGTGAACGTGCTCATGCTTTGTTTAAGGTCAATGAAAAATACAAGATCATTAGACAAAGGGGTTTCGATTTGTCTATGCAAGTACTAGGGGGATTATGAGGATGCAAGAAAGGAAATAGATGCGTAAATAAGTTGAGGCAATGGGAGAGGTTTGATAGCGGATCAAGCTGATGTATACCAAGTTAGTCAAGGAGTTTCACTGTGATTTGTATGATCTAGAGAATGCTAAAATGAGAGTCAAGGAGATATTGGTTGATTTTAGTGTCGACGTGATTAATGCCTATTTTAATGTACCTTCTATTCCGTTTGTGAAAACCAAGCTCTTGTGCATAGTAAGGACAAATATATGAATGAAATTAAAAAAAATTTGTGTGATGTTGATGATGACTTTGATTGGGTGTTAAATAGTTCAAAAATGGTGAAGTTGAAATTTCCTCGTCATGGTTTATCTCTTGTGGTAAAATTGTGATTTTATTTCATCAATTGTCGAATTTGGGTCAAATTCTTTGAGTTGTATTCAGAGAGATAAAGTGTTATTGGTCTATGCTATGTTGACGGGGATGCCATTGGATGTGGGCAGTTTGAAATTAGACAGCAATTCTTCGATTGTGAGAGGCCCAGGAGACCTATTTTTTATGCACCCTATAATCACGCATTATGTATTATCGCAGGATGCCCTAGTGCACACGCAATTTTATTAGTAACAAAATTATATCATAATTGTATTAAAACTAGCACTAAAAGTGTAATATATACTAAATGCAAATGCAATTACTAAATGCAATTAAAACTAAAGAAAAACAGACCATTAGACATTAAAATTGGGAAAATACTATCAAATGATAATAACTCTATTCCTAGAGTTATCACACCCCTAAACCTAGTGTTTTGCTAGTCTTGAGCAAAATAAGAAAGAAAAAGAAGAAGACTAAACATGTGACACAACAACACCACCAAGATAACAACATAAAATGTAACAATTGGACGTTCTTGAAATGAATAGGTGACCTCTCGAAGACTTCCTATAACATATAATAATTGAAATATTCAAACTATCTATTCTAGAAAGACTGGTTCAATACTAAGCTTTAAAATGTCTTCAATCAAAAAGGTTTTCACAAACATTCCAATTCATGCAAAACATGTTTTACTTAATTCAAACAGACAATAAGTAATTCAAACTATCTTGACAAACCACTCGAAGTGAAAGTTTCATTAGGGCTCTGCTTAGAATACACAAGTCACACAATTGGGAGCATTAATCTAGCAAAGTCATTTTAGATCGATATCAATAACAGGTAGTACAAAACATCTCATCCCCAGCTTATTGGTATGCTAAAGCAGAAAAGATCATTTTGAAAATTTTGCTTCTACTTGACTCACTTCAAAGCAATCCTAATGGCCACTTCGGAGAAACAACATTTGTGATGCCGGATCCTATATTAGCCTCATTTCTATTTTAATGGCATTTTCTGAATGTACGACATTTGTGATGCCGATTGCTCTACTCACCTGATTCATAAAAACAAATTATATTTAGATGTGTCCTAAACCAAGGAAGGAGACAAAATACATCCAAAATTATATCAAGAACTACTCTATGCCCACAAGATAGAATAACATTCCATGATGTCATCACACAAATGGCCTAACTTATCTCCAATAACTTAAGCATTTTTTTTTTCAAAAGAAAAGCTTGAAAACAATTAGCAATTTTGAGAATAAACAAAATGTGTTTCAAATGAATTTTTTAAAACCACAATGCTTTCTCTTTTTGAAAGTAGCATTGAGTAATTTTTGAACTCTATGTTCACGAGAGAACTAACACAGCTCACACTAAAAATTTGAAATAATTTGAATAAAACAACCATATGCTATTGCAAGTAAATTATATCATTGAGTATATTTACTCTTTTTCCATCCAATAATCACCAACAAGTATTTACAAGTATAAAACCCATTCCAAGAAATAACAAGACTCAAAAGAACGCCACCAAACATGTCAATTTTCTTAAATGATGAGTATATAACACATCCTTCCGCTCACCCAAAATAGAATAAGCACAAAACATTACTATCTAATTAAAGTACATAAAAGCATAATAATAGAAGAGTAAAGTCCTATCAAACTGGCCCAAGAACTTATTCAAAACAAAAGCAACAAGAAATCATCATCCAAATGACTAAGGCATAAATAACCAAAGTCAAGTGGTTATCTTATCAATCTTATTGAAAGTCAATAAAAACAATTCAATCATAAGAATAGAAACCACTTGGCCTCATCTAATCTGTCCTTAACTAATTATTTAAGTAAAATAACTAAAAACCATCAATCCACTAATACTAAACTCTGGCATACACATCTAACAAGACAGCACAGATGGTACTACAAAAATGTAAAGGAAAGTATGAATGATAATGTGCCAACTATCAAATAATATCAATCTCAAATGGGGGAAATGGGGTAAAAATAGAGGTATAGAAGTTTTCTCCAAGTTTGAACAAGCTATCATGCTTCCTCATCATCTCCATTGAAGTTCTCTTTAGCTCTGTCATTGCTGTCTTCTAGACCACTATGCTGACTTTCCCCAAAATCTTTCTCTTGAGCTCTTTCTGTCCTGTACTATACAAAATGGATATGATACGGTTCTACTCCCCCAACTGGGCTCTAATATTGTCTTGTGTAGGCTCCTCATGTGATCTGTAGAATGATTGCATGCTAGGTACCCTATAATGCCAAGTTGGAGGTGGCCTAAGATGAATCCATGTGTGAAGTGGGGTAGTTTGAAGAGCTTGACCAATGTGGGCTATGTTATGTTAGAGGACCATGCGACTATAGGTCCAATAGCCTTGAAGCTCCTTCCTCTCATTATCTATCATTAGTGTGTTAAAGACGTTTTCGATCGACATATTCACTTAAGGAGCTTGCGGAAGGAGAGATGGATACATTCTTGGATCAAGGGGTTAGTGATGCCTATCAAACACATACACCACATGTGCACATTCTTTGTCAATCCAACTCCTTTCAAATGTTTAGCGCTCACCGAGGATCACTGGACAACCTATATCCACATAGATAACAAATTAAGATAGTTAAATAAAATGTAGCCCGTCCAGATTTTCCATATGTTTAGGAATCCCTGTCGATTGATTCTCCCTGCATTGATGGTCTTCCCCTCAAGAACAACATAAACCAGAAAAGCTCTATCTCTTTGAACATGGCTTACCATTCTTGATCCCCAAATCCTACAACCTGACAAAGTAGAACTAAATTGACTAGATAATTGGAGACTGCTTCGAGAAAACCTCAAATACTAGTCCCTAGCAGCGTTCATAATCCTAGAAACATTATTAAAGCATAAGCGATCTTAAATTACATTCATGTCCTTTGGTTCATTCATGAAATCTCTATGTTCTTTATTACAAAGACCAGGAAAATTGTAGAAAGCATTTATCTTCTAAGAGCTAAAATCAACCAATTGCCTCTAACTCGGCATTTCCAATCCTCAAGGTCACAAAAGTTGCAATGGAATTCTTTGAACAAATTTTTGTAACCGGGATTGTCAACCTGGTCAAAACATCATAATTTCTAGCTTTCAATTGGGCCTCAATATCCATTCTCATAGTTTCATATTGTACCCAATTTTGTGACAAATCAAACCCTCTCTCTATTGGCCTCATGCTTTTGATTAGTTCCAAACAAAGTTTTAAAGCGATCACTAGAAAACATTGGATGACATTTGACCCACTAGTCCCTTCATCCACATTTCTCTTCTTAGAACCAGATGTTACCTCTACCCCTTCCTCTTTCTTTTGTCATGTTTAAATATGAAAGGACTAGTAATTAACGAAGAAATGCAACAATCAAGCAACCCACAATTCAACAAAAACCCAACAAATTCCAACAGTCACAATTCTTGATCAAAATAGAGCCCAAGTAACATTTACAATTTTTGGCCAAAATATCTGTAGAAAACACTAAATATCAATTAAACCACGAAAACTTACGAGCTTTGCAAAAATTTGAACGATTTTATTGGATGAATGCAATTTTGAATCACCCATTTGAAACCTTGAATCACCTATTGAAGCCATGAATCACCTATTGAAGGCTTGTAAAAAAGCTTCTTGATTTGATGCCAATTGAGGTTTAGTTTAAAATGGGGTGGTTGGATATGTGGGTATTTGTGCATTATGATGGATTTGGGGATAAAAGAAGAAGAAGTCGTAAAGGAAGATGAGAAGAAGAAGAGGGATTAGGGCTTTGGTAAGAACGGCTGAAAAAGTTGCTTGAAAACATCTGGAGCAAGTTGATACCGTGATATCATTTCCAAACTAAAATATTGATAAGATGGTCCGAAAATAAAAGCCTTAGGAAAATTTCAATTCAGATTGTGGTATGAAAAATTCTTTCATGGTTTGATACTATGGTATTAACTAAAATAGGAAAATCATGCTTTTGGATGTTTACTTAGATACTATGGTATCAAAATTCATCTAAAAATAAAAAATTAGGTATTTGGATGTTGCATTTGATACCATAGTGTTGACTAATTTTAGCAAATATCACTTTTTCATACTTAAGCCAAATTCTTGCCCTTCTTTGTCTCCTTCCTTGGTTTAGGAACATCTAATGCAATAACCTACAAACACTAAAATCACCAAATTAGTGAACATTTTCACTAATTTTCCTTTAAAAATTCTTTATGAACCTAATTTATCCTAATCAAACATTAAAACTTAATAACATGAATTAACTCAAAGCAAAACATAAACAAGAAAATAAAGTTTGGGTTGCCTCCCAAGAGCGCTTGTTTATATTCATTAATTTGACTAAGACAAGGTGAGCCTTAATTTGCACAACAAAGGATGGATGCACGTCCTTTCTCCTTTGGCTTCCATGGATATTGCTTCACTCTTTTCTTGTCAAAAATGAACTCTTGATCTCCATCCTTAAGTGGATGTGCCCCTTTGGTAAAATATTCGCAATGGTCAAAGAACTAACCCAACCAACTTTATGCTTCTAGTACAAAGGACCTTTCTTCATGTTCATCATCATTTTATCACCTGCTTCAAATTTTTGGCAGTTGGTGCAAACAGCTTGGACTCTCTTTAAGTTAATTGGGTGCTTTTCTGTTTGAGATATACTTCCTATTTTCATCAACTTTTGGGCACTCGCATCCATCAACCTTCAATGCATTTTCATTTAACCTGTCAACAAGAGGATCAAATGAGTCAACAACATAACATTCAATCAAATTTGAAACATCATCATATGATTCAAACACAATGAATTCAACAATTTCATTTTCAATTTGAAGTTTCAACTTCGGTTTGTTGACATCGATAACGGCATGAGAGGTATACAAGAAAGGTTATCAATAGAATTATGGCATTCTCCCTATGTCAAGCACTATAAAATCTACTAGGATAATCAAATTATCTACTGTCATTAGCATATCCGCCAATATTTTTTATTTTTAAGCAAACGCCCAAATGGGCGGAAATTTTATTGATTTAAATGCAAAAATATATCAAGATTGACAATGCTGAATGTATGGGCAGCCCAAGTATCCAGGGTTAACAAACCTCGAATGGAAGAGGGGGGTTGTTTCCTGGATATATTCTACATAGGAAAATTGCAATAATGCCATCAATAGCTAAACTATCTACTGGAGCCATTAGCCTCTCTAAAGATATGGGAAAAAGAGTAATTTTTGCCAACTAAGAAACTCTTGATGAACTGCATTTGTAGGTCAATAATACATGGAAGTGCTGCAGTACCATTTAGCACATTAACTAGAGTGAATGATTCTAGCTCCACCTCTACATGTTGCAGCTGCATTCTTTCACAAAGACTCAAGCCATCAATTAGTACCATGGCTTCTGCTTGAAGGTTTGTTTTCTGGTTATAAAAGTTGCTAAAGGCATTGACCAATTACTCGTTGTGATCTCTAAGGACTCCACCCACAACTAATAAGCCCATGTTGCCTTTTGATGCCCCGCTAACATTCAACTTTACCAGACCAATAGGTTGCAGAGTCCATTTCACAGCCCTTGCATGCCTTGGTTTGTTTTGAATCAAATGTCTATAGATGCCTTTTGAGAGGAGGATGTCATCAGCCGGTACCTCCCTAGAGAATGGGAAATCAGTTCTGGAAATGTCCCTTAGATATGCACAAGTCTCCATGATGATCATTTGTGCATTAGGTTCCCTTCCTTCAAAAAATGCCTTGTTTCTTGCTTTCCACACAAACCAACAAATTGTGATTGGGAGAATTTTTTGGATAGCTCCTATTGTGGATGAAGGCAAATTGTTCCACCACCACGAATTTAGCTTTTCTTATATACATGTTGATGGGGGAAAGACTAGTTCCAGCCATGTTTCAAAAAAGTGCCAAACTTGTTCGGAGATTCAACAATCCACAAACAAATGATCACATGATTCATAGTTGCTGCAAAAGCAGAATTTGGGGGCAATTGGAATACCAATTTTTGAGAGGCTTTTGTTTAGGGGAAGACGTCTATTCAACAATCTCCACATGAAAATGGATCTCTTCAAATGAAGCCTTTTATCCCAAATCATTTGTCTTAAAAATAAAATCTCAATCTAGGAAAATTCTCCTCATTCTCTCTGCATTTCTCTCTCTCTCCCTTTGGCAAACTCGGTCATGGATGAGGCAGCTGCCCTTCAACCAATAGTTGAAGGGCAACCAAGAACATTCGCACAAGTCCTCTCGGGTAGGCAGAATCAAGACTTTAACCCTCCAAAATCAGATTCATCGTTAAAGGAACTACAATCCCACAATGGAGAACTGGCCATATTATTTTCTAAGGAAGAGGTTCAACAGCTAGCTACACCATTTCAATACACATTGGTAGGGAATTTCCCGAGGAGAAAGTCAACTATGGAAACACTGAGGAAAAGTTTTCACACCATAGGGTTTAAAGGCTAGTTCACAATTGGATATTTGGACTATAAGCATGTGATAATCAGATTTTCTTTGGAAAAAGATTATCTCTGATGTTGACTTAAGAACGGTTCATAAATGGTTACTACATGAGAGTTCTTGAGTGGCATCCACTTTCACCACCGAAGTGGAGCCATTCATAGTGCCCATTTGGATCATTTTTTAGGGCTTACTAGCAATCTTTGTCAATAAAACATGCCATTTTAAGCCTTGCTCAATTTGTCGGGACACCCCTCAAATTGGACTTAGCAACTAAAAATTTCTCCCGTCCAACTGTTGCCAAAGTTTGTGTTGTGGTAGACCTCTTGTCCACACTTCCCTCTAGAGTGTAGTTAGGGGTTCACAAGGAGGGCATTTGGAAAAAATCAGCTATGAAGATGTGCAATTATTGTAGAAAGTGCATAAAAATTGCTCATGACCAAGCATAATGCAAGAATGGAGGTCCGAAGTTGGCAAAACAACACAATAGCCCTGGGGACGAAATGAAGCATCCAGCCAAGAAGCTTATTCAATCACACTGAACATTGGTGAAACATGAAGAATCTGGGCCATCTAGAACAAAAGAAGCTCACCCTATGATCCACGAGCCATCTCAACTATTGCCCAAGAAATTTTCGACCGTTCGTGAGGTGAATAGGCAGGAAAAACCTTCAACCTTGGAGGTGCCACCAGTCGTGGA
Source organism: Cinchona pubescens (assembly GCA_025175665.1). Classification (NCBI taxonomy): domain Eukaryota; kingdom Viridiplantae; phylum Streptophyta; class Magnoliopsida; order Gentianales; family Rubiaceae; genus Cinchona; species Cinchona pubescens. Next base: position 179,947 of record JANKKI010000070.1, on the reverse strand, counting down.
GGAGCCACCAGCCATGCGGGAAGAGCAACTAGCCATGGAAGAAGAGCCTCCACAAGAATCGAGGATTCAAAATTCAAATTCCATCATTCAAGGGATTTTGAAAACAACCTTGGATAAGTCATACAATTCAAACCTAGAGAAAGAGTCAATTGAGGCCCAACAGCTAACAATATCTCCAACATTTTCCAATGTTCAAAATTTAAATGCAAGAGCCAAGTATGGCCTTTTCCTTACACATGATAAAATCATGGAGGAGCTGGCGAGTTACCTCTCAAACAATGACCTCCTCATTACTCAAATAGTTCCTTCCATTACAGGCAACCTGGTTGAACCTCAAGCAAAAGGCCAAACCACTCCAAAACGAAAAGATAGGCGTATGAAAACCTACAATATGTCAAGGAAGAAAAATTGTGCCTCAATCACTCTGTCTTTAGTTCACATCCCGCTTAAAAAATTGGTTAAGGACCACAAAATAAAAGTTCTAGCTGTATTGGAGCCTATGGTGGATAAGGTTAGGATTGACTCGACTACCCAAAAATTGGGATTTCATTACTGCAAAACAAACATGAATGGCCAAATTTGGTTATTTTGGAATAATGAGCTTGCTATTTTAGAAATTCATAGCTAGGAAGCGGCTGGATAGATATGTTTGCAATAACAGAGTTCATGGCAACCTATCTATCTTATTCTTGTAGAGGCATTTGTCCAAGACATGCTCAGATCGCTTCTCTTGAGGACAACTTTCATGTCTTCCTCAAGCCCAAAAAACTTTCAATTTTTAAATGTGTGGACTAAACACCATAATTTATTGCACGTGGTAGAAACTAATTAGAATATCCATTGTGCTGGTTCTCCTCTTTTCATCCTAGCATCATAGCTCAAAAGACTCAAGGTGGAGTTACAGAATTTGAGCGATACAATTTTTGGAAATATTTTTATCAATGTCAAAGGTGCTGAATTGAAGGTAAATAAGAGTGAGAAGCTTCTCTCGAACTAGCCAAGCCAAAGCAATCGAATTGCTGTAGCTCATGCACAAGCCTACCACACTAAATGCCTTGCAGAAGAAGAAACATATGGGAGGCACAAAATGGGGCTGAAGTGGCTAAAAGATGGTGACCAGAACACGCACTTTTGATTATCACGTCACTCCTCTCTCAAAGCTAAAAGGCAAAAAATGCACTTCTCCAAAATCAAAGTAAATGGGGCATGGACCGAGAACATTTCAGAAATTGAAGAGAAAGGGATAAACTTTTTTCAAAATCTTTCAATAGAAGAAAATGTTGATTTGATAGACCATTCACTCCTCAACAATATCTCACAAGTGATTTCAAGGGAGGACAATCAATTGCTTCTAGCCGAGCCCTCGTTAGATGAAGTAAAGCAAGCCATGTTTAAAGTGAACCTTGAAGGAGCAGCAGGAATAGACGGATATAATGGAGTCTTCTTCATAGTTTGTTGGAGCATAATCCAACATGACCTACACAATGCAGTTAAAGGAAAATGATTCCCAAGAGCATTCACAAGTATACTTATCGTATTATTCCCTAAGGTAGCCAACCCGTCTTCTTTTAATGAGTTTAGGCCAATTTGTCTCTGCATTTTTTTCTGCAACATTTGTACGAAGGTGCTGGCTAATCAGCTAGCCTCTAAACAATACAACTCTACCATGTACCATCTAAAGGTTAAGAAGACAGCATTTATCACAAGAGATCACTGACAACATTCTTCTTGCTCAAGAAATGGTGGATTTTATGGATAGGAAATTGCGAAGAGGAAATCTAATTGTTAAATTAGACCTAACGTACTCTCCTTACTCCTAAAATAAAAAAATAAAAAAAAAATTTCTTCATGGCCCTAAACCAAGGAAGAGAAGTAAAACGTACCCAAAATTAATATTCTAAACAAACCACACACAAGTTAGAATAACACCCCCCTATGCAAACACACAAAATGTTTTAACTTACTTCTATACCATGTAAACCACTTTTTTCTAAAAGATAAATTGACCATAAAGTAATAGTAGTGATTTGATCAAAAGAAATGTTTCAAAAAAATTTAGCCAAAAATGTGAGTCCTTCACTTTTTGAAAATATATTAATACATAGTCATTAAAATGCTTGAGTTGCAAAAAAACTACTCAGCACACACTAAAATCATGAAGTGCCAAATTTCTAAAAAATTCACACATATTGCAATTCATTTGACATCATTGAGTACCAATTTGATCAATTTTCCATCAAAATATCATCAAACACACATATTTACAAGCACAAGAAGTACCATTCCCAATTACAAGAAAAGAACTCCCCCAAACTTGGCACTTTTATTCTATTGACATGTACAACTCATCTAACCACTCACCTGAAAACTCAATGAACATAACCAACATACTAACAAACTTAAAGTCAAAATAAACTAAATTAAAACAAAATATACTCAAACAAGTACAATGAAACAAGTCACCAAGAGTACATTAAGCACAAAATCGAGTATTTATCCATATAAGTTCAACATAATCAATCAAACATTCAAGAACCCATAAATAGTCTAATTAGCATTAGTTTAAGGCCTTAGCCAACTACTAATCCAACCAGAACCAAAGTACCAAAATATCCAAAAAGACAATAAAAGACAGTAAAGTAAGATAGCACTAACAGTGCTAAGGGAATGAAATAAGGAATATGTCTCTCAAAGTCTAAGTGCATCATATAAAAGAGTTGTTATTCTTCAATTTCTGGCTGCCCTCAAAATCTATCATGTGATCTCATTGACAGCTTCAATGGGCATTGAAGTTCATCTTCTCCTCCCTCATGGTTTATCTGCTCCTCAAAATCCTACTCCTTAGCTCCACCCGCTTCCTCCATAAGACCTATTCCGTTCACTTGTCCTTGCTCCGCTTGAGTAGTCCCAGCATTTGCCTGTAATAAAATTAGATCGTAGGAAACTCCATTGTGCCAAGCAAGTGACGGCGATGGACGAATCCAAGAGCCCATAATATCAGGATGCGAGTGATGTGCCATGAGTGCCATGTTGTTATGAAGCAGCATGTGGATGTAGGTCCAGGACCCATGGAACTCGTTATTCTTATCCTGGATCTCATGATGTGTATAATCCAGATGTGTATAAGTAAGAAAGTGGGCTGAGTTGGTTGCACTGAAGGTTTATCTTAATGCTTTTTCGTATCCTTGATTATGTTAAGAACATTTCTCTTGTTAAAGAGCCTCTCCCATGTGTTTGGGACTCACTTGGAGTAATTTGGCATCGTGATTCAACACATAAATGAGAAATTAATTTGGGTAAATAAAAGGCAGGATGGTTTGAGATCCTGTTCCAAATAAGACCCTGTCAAATCAATTTTCCAAGGTTTAGCAGCATGCCTTGAATAATAGCATAAACAAGATAAGATTTATCTTTTTTGACCATATTGAGTGCAGCTGAGCCCCAAATCTTGTATCTCACAAAATAAAACCGCATCCTAGGTAGCAATTTCAAGCCTATATGATGCAATCTCAAATAATTAGTACTAGAGGCGTTCATGATGCAATTCACTCTCAGCTCACTCAATACATTCCTTATTACTTCCACGTCTTTTCTTCCCCTTGTGAGGTTTAGATATTCATCATGAGACACTTTGGCACATTATAAAAATCATTAAACCTTTGAGGTGAAAAATCAACTAGAACACCATGTACTCGACACTAGTTATCGACAAAATCACACAAATTGCAATGACATTTTTTAACAAGATTAGTGTAACCCGGTTTAACCCCCCTTCTTGAAGTAGTCCTAATTCTTGCAGTTAACTGTGCATCAAAATCTTGTCTAACATATTCGACATCACCCCAATGCCTAGACAAATCAAAGGCTCGCTCTCTCATAACATCATATTTTTCGTAGTCATCAAAAATTTCTTTAGCTCTATCACTAGAAAAAATCAAATCCTTACTCAATTCTAAAATTTCCTTACTTCGCCCCTCATCGGCTCTTCACTTCTTAGATGTTTCACCCCTATCCCTACCCCTACCTCTACATCTTCTACCACTACCAAACACACCCCTTGTCATTTTTATCGACCAATTAATGGTTCAACAAACAAGAATTATCAAAATTAACAACAGCTTGTAAAACAATCTTCAACCAAGCCAAATTTCCACAATTAAAACCAATTACAAAGGCCAACACCAAATTCTCAATACAAATTTAAAGGCAATATAAGAAACTCACACAAAATCAACCAATAACTCAATAACCCAATTCCTCAATTCACCAAATAAACCCACGAATTCAAGAGTAAATTCGTCCAAAATTTTCCAAAAAAAAAAAAAGAAGGAAAAATTCAAGTTCAAAATCTCAAAATTGATAGTAAATAACAATACTTATGGGCTGGAGCATAATAGAGAGATATTACCCGAAGATTGAAGACAAAAATGACCTTTTAAAGCCCTTGAAAACATTTGAAAATTGCACCTTCAAACGCCTGAAAACCATTGTTGATTTTCTGTGTTTATAGAAGGTTATGGTGGTTTTCTGGTGGATTTTGTGGAAGGAGTAGAGAGAAAAGATGATGGCTAGGGTTTCCGGGGAAGAAGAATGGGTGAAAATGGCTGAAAATTGTGTTTTTATCCCTTTTGACATAAGGTCAATGTTCTTTCCTGTCACGCGGGCAACCCGAGTTCGATTCCCAGCAATGGCACCAAATAACTTCTTTATGCCTCAGGTAGAAATCAAATTAAACCAAAACAAGTAATAAAAACTACACTAAAACCTTTAACTCTACCCTCACACCCGCAAGTATACGTGGTAGGTAGTAGTATAGGGTAAGTGGGTATCGTTCTCTCAAGAATTGTTGGTCAGCAATTACTAGGATTCAAGAGTCATTGCACAATCTCTTTGGGCATGTCCATTTCCATTCATTCCATGACCATTGTTGTCCTCATCACCCTTGAAATTACCATGTCCACTCACTCCATTCCCGTTACCAAGACCATTACCTCCTAATCCATTATTCCCAATTCCTTCTATTCTTCATTACCATCATTCAAGATTCTTGGATTTTTTGGGAATTTACCGTGTTGATTCTTTTCAATTCTTGTTGTACCTTTTTCTCATTTCTAATCCTTCGCAATTCCCTTTACAAGTTATCGTCAAGGCTAAACAAATTATTCTTCCGCACGTACCATACACCACAAAAGCCACTTAAAACTATGGGNGTCAAGTTAGTTTCAAGTGCCATATAAACAAAAAGCAAGTAATATAACATATACAATAAAGGTACTACTAATTAAAACTAGATTTAACTACTAAAGCAAGTAAAAACGCCTAATCTACACGACCCTTAAAGTGCCTAATATTGCCACTATACTAAGACAATCCCTGAAAATGGTGCCAAAAACTTATTTATGTCTCGGGTAAAGATCAAATTAAAGCAAAAGAACTAATAGAAACCACACTAAAACATTTAACTCTACACTCAAACCCACAAATATACGGGGTAGTTATTAGTATAGAGTAAGTGGATATCGTTCCCTCAAGGATTATTGGTCGCCAATTACTAGATTCAAGAGTCATTGCATAGTGAGGTCAAATCATAATAAAGACAACACTAACACTGAACAAGTCCATAACTAAACATTCAAACAAGTTAAAACTCAGAAATGGTTAAAACTACTAAAGAAAGGTAATAAAACAAGGAATCTATGTTCTACTTAATCAACAATAAACAACTAATTAAACAACTAACTAAATTACCCCAATGAACACAAGTAAAATAGCCTCTAAATTAACTAAAACAAGAAGAAAATAAGAAAGAATTAAATCTAATTTGACTAAGAGAAACATAGAGAAAGCATGAAAGCAAAGAAATTTACATTTCTTACCAACTAGAAATTTGTATAGAAAATTTTTAATTTTTGATTGATTTAAGGAAAGCCCACTAAAAATTACTAAAATCTAATGCAAGGAAATAAGGATTTTAACTAAAAATTAATAATTTAGCAAGAACCCTAAGAATTTTAAAAGAAACTTGAAATTGAAGAAACTTGAATTGCAAGCAAATTAAAGAGAAAGTATATAAAAATTATATCTACTAGTAGCTAATGAAAAACCCACTAAGATTAATGAGAAAGCTTTAAACTTGCAAGAATTTGAAAGACAAGACCTAAAGAAAATTTAAAGAGAACTTTACTATGAAGAAAAAGTCTTGAAAGTTTAGTAAGTCTCCATCTACGAATCTACTCTAAACTAAAATTAGCCAAAATACCAACTACACACTAAATATGTGTTTTCTAAACTACCAACTTCTTACTACTTGCCCTAACAAGTATAGTCTTAGGGACAAAGTAGAGCTTTAGAATTACAAAAGCTAGAAAAATTACAATTGCTGAACCCTGCTTCCATTCTGTGATATCGAATATGATACCACAATATGGAGCCTCAGTTAACCTTTGCTGCTACCGTGTCCACATCAGATTATGGACATTAAGTCTAATTTTCAAGTAGCGATATGGAGCTAAATTCCAGCACTTGAAATTCCTGTTTTGCCCTTCTTTCTTTGACAACTTCAATACTTTACACTCCATATCCTTCGTCCTAGAACTGTAAAGTATTCAAAAACCCAATAAGTAGTAAATTAATCTAAAAATAACACTAAAATAATAATATTTACACAAATACAAATGCAACTACTAAATGAAATAAAACTCAACAAAAACACATAAACCTATCTTTTAGTAAAAATTACTAACAACAAGCTAGTTTAAACAAGTAAAATGACTCTAGTTTACTAGAGTTATTAGGCAACATATATTGTGTTCTGAGTGGTTGAAAATAGTCAGTTGTAAAATGCTTGAATCTGTATCCACAGAGGTAATCCATGACGTAGACACCTTCTTAGTAAATCTTTATATCTCTCCCAAGCCTCATGTAATGTTTCCATGTCATGTTGTGCAAAGGATGTAATATCATTTCTACACTTTGTCGTCTTAGCTAGTGGAAAGAATTTTATCAAAAGCTTTTGTGCAAGATCAATCCAGGTAGTGATGGAACCTGGTGGTTGAGAATTTAACCAAGCCTTGGCTTTATCCTGTAATGAGAATGGGAAAAGCCTTAGCCTTATGGCATCATCTGAAACTCTATTGTGCCTAAACGTGTTACAAATCTCCAAGAATTAAAGATGTGAATGTTCGGGGTCATCATTCGGTGTCTGACCAAACATAGATGAATATTATACCATTTGCGATAATCTGTGCCTGAATTGGTGGTTTCAGGATACTCAACTGAATACCTTCTACTGTAGGTATAACAAAGTCCCTTCAAGACCTTGGTTCAGTTAGATTTGACGGTACTGGTACAACTTGATTTATAGGGATGTCACCGTCGTCCATGTCTAAGATCAATTGGAAACCTCTCATTTCTTCTTTTGTCAAATGATTAGTAGTAGTACGTTCAATTTCTAAATCTAGAGGAAGTAGTGCTCCTTTTTGACTTTTTGGACATACACTTGGTGAAAAACCTGCAAAACAAATGAAAAAAAGAAAAATAAAAGAAAATAAAATAAAGAAAAATGTTTAAACTAGAGTTAGTATGCTTAATTAGATATTGTCAAAATATAGCAATGTCAAGACAAATTCCCGTGCAACGGTACCAAAAGTTTGTTTGCGACAATATAGACTCAAAGTGCACCGCAAGTATACGGATCGAACAAGTAATATAGTGGAAGTAGATATCGTACCCACGAGGTCTATGCTTAACACAATTGGAAATTACCGAAGTGAAACATATAAACCCTGTCTAAACACTGAAATATTGGAATAAGAATGAAAATAAGAAACAAAGTGCTTGGAATTAAATAAATGAGTAACCAATGTATAATAAACCTATGATTTATTCTTCATTTACCAATCCTATTAATTTAGTTAATTTATCATTCCTTCAATTTCACAATTTGTTTACTAATCTAGGATTTCAATGGTAATTGCAAGTTCTTGTGAAACTCATTGCAAATATATTAACCTTAGCCAGTCTACTATATGTTGTTGTAAATTAAAGCCCGGATTAATGCATAAGCGAAACCCTAATTGACTACTTAAGATGAGCAAGTATATTTCTATTAATACTCACAAAATGGTTTTAGTTTATAGGCAATTGTTCCAAACAAAGGCTATTTGAACCCATTTTAGCCTTAACTATCCTTTATCGATTCGAAATAGGGCTACAGGTCACTCTAGTTGGCTGCCAATCATCTAAAGGCATTAATATCACTTCAAATAAGCAAACATACATGTGAAATTAAAAGAAACAAATAAATTACATCAATCAATCTTCATGGTAAAATCTAAACAAATCCAGTAATAGGTTTAACGCATGGCTGTGGAGCTAAATACATCATAAGATTGAATTGCAACCATTAAAAAAAATAAAACTACAAAGAAAGTAATATATACCTCTGCTTGCAAGTTGGTTTGCTGGTTGTACTAAACTAGGCGGCTAACTTTTCTCCTCCTTGTCTCTACTTTTCTCCCCCAGCCCTTTGGCTAACTCGGCCATGGCCTAGTCAGCTGCCGGTTGAAGGGCAACCAAGAACCTTTGCACAAGTCCTCTCAAGTAGGCAAAATCAAGACATTCAAAATCCAAAATCAGTTGTGCCATTGAAGGAACTACAATCCCGCAATAGAGAACCGACCACATTCTTCTCTAAAGAAGAGGTTCAATAGCTTGCCGCACCATTTCGATACACGTTGGTAGGGAATTTTGTGTTGTATCTAGAGACCAGTTCATAATTGGATATTTGGACTGAGGCATCCATATCTGTCTCTTATACAAAGGATTTTCTTCGAAGAGACAGACTTAAGAATACTAGGTTCATTAATGGTAGTTACATGAGAGTTCTTTAGTGGCATGCACTCTTCACTACCGATGTGGAACCATTCATAGTATCCATTTGGATCACTTTTGAGGGCCTGCCAGCCATCTTTTTCAATAAACATGCCGTATTTAGCCTTACTCAAGCTGTCGAGACATCCCTCAAACTAGACTCAGCTACTGAAAATTTCACTCATCCAAGTGTTGCCAAGGTTTGTATTGAGGTAGACCTCCGTCCACACTTCCTTCTAGAGTATGGCTAGGGGTTGGCAAAGAGGGCATTTGGCAAAAAAATAGCTATGGAGAAGTGCCTAGTTATTGTACAAAGTGCAACAAAATAGGTTATGACCCAAGCAGAATGCAAGAATGGAGGTCCGAAGTTGGCAAAACAACACAATGTCACTAGGGACAAAATGAAGCATCTAGCCAAGAAATAAATTCACTCACATTGGACGCCAGTGAAACATCAAGCTACTGGACCATCTAGTACACAAGAAGCTCATCCTAGGATCCAAGAGGCACTTCAATCATTGCCCAAGAAATTTCCAGCCGTTGGTGAGGCAAATGGGCAGGAAAGACCTTCAGCTTTGGAGGCGTCACCAATTGTGGAGGAGCCACCAGCCGTGGAGCAGGAGCCTCCACAAGAACTGGGGATTCAAAATTCAAATCCCACCAATCAAGGGATTCCTGAAACAATCCTGGATAAGACTAAAAATTTAAACCTAGAGAATGAGTCAAAGGAGCCCCAATAGCCAACAACATCTCCAACCTTTTTGAGTAACTCAAAATTTAAACTCAATAGCCAAGGATGACCTTTTCCATACACATGAGAAAATCTTGGAGGAGTTGGAAAATTTGAGTCAAATGATCCCCAAAAGCTAACAACATCTTCAACTTTTTGGAACGTTCAAAATTTAAATGTAACAGCAAAGGATGACTTTCTCCTTACACACGAGCAAATCTTAGAGGAGCTGCGAGTACCTCTCCGACAATGACCCCTTCATTGCTCAAATAAATCATCTCCTGATAGCCAACCTGGTCAACCCTCAAGCAAAGGCCCAAACCATTCAAAATCCCGAAGGTAAGCATAGAGAAACTAACAATATGTCGAGGAAGATGAATACCAGGTTTTCCTTGAAGCCAACTTCACCAACCCCCACCCTCTCTTATTGGTATGGATAAAATCCTAATACGGAACATACGGAGGGAAGGAAATAAACCCTCACTTAGGAGGCTTAAAAACCTGGTGAAAGACCACAAAATAAAAAATCTAGCCTTATTAGAGCCAATGGTAGATAAGGATAGGATTGACTCGACTGCTCAAAAGTTGGGTTTTCATTAAACACAAATGGCCAAATTTGTGTGTTATTTTGGAATAATAAGTTTTGTCATTTTGGAAATACACATCTCTGACCAATTCTTCCACGTGCCAATTTTCTCAAATTCCCAATTGTTAGTTCTAGCCTTCTTTGTCTATGCCATGTGCATCAAATAAGAAAGGAGAAATTTGTGGAGTGAACTTCAAGCACTTCACTAACCTAATATCCCATGGCCCATCGGTGGGGACTTTAATGTCATCTCCAAATTGGATGAATATAAAGGGTCTTCAACTGCAGACATAGAAGCAATGAGAGAATTCAATGACTACCTCCATGATTGTGGTTTGATGGATTTGGTATTTCAAGGGTGTAAGTTCACATGGCGGGGCAATCGATTTGGCAACACTGTATGGAAGCGGCTGGATAGATATGTTTGCAACAACGAATTCATCGCAACTTTCTATAGTACTACAGTGGAACATTTGTCCAAAACATGCTCAGATCACTCCCTGCTCATTTTTAGGACAATTTCCATGTCTTTCTCAAGCCTCAAAGATATTTCAATTTTTAAATATGTGGACTAAACATCATAATTTCTTCAAGGTAGTAGCAACTAATTGGAATCTCCATTTTGCTAGTACTCATTTTTTCATTCTAGCTTCAAAGCTTAAAAGACTCAAGGTGGAATAACGCAATTGGAGCCATACAATTTTTGGAAATAATTTTAGTAAAGTCAAAGATGCTGATTTGAAGGTGAACAAGTATGAGGAGCTTCTTTTGAACCAGCCGAGCCAAAGCAATCAAATTGCCTTAGCTCATGCACACGCCTACCACACTAAATGCCTTGCAGAAGAAGAAACGTATTGGAGACAAAAAGCGGGGCTGAATGGGTTAAAGGATAGACATGCAATTTTTCACTACTCCTCAAAGCTAAAAGACAAAAAATGCACATCTCCAAGATCAAAGTAAATGATACTCATGGACCGAAAACATCTCAGTAATTGAAGAGGAAGGGGTCAAATTCTTTCAAAATCTTTTAATGGAAGCAATAATGCTTGTCTAGATTGATAGACCATTCACTCATTAACAATATTTCACAAGTGATTTCAAGGGAGGAGAATCAATTCCTCCTATGCTGAGCCCTCGTTCCTTTCAGAAGTGAAGCAAGCCATGTTATACCCTATACCTGAAGGAGCCGCAGGAATAGACGGATATAACAGGGTCTTCTTCACAGTTTGCTGAAGCATCATCAACATGACCTATTCTTGAAAGGAAAACAATTTCAAAGAGCATTCACAGGTACACTTATCGCACTAATCCCTGAGGCAACCAGCCCATCCTCTTTTAATGAGTTTAGGCCAGTTAGCCTCTGCACTTTTTTCAACAAAATTTGCACAAAAGTGTTGGCTAATCAGATAGCCTCTATGTTGCCTAAAATTATTCCCAAGAAGCAACTGGCTTATGTAAAGGGCCAAGAGATCACTGACAACATTCTTCTCGCTCAAGAAATGGTTGATTTTATGGATAGGAAAACGCGAGGAGGAAATCTAATTGTTGCAAATTAGACCTCACAAAAGCATTTGATTGACTCTCTTGACAGTTCCTATACTCCATAATGAGGAAGTTGGTGTTTCATGACGACAAGATTTCTATATTACAAAATGTCCTATAGAATTTTTGGTTCTTCGTTCTCATTAATGGTGTTCCAAAAGGGTTTTTCAAATCTTCTAGGGGAGTTCGTCAAGAAGTTCCTATACCACCTATGCTTTTTATCATCATCATGGAAGCATTCTCAAAGGGCATCAGAACCTAGTCCGAAAAGGAAAAATAATGGACTTCGGCCTTCCAAGTCACTGCTTCTCAGTTTCGCACCTCAGTTTTGTAGATGATGTAGTCATTTTTACAAGAGAAGATGCAAAATCAGTCAGGAATCTCATGGTATTTCTTGCCAAATTTGAAGACTCAACCGGCCAGCTGGTTAACAAAGCAAAAAAGCTTTTCCTACCTCCTTAAGGCAGCTCCCTTATCTCTTGAATACGAATGATTCAACACAAAACTGGCTTTGCTCTATTAAGAAGGCTTTCCCATTCACTTATTTAGGTTGCCCCATACAAAAAGCAAAGAATGAAGAACAATTTTCCAACCAATGGTAGAAAAAATAGTAGCACGAATCAATGGTTGGTAGTCCAAGCTTCTCTCCCCGGGGAAAAAATTGGTTCTCGTAAAGCACATCATAACCAGCATCCCTATCTACTTATTGGCAGTCCTTGGCCCACCCAAAGCTGTGTTAAATGAGGTAAATAGACAATTTACGAACTTCTTTTGGGGGTCCTCTGACCTCAAACAAAAAAATGCACATCGGTTTGCTTGCAAAGACATTTGCAAACCTACTGCTACCAATGGTCTAGGGATCCCCTTACTTGCTAGCTTAGCAACTGGCCGAAGCATTAAGCTTTGGTGGAAAATTAGAAGGGGAAACTCACTTTGGAGTAACTTTTCTTCATGCGAGATACATGCGTGGGAACATTCATCCTCCCGTAGTACATGTAGCTTCGAATAACTCTTCCACATGGAAAAGAGACCAATGCTAAGAGTGCGAGAGGAGGCCAAAAATAATCTAGAGGTTTTTACTATGAAATGGGAATCTTAGCATTCTTTTATGGTGGTGACCCATGGACTAAAAAGTGCACCCTTGCTCGAGAAGTGGCTTATGTTTATGATAAGGACCTCACGGTTGCACAAATTTGGAACTTTAATGGCTAGGATCTCACCTTGGTTGATTCTAGATACTCTCAGGATGAACTGGATAGAATAAAGGAAATCCTCAAAGGAAAGCTCCTATTCAATTCAAATGAAGTGGACATTACAATATGGAAACTCACTGCAAAGGAAAATTTTCAGTGTCTTCCACATTGCCTACTTTCCCCACAAGCTTCTCGAGGAAAATGATTTGGGATGAAAAACTTCAACCAAAAATCTCTATTATTATGTGGAAGCTGCTGAATAGAAAACTCCCAACAGATGATATCCTACTCAAGTATGGCTTTGCAATGACTTCAAAGTGTGAAGCAGCTCTAGAGAATCTAGATCATCTAGACATAAGAGCCGTCTTCACTACATGTCAATTGTCATGTCAAGTGTGGAATTTCTTTGAATCTCAGATGGAGCTGGTTTTCCCTCCTCCCTCTAATCTCATGGAAAAGCTCAACTCGTGGTAGTGGCATGCTATTCCTTCACCCACAATGGAAATAGTCCACAAGATCATACCAAGTTTTGTTTGGTGGTCCTTATGGAAGGCTTGAAATAAGGTTATTTACGAAGGACAGAAGACTTAGACAAGCCACATCATCGCCGAAATATGTTCTTCCCTAAAAAACATTTCCTTAATTCACCCTTTTACAAGATACTGTGTAGCTGATGACTTATTATTCTCTCGCTCTCTTTGTCATGGTTTCATTCATAGAAAGCCGAGAAAATCAATGGCGGTGAGATGGTCTCCACCACCTTAGGTTATGGTCAAGCTTAACGTGGATGGTGCATCTAAAGGAAACCCAGGAAAGGCAGCAAGAGGAGGAGCTATCCGGGATCACAATGGCCAACTTATTTGCGCATTGTCTAACTAGATATCAAAGCCGATCCAGCATCAAGCGCCATAAGTTCTTGTTGATGGCCTTCATCTTTGTGCCAAATTTCAGCTCTTATCGGCCCAAGTTGAGATGGAATTATTGATAATTGTCCACATCTTGAATGGCAAAGCAACACCACCATGGAGCATTGACTTCCTATGTCAGTTCATTCATAACTTTGTAATAGGAAAGAATTTTTCTTTTTCCCATATCTATATGGAGGCAAATCAAATTGCGGATTATCTTGCAAATGAGGGCATAAAAAATGAGACATATCTTGAGTACAACCAGCACACAATTCCTCATCTTGTGAAAGGATTGTTGTTGTTGGATGTTCAAAGCTACCCCAACATTCAATAATGAAGAACTTGAATGTTGCATTAATAAAATTCACACCGTATCGGGCTTAAATTTAAAAAAAAGAGAAAACTATGATTAGTCTTGATCCTTGTGCCTTCTCCATGTGGATTTTCTTCTTGGAATAGGGATTGAACCAGAGATGCTTTTTTTTTTAAAAACCCAATAGGTAAAACTTGAATGTTGCTTAGTCTTGATCCTTGTGCCTTCTCCATGTGGATTTTCCTCTTGGAACAAGGATCATTTTTTTTGCTTTTGAACCCAATAGGCCAAAAATTTTATTAGTGTAATACTCAAGTTTTACAAAGCCGAATGTAGGGATAGCTTTGAGCATAACCAGCACACAATGCCTCTTGGAACAGGGATCTCCCTCTTCCTAATGGTTTTCTCCTAGCGGCTTCTCTAGCCTAAAACAATGTTATAGTACTCTATGATGTATTTTCCTCGATATAAATAACACCCTAAGACACCTATTTACAGCCTTGTTTAGGGTACAATACAATGGAGGTCAAAACATCCCCAGACAAGTCGTAAAAGCTACATAACTCATGTTTTACATGTCTATAAGAGACAGTCTAGTGAAGAAAGTCCCTTCCCGTCTACAAGGCATCACGTAGAAACAACATTGCCATTTTGCTCTATTTTTGTCCTATTTGGCCACTCTTTCATCATAATCCTATTAAAACACCATAATACACACAAATAAGTGTGTTTAAGCATTAAAATATATAAAATAATATTTAACAACTAAATTCCTAAAATTACCAAAGTACCCCTAGTTATAGAACACAAACTCGAAAACCGATTAAAACTTAAGCTAAAGTACAAGTAAAATAACTCTTTTTATAAAGATAAAAATAAATCTTAAAGTTTAGGGTACTTTATATGCAAAAAAATAAGTATGAGGTGCAAAGTGAGAATTGCATACAAGTTATGCAGTGCAATGTGGAGTACGGCTTTAGTACTATTTGTGTTGCTATACTTTTATGTATTTTTGTAGTGTTTACGTGTTTTGTAGGTAGGTTGATGGTTTGAAGCTGAAACTTGGAAAGAAAATGTGAAAAAAAGCTCAAATAAAGAAGCAATTCCACCATAAATAGTGCCACAGAATTCTATACAAAGGTTGATTTCTAGCGTCGTTCATATGGATACGAATAGCCTAAATATGTGTCAAGATGAAAAGATGAAAGCAAGAGCAAGCGTGGACTTGAGCTTGTCAAGATTGGAGCACATTCGTGGTATTTTGATCAAGTTGGATTGGACTA
This sequence comes from Cinchona pubescens, assembly GCA_025175665.1. Classification (NCBI taxonomy): domain Eukaryota; kingdom Viridiplantae; phylum Streptophyta; class Magnoliopsida; order Gentianales; family Rubiaceae; genus Cinchona; species Cinchona pubescens. Next base: position 164,521 of record JANKKI010000070.1, on the reverse strand, counting down.
TTCTCAATTCAATAATACATGAAATTCAATTCTTCAAAGTGAAGCACAAGTAGAGATCCTTTAAGTGCAAGAAGGCCAGATTTCCTTGCAAGTTTATTTTAGTTTGGTCTTTATTATGTAATGCCCAATAGTAGTTTAAGTTTGTGTATAAGAGACTGGTTAAGTGAAGGTTAGATGTAATTCAAACGCTTCACTGTCAATTATCACTTAATTAGAATTGAATAAGAGCTTTCATTTGAGCCCAAAGTTTTGGGCTAACTTATGGTGAACCCTAGCATTACCTTTTTAGGAATTTTTCTCACACGACACAACAGGAATACAATTTGAAATTAATAAGTATAAAGACTGTCTCTTATACACAAAAAATATACACAAAAGATGTCTCTAATGTGAGAAAAAAGTTCTTTCTTTTAGTATGTGGATTAACACTTTATTTGGATCATCGTTTGAGCAACGGTGATTGTTCAAACCGACTTATAGATTTGGTTCTTACCTAATTCATATAGGCAATAGGCCAATTTTGGCTTTAAATCTTGTTAAGAGTTTGGTTCTTGTCTTGCTATAGACAACGTGTTGAATTCTTGCTTTATTCTTGTGGGTTCTTTTCGTTCTTGTTTGTGTGTGTTTGCTGTCCAAATTTTTGAGACCAACTTTAGAGTTGATCCTTGGGGTTTTGGTGCCATCTTGAATTGTTGGGTTTTGTGCACGGGGTTCACATCTGATTGGAATCAGAGCTGGTCCAATTCAAGTCAGTTCTATTTATTTTCCTCTTTAATTTTTCCAAAATTTCTTTCGAAGAAAATCATATGCTAGTTTCTGCCTAAAAAAAAGTACTGTTCACGACTGTTCATCATTACTGTTCATCCAAAAAAAATTTCCTTATTCATTTTGTCTTGTTCTTGATCTTGTGCCTCGTTCTTCTTGTGCCATACTTTGATTCAATGATGATCATTCAATCTTGATTGTTTGTTGCTTCCGTATACACATTAGATATAAAAAAAAATTTCTAGCCATATTGTTGCAAGAATCTTTGTTTTGTTTTTCATTGTTGTCTTTGTTAATTGCTACAACAGATACACATCTAAAAATTCTTTCCGAATTCAAAAAAAAAGAAAAAGAGAAGTGTTCTTGGCTGAATTGAAAAAAAAAAAGAAAAAAACTTGTTTGGCCGAAAAGTGAAAATAAAAATAAGTGAAAAAAAAACTTGAAAAAAGAGGAAGAAGAAGAATCGGGCATTAAAAAGGAGAAAAAAAATTTAGGGTTTGCATATAAATATATGCGATTATTCATTAGGATTGATCTAAAAAGGTTATCGTTTCTTACCAGTTTCCTAGTTTTATTTGGTATTCCTTATTCCAATCCTAATTGCACTTCGTTTCCTTATCCTATTTGGAATTGGTTTCACGTCCCAATCCTATTTAGAATTGGTTTCTAATCCTAATCGTAGTCCGAGTTGGAAAAAAACCTAATGCTAATTGATTTCGGAAAGTTATCCTAATCCTAATTGGACTCGAAAAACTAATCCTAATCCAAGTAGGATTTAATTACTTACCCTAATCCGAATTTAATTAGGAAATACACCAATTTGGCACTTTCCGTTTTTGGAAATTTCTATTTTTGGAAACTTTCTAAATCAAGGTTTGCTTTCTAAATTTGTAATTATGTTCAAAAGCTCTTAATTTTTGTTAGTTCTTTTAATTCCTTTGTTGATCTTAAGTGCCACGTGTTTGCTCTTGTGTATACACTAAACCAAATTTTTATTTGAAGGATTTGCTTACCAAATACACATTTAAAGATGTGTATACCCTTCGATTGTGCTTCAATTCAATCTCTTATACAAGAACCTTGTCTCTTCTTCTTTGAAGCTTAAATCCAAAAGTTTGGTGTCTCTTATTTGTCATAATGGCCCAGGATTATATGTTTTCTTTGATTTCCAACCAATTAAGGGTTTAAGACCTATGTGGAGCACATTTTAGTTCTTGTAGTCTTCCAAAGACTTTTAGAGTGAACTAAAGATAGCAAAAATGTAGTGTGGTGAGACGATTTAAGTGATAAAAGCCATTCAATTGAGGGTATACACGAGGGCTTGAGTGATACAATTATAGTGAATTGCTCTCCAAAGAGTAACACCGAGTCGTGAGGAAAATTCTGATTATTTTTTTTCTAACACTAACCACATTGTTTTGTTAGTTTTATTTGTGATGCCTTGTAGACGGGAAGGGACTTTCTTCACTAAGGTTCTTGTGAATGAAAGGGTTTGTAGCACTGTAATTGATAGTAGCATATGAATTAATATGACAAGTACATATCTTGTTGAAAAGTTGAATTTGCCTACTTTGCCACATCCAAAACCTTATAGGTTCCGATGGTCAATTGAAAGTGAAGCGTTTGAGGTGACTGAGCCAGTTAAATATTATATCCTTCACTATTGGTAAGTATTCTGACATGGTAGTTTGTGATGTAGAACCTATGCATACATGTCATTTACAACTTGGTCAACTATGGGAATTATCTAAAAATGGTTTTTATGATAGCTATACCAAGAAGGCTTATCACTTGAGTAAAAAGGGTAAAATGTTTAAATTTATTCCTTTTCCATAACATCAAACAAATAAAGAAAGATTAGAAATTCAAAGAAAATTTCTTGAATGCAATAAAAGTAAAAAGAAAAGTGGGAAAGGTCAAATAGCTGCCTTTCGTCCAGATAAAAAGATTGTAAAGGCTTCAATCATATGCCAAGAAAAAGAGAGAAAAATGAAGAGATAAGGAGAATTTATTTTTTTAATGCCTAACCTTGATTTATCTGTCTAGTTTTCTTTCTTATGTGCAGCCATTCAAGATGTAATTCATGATGCACTAACCTCCCAATTGAGTATCTCATCATTCCAATCGAAGCAAGGTAAGGAAAATATGGTAGTCAATACCCTATCTCAAAGGTATGAACTTCTTTCTTCTTTTTGTGCTAAAATTCTTTGATTTGAGCATCTTAAAAAATTGTATAAATTTAATTTTACATTTAGAATTATTTTTAGTGTACATTTTTTTTATTTCTTGTTCTAAATTAATTCCTTACACTTGGTTGTTGATTTGAATAGAAAAGGCATCCAAATTCTTGGACTTCAATTCCAATTTGTGGAGCATTGTTCGGATAAATCCGTCCAACCCATAGTTGATAATCATTTACACGCCATCAAATCTAATTTGAATTTTTGTGTTAGCATGCTACATGATTTTCAACATTTCACTTTTGTTCAAAATAACTTGGATAACTTTGTTAGATTTGTTAACGTCTTTTATGAATTTCGAATCTCAAGTAAAGTTAACATCAAAATTTTTAAATTTTGTCCAAGTCAAGTTAAGTTTTTGTTATGGCATGATAACTTGTTTGATTTTATTTTACTTAGACTTGCCGCTGAAATTATTTTGTTCTTTAGTTTTTGAGCAACCTAAGTTATGTAATTTAGGTCAAATTCTTTGTAATGAAATCGTATCAATTATGCACATTAAACAATTCTACTAAAATAATTGTTTAAACAATTAAACCAATTTGTATCAAAATTAGCGTTTTCTGGCAATTGCTCAACTTTGTGTTTAACACATCCAGACTGAATGAAGAGACTTTGGCGTGCACATTTGTTTAACTGTTTGGACAATTACTTTACAAAACTTTGTCATGTTCGTAATAACGCACGACTTCAATGCCTATCTTCTGCCAATCTTGTGTCCTATTTGACTAATCCATGTTTTTCTTATACAAGTTTGGAGTCGAGGACGAGTCCTTTTGAGGAGACAGGGAATGATAAGGATCTGAATAGCTGAAAGATGTGTCAAGATAAGGAGATGAAAGCAAGAACATATATGGACTTGAACTTGCCAATATTGGAGCACATTCGTGTTATTTTGATCAAGTTGGATTGAAAACTTGTATTCTCAATTCAATAATACATGAAGTCCAATTCTTCAAAGTGAAGCCTAAGTGGAGATCTTTCAGGTGCAAGAAGGCCAGATTTCCTTTCAAGTTTATTTTAGATTGGTCATTGTTATGTAACACCTAATAGTAGTTTAAGTTTGTGTAAATTGTGCTGGTTTAAGTTGGGTTTAGGTGTTGATTTAATTCTTTGTTTAGGTTCATTAATTAGCCTTAATAAAGCCCATTTAGCCCAAAACTTCGGGGCTACTTATGCCTGAACCCTAGAACTACCATTTTGGGAGTTTTTTTTAGCTAGTTTTTAGGTCTTTATTAAGCCTATAAATAGGCATCATGATATGGATTAATTACGGCATATTTTTATAAGAGACAGGCCTTCTTGGTATAGCTATCTTTCTTTAAGATTTGGTAAATGGACATAGAAATCGATCATCGCTTAAGCAACGGTGATTGTTCAAATTTCATTATAGACAACAGGTCAATTCTAACTTTAATTCTTGTTGTAAGATTTTGGTACTTGTCTTGCTATAGACAACGGGTTGAATTCTTTCTTGATTCTTGTGAGTTCTTTTTGTTCTTGTTTGTGTGTGTTTTCCATCCAAATTCTATGACCAACTTTGGAGTTGATTCGTGAGATTTTGGTGCCATCTTGAATTGTTAGGTTTCGTGGCATGAAATTGACAAAACGCAGGGGTTTGCATCAGATGGTATCAGAGCTGGTCCAATTCTGGTTAGTTTTATTTATTTTCCTCTTTAATTTCTAAAGATTTTCTTTCCAAGAAAATCGTATCTAAGTTACTACAAAAAAAATTTGTCACTGTTCATCGTTATTGTTCACGTACTATTCATCGTTATTGTTTCATCGTTGCTCATCGTTACCATTCAACCGAAAGAATTCTTTCTAATGTTAATCTTGATACAAGAACAAGACTGCCTTGTTCTTCTTGTGCCATACCTTGATTCTTGATTATCACTCAATCTTGGATGTTTGTTGCTTCCGTGTTCTTATGGATGATATAAAATAAAATTCCAACTATATTGTTGCTTCTTTGTTATTGTTCTTCATTGTTGTCTTTGTTGTTGATGCTACAAAAAAAAACATTTTCTTAGCCAAATTCAACAAAAAAAAAAAAGAAGTGTTCTTGGTTGAATTAAAAAAAAAAACAAGACAAAATTGTTTGCGCGAAAGTGAAAATAAAACAAGGATGTGTAAAAAACGCAAAGAAAAAGAGGAAGAAGAAGAATTGGCCATTGAAAAGGAGAAAAAAAAATTCAAGGGTTTCCATTGTTGGTTGCTTAAAAATATAGGCAATTATTTTTTTATTTCCTGATGTAAAAAGGTTTTGGTTTCTTACCTTTTTCCTACTTGTGTTTGGTATTTCTTATTGCAATCCAAATTGCACTTGGTTTCCTTATTCTAATCCTATTTGGAATTGGTTTCATGTCCTAATCTTATTTAGAATTGGTTTCCAATCCTTATCCAAATCGAATTTGAAAAACCACCTAATCCAAGTTGATTTAGGAAAACTTATCCTAATCTCTGGTGGACTTGGAAACTAATCCAAATCCTATACATTTTAGATTACTTACCCTAATCTCAATTGAATTAGGAAATCCACCAAATTTGGCACTTTCTAGTTTTGGCAATTTTCCATTTTTGGAAATTTTTATTTTTGGAAACTTTCTAAATCAATGCTTGCTTTCTAAATTTGTAATTACGTTCAAAAGCACTTAAGTTTTTTAGTTCTTTTAACTCCATTGCTGGTCTTAAGTGCTACTTGTTTGTTCTTGTGGGCTTTGTTTTTTTTTTTTTTTTAAAAGAACAAGACTTTCAAAGACTTTTAGAGTGAATTAAAGAGAGGAAAAAGGTAGTGTGGTGAGATTATTTGAGTGATACAAGCCATTCAACTGAGGGTGTACACGAGGGATTGAGTGATACAATTTGAGTGAATTGCTCTCCAAAGAGTAAGATCGGGTGGTGAGGAAAATTCTAATTGTATTTTTTTTTATACCATCAGAACCTTGTGAGTTTTATTTGTGAAGTCTTGTAGGCGGGAAGGGACTTTCTTCACTTAGGTTCTTGTAAATTAAAGGGTTTGTGAAACTGTAATTGATAGTAGCATATGAATTAATATGGCAAGTACATATCTTGTTGAAAAGTTGAATTTATCAACTCTGCCACATCGAAAAACTTATAGGTTCTGATGGTCAATTGAAAGTGAAGCGTTTGAGGTGACTGAGCAAGTTATTATATCCTTCACTATTGGTAAGTATTCTGACAAGGTAGTTTGTGATGTAGCACCTATGCATACGTGTCATTTACAACTTGGTACAACTATGGGAATTATCTAAAAATGGTTTTTATGATAGCTATACCAAGAAGGCATATCACTTGAGTAAAAAGGGTAAAATGTTTAAATTTATTCCTTTTCCACAACATCAAATAAATAAAGAAAGATTAGAAATTCAAAGAAAATTTCTTCAATGCAATAAAAGTAAAAAGAAATGTGGGAAAGGTCAAATAGCGGCCGAAAGTCCAGATAAAAAGATTGTAAAGGCTTCAATCATATGCCAAGAAAAAGAGAGAAAAATGAAGAGATCAAGAGAATTAATTTTTTTAATGCCTAACCTTGATTTATCTGTCTAGTTTTCTTTCTTATGTGCAGCCATTCAAGGTGTAATTCATGATGCACTAACCTCCCAATTGAGTATCTCATCATTCCAGTCGCAGCAAGGTAAGGAAATATGGTAGTCAATACCCTATCTCAAAGGTATGAACTTCTTTCTACTTTTTGTACTGAAATTCTTAGATATGAGCATCTTAAGAAATTGTACTGGACCTTAAATTTAATTTTGAATTTAGAATTAATTTTTGTGTACATTTTGTTTATTTCTTATTTAAAATTAATTCCTTTGACTTGGGTGTTGTTTTGAATAGAAAAGGCATCCAAATTCTTGGACTTAAATTCCAATTTGTGGAGCATTGTTTGAATAAATCCGTCCAAGCCTTAGTTGATAATCATTTACATGCCATCAAATCTAATTTGAATTGTTCTGTTAGCATTCTACATGATTGAACAAAAGTCACATTTGAAAATAAACCATGATAACTTTATTATACACATAACTTCTTGTATGAGAGAGACAAGTCCAAGTCTCTTTAACTTCAAAATTTTCAAATTTTGTCCGAATCAAGTTAAGTTTTTGTTATTAGCGGGATAACCTGTTTGATTTTATTTTACTTAGACATGCCACTAAAATTTTTGTTCCTTAGTTTTTGAGCAATCTATGTTGTGTGATTTGGGTTAAATACTTTGTAAGAATTAAATCGTATCAATTTTTCTGACAAAACACTTTGACTAAAATTTTTGTTTACATCAATTAACTTCCAATTTGTATCAAAAATAGTGTTTCTGGCAATTTCTCAAATTGTGTTTAACTTGTGTAAACTGATTGATTTTCTACTTTGGCATGCACATTTGTTTAACTATTTGGACAATTACTTTTCAAAACTTTGTCGTGTTCGCAATAGTCCAGGCTTCAATGCCTACCTTCTACCAATCTTGTGTTCCATTTGACTAATGGAACACAAGAATGGTAGAAGGTAGGCATTGAATCAAGGACGAATCCTTTTGAGGAGAGGGTGAATGATAAGGATCCGAATAGCCTAAAGATGTGTCAAGATGAGGAGATGAAAGCAAGAGCAAGCGTGGACTTGACCTTGCCATGATTGGACCATATTCTTGGTATTTTGTTCAAGTTTGATTGGACTATTCTCAATTCAATAATACATGAAGTCCAATTCTTCAAAGTGAAGCATAAGTGGAAATCCTTTAAATGCAAGAAGGCTAGATTAGATTTCCTTTCAAGTTTAGTTTAGTTTTGTCATTATTATGTAAAGCCTAATTGTAGTTTAAGTTTTTGTAAATTGGCCTAGTTTAAGTTGGGTTTTGGTGTTGATTTAATTCTTAGTTTAGGTTCATTAATTAGCCTTAATATGGCCCATTTAGCCTGAAACTTTGGGGCTACTTATGGCTGGACCCTAGCACTACCTTTTGAGGCCTTTTTTAGCTAGTTTTTAGGACTTTATTAACCCTATAAATAGGCATCATGATATGGACGAATTACAACATATTTTTATCAATATTATTTCTCTTTTTTATGAGGAAAAATTTCTTTATTTTAATTTTTGGATTAAAACTTTGTTGGGATCATCGCTTTAGCAAAGGTGATTGTTCATTAATTAGCCTTAATAAGGCCTATTTAGCCCAAAACATTTGGGCAACTTATGGCTTAACCCCGGCACTACATTTTTACGAGTTTTTTTAGCTAGTTTTTAGGAATTTATTAAGCCTATAAATAGTCTCTTTGGTATCATGATATGGACGAATTATGGCATATTTTTATCAATAATATTTGTCTTTTTTGTGAGGAAAAGTTCTTTGCATCATGATATGGACGAATTATGGCATATTTTTATCAATAATATTTGTCTTTTTCGTGAGGAAAATTTCTTTGCATCATGATATGGACGAATTATGGCATATTTTTATCAATAATATTTGTCTTTTTCGTGAGAAAAAGTTCTTTCTTTTAGTCTTTGGATTAAGACTTTGTTGGGATTATCGCTTGAGCAATCGTGATTGTTCAAACCGAATTATAGATTTGGTTCTTACTTGATTCATAAAGGCAATGCATCAATTCTAGCTTTAAATGTTGTTAAGAGTTTTGTTCTTGTCTCGCTATAGACAATGGGTTGAATTTTGCTTGATTCTTGTGTGTTCTTTTCATTCTTGGTTGTGTGTGTTTGCTGTCCAAATTCTTGTGACCAACTTTGTAGTTGATCCTTGGGGTTTTGGTGGCATCTTGACCCAATCTTGTTGGGTTTCGTGGCATCAAGTTGATTGCGGATAGGGTTCGCATTAGTCGTGGCATTCTTTTGCAAAAATATCTAAGCTTACGAGAGCGAGTGCCAAAGCGATGTGTCCAAGGAAAAAGCCCAGTGTCGACGTTGAGTCAAATTCCTGGATGGTTGATTTTTGAGTTTTACAACTTATGAGTCCGGATTTGGGCCTATATGTAATTAAATCAACCTTATACTCTATCATACATCCCAAGACACATTTGATGATCCACAAACCTTATTTTGATGATGACAAATGCTTTTAACCTCTTAATGTAAGCTGTACAGGTTTGACTGGAAATAGAGCTTTCAGACGATGTACACCATCCGAACAACATTATACTTCTCGAATGCACAAGCTCATCCGAACAAGATTTCCTCGAACGCAATTCACTGTCCAAACGATTAGACAGAGATCAAGGTTTTGGAGTAGTCTGTCTCTTATACACATCTAGATGTCTGAAGGAAGATCCCTTGGATCGTATTTCTCTGTCCAAAAGAGTGAGGCAAAATCAAGAATTTAAAGCACTAAAACAGACGCATCCAACCGTCCGGAAGAAGTTTACATCGGACGAAGCTGACTGTCCGAAAAGAAAAATTCCCTGATAAGCACTAAACCTCTTGGACACGATATACCATCCGAAGTGTGAACCTTTCAAATACACCTGGTTCAGACGATGGAACGGATGCATGCAGAGCCGTCCGAATGGCATCCACTATTCACTTATATTTGAGATTGGACATTGGGTCGGACGCAGAACAATAACATCGGACGTCCGAAACCTATAATGACTAGTTTTTGAGCATTTATTATTGAGCCGTTGGAAGATGGTTACAACCCAATTTATTGCAGCTATAAATACCAACTCTGATAATAATGAAAACACATCTTACACACTGAATACAAGCAAGAAAAAAAAGCAATTTGAGTGCAAATTGGCTATTGAGCAATATTGTATTAGTGTGTACTTTAGAGTGCTGTTCAAAATCAATATTGAGTGGAGTGATAATCTTGTACTAAAGTGAGGTTGAGCGTAAAATCCTTGGCTCAACTAAAGAGAATTAGTGTGAGCAAGGGTTGTCCTACTTTGTGTACATTAGAAGATTATTGGCTCACCAAAGTTGTGAAGCATTCTAGTGGATTAACACCTCAAGCTTGGTAGCTTGGAAGTGTTGCTTGTTCAATCTCTTTCTTTACCTTTTCTATACTTAATAATCTTAATTGATTTTATCTTTGTCAAACTACTTGTAAGTACAAAAGGTTTTATAAGTTCATACTTTGCGAAATAATTTTTAAGAAACCTAATTTACCCCTCCTCTTAGGTTGCTTTGGGGCCAACAGTTGCTATCAGAACGTTGGTCTCATTCATTTTCTTAAATTGCTTTTGAGTAAAGATCTATTATGACAATGAATAATGCTTTATTTTTTGAAGGTCAATCTATCACAAGGCCCCCTATGTTTAATAGGGTAAACTTTATTGGTTGGAAAGATAGTAGCAATGAAAATATTTTTGCAATCCATTGATATTGACTTGAGGTATGTTGTAAATGAAGGTCCTTTTGAAGCTACCATCATTGATGATCATACAAATCGAAGAAGAGAAAAGACAAGGAATGAGTTCACTCCACAAGACAAGGCTAACTTGACCTTAAATGCGAAAGCTGTGAATGTGCTATACAATGCCTTGGATACTAACGAATCAACTCGTGTCAAAGAATGCATCTCTGCTAAAGAAATTTGGGACAAATTGAAGGAAATTCATGAAGGGAGTGATGATGTTCGAGAGCAAAAGAAATCCTTACTTGTTGCCAAGTATAAGTCCTTCAAGATAGAACCACATGAAAATATTGACAAAATGTATTGTAGGTTCAATGACATCAATGACATCAACTCAAATAATTTCAAAGGAAAGACCAAGCTCTAAATGAAAACCAAATTGAAAAGTGCTTTGAATGCGGTCAACCTAGACACTTTGCAAATGAGTGTCCTTCCAAGAAGAAAAAAGGAAGGAAGGAAGCCCCGCTTCAACAATTTCCAAATCATATGGGGTGATTACAACTCTGAAGGAGAAGTTGAAAAAGAAATGGAGACGGCACAAATGGCATTTATGGCCATTGGTGATGATGAGAAAATGAATATCACCAAGGATGCCAAATAGTTCATTGATAGTGGGTGCTCAAGACATATGACTGGTGATGCATCTCTCTTCAGCAAACTCATATCCAAAAGTAGTGGAAAGGTGACTTTTGGGGATAACATGAAAGCAAAATCAATTGGTCTTGGTGATGTAGGTAAAAATGGTGAGACTTTGATTAAAAATGTGCTTCTTGTTGATAATTTGAATTACAATCTGTTAAGTGTGAGTCAACTTTGTGATAAAAATTTATGTGTTATTTACCAAACATGAATGTCTAATTAGTATGTTGTTTTATTTAAAGGTACTAGGCACAATGATGTTTATGTGATTTATCTTGACAATATTGGTAGTAGCTATGTAAAATTGTCTAACCGCTTCTATTGATGATCCCTGGCTTTGGCATAGAAGGCTTTGTTATTTCAACATGGATTTAATTGAAAAACTTGTCAAGGAAGAATTGGTAAGAGGCTTGCCAAAATTAAAGTGTTTGAAAAACAAAATTTGTGATGCATGCCAATTTGGTAAACAAGTTAAAGTGTCTTTTAAACCAAAGAATTGTGTGTCTACTTCTAAACCCTTAGAACTATTGCATTTGAACTTGTTTTGTCCAACTCAACATGCTAATCTCGGTGGTAGTAAATGTGCGTTTGTGATTGTTGATGAATATTCAAGGTATACTTGGGTTCAATTTCTTGTTCACAAAAATGAAGATTTTGAAAATCAACATAAAATTGTTTTCCAAAATTCAAAATGTGTTGAATTTGAAAATCATCCGTTTGAGAAGTGATAATAGAGCCGAATTTAAGTTCGGTGGTTTTCCCAAATTTTGTGATCACAACGGTATTTCACATGAATTTTCAGTTGTTATTTGGGGAGTTCCTCAACAAAATGGTGTTGTTGAAAGGAAAAATAGAACACTTCAAGAGGCCGCTAGAACTATGATTAGTGTATGTGATTTAGATCCTTGATTCTTTCACTCCGAAGCTGTTAACACGTCTTGTTATGTTATGAATCATGTTTTGTTCTAGGCCTATTTTAAATAAAACTCCTTATGAACTCTTTTTTTGTAAAAAACCCGTTGTGAGCTATTTGAAAGTTTTTTGTTGTAAATGCTTTATTTTAAAAATCAAAGAAAATCTTGGAAAATTTGACAAAAAATCAGATGAAGGAATTTTTTTAGAATATTCTAGTGACAAGAAAGTATACCGAGTATACAATAGAAGAACACTTTTGATTGAAGAAGTTGTGCATGTTACATTCGATGAACTAATGATGTTATTTCGAAGAATGTATGTGAAGATGAAGATGTAGGTATTCAAAAGGAGCTTGAAAATAACACTATTCATAAAGAACAACACCCATCACTTGGATGAAGAAGGAGAAAGGTCATAGAACGAAGACACTCTAAAAGATCTTCCAAGAGCATGGAGATTTGTCTCTAGTCACCCTCAAGATTTGATCATAGGTGATCTATCCGAAGAGGTAAAAACTCGATCTCATAAACCTTTGAATAATAATTGTGCATTACTTTCTCGTATTGAACCTAAACGTGTGGATGATGCATTGAATGACGAATCTTGGGTATTTGCTATGCAAGATGAACTTAGCCAATTTGAGAAAAACAATGTATGGGCCTTAGTTGAAACACAATCAATTCATACCGTAACCGGAACAAAATGGGTTTTTAGAAACAAATTAAGTGATAAAGGTGAATCATTAGGAGCAAAGCTAGACTTGTTGCAAAGGGTTATGCTCAAGAAGAAGTTATCGATTTTGATGAACCTTTGCACCTGTTACTCGATTAGAATCCATTCGCATGTTTCTTGCATTTGCATGCTTTTACAATTTCAAATTATCCCAAATGGATGTCAAAAGTGCATTTTTAAATGGCTTTATGGATCAAGAATTTTTTGTTGAACAACCCCCCCTAGTTTTGAAAACAAAAATTTTCCAAATCATGTTTTCAAATTTTCTGAAGCTTTGTATGGTTTAAAACAAGCTCCCAGAGTTTGGTATGAAAGGCTAAGTGGTTTCTTGATTGAGAATGAATTCAAAAGAGGTGTTGTTGACACCACTCTCTTTACCAAAACTAATCCCAATGGTTTGTTAATTGTTCAAATTTATATTGATGATATCATTTTTGGAGCAACTAATGAAAGCTTGTGCAAGGAATTCTCGTGCTTGATGCGAAAGCAATTTGAAATGAGTATGATGGGAGAAATACAATTTTTCCTTATACTACAAGCTCACCAAACACAGGAAGGAACGTTCATTACACAAATCAAGTACACAAAGGAGCTACTCAAGCGATTCGGAATGGAAGATTGCAAACCGGTAGGGACACCAATGTGCACCTCAACCAAACTTGAAAAAGATGAAGAAGGTAATAGTGTTGAATGAAAAATACCATAGAGGTATGATCGGAAGCCTACTTTACTTAACATCTAACAGACCGGATATTATGTTTACTGTTTGTTTATGTGCTAGATTTAATCTTGTCCCAAAAAATCACACTTAATTGCTATAAAAGGAATTTTTTAGATACTTAAAAGGCACAATGGATTTTGGTCTTTGGTATCCAAAACCCTCATCTTTTGATCTAATTAGTTATCATAATGCTAACTTTGCCGGTTGTAAAATTTATAGAAGAAGTACTAGTGGTATGTGTCACTTCTTGGGTAACTATCTAGTGTCATGGTTTAGCAAGAAGCAAAATTCTATTTCACTTTCTACGACAGAAGCCGAATACATTGCTACTGGAAACTGTTGTGCTCAACTTCTGTGGATGAAACATACATTAAAAGAGTTTGGTGTTATTTTTGATTGTGTGCCTATAAGATGTGATAACACTAGTGTAATTAATCTCACAAAAAATCCTGTCATGCAATCTAGAACCATACCATCGATGCCAAGCACCATTTTATTAGAGATCTTGAATGCAAAAAGGAAATTTGTGTTGAATTTGTGTGTACAAAAGATCAACTTGCTGATATTTTTACTAAACCTTTGGCTTTAGATCGCTTTGAATCTGTCAAAACTCATTTGGCCATCATTAATTTTACAATTGTATAAACTCTGAGTTCGGACACACATGATCATCTGAACCATATATTCTATCGGACGCTCTTAAACGTCTGAAACCCTCTTCTCTGTCTCGGACGCTTATAATCGTCTGAATTCACCCTTCTTTTTCATTAACTCTCTAGAATTGCTAACGGATGCTTATCATCGTCTGAAACTTGTATCGGAGGATAGCGTAGAGCTTCGACCATCCGTTCATCTATGCTCGGACACATACAAATCTTTAGGATGTCCGAAAGATTGCTTTTCTCGTTTAAAACTCTTTTTTTTCCTCCTATCGGACAATTCCTATCTTCCGAACCCTAGCTTTGGAAAATTTTGCTCCTTCTCTTCCTAAAATTTTCTCAATCTATCCCTTCTCCTATCAAATTTGTTAGGGAATCTTCATTTCAGAGCCTTCCCTCATCTCTATTGAACCTCATTTCACCTTCCTACCATCTCCTTTCTTACAATTTCCCCCAAATCTCCTCAATCACACTTTTCCCTCTTTTTCTTCTTCCTCAAAATTACAATGGTTCAATCTCGTAACGGATCTTCAACAGTTAACCGTGGACGAAAGTCAAAGAGCAAGACTCCAGTGCAAGGCCAATCATCCACAAATCCTCAAACCTCTACCGATCCTTCTCTACCCAAATTCATTGAAGCCAAGGCATCTGACCGGTATACTTCTTTTCTTAGCAAGTCCATCATTGTTCAAAGACCTATTTCTCAAGGTCTTTTTGATGAATTTAACTTACCTATTGTGAAAACTTGCTTTGAAAAACAAAATTGGGGTCATTTGGTACACATAGATTTGCCAGTCTATCATGATATGGTACTCCAATTCACTGCTAATCTTATATGGAAAGGTCCCACTATTCGTGCGTTGATCTCTCGTGTGAATAACAAAAATCTTGAGATTTCATCCAATGTCATAAACTCTGTTTTTGAATGTGAGGTTCCCTCGCCTAACGATTTTTCCTACTTTTTCTCATTGGGTAAATGGCCTGCTTTGGATATTCGTTTTGACATCGATGAGGTCCGAGCAATTTTTAATGTCAATTTTAAATAGGTTTCGGAAGGTAAAACTACTTTTCTTTCTCCTGAACTCTACATTCTATACACTTTAGTCACTAATTTATTGTTATCAACTGATGGGCATCGCACTAAGCCCGGTAAAATGCAGCTCTATTTATTTTACTGTGCTTTTAAAGGAATTCCACTGGATTTTGGTTATCTCTTTAGCTCTTTGTGGGAACTTTTCTTAACTGATACTCGCAACATACCTTTTGGAAAATTCCTTACTAAATGATTGACTAAATTATAGAATTCCATTTCACCAGCAAAAAATAATATCCTTCCTTACTTTAACTTATCACATCTAGTGTGTAGCGTAAGGGTTTGAGATTTTTCAATGACCAATGGGTCACAAAAGCAGTTTATGAAATTGAAAAATCTAAATTTCAAACTTCTACCTCCGGACTTGCACCTCCTCATTCCCTTCATCCTTAAACACCTCAACCATCCCATGATTCCCATACCTCTTCTTCCGAACGTTCGCTCTCTCATATTTGCAGCCTTCTTACTTCTTTGAGCAACCTAATGAGATCCTTTCAGCCCCGCACCAATCGCAAATTGAAACACCTTGAAACTACTCAAACAATTCTTCAAGAGGCGCTTAGCTTGGGCAAGTCTGCTTCCGCTCAAGTCCGGTTCGCCAATATCCAGTCCCAATACACTCTCGAATCCTCTTCTAAAAGCGATGACAATGGCACCAATGATAATGATCATTCCATTCCTGAGGACGACGATCGTAAGGACCCTACTCGCATCACCAATCTTGACAAATCTATTGCTCGTGGTGCTAATGATGATGAGAACGAAGAGACAGAGGACGCTGACGACACTGTCAACTACATCATGCAACGACGAGATACTGATGCTCATAATAGTGAAGCGCAATGATGATGTACCCACCAAGAAACGCAAGCTTGAAGAATGCTCCAAGAAGAAAAATGACTCAACTTAGCTCTTTTTTTTTTTGATTGCACTTGTTTCCTCTTTTGTGTATTGTTGATGTTGACTATTCTAAATATAATTCTTAGGTTGGCTTATATTATTTGACTGATAATGTTCTACATATAGTTGTTAATGTTGTCTGCTTTACTCTTAATTAACACATCTAGTTTGATTTGGCTTATCGACAATTAAATGTAATCTACTTTTCTTTGGTTTAATTCCGAAAGGGGGGGAGCTTAATTCATTTTGATGATGTCAAAAATGGGAGTAGGGGTGCTGATTTTGATTCCAGTTTGTCATCATCAAAAATAGGGGAGATTGATGATCCACAAACCTTATTTTGATGATGACAAATGCTTTTAACATCTTAATCTAAGTCATGCGAACTGTACATGAACTTGTCTTGTATTTTTTACTTTGCAAGATTCCCTCGGACGCAATTATTGTCTGAACGATCAAACAGAGAACAAGGTTTTTTGAGTATCCACATCGGATGCACAAGCGTGTCTAAGGAATATCCCTTGGATGTATTTCTCCGTCCGAAAGAGTGAGGCAGAATCAAGAATTTAAAGCACTACAACACACGCATCCAACCGTCCGGAAGAAATTTATATCGGACGAAGCTGACGTCCGAAAGGAAAAATTCCCTGATAAGCACTAAACGTCTCAAACGTGATATACCATATGAAGTATGAACCTATCAAATACACCTGGTTCGGATGATGGAACGGATGCAAGCTCGGCCGTCCGAATAGCATCGACCACCCACTTATTTTGAGATCGGACGTTGGGTCAGATGCACAACAATAACATTGGAAGTCCGAAACCTATAACGGCTAGTTTTGTATGCGCTTTTATTATTGAGCTGTTGGAAGATGGTTACAACCCAATTTATTGCACCTATAAATACCAACTCTGATAATAATGAAAAACACATCTTATAGATTGAATACAAGCAAGAAAAAAAGCAATTTGAGTACAAATTGGATATTGAGCAATATTGTGTTAGTGTGTACTTTAGAGTGCTATTCAACAATATTGAATGGAGTGATAATCTTGTACTAAAGTGAGGTTGAGAGTAAAATCCTTGGCTCAACTAAAGAGAATTAGTGTGAGCAAGGATTGTCCTACTTTGTGTACATTAGAATGTTATTGGCCCACCAAAGTTGTGAAGCATTCTAGTGGATTAACACCTCAAGCTTGGTAACTTGGAAGTGTTGCTTGTTTAATCTCTTTCTTTACCTTTTCTATACTTAATAAACTTAATTTGTTTTATCTTTGTCAAACTACTTGTAAGTACAAAAGGTTTTATAAGTTCATACTTTGCGAAATAATTTTTAAAAAACCTAATATAAGGTTCACTCCTCCTCTTAAATTTCCTTAAATTCTCTTTTAGTTAGGCTTACAACCGTCTAGAAGTTCTTTGAGGATCGCCAAGAGAACCGTGTGCTCATTGGCGAGTGAGAAATAGGTCTTTGAACCTGTCTCTTATACACATCTAGATGTGTATAAGAGACAGCCCTGACACACAAATATGACATGAAAGCAAGTAAGAAGGCTGCACATAATTTATGAGTACTTTATTTTGAATGAAGATTCAATATTTTCTTGTTGTTTGTCCATAAGAGTACGTGTTATTGTTCTTAGTGCTTTTTCCTATCTATGAGTTTTTGAGCTTTTTCCTATCCATGACTTGTTGACATTTGACTATTAGTTGAAGATAATGCATACCATAATTTGTTTTTGTTTATTTCGGAAGATTGATCATAGACTAATTGGGTGGTCCACTTAATGTCTCCAAAGAATACTAACAGCAAGGGATTCCAAATTTCCTATGTTTGTTTTATGCCTAGATCCATGAGCTCTGAGAATACTTAATCGGTGGTAAATCTACCTGGAATAGTTATCGGCTCCTGGGAACGATACTTTACTTTATCACTTTATTACTTGAACGACTAGTGCACTTCCTAGTGTGGCGCTAACAAAAATTCTAGGGTTTTAGATGGTGGAATAACTCTATTTTATAGAGTTATTCCACCTATAAGAAACTGTCTCCGACCGAAATTTAACAATATGTTCTCCAATATATATAGACCTCTAAGAAGGGTTTTTGTGTGTGGTTTAGCACCTATTATCATACTTCAATATCCTAGGAGTAGGATAGCCATCAAAAAATCCTAGAAGATTTGGATGAGTTATTCAATGAGACTCAACGTGACAGTTGATCTTCATCAAAGAAAAGAAAAGCACAAGGAGATCTTCTTCGATACTTGTCACTAATCTAGATTTTTTTTTACATTGCTTTTCATTTATTTAGTTTACATGATGTTTGTTAACTCAACTTTGTAATTTTTTTTCATGTATAATGGACAGAATATCGATAGTTTCATTCTTAGGGTAAATATAGTTGAACTATGCATATCATTAATTCTTTAATTTGAATAAAAAGTTCATGAGCTTTTGTCTTCACAAGAATATGTATTATTGTTCTTCAAGCTTTTCTATGATTGATTAATGATTTGGATAAAGATCATTGAATAAGAGAAATTAATTCTTCTGAATTTTTTGACACATAATTCATGTATTATTATATTAAGCAAAGAAGTGCATTCCATTGAAAGGAATTGACATGAAAAACTCAGATGCTTCAAGAACAAATAAATAAATAAATAACTAATTCAAGTCCTTTACAGAGAATCAACTCCGTTATATATACAAAAATCATCTATAGATTAATGAAGAGATAGTAAGAATATAGTTACATTGTAGTGACCTTTTCAAAATTCTAAACAGATCACAAAAGCTACACACACGTCCAAACTCTAATGTGTATCCAAACGAAATAAATTCTGAAATTGAATTTCTCTTAATATTTAACTATTAGAATGAGGGAACTGTCTCTTAAGACTCTGGAGAAAGGAGACAACGGAGATACTAGTATATTTGTTGGTAACTCTAATTCCTCTATTTATAGTGTAGGGGTTTTCTATTATCCTAATTTGAAATAACTAAGTTATTAATGATTTCCAATTTCAAATACAAAGTAGTCATTAATAACAATTAGCTCCTCATAATATTCAAGTTATATGTTAACCTTATATTTGTGCATAATCCTTAGGTTCAAATGAAAGTGACTATATAAATTAAATAAGAACTCTTCTGGTTATTTAATTGAATCATTATTTGTTTATTGATTTCTTAAAGTTCTATTTGCCATGAGTGACACGTAGCAATATATTATGACTATTAGATAGTACGAATTATTTGAGAACCCTTCCATTTTGTAGTTCCCATACAACTCAATCCTTTTGTCATACAATATCCCAATTAGTTTCTTTGGATGCAGATTTACCATCAAACCCTTAGATATAATGGTGCATCCAATCTTTTTTTTAATAGATAACCTACTAGGTCCTTGGAGGAGGCACCACTCCCAAAATTTATTAATTAAAGTGAAAGAAAGAGTACAAGAAGGGGATCAGGTGATAAGCTTGTAAATGTCTTATATTTTATATATCATTTACCACATTTTTATGTGATGCAAGCAATATTTGATTTAATTATGACCTTAATTGTTTAATTTTCAGTTTGTGCACGTTTTGAATGAAAATGGAACCAAAAAGGATCAAAAGGTTGGAGAAAAAATTGCAAGGATGGGAAATGTATGCCAGCGAGGAGTGAATTTGGATACAGTTCGATATTTTGAGCATAACTTTCTTGTCCAAACTCTGATCGAGTTGATTCAAAATTCTTTGGAAAGCTAAGAGGAAGTTCTACAACTTTTATGTTTTTCATTTTACAAAATTCCATCATCATAAATGTCAAAATCAACGTGAAAATTGATGCAGCCATTCTGGAAATCCCTCACATGTGCATTGAGCCTACTCGCCATGTGCGCAACTTCGAACAGTGTATTGGTTCTATTGGACTCCTTTTCATGGGCTCCTATTTCTAATTAGAGAGGTGATTTAACCCTAATATCCCATATAAATACTTCATTTATCAAGAACAGTTGAGGGACATCAAAATAGATTATTAGAAATCAGCAGTTATGGTTAGCATTAGAAGTAGATTAGCTCTCTAGATTATTTTTATTCAAGACTCAAAGAATCTTTGCAATCTTTATTCTTCGTCAATATTTCACGCTTCTTCAACATTTATTTTGGCTACGAGTTGAATTTGGATTTAAGAATTAATGCTATGTATTCTAGGGCTTATTCAACTATACTGTCTCTTATACACATTTAGATTATGTATCAGAGACAGGATAGTAACAATTTAATTCCATCACAATTCAATTTCTGAATCATGTTCTTAAATCGATTAGTTGAAGTATTATTTCATTATTTTAATAGTTGGTAGAGTTACTCGCTTTCCTTCAATTGATTTCTTTTACCTTCAATCTTTTTAGGGTTTAGAATAAATTTAATTTGGTAGGCGCGGAAGGTAAAATTAAAATCTTATTAATTAATCTGATAACTAGTAAAGAGGTTTGTGAACCCTAGTAATCAAGTTATTCTGTAATCCTCGCGGTGCAAAGAACTTCTAGAGTTGTAAGCCTAACTAAAAGAGAATTTAAGGATGTGTTATAATGATGACAAGGATAAGAGACATGGTTTTAATCCAAGGGGACAGAAAAACAGCAAGGTACCAAAAACAATTGCTTATCCGAACAAAAAAACCACACCGTTGTCGGGAAGAATGCAATGGCAAAACCCAACCATAATGCGGGGGATTATACTTGGTAGCAATATTAGGTTTAACAAGCCTTACTAGAAAGAATTTTATTTTCTTTTAATTATTTACAATTGCTTTTCGTTTTTAATTTTTCTTTTGGATCTTGCTTTGATATTCGAACTTTGGTCTCTTTCTTATAGTTTATTGTAAATACTCATTCTCCAAACAACCACTCTATCTTGGTGATTTGGAGATTGAACGAACTCTAACCAACAACCGTAGGAAACAACTAGAATCAAACCAATGGAAGGATACAATGGCAAATCCAAACCATAATGCTGGGGAGCAAGACAAGTTAATAGGTAACAATGGCAATAGAGGAAATGTTAATCTTCGAAAGGCTCTTTTAGAGATTATGCAACACCAAAAAACCAGAGATCATGGAAGAACAAAAATTCTTGGTTGCAATCTTTTCAGCAAGGCACTTTTACCACGTAGAACCAATTGGCTCAAGAGTTTCTAGCCAAACACTTTTCACCGGCTAGAACTGCAAAGCTCCGCAATAACATTACTTCATTCAGACAAATCACTAGGAGAGCTTAAGCGAGGCATGGGTGAGCTTCCAGGAGTTACTTAGAAAGTGTCCACACCATGCTATTCCATTGTGGCTACAAGTTCAAACATTTTACAATGGTTTATTTCTGGAAATGAGATGGTTATGGATGCAAGCGCCAGCTTTTCTCTTAAAACTACACATCTTGCAGATGAGTTTTCTAAAGTAAAAGGTTGCATATCGGCCAAGGAGAGGGACAGTCACTCCAGTTGGACAACAACAACAATTGCAAGTGCATCAAATGATTGCCCATACAAGGAGGTACGATTAATCTCAATCATGATTTCTTAGCTCAATAGGGTATGGTGTTGAACACGATGACAAATCTACCATAAACCCTAGAAAATGTCCACATAGGAAAGAGTCCGGTGAACTACATTGATTCAACACCTCAAGGGATTTTAAATTGTTACTTTTTTTGAGGAAATCATCATAATATCCTTTGTGAAGCATCAATCATGCAAGGTGAGAAAGTCTAGTATATTTCCAATCAAAATTCCAGTTCAAGGAATTACAATAGGAGGTAGGCCTATTGACTCTTTTGATCAATTCTCTAAATTTTCTTGGAGTAATTAGAACAATATTCAAGCAATCTTTCCAATCTAACTTTGTGACAACAAAATTAAGACATTTACAAGCTTATCACCTGATCCCCTTCTTGTACTCCTGTCTCTTATACACCAAAAATTTTCACCTCAATAAAATAACTTATAACAACCACCACCAAGACCCTGTTGGCCCCAAAAGCAACCTAAGAGGGGGGGTGAATTAGGTTATCTCTAAAGACAAACCTTTTTTTTAAGTGCTTAATAGAAATTCAAACTTTATGCAACAAATGAATACTTAAGCAGCAAATGAATATAATAGATATTCAACAGTTTAAGCTTAAAGAACAAATAAGAATGAGATAAAGAATATCAAACCAAACTCCCAAGCTTCTCAAGCTTAGAGTACATGCACTAGTAGTGCCTCTTCAAAGAAGGTGAGGCAATAACCTTCTTGTACACAAAGTAGGCTCACCCTTGCACCAACTAAGTTCCTCTAGTTGAGCCAAAGGGTTTACACTACAACCTCACTTTTGTACACTTGTTATCCCTCCACTCTTACACTTGAAGATCACTCACTAGTCTATTCTTGCTCACACTAATTCCCACTAGTTGAGCCAAGAAAGCTAGACTTCTCAAACCAATACAACCCACAATATTTTAGCCTATTTCTCCTCAAATAGCTCTTACAAGTGTTTGTATTGAATGTAGTCCTTCTATTACTTAATTCAGACCTTGGGGTATTTATAGTTGCCAAATATCTTCTTTCAACAACTTCCCAACGGCTATTCTGTCTCTCTGAAAACTAGCCGTTGGACCTTCGACGGCCGATGCGGCCAAGTGCGTCCGAGCAGATCTAGTTGGACCTTTGGACGGCGCTGCTGAACCTGCGTCGACACAACTGCGTCCGTTCTCGGAGGTGTTCGTTGGACGTCCCGAGTATGCGTCCGAACATGCGTCCGATAGAAGCGAAGTCTCTTGGAAATTTATCGGATGTTCTTCGTCCGAGTCTTCTTCGAAATTTATCGGACGTTCTTCATCCGAGGCTTGCTTCAAATTCTTTGTGTCGGACGATTACCATCGTCCGAACTCTGTGTGGTTGTTTTGTTTACGATCATTTGCGTCCGAACCTCCTGTTCTGCACACTTGTCTTTATACCACCATCATGATTTGGTCTTATACACAACATGATTAACATAAGAGAGAGTTCTTCAATCTCCCCTTTTTGATGATGACAAATCAATTGGACAATTCAAAAACTACACAAGAGAATTTGTCCATTAGTCCATTATTTCTCCCCTTTGGCCTAAATCTAAGAGGAAGGGGAGGCCCAACTGGACCAAGGGCTGTCTCTTATACACATCTAGATGTGTATAAGAGACAGGAAAAAACACGAATACCCCTTTCTTTTGCAAGTAGTGACTTATTATAGTCAAAATTTGGGGATACAAATATCCTAGCATTCTAAACAAATTTGAACACATAGATGGGTAATATTCAAGAGAACATAGTTCAACTTGATAAATGAAAGCACACAAAACTTTAGATGTTACCCATTTCAATATGATCTTAGCTCATATGCCTTGAGCACCCTTCATAGATAATTTATCTTGAATTCCTTGGTGCACTCCAAGCATACCTACATACAAAGTCAAGCAACAACTTTTGGTACCCAAACTTTCTTGGGTCCAATTGGATTAGTAACATGCTTAATCACCCAAATAGAATTTATTCCTAATTTTTCATTTCTTTTAACATAACAATTTTTCTTTTTATGGCCGTGATTGATGACAATGATTACAAGTAATGTTCTTATTGCCATAAAAAGAAGATTTAGATTTAACAAAGCATAAATCATTTTTTCTAAAGGTGATAAAATTTTTGTTCAAAAACATATTTCTAGTTCTTTTCTTTTCAAAAACATTTTCTTTCTTTGTTTTTAAAGTAACATCAAGATCATTAATCTCTTCTTCAATCTGGCTTGTTATTCCACAGACTTGGTTATGTTAATCCTTTTTCTTTCAAAACATCATTTTCTTTTGTCAAAGAATTATTTTTATGCACAAGTTTTGAGTTGGCACTCAATAAAGTGTTAACTTTAATTTTTAACTCTTTGTTCTTAGCATATGATTCTTTCAAACATTCATGCATTTTTAAAATAAATGATTCAACATCATCATTATCATCATCACATGAATCATCACAAGAATCACAACTAGAGGTTACCTCATTATCGCCAAGTGCCATAAAAGCCATTTGAGCCTCCTCATATTCTTCTTCAACTTGCTCCATCCGAATTGCAATCATCCCAAGTGATTTGGAAGTTGTTGAAGTGAGGCTTCCTTGAGTCTTTTCTCCTTTTGGATGAGGCTTTAAATGATACAAGCTACTTGAGGAGGCATTTGCCTCCTTAGCATGTAGCCTGTCTCTTATACAATTAGACATGTATTTTAGACAAAGATTCAATAGGCATTTAATTTAAATTTTTAGACTCTTCTATGGCAATGGATTTAGGTTCACATTCCTTAGGGAAAGCACTGGAAATTTTCTATTCTTTTCACCCAAGGAATATTCTTTACCCAAATCTTCCAAATCCTTTACCATATCATGGAACCTACAATACATCTTGTCAATGTTCTCATGAGGTTCCATTTTGAAGGATTCATATTTAGCCACAAGAAGTGACTTCTTTTGCTCTCTAATATCTTCACTTCCTTCATGGATTTCTTTCAATTTGTCCCATATCTTTGACTTAAAACCCTTTGGCTCAACTAGAGGAACTTAGTTGGTGCAAGGGCTGTCTCTTATACACATTGTGCATTTAACTCAAATCTAGTTTTAGGCCTTAATCTAAGTATTTTCATCAAAAATATTTGCCTCAATAGGACCTTCATAAATAATATACCATAATTCAATATTAATAGATTGAACAAATATGTTCATTCTATTGCTCCAAAAATCAAAATTAATGCCATTAAACATGGGAGGTCTAGTGATAGAATGCCCCTCTAAAAACAGAGTATTATTGGTTGCCATGATCTTTACTCTAATGCAATTTAAGCAAAAATAAAGAGACCAATGCTCTGATACCAATTGTTGGCCCCAAAAGCAACCTAGGAGGGGGGGTGAATTAGGTTATCTCTAAAGACAAACCTTTTTTTTTAAGTGCTTAATAGAAATTCAAACTTTATGCAACAAATGAATACTTAAGCACAAATGTGTATAAGAGACAGGTTGAATATCTATTATAGGAAGAATGAGATAAAGAATATCAAACCAAACTCCCAAGCTTCTCAAGCTTGGAGTACATGCACTAGTAGTGCCTCTTCAAAGAAGGTGATTGCAATAACCTTCTTGTACACAAAGTAGGCTAGAGACTGCACCAACTAAGTTCCTCTAGTTGAGCCAAAGGGTTTTACACTACAACCTGTGTATTGAGACAGGACTGTTAACAGGATTTTCATCTGTCCATTTGTCTCTAAACCATTAGCATGATTTGGTCATCATCAAAACATGATTAACATAACTGGGGTTCTTCAGACCCCACCTCATGTATCCAAATTATCCTTCACATGTAACCCATGATCAATCCAACGAAGATAATTTGTTGTAGGGAATGTGAAGTTGTGAGTGCAAATTCAACATGAATTGATAAGGATGGAATATGAGAATTTGCGGATGCTTCTACAAAGAACTTGGAACATCAATTGGGATAGTTAGTTCGGCAAAACAATGAAAGACCTATGGGGACCTTGTCAAGCGACAATTTCCAAAATAAGGAAAATTGCATTGCTATTTCACTAAGGAGTGTATAAAGAATTGGTTGTGCATAATGACAAGAAAAATGTGTATAAAGAAGTTGATGAAGCAAAAATCCAAGACAATTGAACATAAAATTGAAGTTGAAGGTAATGATGAGAAGATGACAAAGGAGAATGAAACTAAGGAGTCAAAGAAAAAACAAGTGAAAGAACCCTTGACATTGGATACATTGGTGAAAGTGTCACTTCCTCAACGACTCATTGGTCCAAGAAAGGAGGAAAAAGAGAAACAATTACACAAATACCTTGATTGTTTAAAACACTTATTGTCAACAATCATTGATTGATGTTCTCAAGAAGATGCACAATTATGCTCGATTTATGAAGGATCTCTTGGATAGCAAGCTGAAAAGGAATAATGACAAGAAAACGGTTTGCCTCGATGCCAAGTGTAGTGCGAATGTTCAATGGAGATTACCCCTTAAGCTCAAGAATCCTGGTAGTTTCTCTATATTAAATAGGAGGGAAATTATTCGTATAGCAAATTATGCATCAATATAACACCAAAGAGACATCTATGATAAGCTAGGGATCACCAATGCAAAACCAATCAACATTACACTCCAATTGGCGGATTTGTCCGAGAGAAAATCATATGGCTTGTTGGAAGATTTGCTTGTTCAAGTAGAAAGTTGGTATTTCCCGTTGATTTCTTGGTATTGGACACCGAAGATAACGAGATTCCGTTGATTCTAGGGAGGCTATTTTTATCAACCACACATGCTTTAGTTGACGTTAAGAAAGAAAAGTTGATTTTATGAGTTGAAAATGAATCCCTAGCCTGTCTCTTTTAATTATCTGATAATGTCCCAATATTTGAAGAAAATTGTGCTAATTATTTCCTTGGTTCACTTGTTGATAGGTTTGAAGAATGGGCACCCAACCTGGGTAAAAGCAATGTACTCAAAGATATTGTTGAAACAAAGGAAGATTCCAAATCTGTGGAGTTGGAGAAAAACCACACGATGATGAAAGTGAGATGAAAAGAATCGGAAATGCTTTCACAAGATGTGAGGTATGAGCAAAGTGACCATGAGCAAAAAGAAGAAAAAGCAATTCGGGAAGCAACTTGATGCGATAATTGGTGCACTAACTTTGGAAAATGCATCTAGAAAGGACAAAGTTCAAGTTAGAGCTGGCTATTAAGCTTTAATAGTAGAGAAAATGGTGTCATTTTACCTTGGAAGCCAAAAGGAAAAGGATGTGAACATTCTTAAGTACTTGGAATGATCAAAGCATGCTAATGCCTATAAGAGACAGTACTTACAAACGAGGAGAATTCTTGGAAAACAATAAAAGTTTTATTGTTTTCTTATTATTCTTTTCATTTAGCTACTTAAATATGTTAGATTGTGCTTGTTTTCTTTTCTTAATTTCTTGAAGGGTTTAATGTTTTGTTTTTGTTCTAGTGTTAATGATGCGTTTCAACTCACCTTGTGGATATTATTTCAAGATACACTATACCAAACGTTCTTCATTGGTAGAGAAGCTTTACTTTACCCCTTTTGTGCTTTTATTTTTTCATTGAGGACAATTCTTATTTTAAAGTGTGGGGTGGGGAATTGTCTGCATTTACAATTGTTTGGTATAGTTTGCTCATTTTTTGTTACAATACCTTAGTTTTGCTATGGATTTGAGAGCTTTTCAAGATTTCTAAAAATTTTTGTTCAAATTAATTGAAAATTTTCAAGAATTTTGCAATGCTTAGCATGTCTCTTTGATTTTCTGCATGTAATTTGGGTAGTCGGAGCTAATATTTTCCTTGCATAATTTCTAAGAATTCTTGAGCAGTTAGACGTAAATTATTTTTATTTTAACACTTTGACATAATTATGTAAACTCACCTATATTGCATCCCAGAAACTTGCTTTAATACATTTTTTAGGTACAGAAATTTTATAAATAACTTGATTCAGTTTAAAGATGAGAGTAAAGCCTTCTTTGGTTGTTTGAGACTTTCCAGCCAACCCTATTTTATATGTTTTAACACTAGTACCCTGTTTGAGCCTTAATTTGTAACGAATGGAGAGAAAAACTGTTGGTCCCAAAGCAACCTAAGAGGGGGGATGAATTAGGTTTCTTAAAAATTATGCTTTCAGACAATAGTGAGCTCCTAATTTAAAACAGACGACTCTGAGGGTTGGCTGGAAAGTCTCAAACAGATGTGTATAAGAGACAGGTATCACACATAAAACATAGTACAATTATGAACTTATCAAATTACCCCCCACTTAGCCTTTGATCATCCTCGATCAAATATAAAATTAAAACATTTAAGCTCAACAAAATTCTACTCAACATATTTCTTCAAATATCCACATAAATAATCAATAACCAATCCAGCAATCAGAGTAGTCTTTGAACCCAAGAGCTCAAATGCTAATAAAAACCAAAATATGAAATTCATGTGTATATGTGTATAGCCATTCAAAAACTTATATTTGAAAATATCTAGATTAAACCATGAAGACCCTCAAAATAGTTCTAAACACCCCATAGCTCACTCTTCTTACACCCCTTCACTAATCTAGACAACCGATTCAATTCAAATTTAGATAGAACTTTTAGTTCAAAATATAGGTTAGGGTATTTGTTAGCCAAATAAAGGAAAGGATTTATCAAATAAGAACAAGAGCTTTATAGTAATGACGGCCATACATTAAAATAAAACTTCTCTTCACATGCGGAGATGGGTCATGTATATATCAAACATTCACAACCCCACACTTGAGTAACAAACACCTATTAAGAATTCGAAACAACCAAACATGCCAACCTCTCTCGGATATATATACATTACATCATCATTTTTTTTTCTATGTTCGCTCACAGTACGGGTACCAGTGGTAGGCACTACCTGCAACATATAAACACGCAGGTCCCAGTGATGGGCACTATCTGTAAATATCAAAAATATGCAAGTACCAGTGATGGGCACTACCTGCATATTCAGAACTTCCATATTCATTTTTTTTTTCAACAATTTTTCCCAATACCCCATTT
The DNA here is from genome assembly GCA_025175665.1 of Cinchona pubescens. Classification (NCBI taxonomy): domain Eukaryota; kingdom Viridiplantae; phylum Streptophyta; class Magnoliopsida; order Gentianales; family Rubiaceae; genus Cinchona; species Cinchona pubescens. Next base: position 135,814 of record JANKKI010000070.1, on the reverse strand, counting down.
CGCAACAAAAATGTATATCACTCACTTCTCACAAACTTCCACCCTTATATCCCCTTAACAGATAATGTGCACCATAAAGCTCTTAAAGGGAATAATTTTGGATAAACCAATAGAAATATTAAGCTCCATAAGGGTAGGTAAATGAGTTTATGTGAAAGAAGGTGAATGATATTTCTTTTCACAAGAATAAGGCTCAAATAAGGTATTTATTAGAAATAAATTGTTAAAATGGTTGGCTAGAACGGCTTATCAAACAAAAAAGCACTACCTTAATTTTAAAACTAAATCAAGTCGTCTAAGAATTAGCTTCGAAAATGTAATAAAGCAATTTTTTGGGATGCAACATAATTGAGTCTACATAAATTTCTCTAAATATCCCAAATCAAAAATTAAAGTATGGCTTAGTGCTCAAAAATCTTGAAAATCATGAATGAAAAATATTAACACCGACTATTCATTCATGCATGGTTCAACTAATGAATATTATGAAGACAAATGGGAAAGATACGTTAAGCAAAAATTTTCAAAAATTTCTAAAAATGGTCAATTTATCCACAAAAAATTTCCAAAAAATTAACAAGATCTCAGAGCAAAGAAAAAGTTGAAATATATTGCAGTAAAATCGAGTAAAATACACCAAACACTTAAAATCCAAATAACTCTCCCACCCACACTTAAAAATAAGCATTGTCCTCAATGTAAAAAATAAAAGCATAAAAATGGGAAAAAGAAAAGCTTCTCTGGATTTAATTCACGTTTGGAGCAGTATCCGGTATAAATAATCCCTTGTCGCGAAAGAAAGCTGGATAACACAAAACAAAACAAAACAAAACAAAACAAAACAAAACAAATAAATAATTCCCTTGAGATAATAAGAAAAACAAGAATATGGTAGAAAATAATCCTACAATAATCAAGAAGACTTACTCCCTTAAGGGAATACATAACCAAAATAACGAAAAGAAACCTAACGAAAAGTCAGTTAACCAACTAAAATAAAACCTAAGCAATGAAAATAAATGTCGAATAAAAGAACAAAGAAAATTGTTTAGGAAATCAATGCAATAACTATCAACGAAAACGGCCCAACAGATAGGGCATAAAAACTCAAGGTGCATGGGGCCGTAAATCCTGCGGAAAAGGTGGAAAGGGTGGGAATATTGAAGGGTCATCGCCCTGCTCTCTGGCCATTGTCTGTTGCCACGTAAACTGATAGTGCATAAATGAATCAAAACGGTGGCTCATCCGCTGTTGTTCAGCCAAGATCTGATGTAGAAGGTCCTCCTGAGACTGTGGAGGAGTAGGTATTGGCTCATTATCCGAATCATCGGCTTCCTCCACTTGTGATGTACAAGCTTAGGCTCTAGTACGTTTAACCGGAGCCCGTATACCTTCCATTGCAATCATCTGGCTTGGCCTCAATTTTTCTTCAGAAGGCTTAATCGGCACCACTTTCCAAGCATAGTATCGTAATCAGATGGGGAAACCATAATCCCTGTTGCCTACTAGTAGCGGAGAAACAAAACATCAATGGCTTTCCCAGTAGTAATGTAATACAGCATTTTGGCCCTTTCCATAGTAACATGGGTAAGATGGTTTACCGGTAGAAGGCGGCCACAAATGAATTTAAACCAGACAAACCATGCTGGCTTAAGTTTATTCATATGAAAATGCCGAGCCATCCTGCCATTCGCCGTAAAGGTCCAATCCACATCCCTGTCACAAAGAACACTGGCGATCGGGCTTATAGGACTGCTGAAGCTCTACATTGGCATTACGGGTGTTAGGCCATTCATCATTACGAACACGAGTGATCACCGGAAGGACGGCATCGATAGGGGTTGAAGTGAGAAGCTCCCATCCACGATTGCGAATAGTTAACTTTATTTCCGGCACTCCTGCCAACTGAACTTGAATGCCCCTTTCCTTTATTACAGCCCGTTTAGAGATGTCATCATCATACTTTTGTTCCTACAGCACCGTTAAGAAACGTAAACCGCCACCAACTCGTGATTGTGTAGCCCCAGATGATAAAAATTCTCTGGTAGCCTTGCCTGTGGCTGTTTTCTTGGCTGCTCTTCCCATTCTTATAAAACATAAAAAAGCATCATAACTCCCAAACAACAAACAACACCCCACACCTACATAAAAGGTCAATCTCCCAAATCATAAGTCTTAGATTACACATGAAAATTCAAACAAAATAATGCCTAAAACAAAGACTTATATATAATGCATGAACATTCCTAAGCATGAAGAAGGGGAACCAATTAGACAGAATTCACATGGCATAATCAGTGGCCTAGGGATTAAATTCATGCATCAATGCCTTGTGTTTGAACATTTTTATTCATTGAGACATATTATCGAACACGTGGCATGCATAAAGAAAAAGGAAATTTGTGGGTATATTATGAACATGCAATCCATCCTCAATCAAAATCCCAACAAAAATCACACCAAATTTATGTTATAAGATCAATCCCTATGAGATTACATCAATTCGAAGCATAAAAAGACTCTAGATATTCTTGAAAATGAATTGAAACCCATAAAAAAAATTGTAGAAAGAAAGAGAAATTCATACCTTGATTTGATTGTCCTTGAAAAAAGAAGAAATTTGGGTGTAAAATTGATGGAATTGTGGTGATTTTTGAATAACTAAAAGTGGGAGATTTTGGGATTTTGAGAGGAAGTTGAAATAGAACAGGAATGTGAAGAATGAGGGAATAAGGAATGGTTGCTCTCTTGAATCTCCTCATGCGCACGCATGCGACTGCGCAGCTTCCTCTGCGCGCATGTGCACGCGAGGCAGAGACTCTAATGGATTATCGACTCTGCGCACATGCGCGGAGCTTTGAACGCGCATGTACACGCGAGGCAGAGGGCCAATTTTAAAAAGGGTGGTTCAGCGAACAAGCGCAGAACCTTGAGCGTGCATGTGCGCTGAGAGCATAATGAAAATTACACTTTTTTTTTAAGCACAAAAATATTCCTAAATTACCCTCATAACACATAAACCCCTCAAAGATCTATTTTTATCATTTAAGCCTCTTAATGCAATTGATTTCCCAATTATCAATGAAACTAAAATATGCTTTCCTTTAAAACGAAAATGAGCAAAACAAAGTTGCAAAAATTAAATAGCAAAATAAAAATGGACATGAGTTGCCTCCCATGCAGCGCCTTTGTTTACTGTCGTTGGCTCGACTTGATGTTCATTCACCAATCAATCAAGTAACTCACATGTAGAGGAGTCCAAGAATCTTCCGCTTCAGTTTAAGATCTATTTTTGCAAATGATGGATTCATTCTCCTTTGCTCTTGTAGGACCCGAACAAGTTGCTCTTCTTGCGACTTGCTAAGTTGACTTGAGATTATCATCCTCTCCTTATCCTTCAAAAATATATACTTAAGATGACCAGGAAGGCGATTATAATCTGGAATGGTTCCCTGCATAACAAATAACTTCAATTTCTCGTTAGAAAGTGGTAAAGCGTTAGGACTTCCATTACTTGTTTGTTGCAACAAGTCCTTGTTCTTTTCCTTGAGATGTTCCTCACAGTTATTGTCCACCTCCTGATTATTGGTATGTTCATGAATTTCCTGTATTGGAGGCTTATACACATCAATTACAGAAACAAGTTTAGTATGGTCAGATGGATCAACATCATCATAAATGCTAAAGTTAACAATTTTCTGTCAAATTCCATACTAAGATTGCCTTTAATAACATCTATCTTAGTTTGGGAAGTAGCTAGAAATGGTCTTCCTAACAAAATAGGAGCATTAGACTCATCACCTTGTTCCATTCTAACACATAAAAATCAGCAGGAAAAACCAAACTTCCCACTTGAACTAATATATCCTCTACAATTCCCTTAGGATAGGCTAAAGATCTATCAGCCAACTGAATTACCGTACCAGTTTTATTCAATGGTCTGATTTTTAATGCATCATACACAGAATATGGCATTACATTAATAGATGCACCTAAATCCAGCATGGCCTTTTCCAAGTGTGTATTGCCTATCTTGCAAGGAACAGAGAACATACCTGGGTCCTTGTGCTTTTCGGGTAGGAATTTTTGAATTATTGACGAAACATTTCTCCCAACCTCTACCTTTCTAACTTTCTTCTCTTTTTACTTTCTTTTATGGGAACACAACTCCTTCAAAAACTTAGCATAGCGAAGTATTTGTTTAATAGCATCTAATAAGGGAATATTTACCTCACACTTAGGAAAAGTTTCGTATAGCTCTTTATCGGAATCCTCCTTTGAAAACTCTTTCAATGCCTAGGGAAAAAGGCTGGGGGTTCGGGCTTATCTTCGGTCCATACAGGAACAACTTTATCTTCATTGCTGCTGCTTTTCTTCTCACATGGTTCAACCTCTTTTTCGACTATGGTCTTCTTCTTCATAGCCTCCATATGTTCAGAAACTATTTTTCATTGCACATCAACCTCTTTACCACTCTCAATGTAATTGCGCTCACATTCTCCTTGGGGTTGATGATAGTTTGAGACGGCAACTTCCCGGAACTCTGCGCTTCCAACCTATTAATCGCAGTAGCCATTTGTCCCATTTGATGTTGTAATTGTTGAATACTGGCATTAGTATCCTGCTGGAATTAAATTGTATTTTTAGTTAAAATATCTAGCCGTTCCTCTGAAGACTTACCAGATTGATTATTCAGATTTGCTTGTTGTCTCTAAGCGAATGGTGGCCTGTATGGCTGGAAGTTCTGTCGATTTTGTTGAGGTTGATTTTGGGCTTGGTTCCCATATCTCAAGTTAGGATGATCCCTCCATCCAAGATTGTAAGTGTTCGAGTAAGGATCATAATTTTGTCGTGGCTGCCTTGGGAATCCTCCGGCTACGTTTACTTGCTCTTGACCTTCATCTTGTAATGTGGGACACATATCTGTTGAGTGTCCCTCAATTGAACAGATACCACATGGTTGTGCAGTCGGTGCTGTACCTGAAGCCGACTGTTGAACAAAAGAGGTTAAACTAGCCATTTGTTATTCTAATGAAGAAACATTTACCTCATTTACATGTTTGAGAGGTTGATCGCGTCGTGTCCCAAACTTTTGAGAGCTAGCGGCCATATTCGATATAAGCTCACGCGCAGCGTCTATGGTCAAATTGTCTAACGCCCCTCCACTTGCAGCGTCGACCATGTTCCTTTCATTAGGCAACAACCCTTCATAAAAATATTAAATTAGTAAGGAGTCACTATCTGATGATGTGGACAACTTGCACACATTTTCTTGAAGCGCTCCCAATACTCGTACAAAGATTCTTCAATGAACTGCCTTATTCCACACAGTAAATTTCTTGCAAATATTTGCAGTTCGAGAAGCTGAAAAGTACTTAGCCAATAATAGCCTATTCATTTGCTCCCAAGTTGTGATACTACCCGAAGGCAAATCGAATAGCCAGTCCTTCACCTCATCCTTGAGTGAGAACGAAAATGCTTTTAACTTGATATGCTCCACTGACACCCCGGTGGGTCTCATGCTTGTGCAAACCACATGAAACTCCTTAAGATGTTTGTTTGGATCTTCACTTGGCAATCCATGAAAAGAAGGTAATAAATGGATTAGTCCAGATTTCAATTCAAATGTAACATTAACATATAAATCTGGATAAGTAATGCATAAGGGTTGTTGGTTCAAAGTGGGCGCTGCTAATTCTCTCAAAGTGCATTGCCCCATGTTAGGCTCTTCCTGTTGTTCTTCCTGTTCCTGCTCACCTACAAAGATATAATTAAACAAATTTTCTTTCCTTAATTGTCGTTCTCGTATCTCTTTTCCCAATCTGCGTAAAGTTCTCTGTATGTTTTTGGATTAAATTGGGATTCAACTTGTCCAGCAGACCGGGTCACAGGCATACACAATTAGTGGTAGAATAATAATAAAAAGAAAGAAAAAAAACTAAAATAAATAGCACAAAAATAATTCAAATCGTTCCCCAGCAACGGCGCCAAAATTTTGGTGTGATTATAATATGTTGTCGAGTTGCAATACTGTTGTAAGCACCCAAAATTAACAACTCTAATGTAGTAGTGGTGAGTCGAGTTCGTCCCACAGAGAACGGGATTTATGGTCGTGCTAATGGAACAAGGGGTTTTTGAATGCTTTTTAACTAAAATTAAAACAGTAAAATAACTAGGGAGAATTCGATTAAGAGCAATCTTGATTTTGGTCATATCCACCATGGCAATTTCACTAGTCTATCATGGACACACAAAATAATTCAATTCTATATCAAGCAGAAATTGAAGAATTATCTCGAACGAATACCAATTCAAAGTTGATTCTTATTTCTTTCTAAAGTTGGTTAATTTTTAACATGATTGGACGATCCAATTAACCCTAACTATTAATTTAACCCAGACACGCGCCAAAGATCAATTAATAGAAGCATTAAAATCAACAAGAACAATTAGACTAATTAAACATAAACACACGCGGTTATGCCAATTAGATGATTAATTTTCCTAAATTCAATAACACAAATCCAGTAATTATCAAATTTAGTTGCTTCATAGATTGAATTAGGCACACGCGGTTAAAACAATCTAGCAGTAGATTAATTCTAATAACTTAATATTCTGGAGCAATAACAAGTTAAAAAGAACAACCATAAATTTAATCGCAGAAAAATAATCAATACTTGAGATAAAAGTGAATAATTCAAGCACAAGAAGTCTCACAACTTTGTAGAATTGACCATGGCTTCAAATCCCTCTACCAAGAAAAGAGTTTAGGCACAAAGTGCCATGAAAGAATAAAGAGGAATTTTTACTGCTAAAACCCTAGCCAAAAGAAAATAAAGTGTCCATCCCTTTTTCTCACCCAACTTGGGGTATTTATATTGAGTATTTAGGGTTAAAAATAATTTCTACAGATAATACCGTGAAATCGGGGGTGAAAAATAGTCCAACCGGCCGAAGAAATCTATTAAAAAAACTTAAAAACTCGCTTATGCTGCTCCCCGCGCACATGCGCTGAGGTCCTAGCTTATGTGCGCGCGAGGCAGTAAGTTCCAAGCATGTGTTGTACTCTGCACACATGCGCTGAGATACTAGCGCGCATGTGCGCAAGCTGCTTCTGGAATTTAAGCTTCTGGACGCAGCGCATGCTCCAGCGCATGTGCGCTGGCTTCCTCCACTATGGTCCACCTTCGGCTTCAATTTTCAACTTAATTCTTCCATTATTTGAGAAATTGTAAAACATGAAAGTTTTAGATCTATGCCTTAGCTTCCCAACGCATCTTGAATCACCTAAATCAGAGCTTGGGATCAAAAGTTATACTTGAAATACAAAATAGTATCTGGAATGACATCGTACTCGTGCATGTCTCGTACTAAGCATTATTTTCTTTCATCGTTTTGCATCCTTTTCAACTCTTTTTCACTGTAATCCTACAAAAATTGAGAATAACCAAATTAAGCTCAATAATAACTCAAATCTTGCTTACAACACATAAATGCGTGATAATTGACAGATAAAACATAGTACAATTATGAACTTATCAAAAAGATATTTGAAGATAAAGATTTGCAAATTGCAAAGTTGATGAACAAGTTAGAAATTCTTAATGGGGGAGAGTCTAGCCACAAAATAGTGACAACTGGATCGTTAAAGGTAAAAATGTTGAAAAGTCTCCCCACAAATATGCTTATTTTCAAGATGATGAACAACCTATGTCTGTAACCTCTCTTTCAGTCAAACAACTTCAGGACATGATAGTTAATTCCGTGAGAGGTCAATTTGGTGGCCTATCTCAATCATCAATTCTTTATTCTAAACCTTAGCCAAAAAGGATCGATAGTCTGAGGATAACATTTAATTACCAAACTCCATAATTCTAACAGTCTGATCGATGGAAAAGGCAACCCCAAGCAACATATTGTACACTTCATAGAAATATGTAATAATGCTGGCACTGAAGGTGACCTTCTTGTGAAGCAGTTTGTCAGATCCTTGAAAGGTAATGCTTTTGACTGGTATATGGACTTAGAGCTAGAGTTAATTGACAGCTGGGAGCAAATGGATTGTGAATTTCTGAACCGTTTCTATATCACACGCCAAACCGTTAGTATGACGAAACTTACTAATGCAAGGCAGTGGAAGAATGAAGCAGTTATCAACTACATTGATTGTTGGCGTACTCTGTGCCTTAATTACAAAGACAGACTCTCCGAGGCTTTTGCTATTGAAATGTGCATACAAGGTATACATTAGGGGCTTTCCTACATTCTTCAACGGATCCGACCTGCGACTTTCGATAAATTGGTGACTAAAGCACATGACTTGGAGTTAAGTATTGCTAATCATGGCATGAATGTCCCAATTGAAGAGAAAAATATGGAGAAGAAAGATGTGAAGAAAATGACAATCCAGAGAAAAAGTTTATAAAGAATGGAAATAACAAAGAGTCTATGACGGTGAATGCAACTCCAATTAGAGTCTCCTCAAATGACAAGGGCAAAGTTAACAAGAATAGTGAGCCACGACCCCCATTCAATAGACAACGAGCAACTTTCAAGGAGATGGAAGAAAAGCAATATCCTTTTCCCGACTCAGATGTATCCGACATCCTAGAAGATTTGTTGAAAAAGAAGCTGATTGAGTTACCTGAGCTGAAACACCTTGAAGAGGTGGGGAAGGTTAATGATCCGAAGTATTGCAAGTACCATTGGATAGTCAGCCGTCCAGTAGAAAAATGTTTCGTCCTTAAAGACAAAATTATAAGATTGGCTAGAAAGGAAAGGATTATCCTCGACATAGAAGATATAGCCAGATCAAACTTTGCAAATGCCATTTTTTCACCCAAGAGACTTGACACTCCGCCAATGGACAGTCCTACAATATCTCCTTTGCGTATGGCAACAACTCTATTACAGTTTGGATTCCAACGCAGAGCCTTGAACCGATTCAAGTTTACCTAGGTATGGAGAGGTCAAGAGATAAATGTGAGAGAAATTTTGATCCAAATGTCCAAGAAGAAGGAGAATGGATTCTTGTCACCAGGAGAAGGAAAGGACGACAAAGTCCTACTCAAAACAAACACCTTCTTTGTAGACAACTCCAAAAAATTTGGCTACCTTGGCGCCAACATTCTATGGTTTGTACTAAGACCTCTTTGAAGAAAGGTGATCAGAATACTCAAAAAGGGCGTATGCCAATCACACTTGGAGAATATTTTCCAAAAGGATTCTTGAGGGAAGACCAAGTAGAAAATGTCAATATGACGTCTTTAATAGAAATTGAGGACAAGGATGTGACCGAAGAAGTTGAGATTCTGGCAAAGCTGACAAAGATAATGGCTCTTCTGTGAAATTGGATCTATCTTCACTAGAATCAATTATTCATAGCTTGTTCGAGCTTCCGCAAGAGGCTAGGCACTTGTCCGTAGACGTTCTTCAAGGTATGTGACGGTAAGGATAGTACTTTTGAAGAACCTATTCCAAAGAGTAGTTGTCCAAAAGTGAACTGTGCAACCATTACTTTCACCGACGAAGATCTTTTGCTAGGATCGATGTCACATAATCGTCCTCTTTTCATTTTGAGTTTCATGAAAGAGCAAAAGATAAATCGCATACTCATCGATAGTGGTTCTGCTATCAACATCATGCCAAAGTCAACTATAAAAAAGTTTGGTGTTTCACTCGATGACTTGTCTGCAAGTCGCTTAACCACCCAGGGCTTCAATCAAGAAGGCCAACGAGCAATTTAGATGATTCGTCTAGACTTGATCATTGGTGAATTAAAGGCTAGTACTCTCTTCCACGTAACAGATGCGAGGACGTCCTACAATTTGTTGCTAGGGAGGCTTGGGTGCATGAAAATAAGGTAGTACCATGAGAAATGGAATTGTGGAGAAGATTTGTGCTGACATCAAACTATTCACGGAAGCAGAGTCACATTTTGCTGACGCAATGATTGTATGTCGACTACAACAATAAACTAGAGGCCTTTGCTTCGAAGGAACGCCAAATTCGAGGTGGCGACACAAAAGAAAGGTCAGACAGAGTATCTGTTACCTTGGATAGATGTGTGGAGAAACTTGCAGGCATTGGAATTGCCTCAACGCCTCAAAAAGGAAAAGAGAAAGTCGAATCTACAATAGTTCCTCATGTCTTTCGGTACGTACCTCGATTGAAACAAAAAGAAGGGCAATCTCCCTTTGTTCAAGAGAAGGTTCCTCAAGTGATCGAAGAAAATTGTGTAAGTTCCCTCATAAAAATCTCAACCATTATGATCGGTTCACCTCCCAATAGAAGTGTTCAATGAGATTTTGATGCTAAGGCTTACAAATTATTTGAGAAGTTTGGCTATGATTTCTCGGGCCTTGCAAAACTAGGTGAACTAGTGCCGGAGATGACTGGTGAAAGGATTCATGGACTTAATGAAACCCAAAAAAAAATTGAGAGAACAAGGATACCATGTTCAGCGACACTTCTAGATCGGGAGTGAGATTTATGCCGAATGAGCCCGTAAGCATATCTATCAAGAAGAGAAGAAATTCAACCAATACCCAACACATTGCTGTGGAAGAAGAAAATAATGATGCTAACGTGCAAAAGAAGTCACAAGCTTGAGTATCTGCCTTTGATCGCATTGGAGAACCGTCTTCACGTTCTTTGATATTTAAAGCAAATCCAGTAAAGTTTGTTATGTCAAAGCCTGTACTTTCTGGACGTCTTGCATGGTGGTCCGTTATATTTAGTCAATAAGAAATCATTTGCGTGCCTCAGAAAGCTGTTAAACGACAGGTGCTAGCTGATTTTCTCACTGACCATCCTATTCCTACTAAATGGGAACTCTATGATGATTTTCCTGATAAGGATGTTTTTCTCGTAAAAGTTCTACCGCCTTGGATGATATTCTTCGATGGTGTAGCTAGATCAACTGGAGCAGGGGCAGGAATTGTGTTTTTTTCATCAGAAAGATTTATTCCCTATTTTCGGTGGTGTTGACTGAGTAATGCTCTAATAATGTGGCTGAATATCAAGTCTTGATCTTCGGGCTTCAAATGGCAGTAGAAGTGAACATTCCGGAGTTTAAGGTGTTCGGAAACTCTAAATTAGTAGTAAGTCAAGTATTGAAGCAATATGATGTAAAGAAAAATGACTTGCTTCCTTACTTTCATTATGTTACCCAATTGATGGGACAATTCAACAATATTTCCTTAGAGCATGTTCCCAAGAAAGAAAATCGCATCTCTGGCAAATCTAGCAACAACCTTAGCATTGTCTGATGATAAAAAAAGTCAATATTGTCGTTTGTTGCAAATGGATTGTCCCATCTTTATCGGAGTACTTCATAGAAGAGGCAAGCACAATCTCAGTTTTTGAAATTGATGAAAATGACTGGAGACAATCGTTAAATGATTATTTGAAGCATGGAAAGTTACTGGAAGATCTTTGACATCAAACTGAAATTCGGCATCGATCCCCCATATTCGAGTGCTTTACAAGGATACATTGTATCGTTGATCTTATGAAGGGAACTTCCAACGTTGTTTGCATGGGTCAGAGACTGCTGAGGCCATGAAGGAAGTGCACTCAAGTATCTATGGAGCACATCAATCTGGGGAAAAACTTCACTTTTGAATTAAGAGAATGGGCTACTACTGGCCAACTATGGTAAAGACTATCTAAATTATGCAAGAAGATGTGAGGCTTGTCAACTTCATGCAAATTTTATTCATCAACTGCCAGAGCCGTTACATCCTACTGTTGCTTCATGGCCATTTGATGCTTGGGGTCTAGATGTGCTTGGTCCTTTAACAAGATCTTCGTAGGGTCGTCTTTACATTTTGGCAGCGACAGATTATTTCTCTAAGTGGACAGAAACCATTCCGTTGAAAGAAGTAAAGAAAGAGAATGTTGTTGCTTTTATCAAGACCTCTATCATTTTTAGTTATGGTGTCCCTCGATACGTCATCAAAGATAATGGAAAGCCGTTCTACAATTTCATCGTAGTTTGATGAACCAATTGTGTGCAAAATTCAAATTCAAGCAACATAATTCTTCAATGTACAATGCACCGGTAAATGGCTTGGCAAAAGCTTTCAACAAGACCTTATGCAATTTATTAAAGAAAGTGGTATCTAAGTCCAATAAAGATTGGCATGATATAATTGGTGAAGCGCTTTGGGCCTATAGGACAACTTTCAGGACACCTACACAAGCCACGCCATATTTGCTTGTCTATGGAGTTGAAGCGGTTGTACCGTTGGAGTGTCAAATACCATATTTGAGAATTTCAATTCTAGAAGGTCTCACGGCTGAAGATAGTGTTCATTTGTGACTGGAAGAACTAGAAGCTCTTGATGAGAAGAGGTTGCAGGCTCAACAGCAACTTGAGTGTTACCAAGCTCGAATGTCCAAGGCATTCAACAAGAAAGTGTGGCCTTCTAACTTTTCAAGTTGGAGACTTGGTTCTTGCAATAAGAAGGCCAATTGTCACCAATCGTCGCATGATCATGGGAAACAAATTCACCCCAAAATGAGATGGGCCTCATGTGGTTTAAGAAGTTTACTCTCATAGTACGTACAAACTGGTAGATAAGGATGGCGTTAAGATTGGCTCGATCAACGGGAAGTTCTTTAAGCGGTTTCATGCTTGTAGGTTGACTCAGCAAATAACTCCTGGACCACATGAGTATAAACTTTGAATGGCATTAAAAAAAAAGGGGTCCGCTAGGTTGAAAACCTCGTAAGAGGCAGCCTAGGCAAAAAAAAAAAAAATCTTGGCCCGCAATGAGTTGTGGACGGCATTAAAATCCTTTAACTACGTGATGACTTGATTCCCTCCTTTTGGGATACGTAGGCAGTTCAGTCTCATCAACATCAAAATTCCATTTTGGCTTGGGCTAGTTGATGCATGAGTTGTCAACAAAGTTGTTGAAAAAAAAAGAGACACATGTGAATTTGAACAAAAAGGCATTTTTATTCCATGTAAATGCTCTTTATTACATCAGGAATGCTAAAGTCAGAGATTGGAAGCATGTCAAGGCTAATCCTTTCCTACTTGTCCAAAATAAAATTGCAGCAAAAATAAATAAATAAATAAATAAAGGAGCTATTTGAAAAATTGAAAGCAAGCAAGTTCATTTTGATTCTCTTCAAGTAGACGCTCCATTTTGCCTAAAACCTTCGCATCTTCTTCAGATAGGCGTGAGGTGTTCTCTATTATTTGGATCTCCTGTCTTAGTCCGGTGACATCAACTTAAGTCTTCTTAAGGCTTTCTTGGCTTTGATTAAGAATCATGGTTTTTTCCTCTCTCTGAGAATATACGTGTTCAAGTTGCTCTTTCAACTCTGCTTCCTTGTTCCTAAGTTGTGTTATTCGTGCTTCTAAGTCTTCTACACTCTTTATCTGCTCTTGTTCTCGCACTCAATGGTGCGCGAGTTTTGTTGGGTAGTTGAAAGAAGTCATTCATAGGATTCTTGAGTCATATTTCCATCAAGTGATGCCTTGATAGAGTTATATGTCTCTATATTTTCAACAAATGTCTTTATTAGACCTTGCAAAGCCGAGTTGTCCGTTTTGCTCCCCATCTCTTCACGAAACCTTGTTGCATGTTTGTTTAGAGAGGATATATGTTCTAAGAAAGTCTTTGAAATTTGTTGCTTAAGATTCCTCCATAACATGGATACATATCCTCGTTGACAATTTGAGATAACTTCTTTCGAATGAAACTCGGATACAGTTGACGGCAATGGCCAAGTTGGGGGTTTAAACGGCTTGAGTGGCTGCTTTAGCGAAGTAGTTTGAATGGGTGAAGTCTTCCATGTCATGATGGTGTTTTCCATTTGAGTCATAACTTGACTGTTCGCGACATCATTTCCCCCATCATCAAGGTTTTTGGTAAGATTGGCATTCGAAGAAGTATGAACAATATTGCTGAAAACATCAAATTTGCTAGGCCCGGTAACTAAAACCTCAATTTTTTCAAGAGTGTCTCTACAAGGTCCACTCAATGCTCATGATCATCAAATTGAAAAGCTCTAGAGAATAAAAGAAAAAAATGAGATGAGAGGACAAGTATAGGGTCAATATCAACATTAAAAGCAAAAAAAAAAAGGAGCATCAAAGCAAAAGGTAGTAAATGAAATAACAACATATTGAGCAACTTGCTCCAATGGTATTGATGAGCTTGGGGTGCCTCGAATGAGTGCTTCTGAGTCGATGATAGCCATATCCAAGTCTCGGGTATTGTTTCCTTTATTTCCTTTCTTGGGTCGATTCCAAGGGCGATCACGGCCGAATGTGCTTTCACTTGACTCTTCCTTGTCACAAATGTTGTGGCATGATGAATCTCCAATTTTTTCATTAAGAGCCTAGAGTGAGAGAGTGACTAGTGGTGTTTTTCCTCCGTTTGCTAACACATCTACGACCACTTTCGATGGTTGTTCCTCATTTGGAGCATTCACCTCTCTTTCCGTCAAGTTGCCTTTTGAATTTTGAGTAGGGATGACCGTGGTTTTTTTATGCAAATCTTTGGTAATCGTCTCCCTTGCATCGTTGAGGGTCTTGATTGAAGTGTCAAAAGTATCTCCCTTTCTTGTCTCATAAGGCATAGAAGAACAATTTTGAGAACTACTCATTTTGGTCGACTTGGGCTCAAGTGAAGAATGAATAGCCACATCACCCTTAGATGTCAAATGTGCACATGACTCTATGCTTTTTCTCTTCTTCAAATTAATCTTGATGGTGTCTTTAGGAGCTTCATTCGATCTACTTGGCCACCAATGATGATAATCTTTTGTAACAAAAAAGATGAGCTGGTAGAGTTATCTTCGATTGTGTTGCCACACGAGTGGAGGATTCCCACAATTGTACTATGTCCACCAATGAATCAGGAGGGAGCTTTTCTTTCAAGTTGTAAGGAACATCTTGACAAAAGCCAAACTGGCGGCTAAACCTGCAAGGACTATACGGTTCAACAATATGAACATGGTTCAAGCAAAGAGTCAAGTAACATGAACGAGTGCTAATAAAGTAGTTTATCCATGAAGTAGTTGTGATAAATCTCCACTGTCGACCAAGACACGATCCTTCTCTTGTGCCAAGCATAAGCTGGGAAGAATCCATGGTTTTATCTTTAGGAGGAGGCTTCTCGTATCGTCAACAATGAAGAATTTGGCCATTTTCTCACCACCAAATTTTGTCATCAGGGCTCCATAATTAAACTTTCCATGAACGTGATAGGCGTCGAAATAATGAGCTATCCATCCATGCAAATAATGTATTGGAAAAATAGCAGTGGATTCCTACAACTTTGAAGAATGGACGACTTCATTTAAGCCATTGTAGATGCTTGATACCACCAGTACAGGAAGGGAAAATTTTATCCACAGGCCATCAAACTCGCCACTTTAAATACGCTCGGACGGATGTGGTCAACTTGGTGATGTGGCAAAAGGAATTTGCAAATCCAGTAAGACAAAAATGCAGCAAGGTATGTCTCATCTCTCGAAGTCTTGTCAACTCCCAAGTCAAGGAACTGCTCAGCTTTATCATTAATTGATATTGAACGCGCAGTCGTTGTCTTGATTCAACTTGGATTGTGAGTTGTCCGCGGCTTTGATGAAATTCTTCGCCTACTAACTCTAAGCGGGGGCAGTTGATATCTACTTTGGCCTTTAAACCAAAATTGAATCCTGTCAGCAATCCAAACATCTTTTGTTCTTTTTGTGAGTTTATGAAAGGCAGAGAATAGATGAATGCACCTTTCCGGTAATTGAGGTTTCCTGTCGGTACTAGTACCACAAAGTTCATCAACTGACAGAACAACTTCATCTTAAAAAGTGCCATGGATTGGAAGGCCACCAGATTGGGCAAATTCCAAAGTGAGATGGATAATTCGCCAGTAGATGAATGCAGGGTATTCGTCGTGTGACACCAAAGTTCAAGGAAGGCATGCAAGATGTTGTCGCAATAGTGTATGTGAACAAAGATGCATGGACGGCATCATAGATCTTGGCATCTAGGAGCACCTTCTTGTGTCTTGAGAGGACATCTTCGGCCCACTCCTAATGCAGCACTTCGTGTAACAAGTTTCACCAAAATTAAAGGCTGAAGCATCCCAGGCAGTTTTGTCTGAAATGGTTTCGAGCAAAGGGAAGTAGAAACTTGTTGGTACTTTGTTCTCCATCATGGTCGTGAGACAGCAACACGTGCATTTCCTTGCTTGTAAGAGAAGAAGAAGGGCCAATCACTACCTTCATAGATTTGATCGACCACTCTAGAATATGAGATGATGCATCTAAATGATCAATCTTTATTACCAAGTCACCTATGACAGGTGGCAGTGTGTGAAAGGATTAATCGTGAGCACTTGAGCCTCACTTGCCATCAAGAAATTGGAGACATTGTTCAGAAGATTCACCATCCTTGATTTTCCTGTTGTCGAGAGTTCCTGCAACAAATTGAGTGAATTAGAACAGTAAAGTAAAAGTTTGAAAGCAAAACGAGGTTATGGTTAATTGCTCCTTGATGATTGAATAACAAAAGTGATGTTCTTCAACAAGATACTGTGTTGGGGTGTCATACGTGCAAAAGGTTAGTAATGTTTGCAGGTGTCAATAATTAGAGCTTGGATTTCTTGTAGATGTTAGGTTCTCAAGTTGTCAAAGCAACAAAAAATCATGGCTGGTCTTCTACTTGAATATTCAGTGGTTGGAACTCTTAACAGAAGAGATTACGGGCTGCTACGTCCTCTTTAAATCAACTAGAAGTGACGATAGCTTCCTTTGATGGGTAAACTCTTTCAGTAAATTTGATGAACAGTGGAGGTGCAACAATACAAAATCGAGATTCCTACAAAGTTTGAATATTTGGAAGGCCAAAATTTTCAATAAACAAGCCACACAGAGTAAGAGTTATCATCACCATTGTTAGTCCATTGTTTAAATAATTCAAGATCAAGAACCAAAAAAAAAAAAAAAAGGATTCCAATTTGATATAAGCAAGTGAAGAGTCACAGAATTCACCTTAACTTAACTAACGAGATGGGGTCTTTGCTCGCTATTAGAGTGATTTCTTCAAACTGTTGTGTAGTAGAAAAAATTGTGTTAGTTGTTCTTTAAATAGAGCTGGACAGTGCTACAAATTGGGTAATCATAAATTAAGAAGTTGCAAAATTTGGAAATATATAGAAGAGTTTGGAAATTGAGGTAGGAAGCTTCCGGTTGGTTGCAGAAAAATGGAAGTTTCAATGTTTAAGCAATTTTAGTAACTTCTTAAAGTTGAATTCTTGAAATTTATTTGGAAAAGCAAAATTTTTGTTTTACAGAAGGTTTGTAAAAAATGGGAAGTAAAGTTGCGGGATTTGCATTGCAAGAACTTGGAAAGATTAATGTTGTGGCAATTAAAATTTCTTGCAAAAATTGAAGGAAGCTGAAATTGCTTACCTTAAGCTGGCTGCTAGTTCGTTGGATCTTGAAGTTACCTTAAGATGGTTGTTCGTTCATTACCTTAAGAAGTTGGGATTGCTGTTCGCCGGAGTTCGAAGGGATCTACAAGTTTGTGCTTGAAGTGCCAGAACCAATTGAGACTGGAGCAAGGATTTCAGGGGGAAAGATCCAATGCATGCACCTCACAAAGACCATATGCTTTCTTAATATTGAAGTATGGGCTGCGGTTAAGGGATTATAAAATTGGCCCATAATTTGGGTTATTCATTCCAAAATAATTATGGGTTGCACTAAATTGGTTCCTCAAATGACTAAGTAATGGACTGTTTGTTTTATGTAAAAATTCAAGTACTTCAAGTCTCGGTTTCAATCTTTGACAAGCAAGCTATCCATCGAGTCTTGAAGTGAGGGGCATTTGTAGATATTAAAATTTTAAATTATTATTAGTTGAGTCAATAATTAATAATTGTCTTGATTAACTGATTTAAATGAAATGTTCATGTCAAGGTCCAATAATTCGTAGGATGCGATAAGTGGACTTTCTTTACATTTGGGTTCGGTCAAGTAAATTAAATAGAATTGACTATAATCCATTAAAGTGTTTTGGACTATGTCTTGGACCGGCCTAGTATTTTATTTTAAGTGATGGGGCAATGA
Organism: Cinchona pubescens; assembly: GCA_025175665.1. Classification (NCBI taxonomy): domain Eukaryota; kingdom Viridiplantae; phylum Streptophyta; class Magnoliopsida; order Gentianales; family Rubiaceae; genus Cinchona; species Cinchona pubescens. The sequence goes on along the minus strand of JANKKI010000070.1, from coordinate 117,715 downwards.
ATTAAGTCCCAAGTAACCCATTAGGGGTAGGAAATCCTATATTTACCTATAAATAGAGGTACCCTCCCTTAGACAAGACACACAGCATTAAAGATTTATTGCATATGTCAAGTCTCTCAAGTCCTTGAAGCTCTGCAAGTTCTTCGACTGTCAAGTCCTCGAAATCCTGCAAGATCTTCATTCTAAGTCTTTAAGTGATTAATCTTCAAGTTGTTCATGTTAAGTGTTCAAATTTTCAACCTTTGCATAGATCAAGAAACGTCTTTCCTTAAGATCTACTCAAGTTTTCTGCTAAAGTGTTCGACAAATCTTCTTCCGGTCACTAAATTACTGCAAGCAGATTCATCATCCTTAGATCTGCAATCTAGAGGAGCAAGAATCAAGGGAGAATTTTTTGTAAAAAAAAAAAATACAAAATCAGAGTTGGTACCTTTATATTAATTAAATTGATTCTTATTGTTTGTTCCTGATTTTTAGTATCTTTTCCATACTTTGAAATTTGTGTGAACATATACGTACACTCCGTCAGCAGAAGAGGATAGAACTTAATAATGTAGACCATTATTAAGATGGACCATGGCAATGAAGGATCTAATGTGCGGTAAAATTGTACTATTATTCATTAATAAATTAAAAAAGTTTCAGTTATATCCTTCTAAACATTAGATTTCACTTCGTCCCCTTTGAAATTTGACGTAAATCCCCCAAATACTTTTACATAAAATTGCCCGTCTTAATCTCTATTTTGCCCCTCATTAGTTGGTATGGTGTTAATTTAGTAAAGAAAAAAAACCAGGTATGGTTCCACCCGATGCAGTATTTGATAAACAATTAATCTTCCATTGATTTTTACATTATTAGGTGAGAAATCATTATACTGTTGCATGAAATAGAAGTCGCATTTATAATGAGCACACAAATTCTCCACTTGTGCCTAAATCATCTATGTCACAGTCAGCATCAGCATCATCAAGATCAGTGCTACCTCCAGCAAAATTTCCCCCAACTTTAGGCCCCTCTGTGTGCTGGTGATGTCCTGGCCTCTTGTATTGTAGCCAAGACCTCTTCATTACTTTGAGAGGTTTTAACTGTATTGTTTGCTCGTTTGCTGGTTTCTTCCCTTTCCATAAATCCGACGGGCACATTCTTTAAAAACCATAGATGCTTTTTAATTTCTTGAATGCTAATTCTCTGCAATGTAATAGATATCATCCATTTAGTAGCATGTAGTATAATATAATCATCAAACCAGAAAAATGGTGTATCTATAAGGATCTAGACATTGACCTTTCAGGGTCAGCTACAAATATTTGTGACAAAAGATGTCTGGAGTCCTTGGAGACTCGAACATAATTAGGAATAGAATATTGAATGCTAAGAATTTTCTGCAATAATCAAACAGTATAATGTTTTACACAAATAAATGAAGAAGTCAACTAGGCTATTATTTGAATTCGATATGCAACTTAATGGTTTTTCTAAAGTTTCTTCGATCATCAGGATCTTCAAAAGGATACGCACCAACTAACATCATCACCCGTCATACAATGTAACTCCACATGACCAAACATCTATGACGAAGAGAGAAATTACAGAGAGAAAAAGTAGAAGGGTAAAAAGAGAATTTAGAAATTATATTGAGAGAAGCTTTCAATTGGAATAGAAGTAACAATCTTAGCACCCAAGCCTCTTATTTATAGATTTACATGAGAGGAGTTGGGCCACTATTCCACTAGCTGATCCTACATATAAATTACATATTTGCCTTAATGAAGCTGTCACGTAACCACTTCTAGAATAACCTTGAGGAATGTGCCATGTGCTAATCTTGAGCATCATCACTAGTCCTCTCAACTTGGTTCCAAACCTTGAAGTCGGGGCCGAGCCGCAATCAGTCAATATAAGTTCCCTGCTACTTTCTCTGAGCTCTGATACCAAAGTTCGGCTTCTGACCTCGTAATGTTTCGAACTGGGAAGCACATTCCTTGAGCCGAAGTTTTCACAAACGCCTAACTTCCTCAAGCCCTTAGCCGAAGTTTTCACAAACAGTGCCTAACTTTCCCAAGCCCTTCAAGACAAAGCCCAAGGCTTCTTTTCCTTTTCCCATAACAACGAATGCCCATGAAGCATTATGTTATCATAATGATTACTCCCACATCGTGCTTGCTACTTACCGAGTCCCCATGCACCATTATTACATGAGTTACATCAAGATATTGTCGCATTTATTGTGCCGTGTTATTGATGTTTTTACTATAGCAGAACGCTTCGTTCCCTCTCCCACTTCTATTACTTCCACTCAAAAGTCAATCCATGTTTCAAAAATTTTAACATTTCATTTTCCCTCCAATTTCCAGACGAAAACTTACATTTTCCCCCACTAAAGAACATTCGAGACAAAAGGGCTTCACACTATTTATACCCCAATCCCTTTTATAACTTTATTTTTTCCCCATTTCTACCTTTGTTTTTTACCTTCCTGCGAAAATTCCCCAGCTTCCTTCCGCTGTTGCTCCTTGCTGCTCCCTCCTCTTTCCTTTCTTGCCTTTGCTTTTCCTTCCTGTTGCAAAATTCCCCACCTTTCCGTCCAATAACCACCACCCGTCGCTCAGCCAAACACTATTCACCACCTTTCTTAGCAAAGCCCGAGCTTTTCCGAGTTTTCCAAGCTTTTCAACCAGAAGAAATGGCCGGTACATTTACTTATTCCTCTCTAATTAGCACTCATAGCCCTCCTCCCCTTTAAACGAAGTCAATAGGCTTGCTTAATCCTTTCATCGAAGCCTTCCTCGCAACCGTCCCTTTGAACTTTCCTTTTGAACCTCCTTCGTTCGAGCCTTCTCATAATGACTACCTTGACCTTCAGACGCTAAATACCCCGAACACCCTTGACCCCGAGGATATAAAAATTCTTAGGGATAGATATCGGTTCCCTAAGAATCTACATATCAAATTCTACACGTTCGAGGACCGAGGCTACTGGTCCCTTCCTGGTTACTTAACAGTTTACTAGGGTCAACTCGCCCCTCTTCTCATTCAGCTTTCTGACTGTTAGGATTGTTGCCTACCGAGTCAACACTTGATTCAATAGTCTCACTTGGCTCCTTTCTTTAGATTAGATCATGGACTCCATTTCAATATCTCGTACGTGCTTCCGTCACCTTCAATTGGCACAACCAAAAATAGCATATCCCAACTAACCCCTAATGCCATTCGGCTCAAAGCCGGATTTTCATTCCTTTGCAAATTGTATAGTATCCCTCTATCCTTAGACACATTTAGGATGATATTAAAGCTTTCTCCAATGAAAGGATTTTTCTATGTTTCTCCCCGAGCCTCAGGCAAACAACTCACCTCAGGGAACCCCTCTTCCATTCATGATTGGAAGAAATCTTTCTTCTTTGTCCGTTACCTAGACCTTTTTATGCCCCGAGATCCCTGGAACCTCATAAAAGAATACCTAAAAACAAATGCCTTTTTCCTGGACTCTAATAATGCTAGTAGGCTCATTGAGTCTAATCTTAGAATAGACTATCACAACCAGCCGACCATCATTTCGAACAACATCTTAGCCTGGACTGGATATGAGCTATAGCTATTCCCTTCCCACAGTATTCCTGAGGACTGCGATCCTCACAAATGTGTTTTTTTGGTAACATTTTTGAAGCCCGAATTGATGAACCTACCTTTTTTGCAGAGCTCAGAGCATTCTTGGGAGGGCTAATTTCCACTACCCCTACCACTTGTGCAGGTTTATTGAGCTAGGTTGCACTATCGACTGTTAGCAGGTCTTCGTCCACAACCGACAGCGCTACCTCGGAGAGTGCTGGTGTTACTTTGGTAGCAACGGTGGACCTAACATCTGAAGTGGAAGCTACTCCAAGAGGTTTGGGTAATGATCGGGCAGTCACCCTAACTATACAACTCGCGATCCGACCCAAGCCTAAAGTAGTTTGGGTCACCAGGAAGAGGACCAGAGAAATTGCTGCTCTCGAAGCTGGCCCCTCTTTCTCGATCATCCCTAGCTCATCACCATCACAATCAGGACCTTCAGGCTCGGGTTCATTAACCTTCCCTAAAGTAAAGAGTTCATTACTGCCTATGGTAAGTGTTAGTGATTTTTTTCCTTATAGCCTTTTTTTTTTGCCGTGCAGCTGTAATCCCTGGCTAATTGTTTTCTGTTAACTCTTCATGAGGCAGAAAGTATAGTCTCAAGGAAGAGAGAATGTCGGCTGGGTCTCAGGACTTACCTTGGGCCCAACTATCAATTGACCCTCTTCCGACCTCATCCACCTCGGAAAGCAGTCAGTTTCGACCCACTCATCCGATCGACATTAATGATCGATCCCAATTTACAAGGGTGGCTCGTGAACATGCAAAGTTCATCGCTTTGCCTTAGGATATGCCCTACATAAAGAGGCTCACTCCTCAACAAATGTTGGATGAACTGCGTGTTAGCCTGATGAACGTAAGTGTTCATGTTTTATTCTTCTCGTCATATTTTTGCATATTCATTCCCCCAATATTTTGACTATTCTGACTTATTCTTTCTGATGTTTCAGGCCATCACCATTTTGCCGGTAGTCGCTAAGCGGGAGTCCTCCTTCAACTCCTCGGTAAACTCTCTCAATGAAGTAGGAGTTGGCCCACACCAAGGCCATGGTGGACCAAAAAGTAAAGGAAGCCGTGAAGGCCAATGAATTTAAATGCAATATAGAGGTAAAAAACAAGTATAATGAGTGGAAAGCCTAACTAGACGGGGTGGGAAAAACATCGTCAGGTCGAAATGGAGAAGAAAACTTTGGAAGTTGATGTCAGTGATCGTGATAAAAAGATTGCTAATCAAGAGAAGAAAATTCTTCAACTCCAAGAGGAAGCAGAAATGGCCGAGGCGAAGTTCAGCTCTTGGCAGAACGAGCTCCTTATCTGAGGAAGAAACCCGTTCGTTGCTTCAGAAGAGGCATACGCAATGTTGAAGGCATTTATAGAGAAGGTCTTCACTATGGGGTTCACTATGGCATGTGACCTCTTGGTGAAGAATCCTGATCCGTATAAGGGGCTGCCTTATGATGCCTTCATCAATATGGAGGTCATCAGTGGTTTGCAGGCACAATTCAAAACCCCCGTGCCGATCCCAAGAGCTGTGAGCTCTTGAAACTACGACCTCGGAACATGATGAGCCCGCAACCACCCTTCCCGAGACTAAGTCTAAACCTGTGGATCCAGCCTCCACTTCATCAACTAGACCTTCTAATACAGTAGCTTAGGCCTGTTTTGTAATGATATCTTTTTGTAATAGCTAAGATTTTCACATGTTAATAAAATTTTAACTTTCTTGATACTTTATTTCACCTTTGTTTCTTTCCTTCTTTGGCTTTCTACTTCTTCGTCTCGAAATTATACCAAATGCTCCAATTATCAGCCTTATAAAATAACAAACTTATAGCTTCTATTCTTCCGACTTCTCAAAATATTTAAGTAAATTTCCCAAACATCTGCAATTAAAGGTTTGTACTCTTCTACTCCTTTTAATGACCTTAAATGTCAGATAAGTTTATTTTTCTGGAGAAGGCTCATCAAGGCCGCAGCCCTCTGAATTCTGCTTTTCTTACTTTCTTAAACCTGATCCGGTCCTCTTAAGTTCTTCAGAGCGGGTCGGAGAGATTCAATTCTTTATTAGGGAGACCACTAGGTCTTAGCTTTAGAGGGGGGATCACTAGGCCTCTGCCCTCCTGATTCTTTTTCTTGAACTTGGTCTAGACCTTTTAAGCACTTCGACAAGTTGGAGCGGCTCAAATTTCTTGAGGAGGGACTACTAAGCCTCAGCCATCGAGGAGGGACTTCTAAGTCTCAGCCCTCCAAATTTATATTTTCTTTTTTATTTTGAACTCGATTCGAACCTCTTAAACACTTCAACGGGTCAGAACAGTTTGAATTCTTGATGGGGGACTACTGAGCCTCAGCTCTCGAGGGGGGACTTTAAATCTCAGTCCTTCAACAATTCTTTTTCTTGAATCTGATCTGGACCTCTTAAACACTTCGATGGTCGGAACGTCTTGAATTTTTTGAGGGGGGGACTACTGTGTCTCAATCCTCGAGCACATTTGTTCATTTGCTTATGCACTTTATCAAGAATCACTTGTTTTTGTGTGAAAAGGTAATTTCATATTACATTCCTTGATAATATTTATTCAAATTTATAATGTTCCACATTCTAGGATTAGGATCCTTTTCCATATCAACAAGCTTATAATAGCTCGACTTGTGAGGCTCTATCACATGATAAGGGCATTTCCAGTTCAGATCCAACTTTCTCGTCCCTTCAAACCGGCTTGCTTTATTTTTCTAGAGCACCAAATCTCCAGACCGCAATTATCTATGCTTGACTCTGGAGTTGTAATGTTTGGTCATGATTTGCTTATATTTAGCTTCTCGGAGAGATGTATCCAACCTTATCTCCTCTAATAGATCTAAACTGGTTCTTATGGCCTCGTGGTTTTGTTCTAAGTCATATAGTGCTATTTGGACTGAAGGTAACCCAATTTCTGTTGGGATGACAGCCTCTAAACGGTGTGTTTCCATTAGCTATTTGATGAGTGGTTCTATATGCCTATAGGACACTAGGCAGTTCATCTACCCATGCATCCTCGGCTAGTTCTAGCCGAGTCTTGAGTTCAATCCCATCAGTAAAGTTTGATTACAGATTTCTGTCTGTCCATTCGCTTGCGGATGTGCCACTGAAGTGAAATGCTGTTTTATTCTGAGATTAGAACAGAAGCTCTTGAATGATTCCCTTTCAAATTGTTTTTCGTTATTGGATATAAGCACAGAAGGTCTACCGATCCGGCAAACAATATTTTTCCAGAAGAATTTCTCCATTGACTTTCTAGAAATCGAGGCTAAAGGTTCGGCTTCAATCCACTTGGTGAAGTAGTCAATTGCTACCACCAAGAATTCAAGCTTGCCTATTCCCCTCGAAAGTGGACTCAAAATATCTATTCCCCATTAAGCAAATGGCTATGGACTCTGAATAGGGACCATGTCCGAACTAGGTCTTCGGGGGATAGGTGCGTTGGACTCTAAATAGGGAACATGTTCGAACCAAATCTTCGGGGGATAGGTGCGAGTATTTGGCATTGATGGCACTTTCGCACTAAATCATCTGCATCGGAATGCAAAGTGGGCCAGTAAATAGTATCCTGCGAGTAAGACTTTACGAGTCAAGCTCCCCAGTCCAATATGGCTTCTGCATATGCCTTCATGTATTTTTCTTAACAAATAGTTAGCCTTGGAAGGCTTGAGGAACCTTAACAGTGGGCATAAATAAGCTTTTTTTTATATAGGACCCCATCAATAAGCGTATATTTGATAGCTCTATACTTGATCTTTCTAGCTTTGGCTGAATTTTCAGGAAGTTTGTTGCTGCTAAGGTAATTTATTATTGGCTCCATTCATCCGAGATCCGAATAGATATCCATAATTTTATCCATAGGATCCACGGACCTAAAATCTTGTACTTCTACTAATATCTCCGTTGTTAGGTATGAGTATATTGCTGAGGCCAGTTTTGACAACGTATCCGCATGTGTGTTTTTTGTTCTGGGGATTTTGATTATATCTATTTTTTTTTTAATTTGGACATCCAGCTCTTCACCTCGAACATATACTTCTTTAAGATCATGCATCGGGCCTCATAGTTTCCCAAACATTCTAATCTTTGGTTCACGGCCAACTACGAATCAAAATGTATCTTTGTGGTTCAAGCTCCCATGTGATCAGCCATTTTCATCCTGCAGATGAGTGCTTCGTATTCAGGTTCATTGTTCATTGCTGGGAATCCGAACCTTAGAGTGTATGTGAGATAATTCTCTTCCGGTGGCCTAATTGTAATACCTGCTCCAGTTCCAGATTCGCAGAGGCTCTGTCCACATGAAACTCCCATACATGGTCTTCTTTGAGTTGAAGCTCCTTTAATTGGTCCACTGGCATGATTAGTTCTAACTCTTCAATTCTACAGTTTTCAGCTATGAAATTTGCTAGAACTTGCGCCTTGATAGCCTTCTGAGGTTTGAACTCAATATCGAACTCAAATAGCTTCACAGACCATTTTAACATCTTTCCCGAAGTGTTAAGCTTGCTCAATATGTTTTTTAACGAGGTATTCTTTAGGACAATTATTTTATGCCCATGAAAGTATGGTCTCAACTTCCAAGCCGACGGATTACTATTAAAAATGCACATTTTCAATGAGTGTATAGTTCATTTCTGCTCCCTGAAACACCTTGCTTACAAAGTATATGGGGTACTAGTTGCCGTGCTCGTCCTCTTTTGATAGGACTGAACTGATTACTAAATATGCCATTGAAATGTACAAGTACAGTTGCTCTCCCTTTTGAGGCGACACGAGTTTCGATAAATTACCCAAATATCTCTTAAGTTCTTCAAAAGCTTCTGAGCCTCTTCCGTTCATTGACAATTTTCCATTTTCTTTATAAGTTGGAAAAATGGTAGGCCTCGTTCTGCTGACTTGGACAGGAAGCGATTTAGGGATTCCATTCTCCCGGTGAGTCTTTGAACTTCTTTTACCAAGGTGAAAGTCTTCATCTCAATTATAACTTGTACTTTCTCAGAGTTTGCCTCAATCCCTCGATGGGAGACTATAAATCCAAAGAATTTCCCTGAGGGGACCCCAAATGCACACTTCTTAGGGTTCAGCCTCATTCGAATTGATCTTAAGTCCGTGTCTCGAAGGTCTCTTTGAGATCTTGTAAAGTTTCTTCGAAGGTTTGACTTTTTACCACCATATCATCTATATACGCCTCCATATTTCATCCTATTTGAGATTTGAACGCTTTGTTGAAGAGTCTCTAATATGTGACCTGCATTCTTTAGTACGAAGGGTATTGTAATATAGCAATACATGCCTCAATCAATTATGAAGGAGGTTTTCTCTTTATTTTCTCTTGCCACGTAGATCTAGTGGTATCCCTTAAATGCATCTAAGAAATGTAAAATATAAAATCCAACAAAAGAATCGACTGCTGTTTCAATTCGAGGATACGGGTAACTGTCCTTTGGACAAACTTTATTGAGATCAGTAAAGTGTTGGCACATACGCCAAGATGAGTCTGGTTTAGTTACAAGAATAGGATTACAAAGCCAGGTCGGATACAACACTTCTCTAATGATTTTAGCCGCTAAGAGTTTATACACCTCGCCTTCAATTACTAAGCTACGCTCTAGACCATGAAAGAGGCGCTTTTTTTGCTTGATTGGCTTGTATGCTAGATCTATACCAAACTTATGCTCGATAATTTCTCGAGGAATGCTAGAAATATCCTCAACAGTCCAGGAGAAGACGTCCTTGTATTCGGCAAGAAGTCTGGAGAGAAGAGTTTTGAGTTTCGCTGGCAGGATCACACAAATTTTTATTTTTCTGTCCAGGATGCTTGGTCTAGCAGTATTTCCCCGACGGGCACCTCGTCTTGTGGCTCAATTTTGGCCTTACCCTTCCTCTTAGGTTCGGGTAACTCTAGGATCTCAATCGTGTTCCTTGTGGCCTTATGTCTTCTCCTCCTATCCTCGGATCGGTCATTGGCTCTTTAGGAATGCCCAAGGTAGATGGAGGTTTGCAGGAATGCTTTATCAGCAATAGACATGGTCTATGATTGGGACCACAAGGACATCATGTAACAGGGCCGAGCCTCTTGTTGGTTCCCAATCACTGTGCCCTCAGATCTGTCCCTCAACATAAACTTATTTCATTCCAATGTGGAACACGGAGGGAAGGATCCTATATGTGTATTGCGTGGGTCAGCCAAGGATCATGTTGTATGATCCATTTTTACAATGAAAAAATTGGTCATCTTAATTCTGTGATTCGGGGAGTTCCAAGGGTCAAAGAAAGCATAATTTGACCTTCTGGCACGATTGAGTCGCCCGTGAAGCCTACCAAAGAGGTTTTGAAAGGTTTTATCAGGAAGGAATCCATATGCATCTTTTCCCAAGTATCCCAAAAAATGATATCACCCGAGCTCCCAGTATCTACAAATACCCGATGCATCTCATAGCTGGCCACTTGCACATGGATTATCATAGGGTCATTATGTGGCATGCGACTAGGGACAGGATCATCCGATGTGTACTCGAGGCTCATGAATGGTTTTAGACATTTGTCCCGATCCTCACTTGGGGGTACGTATCTAGCATACTTTTTTCTTGCGTTACTAGAGTCCCCGGTCTAGATGTGTATAAGTGGTATATATTACTCACGCCACGCAGATCTGCTCGTCCTGGGTTGGGGGATTGTTCCTATTCTGGCCATTTCAGTTCGGTTGACGAGGTGGGTAGGGTCAGGATTGCACCTGATTTGCTCTATTGTTGGCGTTTCTTTGGAATTCTGCAGCAGTTCGGCTGATGAACTGCTGTAAGTGCCCTTCTTGAATGCCTTATCTATCTTGACCTTTAAATGATTGCAAGCCTCTGTGTCGTGCCCGTGCTGGCCATGAAAGCACAGTACTTATATTTATCTCTTTGGTTGGGGCCAGCATCATTGGAAGGGGAGGCTCTAGGATCCCCAAGTGTTGAACTTGATATAGTATTTCCCTCTTTGATGTGTTCGCATGAAATCTCCTAGGAGGACTCTTGTCCTTGGGGGTTGGGCCTCGATATTATCGTTCGAGTAGAATACCCGATTTGCTAACGGCCTGTTGTTAGGATAGTTCAACCTATTCATCACCTTTGGCTTTTTGGAGAATGAGGGGTTAGGAGTCCTTGGAGTCTTTTCCTTTCAGATTAGTTCAGGGAGTCGTACATTTCTCTTTTCGTCCTGTTAGACTCTTCACCTTGAATAAACTCTGTTGGCTTTTCCAATAGTTTAGAGTAAGAATCTGGCAGCCCCTTAGCTAATTCAGCGTTGAAGCTTGCAGGTCGGATGCTGCTGCAAAAAGCAGCAATTAGAATTTTCTCATCAACGTTCTTTATTTGGATCACTTCGTCATTGAAGCAGTCCACGAATTTGTTGAGCAGCTTGTCGGGCCTTTGACGAATGTTCATGAGGTGTGAAGTGTCCTTCTGCAACACTAATTTGCTTCGAAAATGACCCAGGAAGGACTTTGCTAGCTCATGGACTATGGCAATTGAGTTCGTCGGCAGCTCTTGAAACTATTTTTGAGCTGGTCCACGGAGCGTAGTAGCAAATAATTTACACCGAATGGCATCACTATAGCCATAGAGGCTTGTGACAGCCACCACATGCTGTAAGTGGTCCGATGGATCAGAGTCTCCCTTGTATCAATCAAGATCGGGCAACTTGAGAACTGCGTCGTGAAGGGCTCGGTCTTGATAGTGATCGTAAATGGATCTTTATCTATTGCTGTCTGAGCGGAAGCATGTAATACTAGATTATTTTTTCTCAAAATCTCTTAAATTTTTTTCTCGAGACTCTACTCCTCGAGCAGTTTCAAGATAACCGAGGAGGGGCCTCTGTGTTAGGTGCTCTTCGAGGATTGTGCACCGATTCTGTTATGTACCGGCAATCTCTTTGGCTTGCTTGTACCTGAATGTGATTCGTCCAATCACTGATCTGAGCGCGACTTTGCGATTTTGTGCAGGAGATCGTTGCGCTCATTGCATTTATCGGTTGTTTTCCAAGTCTTTAGCCTGGATTTTGTTGCTTCTCGGTTTGCGGTGTGATAGCCCGATTTGAGAACTCAGATGGAGTCTGATTTTCATGCTGCTCAAGGAACGCTCTAAAGGACTCAAAATGTTCGGCAATATACTTCAGTACATCATTTTGTTTTTGTTGAGCTTTAATGCAGTAGATGCTCTGAAATTTTCAGCCTCCTCATTTTGTAGTAAGAGGTGCTAGTTGTTCGCCTCGGTCTCCTTGCTGGCAGTGCGTCTTGTGCCTCGATTCTTTATCTTCACAAAACAAAGCTAAGAGAGGAAACTGTTGAAGATAGTTGAAAAAGTTGAAAATTTTTGTCGATTCCCACAGACAGGGCCAAATGATGAATAGGAAAATTATAGAGAGTGAAAGTAGATGGCTGAAGAGAGAATTTAGAAATTATATTGAGAGAAACTTTCAATTGGAACAGAAGTGACAATCCTTGCACCCAAATCCCTTATTTATAGATTTACATTAGAGGAGTTGGGCCACTATTCCATTAGCTGATCCTATATATAAATTACATATTTATCTTTAATGAAACTGCTACGTAAACACTTTTAGAATAACCTTGAGAAATGTGTCATGTGCTAATCTTGATCATCATCAAACTGCAATCTTTATAGAGCATGGCTAACAAGTCAGTCCAGTGTTTTGGAGGTTAGAAAAAGACCAATTTGAGGCTTATTCTGATAACTGAAACAAGATAAGATAATAGGCAATCATTAACCTTTCCATCGTATTTTTTTCTTGAAAAGACCTCAGGTGTAATATAGGCCGGTGTTCCCACTGTAGATTTAGGTTGAGAATGCAATACTGAGGACTGAAAAGTGAATTGCACTTATTAGCAACTAAATCAAATGGTTCTGCATCATAGGTTTCATAATAAATAAGAAAATGACCCTTACTTTAGAATAGCCAAAGTTGCATATTTTAAGACGGAGTTCTGAGCTTCCATCTAAGAGTGTATTTTCCAGCTTAAGATCCCGGTGGCAAATTTGCGGCAGTTAGAAGTTTAATCTGTATTAAATCATGTCATGAACAATATATTTGCACGAAAGGTGTGTTCGTTTAGATTGAAAATATTTTTTTGAGAAAATTTTTTTCTTTGGAAAACATTTTACATGAAAAAATCCATTTTTCATACAATTTTCGGTACTCGGTCGACAAAATAAACTACAAATATTTTGAAATAAAATTTTTTAACGGTTTCGTCTTTAATTTTATGAATACAAGTTAAAAAAACTTATAATAATGGTAATAAATACCTTACAAGTAATTGTGATCAATAAAAGATTAATTTTGTTTAAAATTAAATGATAGTACAATGTAGTAGTAAAATATGCAAAATGATAGTTATATTAGTTTGGGACCCATGATTAAGAGAAAAAAGAATAGAAAAGAATTGAAAACGAAAATAAGTTTAGCAAATGAAATTATAAAAGTAAGTATTTGAGATTTAATGCCACTCTTGAATTATCTGGAAAACAACTTACGCTAAAAAATTCTGTAAGTTATTTTCGGTCAGAGAAAGCAAAATTGAAAAATATTTTACACCAAAAAATATTTTCCAGTGTTTGACACCAAACAAACACACCCGAAATGACTGTTTTTTCCGATATTTTTGAAGGCTTTACTAGAATGGCAGTTGCTGACTCCCGATATAAGTTGTTGTAAGGAAAATCTTGCCGCTGAAACAAATACAATTGTAGCTTGATTAACAAAAGCACAAAACCACCAAGTGATAACGGATACATTGAATTTTGAAGCAGATTAATGCTTTCTGAAGCCAGTCTAAGTTTACAAGAATAGAGATCCTCCACAACCATTTTAATAATGTCGGTTGGAAAGATTATGAGATCAAAATACCTCATCTTCGCTGAATCTACCGGCATTACAAATTTTTTCGAAAGCTCCCCACCAGCAGCATATTCCATTACAATGGCTAGATGAGTAGGTGTCAAAAACACCTGCAGAAAGTTGTAGAACAAATAGTCAAGAAATCCTACCAAATCATAAAGCAGGAAAATCGATAACTGAATTGTCCCTACGATAAGCAGAGGACTAGAGTTCTGCTTCTTTAGCCAATAACAGAAACAACTACTACTTCCAGAACTCAATATCAAATATATACTAAAAGCACAACTGCAAATGCAACATGATCAAGTAGGGATTGTTTCAAATACTAATTCGTTTCTACTAAAAGGCACAAGATTGACTGGTAAAATCTTTTGCAAGGCCTTATTAAAGTGGTTTCAACCAGGGCACTTAATTCAGATTATGACACAGACCAGTGGAAATATTAACTCTTAAATCCTAACTGTTCTTTCTGAGCCTTCAAGCTGCAAAACTGCTTATTGATGCCTTTTCTATTGACTGCAAATACTCGTTGGGGAGCGAAACGAAGATTAGACAAACAAATACGGAAACAAGTTAGCCATATTACCTCTTTGAATCTAATTATACTAGGATGGTTTAAGGACCTATGATTCATGTTCTCCCTCTGAACGTGCTCATCAATCTACGATAAGAAAAATCAAACTAAAATCGAATTCAAAGTGAGATTTTGATCAAGGAAAGCAATAAGTAAATCAAAGAAGCTTATACTACAATTAACTGAAAAAGGAAAAAATCAAAAAACAATATGTAAAGAAACTAAGTAACGGACCTTCTGACCTCTCAGCAAAAAGCTCATTGAGCAGTCCATACATCTTTCACCAGCTTGGCTACACCAAAATTCCCAGAACCTATATCTTTCAGGATCTCATATCTTTCCATTTTCTATACGTTTAATCAACTTAATTATATCCCCCCTTATTAAATTACTACTACATTTCTTTCTCAAGATGAACTAAAGTTAATATATGTATGCATGGTATCCCTATCTATATTCCTAAGCTGTAAGAAGTGAAGTGTCCTAGTCTTGCAAACTGGAACGTGTGTTGGCATTATTATAGTGCGTGAATGGGAATTTTTAAAGTAGACGGATCCATAATAAGTGTCATCAATCCTTTCGTATGAAATGCACATCACCTTGAACTAAAAAACTAAATCCCTAAATAGTAATGTGGATGATTTAGATAAAACTGTCCATAGCACCTCTTATAAACTCTATCAATTTTTCACACTATAGTTCATGACTCATCAGTCAGTCATCAGACTTATCACTCCTAGCTTATTGGGTTGGACGAGGGAGCTGGGCAGACACATGGCGGTTTTTGGATGGTTAGGATATGTAGGAGGAATCAAACAAGTTCAGGTGAAGACAACAAATTGGTACTGCGTTCGAAAAATTCTTATATGGACTCGATCCATAATAGGTGAGATGGACTCCTTGATCCATATTCATCCACATCACCCTGAATAAGTTTATTTTTAATGAGTTAGAGTGATATGAATAACTATGGAATAAGGGATTCATCTCACCTATCGTAGATTGGATTCATATAAGAATTTTCCCTACGATACTATCTCTTGGAGAAATTCTTACATGGACCAAAAGATCCATGATATTATACCATAGATATGATGTATATAAGAATTTTCCCTACCTCTTATTGGCAGTTATCCTGACGACGAATCTTGTAATTTAAGAAAGCCTTTCTGGCACTTTCCACCTTTATTATCTTAATGTTAACTAATTTTTTCCCTAGGTAAATCTCTCATTTCTTAATATATTTTATTGTGCCTTTAGAAGATTAATAATCACACCATGCTTCTCTTTTGTATCTTGAGTCATTTCTTTCTTTTGTATCTTGAGTCATTTCTTGCTTCAATTCAGCATTCACATCAAGAAAAGAAATAAAAATGGAGTCAGTTTTGTGGTTTTTTTTATTTGATCATGATAAATTATGGTCGCATACGGTTAGAAAACATGTTCAAACTAGGCATTACAAACACGGGAAAATTTTACAATATCAACTTCAAGTTAAAGTGATAGGTGTGGAAAGGTAACTAACACCAATGAGAAGAAGACAAGTGTTAATATATAATAATAGAAGGAAAATACTTACATAGACCCGGTTTTTTGCCCTACCTGTAAACCCTGCGATCAAGATTAAATCTTATAAAATCTTGCTTACATCAACTTATATCATAGATTTTATAACATTTAATTTATACCACAAGATCTACAAGTAAAATAAAAAATCAAGTATATCTAAATTTTTTCCATAATAAAAAGCCACATCAGGTTTAAAAGTTCACAACTGGTTGCAACGTATTGATGCGGACCACAGGGATAAAAGATATAGGGGGGACAATTTCGATTGTAGATAAATTAAAGGCCATTCTCGTAAAAGAATAAAAAAAATGTGTGGTAGCCTTGCATATCCTTGCGATGACCTGGGCTAGGGGAAACCATGTTGCATAGTCCACATTGTTTAAAGTATGCAAACACTCATTTGCAAACACCATATTGCATTCTTTAATGTACAACTTGTAAAAATTGGTAATTAACTTCATATTGTATTTAAACAGTAGTAGATTGGCAAAAAATAATTATAACAATGATTCTAGCATATTAAAAAAAAATTTAAGCCGCACACATATACAATATACATACATTTATGTATATATATATATATATATATATATATATATTTGTGTGGTATTTAATAATCAAATATTAGGATAACATACATTCAAGGCTAATGATATAAAAAATTCAATAAATACTATCCTACTAATAATAATGTGAAGGTATTTCACTTAGTGTATGTCCTGACTAATGTAAGAAAAAAAAATTGATTATGTCCTATGTAAGCCATACAAATACATGGAATTGCTTGATAATCAAATACCTTTACATTAGTAGTAGGATACCATACTAAGTTAAATTGAAGGACAAAGATTTTGTCACAACATAATCAGCTTTAGATATTCCATCCACATTTTTTTAATAGTCAAAACTTAAACTGCTTCAACTTAAATTTTAAAACAAATTAAGTGGCAAGAATCAAATTAATTATGTTGTCAGTATATTTTTTTTTAGAGTTATATTCGTAACATGTTGTAGTTTTTAGAAAAGATACTTGAAAATCCCAACAAAGTATTTTTTGAATAGTAAAAAAAAATAGATTTTTCAAAAAAAAATCTTTATTTATATCATACTTTTCTAAAAAGGGAAAATCGCTGAAATAGTCCTTAAACTTTTTTTCTTTAGCCAAAATAGTCCCTCAACTTTTTTTGTAGCCAGAATAGTCCTCCAACTTTTATTTTTTAGTCAAGATAGTCCTTTCATATGAAATTTATATAAAAACAAAAAAATTATGATGACTATAAGATAAAGGACTTTTTTGGCTAAAAAATAAAAGTTAAAGGACTATTCTGGCTAAAAAAAAAGTTGAAGAACTATTCTGGCTAAAAAGAAAGTTGAGGGACTATTCTGGCTAAAGTGCAAAAGTTGAGGGACTATTTTGGCGATTTTCCCTTCTAAAAATTAACTAAACTTGCAAAGAAGTTTATTGTTTAACTAATTATTAGGTCAAGAAAAGCCAAAGGTTTATAATGCTATGTATTAGTGGTGGTATAAAATTATAAATGCAGTTATTCAACTAAAAGTATATTTATTGCTAAAGTATTACAATTTGCTTTAATTTGTTAACTTAATTCATGTCATTTTTTATATTACTATACAATAAATTATATACTTACATACACATATAGTTACTATATTAATAGTGACTTATACATGTTTATGTAATTAGTTACTAATTTACTACCTATAGTTTCGCGATAATGAATACATGATATTATAGTATTATACGTCTAATTATATTGATTATTATTGAGTTAAGGTACGTGGTATAGTTTTTTACTTATAGTTTTTCAGATCAATAATAAATAAAAGTCAAATAAACATATAAAATTATGTGACAAAAACAAAAATAAAATTATGAAAAATTTTGTTTGAACAATAGGTTTTTATAGAGGATTTTAACCTAATGTTATGGTCCAACTAGCTTAAGTTTATTTTAATTAATCAAATTTAAAATTAATTAATGAATTCGAATTTGCATAGTCGAATTAAAATGATTGAATTTAAAATCTAAACAATTTCATAAACTTAGAACCCTTTTTCAAATTTTAACCCTTTCAATTTAAGTGTCCCTTTCAATTTAAGTGTCCAATTAATGGAAAATGACTTTTCTCACAGAATCATTAAAATGATCAGTTATACCCGTGTCCCTTTTAGATATTGTATTCTTCTTTTAAAATTAAAAAAAAAAAATCAAAATGAAGGTAAGAAAATTAGAAAATAATAATATAAAAGAAAGAATAATAAGGAAAAAAGTTTTTTCGATGGAACAGAAAAAACTAAAAATTTAGAAAAAAAATATAGGACAAAATTATGGAATGAAAAAGGAAAAAAAGAACAATGACACCTTGCAATACCCGCTGCCAGCAAGCAACTTAGAAGAGTGGGTGTGCTAGACTAGTCAGGGAATAACCTCATGGCTACGGATCAAAGGATTTCTTTAAATTTTTTCTTTAAAAAAATAATAGAATGAAAAACGGATCAAGTTTAAGAATGGTGGGATGGGGGTGGAGAGTGCTAGAGTATGATGGATCAGGTGTAAGGGGTTGGGTGGCGGGATTTAGTGCGTTAAGGGGGCTGGGAAAAAAGATCGGTGGAGGAGGCTTGAAGATAGCGGCAAGAGGGATGGGTTGGTATGGAGAAGGGCTGGGGTAGGGAGGTGGTGGCAGGATGGGATGGGAAGAGGGGTTGGAGGTTGGATTAGAGTGGGAAAGAGGGGTTAAAAGTGGTGGAGGATAGGGCGTTGGGTCGGATAGGAATAGTGGTAGCTGGTGGTGGCCATGGTTGTTAAAGAGAAGGATGGCTGCTATGAATGAGGGGAAGAAAGATGACTTTTTTATTTTTGAATTTGATCCTGAAGTTTATTTAATTTTATTTTGTCCTTATAATAATTATATATAATTCAATTTGGATTCATTTAAAAATAGTTTGGGAAGAGATGGGAAAGAAACCAAAATTTTACAAAATTTAATCGATTTCTCTGCACGTGACCTTCAACCTTCATCGCTGGAGTGATTTTTCCAACCATTGGACTCTTACATTGAAAGTACAAAGGGAATTTGAATGTACTGAATCATATGGAGGTAATGCGGGAAACGACGAAATTATAGGAGTGTAAATGAAATTTGTCCTAAAAAAATCGCTACATAAGTTATCTTCAAAGTAACTTTACATATTATAATTTTACAAGTTAAATAATCTTAAGACTTACAGCTACATAATTCACAATCTTAAATATAACACCTATAATATTACATAATTGAGTACTCTTATTACTTTTGTTCTATAACTTAACTTGATTGAATTCGTCCTTTGCACGAAATATATTTATTAAAGTGTAATTTAATAATTAAATAAGTTGATTGAAACTATTCCTATTGAATAAATTCTCCTAGTAATGAATATCAAAATTTTAAATTAATGATAATTATAAGTCATTCTCTTTAGAGGTCTTTGAAAAATAAAAATTTATATATTAGGAGAAAATTTTCAATTTCTAAATTGTTGAAGTTAGGAAAAATAAATATTAGTAATTCTTGAATTTGATATTGGTGAGTGCTTATTTAGTTTGATTTGAATCCTAATATTTCGATGGGTGAAGTCTTTAAAAAACAAAGGGAAAATGGCAGAAATAGTCCCTCAACTTTTACACTTTAGTCAAAATAGTCCCTCAAAATGGTCCTCCAACTTTTATTTTTTAGCCAAGATAGTCCTTTCATCTGAAATTTATAAAAAAAAAAAAAATTATGATGACTACACTAGGCATAAAGGACTTTTTTGGCTAAAAAATAAAAGTTAAAGGACTATTCTGGCTAAAAAAAAAGTTGAGGGACTTTTCTGGCTAAAGTGCAAAAGTTGAGGGACTATTTTGGCGATTTTCCCAAAAACAAAATCAATAAATAAATAAAAAATTAAATGACACATAGCATTTTATGACATCTTCTCATGGAATAGGATTTTGCTATATTATGTAGTATAGATTAGTTATATTAATAGTGATTCTTACTTATAGTTACATAGTTATTACTAATTAATACTGCCATATATAAAAGAAGTCGGTTCATTATTAATACTTATAAATATATAAATTATAATATCATAATTCAAATAATTTTATTACTTATAGTTGCACAAATTATATATAATGTCGTAACTTTAATAATATTTATAACTTTGGCTTACAGAATGAAATTTTCTTGTTATACTTGGTTTGATAACTTAATTATTTACTATATCGATAGTGATTAATACATATAGTTTACATGTGAATTGTACTAATTAGTATTATTATGTACAAATGTAATTGATACATTATTAATATTTGTATATGATATTAATACTTATAACTACATAAATTATAATTGTATAACTTTTACTGATTTAATGCTTATAGATGCATAAATTGTAGTTTTTTAATTAAAGGACGCTATTACCTTAGCATACTAACAAAATATTCTTATTACTTTTGGTGTTCAAACATATATAATAGCATTGGTAGTGACTACCATGTACCACAAGTATAATAGTAGTTTTTACTAGTTAGTAGTTCTATATACAAAAGTAGTTAATATATATATATATTTTTTAATACTTATAACTTAAATGATATTGATACTTATAAGTACATAGATCATAATATAATAACTTAAATGATTTTAACACTTATGGCTACACAAATTAGAATCTTACAAATGATACTAATAGGTGTAGTGTACATAATCAAATGTTGTTGTTACATTTGGTTTACAAATTTACTTAGTTATATTACTAACTAAATAACTACGAATACATCGTTATAGCTAATATATGTAGTTAAAGATGGTAATTAGCAAACTTATTATTATTTGTATCTCTATAGGCAACACAAGGTAGAATGCTATTCAGATAGGGTCAGATAATTGGTCGCAACAATCATTATATATAAGTAAACTGTTAAATGGATATGGTTCTTGGCCATGTGAACGCACCTTTCATCTATATTGAAAAGGACTAGGAAGTTGAACAAAAAAATTGTCCACATGTAAGTAGACTCGTCAAATGGACGAAGCCGTTGGCCATATAGACGCACAGTTCACACCTACAACTTTTTCAGCATATGATTTTTCTACATTATCGTTAACTTATTGACAATTTAGTCCCTTGTGTGTTGTAATTACTTCAGCGGTAACTGGTAAGCAGTTGTAAGTGCCAAAAAGAGCCAACTGTCCGATGGAAAGTCAATGGTTAAGAAAGCCTTAAAATTGCTTTCTACACCAGTGACTAGCAATTACACCACAGAACGATCCTACAAACATGAAGTAGAACTTCAAAGTGGAACCATCGGGCTTTTATCTTTGTAAAAATGTTATTTAAGTTTTCATTTGTCACCGGTCCAAAGATCCTATAAAGATCAAGGAAAATTGCAAGTTCAAAGTCCGTAACACAATATTAAGTTACAGACCTATCTTGGTTGCAGATCCATTTGGAAAAGGAACAAAAGCCGGTTTGTCTAGTTAACTTGAAACAAAATAAATAAATAAATAAATAAATAAATAAATAAATAAATAAATAAAAATTTGAGATATTTTCATATTTTCCCTTACACGGCTTCAAATCATTTTGGCGACCACGATTCAATTGGTTGCCTTTTCTTTCCTTCTTCCAGTCTACAAGTCAAGTCTGTTAGACATTATGGATGTTGAGTTCAAACTTGTAAATCCTAGAAGACGGAATTGAGGCGACATTATGGATCTTGAGTTCAAACTTGTAAATCCTAGAAGACGGAATTGAGGCGTACCATTACACCAATTACTGTACCTACACTGATAACGAGTGAATTTATGGAAGATAATCCATTGAAGCTCGAAGATTATTTGATCAATTGATCAAATGACATAATTTAATCTTTGCTATCCTAACTCCTTGTTATATTTGTATTAGTGATGGGTTAACAATAAACGTAGATTGGAGTTGATAGAGGGAATAAGAGTTTTATTTGTAGGAGTCCTTAGAGACTCCTGTCCATCATGGAATTTCCTCTTACTGATACATATAGAATATGTCTCTATCTTCCTGTAGTTTTATTTTGAATCCCATAATTATCCAAAAATATATGTATAGTAATTTGTCATTAGTTAATGGGGTATATTATATTAATTATTATTTAGAATATTTGTGTGGTTATGAAGTCCACCAATTAAAATATTCTAACATTTTTTCACTTCAACAAATGACCACATAAAATTGACAAAATAGATTCAAAGAGTGGCCATAGGAATTTTGAACTATATGTATTCTACCCCTCAGAAGTCACCAGAATAGATCGTAACAGTTTTATGCCAATTTGATAAACATGTTCCTTTCCATGTATCACAATTCCAACAATTTAATGTAATTAAATTTAACAAGGAAGTATTGGACGGTGACAATTATGTCTACTAATGGTATGAAATATTAATCCTATATTACATCCCATAACAATGTGCACAAGGAAATAGAAAAAAATATTTCAACACTAATGTGTCAAAAATTCAATCAATAGTAGCAAAAATCCCATGAAACTAATAAGTTTGCATAATCTCTTTGGTGCTAATACTTTTATTAATGGGTTTTGCTCACATGGATACCTTATAATTCAGAATTCTTCATAGAAGAACGTAGTATTCAATTCATTGTGCTTAAATCAATAAGAACACTTATTATCCTTTAAAGAAAACTGCAGTGAAAAATTTAAACATAATGTTATAGATCCAAATATTGTTAAGTAGTTCGAAATAACAACTTTAAAATGAGTTAATGGGTCTCTTACCATCTTCACGAGTTACGTAATTAGAAACAACTTAGCCAACATTTTAAGTTGTAATATCAATAATCATAACTCGAATGTTAAATACTTATTAACTACTATTACTGCTTCAATGTTATTTTCAACTATTGAAACTTTATGTTGATTTATTTATTTTAACTTCAATTTTTCCTTATATTCTCAATGAAAAGTATTGAAGTAAAGACAAAATTTTAATTGGCCAATAAATTAAAATTAATAAAATTTTAGAGCAAACAATAAATGTCTATGATACAATTTAATAACATTAATAGATGGATGAGCTCATAATGTAAACAAATAATTCCACAAAAATAAGTTTCACTTCATCCTTAAACTTTCAAAAACTCGTTCAGTGAAGGTCTTATAATACCAATTATATCCTATCTTTAAAAATACTAATTATATGAGTGGTATTACATGTATTATTCACTTAGTAGTTCTTTACAGAAATTATTTATTCACCAAACATTTATAAGAAATTTATAATATAAGGTAATGAATTGATCAAATATATAATATTCCTATGTCAATTAATCAACTTCTTTCTTTTTAAACAAAAATGAAGAATGATGAATTAAATATTACATGGGATAGGCTAATGTGTGCCAGGAGAAAATAACCGTCTGCTATCCTACAGTTTGTGTAAACCTCCATTGACGCCATCTCTGTAGCTTGATGGAAGTGATTATGTAGGGCTTCTGCTTCTCTCCGGATTTGCTAAACATCTATCTAGTTTGATTTCTTTCTCTTTCTAATTCTATCGATCTTTTGCTCTTCCTCAATTGTAGTAATTTCTAATGACTTTTTCTCTTGATTGTGCTGTATTCCTGTGGGAAGTAGTAGAAAGTTCTCTCTTGCAAGAGATTTGCGGAAGAAATTTCTCTGGAACACTCCTACATCCCCGTGTGATTTCTGTTTTTGTGGAAATTGCAATTTAATATTGTCATCAATGGGAACTACTGCTGAAGTGTCGAGTACTTTAAAACTAAAATACATCATCAGATAAAAATGGACGTGGGACAATTAAATCCTGAATATAGTGATCAAATGCTGTTTGATTTGAGTAGGTTCCTACAATTGAGGAGAGAATATGTAGATCTGGCAGTTCCTAAAATGGGAATCCAGAATTCTGAATTTTCATGGGCTAATTTAGTTAAAACTAAGGAATGCTTTCATGATGGTATTGAATTAGCATATGTGCCCCCAGTTGATGAGCATGTTGTTCTTGATTCAGAAGATATGGCTGATGGAATTGAAAAATGGAAGAATGCAATTGTGGGATTTGACATGGGTAGGAATCCATCTTTCCAAACTATGAAGAGGTTTTGTGAACAGCATTGGGGAAAGTATGGTGTTGTGGATCGTATGATGGTGAAATCTGGTGTATATGTCTTTAATTGTCCTTCTGAGGAAGCTAACAACAATATATTGGAGTAGTCCCCTTGGCCTTTTGGTAGTAGAATACTATTTTTGAAGGGTTGGGATCAAAATATGGATTTAATATAGAAAGAAGAATTTGATTCAGTCCTAATTTGGATTAGATTACCTGGGTTAAAGTTGCACTACTACACTCCCAAGATTCTAAGTAAACTGGTGAGTTACACTGGGAAGCCATTATATACTGATAGAATAACAGCTAAGCAGGAGAGAATTTCCTTTGCAAGGATTTGTGTTGAAGTGAAATTAGATCACATATTACTTGATGGTATTCCTTTTAAAGGTGAAAATGGTGTAATTGGGAACCAGAAGGTGGAGTTTGAATGACTACCACCTTGGTGTAATGAATGCAAGAAGTTTGGTCATGGCAGTAAGGATGTTCTACCAAACCAAGGACTACTGCATTGTGGATTCCTAAAAATACTGCAGAAAACAGCAAAGAATGTGACCCAAAATGTGAAACCACAAGAGAGATCTGACAATGCTCAAAAGGACGCTGGTGGGAAGGTTCATGTTGGAAAAAATGAAATGGGAATTGGGAAGGACAAGACAAAGTACATTAATCCTGAACTGGTAAATGATTCAATGATTGAATTGAGGGTTCCTGCATTATCAGAGACAGTTTAAACTAAGGTGAACCTGGATTATAACCCTTCTGAAATAACATCTAACAATGAGGAATGGGAGGATCTTCAGAATAAGATAGTGAACTTGGATTCTCCAAAAGGATCAGCACAACAGCAACCTAAAAGATCACTTCGAGTACAGAATAACATGAGAGGAGGTAGGAAGCAGAGGGGTGGAGGTAGTCCCACACTTCTTTAAATATGAATATTGTTGTTTGGAATATAAGGGGTCTAAATGACCTATTAAATAGATAGAAGTCAGAAAATTAATCTATAGTAACCAATTACATATTTTAGGGATTGTGGAAACAAAAGTTAGAAATAAAGGGAGAAGAATTCCAGGGAGAAAGAATAAGAAAGAACTCCGGTAGATGATACGGCCTTTTCTAGATGTGAAAAATAGACAAAAAAACAAAAAGATAGAGAGAAGATGGATGAGATGGATGAAGCAGAAGGCGAATGAAATAAAGGGAGAAGAAATGAAGGAGAAGGCATGTAGGCGGTAATAAGGGAGCGACTGGAAAGTTTATTGCAAGGTCTAACCTAATTCTATATATATATATATATATATACACAATTTATTTTATTTTTAATCGGATTCGGGTCTTAAACGGGTAGGAACTAATAAATCGATATCCAGTCCGTTTATAACGTAGCTTAATCGGATCCGGGTAAACGGGTCTATATCTAATTCTATACCTGAATAAACGGATCAAAATCCAATCGGATCTGGGTCTAGACCCAATCCGTTGATAGGCCAAACTGTAAGAACTAGATGCATGGGTATTCCCGCAGTCCCTCTCATAACCTACGCATCTTATTGTAAGTTAATTTTTTCATCTTATTTATGTGAAATTATTTGTGGGTTTTTGTTTTCATTTTAATGAAAAGTTTGTACATTTGTTGTGTGGTGTTTGTATCAATCTATGTTTGCTCTTTCACAATGTTTTGGCATCTCACCTCTCCACTTAAAATAAATGATGACTACAAATTTTCTAATACTCAAAAATTTGAAATATTTTATGAGTTTTATCGTTATCAAAACAAATAACCTTTATCATCTATATCTTCTTTACCTATATGTGTTTCTTTTGTTTGGATAAATTTTTGGTATGTATCCTTTTTGGCCCTTCCCGTGGGATTTTGTTATAGTAGTTGTTGATAGTATGATTTTGCCCCCCTTTTTTGCTATTTTTAGATTTCAGTTTTTAATTTTTATTTTGGGCTTGGTGTATTTTCGTTGATTGTTTATGAATTCATGTGATTGAAGGTGTTGTTGATGCTTTTTGGTTCCATTGATTGAGGCTGATATTTTTATTTTTTTGTTTGCATAAAATACTTTGATTTCACTAGTTGCTATACGTTATTAAATGGTTTTATTAACAAGAATGATGGCTGATTTTTATTTTATTTTTATTTGTGCGATAAATGCTTTGATTACACAGTGCATGAATCTTTTTTACGCATTTTATTCTTTGATTATTCGCTTATGTTGGTGATGATACAAATATTTGAACTAGGGTTAGGTCGTGTGCATTATCGTCCAAAGTAAGGTTGTATACTACGCATAATATTCACGTCCAGATCACCTCTGAAAGCAATCCCGAACTCAAGAGATCATTCATTTTTTCAATATATGAAATGAGAATCTAGCATATCTTAACCAAAACCTTCGTGTGGCTCAGCACACACTTGTATGGTCTTATAGAACATAATCCTCGAAAAGCATCTAGAATTAGGAGCTCCCATCACTGAACATTAATGTGACATTAGTATTTCTATTGATCGGTCATGTCATATAGGTCCAAGTTGGACATCCAATTGCTTCGATTTGAATTATCTGAAATATGCCTTAGATGTACCAAAGGGAGTACCAAGAACAACTTGTGGACAGGAAAATTCATATGAAATTCACTTGCACCTCCGAAGACTAATAACGAAAGATTGCTTTGTTTTGGTTAATTGTAAGATCCAAAGGGTTTATCGATCCCAAGGGGTGAAGATTCATAATAAGTGTATAGAAATTAGCAAACCAAACAAAGCATGTCCAAAAGTAAACCAACCCCTTGGACTGCTACAAAATACACCATCGGATTCTGTCGAGTGAATAGAATCAAATACCATCAAGCAAAATACAATTTTGATGTAACTGAAAGAAATTCAAAAATGAAATAGAAATGATACAAAATCAATAAAATATAAAATAAAAGAAGATGCCATTTATTTTATTCTTTTATTTAATTAGTATTTAGATTATGTAGCTGTGTATATAATTATATATCATTTTTGTTAAAATGAATTTCCACAATACATCATAACAATCTTTTATAGGATTTAATGATTCCTAAAAAGAGATTCATTCCATTCATTACCCTTTTTTCTTCAAATCCAAAAAATTCTTCATATTTATATTTATACATAACACATAAGTCGTTGATTTAGCATTGGAAAAAAGGGGCGAAATGTCCATTTTCATCTAGAGACAAGAGCGAGCTTTGATTCCCAGTTTGTTAATCAATAAAAGATACCCACGAGTTACTTCCTTTTTACACAGGAACAGAATGAGCTGGAGTGAAGAAGGGGTTTATCTCTCATTTCCTCCTCGAATAGATTGGTTTTTTGGTTTCCAAGGGAATCTTGTTATGTTGTTTTGAAGGGTGCACTAATCCTTTGAATCCAGTGCCAATGGGTATCATGCCCCCTATAGAAGTTCCTACAAAAATGGGAAATACCCTACCTTTGAGTGCGGTTTGAACTTCTCAGGTTTTGAAAAGAAGAGTAAATTTTGCCGATTTTTATGGCCTAAATTATAATAAAAAATGGGAGTTGATAAAGCATAAATAAATCCAATTTTTAAAATTATAAAGCAAGTGGTAAATGTGAAATATGTGACTTGTTTGAGGGACCTCTTAAAACCCCCTTTCATTCTCTTAATATCATACACCCCTTAATGAATATTTGATGTCTCCCATTATTAATAAAATAAAATGGGTATTTTAGACTGAATTTACTTATTTATAGCCAGTCAATTTCATATACCTACCCATGACCCATTTTTTATGAATTCTCTCTGGGGTATACTCCGACTCTCAAGTCAGCACTTCGATAGGAATGTCATCTCAGGGAGAAAAAATAGAGTTTGAATAATTAAGAAAGTAATTAATTGAAATTGACCTATCATTTTGATATTTATACTTGAAATTGATAGGCCGGATTGGTCCATGGGTCAAATATATAATATTGGACCCATTTTGGTCTATTTGAACCACGAGGGTAAAATTATTAAAATACTCCTAACGGACTTGGGTCTGGAGCCACGTGTAATATTATCATTGGGTGTATTATTTTGGCATCATCATTTTTCCTTCAGTCTCAAGTCAAAAATTTTCGGATTGAGAGTGCTAAGTACTTGATGTAATATTCGTATCTTGGCCGGAGCCGTAGTATTGACCGAAACCAATTTCATGACTTAGAAAATTAATTTTTTGAGGAAAATATTTTTTTGAAATGATTAGTTCACCGAGCCTTGTACAAAAATTTTATCCACCTGAGCATATAAATATAAAAGTAAAATAATTGTACCAGGGTGTACTTGTGCCAAAACTTGAATTTGTTGTTTAGAATTTTCTTAACTGAGGAGTACTCCAGACTTATTCATAGGATTACAATACCTGGTCTTCACTCTAATTACCTCAGGCTATTAAGTCCACATCTCTCCATTTTATGGAGATTATTTTTCCCAAGTCTTGGTCTTCAGCACAGTACTACTTCCTTCATACTTCATCACGTATATGTTTTACGCCTTGGTGCTTCGATAGTACTAAGGCCTTAGTGCGTGGAAGATTATTTGAAAGCTTATCCATAGTATTACAAAATTTAGTTGTACTAGTAAGTGCTTGAATTGTGGCTTGGTGTTTCCCTAGTACAAGGAAACAACTCGGGATTTTACTTGGAAATTTATCTCGATCTTTCATTGCTCCAACCCACTCCAAGTATGTCTCCTATTTCCTTTACTCCATCTGAGCTTTATACTTATCCTTCTTCTCCTTGTCTTGCTTTTATTATTTTTTTTTACCAAGGCTTACACGAGAATTGCTAGGTAGAAAGTTATCCTATTCCTTGCCTAACCAAAGACTTACCCTCGTAATCTGTATTAATTCCTCGCAACCTTTATTCCAATAGTGATCATATTCTTCTTAGGCAAGTTACGTTGTCTTCATCGCTCTCTTTTTTTATTTTTTTAACTCATCAAAAAAATTGCATAAATCACATAACTAACACTACTCTAGCCATAGCTTCAAATAACTTATTCACAGCCAAGTAGAATTCCACTCCAGTGATTTAATCCTTAAGGTTAAAGACCACCACAGAAAAGAACAAAGACATGAAAAATTTTACAATGACAAATGCCAACTCCACGATATCCAATGTAGACCACAATTTTCCTTGTGACCATGATATACCTTTTTCTCGACTGATTATGGTTCTTCCTCAGACATGGATACCTCAGGTTCCTCAGTCAACCTTGGCTTCGATAATGATGCCATGAATGACCATGCTAAAATTGATGACAACCAAGGCTTTGATGATGACCACGATGTTAACAATAATCCTACACCCGAAACCATTGATGTCAAAGCCATTGATAAAGTACGCAAGAAAATATCAAGCAGAGCAGGAATAGTAAATGGGTATTGGTTGCTTACCCATTTACTATTCCTGCTCTGCTTGATATTTTCTTGCGTACTTTATCAATGGCTTTGGCATCTAGTACAAAATCCATTGTTGTCGGTTCTGTGCATATTTTGGATACTACAAATCCTGAATTTCTTGAGAATTCTGAAAACTTATCTTCCAAAGATCGTATTCGAGTGTTTCAAGAAAGCTATTGTATTTCTTCGGATATTACTTTGCAATTTCTCGACGGGGATGATAGAGCAAAAGCATCACCAGAGGTATCTATGACTATATTTAAGGACCAATTACAGTCTGGTCTCTATCTTCCCATTCTCTCTTTCTTCATTTTACTCTTTCTTTACTATTTGTGATTAGAATATTCCAATTGGCTCCTTATGCCATCAGATTTGTCGTTTGCCTTTTCTTATTATGCAAGCATTTGAATGAGAATCCCACGGTTGATGGTTTTAGAGCTTTTTATAAGCTAACTTCCTGTTATAGGTGTTCTCGCTCCTTTATTTTCAATTGCATCAGACCACTGATGCTTTCATTTGTCGATAACCTTCCTCAGTCAAAGAGTGGAAGACACGTTTCATGCTTCTTGTTTGCCAAATGGAAGAAAATGACTGCAGTTCATATGAATTGGAAGAACCAAGTGGTTTAGGAAAGTTTAAATACAACCCCTCTAGACATGAAAGATTTCATCTTTACGGTTAAGTAATCCAACGTTGAGTTTGATTTTCAGGGTAGCCATACTAAGATTGAAAAAGGCTTGCTGATCTAGTAGACCTAGCACTAGGGTTTAGCCCTAGCTTCCTTTTTCATGACTATAACTCCTGTCTTGATTTCATAGCCATTACTGACCCTGAGTAGTAGGTTTCCATATCTCAGAGGTGATAGAGTCACTAAAAATAGGAGCTCTCGAGAATACTGAAGCAAGAGTTTCTGGGTCGATGGAAGTAGTTCCTCTTCAAATTATTCCTCTAGGGGACACGCTTTCGAAGAAAAAATAATCTGAACTCCTGGCTCCCTTAGATAGGAAGAGGGCAAAAGCTGTGGAATTTTGCGAATTACCTCATCCTTCCAAGAAATCAGGGATTCATATAAATGATAATCTTACCCCTCATCTGCCTTCCTTGAAGAAGAAGGTAGATGAAAGAGCAAAAAGTCCTTCAAATCTAGATACCAACTTTCCTTCTAATAATGACATAAATGATAACTTGAAATATTTGGAGGAATCTTTTAAATGGTTACTTGCCACTGTGTCCCTTGATATCCATAAGGCTTTTTATAGGCTGACCAATGAACAAGTGGTTAAACAATTTAATAATGAGCTCCAATATGTAAGTTGGGACATGTTGCTAATATTTCTATCTATGTGGAAATAATTGCATTCTTATGATCTTTTCTGCTTTAAACAAGTAAACAAGACTTCTAAACTTTCAATAACGTCTTTTGAAGGAAAGCCTTTGAATTATTTCTTCAAATTGACAATGTTCCAAGTTCGAGGGAGAAGTTTTCCCTGACGATCAGCTAACTTATAGAATCCTGAAGGATAGGCTTCCACAATGTAGTAGGGGCCTTTCCAATTAGCATCCAGCTTTCTAGTACCATCAACCCAACTAACATCATTCTTTCAAAAATCTAGATTGCCTGGTTGAAAATACCTCTGCTGAACTTCTATGTTATAATACTTTGCCATTTTTTGTTTGGAGTTTGCTTCTTGAATAGAAACTATGAGTCTTCTTTCTTCTAAGAAATCGAGGTCTACCATTCGTTCCTGATCAGCAGAAGTTGCCACATGATGAATCACTCGGGATGTAGGCATTCTAATTTCTGTTGGAATCACAGCGTCTGCACCATAGATAAGACTAGAAGGGGTCATGCCATTAGTTGCATGTGGAGTTGTTCTGTAAGACCATAATGCACTTAGCAATTCCTCATTCTAACCTCATTTTGTTTGTTGAATCTTATTTTGATTCATGACAGAATAGTTCTGTTGGAAACTTTAGTCTGATCATTTGCTTCTAGGTGTCCCACAGATGTGGTATGTAGTTGAACCTCCAAATCTTTACAAAATGTCCTGAATGGTTCTCCTACAAATTGTGTTCCGTTGTCCGAGATAAGAACATGAGGTATGCCATATTGACAGACTATATTTTTTTTCAGAAGAAAGTTTTTATATTTTCTCAAAAATTGATTTAAATGGTTCAACTTTGATCCATTTGAAGAAATAATCAATGGTGACGGCCAAGAGTTTATATACTCCAGCTCCTTTTAGGAGAAGGCCTAATATATCGATCCCCCATTATTGAAAAGGTCAAGAATTGGTGATTGGATTGAGATCTCCTATTGGCCTTCTTGGGATAGGTGCATGACACTTGTGACAGCTTGAAACGAGCTGATGAGCATCGTTATGCATGATCGGCCAATAATATCCCATCAAAATAGTTTTTCTAACTAAGCTCCTTACTCCAATATGACTTCCACAGATGCCTTCATATATTTCTCGAAGTACATATTCGGCTTCTCTAAGAGACAAGCACCGAAACAAGGGAGATAAATATGATTCCCTGTATAGGATACCTTCAATGATCTCATATTTCATAGCTCAAATTTTGAGCCTCTGAGTGTCCATCTTCCTTTAGGGAGAAGTCCCTAGAGCAGGTAGTCGCGATTGGTTTCATCCATCCTTAGTCTTCCTCAATGTCTAGGATTTCTTCTTCATCAATCGACCTTTGGGCCTAAATTTCTACCAATACTTTTTTTGTCAAACGAGAGTATATAGTGGATGAAAGTTTTTCCATTGCATCGGCATGGTTGTTCTTTGCTGAGGGAATCTTGACGAATTCCACTTCTTGGAAGATTCTTTTAGTTGCTAAACCTTCGAAGGTATTTCTGTAAGATTACCCCCCGAGGATCTTAAATCTCAAAGTTGTCAAGGATAAGATTAACCACAAATGAGTAATAACTATTTATTTTGACACCCTGGATACATATCCTATTGGCATGTTTTAAGTCGGATAATATGGCTTCGTATTCAACTTCATTGTTGGTGGCCTCAAGATTAAATCAAAGAAAATAAATGTAGCATTGGCCTTTTGGAGACCAGATGATTATTCCAGTCCTAGATCCATATTTTGCATGAGGCTCCATCTATATGTAACTCATAGACCGAGTAGTTCTAATCACTCTCTGTTAAGTTCTGGTCTTGAGAAATCGAACTAGCCTGTTAAGGTGAAGCTGTGCTTTACACAATGAAATTGGCTAACACCTAAGCTTTTATGTTTGGCCTTGGCCTAAATGTTTTATCATGTTTGAGGAGCTCTACCTAGCACTCAAGAATTCTCCCAGAGATGTCTGGTGTTTCCAAAATAGTCTTCAAAGGAAAATTAGTGCAGACAATGATTTTATGTCCTTGGAAATCTGGCCTCAAATATAACTTTCAAGCAACAACAACAAAAGGAAAGGTCATTTTTTTCAATCAATGAGTAATTTATCTCCAGTTCTTGAAGGACTCTACTTATTAAGTAAATTGGCCTCTAGATCAGGTCTTTCCCAGAGACTAAAACTGCACTCATTGCCCTTTCAAAAGCTGAGAGGTAGAGATACAAGGTCTCTTTAGGCTGCGTTGTAGTCAAGGTAGGCATGTTGGCCAGATATTCTTTTAGCTTATTGAAGGCTTGCTGCCATTGTTCTGTCCATTCAAAGTTTTTTTCTTTTCGAAGTACTTGGAAGAACGACAATCTTTTCTCAACTGACTTAGATAAAAACCTATTCAGCACAATCATTTTCCTGTGAGGCATTGTACCTCTATGATTGAATAAGGAGGTTTGATATCTAATACTGCTTGTTCTTGTATTGGCTTCAATACATATTTCAGGGATGATAAAGCCCATTTCATATCTAATACTGCTTGTTCTTTGTATTGGCTTCAATATCATCTTCAGTCAGAGACGATAAAGCCCAAAAATTTTCTTGAGCATAGGTACCTTTGTTGGGGTTCAATCTCATATTGACACTTCTCAATGTCTCAAAGGTTTCCCTTAAGTCGTTGATAGTATCTCCAAGAGATCAACTCTTCATAACCATATCGTCGACATAGACTTTTATGTTTCTTCCAATCTATTTTTTGAAAAGTTGTTTATGAGCCTTTGATATGTAGCCCCAGTATTCCTTAACCCAAAGGGCATGGTTTGATAGTAATAGGTTCCCTTCCTTGCTGAGGAAGATCTAGTGATATCCCTTGTATGCATCTAAGAAATATCCTATTACAAAGCCTACTAATGAATTAATAACTATGGCGATCTGAGTCAAAGGGTAATTGTCTTTAAGACAAGCTTTATTAAGATAGCTGAAATTGATACACATTTTCCAGTCCATAACATATTTCCTTTCAAGTACAAGATTGGACAGCTAAGCCAGATACAATACTTTCCAAATTATCTGAGTAGATCACTGCTAATAGTCTATCCACTTCGATGTCTATGACTCAGCTACGCTCTGGACCAAAGAGTCTTTTCTTTTGCTTGACAGACTTGTACGCAAGTTCAATTCATAACTTGTGCTTTATAACTTCTCGAGGAATGCCTAGCATGTCATCCGTGGACCAAGCAAAGAGATTTCTGTACTCAAATAGAAGTCCAAGAAGATCATTCTTTAATTCAGCAAGGAGAGTGACGCAGATTATCAGTTTTTTATCATGGTAGAAAGAATCAAAGACAATTCTTCCATTGGGATTCCAAATTCTAGTTGGATTTCCTTTCCCTTATCATTACTCAACTCTACATTTTTTGTCGGAATGCTAGAGCTCAACCTTTCATCCTTGCCTTTTTCTTATTACCAGAAGAATCCCCATTTCGACCTGAATAGTTTTTTCTTTTATCGATGTACTTCATAGAGACATCATGTAACATTCCCAAGCCTCTTGTTGATTCCCCTATGCAGCTTCCTCTATACATCACGCATTATCTGCTAGAAAACTTAATCCCCAGGTTATAGATTGAAGGCAAGACAATAAAAACAAATTCAAACTATCGCCCTAATATTGTGTTGTACGGTGAGGACTTCTTAACCAAGATAAGTGTAATAATCTCAGTTCAGCATCTTGGGGACTCTCCAAGAGTCAAAGGTAACGTTACCGTTGTCTCAAGCATAACCAGGTCTCTTACGAAACCAACAAGCAGGTCGCGAACAATCTGATGTGATCATTACTAATACTTATTCTTTCCCAAGCATGCTAGTATATGATATCTGTTGAACTTCCACCATTAATGAATACTGGGTGTACTCTTTAATCGCCCCTTTAACATGGATGATTGTCGGGTCAGCATATAGATACCGATCTGGTACCGGATCTTAATCTGTAAAACTGATGCTCATGTTGGCGCAAGGCTTCTTTGGAAGTACTCTGCCAGGTGGCATGGGCCTAGCATAGTACTTTCAGGCATTGGTTGTTCTCTACTGGTTCCACTTCTTGCAATAGCACTCAACAATATTTTCATTTAGTTCATTTTCCTAGCCCCTACTACGAACTCTTCAGTCCTAATGATCATATTGATTACTCCTACAACATCATTATTATTAATAGGAAGTCCCCTCTAATAATTACTTTGGTTTGGATAATAGGGCCTGGGAGGCCTATTATCATTCCGAACTCCATTACCATTATATCTAAATTTATTAGCAACTCTAAGGATGTATCTTTGCAAGATTCCATTGTTGATAGCTCTCTCTATACTAATTTTTAGATAATTATCTCATCAGTATCGTGGTCATGGCCTCCATGATATGTACAATAGCGCGATCTATCTCGTTTGTGTTGATCTATTAGCATAGGATGAGGAGGTTGAAGGATTCCTTCATTCTAAATTTGGAATAAAATCTCTTTCGAAGAAGTATTAAGAGAAATGAAATCTATGTTTGAAAGAACTAGGGTTAGCAAGGGTCGGAAAGCGTTTAGTCCTGGGAAAGTTACTCTATCAGCTAGGGGTCCTTGATTATTTTTTGGTAATTTTCTAAATTATTTGCCATTCTTGCCATTATTATCTTCTTTGTGGTCAGCCTTGTTAGGTCTAGATTCAGGGATTCTCCTTCCTTTTATATTTAGGTTGTAAAAATTCTTTTTTTTGTTGGATTTGATTCTTCTCCACGATTATGATTGTCAGCCCTTCGAAGAAGTTCGTTGAAAGTCTTAGGAACTCTCACAGCAATCTCAACGTTAAAGTTTCTAAGCTTCTCTACTCATGAAGGCCGTAATCATAATCGCTTCGTCAGAATCTCAAACTAGGATAACCTCATCATTAAAATGACCAATATACTACTTTAAAGATTTGTCTGGTTTTTGCCTGATATTCATGACGTGTGTAGGTTCTTTCTGGATAAGTTGCTTACTCATAAAGTGTCTAGCGAAATTTCGAGCAAGATCCGCAAAATAGTCGACAGAGGGTAATTTTGTGAACATTTATGAGCCGATTCTCTTAGGTTAGTGGAAAAAAGTCTGCGTATGTAATGGTATTAGCGTATCCATACAGCCTTGTAACTAAAGTTACGTGGGTTGCATGGTCAGCGAGATCAGTGGTACCTTTGTCAGGATCTAGATCCGATTGTTTAAAGTTGAAAGAGATTTGATCTACTTGGATGGTCAATATTAATGGATCTTTATCGGTTAATGCCAACTCTATGAAATTAGCAGTGTTTTTCTTTATGCTTTCTTAGGACTTTGTGTTCCATTTTGGCTATGACCTCCTCCTCAGATTGGTATAGAGTTTTGGTCGTATTTTCTTCTGACTTTTTGACAGACTTTGGGTTGGGACCCATCCTGTCAAAGATTGAACCTTGCTTTTGAGTTTGGTGCATTGATGTTTCTGGTTGAGGTTTCATAGATTGATAATAACTACTACTAATAGCATCATCTTGATTCGAAAATCAGTACCACTAAAGGAAGTTTCTTCATTTTTGTTCATGGTCTCTATGAAGGTTTGGAAGGCTTTGAAATTTACAGAAAGCTTCTTGAACTGTAACATTTCTTCCTACGTCAATCCTAGTGTCTATTGTGCAAATCAAGGAGCAGATAGAAACTTAGGTGGTATAGTTTCATGTGATGGTTATGGAGTCTTGCTTCTTGCTTTTTTTTATGCTTTTCCATTTGACGATGAGGAATATCAAGAAATGTGTAAGCTTATTATAATGTTTGTTTGAATCCAAAGGTGATAAAGAAAGTTTAGGAAAAGGCTTTTTGCTCGATTCTCATAGACGACGTCATTTGATAATGGGATTTGATGAGGTGTTATTTGACTAAAGGGAAAGGAAGAGATGTATATAGAGAGATGTGAATATAGCCCGTAGGCTTTGTATTTTTTATATATAACTTATTATCTTTTGTCTTCTTGCCATATGTCCTTGTTTACATGTAATTCCTCTAATATTTATATGTAGAGGTTCCCGCCTTTAAGGTCGAACACTCTGACCTATTGGAGGTTGGACCTGAAAAGTCTACTCATCAAGTATATTCGATCATGATCAGCCTTATCATGCATATATATATCAATAGCGGTGTTGTTTTGCAAAAACATTCTCATAAGGGTTATAGGACACGTATCGCAATTCTATAGAGTGAACACTTCATGTATCAACAAGAGTCTCTCGGCTGAATATGTTCCTCGGTTAGGTCTAGCCAAAATTTACACTTTGTCCTGCTTTTGTGAAGAGCAGCTCAGTCCCTGGAGATCTGCTTTTGTGAAGGGTAGCTCAGTCCCTAGAGATCGTTCTAAGAGGTGATAGACTGTTTGTCTGTGCATTTACACTTTAAAGTTCCTAATTTCAGGAGCTGTATTTAACTCGAATGAGTTCTCAGGAGTGACCTTACTTTTTCTCATCTTTGTTCTCTTTTTTACCTCAACTTCTATGTCTTGCCAGAGAACGCTTTAAAGGGTTTGCCTTTAATTAATACTTTGACCTATTTTATTGGCCGAAGCCCCAAATCTAATCATAATTATATAATCTGGGCTTAATTGCCCATTTCAAAGATCTTGCAACTATTTTTAGAGGCTGCCTTCCCTTTCTAGAAAAAGAAAATTTGCTAAAAGAAATCCTTCTTTCTTATTACTCATGGATTCTTATCAAGGAGATGACTCTGGCAAATCATGCTCTTTGGATCCTGTTTCTTTCAAAGTTTTCTTCAGGAAGAAGAATTTATGGATCCAGAAGAAAAGTGAGCATTCTTAGAGCTGCAATTACCTCTTCAATCCCCATACCCCTAACTTCGTCAGTTGTAAGTTAAGCTGTAGTGACTGCACATAAATAGTCTTCCTCTGTAGTGGCTGGTTCCTCTTTGCCAATGTGATAGTAACTTCTTTGTAATCTATGTTATATTAGATTGCTGTAATTCTTTCCCAGAAAAGGAAAAGTCCTTTCTTAGATGTTCACCCAGATCCTGGGAGATTAGTTGGCCATTCCTCCTCATGTGCATTCATACAACCACCTTTAAGCCGAGACGCTGAGCCGGCTCGATATATCTCTTTTTCTTGTTTAGTCTTTTAGAACCTCTGTATTGTACTTCGGCGAGTTCTGACCAAATCAATATATATGTTTTTTTGTTTGGTCTTTCAGAACCTCTTAATCCACTTTGGTGAGTTCTGACCAAATCAATACATCCTTTTTTGTTTACTTTGTTGTGGCTGAACTACAGCTCCGTTTTAGGCTCTAGGCAAAGTAGTCAACTGATCCTTAGGTCTATTAATCAGCACCATATGTTTATGTTATCATCATATCTATCCTAGATC
Organism: Cinchona pubescens; assembly: GCA_025175665.1. Taxonomy (NCBI): domain Eukaryota; kingdom Viridiplantae; phylum Streptophyta; class Magnoliopsida; order Gentianales; family Rubiaceae; genus Cinchona; species Cinchona pubescens. The sequence goes on along the minus strand of JANKKI010000070.1, from coordinate 79,680 downwards.
TAGCCACTGACCCTTGAGCGTCTTCTGCCAACTCGGACATATTTTTTGATTTTTTGAACAACTTGTCATCTAAACAATAGTTGTAATAATTGAGCTACGAAGAGTCGTGCTCCTGACAATTGTGCACATTTAATGCCACATCTTTTCATCCATTTTGCTGGTAGTTACTTTTCTCTCTTTCAGTTTCCTGTCTTTTGATGAGTAAGCTTAAATGACTTGTACCCAACCCTATTTAGGGTTTTACCTTCTTTTTTATTTTCTTTTATGTTTTGCTCTTCATCACTCAAAAATCTGTTTTAATTCTGAGTACCCAATACTCATTTTCTATTCCTTCTCTGCTTGATATTTTCTGTCTTACTTTATCAATGGCTTTGGCATCTAGTACCAAACCCCTTGTTGTTGGTTTTGAGCACATTTTGGATGCTACAGATCCTGAATCCCTTGAGAATTCAGAAAACTTAACACCTAATCATTGTCTTCGAGTGCTTTGAGAAGCTATTGTATTTCTTCAGAGATTACTCTCCAATTTGTGTCTATCTATGAGGACCAATTACGTTCTGTTCTCTGTTTTACCATTCCCTCTTTCTTCATTTTACTCTTTCTTCACTTTGGGATTTGCATAGATCAATTGTCTCCTAATGTCATCAGTTTGTGGTTTACTTTTTCATATTATGCAAGCATTTGAATAAAAATCCCACAGTTGATGGTTTTAGACCTTTTTATAAGATGACTCCCAGTGGTTGGGGTTCTTACTCCTTCCATTTTTCAATCGCGTCAGACCTCTGATGCTTTCAGACATTCGTTGATATCCTTCCTCAATCAATGAATGGAAAACACGTTTCTTGTTTACAAGATAGATAAACACAACTAGAGTTCATACGAAGTGGAAGAACCAAGTGCTTCAACAGAGTTTAAATACAACCTTTCTAGGCATGAAAGATTTCATTTATGTGTTAAGAAATTTAGCATTGAGTTTGATTTTCAGGGTAGCCATACTAAGATGTAGCAAGGCTTGCTGATCTGGGTAGATCAAGCACTAGGGTTTAACCCTAGCTTCCTTCCTCATGACTATAATCCCTTTCTTGATTTCATAGCCATTACTGACCCTGAGTAGGTTTCCATAGCTTAGATGGTGATGGAGTCACTAAAAGTAGGAGCGCCCATGACTACTGAAGTGGGAGTTTCTAGATCGATTGAAGTATTTCCTCTTCAAATTATTCCTCAAGGAGATACACCTTTGAAAAGAAAATCATCTAAACTCTTGGCTTCCTTAGATAGGAAGAGGACAAAAGCTATGGAATTGTCGGCTATGAATTACCTCCTCCTCCTCCCCCTCCCAAGAAATCAAGGATTCAAATATTTGAAAATTCTACCCCTCATCCGCCTTCCCCGAAGAAGAAGGAAGCTGAAAGAGTATAAAGTCCTTCTTCAAATATAGATATCGACTTTTCCTCTGATAAGGACATAAATGATAGCTTGAGATCTCAGGGTAAATCCTCTGAATGATTACTTGCCAGAGTGCCCCCCTGATGTCCATAAGGCTTCTCAAAGGCTGACCAATGACAAGTGGTTAAACAATTTAATCATGAGCTCCAATCTGTAAGTTGGGGCATGATGCTAATATTTCCTTGTTCCTATCTATGTGGCATTGTTATGATACTACTTTGAGCAGCTAAACAAGACTTTTGCAAACCTTTAACAACGTCTTTTGAACGAAAGCCTTCGAATTACTGCCTATAAGTACAATCTGAGTAAGCAGACTTCTGCAATTGAGAAAATTTCAAAGATTTTGGCTAAAAAAGAGGTAGCTCTATCCAAGCTTTACAAGAGAAATATGATACCGAAATTGGTCAGCCAATTGATCAGGTGAGCATCCAAATTGCCGAGACTGAAAAAGTCTACAGAGAGCAGGAAGAATTGAAGACCCATCAGGAAGTACAACTAGCTATCGGTGAGTTTGGCTCCAAACAAAGTGAAGCCAAATCTACTGGGCTATAACATCTTCTTGATGGGGCCAACCAAATCCTACGCTATGAGGCATTACAAAGGGATCTACAATCTTTCTGTAGGTATCCTGGAAAGATGATGTTCGACAAAGCCTTGGTAGAAGTTCAAGATTGATTTCCTAACCTCCCTCTTGGACTTCACTTTCTTTTCGGATTACCAACTTTTTGTGACTGATGTTCTTCTAGACGAGCTTGGGGGCCTCTTTATAAGACCTTGCACAGTCCAAAATTTATCAACCCCTTTGCTATCACTTGCTTCTAGAGTTTTCCCTGTTGAAGAGAAAGATAAATAATTTGTAATAGGATAGAATTTTGTTATATGGCAGATTTATTGTAATAGGATAGAACACTTATCATTGATATTTTTTGTTTTTGAATATACAATGATTGTTTATCGACTGACCACCAATCTTCTCCCCCTAACATTGCTTAGATCTCCAAGTAATATTTCTGATAATTCTAGTAAACTAGAGTTATTTCCCTCTAAATTATGGCATTTTGATAGTTTTAATCCCGAACTTTGGGTAAGTAAATGAAGATTTTAGTTAATTTCTTTCATATGTTTGTATTTCTGTTCTTGTTAAATGTGATAATTTTTTATTAAATTTCTAGCTTAATTAATTTCTTAAAGGTGTTAATATTATGTAGGTCAAAATTAGAGGTTGGAAGCTGGAATGAAGAAAGCTCAAAGGACCAAATTGCAATAATGGAAGAAATGGAAGAATGCTTGGAAGAGAGTCGAGATCGTATCTCAAACTCTCCATATCGTGATCTCGAATCGGGAAATTGCTCTAAATGTATTAGAGTCAAGATCGCGATATCAAATTCTCCAAGATATCGCAATCTCGACTTGCTAAGAGATAAGTTGTGAGGGCAATTTTGTAATCTTCTAGCAAACAACTCCGGATTTTTGCCTTGTATAACACTACACTATTGAAGCTATTTCAAAAAATTGTAATAGTGGAAGAGGATAGAATTAAGTAGGAAATTAGTAGATTTTAGGATAGATTAGGAAAACTTGACTCTGAAGTTTCTTTTGTATGAAAAGTCCTCTTTAATCATTTCTTATATCTTCTTTTAATTTCTTTGCAAGTTTAAATTTTGATTAGATAGTTGTAGTGGGCTAATCATTAGCTTTAAGTAGATATAATTTTTACTTTCTTACTAGTTTAATTTAGAAAAAATATCTTTGCTTGCAATCCAGGGTTCCTTAGAAAAATTAGGATTCTCGCTAATTTCTTGCTTTTTAGTTAAGAATTCTCAATTTCTTGCATTAATTTCTAGTTAATTTTTAGTGGGCTTTCTTTATTGTCATCAAAAATCCAAAAATATTTAGAATTTCAATTTTAACTTGTTCCAATTTCTACTGCAAAAATGGTTGCTTTTAATTTGCAAGGTTCTTATTTGTAGTCTTTTTTTTTGGTAACTTGCTTGCTTTTAATTTTAGTCTTATTTTGGTCAATTTAGCGTAGAATCAAGTACTTTTAGTTAATTGTTTTTGTTAGAATTTAGTGTCTAGTCTCTTAATTTCATAATTTCTTAGTTTCCTTTACTTGATTTAGTAGATAAATTAGCTTAATTTGCTTGTTTACTCGAGTGTACATATAGATTTAATTAGTGTAGTTTCATCTCTCATTAATTGATTTTTGCTTAACTATACAAATACCCGTAAATCTTGGATTTTGCTTGCCAACAATACTTGTGGGAACGATACCCACTCATCATATACTATTATCAACTCCGTATACTTGCGGAAGTTAGGTAGATAATAGTGAAATTGTGTGGTTAATTATTGTTTGGTTGTTCTTTCATAGTTCAACTTTACCTATGAAGCAATCAAACCAGGTTTTGGTGCCGTTGCCGAGGATTCTCCTTAGTTTTTGGCAATATCAAGTGCTATACGAGTCGTGTAGATTAAGCACATAGTTTAATTTAGTTGTTAATTTAGTTTATTTTTGTGTTTATTGGTTGTCTTGTGGAATTAACTAGGCACTTCAATTCACTATTTGCTTTGGTTTTGTTGTAGTGCATGGTAAGAGGAGATCAAGGGCCATTCATTTGCTTGGATAAGGAAAAGAAAAGAGAGCTAAGGAAAATTCAGAAGTTGAGAAGGGTACAACAAGAGTAAGAAAGGATTGAAATGCCAAATGCTAATGCTCATCGAAGGAATTTGAACATGGAAAACAAAGAAGAAGAGGTTGTTGGAAATAATGGGATACGTGGTTATGGGTATGGAAATGGCATGAATGGGAATGGATGGCCATTAGGGGAATATGCCTTGCCAAATTTTGATGGAGCGAATTCTAGCATTGCACGGATGCCCGTGCAAGCTAAAAACTTTGAAATTCAAGCTCGCCTCAATCCAAATGCTGCAAGCTCATGCCATGTTTGGGGGTAGTCCCAATGAAGATCCCTATACACAACTCATGAACTTTGAAGAAGTTTTGGTCACGTTCAAGTTTAATGGAGTATATCCGGATTGTGTGCGAATGAGGGTGTTTTCTTTCTCTTTCAGGGATAGGGCAAAGTCATGGTTACAATCCCACACTCAAGAAACATTTACTACTTGGAATCAACTTGCTCAAGAGTTCTTGGCAAAGCATTTTCCACCCGTAAGAACCGCCAAAATGAGAAATGAAATCAACTCCTTTAAGCAAGATGTTAGTAAAAGCTTAGGAGAAGTTTGAGAGTGGTTCAAGGAGTTTCTAAAGAAATGTCCTCATCACGTGATTCCTTTGTGACTTCAAATCCAAACTTTCTATAATGGTTGGACTCAAGAGACCAAATCCATAGTGGATGCTTTCGCCGATGGGTCTATCTCATACAAGACTCCGGAGGAAACTCAAGATTCTGTTGCTTAATAGGATGGCATACAACCATTATTATCATGGACTGATGACCTCACCGGTGACTCAACACCAATCTAATCAAGCCAATGCCAATAGTGGAGTGTTGAATTTGAACTTACAAGATGCTCTTTTGGCACAACAAAGTATGCTCATAAGTGTGATGAATATCGTTGCAAAGGCATTGGAGAACTTGGGGAAACCAAGTAGTGTAAATGCCATGTCTTCTTCTCTAACCCAGCCAAGCATGGTATGTGATTTTTGTGTAGGCGGTCATCGAAATGGACAATGTGAGATATCATATGAGTCCAATGAGCAACTCAATTATGTGTCTAATCAATCATCATTTCCAAGGAACCCATCCGGAGCTTATGGGAACACATATAATCCTTCTTGGAGGAACCATCCTTATTTTTCATGGAGCAGCACCAATAATCAATCCAATCCTCCTTACCAACCAAATCCTCCACCTCAAAATGTCCAACACACTCAAGCCCCAAGTTCCTCACCTAGACCTTATCAACCGCCACATCAAAGAAATTTCCAACCCAACTCATATCAATCTTTTCCTAATCCTTCATTTCAAAACCAACAACCAAGACCTCCTTTCCAATATGCAAATTCTTCCCAACCTATGTATCATGACCAATATGCTTTAAGAGAGAATGTGGGAGAAGATGGTTGGAAAAGAGAAGCCAAATACTTGAGGAGAAAGTTGGATAGGAAATATAAGAAACACAAGAGAGATTATGAGAATTTGAAGTCATCTACGAGGAATTTTGAGATTCAATTGGGCTAATTGGCAAGGTTGAACAATGATAGACCTTTAGGGGTGATTCCGAGTGATACCATTTCAAACCCCAAGGAGCAATGCAAGGCCATCACCCTTAAGGAGTGGTAAAGAGTTGGAAGAAAGGGTTGGGAGAAATTTGTTAAAAAGTGGAGAAAAATAATGAGTTGAGGATGAAAAGAAAGAAAAAGGGGAGTCTTTAAACGGGCAAGACAAAATACGATGAATGAGTCTATTAAGCCCAACTCACTAAGCAATGAGGATCCGAAGCATCATGAGCCGAAGCACATTAATGTGCCCTTTCCTCAAAGGCTAAGGGATGAAGAAAAGGCAAAGAAGTTTAAGAAATTTCTTGAGATTTTCAAAAAGGTTGAAATCAACATTCCATTCATGGAGAACATGCTCGCCCATGCTAAATTTATGAAACAAGTCCTCACTTCAAAAAGGAAATTGCATGGGGATGAAATCTTATGCTTAACGGAGAATTTTAGTGCACTCCTTACAAAAAGGTTACCACCAAAGCTCAAGGATCTCGGATCATTTTCCATACCTTGTGAGATTGGGGGTTTACAATTTGGAAGAGCATTGTGTGATTTGGGAGCTTCAATAAATCTCATGCCTTTTGCAGTATTTAAGAAGTTAAATGGAGGACAATTGAAGCCAACAAGTACCGAATTGCAACTTGCGGATCGGAGCATAAAGTTCCCAAAGGGGATCATTGAAACCTGATGTGATTGTGAAAATTGACAAACTCTAACTTCCTGCGGATTTCATTGTGCTTGAAATGAAAGAGGACGAAGAGATGCCAATCATTATTGGGAGACCTTTCCTTGCTACCGGCCACGCACTTATTGATGTTCAAGAAGAGAAGTTGGAATTCTGAATAAATGATGAAATTGTTACATTTAAAGTTTTCAGTTCATTAAAACTTCCTTCAATTTTTGAAGATGTCATGAATATAAATGTGGTAGATGATCTAACTATGATTGTTGTAAGAATGCAATGGAGAATTTCTCAATGGAGGAAGAGGTTTTAGAGTCAAATGCTCTAAGTCAAGATGATGAAGAAGGGATGAGGAATGTGAATCATTTGGAGGATGGGACTTTATTGCAAAAGGAAGATGAGGAGAATCAAGAAAAAAGTTAAAGGGGTATCTCCAACCAACGAACCCCCCAAGTTGGAACTTAAACCTCTTCCTACTCATTTAATGTATGCATATCTTGGTGAAAATGACTTAGTAGACATACCCAATGATTGTGAATCATCTTTGACAAGTGAGCAACTTGAAAGATTGATTGTGGTGCTTAAAATGCAAAAAGATGTCATTGCTTGGTCCATTGATGATATTAAGGGAATTAGCCCTTCCATAAGCATGCACAAATTCTTGTTGAATGATGAAAATAACCGGTATGACAACCTCAAAAGAGATTGAATCCTACTTTAGAAGTATTTGTGATGAAGGAGCTTCTCAAACTTTTGAAAGCCGGTATTATTTACCCTATTAGTGATAGTGAGTGGTTAGTCTCACTCAAGTCACTCCAAAAAAGGGTGGTATTACCGTAATCATAAGTGAAACCCATGAGCTCCTTCCCTCTAGATTGGTTATGATTTGGCAATGTGCATTGATTTTCGAAAGTTGAATGAAGCCACCCGAAAGAATCATTTTTCTTTACCTTTTATTGATCAAATGCTTGAGAGATTAGCCAATTTTGCATACTAATGTTTCCTTGATGGTTATTCCGACGTTATCTCCAAATTGTCAATTGTCTAGAAGATCAAGACAAAACAACTTTTACATGCCCATTTGGTACCTTTGCATATAAGAGAATGCCCTTTGGGCTTTGCAATGCTCCAAGCACATTTTAACGTTGTATGTTCGCTATGTTTCATGACATGGTTGAAAAGTGCATAGAGATATTCATGGATGATTTTAGTGTATTTGGTGTCACATTTGATAATTGTCTTGCAAATTTGTCCAATGTTTTGAAAAGGTGGGTAGAAACTAATTTGGTTCTCAATTGGGAAAAGTGTCATTTCATGGTGACAGAAGGAATTGTTTTGGGTCACAAAGTTTCATCAAAGGGGATAGAAGTTGATAGAGCAAAGGTAGAGGTGATTGAAAAGTTGCCTCCTCCAATTAATGTTAAGAGGGTAAGAAGTTTCTTAGGTCATGCGGGCTTTTATAGAAGATTCATTAGGAATTGTTCACATATTGCTAGACCTTTGTGCTTATTGCTTCAAAAAGTGATTGTCCTTTTCATTTTGATGATTCTTGTTTGGAAGCATTCAATGAGTTAAAACATGCTCTTGTGATTGCATCGGTAATTGTAGCACCAAATTGGTCTCTTCCATTTGAGCTTATGTGTGATCCTAGTGACTATGCAATAGGTGTCGTTTTATGTCAAAAGGTGAATAAGATGTTGCATGTCATATACTATGCAAGTAGGACCTTAAATGATGCACAACTTAATTATTCTACAGCGGAGAAGGAACTACTTGCTATAGTTTTCGCATTTGATAACTTTAGATCATAGTTGATTGGATCAAAGGTAATTGTTAATATCGATCACTCCGCATTAAATTATTTATTTTCTAAACAAGATGCCAAGCCACGTTTATTGAGATGGATACTTTTATTGCAGCAGTTTGATTGGGAGGTAATGGACAAGAATGGTGTGGAAAACATGGTAGCCAATCATTTTTCAAGGATTGAAGCATCTAGACTTGTCAATCATGAAGAAAGAGCCGGATTCTTTATCAATGAAGAATCATGAATTGAGAAATTATTTGAGATAAAGGAAGTGAGTCCATGGTATGCGGACATTTTGAATTATCTTGTGGTAAGGATAGTACCACAGATGCTAAATGTCAATAAGAAAAAGGAAATTCTTTATGGAACTTAAACATTACTTTTGGGAAGAGCCATATTTGTTCCAAATGTACAATGATCAAGTCCTTAGAAGATGTGTCCCGGAATGTGAAATTACCGATGTATTGAGAAATTGTCATTCATCTCCGGTTGGAGGGCACCATGGAGCTCAACGAATGGTTTTCAAGGTTCTTCAAAGTGGTTTGTATTGGCCAACTATGTTCAAGGATTGCCGAAAATTTGTGCTCAAGTGTGATGAATGTCAAAGGGTGGGTAATATTAAACATGAAATGCCCCTTCATGGCATTATTGAGTTGGAGGTATTTGATGCATGGGGAATTGATTTTATGGGACCTTTTCCGATTTCATATTCCGACAAGTACATTTTGTCAGTTGCGGTGGACTATGTGTCAAAGTGGGTTGAAGCAATCGCCACCCCAACCAATGAGGCCAAAGTGGTCACCAAATTCCTTAGAAAGAACATCTTCTCTCGGTTTGGAGTGCCTTGGGTTATCATTAGTGATGGGGGCTCTCACTTCAAAAATTTACATTTTGAGGTTTTGATGACAGTGTATGGTATGAAACACAAGGTTGCTTTAGCCTATCATCCTCAAACATCAGGTCAAGTTGACGTTTCAAAGCGAGAATTGAAGAGGATCTTAGAGAAGACGGTGAATAATGCGAGGAAGGATTGGGCACTTAAGTTAGATGACACATTGTGGGCCCATCGGACGGCATTTAAAACACCCATAGTCATGTCTCCGTACCGTATTGTGTATGGAAAAGCATGTCACTTTCCGGTGGAACTTGAGCATAGAGCATATTGGGCAATAAAGAACTTGAATTTTAATTTGAAGGAAGCATATGAAAAGAGGATGCTTGATTTGAATGAGTTTGGATGAATTCCAGAGGAAAGCATTTGAAAATTCTTTGATCTATAAGGAGAAAACTAAGGCATGGCATGACAAGTTTATCCTAAGGAAGGAATTTAATGTTGGTGATTTGGTGCTACTTTATAATTCACGGCTCAAGATATTTCTGGGAAAACTCAAGTCAATGTGGAGTGGCCCATTTGAAGCGGTACAAACTTTTTCTCATGGAGCAATGGAAATAATAAGGAAAGAGGCGTTGTCAAGGTTAATGGTCAATAGCTCAAACCTTACTTTGGAGGAATCATTGAAGGTGGACGAGAGATCGCCCAATTTGTGCAAAAATGAAGCCGTGCCATAGTCAAGCTAGTGACTATAAAAAGAGAGCATTTCTTGGGTTACTACCTAGTCTTTAATTTAGATATTATTGAGTATTCTCAAAATTCCATTTTTCATTAGTTTAATTTTGACAAAGTTAGTTTTTAATTAGGTTAGAATTTTAGTAAAAGAATCTAAGTGCTATTTAGTTGAATAAAATAAATGGTGCTCAAGAATAAGAAAAAATTGTCATCCTAATGTGTAAATTTTGTGCTTGTAGGTTGTACACATTATTGGAGAAATTTGAAGAGAAGAGTGGGCAAATTTTGGCTAAGTGTAAAAAAATACACTTATATACACAAATTCAGCTTGAGATCGCGATCTCAGATTTCAGGATCAATTCTGTGCTGAAACAACTACAAATCTCTTATCACGATCTCAAGCTCAAACTTCTGGAGGGCATAATCATAATTTGGTCGATATCACGATCTCAAAATTGAGATCGCGATATCAAAACCAAACTTCTGCAAAGGCATTTTTTTCACCAATTCGATATCGCGATCTGGAAATTCCAGATCGCGATCTCGACACTCAGAACCGTTTAAATTCTTCTTTCTTTTCTTCTTTTCTCCCAATTTTTAGTTTTTTTGAATTTTGATACTTTAGTTTCTTTTTGAATATATTGGCTAATGACCTTAAGCGGACGCCAAGTAGATGTCTATTTTGATACTTCATCGACTTGATATCTTTTTTCGGAATTCTTTGTTGGATACTTGGTGTAGCTTTGGTCATGTATTGCTTCATAAGAGTAGAATGGCTAAGGCCCTAAGTTGATGCCATTTTTGCATTTGTTGATGAATTAAATTGGATGTTGATTTTTATGAGACTTAATTGGTGAGATGCATGGCATGGTTTAATACTCTTAGCTCTTTTACTCAATTTTAATTTTCAGCTTTAAATTGTGTCGTAATTGAGTAGCTCTTATTAGTATTGGATTGTCTTTGTGTTGAATTTTGGGTGAGCTATAGGATGAGTTATACTCATTATTTAAATAAAATGACAAGTTTAGGGGTTTTTATTTTTTGTGTTGGGATCGATTGTTTTGTACATGTTGATGTCACTTGATGCATAATGGATGGAAAATTGATCAATTGTATACTCAATGATGATGAATTATGACATACAATACTAAATGATTGAAGTATTTGATTGGATCAATTCATGGACTTAAGTGTGAGTGAGTAACAGTTCTTTTTCAACATAAAGATTTCAAAAAATTTAGTGTTACTATTTTTCAAAAAGAAGTGCTAAAAATTTAGGAAAATTCACTCAATATATTGTTTCTGATCAAATTATTTATATTATTTTGTTAGATGATTTATCCTTTTGACAAAAAAAAAAAGAAGAGTTAAATGAAATAGAAGGAATTTTGGTACGTTTTATGTGTTTGCATAGGTAATGTTCTTGTAATTTGTGAATAATTGATATTCAAGATTAATTTTTAGTACAATTTCACTCCTTTTTCTTGGTTTAGAACCGTCCAAAAAAAAAATTTAGGAATAAGACGAGTACGGGATTCCGACGTGTACCCATGTTGTTTCTTTAAAATAAGCCATTATATTAGTAATAAGGAGAGTACAGGATTTCGACATGTACCCATGTTGTTTCTCCGAATTAAGCCATTAGGAATTGCATTTTAGTATACCAATAAATTAAGGAGTAAATGTTTGTAATACTTATCATTGATCTCATTGGAATTACTTATTCCTTGTTAGAGGTCCATTCCCAAAATGTGTGACATGTGCATTTAAGTTGATTCCTAAATGAACTTCTATTTTCATGATGCCTAGTCGGGATGATTGACTAGCTTCATAATATTTGTTATTTGAGAAGAATGATATTTTAAATGAATAGAACTAAAACTTTTGGTAACTTTTTTTTAGAGTAGTAATTTTTGGTGATGTAAAATCTTGTATAGTAAATGAACTTGCGCTTCTTTGTGGAAAAATTGCAATTTTGAATTGACTCACTTAAGTACTTCACCTATCATATAGTATTAAAAGTTTCTTGAGAGATTTCTTAATTGTTCTAAGTACATGCACGATTCATAAAGTGTCTCATCAATTTTGGTAGTGTCTACATGTTTAAGTGTTAGTAGGCTTCTTTTCATTTTTGTTTTGCTCGGGACTAGAAAAATGCTAAATTTGGGAGTGTGATAACTCTAGTAAACTAGAGTTATTTTACTTTAAATTATGGTATTTTGATAGTTTAAATCCCGAACTTTGGGTAAGTAATTGAAGATTTTAGTTAATTTCATTCATATGTGCTTGTATTTCCGTTCCTGTTAAATATGATAAGTTTTTATTAAATTTCTAACTTAATTAATTGCTTAACGGTGTTAATATTATGCAGGTCAAAATTAGAGGTTGGAAGCTGGAATGAACAAAGCTCATAGGACCAAATTGTAATAATGATAGAAATGGAAGAATGCTGGGAAGAGAGTCGAGATCACTATCTCAAACTCTCCATATCGCGATCACGACTCTAAATGTATTAGAGTCGAGATCGTGATCTCAAATTCTCCATATCGTGATCTCGACTCGCTAAGAGATAAGTTGTGAGGGCAATTTTGTAATCTTCCAGCAAACAACTCCTGTATAACACTATACTATTAAGGTATTTCAAAAAATTGTAATAGTGGAAGAGGATAGAATTAAGTAGGAAATTAGTAGATTTTAGGATAGATTAGGGAAACTTGAACTCTCAAGTTTCTTTTGAATAAGAGTACACTTATAAAGATGTCTCTTATATCTACTTTTAATGTTCCAAGCAACACAAATCTTGGTTAAACAAAAGAAAGTAGTATAAGAATCATTAGCTTTAAGTAGATATAATTTTTACTTGCTTTCTAGTTTAATTTAATAAAAATCTCTTTACTTCAAATCTAGGGTTTTCTTAGAAAAATTAGGGTTCATGCTAATTTCTTGCTTTTTAGTTAAAAATTCTCAATTTCTTGCATTAATTTCTAGTTAATTTTTAGTGGGCTTTCTTTATTGTCATCAAAAATCCAAAAATATTTAGATTTCAAGTTTAACTTGTTCCAATTTTTAGTGTAGAAATGGTTGCTTTTAATTTGCAAGGTTCTTATTTGTAGTCTTTTTAATTGGGTAACTTGCTTGCTTTTAATTTTAGTCTTATTTTGGTCAATTTAGGGTAGAATCAATTACTTTTAGTTAATTGCTTTTGTTAGAATTTAGTGGCTAGTCTTCTTAATTTCATAATTGCTTAGTTTCCTTTACTTGATTTAGTAGATAAATTAGCTTAATTTGGTCTTGTTAACTCGAGTTTACATATGAATTTGATTAGTGTTGTTTCATCTCTCATTGACAGTTTTTTCTCTCTTATACAAATCTAGAAGTGTATTAGAGACCAGGTATAAGGATGATCATCCTAGTGGGAACGATACCCACTCATCTTATACTAAAGTTTCCAATAGTATACTTGCGAATGTTAGGTAGAGTATAGTGAATTAGTGTGGTTAATTATTGCTTGGTTGTTCTTTTGTAGTTTAACTTTACCTAACGAAGCAATCAATTTCTTCAAATTAACAATATTCCAAGTCCAAGAGAGAAATTTTCCCTGCTGATCAGCTAACTTATAGAATCCTGAAAGATAGGCTTCTACGATCTAGTAGGGTCCTTCCCAATTTGCGTCCATCTTTCTAGTACAATCAACCTGGCTAATCTCATTCTTTCAAAAAACTTTCTCGCTTGGACTTGGAATATTGTCTGCTGAACTTTCATGTGTATAAGAGACCCTTTTTTTTTTTGTAATTTTCTATGAGCCTTCTTTCTTCTATGAAATCAAGGTCTACCATCCACTCCTGATCAACAGAATTTGCCTCATGATTAATCACTTGGGATGTAGGCATTCCAATTTTTGTTGGAATCACAACTTCAGTGGCATAGATAAGACTAAAAGGGTCATGCCATTAGCTGCATGTGGAGTTGTTCTGTAAGACCACAGTGCACTCGGCAATTCCTCAATCCTGCCTGTTTTTGCTCTATCGAGTCTTGTTTTGATTCATGACAAAAGAATCCTATTGGAAACTTTAGTCTAAACGTTTGCTTATAGGTGTCCTACAGAAGTGGTATGTAGTTGAACCTCCAAATATTTACAAAATGTCTACAATGGTTATCCTGTAAACTGTGTTTCGTTGTCCAAGATAACGTATGAGGTATACCATATCGATAAACTATATTTTTCCAAAAGAAAGTTTTTATTATACTTTTCCTAAAAATTGTTTTAAGTGGTTCAACTTCAATCCATTTGGAGATAATCATTGGCGACTGCCAAGAATTTATATCCTCCAGTTCCTTTCAAGATAGGGCCTAATATATCGATGCCCCATTGCTGAAAAGGACAAGAATTTGTGATCGGATTGAGATCCGCTACAGGCCTCCCTGGGTTAAGCGCATGAATTTTGATACTTGTCAACTATTATTATGCATGGTTGACCAATAATATCCCATCAAAATAGTTTTTCTAGCTAAGCTTCTTGCTCTCAGTTGACTTACACAAATGCCTTCATGTATTCCTGAAATACATATTCAACTTTTCCAAGAAATAAGCACAGAAGCAAAAGAGATAAATATGATTTCCAGTGCAGGATATCTTCAATGATCTCATATTTCATAGCTTGAATTTTGAGTTTCTGAGTGTCTACCCTTCCATCAAGGAGAAGTCTTGGAGCAAATAGTCATGTATTGGTTTCAATCATCCTTGTTCTTCCTCTTCCAATGCCTAGTATTTCTTCTTCATCGATCGACCTTTGGACTGAGCAGTTCTGATCACTCTGTGTTGAGTTCTGGACTTGAGAAATCAAACTGACCTATTGGGGTGAAGCTGTGCTTTCCACAATGAAGTCGACTAACACTTGAGCTTTTATGGTCAGCCTTAGCCTAAATGTTATATCATGTTCAAGGAGCTCTACCGACCACTTAAGCATTCTTCCCTAGACATCTGTTTTTCGCAAAATAGTTTTCAAAGGAAAATTGGTGTAGACAATAAATTTATGTTTTTAGAAATATGGCCTTAACTTTTGAGCAGCAACAATAAGAGAAATGGCCATTTTTTCAATCAATGAATAATTTACCTCCAATCCTTGAAGGACTCTCCTAATGAAGTGAATTGGCCTCTAGATCTAGTCTTTTTTGAAGATTTGTCCTGCTTGGATGGTCATTATAAATAGATCTTTATCGATTAATGCCAAATCTCCGAAATTAGCAGTGTTTTTCCCTATTGATTTCTTGGACTTTTCGTTCCATTTTGGCCATGAGCCCTCCTCACCTTGGTGTGGAGTTTTGGTTGGCTTTTTTTTTTTTTTTTTGACTTCTGGCAGACTTTGGGTTGGAACCCATCATGTCAAAGACAGAACCTTGCTTTTGAGTTTGGTGCATTGATGTTTTTGGATGTGGTTTCATAGAATAATAGTCACTACTACTAACAGCATCATCTTGATCGGGAAATTTAGTACCACCAAGGGAAGTTTCTTTATTTTTGTTCATGGCTTCTATGAAGGTTTGGAAGGCTTGGAAATTTTGAGAAAGAAACTGTAACATTTCTTCTTGTGTCAATTCTAGTGTCTGCTGTTTATTTTTGTTCATGGTTTCTATAAAGGTTTGGAAGGCTTGGAAATTTTGAGAAAGAAACTGTAACATTTCTTCTTGTGTCAATTCTAGTGTCTGCGGTGCACCAGTAGATATAGACTCAAGTAGCATAGATTGTGCGGTCTTGCTACTTGCTTTAATATTTTTTTTTTTTATGCTTTCCCATTTGAAGATGAGGAATATCACGAATTGTGTAAGCTTGTTATAATGTTTGTTTGAATCCAAAGGTGACGAAGAAAGTTTAGGGAAAGGCTTTTTACATGATTCTCATAGACGGCGCCATTTGATGATGGGATTTGATAAGGAGTTATTTGATTAAAGGGAAAGAAAGAGATATAGAGAGAGAGAGAGAAGTGAATATGGCCTGTAGGCTTTGTATTTGTTGTACATCACTTACTTTCTTTAGGCTTCTTGCCTTATGTCCTTGTTTACATGTTATTCCTGTATATCTGATCATCCTTATACTGAGTATACTTTAGCAACAGTGCAATTTTACAAAAATACCCTCGTAGAGATAACAAGACATGTATTGCTATTTTGTAGAGTGAATATACAGTTCATATATCATCAATGTACTACCAAATCAACCATGCTAAGATTTATTTGATGGCAAATACAAAAGAAGTGAGAGAAGTGATCGATGCTTTTAGGTTCAAGTTTTACTAAACAGTGTAGAATTGAGACATAGAATAAGAGTTTGAAATCATTTGCTAGAGTTATATTTTTATAGCTAACTATAGACATTCTTAAAAGAGTTTAAATAAGAGATATTGTTTCTTCTTACTTCCTAATTTTGCACCAAATATATAAGTGAAGAATCAATTGCAAAATATGAAGGGAAAAATCTTTAATGCTGTTAGGATATTATATTGTATTTTGAATGCTTCATTCCTTTTAGTGCACTTGACCAAGGGGGCGTACCTCAACAACTTCTAGCTAGTTTCTGCTGCACGTAATTCTGGATTGGTTTACATTATAAATGAGCATACGAACAGAAATGCAATTCCTTTTCACAAGAAAAAGAAGTGCGAAGTGTAGTGAATTTTGAAAATGACGCGGACGGTTAAGCCAAAGGGAACCGCGGAGAGGTGAAGTTGTAATTTGCCTCTTGATTGGTTCAATTTTGGCATAATATTTTAGAAAATTTCACAATCCCCTAATGCAATCAATACCATTGTACTTTAAGAGTTCATATAATATAATATTATATATTTTAAAAATTTATACGATATAAGTTTTCAAAATGCAAAGAGATGGCTAATTTGGAAAAATAGTAATTAATCCGGCACCTGGACCGGTGTGAACTGATTTTATCGAATTGTGCCAAGGAGTTCACACATTGTCCAGGTTATAAAAGGATTAATAACACTTTGTCTCCAGAATTAGGTGGGTAATTATACTTTACCTCCCCAAACTATAATAATATACACTTTTTCCTACTGATACTAGTCTTCCATTGACGATTTTAAAACCATCACGATAATATAGTAAAATGACTAAAATACCCTTGGTACTATGTTTTTATTTTTATATGTTTAAAAGAGACATAGTGATGTGATACATATTTTAAAATAAAAAAATAAACAATATAATTTTTCAAAATATAATCTATATCAATATATTTCTTGGTCAAATTATGAAATTTTTGGATTTCATTTGATATTATTTTGAATTTTAAATATTTAATTATAATGATAGAACAATTCCTACATGGGCTTATTTTCTATTTAACATTTTTCCTTAAATATATTGTGTGACAACATATTTTCTATAAAACTTTTGTGTTTTTTTTTTTTTTTTATGTCTCTTAGTATTTTTACAATTTTATATTTGGCTTAATTTGTATAAATTGAAATTGCAATGTTAGATGTAATTAATTCAATATTTTCTCACTTTTTCACTCCCTATAGTCAAAGATATAAATTTATTATTATAGTTTATTTTTTTCTAATTATTTTATAACTATCAAATTGTAGACACCTATTTTTGTCCCTTAAGTTGTTAAATAGAAAATAAGCCCATGTAGGAATCTGTCTTTTATTTTTTCTCAACACAGAGTGATTTTAACCTGCTCTTTGATTTTCTTTTAATTTACCCTTTAATTCCTTCTTAATTTATGTTATGATGTTTAATTATTCTTATGCGTTTTATACTTTTGAAATACTAAGAATGAGTTCTAGTATATTATTGAATTTTTAGATTTAAAAAAAAAATTTAATTAAATTATTAATAATTAATTAATAATTATTAATTAAAATAGAAATTAAATTAATTAATTGGTTTAAATTTTTTATTAGAACCTGTCTCAAAAAAAAATGTGTATAAGAGACAGTAGGAACGTACTAGGCATTTAGGAAGAACAAGGATGATTGAAAGTCAATACACTGTCTCTTATACACATTTTTGTATAAAAATTTCAGATGCCCATACTCCCCACATGACAAGGAATGGTCTTTGACCATTTTTACACTCAATCCAATTCATTAAAAGCACAAAAAATCAGTCTAAAGTGGGAGGAAAAATTTTTTTGCAGAGAAAAAATTTTCTTAAGCCTAAAAAACCTGCCAAACAGCCAACTTTGAGCCAAAATTTCATACAATCGGAGAGGAACTGGATTAAACTCAAAGAATAAAAGTTGTAGAGGGTTCCTGGAGCTACAACTTCTCTTTTCAAACCCAAAGCAAAATCGTTCATCTGGTGGGTCAAAAACAGCGTGCTGGAAGAAGGCTGGTAGCCCACAAAAATCTGCACAAAAAAAAAGGAAAGGTTAGAAAAATTTTATTTCCATTTTACTCCTCCAGATTTCAGTTTTTTTCATTTTAGCCCGAGAATATTTTCTTAAATTACATTTAGGCCCTTCTGATAGGGCCCACTTGATGCCACGTCACGGATGACGTGGCACTCCCCAGATTGCGCCACGTCAGCGATGACGTGGCACCACCAGATTGCGGCACGTACTCGATGACGTGGCATCACCAGATTGTGCCACGTCAGCGATGACGTGGCATTTCAAAAAAAATCCAAAATTTCAGAAAAATTTTATTTGCGTTTTGGCCTTCCAGATTTCAGATTTCTGGATTTTTAGCCCTCAAATAATTTTTTTAAATTACATTTAGGCCCTTAAGG
Organism: Cinchona pubescens; assembly: GCA_025175665.1. Lineage (NCBI taxonomy): Eukaryota > Viridiplantae > Streptophyta > Magnoliopsida > Gentianales > Rubiaceae > Cinchona > Cinchona pubescens. The sequence goes on along the minus strand of JANKKI010000070.1, from coordinate 61,187 downwards.
AATTTTCTTTAATATTACTGTTTTTTCTCTTCAAATTTCTTCCGAATTACATGTTTTATGTCAATAACCACCAAGTTTTACTTTGATTTCTGTTTGGCATTTTAATACGTTTTAATTACCATTTGATTGTGAAATTACTGTTTTGCCCTTATGAGTATTAAATTGCAAATAGACTTTGATCTTTGCACATATTTTTTGATAATTGCTTTTGTGATGATTGGTGCTTTATTTTAATGTTTGTTGGTCTCAATATAATATTTATGCCTTATCTTACTTGTTAAATTATGTGAATTTACTCTTTTGCGCTCAAATTTTGGATTAGTTGCACAACTATACGTTAAATATTTGAATCAAATTCAATTTAGCCCAGGACTTAATAATTGTATCAATAATATAAAATTGGGCTAGAAATAAACTCCGCGTGCATGATAAATTACTATTTTGCCCCTTGGGATTAAAGGGCACTACAAGCTCAATGTGTGCGACTTTTAATTGGACCCGGGTAAATCTACCTGTCAATGTTAATATTTACCATTTATTTTCGTTTCCTCATTAACATGTACATATTTTATTACTTTTAAACTATCTCAAAGCACACGTTAAGTTTGCCATGCTACAAAGCCGGCAATAATGAATACTAAAATTGAAAAGGGAAACGCGATAAAATCACGCAACCGGTCCAACGCCGGGTAAAGTGGGTGCCGAGGGAAATTCAAATCCATCCCAATTTAATACCATTTTACAACAGGATTCCCGAACTCATTTTCTTGAGTTACGTGGACCAGGAGTCAATCTAAACTAGGGTTTATTTTCTTTAAAGTACAATGGTATTGATTGTGTTAGGGCGCACCAACACACAGTGGCGACTCCAGTCTTGTTTTCCCTAGTTTAGATTATTTTTATACAATTCATAGTCGCATTAAAAGCCCCGTTATGTAATAGTAAATAGGTGATTCATTTATATTTGTAATAGTAAGTAGGTAATTTATGTTTGTAAATTGTAAGTAGGATTTTTGCATTCAATCACGAGCACCACACGTGGCGACGGTGCCGGCTAAAAATCTGTCTCTTATACGCATCTAGATGGTATAAGCGACACAAATATTAAAATTAAATACATGAAAATACTTTCTATTTTACTATATCAAGATTTCAACCAATTTAACTAGACCCTTAGTATTCTAAAATTTTTGAAGAAGAGATAGACATATCCTTTAGAGTGCATATTTTTTTAGTTTAAGGGAGTAACGTATAATTAACCTGTCTTTATAAAATCAAAGATGTGTATCTATTATCCTTACTGCCCCATCCCCTTCAACCCCAACTAAAAATGAAAAGGTAAAAAAAAACGTTCAATGAAATTAACACGTGAATATGACACCACATTTGAAAATAGGAATGTAATTTTTCTTGGGATGTTTCTACCGCTAACCCGCTAGGATAGCTGAGGCTTTGTCTTTTTTCTTTTTTTCTTTTTTTCAAAATGACATTATGTCATTAATCAATAAGTTGAAAATTACAAACAACTTATAGGGTAGCTACCCTTCGATCTTCCTGTGCTACTCTTACAAGCCATATGGGGAACCAATCAATCCACTCAACAACATCCTTGAGTTTGATAGCAAATTTTGCACAACTCGTGATTGACTTTTTTTCCCCTCTCTTCTTGTAAAAGAGAAAGAACACCTAGAAAAATTACTCCTAATATCTAAAATATCTTGTGATAGAGTTCCTAATGAACTATTACAAATAATGCTATTGTGAACCTTGTCAAAAAGGCACATCTAGATATGTATTGGAACAGGTGTTTTCTGCTGTTAACCTTTAGACAACTTTTTTCTCAAATTGTGTGCTTTAGCAATCTCAACATCAAGACGTTGCTGGAATGGTTCTACCCATGCACATTTGATTTCTCCATGTTTGTCTCGAATGACAATTCCAAATCCTATCCTATTATGTGCCTACTTGTTGCTGCGTCTAAGTTTAGTAGTATAGTTTTACTTACATGAGCTAACCAAGTTGCTTACTTGTTCTAGACACTGCTTCTTGTAAATTTTCCCACCAGCACCAGAAATTCCATCTATCCTTTCTCATGCCATCCCAATTAATTGGACATGCTTTCCATGCTTGCAATCTACGTTCCTACGAAAAAAAAAACCCGCACATGTTCAACAGTCTCAACTTCATCTCCACAACTTTGGCAAATTGTATCTCCTTTTCCGCATCTTTTATGGACAACTTCTTTGGTTGGCAATGTACCGTGAAGACATTTCCACAAGAAATGCTTTACCCTATGCTAGAAACATCAGATGTGTACAAGAGACAGCATGGAAATTAGTGTGTATAGACACTTGCATGTCTCTGCTGTGTTGTTTTTCACAACCAACAAAATTTTCCCTTGGAAATGTAAGAGTCGGTATCTTAACTGAAACTTTGCAGGATTGCTGGTAAATTTGCTCATCTAGATGTTTATAAGTCCGAAGAACACTGCTAATGACATACTATATTTCTCTGTGCACAAGCTTGTCCGAACAAGATTATTATGGATGCAATACACTATCCAAATGATCAGACAGAGAGAAAAATTTTGAAGCATCCACAACGGATGCACTAGCTCGTCCGAAGGAATTTGCCTCAGTTATGTATTTCGTAGTCCGAAAGAGTAAGGTAGAGTCAAGAGTTTCAAGGCACCTACAACGGACGCATCTAACTATCTGAAAGTAGCTTACATTGGACGAAACTAACTGTCTGAAAGAAAATCACTCCCAATTAAGCATTAAACCCTTCGAACACAATACACCGTCCGATGTGTGAACCTTTCAACAATACCTGGTTCGGTTGAAGGAACGGACGCTAGCTCAGCTGTCCGAATGGTATCCTCTACTCTTTGATATTCAAGATCGGACGATGGATCGGACGCATGACAATTACATCGGACGTTCGAAAACTATAACGGCTAGTTTTTGAGCATTTATTATTGAGTTATTAGGAGGTGGTTAGAACCCAATTTATTGCACCTATAAATACCAACTCCTTCGTAATAATAAAAATCATCTTACAAATTGAATACAAACAAAGAAAGGCAATTTGAGTGCAAATTAGCTCTTTAGTGATATTGTATTAGTGTGTATTTAAGAAGTGCTATTCAAAATATCGAGTTGAGTAATAATCCTGTACAAAAGTGAGGTTTGGTGTAAAATCCATGGCTCAATTAAAAAGAAGTAATGTGAACAAGGGTGATCCTACTTTGTACACTAGATATTATTGGCTCATCAAAATTGAAGGAGCATCTTGGTGGATTATTATTCTAAGCTATCTAGCTTGAATGTGGTGTTTGATCTCTTTCTCAATTTAATTTATTTATCTTATTTTTAATCGCTCATCCTTTCATCATCTTATTTGCCAAGTGCAAGAAATTTAAATCGTGCACTATTTTTAAATTATTTTAGAAATCTAATTCACCATCCCCCTCTTAGGTTGTTTTGGGTCCAACAATTATTTTCCTTAAATTGCATTTGAGTAAGATCCCTTATGGCAACCAATAATGCTTTATTTTTTAGGGATAATCTATCACTAGACCCTTTATATTTAATGGGATAAACTTTTTTAGTTGGAAAGATAGAATGAAAATATTTTTTGCAATCCATTGATTTATTGACCTGTGATATGTTGTAAATGAAGGCCCTTTTGAAGCTACCATTATTGATGATCATACAAATAGAAGAAGAGAAAAGACAAGGGACGAGCTCACTCCACAAGACAAAGCTAATTTGACCTTAAATGCGAAGGCTATGAATGTACTATACAATGCTTGGATGCTAACGAATCACCTCGTGTCAAAGGATGTGTTTCTGCTAAAGAAATTTGGGACATTGTTAAGGAAATTCATAGCCTTGTCTCTTGGTTTGATCTAAACAAGTCCATGCTCTTGCTAAGTATGAGTCAAGACTGATGGAACCACATGAAAATATTGATAAAATGTATTGTAGCTCAATGATATCATTAAGGATCTTGAAGCCTTGGATAAGGAGAATTCTTTGGGTGAAAAGAATAGAAAAATTTTGATTGCTCTATCCAAAGAAAGGGAGGCCAAAACTATCACTATAGAGGAAGCAAAGAATCTAAACTCCATGCTTATTGAGTCCTTAATTACACAGTCTCTTACATCTTATGAATTGAAGCTTAAGGCAAAAGTGGTGGATGATGAAGAAGCATGACCAAAAAGAAGCATTGCATTAAAGACTTCTCAAGAAGAAGATGAAAATGGTTCCATCAATCTAGAAGATGAAGATCTTGATGAAGGAGATATTGTACTCATCACCAAAGGATTTCTCAAACACAACATCAATAAACGGAAAATAAGAAGAGGTGGAGCTATCACCCAAATAATTTCAAAGGGAAGACCACGCTAGAAATGAAAAAGTAAAATAAAAAGTGCTTTGAATGCGGTCAACCCGAACATTTCACAAATGAGTGTCCTTCCAAGAAGAAAAAGGAAGGAAGGAAGCCTCGCTTCAACAATTTTCAAATCACATGGGATGATTGCAACTCCGAAAGAGAAGTTGAAGAAGAAATGAAATCGGCACAAATGGCTTTTATGGCCATTGGTAATTATGAGGTAACTTCTTCTTATGATTCTAATAATGAGAATGATGAGTAATGATGATAATGATCTTGAAGCCTTCAATTTAAAAATGCATGATAGCTTAAAGGGATCATATGCTAGAAATAAGAAGTTAGTGAAAAAATCAAATGCTTTATTAAATGTTAACTCTAAACTTGTGAATGAAAACAATAGGCTATCACAAGAAAACACTGAGTTGAAGAAAATATTGCATGTGAATTCAAGGATCAAGGAAGTACAAGCCTCCTTGAAGAAAAGATTGGATGACTTGAATGTTCTCTTACATAAAAAAAAGGGAAAATTTTGTTGGTATGAAGATGGAATAGATATGTTTTGTTCAATAAGAACCTTGTGACTTTTAGAAGAGATGATGATTGTTTTGTAAAATCAAAATCTTCTTTATATGGAAATAAAAATATTATTTGCAATTATTTCCAACAATATGGACATGTAAAAAATAATTGCTATGTTAAGAAAAATGAAAATTTTGGAATGAATACCATATAGATTTATAGTAGTTGCACTAACTCTTATGGACAGTACTTTCCCAAGAAAATATGGGTACCAAAAGTTATCACTTCATTTCTTGTGTAGGTAATAAACATCACCGACAGTACTAAATGGTTCATAGATAGTGGATGTTAAAGACATATGACTGGTGATGCATCTCTTTTCATCCATCTCAAGTCCAAAAATAATGGAAAGGTGACTTTTGGGGACAACATGAAAGCAAAATCAATTGACATTGGTAATGTAGGTAAAAAATGGTGAGACCTTGATTAAAAATGTGCTTCTTGTCGATAATTTGAATTACAAAATCTTAAGTGTAAGTCAACTATGTGATAAGAATCTATATGTATTCTTTACCAAACATGAATGTTTAATTCTTGATAAAAATTGTATCATCTTATTTAAAGGTATAAGGCACAATGATGTTTATGTGATTTATCTCGATAATATTAGTGGTAGTAATGTAAAATATTTAACCACTTCTATAGATGATCCTTAGTTTTGGCATAGAAGGTTTTGTCACTTCAACATGGATTTAATCGAAAATCTTGCTAAGAAAGAATTGGTGAGAAGCTTGCCAAAATTGAAGTTTTTGAAAAACAAAATATGTGATGAATGCCAATTCGGTAAACAAGTTAAAGTGTCTTTTAAACTAAAGAATTGTGTCTCTACCTCTAAACCTTTGGAATTATTGCATTTGGACTTGTTTGGTCCAACACAACATGCTAGTCTTGGTGGTAGTAAATATGTATTTGTGATTGTTGATGACTATTCTAGGTATACTTGGAAAATTTGACAAGAAATCGGATGAAGGAATTTTCCTAGGATATTCTAGTGACAAGAAAGCTTACCGAGTATACACTAGAAGAACTCTTTTAATTGAAGAAGTTGTGCATGTTACGTTTGATGAGACTAATGATATTATTTCAAAGAATGTTTGTGAAGATGAAGATGCAAGTATACAAAAGGAACTTGAGAAACTCACCATACATGAAGAATAACAAGAGATAATCTAGATCTGAGGACGATGTTCATCACTTATCACATGGATGGAGAAGAAGATAAGAACATGTATACTCCAATGATCTTGCAAGAGCAATCTCCATGCTTATCCCAAGATCTATCCTCAATCATTTGATCATAGGTGATCTGTCCGATGGGGTAATGACAATATGAAAGATATCCCATATATTATTGAATAATAATTGTGCCTTACTCTTTCATATTGAACCTAAACGTGTAGATGATGTATTGAATAATGAATCTTGATTTTCTGCCATGAAAGAGGAACTTAACCAATTTGAGAAAAATAATGTATGGACTTTGGTTGAAAGACCCTCAATTCATCTCGTGATAGGAACAAAATGGGTTTTTAGAAACAAATTAAATGATAAATGTTAGATTATTAGAAATAAAGGTAGACTTGTAGCAAAGGGATATCCTCAAGAAGAATGTATTGACTTTGATGAAACCTTTGCATCTGTCGCTCGTTTAGAATCTATTCGCATGTTTCAATAATTTCAAGTTATTTCAGAAGGATGTTAAAAGTGCATTTTTAAATGGTTTTATTGATCAAGAAGTTTTTGTTGAACAACCCCTTGCTTTTGAAAATAAAATATTTTCAAATTATGTCTTCAAACTCTCAAAAGTTTTATATGGTTCAAAACAAGCTCCCAGAGCTTGGTATGAAAGGTTAAGTGGTTTTTTAATTGAAAACGGCTTTAGAAAGGGTGTTGTTGATACTACTCTCTTCACCAAAATTAATTTTAATGATTTGTTAGTTGTCCAAATTTACGTCGATGACATCATAGTTGGAGCAACTAATGAAAATCTGTGTAACGATTTTTCTTGTCTAATGAAAAAGGAGTTTGATATGAGTATGATGGAAGAATCTATAGCTGTCTCTTATACACATCTTAGGAGATGATTCAAAAGAAGCAACTTTTATCACCCAAATCAAATACAAGAGCTACTCAAGCGTTTCGGAATGGAGGATTGTAAACAAGTTGGGACGCCAATGTGTGCCTCAATCAAGCTTGACAAAGATGAAGAAGGTAATAGTGTTGATGAGTAAAAAATGCTATGGAGGTACGATCGGAAGCCTACTTTATCTAACAGCTAGTAGACCAGATATTATGTTTGCCGTTTGTCTCTATGCTAGATTTGAATCATCTCCTAAAGAATTACATTTAATTGTTGTAAAAAGAAGAGTTTTAGATACTTGAAAGGAACATTAAACTATGGTCTTTGGTATCCTGAATCCACTAGTTTTGATTTGATCAGTTACTTAGATGCCGACTTTGCAGGTTGCAAAATTGATAGAAAAAGCACTAGTGGTACATGTTACTTCTTGGGTAATTGTTTAGTGTCTTGGTTTAGTAAGAAGCAAAATTCTATTTTCCTTTCTACGGCTGAGGCCGAATATATTGCTACTGGAAACTGTTGTGCTCAATTTCTGTGCATGAAATATACATTAAAAGACTTTGGTGTTATTTTTGATTGTGTGCCTATTCGATGCTATAACACTAGTGCAATTAATCTCACTAAAAATCCTGTCTTGCATTCTAGAACCAAATACATTGTTTATGTCAAGCATCACTTTATTAGAGATCTTGTGAGCAAAAAAGAAATTTGTGTTGAATTTGTGCGTACTAAGGATCAACTAGCTGATATTTTTACCAAACCTGTGCCTTTAGATCGCTTTGAATCTCTAAGAACTTGTTTGGGCATCTTTGATTTCAAATTTGGTATCTTACCCTTTGGACGAATATGAACGTTTGAACTCCTGACTCTATTGGACGGACAAGAACATCCGAACTCCCCTCTTTAGTCTCGAACACCTATAAGCATCCGAACTTTCCTTCTCATTTCCCAAACTCTCTGAAAATTCTAACGGACGCTTGTCACCGTCCGACACTCTCTCGGAACCACAGCATCGACCTTCAACCATCCGTTCATCTGCTTTCGGATGCACGATCGGATGTATACGAATCATTCGGACGTCCAAACGATTGTTCTACTAGCTTAAAACTCTTCACTTTCTTTCTTTCGGACAATTCCCCCCACTACATGGCACCTAAATGAACTCCTCATAAAATTCTATCACTCTCTACCTCTTCCTCTGAAATTGCTTAAGGAATTCTTCTTCCCAGTTCCTCACCCATCTTAATTGAACCTTATTTCACCCATATTACATCTCATTCCTTGTAATTTCCCACAAATGCATCCAAATTCACTTTTCCTCTTCATCTTATTTACAATGGTTTGAACTCGCAGTAGATCTTCAACAGCTACGAGAGGCCGAAAATCGAAAGGCAAAGCTCCGATGCAGGGTTAAACATCGTCAAATCCTCAATCTGCTCTCGATCCGTCTCTTCCAAAATTCATTGATGATCTGTGCACATCTCTTCTTAGCAAGCCTATTATTGTTCAAAGGCCTGTTTCTCAGAGTCTTTTTGATGAGTTAAATCTACCTATTATTAAATCATGCTTTGCAAACCAAAATTGGGGCCATTTAGTTCATTTGGATTTGCCCGTCTATCATGACATGGTGCTACAATTTACTGCCAATCTTAGAAAAGGTACTAATGTTCGTACATGCTGTTGATTTCTCGTGTCAATAACAAAAATCTTGAGATTTCCTCCACTGTCATTAATTCTATTTTTGAATGTGTAGTTACCTCTCCTAATGATATTTCCTATTTTTCTCTTTGGATAAATGGCCGCTTTAGATACTCGTTTCGAAATTGAAGAAGTCCAACAGATTTTTAACATCAATTTTAAATAGGCTTTGGAAGCCAAAATCACACTACTTACACCTGAACTCAATATTTTATACACTTTAGTCACCAATTTACTGCTACCAACTTATGGGCATCGCACTAAACCCGAAAAAATGCAGTTGTACTTATTTTACTGTGTTTTTAAAGGTATCCCACTTGACTTTGGCTATCTTTTTTGCTCTCTATGGGAGCTCTTTTTAACTGATACACGTAGAAACATTCCTTTTGGCAAATTTCTCTCCAAATTTTTCGATAATTTTGACATCCCGTTCACTAGAAAAAAACAATATCCTTCCTACTTTAACAAAGCTTACATTGAGCGTAAAGGTTTGCAGTTTTTCAATGATCAATGGTTTACAAAAGCTGCATATGAACTTGAAAGATCTAAATCTCATGCTTCTACCTCCGACCTTGCACCTCCTCACTCTCCTCCTCATTAACCCTCCTCTTCCACACATCGCTATCCCATGAACCTCATATTTCCTCCACCGCACGCTCACTATCTCATCTTTGCACCCTTGTTACCTCACTAAGTAACCAATTGCGTACCTTCCAAAGACGCACCCTTAGGAAACTAAAAAGGCTTGAGACCAGGCTAATTATTCTTCAAGAAGCACTCAGTCTCGATATGTGTGCCTCAACTCAAATCCAGTTTGCTAACATTCAATTCGAATACGTTCTCGAGTCTTCTTCCGATAGTGACGACATCGATGATGGTGATCATTCCATTCCTCAAACTGAAGATCCTGAGGATCTAATTGGCACCACCAATCCTGACAAATCGACTGGTACTCGAGCTGATGATAATGACGACAAGGATGTTGATGACACTTATGTTTAATTACATCATGAACGTCGAGATCCTGATGAATGAAGTGGTCACGACAGCGAGGCTACTGAGGATGATGCACCGACCAAGAAGCGCAAACTTGAGGAATGGTCCAACAAGAAGAATGACTCCACTTAGACATACTCTTTACTGCCTTGCTATTTACTGTTCTTAGATTGTGTTATGTTTGGTAGGCTTTAGTTGTACTTGACTAGTTGACTTCTGTAGTTGTAATTATTGACTTTGCCTTGATTATGACTATTATGGTTTGATTTTATTATATTGCCTGCATAAGGGCGAGCATCCTCTTAAGGGGAGCTTATTTTCTTTGATTATGTCAAAAAGGGGAGTAAGGTGGCCATTAGAATTGTGTCTTACGCTGATTTGAGTTGATTGATGCACTAGTTAGGTGATCATGATTATTGTAAGATTATGTGATCATGATTATTGTAAGTCATTTGGCCTTAAAATTTGCCATCATCAAAGGGGAGATTGATAACCTACAATCTTGGAGTTTTGATGATGACAAATGAAACTTAACTATCTTAACTGAAGCTTTGCAGGATTGCTGGTACATTTGCTCATTAGCAGGGTTTTCGGACGAAGAACACTGTCCGAAAAATACTATATTTCTCAGACACACAAGCTCGTCCAAACGAGATTATTATGGACGCAATACACTATCCGAACGATCAGACAAAGAGAAAAATTTTGAAGCATCCACAACAGACACACTAGCTAGTCCAAAGGAATTTGCCTCGGATGTATTTCATAGTCCGAAAGAGTAAGGCAGAGTCAAGAGTTTTAAGACACCTGCAACGGACGCATCTAACTGTCCGAAAGAAGCTTACGTCGGACGAATCTTTCTGTCCGAAAGAAAATCACTCCCAGTTAAGCATTAAACCCTTCGGACACAATACACCGTCCGATGTGTGAACCTTCCAACAATACCTGGTCCGGATGAAGGAATGGACGCTAGCTCGGTCGTCCGAACGGTATCCTCTACTCTTTGATATTCAATGGACGATTGGACGATGGATCGGATGCATGACAATTACATCGGACGTTCGAAACTATAATGGCTAGTTTTGAGCATTTATTATTGAACCATTAGGAGGTGGTTAGAAACCAATTTATTGCACCTATAAATACCAACTCTTTTGTAATAATAAAAATCATCTTACACATTGAATACAAGCAAAGAAAGGCAATTTGAGTGCAAATTAGCTCTCTAGTGATATTGTATTATTGTGTATTTAAGAAGTGCTATTCAAAATATCGAGTGGAGTGATAATATTGTAGAAAAGTGAGGTTTGGTGTAAAATCCTTGGCTCAACTAAAAACAAGTAGTGTGAGCAAGGGTGATACTACTTTATACACTAAAGATTATTGGCTCACCAAAATTGAAGGAGCATCTTGGTGGATTATTATTCCAAGCTATCTAGCTTGGATGTGGTGTTTGATCTCTTTCTCAATTTAATTTATTTATCTTATTTTTAATTGCTCATCCTTTCATCATCTTATTTGGCCAAGTGCAAGAAATTTAAATTGTGCACTATTTTTAAATTATTTTAGAAACCTAATTCACCCCCCTCTTAGGTTGCGTTGGGTCCAACAGTCCTGCAGCTTCTAAAATAATTTAAAAATAGTGCACAATTTAAATTTCTTGCATTTGGCTTAGGTTGCTTTGGGTCCAACAGTCCTGCAGCTTCTTCCTCATCTCTTGCATTTGCTTGGCTTGAACATATCCAGACTTAACTAAATAATCACTACTATTTGTAGGAGTCTAGTAATCCCTATCTTTCCCCTTTCCCCTTCCCCCTTCCCCCATCCCTTAATACTGTTCAAGCCAAGCAAATGCAAGAGATGAGGAAGAATCTTGCATTAGGACTGTTTCACCCAAAGCTCCTTATTCAAATGTCTAGATACTCAATAAGCTCATTACAGTCCTGATGTACAGGGCACTGGTTTCCTGGAACTGATCTTACCATTACTAGAATTTGGGATCCACTTTCATGCCAAATTTTGATTTTTTTTTCCATGATACTCCCCACTCTAATCCTTAATCCATTCTCAAACAAAGGGAAAGAACTCCTCACACCTTGCCAGAACTAGGACTTTCTTCTCTTTTTCCTTGACTCATATAAAGAAATTTAGGGAAATATTTGCCTTTGATCACCTTATTGACCAACAAATTTGGATTCTTCAACATCTTTCAAACTTGTTTGCCTAGTAGAGCAGTATTAAAATGCTGAATATCTCTAAGCCCCAATCTCTCTTTTTCTTTGGCCTCCGATAGTTTCCCCATTTAAGCCAACGTAGTTTCTGTTTGTCCTGATGGATACCCTAGAGAAAGATACAAGATACATTTGAAATTTCATCACACAATCCTTTGGAAAGTCTAAATACTGACATTACAAAGGAAGGTAAGCAACAGACTTCAAGGGAATTTCTTTGCCTACAAAACTGAGTAGTTTACCCTTCCAACCATTTATTCTTCTTTCAAATGTATCTTTTATGCAACCAAAAACTTCCTTCCTTGATCTCCCAATAACCCATTGGTAGGCCAAGGTATCTGCCTTGATTCACTAGTTTGATACTCCTTAAGATCTCAGTAATTGCTCCTCTAATATTTTCATTGGTGTTCATGCTTATAAACATGCTGGATTTATCCATGTTTATCTTCTGTCTAGAGTTTTCCTCATACCAATTCAAAATTCTATTAAGCTCTCTAACTTCTTCCACAACAGCTTTACAAAAAATGAGAGAATCATTAGTGAAAAAAAAGGTGAGAAATGGTAGGACCATCCTTTGAAATCTTGAGACCAGTTAAAAATTTAGTTTTAAAAGCTTGTTTTGAAGATTAGAAAAGGCTTAACCACACAACAAAAACATGTAAGGGGACAAAGGATTCCTCTATCTCAGACCTCTAGATGGAATAACATATTATAGATTTTTGTCCATTAATATTAAAAGAGTAAGACATAAAAGTGATACAACTCATGATCCAACTAATCCAAGAAGGACAAAACCCCCATTTTAACCAAAACTCTCCTTAAAAACTCCCATTATACTCTCTCATAAGCCTTTGCCATGTCAAGTTTAATTGCCATATAACCATCTTTACCATATCTTTTACTATTAAGGAAGTGAATATATTCATGGGCAATGATGATGTTATCAATGATTTGTCTACTCGGCATGAATGCATTTTGGTTTTTACTAATGCAAGAATTAAGAAGAGGTTTCAGCTTGTTAAATAACACTTTTGAAATAATCTTATAAAGGACATTGCACAAACTGATAGGCCTATAATGGGACAAATTTATGGTTGAAATTTTTTGTATAAGTATGACAATGGTCATTCACAGGTTTAGACATATGACCAGTATAGAAAAAATCTTTACAGCTTCAACCATATTACTACCAATAATATTCCAGTAACTTTGAAAGAAAGCAGGAGATATACCATCAAGGCTTGGAGCTTTGTTAAGATACATTGAAAGAGGGCCCTTTTAACTTCCAATTCTGAAACAGGCTTGGTTAACTGGATTTCATCTGGGTGAGTTCCTTGATAGTCTGTGGAATGCCACTTAGAATTTCCTCATCAACTGAGTTGGATTCGGAAGTAAATAGTTGTTGATAGAAATGAACAATCTTCTCCTCTATCTCTTTATCAGTACTGCACACCCATCCCCTATCATTCTGAAGTTGATTGATATGGTTCTGCTTCGTTCTTGTTGCAACATTAGCATAAAAATAAGTTGTATTTCTGTCTCCATGTTTCAACCATTGAACTCTTGCTTTTTGTTGCCAATACATTTCCACCCTTCTATAGGCCTTTTCAAGATTACCATGAAGAGTGCTAAGTTGAACCTTCCAGTTATCATCTTTTTTCTGCCTAATTGCCTCAATGTCCTTTTTAATCTCAAGAATCTCTTTTTTGGCATTCTTGTGAGTTCCTTTGTTCCACTGGATGAGAGCAATTCTACATATTTTGATCTTACTAGTAACCTTGAATACCTTAGATCCTTGTTGAGGCTGGTTCCACACTGAAGAGATGATTTTTCCTACTTCAAATATATTCAAAAGCTAGTTTCTGTCAAATTGGAACCTTTTTTTCATTCTTCCCCCTTTGTTCATAGTGTCAAGAATTAACATACTATGATCAAAAGCTTCACTCCTAACATGGATGTCACGCCCCCAAAACGAGACAATGACACGCCGCACCTCGGGATCACCCCAAGTATGCAAGGCACAGTATAAGAGCAATATACAAACCATAATACCGTCATTAGACCTCAAAATCAACTAATACAAGACCACAAAATATATTCAACAGCCATATCCATAACAATCCACAATAACCAAATCACAGTCATATACAAACAACAACCCACAATCTCACGACAGTTAGAAATTCAGTCACAAGACAACTCTAACAAGTCCATAGGCACTCAGGCCCAAGCATTAAAAACTAACCTCACACTAGGAGGGTAAATAGAAAAATTCTATCTCCAATAACTGGGGTCTGTACTATAATCCCCTCCCTGATCAGTACTCGATTCAGGACCTGCTAACGTCTCCTGTTGGTCCTCAACTGATGCCAAACATAGGAGAAAATAATAACGGATTAAGCACATCGTGCTTAGTAAATAACATTTAAACCTGATTATAGATAACAAGTATACAATCAGTACAGGGAACAATATACGAGACATTATGATTCTTTGAAATGCAAATATCAGTCAATGAGCTCATGGTTCACAAAAGTCTTCCCAGCACTGGATCCAGGTATATCTATTATCAGCCCGAGTAGACAAGGCATAACGGAGTGTCTATCACTTGTCTTCCCGATAGATTGGGTATAACATTTACGAAGCAGAGTAATCAGTATATCATTTCATTCACTCACTCATAGCCAAGTCCACTAAAGTGACCCATTGAGCTCTTCACAGAAATCATTCATTAACACATAGTACAATAATGAATAATTGATACATTACAGAACAAACATATAATTTATAAACGTACTTACCTTATAAATATTAATCGAAATAAATATACTTACCTTAATATCAATTATTCTATGATTACAATACCAATCATATACAGGATATCAATAAAAAGGTGTAAATGTTACTTACCTCGAAAATCGATTTCGTAGACGTATCCTAATTTCGACGATCTAAAACTCTAATCTTGAATCACCTAAATCAGGAGAGTGTTATACCATTAGGATAAAAATTGAGATAGGGATTCAATTTTGGGTATCACTCAAAATCTCAAATTAGTCATTTATTGAACACAATTAAGTAAGGATTGGCTTAAATTTGTGAAAATGCTTTATCTAAGAAACAGGCTCTTAGGGAAGACACATTTACACCACTGGATTGGGAATTGTCATATCCTAATTCAAATCTCACAAAAATAATAGTTAAAAAGTCATTTCAAACTATAAATCCAGTCCCAATAGCTTATAAATATATTTGGTAATCAGATCAATTCATAAACAACAAAAATTAAACAATTTAATTTCTTGAGGAACTTAGAATTTAACATAAAAATCATACAGATTTGAAAGTAAAACTTACTTTTGAAGTTGGATTAAAGGTTTACGTGAATTCCTGAATAAGAGAATTTGATTTGGGAATCATTTTTATAAACTTGATTTGTGATTTGAGATCTTTTTGTTGGAGAATTTCAAAGGGATTTTCTCACTGTTAGAAAAATTGGAATATGCAGGAAGATGTCTTCGTAGAGAAGACTTATATGATTTTCAAAATTTCACTTTAGTCCCTCAAATTTTATAAAAGTATACTTTGACCTGAAAATTTTAAAAAATATTTAAAAAGAGTAAAACGATTATTTAATATTTGAAAGGGATATAAATGAGTATTTAAAAAGATAAAATCAAGTACAAAAATATATAAAATGATTAAAAAAAGTCAAGTATTACAATGGATCACCTTGGCTCTTTCATAATTAGTGAACCACTGCATGCAACTTGACATCCTGTCCAGTCTTTCTTTCACCTCCCCTCATTACCCCATTCATTTCACCAAGTCCAAGGGAAACCATTATAGCCCAAGTCAATTATATCATTATTGTCAATAAACTCCTTGAAATTAGTAAAGCTCTAATTGACTCTTATTCTTCCTCCCCATTTTTTCTCATTACTCACAATATCATTAAAGTTTCCCATAAGAACAAAATCATCCCCCGAAAGTTTCTTTTTGCCAGAGAGCATAGTCCATCGAGTGTTCCTAATCTACTATCTGTACTAGCATAAATTGCAACACACCACCGTACTTCACCATTATCTGGATCAACAATCTAAGCCTCAATAGAGCAGGCAGTGTACAGAACTTGGTGAATTTTCAAATCACTGTTCCAAAACAAAGCCATGCCACCACTTCTCCTAATAAGGTGAACAGCAAAAATATTCTAAAAACCTTTTCTCTTTTTAAATTTTTCCATGTAAAGTCTATTATTTTTAGTTTCAAGAAGAAACAGCACTTTTGGGAGTGAAGTTTCAATACCTACTTAAGCTGGGGAGCTGCCAAGGTGCTTCCCGCACCTCGGCAGTTCCAAACCTGGACCTTTATTTTAACTTGGGTGCCCCTTTTAGGTAGGACCCTCCTCTACCTCCATGCAGCTATTGATAAATTTAGCAAGTGATCCTATGTTTCTTTTTCCTTCCTGGTCCTCTAGTGCAAGTTCTTCCTTCTCCTCCATCAATTGAAATTTCTTCTTCCCCAACAGTTCTAATATCTGAATATTGTCACTTTTTTCCAGGAAGGGGTTCCTCACAATTTTGTTTTCTTTGCCTTTGTCTTACCTTTATTTCCAGCCTTTCCCATCTAGTTCTCTTTATATGATTGCATGTCCATAAAATCTTCCTAAATCACTATAACTGCAACCAGATTCTCAACATTGCTAATACCCTTCCCCACAGCATTTTTCAATGTATCACAACTAAGGTCCCCCCCTTCTTTTTTGTTCCCCACCTCATAATCTTATCCTCATCCTCTTCTTTCTTCCTCAATTCCCCTGCAACTAATCTTTTAGAATTCACTCTCCCCTCTAAACTGCTATCCTCAACCTTCTTTTTGTTGGAAATCTCTAAGTTTTCACCAAACCCACTGTCTCTTATTAACCTTTTCTCCTCCATTTCTAAGACCCTAAGAGCCTCTCCAATTGTACTTTGTGAAGCTTCTCCCTTCCTCATGGCAGATTTCTGCTTCATGGGAGCTAATTTAGTTACATTAGTTCTTATCCAGGCCCCGAATTGGGGAGTGCCATTATTAGACCATTCCCTTTTTTCTTTGGGAAGGTTTTTTCACTATGGCCAACAATTCTACAATAATAATAGAAATCAGGACAACGTTCATACTTGAACTAGATCCATTTGAGCAACCCTTCTACACATACTGAACAGGTCTTAACCTAATTTTAGATATATAAGACATCTTACCAAACTCTCACGTGTCTTCCCTTATTACTTCCTCCCCGAGGTATAATAACATCAATCACTTTGTGGAAAATCGAACCAATCTTCTCTCCAACTTCCTTTGTGATCAAATGTACTGGATGGTTCCACAATTGCACCGACATTTCTTTCTTTCAGAATAGGCCGTGGTTGAACTCCACCCCTGCTTTGTGTATAAGTATCTTATACATTTGCGTAGAACCAACAGCTGATTATCCAACACATAAGGAACGCCATTCAGGGCTTTTCTCATATCTTCCTCATCCTTAAAAATGAACAAGTAAAAGTTGAAACCCAATTCATTAATCATCACATTTTTTGGAAAACCCCACATGCTGTAAACGAAATTTTTCACACCTGTAAAATTAACAGATCTCTCCCTAATGACTTTTTCAATTAAGCTTAGTTTGTAGTCTTTTAACTCTTCCTACTACATCTCCCAGATCTAGGCTTAATTCTTTTGATCCACATCTGACAAGGCGAATTTCCTCATCACCTCTACCAGCTCGTTTGTCTTCCTATTATCCATCAGCTATGAAGATTTAATTCCACAGACAATCGATGACCCTCCTTTAACCAAATTGTGAGAGAAAAACAAGAAAAGAGCCTCTTTTTCAATAAAGCAGTGAGCCAGGTAGAAAGGAAAACAAGGCAGGAGAAAAAGAAAAACAAGACCAATAGGACCAATTATCGAAATTCAATTAAACAAATAGAAAGGACAAAAGCAAAAAGAGTCGATAGAATAGGGAAAGACAATATAAAACTAGTAACAAAATAAGAATGAACACATGGCAAACAAACTTAAACAAAGACCCACTTAGAATACTTAAAGTGGAACCGAAACAAGTTGATATGGCAAAGGCCATACAGTAATGCAACCCAATAAAAGAGTGAACTTATACACATCTAGATGTGTATAAGAGATAATAACTAAATGTATAATATATGTGAGTAATCAAATGGTGATTACGAAAACAAGTACAACAACGGTGAGATCAGCTTTGAGAATTTGAAATATTTTGAAAATTTTTTACGCTTCTACCAAGAGAAGATAAACACTCCCATAGAGAGAGAAAGACCTCCCATAGAGATGGTTGGGAGATGAACTCTCTGAGGCTTTGTCGAATCAAGGGACCCTTGAAGATACCCCATGATGAACGTTCCCATCACGAAATGGAAACGTTAATGAATCTCAATTCCCAATCTAGAAATGCAAGACAAGGAAACCTCATTTGAGAAATTTGTCTTCAAATTTAATGCACTTATGGACATTGTCTTGGTGCTTTCTTTCTCGTCTAGTGTCTATCGATGTTTCACGGGACATAAGTAACAAAATTCGATTAAATATTTAAATTGAATAATTGATGATAATTGAACTTTGTAAATCATTTTAGTTGTGGGACTATGCTCTAACTTTTCACATATCATAATCTATTCTTCAATTTGATTATCTTATACACATGGAATGAAACGTGTGAAATTCGAGAATTTTTGGTGGACTTAGGGTGTATACGTTTGAATTGAAAATATTTTTTTCTTTGGAAAATATTTTACATGAAAAAAGTCAATTTTTCATACAATTTTCTGGTGTTCAGTTGACAAAATGAAAATATTTTGAAATAAAAAATTTTAACGATTTTATCTTTAATTTTATGAATACAAGTTAAAAAAACTTATACCAATGGAAATAAATACCTTACAAGTAAATAATTGTGATTAATAAAAATTTGATTTTGTTCAAAATTAAATGATAGTACAATATAGTAGTAAAATATGCATAATGATAGTTATATTAGTGTGGGGCATCTTGAGAAAAAACGAATGAAAAATAATTAAAAACGAAAATAAGTTTAGCAAACAAAATTCTAAAAATAAGTATTTGAGATTTAATGTCACTCTTGAATTATTCAGAAAATAACTTACGCTCAAAAATCTGTAAGTTATTTTCAGCCAGAGGAAGGAAAATTGAAAAAAATTTCTGGTGGTTGGCACTATTCTGAAAAATATTTTCCTGAAAATATTTTCAATCCAAACGAACACACCATTACTTGTGAAATTGGAAAGGCCTTATTAATGTATAAACAACTTTTAGGGTTAACAATTAACTTATTAATTTAGAGGTACTCATATTTTAATTTCTAAAACTCTTTTAATAACAAACCTTAATGGGTAAATATTATTTTAGGTTAAACCACAAAACGGCTTATATTATATGTATGGTATTAGGGTTAAGAACTGTTCAGGAGAATAACGAAGACAAGAGATTCATACGATTTTTTTTA
Organism: Cinchona pubescens; assembly: GCA_025175665.1. Classification (NCBI taxonomy): domain Eukaryota; kingdom Viridiplantae; phylum Streptophyta; class Magnoliopsida; order Gentianales; family Rubiaceae; genus Cinchona; species Cinchona pubescens. The sequence continues at coordinate 41,668 of JANKKI010000070.1, read as the reverse complement.
AGACATGAAAAAGGTAATTAATGTGTCTAATTAATATATGATTACCGTTTCCATTTTACTAGGATGTAATTCATTAATTAAGCTTGGCTAATATTTCACGGGAAATTTACATTATATTGAGTGGTAATTAAATATTGTCGGGTAGCGTATGTACTTTATCTTTGATGGCTGAAAAACAATTGAACTTTTGGAGTCTGATTACTGTCTAGTAGTATTCGACATGAATTAATAAAATATTAAAAAGGCTGCGGTAAAAATATGAGTTAACAAATAAGGTTAGCGGTTTAAAAATAAAAGAAACCTAAGTATGTTAATATCATGGGTCTAGTTTGAATTAGAGGCAAAAGTAATTGAGCAGTTATTGTAGCAGTGATAGATCGAGGGGTGACAGTTGATGATTAAATGAATAAAATAATTATGCAATTGTTGGGGTTAAGCGTTAAGTTAGTCTTATGATTGGAAAATGGTGATTGGTGATTGGGTATTTTGTTGTGGACTAACAAACCAAAAGGAACGAAAACAGAGGAAGTATAATGTTCTGCCAATAGTCGAAGTCCAACTACGTTTGTAACTCGATAGTCAACGGACTCTGGGAATAGAATTGGGCTCTCGTTCGTTTTCTTTGCTTTTGATTAGGACCGAATATATATTGTTTTAGAGTATGTTAAGAGTTAACTTACGTTAGAAATAAATGTTACAATTAAATGTGTTTTACTAAATTATAGGCCAAAAGGATAATGTGGGCACAATTTGTTAAGCTAAGTTATCTTACTTGCACTCAATATTAAAGTAAGTGGTTCCTTTTTTTCATTTATGGTTTTTCAAATGTTTTACAACAACTGATTAATTGTTTAAAAGTATTTTATAATATGCAAATATAATTGAAGTAATCTTAATACATGTATTCTATAGAATATCTGTATTATAAATATATTCGTACTCTGTTAAATGCATGCAAAAATATGACTAAATATGACCAAGTGTGATCGAACGTATATGTTTGTATGTGAAGCTTATTGATAAACATATGTTGTTCGGTGAGAACTAGTTCTCATCTTCATGACTATTGCTGCCATGCTATTGCCTTTGCCGCTGTTATTGTCATTGGTTCTGTCTAGCGGATTATTGATAGTTAGACCTAAACATTCAGTAGCCAATTAACCTGTACAAACCATGAGTTAACCGATTGAGTGTTTATCGTTATTGTTTAATATATTAAATGTATGAGCTGTTAATGTGTGACTGATGCATGATTGCTTGAATGATAGTGTATATATTATTGTGTGCATCAATATATATAAGGATACAGGACTACAAGATTACCTTATATTTAGTTACACCAATTAGTAGATAAAATCTTTTAGGCACCTACTTCTATAATAAGTAGTTCAATGATATATAGGACGATCTACTATTGTTGTTATTATATATTCATTATTATGGCTTAAAATCGTCTCATTGTAACGTTGCCTAGCATACAGGGATAAAACCCGAGATGCGGCATATCATGATTCCGTATTTGGGTCGAGACATTTAATAGTATTACAGTCTAAGTTGTGATTTTTGTGAAATGTCCGAATTAGTTATTTAAAATACTCGTATAGTTAGAAAATATTTTCAATTCAAACGTATACACCCTAAGTCCACCAAAAATTCTCGAATTTCACACGTTTCATTCCATTAGATTAATTCTCAAACACGGATTGCTGTGATCCTATTGATTCATCAACGTTAACATTTCTTGATTGAGAAAGATCAGATAAATCGTTCTTATATACATCTCGTAGGATTCTGATAATAACCTTATTTTCCTTTTTCTAGTCATTGATTGATTATTTGTTTCAATTTTCAGAAAATCTTTGCATTAAGTGATTATTTGTTTGAGCATATGCAAACTTAGGGTATAAATATTTATTTGATGTCTATTACTTGTGCATAGATTCTTTGGTCAGGTTTATGTTAATTGCATATTTAAGTGATTAGTTATTTGGTCGTGTGTCAATAGTATGTTGATCTATTTATTTGTTTGAAGGTCTTATTGATTTACAATAGATACATATTTAATTAATTACTTACTTGAATGTAATGATACTTATGTGCCTAAATATTATTTGTACTGATCTTATTCATTGGCATACGGGTATTTGTCTTGATTTACGCTACTTGCATTATAATTAACCAATTAATGGTGCTATTTTACATTAACTGTATGACCAAATCCAATTGATGATTTTCTCATTAATTACGCACGACTAATAACTATTTATAACATCTGAATAATATATGTAATGTAATATTCATGTTTTAAAAAAAAAATATTACTGATCAAGTAAAGAAAGAAAAATATTCTAATTAATATTATAGATGTTTATAATCGATCAAAACAACTACTCCACTTGAATCTCCTAATTGAAAATTTAATTGGTTACAAGCTAAAATTATATGTTAAATATAGGTCTCTAATTATTTAATTGTTTGATGTTATTAGTGATATATAGATTATTTGTTTCAATACATACTAATTGCATTTACTGATTACTTGCTTCAATATATGTTACTTAAAGGCAAAATTAATTATTTGTTAATATATTTATTAATTTTCATATGGAGTAGTTGTTTTAAGATCGATGCCAATTGTGTTTAATTGACTTAGTGTTTTGCGTTACACTAATTAAATATTAAATTGATTAGTATAACATCTAGATGTGTACTAGAGACAGCTTTATTATTGGTTTGTTTTGATGTTATTTAATTGCATAAGGACTATTTGTCTTGATCTATGCTAATTTTATATTTAATTGATTAATTAACTAGAAATGTATTAATTATATGTCTAAATATTGGAGATGTATTAATTATATTATAAATATTTTTATTGGCCTGATATTTATTAATACCATCATAGATATGTATAATTACTGTAATTACCTAATTCTGATTGTATAAGAGACAGAAATTATAATTCACCATGCTAATTTAATTATGTGTTTGATAATATAATAAAATAGAATAAAAAGGAGCCCAGTACATAGGGTCAGTGACGGTAATCATATATTAATTAGACACATTAATTACCCTGTCTCTTATACACATCTAGATGTGTATAAGAGACAGATCAAATAGTCCAAATGAGCATAAATTTTTAAATAACTAAATTATTCAGACCATTCTAAAGGTTAGTGTGACCTTTTTCTTAAAAAAAATCTACTGGGTACTCATCGGGTAAAATCATGCATCATATGGACTATTTGATAGAGAAAGATTATGTTTAAACAAGCATGTTTGTGAACCATTAGTGTGTGAATTAGAGTATTATAGTATTGCATTATTGCATTTATTTCCTGTGACCACGAAAAAAAAAATAAAAAATAAAATAAAATGAATAAAAATTCGACTATTAGATGTGTATAAGAGACAGATACATAGTTCACACAAAGTCATAATCATACCACATTGTTTTTCATAAAAATAAAAAACATCTAATCATAACTAAAATCATAACTAGTCACAACATAGTGACTATAAATATATGTAAGACATTTAAATTATAGTGTTGTTTGTGCCGAATGAAACTACAGTTATGGGATATTCTGTGCATATAGAGAATTAATCTTGAATTTTTCTCTTGATCATGAAAGATCAGAATGAAAAAAGGGGTATATGTTTTGCTTACTTGTATATTGTAAACGATTTATGATGCAATTCTCAATCAAAGTTATGGGATATTCGGTGCAGATAGAGAATTAATCTTGAATTTTTCTCTTGATCATGAAAGATCAGAATGAAAAAAGGGGTAAATGCATGTTTTGCTTACTTGTATATTGTAAACAGCATTTATGATGCAATTTTCAATCAATATATATATATATATATATATATATAATGTATATATACTTTTATCTACTAATTGGTGTAACTAAATATAAGGTAATCTTGTAGTCTTGTCTAAATTTGGGTGTGAAATTAATTGTTGACGTGTTAAGTAAAATTTATCACAAGTTATATATAACCATGAATATAAAAAATCAAAAATCAAAAAAATAGTTTTCATATAATGTTGGGATTCATTCATGTTATAAAATATAATTTATTGAGTTATGCATTTTGAAATATGTGAGTTTGTAAATTGTGTGATTTGAAAATAGGAACTTTAAAAAAAAAAAAAAAAAAAAAAACACGTTTACAACGCCGTTATGATAAGGTTAACATTTTTAAAAAAGGAATTTGGGGAAAAAAAACGATTTCATCATAGAATTTGTGTCTCAAGAGTTTCTTGGTCTAGTGTTTTGAACCATTCTCTGACAGTATGAGAAATAAATCCATAAGTATGTATATTTTAAGATATAATAATTCTTACAAACATTATCGAATATGAAAATTAATTTAACGAAGCCTTTCTAACTTGTATGTGACTTAATTGTGTAACCCAATTGCTAGAATTGTTATGATAATTGGTTTACAATAAGAATGGTGAATGTTTAAGTCGGTGGCCTAATAAAAGTTTTCCTCATAGAACTATTTGTGAGGTCTTGTATACTTGTAAAATTTCAATATTGCTTATATGCTAGGTGAGTTAAGTTGTACTTATCTTGGTTATACACTTGTGAAGTGATTGGTTTGATCCATGAGGTTATCATACCTTATTCGTTTAAAGATCTTAACTTGATTTAGATGATGAACGGTAGTGTAGACTGAGTACACCTATAGTGTATGGTAAGTTTCGAGAATGAAACTTTTATTAAGGAGGGTAAAATATGAAACTCAAAAATTTTTGGTGGACTTACTTGTAAAATTGGAAAGGTCTTATTAACGTATAAACAAGTTTTAGGGGTTAAGGATTAACTTAGTAATTTAGAGGGGCTCATATTGCAATTTCTAAAACTCGTTTATGATAACAGGCCTTAATGGATGATTGTTATATTTAGGGTTAAACCACAAAACGGCTTGTATTATATTGGTATTTGGGTTAAGATCAGGAGAACGAAGAAGAGGAAGAGATTCATAGGATTTTTTTCAAGACATGAAAAAGGTAATTAATATATATAATTAATGTTTAGTCTTTAACTTTTATTATGATTACCTTTTCCATTTTACTAGAATTTAATTCACTAATTAAGCTTAGCTGAGGTTTACATTATATGGAGTAGTAATTAAAATAGTGTCGGGTAGTGTATTTATTTTATCCTTTGATGGCTGAAAAACAGTTGAACTTTTGGAGTCTAATTACTGCCTAGCAGTATCCGACACGAATTAATAAAATATTAAAAAGGCTGCGGTAAAAATATGAGTTAGCAAATAAGATTTGCGGTTTAAAAATAAAAGAAACCTAAGTATGTTAATATCATGGGTCTAGTTTGAATTAGAGGCAAAAGTAATTGAGCAGTTATTGTAACGCAGTGATTGATCGAGGGGTGATAGTTGATGATAAATGAATAAAATAATTATGCAATTGTTGGGGTTAACATTAAGTCAAGTCACATGAATGGTAAAGTGAATGGTGAATGGGTATTTTGTTGTGGACTAACAAAGCAAAAGGAACGAAAATAGAGGAAGTACGATGTTCTGCCAATAGTCGAAGTTCAACTACGTTTGTAACTCGATAGTCAACGGGCTCTGAGAATAGAATTGGGTTCCCGTTCGTTTTCTTTACTTTTGATTAGGACCGAATATATATTATTTTAGAGTATGGTAAGAGTTAACTTTCATTTGAATTAAACTTGTTTTACTAAATTATAGGCCAAAACGACGGGCTCAAGTTCTTAAGCTATCTTATCTTACCTGAACTCGATATCGTAAGTGCTTCTTGTTTCTTTTTATCATTTAAAAATGTTTTACAATTGATTAATTATTTAAAAATAATTTACAATATACAAATCGAATTAAAAACGTTTGTATTCTGTTATACATGTTGCATGCGAAATATTTTTATTACAAATATAATCGAATGTTGTATGCATGCGAAAATGTAACTAAATGTGCATGTTTGTATGTGAAACTCATTGATATACATATGTTGTTCGGTAAAAACTAATTCTCATCTCATTAATGTTATTGCCACTACCATTGTCACCGCCACTGTTATTGTCACTGACCCTATCTAGTGGGCTCCTAATAGTTAGGTTTGGATATCGAATAGTTGATTAACCTATGCGAACCATAGGTTAATTGATTGAGTGTACACATGTTATTGTTTAATGCATTGAATGCATGAGTTGTTAATGTATAATTGATGTATAATTGCTTGAATTCTAGTGTATAAATTATTGTGTGCTCAATCTACTAAAAAGAAATGAGACACACTTGCTAAGTAAAGTGTTTGATCACTCTATTATTATAACACTTTTGCAAGAAAGTGATGAGTTGGTTCTCAAATAAAGGATTGCCGATAAAAATTATGGAATCGTACATGGACTAACTTCTTTTTTCCTTCTTTTGGACACCAACTTCTGTAATAGATAGTCCAATGATATATAGAACAATTGACTATTGTTGCTAATACATGTTTATTATTATAATTTGAAATTGACTCATTGTATCATTGTTTAACGTGTTCAAATTTTATTTTGAGATATAGTGTGTTATGATTCGAATTTGGAGCGTGAGAAAACAAGTGTAAGATACGCAAGAAAACGGAACACAAGCAAAGCAGAACGTTAAAATTGTATAGTACCATAAGAAAAATCCGTCACAATTCAGGTCACAACCAATTACTTCAAGACAAACTCCATTTAATCGTTGAACATCAAGAAATTAAACATTGCATACATAAGTTGCAATCTATTTCACAATGTAAATTTATTTTTACTGTGAAAAGATGCTACTAATACTTAACAAATCTAAATAGTTTAATCTGTAATTACTTGACTGTTTCTAGTGGCCTCTCTTTCTTATGTTGGTTGCATGGGAATGGACCGCTGCAAATTCTCTTCTATCTATAGCATGACCAAGTGTCAAGTGCACCACAGACAATAATACTGATTCTCTTGCCTAATCTTTCGGTCCTGGTGAATTTCTGTTGCAAGGGACATTCTTTGCCGGTTCGTAGTATCAAGATCCATATTTTAGGATTTAAACATGTAAGCTTCTATTCAATGAATCAAAACACTATTCATCGATATCATGCCATAGAGCAGAGGCTAAAATAACAGAAATTCGGGGTAAACAATACACCATGGACAACACCACAGATTTCTGGTAGAAGCAGACGTCAAGGGTGTGAAAGAAAATGGAACCAATTGACAACGAGTCAAGCAAACCGCGAACTTATAACTAGTCTAGAAATTCTTAGAAAACTGATGTAAAGTATTTGGTTCTTTGACACCTTCTCATACGTAACTTGATGTTAATTGAGAACTCGAAACCTTGAAAGGGACTAAAAAGAATACGAGGTATGCATGAAGTTATAAGGACCTTTCAAGAGTTAAAACCCAAGGGTTGAGTAACAAGATTTCAAGAGTAAAAACCCAATGGGATTTGTTATATTAAAGAACATAAAATTCTATGCCAAAATCATTTAGCAATGAGTAAATTCATCGTGAGCATTATTAATTAGTTTCGGAAAAGGAGATCGATGTGGAATATTACGTCATTGACAAAAAGTAACCAACGCCTACACCTTGATGACATTTCAAACAAGGTTTAGCCTTTTCAAGACAGCTAGAGGTATTGAATACAAATACAACATAGACAAGACTCAAGAACATTGTTAAGCTATATTGTCCTTGGTAGTAAAGCAGCAATAACCTTTATTTACATGTAGTAAACCTGTAGAATTCCAGGCATTGTCTCTTTGATGACACTGATGGATATTTTGCTGGGACATATTTGTACATGAGGTGATTTTCCTCATCAAAGGAGGTTTAGTTATACAAACTTTAACAGAACACAAGTTAGATCATATGTAACACTAGCTCAACAATAAAACTACTCACTGTTGTTCACAACACCGCCGGGCCTACGATGAAGTTGCAGGGAAAGCAACACCCAATTTCACTTTGTGTCTTGAGAGCTAAATGCAGTCTAAACCTCGTAACCTGGGAATTTGGAGTTCTCCGGTCCAAGCAAATCAAACCATAGGCAAGCAACCCCAGCTTGCCCCTGGAAAAGAGAGTAGGCATGATCTGCACCATTAAAGGGACTTGAAGTTGTCGGATTTCTTTGATCATGAAACAAGCAACATGCAAATATGTCTTTGCTCTGTCTATGTAGATGCTTTCTCCAGTAAGACGATAGAGGGAGAGAAAAGCATAAGCATTCTAGCAGCACCATCAGACAGCAGACCTACCTTCTTGACCAACCCACTCTGCATTTCACAACTTCCACAGCCTCAATGGCCGCATTGCGGAATTCCCGATCATTTGGTAACACCTGCACATTCGAATGGTAAATAAATTCTCATTCATATGCTGTTTAAGCACTGAAAATTTGAATACCACAATAGTATCTTTCTTTTTACAAGACACTCTCCTTTTCTCATTTTCCATGGACACATAAGACTACTATTTTCTACATTGTAAATTTTGAAATCTCAAGCAAAGAGACTATTTCTCCACATTGATGTTTGTGAACTAGAGAAAAGACTGTCAACAACAGAAAGGGTGAATGTCACACCACAGTGAGCAAGTTTTCTTTTCCAGGGAAAAAGGAGCATTTCAAGAAAGTGTCAAGTTTCTTGGTTTCAGAATTCGTACGAGCATCTAATTTGGCAAAATGAATAATCTTAAATAGCTGAATGCAATATAAACCCTTTACCTCTGATGCCTTGCACAGTGTTATACCAATGCCAGTTGCACCATGAGACCACTGTACCAGTATGTCCCTTGGGTTCCCTTCACTTACTGGGTAATTCCCACTGTGGAGAAACCTGTTACTCATCATGTACCTTAAGGTCCCTTTTACATCTTCAATATCATCAGCGGAAAGGGTTGGGAAGTGAAGTAACACGTGCAAAATACCTGCAAGACCATGGGCCGCACCCCAATACCTTGTTCCATGCCATCTATACATCAATGGGCAGGCTGTGTTATCAGAAGCACCTGCCCTGCCCCCTGCCAACACTGCTTCAACAACTGGCATCAGAAGATCATTAGGGACTGTCTCTGCTCCCAAATGCTTGTTTATGAATAAAGCAGCCCATGGAAGGAAACCAGCACGTCCATAGAGTAGATCATATGACATTCCAAATCCACCTTCCTCAGGTCCAACAGGGAGGGCTCTTTCTTGTGACACCTACCAAAACATTTGGATATTTTAAGAATTAGCAGTCCCTACGAACATCTAGAACTTGATTGAGGATTTTAGATGCTGCTCAAACTTGACAAAATGCGCAAGTTGATGGATTAAATGGACTTGGCACAAGTTTATGAAGCACTAGAGTATAAGAAGCAAACAGAAAGTTATGCTTCATAACAGTCGGTTGGTTCCCTTGGTACAAGTTGGTTCCCTTGCTGTCAATCTATTGTGTGAGCTAACCAAATCTCTACGGGGTCCTAGATATTCAGCAACATAAGAATCAAACTGAGAACAGAGGCCTATTAGGCTATTACCACATCTGGTTAATCTTTTCTGCTTCTTCAATCCTCCGGAGATTGAAACACAATCCATTTATGTTCAAAATCAGATTCAGCCACTTCCTCATCCATATGTACTTGGTTTTAAGAGACGAAAATGAGCAGTGAAACTGTTTCAATAAATAAAAAACATGCATGCATCATAAAAAGCCAAGAAGTTGTTAAGAAACTACTCGTTGACAAACTTACAAAAAAGTTGTGCTCTCTCTTGTTAGCCCGGCCTTAGAGGTATCAAGCATCAATCTTAGTTCAAGTTCCAAGTGTACATCTATCTTAACCCACATCCTTAAACACAATCCATAAGTTTAAAATCAATGTGCTCACATAAGGTGATACCAAAGAGCTAGATGGACCCACATAGGGACAAATGCATCTCAACACAATCCATAAGTTTAAAATCAATGCACTCACATAAGGTGATGCCAAAGAGCTAGATGGACCCATATAGGGCAAATGCATCTTTATATCTATATTTGGCAGCAGAATTTTCAGTTGTTTCAATCTCAAGTTGTAAGACCCTTCCAACATCAGAAGTGAGCGGGAAAAAGGTTTTTAGTATAATAACACAGGTCATGGGTTACTAGTAACTCGGCTTAAGCATTTTCGCCTAGTGGTTCAAAGGCAAAAGTTATTGGACCAGCCCAGGCCACAGTATTACACAAGTTGTCCACGGTAAAATTGTATTTAAAGCAGAAAATTGTAAAGGAAATGTCACTCACAAATATCTTTTAACTGAGACCAAACCACTCTACAAATAAGTCTCACCATGTGTGTAGGTCACAGTTGTGATTTCTTATTTTGTTCAAGTAATAATGCTAAAGAACCTTTTGTAAAGTTCACAATCCCCACATAACCACTCTGGTTTAGATTTTTTAACCAGTTCAGTAATAATGCTAAAGAACCTTTTGTAAAGTTCACAATCCCCACATAACCACTCCTTCAACAACTATTTTCCACCTCTAAGAAGTTGACTGTTAGAGAAAAGATATTTCATGGTCAAAAGATTGAGTAACAGATTATTGAAAATATCTTTTGCATGATAGGATGTCTTCTCAAAGTCATATAGATGAAACTGGCTCGTACATCTTGACTTTGATAAGAAAGTACAAAGACCTCCGAACAATAACCTAAAAACATCTGTTAATAGTAACTAGAGTCTGGATGTGTATAACCAATTATTTCATTTGTTGTCCAGTGCAATTCTGCAAGTATACAGGAAAAAAAAAGATGCCTATTAGGTAAATGGATCCAGGGCTGCTGCTGTGAATTTGTTCACAGCAGCTTGCAGTGGACCAAGCTTAACGCGGGCCAGATCGGGTCAACCTCGGACCACTGCACATTTTTCACAGCAGCGGCCCCAAATCCCGAATGCGGTAAATGCTTCCTTCCATGCAGCAGCCAAAATTGCCACACTCAAGTAGCTAATTCATATAACTGTGGGACGATACCTTGATGTGAAAGGACAAGGAAAACAAAATACAACTGATAGTCCAGATACCTCAAGAAAACAGTCCAAATATAAGTCACGTTTTTGCTGGTCCCCACAATAGTTTGCAGCCACAGCACCAAGAGCATAGACCCCTCCTTTACCACACAGAAAAGTCACGTGCCTGGTCCACAGTAATCAATAAAGATGATAAGTGTTTCCATGATTTAGGGATGACAAAGCAATGAATGAATCAAAAACTTCCAAATGTTATCAGAAACAGGATTCCTTGAATCTTGGACCAGCTAAACATAAATGCAAGTCCCTTAGTTGATTTATATATAACATGTTACAGCAGATAATATACTTATATCCCCTTTATTTTTTTCACAGCCAAAAGATCTTGTAAATTGTCATGCATCTAGTAAGAAAGCTAAAGTCTAAGGCCTCCATCATATATAATGTATGTGAATAATTCAAAAGGTTGAATTGTATCTTTTTGAACCATGAAAAATATCCACAAAAGTCACATAGACATGTCATTTTGGTGACAACTATCAGAAGAAGAAAGAGACAATCGTGATCAGTTAATCCAACCTCAAAATCTTACGCATAAGTTCAGAACTCAAATACTGAATTTAAAGGACTAGATACAATTCAAACTGTAATAGCTTACTAGGACACATCTTCAATGGGCTAAGTACAGCCCAAAGTCAAAGCTTTTCTTCACCTCTGTCAAGCTAATTATGTTTCTCACATGGGGGATGCGGTGGATGATCTTCATCTCTTTTTTTGGGTGACCATGATTTTAACAGTGCATCCCAAGCATCTCCTTTTCTTAGTCTCTCTCTTTCTCTCTCTCATATTATTTTACCACAATGGTTGAAGCACCACAAAATCAAGAACAACGCTTAGCAGTTAAAAGGGGTACCATGACAAAGGAAGATCAATCTTATCCCAAATAAAGGAACACCTGTTCTTATTCCATAACTTTCATAGGGTTACGATGGAAACTACAAAATCAAAATCTGTTCTTTTTATAATTGACAAGTTCATAGGATAGTAATGGAAGAATTAAAGAACGATCAAGAGAAGTATAAGAGAATTTTATGATGCATATACGAAAAAAATCATCCGAGGAAATAAATCCCCCAAGAAAAAGCCCCCTTTCTCCCCTTTAGAGTTTTAACATATCAAATTTCATCACCGTAGTTCAACAGTAATATTTATTTAACATCAATATCTCTACGACTTGAACCCCGTGACGTATAATATCCGGAGAATCATGAACTTGGATGATTCACTGACACATAGTAATCGGAATTTCTAATTTAATACTGAATAACTACACAACCGAACATTCTCAGCATATCCCTTTATACCATCTTTTAACGCATCCCGAATCAATAAACCATTACAAAGTCGGCAAAATCAAATTGCTAACACAGAATTAACACATAAAAGTAAGCCATCAAGAATCAGATTCATTTTCTATACTTAATAGGAGTACAATACTAAAAGATCACATTTTTACACTAACCTGGTGGAGGAACGAGCAATGGAAGCGCAAGAATCAACAATCTCAGAGCACAATCTCAAGTCCTGAAGACTACCAGTAGCCTCATACGCCCGCAAGCAGGTGAAAGCTGTACCTAGCAAACCCGTATACACAGTTGGGTCCCTACTTGCATAATTGGCGTACTGTCTTCTCCATGTGACTTGCACCACCTAATCATTTCCCCCAAACCCATTTTAATTATTAAACCATCCCAGAACAAAAAAGAAGAAAATTTTAATTTTTATACTACAAAATTAGTATTACTAGTACCTTGTCTTTCAAAGAAATAGCAGCTTGAAGGAAAGTTTGAGCTGGAAGTGAAAGATGAGTCGTTAGATCAGACCCATGAACCAAATCAATCCGTTCAAAACTTCTTCATGATTGTTGTTTGTATCCTCAGAAGCATATTTCAAAATGGTCTACAATTGAAGAAGACATTTTCTGTTTTTTTTTTTTTCTCTTCTTTTACCTTCTAGAAATTTCTGCGATTTTAGTAAAGATGCTGAGTTTTCAGGGCAATGAGAGAGATGTCTTTGATATTATGACAGAAGAGTTGGGGCGTATAAATAGCGAATATGTCTGAATTCTGAAGTGAAGCAAAAGCAAAAGGAAAATTAGTACTGGTTGTTGATGCTGATAGATGGGGTTGGGCTTTGAGGTTACAGGTGTCACTATACTATAGCGATGAGGTTACAGGTGGCATGTTATCCAATGTGTTCAGACGAGTAATCGAGGGTGAGATTCATGAGAATCACGTTTGTTATACACTAATTATGCGTACCGAGTAGTAACTAGTACGTGTATACATATACATCTAGATGTGTATTGACTGGTGACACCACTCTATGATCCTGTCTATAATACACATCTAGCATATAGAATAGAAGTTAAAAGTGAGAAAGGAAAACAAACTCATTTACATTTTATATTTATATTTAAAATGATACATTTTAGTCTTTTATAAATTTAAAATATACTATTTTAGTCTCTCGATACAATTATCAATATATATTTATCTCAAATATATATATATATCGAATGTTACATTTTTCATGAACAAAATTGGCAACACACATATTTTAAATATTAAACGATACTACCTAAAACCTCCATCACTATCACCCCAAAATTTTCACCTACCATCACCACTCCTATTCCTCTCCCTCATAGCATTTCCACCTCCAACTCTACTATAATAACTCCAATTTTTCTTCTTTTTAGAACAATTTATTGTTTATGGTTATGTATTTTCAATTTTGCACTTAAATATGTTACATTTTATACGTGTGAGTATTTCAAATTAAAACATACCCATAATTATATCGAGGGACCAAAATGATGCGTTTTGAATTTGTGAGCGACTAAAATGCATTATTTTAAATGTGATACACTAAGAAAGTATAAATGTGAGATGAGATGGACTATTAGGCTCCATTTTCCCAAGTGAGAAATGAAAGAAGTTAAAAGTAGTGAGAAATTTTATCTGAGTCACCTCAATTAATTGGAATTCTTAATTTGGAGTGAGATGTTCGTATTTTTGAAAAATAAGGGGTCATTCTATTCAGAAAATTGAGCCTTTCACTTCAAAAAGAGGACTCCAATTAATTGAGTAGTAACTACCAAATATGCCCAATTGTTGCTTCTAACTAAAATAAAAATTTTCAAAGCAGAAGATGAAAGAAAGAAAGTAATTAAAAAAGATGGAAGAGAGAAAGCGGGTAAAGTGATTGTTTATTCAAATGAGTTTAAAAGGATGTTTTTAAAAATACATTAATTTTAACATTACATCAACCCTTAGGCTCGAAAATAATCCAACAAGAAGGGTAAATTTATAGGTTATTGGTTCTATCAACGAATTAAGAGATTTAATCACTAATATTATTGTTTTAAATATTATTATAATTTTAAATAAGTATTAGATACAATGTTATGTTGAAAACATTTTATAAAACATAGGGTAATGATTAAAAAATGATTCTAGCTAATCATCCTTAACTTTCACTAATGATTTTATTTGGTCTGTCAATTTTTAAAAGTGTCTATGAAATCCCTAAACTTTTAAATTCATTCTAAATAGTCCCTCAATATCAAAATATCAAATTGAAATATGGTAATATTTACTTTACCCCCAAAGGTTGGATTTATTGTCAGTTTAACCTTCCCAAGTTCAAAAATTAGTCAAAATTATTCCATTTTAATAGTTTTAGATAAATACTTAACTACTTACTAGTTAACTGATAATAAAATGACAAAAAGAATATTCTAACACCATTTATTCAATCATATATTATGTTCTAATATATTTTAAAGTATATTATCGCTTTATTATAGGTTAATCAGGTTAGTTGAATTTCAGTGACAAATTTAGTAAAATAGGAATAACTATGTAGAACTTGCATAACTAATAAAATAAGAAAAAAATTATAGGGAAAAATAAAATTAAAATGGGAATAATCGCTTATAATTATCTTATTGCCAATAATATATATAATCTTGACTTCACAAAAGTATTAGACTAATAAAGGGAAAAATATTTTTAAAATATTTTCCTTATAATTTTTAACTTATACAAAATTTTTAGAAAGATAATGTTGTTATTTTCCCTCAGTCAAATTAGTCAGTTATTTAATATTTAACCAAAACTATTGAATAGGGCTAAACGCCTTATTTTTTAGACTTAGAGGAGGAACCAAACCTTCAAGGGCAAAGTAAAAATTACCATACTTGAATTTGACATTGACGGACTGTTTAGAACCAGATTTAAAAGTTTAAGAATGTTATAGTCACTTTTAAAATTAGAGGTACCAAATAAAATCATTAGTAAAAGTTAAAGGACTATTAGGGTCATTTTTCTAGAAGCCATTGGAGTCATTTACCCTAAAACACACGTAATCATATTTTTAATCTATTCTTAATGAAATTAGATCAATAAATATCTCTCAATCTATAACAAAATAAATTAATATAATTTTGTTTAAATTTCTATATATTGTATAATGGTGTATAACAACGTATAGAAATTATAAGAGACATTATTTCTTAAATAGTTACTTTGTCATAATAGTATATTGATATAAAATTATTTATTTGTTTTAATTTCTTGTGACCTTTCTAATTTTAAAATTTTTTACCAATACAAAGTTATAGGAAATACTATGTTATTAAAAAAAAAATCCACAACATTTTATTATTTGATAACTTATTCAAAAGTTTGTTTTAAAATATATTTTTCTTATTATTTCTAAAGAATAAAGAAAGAGTACCATATCTTACTACTATAGAAGAAGACAACTACTTACAATACTACTCTGAGTGGTCGTCACCTGGCGAGCTGGATGTAGAGCTTCTTTAGTCTCTTTGTACAATGTTGTAGCCATTTTTCGTTGCGGCTTTTGTGCTTTTAATTTGTATACATTTAGACCAAAATTTTCTACCATTCTCATACACCTTAAAAAGAATTGTCAAGACTCTTTCATTTCACACCTCCATCACAGTAAGACACTCACATAAAACACTCAATAGCAAGCTAGAATCCAACTAATATTATTAAGAATAGTGTTAGAATTAGGGGTAAGTATCTGTTAATCAATCGATTAATCGGTCAAATAATTTAGTTAAAATTTAGAAATGAATTCTAAAATTATTAACCAATTCCAATTTCGAATTGAATTCAGAATAAAATTCGATTAACCACATTTGAATTCAGTAATCAGTCTCAAATTTAATTAATCACATTTGCCAATTGGGCCCATTGATATTAGATTGAAATCCTTTATACTTATTTTTTTTTTTTGAAAATTTTGAAATCTTTTATATAAAAACTGAAAAACTTGTATATATATATAGACACACACACAAGTGTTTTGTGTTCACATGAACATAAATAATATCATTTGTATGACTACTTATGTATTTTATAAGTAAAATGATAGTATTACTTCGAGATCATATTATATAAAAAAGTAAAGTTACTTAAAAAGAAGAAGTAACATTGCAAGCCTTTTATCAACTTGCTCTAGAGGCAAAAACTAAAAATTTTTCTCGAAAGGTAATATTTATAATTAGGGAATCAAATACTGAATTGAATTAAAAAATCGATTAATTTCGAATTTAGAACTCAATTCTAATTTCATAATGAATAATCGATTTCAGAATTCGACCAAACCAATTAATTGATCGAATTTCGATTAACCAAATTTAAAATTTTAATCTAGAACAATTCGGTTAATCGTGTTCTTACTCACCCCTAATTAGAATTATAAAATTAGTACGTCTCATGTAGTCACAAAATTAATCTTACAACGACCAACTATTATTACGTTTTATGTATTTGATGTCCTTTTTTTTCTTTTTTCTTTTTATTTTTTATCAAACAATCAAACTTTTTCCAATAGAAATTAAAGAAATTGAAACTCAATATTTTAGCTCATAACTTAACTAACTCTGTTATTGGGTCTAACACACAACCGCCAATTCCAGTAATACAAACAAAAGGAGGGTAACACAGCATAATTCAAGTGGCATGGTGATGTGGCTCTACTACTATCTCAGGTAGGTCTTGAGTTTGAAACTTGAGGAGTATTTTCTAATTTTTATTTTAGAAGTTTGGAACCAACCGATTCCTTAAAGAATCGGTTGTCACTCGGCTCTTCTGATTCAATCGGTGAGTTACACAGGCTCAATCATTTTTTTTTATCCGATCTAATTAGGGATTTAACCCAATCTTATGATTGGTTTATTGAGTTGATCGATTGAACCATATGATCGAGTCGGATTTAATAACTATTATTATATATGGCTTTATAAGTTTAGGGTTAATATGGTTATGTCAGAGAATTATATCATTTTTTTAAGATATTGTTGTACACATTTAAATCATATGGTATTATACTGTACAAATATTCAAAATATAAGAGTATGATACCATAACAGGACATAAATTTTTTTGTGAGTTTATACTTTAGACTAATTTTACAATGATAACTTTGAAGGTTTTTTCGATATAAATTTTCAAAGCATATAGTACTTTTAATATATAGTTTTCAGAGAATATAGTATAATTCCCTCTAAAGACAATAAAACCTATAAATGTGCAACAGTTAATTGCAATATGCAGTTTTAAATAATTGCTGGCTTACACTTTACCTTCTAAACTATCAATTTTAGTATTTCGATATCTTATCATAGCAATTTGTCCACATATATTGCTTAAAAATTAATGGAAAGCCTATAACATTTTCAAATTATTTTGAATAAAAATACTTTATACCTATAATGTTATATTATGAAAAAGTAACCCTAATAGTCCCTTAATGTCACTTTTATACATTTAGATGTCTCTCATATTCAAAATGATACATTTTAGTCCCTCACAAGTTCAAAACGCATCATTTTGGTCTCTCGACACAATTACAAGTATATTTTGACTTGAAATACTCACATGCATATCAAATTTTACATTTTTCATGGGCAAAAATAGTAACAGACGAATTTTAAATGTTAAACAATACTACTTAAAATCTCCTCTGCCACCACCCCAAAATTATCACATACCATCACTACCTTTATTCCCTTCCCTTGCTGCTTTTCCTCTGCCACTCCTACGCCAACAGCCCCAATCCTCTTCCTCTTTTGGGACAATTTAGCATTCAAAATTATGTATTATCAATTTTTCACTTAAATATATTATATTTGATACGCATGTGAGTATTTCAAGCTAAAATATGTTCATATGTACATCAAGGGACCAAAATGGTGCGTTTGAATTTGTGAGGAATTAAAATGCATCATTTAAATGTGAGGGATAAAAAAAATACAAATGTGAAATGTGAGAGACTATTAAGGTCATTTTTTCATTTATGTTTGTTTGCTGAAATTGGATTGTTGGCATCAAAGAGCAACCTAAGAGAGGGGGTGAATTAGGTTATTTAAAAAAATAAACCTTTTAATATGCTTAATGAGAATGCAAACTTTATGCAACAAATAAACACTTAAGCACAAATGAATACAAAAGATATTCAATAATTGAAATACACTCAAAGAGCAAATATAAAGATGATTGAGATAGAGAGTATCAAACCAAACTCCCAAACTTCTCAAATTTGGAGTATATCCACTAGTAGTACCTCTGCAAAGAAGGTGAGGCAATAGCCTTCTTGTACACAAAGTAGGCTCACTCTTGCACCAACTAAGTCCCTCTAGTTGAGTCAAAGGGTTTTACAATACAACATCACTTTTGTACCCTTATTATTCCTCCACTCTTACACTTGAAGATCACTCACTAGTCTACTCTTACTCACACTAATTCTCTCTAGTTGAGCCAAGAGAACTACACTACTCAAACCAATACAACCCATAATATTTTAGCCTATTTCTACTCAAATAGCTCTTACAAGTGTTTGTATTGAATGCAATAGTTCTACTTATTCTTTTTCTCATTTATAGACTAGGGGGTATTTATAGAAGCCCAGAAATTGCTTCCAACAGTTCTCTTTTGGCTATTTTCTGTTTCCTGAGAAACTACCCGTTTGGTCTTTCGGAAGGCCGATGCTGTGAATGTACATCCGAACGAACTAGCCATTGGACCTTTCGGACGTCCGATGTAAAGCCTCTGCGCTCAATGATGCGTCCGATAACAATATGAACAATGGTCGGTCGGTTGTATGCATTCTATAGCTTTGACATAAACTTTTTCATTTTGACCTCTTCGCTTTGGAGTGCGTCCTACTACTTTTGGTTGTGTTTCGGACGTTCTCCTACGTCCGAGGCTACTTCAGATTCATCTCTATCGGACGCTCCCTTGCGTCTGAACACCTTTCTTTCGAATGCTCCCTTGCGTCCGAATTATCCTGTTTTTCTGCACACTTGATTGCAAATCATTAATATGATTTGGTCATAATCAAAACATGAGTATCACAATTGGGGTTCAACATGGATGACATTGGAATTGCAAAGTATGAGAGACATTGGACTGTGATGGGGAAGGCAAGGCAAAATTGGATGGAAGCTAAAGGGTTTTGGCTGTTGGACATAAAGTGGAGAATGTACCAGAGGCCAGGTCAGGACGGAGGAGGCAATGGCTTGTTAGGTCAGGGAATTAGAGAAGATTGATGGTGGAAATTAATTACTTATTAATCACAAATGGGTATCTTAGGAAAATCATAGCAAAATTTTACTGATGTTATCCTATTAGATTTGTTTGTTATGTTAAAAGTTCAAATAGGGAAGGTAAGTATAATTTTTAATATTTGAGGGGAAGTTTCTATAATTATGCTAAACATCAAGGGAAGAATGTTAAATTAACCCTAAAATTCAAGATAGTTCTACCATTGTATTAAAGTATCATATTATTGAGTTTTATAAACTTGTATTTTAGTCTACATAGTTGCCCTATTGAAACTGTAAAAATATTCCGAACGTTTATAGAAGGCCATTATAACTTACCACCACTTGCAAAACTTTTCCTACAGCAAAACAATTATTTGAAAAAAGTGCAAGAAGAGAGCTCTCTTTTCAAAGATTAGACTGGAGGCATAAAACCAATGGTTAATCTTTCCTAATATCAGGAAATTTTTTGTATTATTATTAAGTGTAGATGAATGTCACATGTGAAAAATGATATTTGAAATTCAAAAAATAATTACGTGCCATGTATCTGAACTGGTAGCATGAATTTTTTTTTACAATAACCAATATAAATAAGATTAATCCTAAAAATAATATGATAACTAAGAATTTTCTTTTACTTATGGTTTGAGATTTACTAGTAATCAAACAAAACAACAAGAATTACCTTTAATTTATGTATTGTGACCAACACTCAACATAAACAAAAAATCAACATAATTAGCATAATATGTAGCTTTATCATTTGATGCAAATTTTATCGTTTGTGCAATGCTATCACAAATGATACATGCACGTCCCGATTTTTGATCCTACTTGAAACGCTATAGTTTAGATTAAAATTTATAAAATTTGTGACATTAATTGATATAAATAAGATTTAAAAAAATTTAATCTTCACTACAGAATCTACAGATATGATGAAAAATTAAATCTACCTAATTTGCCATAATACTAATAATTTGTAAAATAGTTTGAGAAATGCGTTCTATGACTTCTTAAGTTTATAGTTGATATTATTATTGTTGTTAGCTAGGATTCAAAGCGTGAAAACGACCGCATACAGTAAAAGCATTGTTTGAAACGAACATCAACAATAAGATAGCGTGTGGGGTCGTTGATCACAACAAAGGTATAAATATCACCCAGTAGTGTAGTGAGGTGTGAAATCCTTGTAGTGATGTTTATGGATATTGATCTACCAAAGATTGCGACCAAAAATTAGCACATGGGATTTTCATTATCAATTTAGATTTCTAGCTTTCAAGGCAGCATAAATATTAAACTATTTTTAGGGTTGTTGTTCTTATTTTCGGGATTGGAAAGATGAATTTAGGATTGTGATGCGTGTTAACTTTTTTATTTTTTTATATGATTATATATGTTTACAATTTTATATGATTATATATGTTTACAATGGTGGAATTAAATACAACCAAAATACTAAACCAGCCACATACAATAGGATAAATGCTAACATTTTTATTAGATGTCACATTATTGACAAGGATATAAACCTACACTACCTACCCTACTATAGGGATAGGTAGTGTAACTATTCAGTTAAATTGAATTTGTAACTGACTTCAAATTCAATTTAATTAATTCTGAATTTGGTCAGAAATTGATTAACCGAATTTACGGATAAGGTTAATGAATTTGAAAATGGTAGAGAGATTTTTTGAATTCGATTAATTGATTCTCAAATTCAATATTTAAAAATAAAGCTTTATTAAAATATTTTGATATATAAATAGTACATCACTAAAAATATAAATATAGTTATTTGACTAAAAATATATTTATTGATAATTATTTAATTAGCTTTATTTTTAACTTAATTTATATAATTGTTATATTCTTATAACTAATTCATACTTATATTATTAAATTAGTATCTATAAATCACATTAAATAGTCTTGCGATATGTATTTTATTAATACTTGCAAGTTACATGTATATTATTATTCAATTAAGTTACATTATATAGTTTTTTTTACTTACTTTTTTTAATCATTGATGAATAAAAATTCACACAATATATCAAATTATATGGTCAAAAAATAAAATAAAATTAAGAAAATTTTGCTTGAAAATAGGTTTTTATATAGGATTTTGAACCAATATTAAGGGTCCAACTCATTCGAATTGAATTTGGTTAATCAAATTCAAAACCGAGTACCAAATTCAAATTTGGTTAACCGAATTTTTCACCGAATTGAATTTAAAATCGAAATTAGTTAAAAGTTTTAAATCCCTTATTCGAATTTCAATCAATTTTATTAACCAATTAATCGATCGGTTAATCGATGCACACCCCTACCCTACTACCTACTATTACTTCTAAGTGTAGTGATGTTTGTGGATATTAATCCACTAAAGATAGTGACCAAAAATTAGCACATGGGATTTTCCTTATCAATTTAGTTTTTTACCTTTTCATGGTAGCAGAAATATTAAACTAACTATTTTTGTTGTTGTTATTTGGGGGATTGGAAAGATGTATTTAGGACTGTGTGATAAGTGTTAATTTTTTTTACATGATTACATATCCCACAATGATAGGATTGAATATAATCGAAACACTAATACCCACAAATAATAGTATTTTGTTAAAACTCATATATAGTGAATATAAACATACACTATCTATCTTACTATACCTACTATTACTTCTTATTGCTTGAGTGTCTCTTTCTCTCTGTTGAGACTCTTAATTGACATCACATATAATGAGACTATAAATGTACACTACCTACCCTACTACCTACTTGCATGAGTGTTTATTTCTCTCCATTGAGACTCATTCTCTATCCTTGCTACTGATTACTTTGACTGCAGGTATCGGGATTTGATCCCTGAATTCTCCATCCTAGGAGTGACTTATGATGCTTCAACCCCAATTTTCGTGAATTGTTATATGAGAAATTATAAATGAAAAGTTGTTCTAAATTAAAATAAATTTATTGCATCTAGATGTTGGGAAAAGTAAAACAAAATCACTAAACAACTAAGGTAAATTACAATAAAAGCAACTATAGGGAAACTAATTTTACCCAACTGGCAACTTCATGAAATATTAATTTAATTAATTCAATCTCTCAAAAAGATAGTCAGATTAATTATTCTTCCGAATTAATCAATCAACTATACAACTACTTATGAATGTTCTTTTGAATTGATCATAAATAATTGTAGTGCTTACTCAAATTGACTGTATATCATAAATCAATCATATATATGATCAATTCAGTGAACTAAAAATCATCAATCAAACATAGAAAAACATTAAATACTTCTCAAACACACGAAAAAAAAAATAAAAAATTGAATATTTAAATCATAAATAATTCTTGAATTGCAGATAAGGCTACAATCACTAACTAATTGATAACCTAGGGAACTATTAGTTATATGTACCCTAAATTTAACGGTTTTACTATTAGCTTCGAGCATTCTTAGTGTTTCAATGTATGTTTTTGTCTATTTTTACTTACTTATTTGTTAGAATGTTTTAGTACTTATTTAGTTGTTAATTATCATATTTTATTAAGTTATACACATCTAGATTTGTGTCTTGTCAGCAACCTAATTCCTTTAGGAGTTAGGTTTTCGTTCGTCTTTATTGTTTTTCATTTTTGATTTCTTTTGTGAGAATTTTTTTTTAATGTTTAGGAGTTATTCTAGGTGTTGATTATATCTAATAACGTTCTTTTATGTGTTAGGATTCGTAGGAGAAAATGACACATCAATTGGATGTCAGACGGAGATTTTAGAAACAAAACAGTGAAATTGCGCAAAGCTCTCAGGCACCTCGCCATAGTCAAGCCCTTCTAGAAGGTAGGAGCTCCACCCAGGAGGTGCGATTTTTGGCCACTTTGAGCCCCTTTCAAGGATAATTTTGTTTTTTCACCCCAATCCCTAACCCTACTAAAAAAAAATATCTTATTGGGGTTGAAATGAGCCACCACTACCCTTGTTTTTCTTCTTCTTTTCTCCTTCCCATTTAAGGGGAGGAATTTTTATCTCTTCTTCATCTTCCTAGACTAGATTCAATTCCATTAAAGTAAATATTTTTCTACTATTATATAAGGCTTTCGTTGTGTTTAATATACTTCTCTTTTGCATTTAATACTTGTTTATTTAAATTAATTGACTTTATTTATTTCTTTTTTTTACCTACCTTTTAATATCTTTACTTTCTTGTTCTAGTTGTCTAGATTTAGTGCTTTCTTAGTTTAAATACTCTTCCATACTTTTACTTGCTTTCTTTTAGTTTAAAATATATTAAAGAGTTATGGGTCAGGGTTTTGTGTGAAGTCAATTTCTAATGAGTAGAGGTTAATGGGTAGATTAGGTAGTAATGTGGACTAATTAGGCAATACTAAGGTGGCTAAGGGTTAATTAGGAAAATTTATCACCCACTTGTTAATTTGGGTTAATTGAGGGGATATGAGAATTGAATCTCTATTTTGGATATAGATTAGTGTTGGATTAGAGTTAGAATTAGAGTTCTAGATTGACAGACTAATTTACCTAGTTGGTTGCTTGAATTCTATGAGTAGTTAATCAAGTTTGATTAGGTTAAGTAATAGGAAGAATCTTTACTTACGTTAACTAGATGGATAGACCTAATTGTCGAGGAATGGGGATTAGGTTACAATTGGGAATAAATCTCTGATTTGGCTCATAGGATCACTTGATTAACTTAATTAATTAACACCTGAGAAATTGACTAGCATTAACTCTAATCCTCTTTATTACTCATTTCACTCAGTTGTTACTGTAGTTTTAGTCAAATTGCTTTTTAAAAAAATCCCTTCAATTAATAATCTAATTAAATAATCGGTATTTGAACACCATTCCTTGTGGGAGTGATCCCTACTTCCACTAGATACTATTTAACACCGTATACTTGTGAATTGTCATCTAGTTAAAGTTAGTAGAATTAGGTATTTTTGTTATAACTAAATGTTCATGTCTTTTTAGACGTGACAAGTTTTGGCGCCATTGTTGGGGAATAGATGAACAATATTTATACAATTTGGTTAGAATACTAGTTTGAAGTTTATTTATCTTGTATAGTTGTTTCACCTACTTCAAAACTTAAAAAGATTTCTTATTTTTTGTATAGTTGTGTCTCTTATTTTCAAAATCTAAAAAAAAAAAAAAAAAGAATTTTCTCTTTGGTGGCATTCTTGTCTTTGAAAAAAAATCCAAAAAGATTTTCATTATATGGATAGTTTGGACTAGTTAGTAGTCTAAACTTTCCTATATTTTCTTAAATTTTGTTGTTTTAGTTCCTTTCCTTGTTTTTGTCGTTCTTAGTCTCTTTTCCTCAAGAATATGCAAGGAATGAGTTGGAATTATTCATGCCAAGGATATCATCACCCTCATGGTGGGGATGCATGACCAATGAGTATGTTTCTTGTAGTCTTATTCTGCTTAAACTATAATATGGGACGGTACAACCATCCGAGTCCTTATTATTGGAAGCTTCAAAGTCAATTCAATCATTATCCACTTCAAGCTTACCATGACAAGTGATTGTGAGTGAAAAGTTTAGTCAATAAATAGAAAATCTTAGTCAAGAGTGGCCAAGCTCAAAATGGAGATGAGAAAATGCTATGAGAAGGCCAATTTTGGGTATCAATCCCCTTCAATTAAAGAAGAATTAGATGAGGCACAATAGAGAAGAAAATGGCCTACCTTAAGAAAGAAATCATACGTCAATTCGAGCTCCAAACCTACTATTCCATATCATAGTGTCTTATTTGATCCAAGTTGTAGAAAAATTAGTGGGCAAAGTTCAAAGAACTTCCATTGCCATCTCAACCCAATTGGAACATCAAGCCTTACCAACACATGTGGACCAAGTCAAGTTTGGGGGTGTCGGTGTTGTGAAAATACTAAAGCCAGATGTGATGGACCTCTTGGATTTGAATGCTCAACCACCGAGATAGTCAAGACTTGTATTGAAGCATCACCGACATATTATTTGACTGATTGTGAGATTGTCCCGGTTACCATAAAAGAGATAAGCTCATTTCATGATAACATGGAAAAAGAGCCAGTTAAAGGAGTGAATCATGATGGATACATGCTAGAAGGGGTTGGAGAGACATCTACTTATGTCAAACTCCCACAAGTCCTTGGGAGTTTTGGATGTGGAATTCAGTGGACAAAATTACAAAGGATTTCAACATTCTTGGAAACCTTCCTTGGTGTTCATAGGGAGGTATTTCTTACCCTTTCTCTATAATTATACTTTATTTCATTTACAAGTTTTAGTTTAAGAACT
Organism: Cinchona pubescens; assembly: GCA_025175665.1. NCBI lineage: Eukaryota > Viridiplantae > Streptophyta > Magnoliopsida > Gentianales > Rubiaceae > Cinchona > Cinchona pubescens. Next base: position 15,688 of record JANKKI010000070.1, on the reverse strand, counting down.
CGGTGGGTTAATAAAAGCTCGAAGCCTTGTGTTAGTTTAGTTTATGCTTTGGTATTGTAAATTGACTTTTGGTTGTGTTTGGATAAATTTGGTTAGTTGTTGATAATGATGATTAGATTATATGAGTTTGTGTAAATAATAGATGAAGTGAGGTGTCCATTTGAACTTAGACTTGATTTTTTTTTAATCTTGTTACGGTGATTACTAGTTTTTGATACATAATCTTTATTGAGTATGTGAGTGATCTTGATGGAATCTTATGGATGCTTGGTTCAACATTGCTATTTTCTTAGTTGATTGAAATCCTTTTGATGCTAATTACTGCAAACACAAAGTTAGGAATACAAATTAGGCATATATGACTTTTGTTATGTTAAACCCCGTTACCTCCTAGCTATTGTTATTTTAGGTAACTTTTCTTGTTTAGTTGAATCTCGTAAATTCCTGGTGATTCCCACTTACATTTGTTATGTTGGTTGAAAGAAAGAGAGTAAATTCCTTGAAGTGTGGTTTTGGTTAGTTTTGGCATTCATAAGAATTAGTTGGATTTGTTCACTTACTTGGTAAGGTTTTTATTGTATTTCGTCAGTAATTGCCACAACTAGAAATGAAAACAAGCTTTCAGTTAAATTGTATGTTTGCTTGCATTCATATTCACATTCACTTGGACCAATGTTATCCATCACAGACATGTGCTTTTTAATTGTTCAAGCATGCTTAAAAGCTATTCATCTTCTAGTATTATATTTATTTATATATGTTCATATGTTTATATGCTTCTTGAACTATTTTTATTTTTTGTAAATTGGTAAGTGGTTGGATGAGCTTGTAACTCATCAATGAATAATATGAAAAGTACGGTGGTGTCTATTGTCTTGTTCATTAGGAATGGTGTTGTTTTTGTTGTTTGTGAAAATTGAAATTGAGTGTTGAACATAGGCTACATTTCATGTGAAAGTTGAGATTTATCTCTTGAAACTCAACCATGTTTTCAACTACCTCACGAAAATGTTTTTCTTAACTAATTTTGACCTCATATTTTACTTTTATCATAAATGTTTTTCCAATGCCAAGTTCAATTGATTGTTAATATTGTTTAAACATTTCAAGATTTTTGAAAATTGATCATATTGTAACATGACTTATTCCCTTATTTGGTCATATTGCATGGACTTGCATTTTGGATATTTTGTGGGTTTTGTTAAGATATTGCATAGTACATTGATTGGAGTAGCGTGAATCTTTTGTTTTTAGTTAAATAGCCATATTTTGGAAATGATCAAGGCATTCCTTGGACCGTTTGACCCAAAAAACCTACCTTGATTAATTGAATTTATCCCTAGCATCCCTTTGAGCCTTATAGTCTAATTTCTTTGTCAACCACATAATTTAGCCAATTCACTTTCTTCCATTTATCCTCTTGTGAACCCATCACCGTAGCCATTATTGATCTCTGAGGTCTTCAGTATAGTAGTTTATTATTTTTATGATGGTCTACAAAGAGCTATTGTTCCATTTGTTGGGGAAAGAAATCAAGAGTTCAATGTTGTTTATGTCCCCTCTTTTGTAATAGTTACATTATATTATGGCTATTGTAGCAAAGAAAAGCAAAAGAAAAGAAATGTGAAAAAAAGAAGAAAAACAAAGAAATAGCAAATTTTATGTTCTTGATCAATAAGAAGGTTTGCTTAGTTTGCCTTCAAAGTTAATTCAATAAAAATAGTGTTTTTGTCTTTCAAGTGCTTATTGGTTAAGTGAAGTTGGTTCTTTGGGACTTGTATATGGGATAGAAGTCGAAGAGTTTGTATTGAAATAACTAAAATGATTTGATCACTTAAAACTAAATTTATCTTACCCTATTACCTTAGCCTACATTACAAGTTATGAAAAAGTTCTAAATAGATCCTTAATCTGGGCTAGTAGATATTAAAGAACAGGGGCAAAGCATTGCTTTCATTGATGTCCTTTGCTAAAGCTTTTGGTACCAACATATATCCTTGTATGTTCATTTGCATCAATTTGTGCTTCATAAAACAAGTCTTAATGATCTTTCTACACTTGAAGCAAATTTTTGATGTGTAACTTGACTTGTTTGCTCTAGACCAACTTGCATTTGAATTAGCATTTCGTGAATACTTCATTAGTCAAATTAATGTTTGTAACCAAAATTAGTATCCAATTTTGTAAATGGAGGAGGAGATAAAAATGTAGAGTTTATTGAGTTAAAACACCCATTTTCACTTTTGATATGTGCAGTAGAGTTCAACATTTCAAAAATTTTTTGTTGGTGGTGCTTTGTGTTCTGTATTAGTCATTTTTGTTGTTCTTTTCTTATCGTTGTTTTGCTCGGGACGAGTAAAATCTTAAATTTGGGGATGTAATAACTCTAGAAAAATAGAGTTATATGTACCATAAATTTAATGGTTTTGCTATTAGTTTTGAGCATCCTTAGAATTTTAATGTGTGTTTTTATCTATTTTTGCTTTTATGTGTTAGAATATTTTAGTATGTCCTTTAGTACTTATTTAGGTGATAATTATCATATTTTATTAAGTTCATGAAATTAGAGTTTGTATCTTGTCTTTATTCTAATTCCGTTGGGAGTTAAGTTTTTGTTCATCTTTATTTGTCTTTCGTTTTTGGTTTCTTTTGTGAGAATTTTATTTAAATGTTTAGTAGTTATTCCAAATGTTTATTATATCTAATAATGTTCTCCTATGTGCTAGGGTTTGGTAGGAGAAAATAGTGTATCAATTGGACGTCATACGGGAATTTTAAAGGACAAAATTGCGAAACTGCACATAACTGTCAGAGCACCTCGTTGTAGGCAAGCTCCTCCGTAAGGCAACTAGATCTTGGTGAGGTTGGCGAGCTCCACCCGAGAGGTGCAATTTTTGGCCATTTTGAGCCCTTTTTCAAGGGCAATTGTGTTCTTTCACCTCCAACCCCAAACCCTACTATAAAAATATATTTATAGGGATGAAATGAGCCACAACACCTTTGTTTTTCTTCTTCTTTTCTCCTCCCTAGTTGGGGAGGAATTTTTAGCTCTTCTTCAACTTCCTAGGCTAGATTTCAATTCCATTCAAGTATGTATTTCTTCTACTATTATGTAAGGCTTTCTTTGTGTTTAATATTTTTGAATTTAATACTTGTTGATTTAAGTTAATTTACCTTCATTTATTGCTTTCTTTTACCTATCTTTTAATATCTTTACTTTCTTACACTAGTTGCTTAGATTTATTGCTTTCTTCGTTCAAATGCTCTTCAATGATATTTTACTTGCTTTCTTTTCATTTAAAATTCATTAATTAGTTATGGGTTAGGGTTGTGTGAATCCAATTTCTAATGGGTAGAAGTTAATGTGTTGATTAGGTGGTAATATGGACTAATTAAGCAATACTAAAGGGCTTAAGGGTTAATTAGGGGAATTTATCATTCTACTAGTTAATTTAGACTAGTAGCGGGTGTCACGCCCCAGAAACGGGACCGTAACACGCCTCGCTAATGGCACACCGGTCCAAAGCGCAAGGCACAAACGAACAGAGCAACAAACTAAACCGCAATGTAATAGAACCATCAAACCATACACTTATCTATATGTGTATAATATTTCATTTTTACACAAAAAATACGAATTACAAGCATTCCTTCTTAGTACAATGATGCTACAACAAAAACAAAGTTCATCAATACAAAACCTGACGTTTAAATGGGTTTTATAGTTAAGAAACGAGCACCTAATCTGAAAAATTATAAATCACGTGGGGTGAGCATAGATAGCTCAGTGGATATCATAAAAGCTCTTCAAATGGGGCCAAGCATTTTATAAAACGAAAACATAAAGATAATAACATTTGTGAAAACCATAGTCATGAAGCACATTTGATAGAATGTGTATATTTCAAACATCAGGCATGTCCAAAACATAGCCAAAAATGTCTCTTATACATTCGTTTTAAAACATAGCTAAAATGTCTCATGCCATTTAAACGTCTCATGAAACCATTAAATTCTGTCTCTTATAAACATGTAGATGTGTTTAAGAGACAGGATTACTAATAGCCAAAAAGATCCATTCATTTCAAAACATAGTATGCTAAAGCATAGCGAACAAATCCAAGTACAGTTTCAATCCGGAATTTAATAAAATAGCATGAGTATCTTTTAGGCTCGAAGGTATGACCTACAGTACTAGTCAGTTTATCTAGTAATCTACCACTGCATAACTATCAGTGGATATGTATAAATTTTATGACAAGACCCATGATCAATTAGTTCAAAACATTCACATCGCTTATCACAAATGTTATTATCTTTATGTTTTCGTTTTATCAAAATGCTTGGCCCCATTTGAAGAGCTTTTATGACTGTCTCTTATACACATCTAGATGTGTATAAGAGACTTTCATATTAAAAGAGTTTGCAAACATATCAATTGGATTAACATGAAATAGCTTGGTCCGATTTCATATGTAATAATTCCAAAACATTGTAAAAGTGCAGTTCCAAACATCATACACATTTTAAAATCCATCCAAACATATTTCGAAAGTCGTTAAACAAAATACAAGTGGAAGAGAGGGTCTATGTTACCCACCTATCAAAGCAAAAACTGCACAATGATATGAGCCGATGCGGCGTATAAGAGACAGGTACCTAAAGACAGATATAAGAGGACTCTTAGAAGAGATGTAGAAGTTAAAGAATGACTAGGAAGCGAAAGCGGCGAAGCGATAGAAAACGACACCAACTCTTTGGTCAAAAATGATTCACAATTTCGACCAACCAGACAAGCTAAAACCTCGGTCAAAACACTTAGTTAACCCCTCAAATTCGTATTACATAGATTAGGAGATAATAAGCTCAGTTTTCAGAAAAACCGAAAAAGCCTCTCCCTAGGCTATAATTAGGCTATCCTCAGGCCAACAAAATCCAATTCCAAGGTATTCAAGGGACCTTGGTTACAACCCAACTCAAAACAACATTTTCAACCAACCAACAAAATCCAATTCCAAGGTATTCAAGGGACCTTGGTTACAACCCAACTCAAAACAACATATTCAACCAACCAACAAATCCATAATCGGAAAGATTCACCGGAGCAATAGCCGGGACTATATCAATAGCATTCCACAACAATCCAAACCCCATAACCACTGCAATTAACTCTATTACAACATTAGAGCAACAACCTAGACAGGGAATTCCTGTAATAGCTTTACTACCAAACTGAAATATTTACCGATTAGCCACACGCATGATTCAAACATGCTTCCTATCCAACCCACTACCAAGGAAACACTTAAAATCATCAAAAGATCATTAAAGACCCTTTAAACATAACCAATTATCTTCATCATGGATATTAAGAGACTTCCGCCTAATGGGGTTCAATTGAAGATTCAATTCCTTTCCACTTGGTAGTTCCTCTCAATTCCTATCCAAACTAACCTTAAAACACTTTTAAAACATCATTATGTGCATAGACATAAGCATTCATAGCATAACACTCTAGGTTGTATATAGAGACAATTGCAGTGGTTATAATCTTAAAATTTGTAATCTAACCATGGAAAGTTGTTAAAAATCAACCCCAATCACTTCCCAACCTCCAAAACACTAAAAACAATAAGAGATACATAAATCAACACATATAAGGCTGCAAAGAGGGTTTTCTCAGCCATAAAGAATCCTACAAAACTTGAAATTAAAGCTTGGATCATAAAACCCATAAGCCATAAATGCTAAAATACATAAAATCTTACCTTCCAAGTGATTTCTACTTGAAATCCAAGATCGAAATGGGGGAAAATGGAGATCTAGATGTGTATAAGAGACAGGAGAAAAATGAGGAAGAAACAAGCAAGAAGACTTAAAACAAATTCCAAAGTTGACCCAAATAGTACCCATTTGACCTAATAGTCTCCAAGTTGACTATTTGACCCAAAAACTAATTTTTTGCTACTAAATTAACACGTTTAAATCAGCCATGATACAACACTCAGAAACTACTTATGCATTATGGTACACTTGACGTTTAAATGGCATGAGACATTTTAGAAACTGCTTCATGACTATGGTTTTCACAAATGAAAACGAATGTCTTGAATACACATGACTAAAAATAATGTAAAACATTTTAAACCAGTTAAAATCAAAGAAAAAGGCTATTAAAATACTGGGTTTCACAGCGGGGATATGGGAACTGAACCTCCATTGTAGACCTAGAGTCAGTATTGGACTGGGCTTAGAATTAGATATTGGCTGACTAATTCACCTAGTTGGTTGCTTGAATTCTATGAGTAGTTAATCAAGTTTGGCTAGCTTAAGTACTAAGAGGGATCCTTATTTTGGTTAACTAGATTGATAGGCCTAATTACCAAAGAATTAGGATTAGGTTACAATTAGGAATCAATCTCAAATTTGGCACATAGGATCACTTGATTATCTTAATTAACTAACGCCTTGAAAATTGGCTACCATAAACTTTAACTTGTTCATTACTTATTTTACTTAGTTGTTAGTGTAGTTTTAGTTAAATTACCTTTTTAAAAATCGCTGCAATTAGTAATCTGACTAAATAATTAGTATCTGAATACTATTACTCATGAGAAGGATCCCTACTTCCATTAGCTACTATTTGACACCGTATGCTTGTAGGTTATTATCTAGTTAAAGTTAGCAAATTTAGATGTTTTTATTATAACTGAATGTTTGTGTCTTTTAGATGTGACATTGTCTAATAAATCTATACCATAAATAAAGAACTGGAAGACAAGAAACTGAATAAAAACATTTTCATTCGACTAATAAAGAAATAAAAGTCAAACGCTTGAAAGCTTAAGGTTGCAGAGAAAAGTTGATACTTGGAACTCCTATTAGATGTAGATCAATACTAAGACTTCAATAATCCTTTAAATGTTCTCTATAGACCAAGAAAACAATAAAACTAACAACTAAAGTTAAGAAACTAAACTAAGATAATTAATTAAAGTACTCTAACTAAGAACTAAAGAACACTTGGCTTGTGTTCTTATAATTAAATTGCTTCCATAGTATTGTATTTATGGGTAGAAGATAGTACCAGGGTTTGGAATAAGTTCTAATTTGAAGGAGATCTAATAAGGTTTAAAACTCTAGATTGAAAAAGGAAGATATTGCGAACTTCCTTTTCTGGTTGAGGACGTAACGCTATGGCACTGAGATTTAGCCTTGGACAAAACGCCATAGAACTTCACTCTTGGATTCTAAAAAATTATGGACAAATGTTGTGACATTGAAAAACAACTGTAAAAGAATGCCACGATGCTGATTGTCCAAAATTTCTCTTTAAAATTAGTTTCGCTTTGTGCATCCTTTATACTTCACATAATGATATACACCTTAATCTACAAAATACAACACCACACATAAAAACCACAAAAATACAACTAAACACAAATAACTAAGAAAACACTAAAATGAGCATAGTATAGACTAAAACACACAAAAACACTCAAAACTCAACCAAAGTATAGATCGAAATGAAAATAAAATAATTTTAGTTCATAGAGTTATCAGATTGTAAAGACAATGCCAAGGAACTAGTTGATAAAAGGAAGTGAATCCTCAATTGAACCCCATTAGGCGAGTAGCCAAATGAATTAACCGAACCTATGGCAGGAACATCTCTGATACCCAATTCGTATTTAGTATTTGGTAGTTTCTTTGTTAATTACATGCTATTTGTTTGTTGCTCCTGCTTCCATTTTAGTTCAATGCATTATTAGCTATTTATTTGGTTGTTAAAAACTCATTCCACTTAATCATCGTCTAAATAGTAGTGAACTCCAAGGTCCAGTACTTGTTCTTAGACAAATATCTGTAAGAACGATCCATCTCACCACTATCTACTATTACACCCCGTATACTTGTAGAGAGTAGATAGTTAGTTAGCATAAGAAGGTAATATTATAAATTTTTTAGAGTTCAATTATCCATGCATCAAGAAAGGTAAGGAGGAGAAGGCGAATACAACACCAAGAAGACGCCATGGAGGATGCAAGGAATAATTATTGGAATGCAAGGAATGAAAGGTATAATCATAAGAAAGAAAACGAAGAAGAGAGGTCAAAAAATCCAAATTGGAATGGCAATGGTAATGGACATGGGAACAAAATGGAAGTAGAAGACTCCGATAATACATTATGCTCATTTTTACGGGACAAATTCAACCATTACAAGAATGCCCATGCAAGCTAACTACTTCAAAATTAGGCTAGTCTTGAATTATTTAAATGCTCCAAAGCTATGCCATATTTGGGGGAAGACCAAATGAAGATCCCAACACCCATCTCCTCAATTTCGAAGAAGTACTTGATATCTTCAAGTTTAATGATGTTCTACTCGATGTTATAAGGAAAACCTAAGGGTTCCTCGGCAAGGAGCATCCATGAAGAGTTTGTCCCATTTCAATTGAGGGACAAGGCAAAGAATATTTTCCAAAGCTTTGATCAAGGAACATTTACTACTTAGAACTATTATGGCTTAAGAGATATATAATAAAGTACTTTCCACCTTCAAAGCTGCCAAATCAACAAATGATATCACTTCTTTTTGGCAAGAAGATGGGAAAAGCCATTGTAAAGTATGTGACCGCTACAAGGAGATGCTTGGAAAATGCCCTCACCATGGAATCCCACTTTGGATGCAAATCCAAACTTTCTATAACGGGCTATTCCAAGACACAAAGACCATAGTGGATACTTTGATGAGAGGATCTATTTCACTCAAGATACTCCGAAGAATGCCCATGAATTGTTGGGAACCATGACTTCCAATCATTACCTACATATTCCACAAGCCACTACACAAAGAAAAGGGATGCATGATTTTGATGCTATGAATGCCCTCCTTGCGCAAAATCAAGATATGACCTTACAATTGGCAAACATAGTGAGTTAATTGGGAAACTTGTAGGTCACTACAGTGAATGAAATGCCACAACCTCCTCCAATGTGTGACTTTTGTAGGGGAAACCATCCCAATGGACAATGTGCAATTGAAGAGCAACCTTACCAAGAGAAAGTTCAATATGTGAACCAACCATCTCATTCAAGACCCCAAAATAACCTATACTCAAAGACTTATAATCCAGGATGGAGGTATAAGAGATCATTTCTCTTGGGTTGGAACTCATCATCAACAAATCAAATTCATGTCCAAACTCAAATTCTATTGAACTATTCCCCTGTTCAATCCTACAATGTAATTGCCAATACCAACCACAACATTGGTTTCAACCACATCAAAATCAACACCACCCACAACACTACCCTCCTCCACAACAATTTCAAGGACAATCTTTAAGAAGCATGGATGACATGTTTGACAATTTTTAAGGAATCATAATTCATCTTTCAAAAACTTGGAGAATCAAATGGGCTAAATTGCTAGGCATCTCAAAAACCTTAAAAGACCCTCCCTAGTGATACTATCCCCAACCCAAGGGAGCTAAATCTAAAAGAACAAGACAAGGTGATTGTCCTACAAAATGGAAGAGAGTGGAATAATTAAGTGGTTGATGATACAACAAAGAAAGGAAAGCTAATGAGGTGATGGTACATTAAGAGATTTCCATGATAATGAAGTTGGTGAATCTTCTCGGGAAAAGGCAAGGAATATGAAGAGCCTAAAAAGTTAAAAATCCCCATTTAAAGAAATAGTGAAGACAAAACCCATTTCCTCAAAGGCTAAATGGTGATGACAAAGAAAACAAGTACAAAATGTTCTTAGAGAACTTCAAGAGGATATGAAAATAATATACCGTTCATTGACGCTTTAGAAAACATCCTACGTTATGCAAAATTCATGAAGCAAATGCTCACAAGTGCATTATTTTAATAGAGCTTACCTCTCAAAATGAAGGATCTTGGATATTTCTCGATCTCTTACAAAATTGGCGGCCTAATTTTTGAGAGGGCGTTTTGTGACATTGGAGTAGCAATTGATCTAATTCCCCTCTCTATTTACAAGAATATTAAATAGTTTTTATTGAAGACCGTCAATAGAGATCTCTAATTAAAGCAGATCTTATTCCCATTTTGATCTGGTAATATCTTCTACCCCTATCTCTTATAATAAAGACTCAAGGTGATTCTATCTGATTTTATCATCCTTGAGATGGAAGAAAATAATGATATGCCATTGATTCTTCGAGACTATTTCTCAAACCGGAAGAGATCTAATTGATATTCAAGAGGGCAAACTTCATTTGTTTGTTAATGAGGTTATCGTTAGATGTGTATAAGAGACAGCTCATTAATTATATCAACTCTCAATTCTTTATCATATAAAGAAGAAAACTTCAATGAATCAGGTCCATTCACTTTGAAGTTTGACTCTCAAAAGCTTGGAGATAAAACTCAATACCGGAGAGGATGAGAAAGAACATAATGAGGACGTCCAAAGTTGCTTGGAAATGTTAGAAGAGAATCTTATTTTGGAGGAAGACGGTTACAAGAATGAGGATATAGATAAAGATGGGTTTCCGACCAATGAACCCACAAGGTTGAACTTAAACCTCTTATTCTCATCTTGTTGTGCTTTTTTAGGTGATAATAGAACATATCCGGTGATTGTTAGTTCTTTTCTTACTTGTAATCAATTGCATTAGTTTCTTGATATGGTAAAACAACACCATAGTGTAATTGCATGGTGCATAGAATACATAAAAGGCATAAGTCCTACATTGTGTGTGCATAAAATTCTTCTTGTTCATAGTTATAAACCATATAGATAAACCCAATGTAGGTTGAATCCTACTATGAAAGTGAAGTGGTTAGAAGGGAAGACAAGAAACTCCTAGATGTTGGGATTATATATCCCTTAATTGATAGTGAGTGGGTTAGTCTCACTCAAGTGGTGTCCCAAAACAGGGAATATTAGTAGCCAACAAAAGAAACAAGCAAATCCCTTCTAGGCTAGTTTCCGGTTGGCGAGCGTGTATTAATTTTAGAAAACTTAATGAAACCACGCGTAAAGATCATTTCTCCTTCCTTTTATTGAACAAATGTTAGAGAGACTTGTAGCCTATTCCTTCTATTGCTTTCTTGATGGCTATTCTAGCTATTTCAAATAGTTATTGCATCGAAAGACCAAGAAAATACCACTTTTACTTGCCCATATGGTACCTTTGTTTATGGATGTATGTCCTTTGGTCTATGTAATGCCCCTAGCACTTTTCATCGATGTATTGCCATCTTTCACGACATGATTGAAAAGTTTATTGAAATTTTTATGGATGATTTTAGTGTTTGCGGTGATTTCTTCAATTTCATGTCTACATAATCTATCTCTAGTGCTCAAAAGATGGAAGAAATAAACATTGTTTTGAATTGGGAAAAGTGTCATTTTATGTTTAATGAGGGTATTGTTTTGGGACATAGAATTTCTTTAAAAGGGATAAAGGTGGATATGAATAAGGTAGAGGTGATTAAAAGGTTACCCATTGTAATGTGAAGGGAGTAAGAATTTTCTTGGGTCATGCTAGTTTTTACTGAAGGTTCATAAAAAATATTTCTCAAATCTCTAGACCCTTATGTGCTCTCTTTGTAAAAAATGATTTGTTTGACTCCAATGATGAATGCTTTCGTGCCCTTGAATTGTTGAAGAATGCTTTGGTTACCACCTCCATCATAATTGCTCCAAATTGGTCTTTATTATTTAAGCTCATATGTGATGCTGTCTCTTATACACTACTCCACCATTGAAAAGGAATTGCTTGCCATAGTCTTTGCTTTTGATAAGTATAGGTCCTATCTCATTGGGAAGTAAAGTGATTGTTCACACCAATCACTTGGCTCTCAAATATTTATTTACAAAGTATGATGCAAAACCTAGACTAAATTAGATAGATATTGGTTTTGCAAGAGTTTGATTGGGAGGTGATAGATAAGAATGGAGTGAAATAATATAGCTGATCACCTCACGTCTTGAAGGACTAAGGATCAATGCCAAGAAGTTATGCTTATTACGGAAGAATTTATGGAAGAGAAACTATTGGTAATGGGGGCTTCTCAACCTTGTTATATTTACTTGGTTAATTACTTGGTATGACCAAGGTGGTGCCTTCTTCTATGGATGTCAATCAAAGAAAAAAGTTCTTTTCAAAAGTCAAATATTACTTTTGGCACGATCTTTGTTGATAGGGGCTGTCTCTTATACACATCTAGATGTGTACATCTATTTCTGTCTCTTATACTCGTCTCCAGTTGATGGGTATCATGGTTCTTATAACACGGCTAGAATATTTTAATGTGGCTTCTATTGGCTTGAATTTGTTTAAGTAAAGGACTACTCGATGCAACGCAATGAACATCAAAGGGTTGGAAACATATAAGATGAAATGTGATGCCGTTGAATAAGATCTTGATATGTGAAGTTTTTGATGTGTGGGGAACAGACTTCATGGGACTATTTTCAAGTTCTTACTTGAACAAGTTCATCCTAGTTGTGATGGATTATGTGTCAAAATGGGTAGAAGTTGTGGCTTTATCCATAAATGATGTCGAGGTGGTAGTCAACTTTGTTAGAAGAAACATCTTCTCAAGATTTGGAGTCCCCAAAGCAGTCATTAGGAACATACTTTAATAATTTCCAATTTGAGTCTTTATTGTCCAAATATGGGATAACACACCGGATCTTCCTTACATACCATCCACAAACCTCGGGACAAGTATACACATCTTAAGAGTTTTCAAACTAGAAATTAAAGAGAATCTTAAAGAAAACCATAAACACAAGGAGAAATGATTGGGAAAAGAAGTTGGATGATGCCTTGTGGGCATACCGGATGGCCTACAAGTTCTTTATAGGGTAGTCTTCTTACAGGATGATCTATGAGAAGTCTTGCCACCTCCTGGTTGAGTTAGAGTGTAAGGTCTATTGGGCGATCAAAAGCCTCAACTTTGATTAGAAAGATTCTAGTAAGAAAATGCTCTTGGACATCAATGAGCTAGATGAATTTAGGAGGGAGGCATATGAAAGCTCAAGGATCTACAAGGAAAGAACCAACGCTTGTCCTGATAATCAAATCTTAAGGAAAGAGTTCAAGACTGGTTACTTGTTGCTACTCTACAATTGAAGGCTAAAATTGTTTCTGTGGCAAGCTCAAGTTAGATGGAGTAGACCACATAAGATGGTTCAAGTACAGCTTTAACTGTGTATACAGCTCAATGTGTAAAGAGTCAAACTTCAAAGTGAATGGACACCAGTTCAAGCTATACTATGGTGCATCAATTGAAGAAGAACGGGAAACAATTCAACTCATCAACACTTGACCAATTCCATACCATAGTCGAACTAAAGACTATAAACAAGTACTTCAGGAAGCAACCTAAATTTGCTTGCTTTCATTTCATTTCATTCCTATTGTTGTGCGTTTTCGTGTGTTGGACATCGTAGTGTATTGTGTGTTGTTGAATTTGTGTGAATGTTATTTGTTAAGCATATTGTTAAATTGGATTAATTTTTGCATTTATGTATAGTTTTGGCTAAAATTATATTGATTTGGTAGCAATTGGTGTTTTTTTTAAGTTGTCAAAACATCTAATCATGCTTCCTGTAACTTGCTTTATTCTTAGTACAGGCAAAGTCGGCAAATGGTAACAAGCACAAGTGCCCGCAATGTGAACATTTAAAGAAACATGTTTGTTAGAGGCGAACCTTCATCAACCTCTAGCAAACTACCTTTTCTAGGTAATATAAAAGGCTAGGGTTCCAACACCCATTTTCGGTAGCAAAACTAATTTTTCACTCTTTTTTCTCCTCCAAAGCCACTTCTTCCACCAGAATCACTCAAAATCAACCACTGAACCCCACAAATCTTCCATCTAATATCTTCAAGAACAGGCCTGTGTTTTGAAGGATTAGATGTTTCTTGGGGTCGAGTAAGTGTGTATTGATTATATTTGAAAGTTTGGTGGATATTTCTTGAATTCATTGGTTCCATTTTTTTTAAAAAAAAATTTTGTGGGTAAATTCATGTGGGTTGTCATATAATGTGGGAATTTGTGGTTTCAATTAAATGAATTGTGTCAAAATTTGTAGAAATTGTTGGTTTTGTGCTTTGGGTGTTTGATTAACTTGAAAAATAGGAAGCAAAGTTAGAAAATTTGCTCTGAGGAAAACTATCACCAAAATTAGATGAAACCAAATTTGTTTAATATGAAAGCAAGACTTTTGCATGCTAAAGTCTATATTAATTGAAAACCCTTCAATTGAGAGAGGCTTTGTTTCGGATGCTAATAAAGGAGACAATGTTGATACCGATAACCTTCACCGCTATCTCATTAATGAGGTTGAAAGATGGGATTGGGGAGAATTTGTTTAAGATCCTACCTTTGTAAGAAATGAAACAGCTAGTGAGAGAATTCATAGAAAATTCCTTGAACACATTCAGATGTGGTCATGGAAGACAAAAATGCATTAGCGGTCATCCCTTTCATCATAATGCCCATTACCAACTTATAACCATTGAGGGGTCTTAAACAATATACGTAATTTTTAAAGTTCAATAATTAACTATGATAATGTATTACAAGAGCTAGTTGATGAATCACATTCGGTGGGGACGCTCTTTGTGACTTATTTGACAATGATATACATAAGTAGTCCCTTCTGAGAACTTTCTTGTCAATGAAGCCTTGGCATGGATTTATTTCATTTGTGCTCCATTTTTCCCTATTTCATATATTAGTGATCACTAGGGACCTTTCCTTGTTGATTTATGCTATGATGAAAGGGATGACCGCTAATGTCAATTTTGAGTTCCAAGAGGAAATCATGAGAGATGGCTATCGAGATCATGTGGGTTATATCTTGACTAACTTTATTGACTATTTGTGCTCTAATATAGATGTGACCTTGCGGATCAGCAAAAAGATTGCCCCAAATAGCCCATGGATGGATAAAGAGAACAATTCAACAACATAAGAGGGATTTGGATGCATGGTTGATGCTCCATGGAATTCGAAGCCTAGGAGAAGTAGGAGCACAACATGATCAACAAGGATTATGGGAACTGTCTTCGGATTAGTAAGCCATCCATGCATTATTGGCCC
Organism: Cinchona pubescens; assembly: GCA_025175665.1. Lineage (NCBI taxonomy): Eukaryota > Viridiplantae > Streptophyta > Magnoliopsida > Gentianales > Rubiaceae > Cinchona > Cinchona pubescens. Next base: position 584 of record JANKKI010000070.1, on the reverse strand, counting down.
GAGACACCCGAGAGTTGCAAACCTTAGTGTTCTTACTGTAGCAAGAGCATCCACGCACTAAACCAACAGGTAAAAAAAAAACACTTTGGCAATAAGCATAAACAACATTTATCCTTTGAACATGTCAAGTTGGTCCAAGGAATCCAAATCTCTCTGAATATGGCACTATACTAATGTACTAAGGAAATTGAAGATGATGAGAAGAGGAAAAATAAGGGGGCGACAACAAAGAATGTGGTGGAGTTGCCACTTCTGTAGAGTGGGAACTTCTAGTGTTGAGATAGGGGGTCATTTGGCACTGCTCTGCTTAATTGATTTAGGATGCTTATATTGGGAGACTTTCTTTACTTTAATCTTGAACAATAATCTTTATATTTCCAACACTCTGCTTTAATTTGAGGACAAGTAATTCACATTTCTAGTCTTTTAATTGTGTTTGAGGACAAGTGGTTTATGTTATTTTTATTGATTATATGTGTTAGAGCTTCATTAGGATGACATTTTCTTATGGATGTTAGGTTGATGTCTTCAAATCATTATCCGCTATGAGGTGTGCTGATTTAAGCTAGGTTTTTGAGTTGTTA